>WQNJ02000015.1:86775958-88133458 GCA_016584745.2 Phylloscopus trochilus trochilus
TCACGTTCCTTCCTATAGCCACCGTTTGGGTTTAGGTAGCTGTCTTGCCGCGGGATGCAGGAGAGGAGGCAGCGGACCCCACGGCAGCGGGTGCCTACCGCAGCTCTCCAGCTCTGCGGTGCCATCCCGCAGCCCGGTCCCGCACAGTTGTGAGCATCTCCCGGTCCCGGGCAGCTCCTGCTCCGAGCATCTCTTTGCAGCTGTAAAACTTTTGACAGAACTTTGATCTCGACGCACCCCCCGCCGCCGGCGCTGGGCCGCAGGCGGTAGCAGCCCCACACCGCCCCGCCGACCTCAGCGTCCCCTGGGCTTTCCAGGCGGGGCCGACGCAGAGCCCGGAGAAACCCCCTAGAACCCGCTCATCTCTCAGCCCCGGTGCCTTCGAGGGGCTGAGCCGTCAGCGGGCAGAGGGTGGGTGGCGACAGCCGCGGTCCCGGTCCGCTGGGGGACGAGCCCCTTCGGCACGGAGCGGGCATCGCCGCCGCCCCGACGGCGAGGCAGAGCCCCCCCCACCCCCGCGCCCCCCGCTTCCCCTCCGCCGCTTCCCTCCCTCCCTTCCTCCCTCCCTCCCTCTCTTCCTCTATCTTTCTCTCCCTCCATTCCCCTGTCGGCGCCGGGGAAGGCGGGTGGCGGCGGGGGCGGGCGGGGGGCGGGCTGAGGGGCTCTGGGCTCAGCGGGGCGGCGCGGGCAGTGGCAGTGTCGCTCCGGCCGGCGGCAGCGCTCTGCCCGCCGGTGCCACCGCGGCGGGCGGTGCCTCTCCCCGCCGGCCTGGGGTCGGAGCCGCGCCCCCCGCGCAGAGCCCGCGGGCAGAGCCGCCCACCTCCTTTCTCCTGCATCGCCCCGGCCTCCGCCCGCCCTCGCTGAGGCCTTCTCCGCCCCGGAGCCGGCTGGGCTCCTCCCGCGGGCATGAACGGCTATGGCTCCCCGTACCTCTACATGGGCGGCCCGGTGTCGCAGCCGCCGCGGGCTCCGCTGCAGCGGACGCCGAAGTGCGCCCGGTGCCGCAACCACGGCGTGCTGTCCTGGCTGAAGGGGCACAAGCGCTACTGCCGCTTCAAGGACTGCACCTGCGAGAAGTGCATCCTCATCATCGAGAGGCAGCGGGTGATGGCCGCGCAGGTGGCGCTCCGCCGGCAGCAGGCCAACGAGAGCCTGGAGAGCCTCCTCCCGGACTCCCTGCGCTCCCTCCCGGGGCCGCCGGGCAGCGCCGAGCCCCCCACGCCGCCGCCGGGGCCGTCGCCCTGCTCCGCTCCGCCGCGGACCCCGGCCGAGCTGGCGGCCGCCGCCGCCCTGCGCTGGGCCGCCGAGCCGCCTCCCGCGCTCCCGGGGCCGCTCCCCAAGGCAGGTGAGGCCGGGCCGGGCACCGCGGTACCGGGGCAGGAGGGAAAAGGAGGGCTGGGATCCCGGCTGTCGGTTCTAGGGGACGGCGGGTAAAGGCGAAGGGTTTTTCCCTTACTCCCGACGGGCTCCGTGGGAAGGGGATGGATGGACGGGAATTCCGTCGGGTGTGCGCTTTTCCGCTGTCGGAAAGCGTGGAGCCGCACAGTGACCGGCCCGCTGCCCGGCCAGAATCGCGTCCGCCGAGACGAGAGGAGGGGGCCGGCGAGCGTCGCC
This sequence comes from Phylloscopus trochilus trochilus, assembly GCA_016584745.2. NCBI lineage: Eukaryota > Metazoa > Chordata > Aves > Passeriformes > Phylloscopidae > Phylloscopus > Phylloscopus trochilus. The sequence continues at coordinate 86,777,573 of WQNJ02000015.1, forward strand.
GCTGCCAGCCGGCTCCCCGACGTGCCGGGCCCATCCCGCCTGGATCACAGCAGCAGAATGTCTTTCTGCCGCTCCCGCTCCCGGCCTGGAGCCGCTGTCCGGCTGGATCACAGCAGCAGAATGTCTTTCTGCCGCTCCCGCTCCCGGCCTGGAGCCGCTGTCCGGCTGGATCACAGCAGCAGAATGTCTTTCTGCCGCTCCCGCTCCCGGCCTGGAGCCGCTGTCCGGCTTCCCGCGCGTCGGGCTGCGGGACCCCGTCCAGGACAAGAGCCGCACAGAGAGGCTCGGACCGAAAGCGGAGCCAGGAGCCGGAGGGCTTCTGCGGAGCTGTGACGAGCAGGGAAAGCGGGGTGGTGGCAGGGGATGAGCGGGGCAACCCAGTCCTCCTGCGCAGGCCTTCGGGTCGCCTCCGGGGCGGCTGGCGACAGGTTGGGGGTGCTGAAACCACCGCCTGCGATGGGCACCTGTCGGTAATGCACGTTTCTGGAGGCAAAACTAACACTCCGGAATCGCTGTCGCGTTCCGCCCGTTGTCTGGGCGGGAGCTGGCAGTCTTTGCCGAGTTGCCAGGCCGCTGCCAGCCCAGTGCTCTCCTCTGACCACTCGTGACAAAATTTCTCGCGGTTCCCCGGGACGGGAATTGGCCAGCCCCGGGCTCCCGTGTGCGCTGCGGAGCCAGTCCGGCCACGGAGACCCCGGTCCACCAGGGCCCCAGCACGGGGCTTGGCTCCTCCAGCAGCAGAGCAGACACACACCGGGCCCGAGGCGGTGGCACGGTTGGGTCCGACTCTGTGCCGAGGATGCCGGTGGTTTGGGACCCGCTTCCCGTTTTCCAGCCCTTGGCACCGCCTGCCTGCCTGCCCTGCGGCAGCGCCGTCCCCCGCATCTCGGCCCGGTTCCGCCCGCCGCTCCCCAGGGCCCGGCATGGGGCGGGGGAGGGGGGTCTTTTCCCAAATTTCCCGCTGGCCGTAGCCTCCCGCCGGCGCGGATGCTCTCCGCTCTCCGCACACGCTTGGCAGGGGCCTCCTCCCTGCGTGGAGGTGGCGGGGGGAAAGGCGGAGGAGGTGGACAGAGAAGGGGGAAAACCCGCCTCGCTTCCTCGAGAAAATGAAAGTTCCCATCCGCCAGCACGATATAAATCTGTCGGATAGGAACGATATTAACTTGCACGCTCAACTTTCCTTCACCCTGATGTATGAACGTCCCGGTTTAAAAGATTACAGTAATCACGGGAGGAGAGTGTAAATCGAATCTGATAGCAATAACTTTTGGGGAAGGTCAGGCTCAAGTGAAATGTTACCCAGCAACAGGCATTTTGTTTGCAAAATACAATCAAAGTGTATTGATGAGAAATTCTTCCTTGCCAGCCAGTCAGCACTTTCTGATAACAGCTTTACGGAGCGAAAACAAACAAACAAACATACAACAAAACATAACGGAGATCTCCATAAATCAAGGCCCTCGGCGCTGCGCCTGCTCCCGTCCCTGCCCGCTGTGAGGCCGGGTTGGGAGGACCGGGGTGCCCCGGGACCACCGGGGAGCTTTTCTGGTTGCTCAGACCTCACCCGCCTGGTCCTCCGACCCTGATTGTCACAGACGGGATTTCCCCCCCACTCGCTTTTTATGAACGCGAGGATGCGTGAGAGCAAAGCGGAAAATTGGTCTCCTTAGAGGTTCTTCCCGTCACCTTCCACCAGACACTGTTTAAGCACACGGCTTGCCTATTTCCAGCAACCCCGCCTGCTCTGAGCGGCAGGGTTTTTTAATCTTTCCTCTCCTTCCATTAACTGTATTAAAATCGCCATTAAATCAGAGGATGAACCTCCTGTCCACCCGTTTTCTAAAACACACACACACATAGCCCCTTCCTCCCCGAGGACGTTATTCTCGTGGAAAGTTTTTTTTCACTGCCGAAGGGGTATTTCCCTATATGTGGTAAAACCAGATCCGTTTGCTTTTATTCCTGCTACAATCGGCCATTCCGGTGGGACAGTCGCGAAGTTTTCAAACTACCCTAGCTGCATCTGCCTCGGCTCACCTGGAGTCATTCCTCCTCCTGGCACCGTGCTCATGGACTTTCCTTGCCCACATGAGTGCGTGTTACCTTTCCCTTCGTAGTAGTTATCAAGAATTTCAAACAATATAACGCTGTATTCGTCACCTGATATTTTCGGAGCCAGCTTCTTAATGCAGCGCAGCTGTCTCTGTGTTAATTTGAGCACAGTGTTTAGACTCCTACAGAGTATTCACATGTTCGAATATAGGGAACAAAATCTGAAGTGAAAGCAATTAAAACCAAAACCAAACCAAAATCTCAGCAACACATATCAAGCTAACAAACACCCGACTCCTCCAAACAGACAGCAAAAGTAAAAAAAAGAAAAACAAAACAACAACAACAACAAAAAAAAAACAAACAAAAACCCCCAAACAAACAAACAAACAAACACCAACAAAAAACCAAAAAAAAAAAAACCCCAAAAATTCACACAAAGCAAACAAAAAAGCCCCCACCAAAAAGGTAGCCTTAGTTTTTTGTGCTAAGGTAATGCTAGTTCTGGTATCAGTCTTTCCTAGTAAAATGACTGAGGAAAACAGCAGGTACATCTGAGATACAGGAAAATCTGTGTTGTGAAAAGAGCTGTCCTATCAATCAAAGAGCGAGCTGTTTTAACAGGGAGCCAGCAGTGGGAATATCGAAGAAGCAAATTTGGTTCCAAAATATTAAACCAGCTTTTCCAGACAAGTTATCAACTTGAGAACAGCTTTTCCCTCTCACCTATTTTCCTTTTATTCGGCCCCTTTACAACATTCGACTCTTGATTATTAATGTATAGATAGTCAAGAAGAATTGGGGTAAATATTGTGCCAAATTCGTATCAGTTTTATTTATTAATTTGTATTTTACTGTGAATGCATGTACTATTCTCCCACTGTTCTGTTTCGTGTGTATGTGCATTTGCACTACGTCTTTGATCTGGGCTGGTATCTGTCTCTGCACGCATATTATTTGATGAATAGTTCCCTTCTTCTTTATCAGTAGGAAAATAGTTTCTTTAGTTTTTCCAGGAATCACAAACGGAATACTTAAATGCAGGCAATTTAAAATAGAAGGTGCTGTGGGGGTGGAAAAAAAAAACCCACCCAAAACACACACGCACACACAAACACACACAAAGGCAAAACAAACAAGCAAACAAACAAACAAAACACACACACACACAAAAAAAACCTTTCCCAAGAAAACCCCCCAAAAACCCAAAAATCAAACCCAACCCCAAAGCCACACAAAAAACCAAGCCCCCCCAAAATCAAAACCAAAACCACACAGAAAGACAAATCAAACACCCTCCCTCCCCCCATAAAAGCAAACCAACCAAACACCACCACCAGAAATTCGGCAAAAAACCCTCAGAGCTCACGCAGAACAAAATACAGCACCCAAACCCTACAAACGTAAAAAAAGAAAAATGAGGACGAGATTTCTTTCTTGAAGCCTGGAATATCCTCTTGTGAAACTTACGAATTATGAAAAGAAAGCAAGCTTTGGTGAAAAGCAGTGGGTTGTACGTTCTAAATACAAAATCATTTTTGCACCTGAAAAGACAAACATTTACCACTAATACCTGCATGCGATATCCCTACGATTCAGCGTCCACATAGGGACATTTACAACGTACACAATTTTTTTTTTTGTTTGTTTGTTTGACAATGGCTATTACGTATCTTCACCAATTTTCGATTATTTGAGGATGGCCGTTTTGTGCCAGTTTTAAACAAAACGAAAATCCCGATGGCCGCGGCGGTTCCCGTGAAGGGTTGGGGACAGTCCCCGGGCCGTGCCTGGCCCTCCCCGAGCCCTCGGTAGCGGGCGAGGGGTGTTTAAAGCAGATTAAAGCCCCGAGGTGAGGCGGCCAGGTGAGCGGCCGGCTGCCGTGCGACAGGCTCGGGCCGCGGGGTGTGACACGGGGGTGTGACACGGGGGTGTGACACGGGGGTGTGACACAGCGGGTGTGACAGAGGGTGTGGGTGTGACACAGCGGGTGTGACACGGGCGTGTGACACGGTGGGTGTGACACGGCGGGTGTGACACGGGGGTGTGACACGGGGGTGTGACACAGCGGATGTGACACGGCGGGTGTGACACGGGGGTGTGACACGGGGGTGTGACACAGCGGATGTGACACGGCGGGTGTGACACGGCGGGTGTGACACGGGGGTGTGACACGGGGGTGTGACACGGCGGGTGTGACACAGTGGGTGTGGGTGTGACATGGCGGGTGTGACACGGTGGGTGTGGCACGGGGGTGTGGCACGGGGGTGTGACACGGGGGTGTGACAAAGCGGGTGTGACACGGCGGGGATGACACAGCGGGGGTGACACGGGGGTGTGACACGGGCGTGTGACACGGGCATGTGACACGGGGGGTGTGACAGAGGGTGTGGGTGTGACACAGGGGTGTGACACGGTGGGTGTGACACGGTGGGTGTGACACGATGGGTGTGACACGGCAGGTGTGACACGGCGGGTGTGACACAGTGGGTGTGACACGGTGGGTGTGACACGGCAGGTGTGACACAGCGGGTGTGGGTGTGACACAGCGGGTGTGGGCGTGACACGGGGGTGTGACACGGCGGGTGTGGCTGTGACACGGGGGTGTGACACGGCGGGGGTGACACGGCGGGGGTGACACGGCGGGTGTAACACAGAGGGTGTGGGTGTGACACAGCGGATGTGACACGATGGGTGTGACACGGTGGGTCTGACACAGCGGGTGTGACACAGCGGGTGTGACACGGTGGGTGTGACACGGTGGGTGTGACACGGGGGTGTGACACAGCGGGTGTGACACGGCAGGTGTAACACAGAGGGTGTGACACGGGCGTGTGACGGCAGGTGTGACACAGAGGGTGTGGGTGTGACACGGCGGGTGTGACACGGCCTCAGCCCGTGCACGGAGCCGCCTGACAGCGGCAGCCAGAAATGCTCTCAAAAAATAGAGAGGGAAAAAAAATAAAAATACAGCAGCCTCCGGCGCACAGCGGTAGCCAGCAGAGGGCAATTCTCCGTGTGCTAATAGCGCCACTTGGATTTTAAATCGCCGGAATCTCGTTTTCCCCGCGTCCGTCCCTGCGAGCGCAACAGCCCCGGTGAGACGCGCCGCCGGGACCTGTGCTGTGTGAGACTACCCACCGTGCAAAAGCTAAGAGCCAGCATCAGTGCGGCCTCCTGGTGACAAAGATGCAAAATTCAGGGGGACGAGTTTTCAGAATTTGCAGAAAAAAAAGTTTTAGGCAAGCCTCGTAAGGATATTTTTTAATGGTGCAGAAAATTAAGCGAATCTGAAATATCACGGAAATAACATTTTGTAAGGATCAGGGAATATACTAGAGATACCTTACCTGATCTGAGGGTGTTTGTTTGTCTGTCTGTCTGTTTGTTGTTTGAAATAAACACACATTTTCTCCCCAGTGGTACTTGGTCTCATCCCATAAAAATACACTGTAAACGTGAGCATGAGGTAATTCGGAAATATGTTCTCCTTTGCATTCAGTCCATTTGGTAATATTGGTCACCACAATGGAATCTATTTATGTGAAAATCAGGGCTATCCTGTTCCTTAAACAGCCTCTCCGACTCTGTAAAGACAGGGACAAGGTAGCTGGGTGTCCTCAGACTGCCCCGGCTAAGCCTTGAATGAATAAATACTCCATTCACCGGGGTTTGTAATAAATGCGTAGTGAAGGGATTAGAAGGGAAAGGTATCGTGAGTCTCACCTTTTCTCGATAATGGATGAGCTGTGCCAATGTCTCAGCACCTCCTCAGAGGTGCCAGTTTGCTGTCGGCAAACAATTCCTGCCTTCTGCTTTGGCTGCTAAAGCAAGATCGGTGCACTGAGCCTGTGAGAAAGAGGAAACGTGCATCCTCTGTTAATACAGAACAGCCAGAGTTACTGCTTCTCTCTTTGCACTAGGCAGGCAGCATAACCAGTGTAAAAACCAGTTCCCAAAACTGCTTATCCTGCTAAGAGGAGTGAGGTCTTCCTAGGAGCATCTGTACTCCTCAGCTACACACTTACCTTTCACAGCCCAGATAAGCACCATCCCACATCTCTGTAGGATGGCCCATCGTTTCTGCCAGGTACAGCCATCCCCGTGAGGAATACCTTCCTTTGCCGGGCACAAACTGCCAGGCTGTGCTCTGCCAGGATTTCTTCTTTATTTACAGCTCCCATTGTGGTGAGCATAGTGACTTCTCTCGCAGCTCAGGCTTGCTCAGACCCTGACTTCTTTTTCTCTAGTGGATAAATTGCATTAATAGTATTTTTTTTCATGCTGATCTGTTAGATGTTAAATCTAGCCCACTAAGAGATGGGAAGATGCCCTGCCTGTTCCTGTGGTGAGAGGAAGGCAGGAGATGGGTGAGCAGTGAGGCTCAGGTGCTTGCACACCTCTGACTGGTTCCATCTCACTTGGGCAGGTGGGATGATCAGCACATTTTAGGAACCTTTGCTTTCTTCTTACAGCAACTTTATCTAGTTGGGGTGTTTGTCAGGGGCTTGGAAAACCAAGCAGAGAGTTGTATTGGTTTTTGCAGACAGTCCTTCCCATTTGTGTGTTCAAAAGCCCTACCCTGTGTGGTTAAAGTGGTCTCTGTCAGACACAGCTTGGACAACAATCTTCTCCCCATGCACTGATCCTTCCCAAGAAAGTAATCCTGCTCAAGGAGGAAAGCCAGCAGAACTGTGTTCTTGGGAAATAACAATGAAAAATCTCAAGCAAGTGTATTGACCTCCTTTTGCACAAGCAAGCATCCTTCCCTTATTCTTGCTGACAAGCAGTATTGTTTCAGAGGGTTCCATACTCTGATCAGGCATGACCAGAGAGTTTTGAGTGTCTGTCTAGAGACAGCATGGTCAATGGGCTTGTTTTCAGCTCTGTGCTCAGCTCTCATCCTTCTTAGTTTAGCACACAGAAAGCAGGATACCTGGAACAATTGCTAAGAGAAGTTGTGGGGTCCTCATCCTTGGGATTATTTAAAACCCATCTAAGCAGGAACATGAGCAACCTGCTCCTTGTCCAAGGCTGCTCCCACTTTAAAGAGGATATTGGACCAAATGCCTTCCAGATGTCCTCTCCAAACCAGACTTTTCTAGAGTATGTGCTAGGATGGGACAAGGCATCAGACATGCCTAAGGCTTGAGAGGAAAAAGCTGCAATTCTTGCTGTGGGAGGAACACATTTCTGTGGGAGGAAGCAGTTTCTTTGGAGCCAGAACTGGAATACATTTGTATTTGAAGTCTTTTGTTTATTTGAAGTATTTTCAAACCTTCAACCTAAGTCATAACAGAGTGGTTCCACAAGTGCTTGCTGGAGCTGCAGGGGAGTTTTCACTTCCTAAGTGCCCTGATCTTCAGCTCACAGACAATGAGATGGTGCTAGTGAGGAATTATGATGTGAAAGCGCTGAAGTTCCTCTGAGAAAGCTCGCACTGGGGTGGTATGTTGCTGCCTTGTAACCAGAGAGAAAGAATGGATATAGCATTTTTTAATGCAGCAGAAAAATGATCACAGCTTCTTTGTTCGCACATGGGAGAATGAGACAGGGTGTGAATAGATGAGGTCACATTATCCTTTTGCGGTTTTATTCTCATGGGATGTGGCAAAGATACCTTAATTTTTGCAGGATCTCTGAAGAAAAGCGTTTTCCCCCCACCCCAGAGTCTGTTCACTTTAAGAAGACAGCATCCTCAAATCTCTGTGAAAGCTTTTGGCCTCAGTTTTCTGTTAACTTCTCTGACTTCTCTTTGCAGACATGAATGAGGAGCGGTTGGGTGATGCAGGTGGAGCAGACAATGCCGAGACCTACAGTGACAAAGACACAGACCAAAGGAGTTCCCCAGACATGTCTAAAGCCAAAAGTTGTTTCAACCCTGAAAGCCCTGAGATTGTGTCAGTGGATGAGGTCAGTTTCGCAGTCCAGAAAAACGGTGGGAGCACAGAGAACCGTGCAGACAGCCCCAAGTACCACCCAGAACAGAACCACCTCCTCATAGAAGGTCCTTCTGGGACAGTTTCTTTACCATTCAGTTTGAAAGCAAACAGGCCCCCACTCGAAGTCTTGAAAAAGATTTTCCCTAACCAAAAGCCAACTGTGCTGGAGCTGATCCTGAAGGGGTGTGGCGGTGACCTGGTGAGTGCCGTGGAGGTTCTCCTGTCCAGTCGGTCCTCAGCGGCTGGAGGAGAGAGAACTTCTGCAGAGCCTGACGGTCTCGTTTTGCCTTCCAACGGGCACATCTTTGAGCACACCCTGGGCTCCTACCCTATCTCCTCTTCCAAGTGGTCCGTGGGCTCGGCCTTCAGGGTTCCCGACACCCTGAGGTTCTCTGCTGATTCCAGCAACGTGGTGCCCAACCCCCTGGCCGTGCCCTTGCAGCACCCCTTCCCTCAGCCGCCGCGCTACCCGCTGATGCTGAGGAACACTCTGGCCAGGAACCAGTCCAGCCCCTTCCTGCCCAACGATGTCACCCTGTGGAACACCATGACGCTGCAGCAGCAGTACCAGCTGCGCTCCCAGTACGTCAGCCCTTTCCCCAGCAACTCCGCCAGCGTCTTCCGGAGCTCGCCCGTCCTTCCCTCCCGCTCCTCGGAGGATCCCCGGATCTCCATTCCCGACGACGGGTGCCCTATCGTGTCTAAGCAGCCCATCTACACGGAAGATGAGTACGAGGAGAGGTCTGACTCCTCAGACTCGAGAATACTCAACACATCTTCCTAGAGTGACAGCTAAGCCATGCTCACAGTGCAGCTGAACTACTGGCCCCTGAGAGGAGGGAGGTGCACTCTCCACAGAAACTCTTGCAATTGTGTTAGGAAGTGACTTTGCTTGGTAGTGTACTATAGCAATAAAGACGTAACTTATTTAATTTCTTGCACTTCACTGGATAATGCCAAATAGCAATACTCTGGCTTTAGTGCTGAGTGTGTGTTGCAAAGGAAGACTTTATGGCTGCCAGTTATGGGGACTCCAGAAGACTCATAATGGAAGCAGAAGCCCGAGGTCTACTTTGTTCCTTAACTCAGAAAAATGGGGATGTTAAACTAGAATACTTGAATGCTGTTTTGTAATTGAGAACTCCTCAGGACCTAAGAAATCAAGCAAACGTAATTCAATTGCAAATGGACTAAGACAAGGACCTTATAATCTCGTGCCAGTGATCATCCTTGCAGTGAAAGAAAAGGCAGAAGAAAGTAATACACACGTGCAACCAACGTGAGCTGCTTCTGTGCCGTTTGAGCTTGGACACTTTTCAGAGAAATATTATTAAGAGTTATTCTTTTGCCATGGCTAGGTCGAAATGTGTAATGTCAGTGTAAAATCAATTACAGCTGTGAATTGCATGAAGTGTATTGTGAAATGAACACCAGATTAAGCATTGTCAGGTTAATGTAGCATGCTAAGGACTCTAGAAAAATAAACTAAGATGATGATCTTGGTTTATGTCATTTATACTGGGCAAATAACATTCTGAAGATAGAGAGCTGATTAGTTCTCAGCCAGGGTTAAAATGTCCAGCTCCAGCAGCTGCAGTCAGGGGAAGCCTCTCTTTCCAAGTCTGGGTTTTGCTTCCCCGACTTGTAACTTGCAACTGAGATTAGGCAAAAGCTGTCATCAGGGAAGCTGAGGTCTCTTGTATTTGTACTGCAGACATTTCCAAGCTCAGCTGAGTAAAGCAGAGCTTGCCACAGTCACAGAAAGCAGAAAGCAAAAGGCTCTCCCAATGCTTCAGAAGCATCTTTTTTTTTCCTATTCTGTAGAAGTAGAAAAAAAAAAAAAAGGAAATAAGATGTAATAGCAGGCATTTCTTTAAAATAATTTTTAGCCAAAAGGCAGCTTCCCTTTCCCCCCTAGAAAAGTAATGGTTTGAACAATTTATTGCATGACTGCATGCACTGATTACACTGCATATCTTATGTGTGTCTGAGTAACATTAGGAATTGCTTCTGATGAGGAATGCCTCTAAGTTTAATGGCCACTTAGAAGTTTGTGAAGCTTTTAGTGTCATTTTTTTTTCACAAGTGACTGCTTATGCTTGACAATGGACTTTTACAAAACACACCTCTGAATGCAGAGGAAATGACTCTCCAGTCTTTCAGGTGTGGGGGATTCGTCCCACACCTCAAAAAAAGAAAAAGAAAAAAGAAAAAAAAAAGGTGAGGCCATCCTGAAGTTGGACTCTGAAGCAGATGGGGCTTTAAAACTGTTATATAAGTGTATCAGGCATGTTATCTGGTGTCACTGTTGATACGAATGCCTGTGTTCTCATTTGGCATTTCATGTTCTGTAAGTCTTGTGCACACAGTGGATCTTTTCGTTTTATAAAGGTACTGAATACGCACAAAAAGGAGAATAAAACTTTATTTTCCTTCGGGGATAAATCAACTGAAAGATACTTCACCTTGCAACCTGTTCAGAAAAGCGTTTTATTGGTTATTTGGTACAGCACAAAGACATAAAAGCAGGGGAAGGGAAGAAAAGAAAATGAATTCCCTTAGGGAAGTGCGAACGTGCGAGCATCTGGAATTTTCCTAAACAGCAGGGTTTCAGTTGTGTACTGGCAGGTTTGCCTGCATTCACATGGCACTTGCCAACAAATTCATCTTACAGCCACCCAGAGAGAAAAGTACTATGTAAAACAGATACTGCAAACAGAAAGGCAGGTGGTAGTGACACGCTATGCTCCAACACTGCAGAGAAACAGCCAAAGGCTAGATAAGAGCAGATAAGGCCCAGGAGCTCCAGTTTTGAGCAGATTTCCTTCCTGCAGAAATCTTAGGCATCCCCTGCAGTTTAAATCAGATCTCAGTGGACGTTCTCTCTTTGTTTTGCTTGTTTGTTTGTGTGTTTGTTTCTGGTACAGATGTTGAATCATCTCCAGCAGGAAGACCAAACTGTGATACCTGCAAAGGCTCACACCCTCTGTGGTCTGTGGGTTTTCAGAGAACTGAATTTTGGCATCTTGGCATTGGGACACATCTTTCAAAGAAAGATGACCCTTGGTTAACATGGAATGAACTATTATCACACTTGTGGTGAAAAATGAAGATTTGAAGGTATGGTTTTTAAAATTCTCTCTCTTTTGACAAGCCCTTTTCTGAAAAAAGAAACAAGTCAAAATAATCCTTGTCTCTCATGTTACAAAGTAACTTTTGACTCAGTTGACAAATAACTTTTTTTTCCTAAAATAAAGCAAACATATCTCTGTTCAAAATAATAAAAAAAATGCAAATTTTCATGGTGAACAGTAATTTTTGTTTGACCACACCATATTTTAGCTATCTAGAAGTTTTACTTCTCTTTTTTTTTTTTTTTTTTTTTTTTCCTTCAAAAATGTATGTTGGCCTGCAATGATACCTTTGAGAAATTGCTGTGCTCATCCAGTTGTATTGTCCAGGATGGCACAACAGGCAGGAGGCCTGCAAAACTTGCTGTTTCCCTGCTCCATCTTGTGGCAAATCCAGGGTATCTCCTCGTCGGAGCAAGGACTTCATGCTGAGGAAGAGAGGCCATTGGGATGAGGAGGGTTGAAGCTGGAAGCATTGATGCTCAGAAGCCCCCTGAGGGGGGGGAAAAATAAAAATCAAATATCAAGAAGGATATCTTGAGCCTGGTGAGGTCTCTGTAGGACCTCAGAGTCCTGTGAGTTGTTGGGTGGGTTTTTTTAGGGTTTTTTGAAGTCTTTTTTTTTTTTTTTTTTTGGTACTGGTGCAGTTGTGGCTTTCTTGGAGCAAGAGACCTTCAGCCCTGTGCCTTCTGCACAGCTCCTGCTCCTGTCTGAGCAGCCCCTGGGGAGCCTCTTTTGGCTGTCCCAGGATTGCTTTTTCTCCTGTCAGAGAGGTGATTTCACTGCCAGCTCTCCAGGAAATGCCACAGGAAGCTCTCCCTGCTCACAGCTCTGCTTGTCTAAGCCTCAGGCCCAGCAGACAGCAGAGCAGGGGGCTCTGCAGAGGCTGGCAGCTGCCCCTGAGGCACATTGCTGAGTCCCCACTGGCTGTGACAAGGTGGTTGAGGCCAACAATGCTGTAAACAGTGACAATAATAATTTCTCCCTCAGAGGAATGCCACTGAGAGCCCCAGTGTGATGCTCACATTCTCTGGTATCTCTCGTTCCTGCAGATAAGGGAATAGTCTGAGGCACAGCAGGAGCAAGCACAGCACAGTGGGGATGTCCTGTGCCAAACTATCCCTTGCCTTGTCCTTGCTGGTGTTGGGCTGCCTTCCTGGGGGTCCCTGACTTGTCCCCCTTATGGGTCTGAAGGGCCACCTCTGCAACATTTGTTGTATGCTTGGTGAACAGGCTCACCTCACATTTGTGCTGACACCTTTGAAAAATGGCTTTGGTTCCCTCAGTGTACTGTTTCAGTGATTCATTCTTTATGTGCATCTACACAGCAGACCTGAGTGGGGAAATAAGATTTATGCTGAATTTATATGTTAATTTTGATATTGAAGCTATCCTGTATTTGAAGAATAAGATCAATTCTTCAGTTTCATTTCTTATGTGATATTGCATATTGTCATTACTGGAAAATAAAATTATTTCTGAATGCACACTATCCAAACTTCAATTTTAGTGGACATTTAGCTCTGACACATCGTTTCTCTCCTTTCCCTATAAAAACTAACTTAATACAGTGTTTAACACTCTCACTCTAGTCTGCCACTGAGAGATAACAAAGACAAGACTTTTTACCCTAAGTGATACTTCCTTAATGTGCTCCCTGCAGCATTTCTGCTCTGTCACAGATTTCATGCATGACTCAGTGTTGGATGCCTGCCACAGTGGGAACCTTGGTTAATGGTTGGGTTCCTCACTGGAGATTAATTTCATTAATTTCCACATTAGCAGCAGTGCTTGAGAGCCATAGCTATTCACTAAGCCTGCCTGTACATGGGCCAAATCCTGACCTTAGGTGGAGAATCCAACCCTCAGATCACTACCAGGAAGCAGATCATGCAGAGGATGGATACAGAGAATCACATGTAGAGAAAGATTTTTGGCCTCTGCAGAGGGAGATATACTTTAAAGAGGCCTGCTGCCAGGGACCATGCTCTCCTGAAGCTGCAACAGCAAGAAAATATTGGCAGCACCTTAGGAGCTTGATTTGCTCCTTTATCTCTTTGCAAGCTGTGCAGGAGATTAAGCTGAGAGATAGGCAGGAGGAACTTTTGCAAGGTTACATCCTTGCTCTGCCCTATAACCTGAGGAAGAATTTTCCCACCCTATGAGATAAAGATAACCGCTACAATGATTTAATTGTTTTTATCTGAAAATTCTCCAAGAGTTTAAGTGCTCTGTAAACAAGGGAGTAGAACATAGTGTTTACCAGATCATGTATGGTAAGATCCTCTTTCTGATTTTTTTTCTCTGTGAGAGAGAGCCTGCAGCTTTTCAACCTCTGACCTGTGACTGCCTGCAGCAAGAATTCTCCTGAAAACCTCAGGATTATCCTTAGATAGTCCTGAGCAAACAACTGTCATAAAATGGGCTAAAAGTTGTGAGGTAAACACTGTTTGGGTTCTTTCCTCCTTCCTCTTCTGAGTTTATGGACTTTATACATTCCAGCCTTCTCCTCTGTAACACCTGGATAAAACCAGAAATCTTGTGACAGAATTGTACTAATTGCCTTTTTTTATTTTTTCTCCTTTTTTTTTTCCCTTAGAGGCAGTGAATTATGTGAAGCAGCAAAAGGTTGAGGAAAAGTGAGGAAAAGTGAGGAAACAGGATTTGAGACACAGTGAAAATCTACTCATTCTCCCAGGACTTGTGTGGCTCAGGGAGGTGTGCAGGCTCAGGGCGAGCTGGTTTCCTGCTCCTCTCTCTCTGGGGAGGGTGAGCACACCCTTTTTGGCACTCAGGCCAGCAGTGCCAAAAAATCTCACCCTACATGATCAGCTTGGGGGCTGCAGCCCCTCAGGGGTGGGCAGGTGAAAGAAAGGCAGAGTGAAGTGAGTAGTGTGGCAGCAGCCTGACTCTGAAGGTGCTTGTGGTAACTGATAGAAGCTTTCCTGCTTTGTTGTGTGCAGCAAAGCTCAAACCCAGTATTGGAAGCATCTTTCTTTGGAGCCCAGTCCCTCTGCACGTTGCTGACATTCCTTCCTGCCATGGTGAGTATAAACCAGGAAAAGTGAGATAATGAAATACACTGTACGCAGAAAAAAAACCATAAAATGAGACACTGAAATACTCAGAAATACTTCTATGCTTCTTGTCAAACCTTGGATAATGAAATCCACTGTACACAAAAAAAAAAAAAACATAAAATGAGACACTGAAATACTCAGAAATACTTCTATGCTTCTTGTCAAACCTGGTTTTTTTTTTTTTTTTAATCACTTTATCACTGTTAAGAGCTAAATGACTGGTGTCACAAGGGGTGCAGAAACAATCCTCACAGCCCTTTACCTGAGGGAGAACTGTGCTAAGAGTTTGAGTTTCTCTGCCTCTGCATATTAATATCTTGACTCACTAGGAGCAGGTTCCTGAAGGGTGCTTGCAGCTGTTCACATTGCACAGCCATCAACTTTCCTGGGAACTGAAATCAGCTGGTTCTCACCTTGAAGATGCCTTTTTCTCCAGTGAAATAAGGACAGTGTTTAATGTCTGGTACAGCTGCATATTCTGTGTGTGAAAAAAAAAAACAAGTTCTCAAGAGAAACTTTCCTAAACTACAAAAAAATTATTCTACATGGCTCCATCCTTACTCCAAACCCTACTCAGGAGACTGTAACACCCTTCACAGATTTAACCCTACTCACAGCCCAGTTATTACATTTTAGACCATGTGACTTAGTCACTAGTAGAGTTATGGTCAGCTGTGTGTAAGTTATGAATTTTCTTCCTTGCTTTTTCTCCTGTAATTTCTTTTCTTTTAATGATCTGCAGAGATATAAACAAAAGGAACATTTTGCCACACTTTTTTTTTTTTTTTTTTTTTTTTTTTTTTTTTTTTTTTTTTTTTTTTTTTTTAATTTCCACTGCCAAATAATTAGTTTTCAGGAAAAGGGTGGTATGAGGGAGAAGTTAATTTATTTTTTATTTTTCTCAAAAATTTTACAAAACGAAAGTGATAAGGCTCCAAAGGGAAGAGGGGATTAGTTTGACTTACTCACACATGATCTCCTTTTGCTATTCTCACCCATGCTGGTGAACACAGTACAAGCATCAGTCACCACAGCCTTTGCAAACAAGCAGGAATTGGGCTGGATTTGGGGTTGCTTTACAGAACTCTGAAACACATGAGGAGGGAGGGAGAGAGAGAGCAGGAGGGGAGGGAAGGAAAGGACAATTTCTGACCTTCAATGGCTTCTGGGGGGTGGGTCTTTCCCAGGCCCAAGCCTGAGCTATCAGAGTTTATGCCCACATTGCTGTTGCCTTGAAAAGGGAACAGAGTGATCTACAGCAGAGCCAGGGGATGAAAGGAGCTGGTCTCCCTGTGCTGTGCTCAAGCCTCCCTCCTCTCCCAGAAAGTTCACTGTGTGAGGTTTCAGCAGACTTGCATGGTGCATGCGTATGAACAGCTGTGGCTAATTCCCAGGTGAATGGTTTGTTTTCTGACGTGGCAAAACTCAAGCAGACACCCTGTTTGTTGAATTGTTGTTTGGCATTCGTATTCCCTGAGCTGGTCATCGCTGCCCTCTGTTGTTGTTTTAACAGTTTGTGATATTTTCCTGCTATTCTTTTCTGGCAATAGGAGAAGTAACTGTGGTGGTGGGTATGGTGAGAGGCAGCACAATCACCACCATCCTGATTGTAGTGGCTCCACTCTGACCCCTCACCTCCTTTGCAGCACCATTCCTCCAGTGGTTTTGCACACTTTCTGAGGCCTGAAAATGCAGGTCAGCTAATTAAGGTGATCTGGTTTTAATTCACCCGCAGGGGATTAAAATTGCTGCCTGAAAGAGCTCAAATTGCTTTTATTTTTTTTTTTATTTCACCAGTACCCGAAGAAGACCTGGTGACTGCAGTCATTCAGCCCACAGTCCTCTTCTCCTCCATAAACTGGAAAAGTACAGGTTCAGGCAAAAATGTGAAGTGTACAAGACACTTGAGAGTTCCTCGGGAAATAGGTTATATTTTCCCCTTCCAAATGTCTAGAATTGCAACTCTGTTTGAATCCATCCCTGAGTTGAGATGAGAGGAGGAAAAAGTCAGTTGCAAGCGACTGTAACATACATTACTCAGACCATGTAACAGATATTATTAAAACAAATACCTAAAGTAAAAGCTGTCTTGCACAACGTGACCTGGACATCAAAAGCACTGAGGCCTTGTCTTCCCATAAAAGAAGGCGGTCTGGCTGTATCCCTGCCAGGCGCTGGGAGGGTTTGAAAGGGCCGAGGAGCAGTGATGGATTTGGGAGGGGAGGAGAGGAGAGGAGGCTCCGAGAGCCGACGGCCCCACCTAGTGACAGCGCCGAGCCGGGATGGGGTCCGGGCAGGAGCGGCTGCTTCTGGGGCACGCTTCGGCAGGGTGGCTCTGTGCCTGGGTAACTCTGTGCCTGGGTACCTCTGTGCCTGGGTGACTCTGTGTCTGGGTAACTCTGTGCCTGGGTGACTCTGTACCTGGGTACCTCTGTGCCTGGGTACCTCTGTGCCTGGGTGACTCTGTGCCTGGGTAACTCTGTGCCTGGGTGACTCTGTGCCTGGGTAACCCTGTGCCTGGGTGGCTCTGTGCCTGGGTAACTCTGTACCTGGGTAACCCTGTGCCTGGGTGACTCTGTGCCTGGGTACCTCTGTGCCTGGGTAACCCTGTGCCTGGGTGACTCTGTGCCTGGGTGACTCTGTGCCTGGGTGACTCTGTGCCTGGATAACTCTGTGCCTGGATGAGTCTGTGCCTGGGTACCTCTGTGTCTGGGTAACTCTGTGCCTGGGTGGCTCTGTGTCTGGGTAACTCTGTGCCTGGGTAGCTCTGTGCCTGGATAACTCTGTGCTGGGTACCTCTGTGCCTGGGTAACTCTGTGCCTGGGTAACTCTGTGCCTGGGTGGCTCTGTGGTTGGGTGGCTCTGTGCCTGGGTGAGGTTGTGGCCGGATGATGATGTTATGGCCCAACAATGACACTGTGGCTGGCTGATGACTTTGTGGCTGGGTGATGATGTTTTGGCCAGGTTGTGGCCAGAGGATGATGTTGTGGCTGGATGATGATGTACCTGGGTGATGATGTTACAGCTGGGTGATGACATTATGGCCAGATGATGATGTTATGCCAGGTGATGACATTATGGGTGGATGATGACATTGTGGCTGGATGATGACATTATGGCCAGATGATGATGCTATAGCTGGATGGTGACGTTGTGGCTGGATGATGATGTTATGGCCAGGTGATGACATTATGGCTGGATGATGACATTAAGGCCAGATGATGATGTTACAGCTGGATGATGATGTTAGAGCTGGGTGATGATATTACAGCTGGGTGATGATGTTAGAGCTGGATGATGATGTTATGCCTGAGTGACTTCCTAGCCAGATGACGTTGTGGCTGGGTGAGGTTCTGGCCAGATGACGTTACAACAATGAGGGGTGGATCTGTCCCTCCCTGGCTCTGATAACTTTCCCAGGGCCCAGTTTGCTGTTTGCTTTGGGGGTCAGCTCAGTGTGGCAAAGAAGCAGGTGGCAGGGCAGGTGCCACCAGGGCTCCTGCCTCCTCAGAGCTACTTTTTCAAACCTGAAGACAAGAGGCAGGCAACACAGCAGGCATCAGCTTCACTGCAGCCTCTGCCCACCCCTGGGCAGCATGGAGCTCCCACAGCCCCAAGGGAGAGCCAGCAAGTTCCCATGTGCCTTGCCTGCTTCTCTCTGAAGTCCTCTCTCACAAAAAGTCAAAGATGTCAAAAGCATTATCCTATTTGACTGTGGAGGTGGGCCCGACAAATAAAGAAGGAATGTTTCAGGAAGCCTGTTGTGGTTTAACCCCTACAGGCAGTTAAGTGGCATGCAGGCACCTGCTCAGCCCCTGGACCCCAGATAGGAAGGAGAACTGGATAAAAAGGGGAACCTCAAGTGTTGAGATAAGAACAGTTCAAAAATTCCAACTAAACTACACTAAAATACTGTCATGGCTAACAATGAATGGTAAAAACAATAATAACACTTGTAATGGAAAGGACAGGGGAAGAGAGAAATAAAACCCAAGAGGAAGAATAATGCATGGTGCAGTTATGGCCAGGTTGTGGCTCAATACCTGGTCAATACCCAACCTGTCCCTCAGTAGTGATCAGCTCCTCTAGGACACTTTCCCCCATTTATATACTGAGCATGAAGTTGTTCTGTGCTACAGAATATCCCCTTGGCCAGTTCAGATCACCTGTCCCAGGTATGTTCCCTCCCATATTCTTGTGTCCCTGCTCCCTGGCAGAGCACAGGAATCTGAAAAGTCCCTTCTTAACACTAAGAGCTCCTCAGCAATGACTAAAATGAGTATGTTGTCATTATTCTCCTGCTGAATCCAAACCAGAGCACTGTACCAGCTCCTGAGAAGAAAATTAACTCCATCCCAGCTGAAACTAGGACAAAGCCATATGACCAACCTTTGGTTCCTCTAGTCTACCAGCGTTTCAAGGAATTTGATATTGCCTTTTTCCTTTGTCATTCTAGGGGCTTATTCTTTTCCTCAGTGTGTAACCAAAGTTTTACATTTTTCTTGCTACTAGGTAGTTAAACAGTGCCAGTGGTATAAAGTTAATTAGTGTCTGGTCAGTCCAGAGATGTTTGGCAATGTCAGTATATAATGGATGAGGTGTATGCTCTTTCAACAGAGGTTGTCTGTGCTGGGCCACTAACTGCCAGCTGCTTTTTGATATGAAGATGTAAATCTTTTCCCAGCTACCTTTGTCTTGGACATCTCAAGCCTCTTTTTTTTGCTACTTGTTATCTTGATCTCTCCTGGTTATAATCCATGCTAGACTATTTCAGTGTGCTGTATCAGAATATATATATGATACATGCATGTACATATATGTGCTGCATCAGAATGTAAAATGTCTGCCTGGAAAGCAGGACTGACACCAGATGCAGGAGTTTGTTTCACATTCTCCAATGAAAAACACTTTGCAGTCAGAATTACCAAAGTGCCTGTGGTAATGCCTTGTGTATCTGTAAGCTGTAAGTAAGTAAGAGTTACCTAGGCTATCTTTCTCCTCATGCCAAGCAATCCCTCTTACATCCTGTCTAGGAAGTAGTCCTCCTTGACAGGCTTGAATTTCACCCCCTTTACCTTAGAAATATCCTAACTGCCTTGCTAATTGTCAGGGCTAAGGTCTCAGTTCTGAATGAGGGACCTGTAGTGGGGGTTTGATTTGCTGTAATTTTAACTGTGCCTGGAATAAATGTAGGGATTGGCTTGTCAGGAGGCAGGGAGCTGTGAGAACTGCAGGTCACCAACATTTCTCCTACATCTCTCTCCAGCCAAGCTCTCCAACAGCACAGGGATTCCCCATTGCCACTACTTTTCTGCTAATTCCTATTGTAACTTCAGATGCTGGTAAAAAAAACCAACCCAAAACAAACAAAAAACCAAGATCCAACCCACTCAGTAGCATTCCTGCAGTATGGGAAGAATATGCATTGGCATATTTTCTTTGCATTGCCTTAATTAATATCAGGTACTTTAACAAATCTTAAAAATCATCTCACTCTGTTGGGAGAGATGGCAGTAATGTCAAGCAGTTTTCACCTTACTTGCTCTGGGTCTTGTGTTTTATGCCTAGGAAATAGGCAGTACACACACACCCAAAGGCCTCACTGCCTTTGTAAATCTCTTTTTTTGTGGATGCTCAGCCCACAAGTGTTTTTTGAGACAGTTTCTGTGGAGAAGCTGGCTGCCTGTCTTCAGTGTGCAAGATTTTGAAAAGTAGCTAGTTGTGTAAATAGATTTATTTTCTGAACTCGTATTTGGCTCCTTCTGGCTCCTTCTCAGTAGAGTCAGCTAGTGCTGGTGTTTATTTTTTTTCTATTTTTTTTTCTTTTTTTAATAGAGATACCTTGGTCTGGTTTGTGTTGAGTTTGACTAGGATGTTCATTTTACTTGATGACTGCCTTTATGTTTGCATCATTCTGAGGTCTTTGGCTGACCCAGAGACCCATCAAGGGTATATTTAATAAAACAGCATTTCATTACTGTGAAGTGAGTTCACTATGTAACACTTTTCAATGGTGCACATAAAATGAAGACCAAACCAAGGAGAGTAATACCTTGGATGTGGCCTCAAGTGAATTTCCTTATGGACTTCACTGCTGAGTGTGGTGTTTTCTGATTTTCCCATTAGCAATAACATTTTTGGAACACATCCTCTTTCTTGTTCAGTAGTGATATTGAGCTAATGTACAACACAGAGTAAAGTTTATGTTACCAAAACTCATTCCTTGAGATGAGTGTCAGTAGGCTAATATCATTGTAGGGATTTTGTGGAGAGCTCTAGTGTAGAATGTTTAACCACAGTAAACTTTTCTCAGAATTCTCCTTCATGCTGCCCAAAGTGTCTGTGTTCACACAAAATAAATCCCCTTACCTGTGAGTAAAATACTTTCTTCACAGAATGTGGCCCATTCTCAAACTCTCTTTCCTGTGCCCTGTTTTCTGACTCTCTGTGACCTTGCCATAATGAAGCTGTTGCTTTATGATGCTCAAGGAGCACCTCAGAAGGACAGTGCTGTGCTTACCACTGAGCGTGGTTTGTGCTGGTAAAAGCTCTGATCCCTCCTCATGGGCAACTGGAAATAAAACACTGGAAAATGTAACAAACAGATGTTCTGCTTGCCACAGCCCTTCCAGAGTGCTGCAGTATTTATATCCCTTCCCTCATATGATCAAGGCTCTTGTTTTATTAGAGATGTGCCAAGCCATAAAGCCCATTTCAACCTCTTTAGCTGTGCCTGCTACCCTCGCACGTGAGAGGCAGGAAATGACTGCAGAGCACAACATCCTGCAGGAGGATTATGACTGGACTTGCCTGCCTGTGTTTTGGCATTGCTGGGAGGCCGCTGTAAACTTTCAGGATTGCAGTGTGCAAGGTTCAGTGCAGAATGCAAGTTATGAAGTTTGCACTGCTGATGTGAAAGGAGCTGAAGGATCGTTTGCCCAAGAGTGGCTGGGAGCAAGCTGTGAGGGGAGAGGGTCGTGCCCCTGATTCTGGTCACTTATCTTACACACTAAGAGGGGCAGCAGGGTGATCTGCAGTGCTCACCTGCCTTGCCACATGCTGATCTGGCTTCCCCATATCAGTAATGAATTTATACCAGCACATCTGGCTTGTCCTGGGCCTGTTATTTATTGCTCAGGTGCTGGCAGGGCCTGACAGCTGAGTGGTAGGCAAGCTGTGATGACATACTGCGTACTGTAGGATGTCACAAAGACTGAAAAATATCTCTGCAGATGCTGTTGTTTTTTTGATTGTTTTAATTGCCTCTTAGCTTTGTAGTTGTTGACAGCGGCACTGCCAACATTCCTTTTGTTCACTGAAAAACAATAAAATCACAGAAGTCCTTAGAGCATGGTTGCACCAAAAACCGGTTAAAATAATATACTGAATGTATATTACTATAATAATAATAATAATAATATTATAATATACTGAATATAATATAATATAATATAATATAATATAATATAATATAATATAATAATAATAATATACTGAATGCCCCAAGATGCAAAAGGGTGGCCACCTCTAGCTTTCAAGTTAAAGCAACTTTTCTTTTTGACTTGCCAGCATGACAAGAACACCACGATGCTGGTTTCACATGTGGTGATTGTAAAGGTGCTGGCCTCACTAGGCCACATACCCTACACCTGTACACCTATATTTTTACACCTATATTCTAACCTATAGACAATTGAACACAGGAGAAAGTGGCTCTGTTTATAGATAAGAATATGTGGCCAGGAAGACACAAGCAAATCCAATTCATGGCCTGAATATTTAACTTAAATTGTCTCTGTTGCATTACACAGACCTAACTGACTGCAGAACCATGGTCTGTAGAGGGAAAATGGTTCAATGACAATCTGGAAGTGATTTTGGCACTTTTTTTCTGATTGCAATCATCCATTTGGGTTCACACATCTGGGGTTTGCTACACACAAAGCCAGCTCAGCCCATTACAACAGCAAGTGTCACCATTTGGAGGGTCCCTGCACAAGTAATTGGTTTCTAGCTACTGTCAGCCATGCTGAAAGACCAGTGAGAAATGTCAAGTCAGCCTCAGGTCCATTACTCTACCAGAGCCCACTTGGCTAATTATTAATTGCTATCCACTGTAACTGGGATGATGAAGGGTAATCCCATGCATACATTGAGAACACAAAGTTGTTTTAGGACATTTGCCAAAATCAGTACTACAGGGTGGCTGAAAAATTGGTGGCTACTGACTGATTTGCTAGAAGGTGAAGATACCTTTTTTTTTTTTTTTATGTTGCCATACTTGCAGATTTCTGTGGTGGAATTTTTAATATTAATAGTAAGAAAACAAATATTAGCCTGCCAGTCCAGGTTTGAGGTGAGGGAGAATTGGTATGGGGAATAAAGCCATGTGCAAGGAAGACAGCTGTTCTTGAGACTCCAGAAGTTGACTGATAATGGGAAAGAGAGACTGCACAAAAAGAGGAAATAGAATGGTTTTTGTCTTCTAGAGGTACCAGTGCTTCTTTGGAATAATTATGTGGGACAAGTGACCTTCTCCCATGCTACTGAAGGACAGGAAACTTCACAGGATTTTTTCCAGGGAGGCACAGCATCAGGGAGCAGAGCTGCAGGTTTTCTGTTATTTGGTGCATGGAAGGATCATTTTCCTAGATTTGGCCATGGAAAACTTGTACACAGCATCTCTTGCTACCATTTCTCCTTGGCTCCTTGAGAAGGTGTAAGGCTCTTTTGGAATTTTGTCCCCCTCCATGCTGATTTGCACCTCCGGATCGCAGAGAGGAAATTTCTCTTGCTGGCTGGTATGTTGATATGGTGGAATATTTTGGGGGGAGAAAGGGCTGTAATGGCCAGGGGAAGGCAACAGCCTTGCCTCTTCCTCTGATTTCTCTTCTGTGGAGCAATTGCACTGAGAGATGTGTCTTACACACCTCTCATCAAATTCCCAGCTCCTACCTTCTCGACCAGATAAGGTGTGGAGAGAAAACCTCTTGCTTGTCCAGGCTGGTGTTTCTCCATCTGTCACTCCCTCAGGAGATGCTTCAGAGGAAGTTTTGGTGTGGGATTCCCAGGGTCACCCTGGAGAGGGCTGGAGCACTGTCCTGCAGAACCTGGATCTTGGGCGGGTGCTCCCCACAGCCCCTATCAGGAATGAATTAGAGTGTTTCATTCTTGTAAGTGATACTTTTTAAAGTAAACATCCCTGGGTTCCTGTGATGTGTAACTAATGGAGTGCTAAACTCTCAGGGCTGGTTTAAGACTCAGAAAATACATGTGTTGCCAATCCATCATGTTCCTAATACTAATTAACATAGCAGGGACACAATAAAGCCCCAGAACCTGCACACATTACCCAGCTCATGTTACCACTCCATAACAGTCCCTCTATTGACCTAACAAAAGTACACACTGGAAAAATGAGACTTGGTCTTTTCTGACTCAGCTAGAGCTACTCAGCCAAAGAAGAGAGCTGAGGAGTCTCATTTATTATTGCCCATCATTATTCTGGTATATCATGGAGCAGAGCTCTCAGATAGTGTGCAATGACTTTTTCTACCTTTGTGTGTTACCTGCTGCTGGGCAGGCAGCCCTGACACAGGCAGGGCAGCCACTGACTTGTGCAGTGGCACATTCTGCTCCTGTACAAATGGAAAGAAGACCTTACTTGTTGATTTGCATCCATGTCGTTTGCAGTCAAGTTGCAACAAAAATCTTACTGTCTGTAAACCTTTAGTAACATGATTGTCCCAGGCTTAAAGTAGTTCCTCAGCTAATAAAAAAAAAAGACAAAAAAAAAAAAAAAAAAAAAAAAAAAAAAAAAAAAAAAGACAAAAAATTAATTAAAGTTCATTCTTGACTATATGAACATTTATTTTTAGGTCCCAAGTGGTTTTTTTGTTTTTTTTTTTTTTTTTTTTTTTTTTTTTTTTTTTTTTTGTTTTTTTTTTTCATTTCTTGTAGTGAAAGATAATGACATCCCTGCAATTCCCTGCAATATACTCCTTTTAATGTATGGTAGTTCCACTGATTTTAAGAGATGCATGATGTATAATCTGGAAGAAATCTGGACAGCAAGAGATTATCACATTTATGTTGCAGTTATCGTCCCTAAGTGGATGCTGGCTTCATGGACAAGCTGCCATTTACTTCCACAAATTCATGGTTGGGATTTTATGGAGCCTCTCTGTGAACTCAGTGGTGTTCACTCACTAGCACTTGAAGCTTAGGTGTATCTCCTGCTGTTGCACATCATTTGGTGTGCTGGCTATGGATAGCATTAGTTTGATCATTCTGACATGAAAATCTGGTGTGGTGTTGGAGTGATGTCCAGTTTTGCAAGTAAATATGCCACAACTAATGACTTGGGCCTTGGGTATATTCTCAGGTGTTCTTACTTCCTGGTAAAAACTTGAGATGATCGATTTTTTTCCTGAACTAGTTATTTGTGAGTCATGTCTTGCTATCACAGGTGTGTTTGAAAGTTTTCTCATTGTTATTTAGAAGAGGGGAACTAGAAATTTATAGCTATATGTATCTTCCCCCAGTTTTGTGTCATCCAGGTCTCTAGTACGTGGTTAAACCAGGTGGGTTCAGCTGGGTGCACATTCGGTCTGACACCCCAGGGCTTCTGTTCTGCAGGGTGGAAATTGCTCCCTACAGACTAGGAAGGTCTCCCTAAAGAAAATATCCCTTGGGTGGAAGTTACAGAGGAGGTGGAGATGTGCAGAACAAAGACAGCAAGGCAGCTCAGCCCCAGCTCCATGGCACAGCAGCTCCTCCCACCTCCTTTATCAGCTGAATATCAAAGAAGTTCTGGCAAGAAACTCCCCAGGCCCAGTGTTTTGTGGATCATACTACCTGTGAACAGGTCGTGCAGTGCAGGCAGAATCTCTGATCAGCTTGTTGCCTTCTCTTTTAAGGCAAAATTGATTAAGTATGGGCTTTACCCAATTTCCCTGGCTGCTGGCACAGGAGGTTTTCTATCGACTTCAGCAGAGCTGGCTAAAGATCTTTACTTCCAGAATTGGATAATTTTATGCACTGAGTAGTTTGACACTTTGCACAGTTGATATGATCTTGGATGTCCAGAGACCATGAATTACCCAAGTGTCACAGATACTAAATCATGAAGTGGATGACAGTGTCTTCTCTGTGTCACATGATCTCGGTGCACTTTGTGGGAGAGTCTCTTTTATTATTGCCAGTAATCCTAAGTGCTGAAAAAACACCCCAAGTAAAACAGCATTTTAGAGTACAATGTATCCAATGTTCTTAACATGTAGGTACACATCTGCAATATGTTAAACTCAGGCTCATGCCCATTTAATCTCAAGGATTTCAATGGGGTGTCTGTATGGAAAGAAGGGAAAAGTTTGATCCCAGAATACTCAGTGGCCGCACCTTTCGGGAACACTTCATGCCTTGGATTTTCACCTAGATTTGTGTTTATAATAATACACACATCATTTATTAAATACATATTTGTAATAAATTCCATGCCATCAGTGGTCTGTCTGCTGTATGAATCATTTAATATGCTGCTTGCTGATGATTTCTTTGAAGATTTCAGAAAACTGTGCATGCAGATAAATCTGACGTGGGGGCATGTTTTGAGTCACAATGCCTGGTAAGGGATGCTCTCTGCCTAGAGACATGATCAGGGTCTATTCCAAGAATCAAATTAAAGCCTGCCCATGAGCAGGTTCCCTTGTGAGAAGCAATGTGTCTGGAGCAATTACAGCTCCTGTATTCCTCTTCACGGATATAAATCAGAGCAAGAAGGGACACTTCAGTTCAGCTCCCTTCTGCCATGGGACAAACTCACAAGGTCAGGAAGATGTACCTCTGCCTGGCAAGAGTGTATGCAAAACCACTTCTTAGCACTGCAACCAAGAGTGCACTAATAGCAGGGCAAGAGAAGCAGCAAATGAGATTGTCCTAAATGTCCCTTAGCAGGTGAGTGCTGTGTCCAGCTGGGGCACCAGCTTCTCCTCCTGTCATGGCAATACTGCCCCTTCAGAAGCTGATCTTGCTGTCAGGCCTCCCTTTCTATTGACTCTGGGAAGAGACAGACTGTTGTGGATAGGTAAAACTTCCCAAAAGGAAGGCCTTGTAAATTCATGGCTCACTCCTGTTACTTTGGCTAAGTAGGAAAGGATGCTGGGGGTGACCCAGCTGAATTAGAGGCAGAAAAACAAGTTACATAACCATCTCCTGTTCACATCATGGTGTGTGGTGGCTGGTTGGATGGTGTTGGCTGTATTTTTAAAGTATGTGACTATGTAACTTTTATCTGCTTAAAACTTCTATCTGCCTTTAACTGCTTTAAAAGGTCTGGTTTTTGAAAAAAATTTCTCTTTTGCACTTGCCTGGGAACTCTGTCTCTCTGCCCCCTCACACCAGAGGTCCCAATCAATGAGGTCAGCTGAGACAAGGGCTGGAAGGAGTCATATTCATCCCTTCTCTAAAACACTCAGTAGGAATGTTGTAGAGACCAAGTGTGGCGTATTGAAAACTTGTGCCAGTCTGTTTGGGGTACTTTAACCCCCTCCAATGAGAGGGTTCTATTTAGAGAACATACACATATATATACATTTATACATATATATACACATTTCTATTGCTGCCCAGAGGATGTGCAGAAGTACTAGCCAAATGAGAAGAAAATAAAATTAAAAAAAAATTAAAAGGGCTCTGATTTCATTTGTACAGCAGCAGAAACTTCTTCTGCCTCGAACATCACCTAAAATCTTCAGGAAGGGGACTCTGCACCCATGCTTTCTTTTAATTATGAGAGGAGTTTGAGGCACATCAGCAGCACACCTGCTGCATTGGTAGTACATCTCTTGCTGTTTTCCCAGCTGATGTCCAAGAGTCATGGGAGTGAGAGTTCTCAGTACCTCCACCCATCCATGTGCCACGTAGACTGAGCTCCTTGATTGTGGAGTACAAGCCTGTCTTGATTTTCAGGGTTTGTTCTCACAACCATAGATGGTAAAATCCTTCTGAGAACTTTGGTGGAAGTGCCACTGGTGGTGATGTGGCCCAGTGTGCTTTCTGCCAGTTTTCAGGGAGCCCAACTGTTCTTGCATTCACTCTGACATCTGAGATCCACATCTTCTCCCTCCACCACCTCAGGCATCTGTACACTCCGTAGTGGATCCACAGTGAGCCAGAGTGTGATACTTTTATTAGTACAGTACAATATCCTCACCTAAAAAATGGTTCTACAAGCTTTCTGGCTGATTGGAGAGTGGTAAGTGTGTCCTAGATACCCACATGGGTCATTTGGCCTGAGTCTGGCTGGCTGGCTTGTTTTAACTGATATATTGCCAGATCTTGATGCTGTTTTTCATGCTGACTGCTACCTCAGGTCATCCTAATAATTTCAGTAAAGCTGCTCAGAGACTGCAATGCTACAATCTGGCTAGTTGTGGTTGTATGATTGAATTTTTACTGCTAAGCACAGCATAGCCTACCCCAACTCATTTGATTTAGCAGGTGTCTAACTGGCATTTAAAATACTTTTCATGTTATTGCACTGCATCCTGAGGGAAGAAAAACAAAACAAAACACCACAAACCAGTTTATTAGCAAGACTCTTTGCTGTTCTGCTAAAATATGGCAATCAAAAAGACAATTTAAGCTGCAGAGACTTGACCTTCACTTTCCAGGACTGTAAAATAAAACCCCAACCTCCACACTTTCTGCATCTGGTTGACATTTGAATAAAACTGCCAGAGTGCAAACAAATTTTGAGGAAACATCTCCTGCAAACTTTGCATTGACTCTAAAAATGTTCTTGGCTAAGTTACTTTTTAAGGCCATATGTTGGAAAAAAAAAAAAAAAAAAGAAAGAGACCCCGAAACTTCACTAGAATTTATTGCAACAAGAGATTTGCCAAACTACTTAAGACATTTGGGAAGATTACAGTGAAGTGTATTAGTTGCTGACTTGACAATTTGCTGTGCTCGCTGCTGCTTTCACAGTGGATTCTTGATATTCATGCTGAGAGCTGATCCAACTTTCTAGTACATTTTAGCAGGAGACCTGCCAAGTGTCTACTGGCCTATTAAACGCTGGCAAACCAAAGGGGCCAGCCTTGTTTACGAGCCACAGCCAAACTGCTACGAATGGCACACAAAACCCTCCTCATGCTCCTCTTTTTTTTTTTCCTTTCTTTTGTTTTTTTTTCTTTTTTTTTCCCCCTTTTTCTAATTTAAAATTTTATCAGGGGATGGGACGGGGATGGGTTTGGACTAGTTTTGACTTCAAGTCTCTCTAGGCCTGCCCTCATATACCCTGGCCAGGAATCTGGAGGCTGCAGAGGAGGCAGTGCTGTTTCACTGAGCTGTGTTTCTTCTCCCTTCATCCGATGACCACCCCGACTCTCTGCAGAAGCATGGGCCAAGCTGTGCCCCCTTGGTACATCCCCGAGGAGTGGGCAGAGCCCCCAGCCATAAAGGGCTTAAACTACCCTTCTTCTACAGTTTATTCTTCTCCCTTCCTGGGAGCCCATCCCCTCCGCCGCCAGGGTGAGCGGGACTGTAAATGTTCTGCCCTGTGCTCAATCCAAAGCTCTCGGTGTCCGTGTCAATCCTCCCACTGAAGGCTCCGGACCGCCTGTCAGACTTTCATTGTGTCACCAGCAACAGTTCTGCTCCTCTGCTCACCTGAGCTGCTTTTGATGCCATTCCAGTTTCTCAGGACAGAAGGTTATCCTGGTACAATAAGCAGCTCTTCCTGCAAAGAGGAACCCTTGCCCTCCTTGCCAAAGCAAACATTCTCACAAAGGCACTGGTATTACTGTCACGTTCAATGACTTTTTTCTGTTTTTTTCTTCCATATCGTGCTGTAGTGAATACATTGCCTTAACATTTCTTGCCTCCTCATATTATGCATTCGTTGTATTAATTTGACTGGCGTATAGGAATAACAGAAAATCCCTCCTTTGACTCTGGACCTACAAATCTGTTTGGCAGCAATTATATGGTCATTAAAGACAGAACATAAAAAAAACCCAAAACCAAAACCAAAACCAAACAAAAAAACCCACACAAAAAACCCAAACCAACAACAAAAAAACCAAACCCCCAACCCCCCAAAAAAAACCCAAAACCAAAAAAAAACCAAAAAACCCAATCAAAAAAAAAAAAAAAAAAAAAACCCAGAAAAAAAACCAACAAAAAAAACCCAACCAAAACCCCCCAAACAAACAAACAAAACCAAAAAACCCAACCTCCCAAAAAAACCTCAAGCCCAGACTGAAAAACTTGCTTGTTTAAAACGTTCCAAGGTACAAACAGTTTAGAAAGGTCTATGCCATGAATAGTAATAAAAAAAAAATCTTACCCAGGTTTATTTTAGCACTAGGGTTTACTTAAACGCTATTTACGAGAGACAGAGGGAGTCTTACATACACATATATAAAATCCGCATTTTAATGAAGAAAGAAGACTGCAAAAGAAATGAGGGTTCGTGCAGATTGCACAACACGGGAAAAGCTGATGTCTTCGTGGGTCAGATTGGATAACACAGGAACAGCTGATGTCTTCGTGGGTGTTTTTTTTGGTTTGTTGTTGGTTTTCAGTCTTTTCCCCTATCCTACTCCTCTGCTTCCCGCAGTTGAGATCATCGGCGAAACGTCAACATCCTCGCTGTAGCAAACACGGAGTAACTCGGGGAGCAGAACCCCCTCGGTCCCGGCCCGGTGCTGGGCTGGACCGAGGCGGGAGCCCCGCCCGGGCTCCGGGAGCCGGAGAGGGCCGGGAGGGGCCGGCGGGAGGGAGCAATTTGTTTCAGATTAAAGGGTGACATCTCTGACCTAACAAGCGGCCGGGATCGCCCGCCTTTGTCATTGCGATCTGCCCCCGACGGCGCGGAGAGAGGGCAGGATCAAAGCATTCCTCCGGGGAAAATCGCGCCCGGAGCTGCCGTTTGGTTAGCCTGCCCTAACCTCGCTAATGAATTTCCCCGGCGGGAAGGGAGGGCAGGGAAGGCCAGGCGCTGGGGACCGAGGCGCTTGCACCTGCACCTGCCCGCAGAGCCGCGATGCAGAGCGGGACGGAGCGCTGGGCGCCCCGGGGCCGCCGGCTTTCGGGAGAGGCAGAGCCCCGGGGCTGCTCCTCCGCCCCTCGGGAATGGGCGCTGCTGCAAGAGGCAGAGCCTGCGAGACACGGCCCCGACCCCCGTCGGGGTCTGGCACACCCCTGAAGTACTGCCCCCCTGGCCGCCCCCCTGGCCGCGATGCTAGCTCAGATTTGGGGGGGGCTTTGGCAGCAATGAAATGGTCGCTTCACTAGAATTTATTTCAAGGATAGGGAAAAAGATCCAAAACAGGCTCTTACCTCAAGGGAATGTTCCAAGGCTTTATTCTCGAAGGAGCCCCGGGCAAAGAGGGCGAACAAGGAGGAGCAGAGGTTTTTATCTGGTCTCTGTCTGGGATGGGATACCTGGCGCAGGGCCATAGGTCAGAGATAAGGGGGACGTAGGGTTAAACTACATGCTTACAGGTTCTAGGGGGTTCCGAGGGAAAGACCATTCCCAAAGGAATACAACACACCCCCACCCCGCCTTGGGCAGCGCAGCTCCCGCGGGGACCCCGCAAGGGCGGGGGTGTCCGGCGGGGGCTCTGAGGGGCCCCGGGGCACCTCAGCATCCCTGGTCCAGGGTCTCGCTCCCGGGCCCCGCCGGCATCGGAGCTGGCGCTGACAAGGGCGGGGAGTTGTGCCGGGAAGGCTGTGCGGGGCAGGTGGATGCACAGCTGCTCCTGGCGGGCTCCAAAGGCTCCCCTCGCCTGGAAATCAGCGCCTTTCCCCGCAGGGCACGGCGCCGCCTCTGCCCACCACAGCTGGCAGCGGGCACGGCTGGCACCACGGACCAGAGCGGGAGATTGAGCGGGAGAGGCAGGATCGCTGTCCGCCCTCTCCCGTGGGTGCGTCCCGCAGGAGGAAACCTCTTCCTCCGGAGAGAGGAGGGAGAGGAGGGGCTGGAGGGGAGCTCAAAAGCGCTGCGGAGCCGCGGAGCGCAAACAACGGGAGCAGAAGAAAGTTATACAAACACGCTTTAAAATCGTGGCTGGGTTTCACAGCTCCCTGCGGATAAAGTAAACAGGAGGCGAACTGTTTTGTAATTTACTCCAGCGGACCGCAGAATCGTACTTTGTAATTCGGTGTCGGTTTACAGACAAAGGCGACTTCTGTTTCCTAACCTAGCAGGTCCTTTGTCATGCTTGTGCCTTTTAAGAGGGACCCCAAGGGGGAAAGTGGAATTCCTTGGGTATTTGCCTTTTAGTCATGCTTGTAAGTCAAACAGTAGCCGGGCTCTCTTTTGAGATGAATAATACCTGCCGTCGGGGGATGCGCCTCTTTCTCCCCGCTCTCCCGACGGTGACGCCCGGGGAGGACAAACCTCCCCGGGGGGCAAACTCTCCTTCCTGGAGGGTGCCCGGAGCCCTCGGGGCGAAGGGAAGGGCAGGTGCCCTGCTCGGGCTGCAGCGGAGCGAGGAGCTCCGGGCCCCCGCCGGGCTCACCCAGCCTGTGCTGCCCGCCCGCCCGGTGGCCTTTGTCCCCAAGGCCTGCCAGGGCAGGGTTTTCCCGTGCCGAACCGGCGGCCGGCAGCTGCTCCGTGTCTCACCGCGGCTGGATGTCCGTGTTTATTACATACATTGTATGTAATAAATGCTGTCAGTAGTTATTACACACGCGCGCGCTTCTCGGGGGAAAGAGCAAAATATTTTCTCTTTTTAGGAGGCTGGTTTCGGCCATATGTTCTGCGTGTCGTTAGATTTCGATCAGTATGCACTGGTGGGAAACTAATGTTCTCCCGCACGCCTTTATTCTTTTTCTTCCTGGGCAAAATCCGTTTAAATTCATCAGTTTTTCTCCTGCCCGGTGCTGAAAGCGGCCGAGGTGTACTCTGCCCATTTGGACCTCTCGGGAATTCCTATTTTCAGTGGAACTCCGGCCTCTCCGTGGCACTACCGAGACTTCGTGGGTCACAACTTCGATCTCTCTCCAGCTGGGGAGACAAGGGACAGTACCCAGCTCCTAAAGATCATCCTCCGTCAGGGAGCGGCGGGAATAAAGTTACTTAGGGGAAATAAAGTTACTTAGGGGGAAAACCTCAATGTCGGTGGAAAACGTTCCCTCTGAGGAGAGGGAATGCTAAAAAACAGGCGAGGAAAAATACTCGAATTCCCGAAAGGGAAGGGTCCCGCCGCGTTTTTAGACTTGAAAGAAAAGAACCATTGAAAGAAAAGAGCCATTGCCACGAGTCCCTTCCCCTAGCGGGTCAAGCCACGGGAACGGCCGCGATGGAAAAGGCGGTGGCTGCTCGAGGCTCTCGAGGCCCGCTCCTCGGGGAGTTTCCCTCCGCCCGCCTGCGGGGCGGGCTCCTTAGCTCAGCTTAGACCAGCCCCACCGCCTTTTCTCCCTTCCTTCCCTCTCCCGCTCCTTTCTCGCCCCCCAAAGCCGGAGCTCACCGCCCATCGCCCCCTCCCGCCCCCCGCCCGCACCCACCAGCGGGCCCACGCGCGGGGGGCGGGGCCGGGCCGGGCCGCGCCGGCCAATCGGGGCGGCGGCCGCGGGGCGGGCAGCCAATGGGCGGCGGCGGCGGCGGGCGCTGATATCGCGGCGGGCACTGATATCGCGGCGGGCGCTGATAGATATCGCGGCGGGCACTGATATCGCGGCGGGCACTGATAGATTCCGCGGCGGGCACTGATAGATACCGCGGCGGGCACTGATAGATACCGCGGCGGGCACAGATACCGCGGCGGGCACTGATAGATACCGCGGCGGGCGCTGATATCGCGGCGGGCGCTGATATCGCGGCGGGCACTGATAGATTCCGCGGCGGGCGCTGATATCGCGGCGGGCGCTGATAGATTCCGCGGCGGGCGCTGATATCGTAGCGGGCACTGATAGATACCGCGGCGGGCGCTGATATCGCGGCGGGCACTGATACCGCGGCGGGCGCTGATACCGCGGCGGGCGCTGCTCGGTGCCATCCCCGGCCCCGCTGCCATCCATCCCCCGACGGAGCGGCGCCCTGAGCTCTCCCCGTGCCGGCGTCGGGGCTTCCTTGTCTCCGGGCGGCCTTGCGCGCTGTGCCAGGAGCGGAAGGGCTTGCGTGCTTCCCGCACCACCTGCCTTCGGTAAGTGCAGAAGGAGGAGCAGGGAGGTCCTGCGCTGGAAGATGCGGAGAGCTCTAGGAGCTCGTGCTGCCTTTGGTCGCTGGAGCGGGCGGCGGCGATGTGTGAAGTCCAGCTGTCCTCTGCCTGTCTCCCAGGTTTGAACGCAGCTGGCAGGAGCGTTCTCGGGAGGTCCTGTAATAAGCAGGACCCTGTTAAGAGCGGGCAGAGTGGTAACGCTGCAGCGCGGGGCATTGCCCTGGGACGGTTCGTGCCGCATCCCTCGCTTGCAGGAGGCGCGCCCCTCCCTGTAGCGGGCTATCGCAGCTCCTTCCCCGCCAGCCGGGACGGGAGGAAGGGAGGGAGGGAGGGAAGAAGGGAGGGAGGGAAAGAGGGAGGCGTCCGTCGTGGCTAAACTGAGCCCTGCGTGGGTCGTGCGCAAGAGACCCGGGCTGACGGTAAGGGGGAAGACGGCATCCCGTGCGGGCTCTGCCGTGACTTCCCGGCGGGGCTGCGGGTGCGCTCCGGCCGAGGTGCCGCCGCGGGGGCGGGCGGCCTGACCCTTCTCTTGCAGCTGCGCCGCCGAGGAGCAGGATGGCTGAGGAACGCGCCGACTGGGAGATCGACGTGGAGAGCCTGGAAGGGGAGCCGGACGAGGCACCTGGCGCTCCGCGCGGCAGCACCGGCCCGGAGGAGGAAGAGGAGGAGGAGGAAGGCGAGGCGGCGGCGGCGGCGGCGGCTCCGCGGCGGGGCGAACCGCGGAAGCTGAGCCGCACGCCCAAGTGCGCCCGGTGCCGCAACCACGGCGTGGTGTCGTGCCTGAAGGGGCACAAGAGGTTCTGCCGCTGGCGCGACTGCCAGTGCGCCAATTGCCTGCTGGTGGTGGAGCGGCAGCGGGTGATGGCCGCGCAGGTGGCGCTCCGGCGGCAGCAGGCCACCGAGGTGAGCGGGCACGGGCAGCGAGCGGCGGGACCGCACCGGGACCGCACCGGGACCCCACCGGGACCGGATGGTCTGACAGCGCCATCCCATCGCTCTCTTAGGACAAGAAAGGGCTGACGGGGAAGCAGGCGAGTCTGGAGCGCAAAGCCGTCTACCAGAGGCACGTCCGAACGCCCAGCCTCTTGGCCAAGAGCATCCTGGAAGGTAAGAGCATCACCTCCGGCCCCTCCGCGGCTGCCCGCGGCACCGCTGGCGTGCGGGGAAAGGCCGCCTTGCCCCAGGCAGAGCCGCACCTCCCGTCCCGAAGGCAGCATCCTTTCCCGGAATAGGAGTGAAAGCGCGCCCCGCTACCGGCGCCGGGAGACGGAGGCCCCTGCCCTTCGAGGCTGTGGCAGAATTTCAGTTTCTCGCCCCCTCGGCCCAAAATAATGCCTGAAATGCTGGCGACGGTAGTTTGAAATTTGAGAGTTACTGTTACAAGCTGGCAGTCTCTTTAGGCGGCTACCCAGCGGCGTTTTGCAGTGCGGGGTAATTCGTTCGTGGGTGTTTTAACCTGCAAACGAGTAAATTGATTAATTTTTAATTTTTTTCTTTTTGTCTGAACGCCTAACACAGCAGTACCGTTTGTGACATTAGCAATAGTAAGGTCTGCAAAATAAGGTGCTTAGTTTTCTCACTGTCGAAAATATTAACCGTGGAATAATGACGTGTTAAAGATCGGGAATTTTAGTGAAAGGGTGTATTTCTTTCCACACGTCCGTTTGGGATTGTGCACATATTTATTCCTATATTTGCTTTAATTACTTTCTAAACCATATCCCTGTAAATCATTGTACTTCTCAATTATTTTTTTTTTCCTGAAATAGAAAGCTCTTTTCTTTGCCTGTTCAAGCTCAATTAATGTTTGGTCCTTTTGGAAACCTCTAATCTACATCTACAGTTCATTCTTTTGAAAAATCTTCTGTATTCTTTCTTCTAACTTATCTTAACTGTCTTTTTCTTTTCTCCTAGTTCTCCTTGGGATTTTCTTCCATCTCTAGCCATGTGTACATAGTGATTCATCTTTAGAAAATAGAAAATTGTACCCGCTGTAGATATAGGTATCTTCCTTGGAAAATGGGAATCATGTATGAGAGCAATGGGAGAGAAAACAGGTAAAATCCTGTTCTCCTGACTCATGTACATAGTTCCATTAATTCAGTGGAATTGCTTGTCTGGGTAGAGCAAACAGGATTGGACCTGATCTGTTATATTAAATTAAGCCAGGTAGCTTGGTAATTGAATGCACTGGAAACTGAATTTCTATGTTTTACTGAAGTTCAGCAGAAATAAAATATTCAAATGCTTTCCCTGGGTGTTAAAAGTGAATGGTTATCTCTCTCCTTAAGCCTCATGATGGAATACCAATCGTAATACACAGTAGGGCTTTGCCTTTTTTTTTTTTAATTCTCCCTCCTTGATCTGTTTGTTTGGAACCACCTTTAAAAAAAAAACAAACAAAAAACTACTAACCAGCTAACTTTGAGGCATACTACACACGTCAGAAAAGCAGGGTTTGCTTATCTGCACTGGGGAACTGGATGATGTGCCTGATGGCTGTGTGCTGGTGACTTCTGCAGGAGCTGATGGTGACCAGGGTCTGTGGCAGGAGCTCGGTGCTTGGTGGGGCTGGCTCAGGGGCTGTTGCACAGAGACAGCTTTGATGTTTTTCTCAGGTGGCTTAGCTCCTAACGCTGCTTTGTTGTTTTAGGTTACCGTCCCCTTCCAACAGACTCTTACCTGGGAGGGAGTTCATCCTTGCCACCTCCTGTAAGTGACAGGATGAGAAAGAGACGGGCTTTTGCTGATAAGGAGTTGGAGAACATTATGCTAGAGAGAGAGTTTAAAGAGAGAGATATGATGGAAGCCACACAAGCAGCTGCCCTTTTCCTCCCCAACCGTATGGTGCGTGGAGCTGAGTACAGCCCGTATAAAACAGCCTTCAACACTGCTCAAGTCGATAACCCAAACAAGGAATTTCCCAATTTTTTACCAGCCTGCCTCGATCTGACGATGCAGTACTCAGGACCTAGCAACATGGAACTGATCTCTTCGAATGTCAGTGTAGCCACTACCTACAGGCAGTACCCCCTGTCCTCTAGGTTCTTAGTCTGGCCAAAATGTGGGCCCATTAGTGATGCCCTCCTCTACCAGCAATGCCTGTTGAATGCTACTGCTGTCCAAGCTCTCAAACCTGGGACGGGTTGGGATGCCAAGGTCTCACAAGGTCAGGACTGTCCGAGCTCCGAGCATGACATCGTGCCTCCGAAAATGGAAAACCCGTTTGTTCTGAGCCACGGGCGGGACGTGCCGCAGCCACGAAACGAAATAGTGTGCCTCCATCAGGAGGCTCGTGAGAGGTCAGCTTTCTCTCCCCCAAAAAGGACTTTCTCGCAGGTTTCTGATAAGGGTTCTCTGTCTCCTCAGGAGCAGGCATTGGGCAAGGTCAGCAAAAGCAGCACCAAGCCCCCTGTGCCGCTCAAGTACAGCGCGTTCCAGTCGCTGTTCCATCAGACATTTCCTGGCACTCCAGCAGCAGAGCTGAGAATGTCATTTGTGAAGGAGACTTTCGAAGATGCTTCGAAGAAGTACAGGGAGTGTGCTGTTAAAGAGAACCAAAAATACAAGTTTACTGTAGACAAATGTGCAAAAGACTTCTTTGGGGCCAAACAGGCCACAACAAAACTTTCAACAACTGAGCCGTTGTCGTTTTCAGTTGAATCCATCCTTAAACGACCTTCTTCTGCTGTTACTAATGTCTCTGAATGAATAAACCTTACCTTCAGAGTAGAGAGTTTCTAAGCTTTGCTTTCTGCAGAATTGCTCCTGCCTGCCTTATCTCTAAAAAGATTTTAAAGAGGAATTTCTGCAGTAAATGGTAACGCTTTCCTTTATTTCAAAATGATGTACATAAATATGCATGTTTTCTGGAAAACAGATTTAATTTTTTTTAAAATTGAAACTGCATGTACAGACTGTAAAGTGGTTTTTTTTTTTTATTTTAAGCAGCCCTTCAAACCATTCAATAAAATGAATTTACTTACAAGCATAGCCTGATCTCTCTCGTGTCTCTAGCATCTTGCAGGCAAGTATGCCCTACTTTCAAAATATACCATTTGCCTTGCTATAAAAAATGTACTTAAGTTGCTGGGGTAAGCAGTGATTTCTCCTTTGAACCTCCAGTAGCTATGAGAAGATGTAACAACAGTTCATGTGGGCTAGTATGAATTCACAAGACATTTTATTTATGTAAGTGAGGTTTGGATCAGATTCCATATGCCTTTCTTATTCTGAAGGGGGAGTGCAGGCTAGCACAAAAGACTAGTCTATTCCACACCTCTCTGTAAAACTTCTGTTACT
Source organism: Phylloscopus trochilus trochilus (assembly GCA_016584745.2). Classification (NCBI taxonomy): domain Eukaryota; kingdom Metazoa; phylum Chordata; class Aves; order Passeriformes; family Phylloscopidae; genus Phylloscopus; species Phylloscopus trochilus. The sequence continues at coordinate 86,815,252 of WQNJ02000015.1, forward strand.
GAAGAGTTACTAGATTGGTTTTGGGGGGAATGGTTCTAGTGAGCCTTTGATAAAAAGTCAGCATTTTCAAAAGTTTAGTTTTTGAATAAGAAGTCTGCTTTTCAGAATTAGTTTTTACATTTTTTTAAAATGTTCAATTCACTTTAATTCAAATTTCTACCTGCTTGAATACTTCCCTTCTGAGAACATTTCACTTTTGATCAGCAAGAGCCTGAGATTCTTGTATTGTAGAAATTGAAATGACCTTCAGGCTGTAAAAATTATGCACAGAATCATTACTGCTAATGAGAAATCAAAGAATGGTCTCTCAGCTTTTTAACCCAATGTCTGTGTGTAGGGATAGAGAATAAAGATAGCAATGAAGGAGAATATCCAACAGAAACTATCTGAGAACTGAAATTGCCTCAGGGTTGTGGGAAAGAAAAAGCATTGCTAGATCTCATTGCAACAGAGGTTGAAGCTTTCTAAATTGGTGACTTGGTAAGTTTTCCCCTCTGTGTTAGATGTGCTGTCAGCACATCTAACTAGTGCTATCAGGCAACCCCTTGGTTACCTTCCTTCCTTAACATTTTAATCCTGCACACAGTGCTCATCCAATTGAAAGGAGTTGATGTCTGTTCTTAATTTTCATGGTTTCCTAGGGACAATTTCTGTTTGGTGTTCGTGAGCAGAATGTAATCTTTTCTGATTTTATCACGCTCCCTGCACAGGTTTGTTTTGCCTGTGAATTCCAGATTTTGTAACTAAATCATCTCTCTAAGTGTTTAGTGTTACTGTTGGGAGCAGTATTGCAGAAAACCAGGACCCTTTTTGTGTACAGGAGCAGTCTTCTGTCTTGAGTGCTTTTCTAAGGCAGTTTGTTAAGGCAACAGACAGGTTGGAGAAAACATATTTTACACAATATGTGAATTTTTGCATCACACATCTTACAAAGCTCATAAAAACTTTTATGTCAGGAATGTAAAAGAAATTGTAATTTAAAAGAATCTTGGGCGCTGGCTTAAGTTTCACTTTTCAAAAGAATTCATACTAACATTTTCTTAGTGAAAAATAAGTTTCAAATACAGTGAGATGCTTTTAATTTTTTCAGTCTGTCATTTATCCAGTTGCCATTAGAGGGAGTTTTAACTTGCTTGAACTGAATCTGCTTGTAAATCTGTTCAGCAGTCAGACCAACTTAAGCTGCTTTTACCTGGAATAAACAGAGAGATATTCTTCATAATTCATATTTGTTTGCTTTCACCACTGTTTCCTTCTTTGGCTTTGTTGAACATTAAATATAAAAAGGAGTTTTACTTAAGCAGGACTTCCTTTGTTTTTAAAAATATGATTTGTTTTGGTTTTTAAGCTACTGGTATAAGCTAGGATCACAGATGAAAGAAAGTACAGCAATCTATATACTGAACTAATACCAGATACTGGAATTAGTCCCACTTAAATAGTTTTTCTGCCTGACAATGTGTGCATCTAACAATGTTCAATTTTACATCTGAAATATTTTTCCAGGCAACCACTTGTCTTCATTCAACTCCTAGCAAAAAAGACCAGAAAGCCAAAGCCCCCTGACAGACTGGTGCCTCTTGACCTTTTTAAGAAAAAAATGAGCTGGAAAGATTCAAGTCCTGAACATATATTAAGCATTTGTATTTATAATTATATATTGATATTTGTGTGTACACACACGTCATGGTTTAACCCCAGCTGCCAAGTGTGTACCATGCAGCTGCTCACTCTCTCCCCCACCCTCTCCACAGTGGAGAGAAGAGTCAGAAAAAAAACCAAACAAATCCTGTAAAACTCAGGTTGGGATAAGAACAGTTTATTAATTGAAGCAAAATAAAATGACACCGACAACTGTTCTGTAATAGTTGTAATGTTGATGTCGTAGCGAAAAGGAGAGAGACAGAGGAATAAAACTGAAGACAGACAAGGGATACACAATACAACTTCCTACCACCCACTGACCCATAGCCAGCCCATCCCCCAGAAAAAATCAGGCACTGGGCATGGCATTCTGTGATGTGGAATGGCCCTTTGGCAGTTTGGGTCAGTTGTCCAGGCCATGTGCCCACAGATCCAGCACCAGAGCGTGAGACACTGAAAAGTCCTTGACTTTGGGGAAGAGCTACTGAGCAAAAACTAACAGATCAGTGTGTTATTGGTATTATTCTCATACTAAAATCAAAACAGAGCACTGTACCTGCTACTGAGAAGAAATTTAATTCTATCCCTCCAGCCAAACCACGACAACACAATGTTATATGTAATATATGTATATCCCAGGTTTTTTACTCAAATCCCAGTCATCAGGAGAGGAATGACATTTCTATTATTATTTGAAAAAACTGAGAGAAGGCTTGGACAAAAACAACAACAAGTTGATAACAACAAGAATCACTGGAGTCATAATTTCTTCCAGTCATTTGTTCATGCCTTGCTACAGTTCCATTACATCACCCTGTACTTAGTTTTCTTTCATAGACCCTGGGCCCAACTTCTCTTTCTTCTTGAAAGCTTGTTGCCCCACTATGTTTTTTTTTTCCTTTCTGTTATTAAAAGTGTGTAAAAAGTGTATTTCTCATGGGGAGGATGCAGTTTGAGCAAGATGGCATATATTTAGACAGCAAGTGATTTTCCTCACATAGTTTTACAGGGGTTGTATAGCACTCTTTAAGCCACCAGCTTCTCTAGAGCAGAAGAAGTGGAGCGTCCACATCTGCTGGTGCAGCTGTGCAAACTCATAGAAAGGAGGAGAAGGCATTGATCTGGAATTGTCTAGTGCTTACTGCAAGCCACTGGTCAAATATCTTATGGTCCCCATACTCCCTGCCTCTTCAGTACAATTTCTCTGGCATTTCTGGGTGTGTGGATGCCTGTATCTCCTGTACAGCGTAACTGGTTTGAGTACAACATTTGTGTTGTTGTTTATACGGGTGTCAGGTCACACAGCTTTTATCATCTGACGGTAGAACATGCCTCTTGGGAACTTCAACTTTTGGGGTTTGGACAGGAGGCCAAGGACCTCTGCTGGTTGTGGAGCACAAAACAGATGTGGAAAGTAGCATGAAGAACAATTATTCACTAGGTCTTCAAAATAGCATGCCTGGGTGATGGGATAATCAGAGACAACCAACTCCTTGTTGGGAGTACAGACCCTTTATATGCATGCTGAGACAAAAAATTTTATAGGTGCATGGAGGGGTTTAACTGTAGACAGCTAGAGGAATCCAGAATTAATAACACCCCAGGCAGTACCTGGCTTATTGTCTGGCCTTACCCCCCTGGCCCAGGGGAAAGCTGCCTCTTTCTGCCCTGGCATCTTTTGTGTAAGAGCAACCCTTGAACATACTCAGTTCTGGAGCTTGACTCCAAAATTTAGAAGTGGACTGCTAAGAGTGGAAGGCAGTGCCCTTCCTTGGCAAGGACAGCACTTAGCCTCAGTGTTTGTGGTGCAGATGTTAGGCTGATCTGGGGAGGTAAAGGCAAAGCTTTCTGTAGTGCGTGGGCAGGAGTGGGTTCACTGGGAGAGGACCTGGATTATTGACAGCTGCTGCAGTGACAGTGCTTGTCCTCATGAAATTTGAGCACAGGAAAACTGTGATAAGGGCTGTGGAAGGTGTGGGGAAAGTCCTGCTCAACAGGGTGGGTTGCCAGCTTTCTTTCAGATATTGGCTTTTCAGAGGTGACTGCACAAGCACTGATGTCTTACACAAAGCCTGTCTTAAAATCCTCCACTGTCTTACGTGTCTTTGAAGCAGCAAGTTGAGATGCTGGGCTTGAGGAAGATCCAGGCAAGATGACTGGATAACCAGACACAAATCTCTCAGCTGGTGTCAAGACTCAAAAGCTTGTGAAATCATCAGCTGGAATGTCTTTGCATTGTGGCCTGAGGATAAGATAACCCTGTGCTGCCTGCTTGTCCTTCTGCTATGAGAAGGACCTCTCTGAGTTTTGCACTCTGAGCTCCTCATCCCCTTGTGGTCATAAAAACAAGTCACTTCTTGGCCAACAAGAACAAGTCCTGGTATAGCTAACATCTCTGGAGCTTGAACATTAACCAGAGCCCAGCTGCTATTGTTCTGGAATCAGAGAATTTGACACTGGCTCAATTTCTTTATTTTAGGTATAAAGCAGGGAGGTATGTTCTCATTTGAATTTGAGAGCTTGTTTGCATGACCAAGCCTCTCAGTTTCTCTGCCAAACACTTTCCATGCAGCTGACCTTGATGGGAAAGCTGGCACCAGGAATCACTGCCCATGAGGTACGAGATTCCCACTCTATCACTGAGTTTCTCCTCTGAAATTCTGCTGGTTGAACAGAATAAAGTACACATGATCATTAACTCAGATAGAAGTGATCAGCTATTTTCTGTTTGCTTGCATTGAAACCTGGACAAACCATGGCTTATGCAAGAAGGTCTGCTGGGGAAGCATGTGGAAACCAATGTCAGGAATGTCACTGGAGAGACAGGAACCAGTTGCTGTTTTATAGGAGGAATCATCCTTCTTAATAAACAAAACTTTTGCCATGACCAAGAGAAAAAAAATAAAAAAGAATGGTTCCTCATATTCAGTTATGTTGAGATATGACATTGGAAGATTGGAAGAATGGAAAGTTACATTGGAAAAGGGCAATGGACCTTCCCCCATTTTTATAAATGCTAATTTCCACCTAAGGAAAAGCAAAAAACTGCAGAAGCAAGCCTACAGATGTGTACACAAACAGGAGCCCAGTAAGGGGCTTATCCACTAACCCATGCAAGATGAAATCTAGAAATAATTTTAGAAGAGATGCAAAGGTTTCAGGAATGCTACATTTTACAGTCTCACTGTCTGGCTGACAGCCTCTGCATCTATACCTTACAGCATTTAGTCAAATTTGTAAGCTAGTAACTAGCTTAAACTAGTTACTAGATTTTTTACTGATTCCTTTTTAGTGTAGCTGAACAGGAGACAGGTAGGTTGAGCTGCTCTCATGTGTGATATAGTTTCTGTATTTGTATCTCAAGAGCTAACAGTGGCTCCCATTACACCCTTCCTGGTTTTCATCTACCCACAGAACCAACCCAACCCATACCCAGCTCCTCCATGGGTTGGCCATGGCCAATCTCCCCTTTTTAAAGTCAGACAGAAGACATGGGTGAACTGTCCATCTTCAGGGATGGCTTGCTTCTTTGTGAAAATCACACTGGAGCTCATCTTCTGTGGGCAGATGCTGTAAGGAGTCACAGAATGGTTGGAACACAGATTCAGAAGGACCAGAACCATGTATACAGAGAGAAAAAACAAAATCTTAGTGTAAACTATGTGTTGGTAAACCCAACCCCTTTCAGGAAATTTTAGACCTGCAGCAGAATGAGAGCAGAAAAAATATCTTCAGAAGATCTTAATGTTTTGGAGATGACAAATGTACAGGACTCGTACACCTTAACTTCAATATTTTATTTAATCTTTCATTTAGTTTAGAATCCTTATTTACAGTTTTTATCATTTCAACTGTCCTTATACTGTAAAGCAGCACTACTTCCTCTGGTGTATCCTCAAACACATCTAGTGGTTGGAACTTAGTGCTGTCTGATGGAACCACTGGGTAGAATTGTGGTGGCACTGAGGCTGGATGACAGCTCTGGAGCCCAGTGCACTCCTGCCCACAGCAGGTTGCTCAGGGCTACATTCATATTGGATTAAAGCTACCTTTAAGGATGGAGACTCCACAGCCTCCCAATGCTGCCTGTTCCAGTGTTTGAGCACTTGCACAGGAAAAAAAGATTTTTTTGTTTAGGTGGAATATCCTGTATTCCAGTGTGTGCCCGCTGTCTTTATTCCTGTCCTGGACACCACTATAAGATCTGACTTCTTTTCTCCCACTAGATACAGTGATAAGGTTCCCTGAGTCTTCTGTTCTCCAGGTTAAACAGGCCCCAGTTCTCTCACCCTTTTCTGATTTCAGAGACACCCCAGCACCTTAACAATCTTCAAGTTACCCTTGCTGAACTCACTCCAGTTTGTCCTTTTGTGCTGATGAATCCAGCACTGGGCACAGTAACCCAGACATGTCTCACAGAGCTGAGTAGAGAGGAGGGATCAGCTCCTTCCATGAGCTGGGAAAGCTGCCAGATACAGACCACGATGCTCTTTGGACATACTTTGCCAAAGGGCATGCTGCTGCCTTCTGGTCAGCTCAGTGTCCACCAGGCCACTCTGACTCAGGGCATGCCATGAAGGACTTGCATTTCACAATACTTCTGTCATTTTCACTGGACTTAAAAGAAATCCTTCTTAAATCACTGCATACTGTACTATAGTCACAAGGAGCACAGACTCTTGCAAGAGCAAGAAGGAACTGCTTCCTCTGACTCTCATACTTCAAGGTCTGAAAAGAAAGTAAGGAAAGGAATAGTTGTGAAATTTTGAAAGCACATCACCAATCATAACTGCACATCTAAGCATACCTGAGTTGTGGTGATTCATTTTTCCTAAATGATTGTTCTGTTCTCCCCCAAAATGTATGGTTCATTACTAAGTTGTTGTAAACCACCCCCTGCAACGCTGAGTGGTTTGAAGGGATGCTGAAACTTCATCTTGGGCTCCAGATGAAGTAGTTGTGTTAGAGCACAACTAAAAAGCTTTAAGCTGGTGAGTTCCCCCAGCTTCAAACACAATGTCCATCCCATCTCTCACTGTCCCTGTCCATATTACTCCTTTACAAATGGACAGAGAAAACAGGAGACACAGTTTAAATTTATTTCCATTCTCAGTCTGGCAGGGATTCTCTCTCTGGTCTAGGATTTCAGTTTGGGGAGGCAGAGATTCATATTGAAATTTCTTAGCCTTCAGTCAACCTCTAGGATGTGCACAGAGAGATATGATAGCTCAGTCTCTGGAAACTCCCTCTGTGTCTGGTAAAGAGACACAGGAGAAAATAAGACCAAGACTGACAAGAGGGACTGGTGGCTGAGCCCTGCCTGACTTCCACCTTGTTCCTGGCCTTTGAGAAAGTGGGGAATGGCAACAGGGGTCCAGCACCCACCCACTTCCCATGGTGCCTGCCCCAGCTGGGCAGGGAGAGCACAGCCACAACCTGAGTGTCAGCCTGGCTGCAGGGGGACAGCCAGCTGCTGCCACAGCCAAGTGGGTGGGTGGCAGCCAGTTTTGGAGCCTGCTGATGGAGGTTTTTCCATCAAAAAGCTTTAGGTTTTTCAGACACCCCTCCATACAGAACCCCTTGCTTGCAAAGTTGCTGTGTCCTGCATGAGCAGCAAATCTGGACTAACAGCTTGCAGATGTAAGAGTGAGGGAGCATACTCTGCTAGGTATGAAGGCTTTAGTCAGAGGCTCTGCAGTGCAAACAACTGAGAGGAAAAAGGTTTTGGGGATAAAACTCTTCTTCAGTCCATTAAATTACCTGCTCAGGACTAGAGGAGAGTGGCTCAGGGATTTCAAACTACTAACAACAGAGAGTAAAGCCATGGGGCATTGAGCATTATTTGTAATTATTTAACCTCAAAGCCATAGTGGTGTAGCTAACCATAAAGGGGTTTGTGTCTAACAGAGGATATGAGCCAGAGGTTATGCTGAGTGCACAATCTGTAATTTATGGCAACTGGTAATGAGTCCAGGCTTACAGAAAGGAAAGCATACATATGTCAAAACTGGGTCCTCGTAGCAGTGCCTTAATTCAGCTTCTGGTGTTACTCCCAAGCAGTGGGACAGAGCAGCTCAGAGTTGTCTTGTTTGTGGGAGCAAGATGGGAAGGGGAAGGGGGTACCTCTGCAGTGCAGTAATTACAGACAGCCAGCCTTTGCACTCCACCATTTCTTACTGCTCATGGCACAACAGCTTTAAAGCACACAATTTTTTGATATGGCTTGATAGCATTCCAGCAGACACAAAAGAAGAGGAATATTGGTATGGGTTTTCTTACCTGTTTTTGCTTCAGCTTTTGCTCGGTGCTCACTTTGACACCTGCAAGTGCAAATCAAACCTTTCTGCAAGACACACATTGGTTGAATCCAGGGTCCCAACAGCAGGTTGAGAGCTGGAATCTCCTTTCTTTGAGCTGGATTCTCTGTTACACCACTAATAAAAGTAGTGCTTCCTCCTACTATTTTTTTTTCTCCTGGAGACATCTGTGTGGTGTATCTTCTTTATCCAACATACTGTATCTGTGAACATCCTTGAATTTGCTGTCCTTGAGAACGCTGCTGTCTGCAAATGAACTGGAATGGCTTCCACAGCAAAGTAAAGTAGATGTGAAACATTTTGGGAAACTGTGTTAAAATCACATTTGTTCTCATGTGCTTTCCTGTCCACACTCTCCCATGCAGTTAATCTTACATACTTTCCTAAGTTCCTTCCCTTCCTGCCACACGTGATACTTCCTTCTGTCTAGGATGAGTGACTCCTCCAACATAAATGCTCTGTTCCTTGCTTCCCTTTACATGTGGCAGCAGCTGAGTATCAGTACTACTTGTTCCTAGGACTGGGCTTTTGTCAGTGGAACAGCCTTCCCCAGAGCAACTTGTAAAGGCTTTCTACAAAGCAGCCAGATCAGCATGCTGGGGTGGAAGCTGCAAAACAAACAAGGAACAATAACATATCTCCTACAGCTGCAAAATACCACATGTGGATGAGGATAATCCCTTCATTGGGTTCTGAACACAAAGTCTCACCAGAGGGTATCATAAAACAATGTGATGCCCCTGAGTGCTGGATTTTTCATTTGGGCATATGAGGAAACTGAAAAATGTGTAGAATGAAAATCACATGGAGTGCAAAGCAACCCCATAATGCTGGGAGTTGGTAACATCTGAGAGTGAGTAGCAAAACTGACAAAGATGTGCTCTGAGCCAATTTACAGCAAAGGGTAAAGATCATACTACATCTGAGTCAAAGCAGGGTAGGTACTACTCCCTAGTGACTGTATATCCAAGGAGTCTCTTGTGTACTGGTTACACCAGAAAATGTATGGAATACATTACAATTGTAAGTGCTCCTCTGACATGCTATTTCAGAAAACACCAAGAGAGTGGGATAAAATACAGGGCTCAGTCTTGCAGCCTGCAGTCATAACCATCCCAGCTTCCACTGTCATCAAAGATGAGGCGAAGATGCTCATCTGCACACAGCCACTTGTTAGAAGACAAAGGTATTCTGACAGAATGAAGGCTTTCAGCAGAAGCATTTTCAAGCTTTTCTGAAACACTGTGCTTTCTGGTGCTTGTTTGCACTTAACAGCTGAGTCCAGAAGGCCAATCTCCAAAATGCTTGAATGGGTACGACACGAAGGAATGACACTCAGGCAATGAGATGTCCAAGGCAGAAAAGGGGCAATTTATTTACAGACCTCCACATTTATAGAATTCCAACAGTGACCATGGACTGGAGGAAGAAAGTTGTCCTCTCCAAACAGTCCATCAATTCTCTCCTCCTCCAGAAAGGAATGGAAAACAACCATTATTTACTTGAAAAGTGTGTGGAAAACTCCATCACAAAAATGTAAAACATCAGAAGGCTTTAGAAGAACTTCAGAAAAACTTTAGAGGAACAGGGTGACAAATGGGGGACTCTGCAGTTGCTTATTGTGCTTGCTTAAATGGAAGTGGCTATTTTGAAACTGTTGTGTCATTGGTTTGCTCAAGAGCTTCCAAATGTGGTTTAACTCTTCAGAGCAAAAAAAAACCCCTACCTATTACAAACAAAACAAAACAAAACAAAACAAAACAAAACAACAAAAAACTCAAACAAAACCCAACAAAACAAAAAACCTACAACCAAAACCTGTCAGTCCTATATCTGATATCTCATTAAGCAGCTGATCTGATTAACTCCTTCCTACAGTTATTCTGAACCATTCTCTCCTTGAGGTTGTTTTATATGGAGGAAATGTATTCTTGTGTTAAGCATACACAATTACAGTGGCTGGGAGATTAAAACCACAAGGCAAAAAGCTGATGTACATGCAGAAACCTAGATTTGAAGTTCAGAGAAAATGAAGGCCATCTGCTGTGCCATCCACAGCACCTTACTGCTAAAAATGTCTATGAAAACAAGATACAGTGAATAAGGAGGCTGATGTTTTGACAGAAAGAAAGGCTGAAAATCCTGTGTTCAGCAATCCAGGTGACAGTACCTGCATGTAAAACAAAGTCACCTTGACTTCTGCCAAGTCATCATTAGAGAACATTGATATTGGAAATATCCAGTTGTTAAACTCTTCTATATTTCAAGTTGCCAAACAAAATGTGTCACTGATGAGGAAGCTATCATGATTTCCAGCTCTGTTTGGCAGCTCCTGGCTTTGACAGGGAGACTGGTGACTGGTTGGACTTACTGAGAAGTAAATACAGGCCACCTGCTCCTAAGAAAAGGTCAGAGCACTTTTGAAGGAGTTGGCAATGCCCTCCTTTGGTCTCTGGCAGCTGAAGAGTTCAAATTCATCGACGTGGAAGACAGAGAGGATCTAGTATGATAATGCATGAGAGCATCAAGATGCGTTGTATTTTCTTAAGAAAAACTTCCATCAAGAGAAGGGTTGCACCTTAGGGAGCCACCCAGGGTCAACATCTGGTGATCTATTGCTAGTCTTTCCAGATTTGGGTAGATTGTGTAAAACTTGGCCTAGGCAGCGAGGAGATGGCTTCTGCAGTTCAGCCTGGTTTTCACAGACTGCAGGACAATCTCCCATGCAAGCAGGATTCCTGTCTCTGCATCAGACAATGCCACAGTGAGTTTGTGGGCTGGTCCTTTGGCTTTTCACTATGGGGGGTTTGGGAAAAAAAGGCAGGAGCTTCCAGAGATCTGGATCAATGTATGGGAGTCTGGAGTGACCTGAGTTCTCTCTTCAGTTCCTACCAAAGCTTCTGGTAAAGCTTCTCTCTCCAACCCTCACCTGAAAGGTGGTAGAAGAGCACTCCACCAACAAGGATAATTTGATGGGGTAATGCTCAAGTGTCAGGAGCCTTGGTGCCACGAAATCTTTATCCAAGGCCTAGAAAATGCACTGACTTCTCTGTGTGGAGGAAAAAGGATGAACCAGCAGCTGCTCTATCAGAGTGTCCTCCTGCCAGCCAGCAGCCTGATGGCTACTTCTTCCTGCTGGGAAGAAGCACATGCTGACAGATATATTCTTAAAAATGAGCATCCTCACCTCTGTCATTGTATTGACAAAGTGATGCAAGACCCTCACAGTTCACCCAGCACATACACAGATTTCCAGAGCCCTGATACTTGCCCTAGGCAGAGGCAGCATGGTGCACAGTGTCCTGCCTAACAGGAGACACTTTCCTGTGGGATGTGCTTTGGGAAAGTTTGTTCTTTGGTCTCTCCTCTACAGCCTCCTGCTGAGTGTAGAGACACCTTGTTAAGATTGATGCATTTCACTGATAAACTGTATATCCTTTTTTGCTCAGGTAACTCAGCTTAATAAGAGCAGTAGGAACTTCCATCCCATAAGGAGATTCTTCAGCAGATCAGGGACTTTTGAGTGGCTTGCTGGGAGAACAGGGTGAAGCAGGCTGTGGTAGGGTCTAGAACAGATCCCTTATCCTAAGTTGCTCTCACCTGGTGCCAGGAAAGCCTTACCAGAGGCTTCAGTGAGGTGTGGAGGTTGATCTCACAGCCTGCACAGCACCACACCTGGGGACAGAGCCACATCCAGACACCTAACATTCCAACTCTCCCATTTCACTGCTAGCCCATGCCCTCTGTGGTAAGGTAACTTTAACCAAATGTAACAAAAACAAGTTTTCACAGGCTGTAATCACTAGACATGTCCCCTCTCAAAAGGGACAGGTCCATGAAGAAAGTGAAGGACAAGCTAGGGATAAGAAATGACGTAAAATCACTTTAGCATGTGGCTGCCAACACCAAAATCCTCAACATTTATTGCATGATGCTTCATGCCTTCAAATGCTTTGCAGAGTTAGCAGGGTCCAGCCAGACCCCTGATAAGAAGTATGGCTTGGAGCTGACAGGAATGTGTGCAGTGCTCAGTGAAATTTCTTGAGGATTCACCTTAAAAGCAATAAGCTGAACAGTGAACCTTAAATGATCTTTGACTGAAGTGTTTACTTCAGTGCAATCAAGTGATTGGAATAATGTTAATGGCAATCATCATCTCTACTGTTGCAATATAATTGCAATGAAAGCTAGCTAGATACTCTCGAAGCTTCTTGGAAGGATTTCCTTACAGTTTACATCCCATAGCTGAAACACAGATCCTGATACACTCATACCATACATCTGTTCTCCTGACTTTTTAACCATAGAGTGCTAGTTTATTACTGAGCTTAAGGATAAAAGAAGCAAGAAACGAAAGTTAAAAAAAAAGTTTCCTCTCCACTAAGTACATTCAGATGTCAGCCTCCAAAAGCCCTATACAATGTTTCATCCCCAGATTGTTTTACCTTCCCACTTATGAGGCCATGCTGTTATCAAATAGGTTTAATTGCAGAAGGCTCAGGTTTTAAAATGGGGAAATATTATTTGAAGATATTATCAATAGAGTAAATTAAAATTAGCTGCAGTGTATCAGTGCATCAGTCAAAACTTCCAAAAGGAGAGACTTGTGAAATAACTGTTATGAATCTACCATCAGCCCTTGCTTTGATGAAAGTTCTCAAGAGAGACTGGAGCTGGGAAGTCCAGCAGTGACTCATGCTACACATGAACACACACCTGCTGCAAGGAAATATTGCTATGGTCAGTTGTTGTCTAGAGGCAAATGTAGCTGACCACTGGACAGCATTTTCGTCTCACAGAGGGAAAGAGAATAAACTTTTCAAGAGCTCCCAAGAAAAACAATCTATATTTCCATTTATAGCTTTGGCAAGGATCCTTGCTTACCTTGTGCAGGGGCTCCCCAGTGTTCACATTCCCCCCCAGAAGGTGCTCAAATATGGCATTTGCCTGCACCCACAACAGATATGCACTACACAAGAGTACACAAGTATTTATGTCTTGTCAGGCAACTCTTCATTGGAAGTGATGATGTTAACCTTCCTCTGACTGCTTAGTTTAGCCAAAAGAGCATACCAGCTAAATCCAACCTCCTTCCACCTGTTTCAGAGACAGGCAGGATTTTAATGACTTTTGCATTTTTACAACACCTTGCAACTCCTTCTGACTCTGCAGGCAGTCTGGAACCACAGCACTTGGCTTCTTCTTTGGAGAACTTGAATGTCTCAGCAGTAGTCTTATGGTCTCGTGGAAGAGTTAATGTGATAACAGGAAGGGTGTATAGATGCTTAAGTTTAAAACAAAGTTTGAAAAGCCTAGATATTGATTTGTGGGCTTCTTTGTAGTATACAGAGCATCTTCTTTTTGCTCTCAGCTCCCTACTCACTTTCCTGAATATCTTTTCTCATAGGATACAGTGCTGAAGCCACTTTCTTTTCTACAGCATCCTACCTTTCTTGGAACAGTATGGTAGGACAAATCCCTCTGCCATGCTCCACTTTGTGCAACTGGAGTAGCTTTAACAGAAAAGGATATACTCTGAAAGCTCTTTATTACAAAGCTATGTTCAGGAATAGATTGGTCACTCAAAATATGGTAACAACCAAAGTACAGAGATGGGGCTAGATACTGCAAAACTCTCTTGTGCCTAAAAATGACTCTTAGAGGGCTCTTGAGGGATGTAGTGCAACAGGTTACCTTCTGGGTGACAGACTGGGAGGTGTTTAAAAGTGCTTCTGGGAAAGCTGTATGCACGCATATCAAGGCATGAAGGATACCCTCATTCTTCCCTGTGTGAGCTGGACAGCAGTAAAAGAGTAGCAAACAGTCTGTCTAAAGAGATTAGAGAGTCACAAATGAAGTGTCTGTGCTAGGAATTTAACTCCTGTTTACACAAGCATCGGGCTGTGAGCTATGACTACTTGCTTCATTTCTCCCATGGTGTACACAAACTGTGATTTCAGGGTGCAACAGCATGTGACTAGATAGCTACGGGGGGGAGAAAGTTAAATAGGTCTGAAGTGCAGCAATACTTTAAATTAATCCCTTTAAGTTTGTCCCTTAAGTTAAGCTGAAGGGATAACACAGCTAGGAGAGCATCCCTGCTGTTTGTACCCTATTATTGCTCGTGGTCTCTCCTTTGACATCTGCCTGGTCCTGGAAGTCTCTTCTGCATGTTGTCAGAGACTATCTAAGCCTGCTGCTTCCCTCTCCAACCTGAAATATTCACAGGTTCCTCTACTTGAAGCAGAAAATTTATTGCTTCTCTTTAGAGTGATCACCAGCAAACCAGGCAAAGGAGCTGATGTATAAATTGTTGTAATTTGGGCTTGTAGCTGGCACCTGTGGATATGGGCCTGGCAGCTAATAAATCCCGGCTGGGCAGATGAGCCTCTGACTCTTCTGTGTTCTGTAGGCAGTCAGCACCAGAGCAGGATCTGTCTCTCAGGTGCTCCCCCTGCTCACAGTGCTCCCACTGCCTTGGCTGGCAGAGCAGGGAAATGCCAATCTGGCAGAGATGGGATATGTAATTCTGACCTCTTTGGCAAACTTTAGTACAACACAAGGCTAATGCTGCTGGCCAGTGAGAGAGAGGAAGGAACACAAGCACCTTCCCAAGAGCTGTGTTTCCTGACAGCTTAGATATGCTTGAGGAATTGCTATGACAGCAGTTGATGAGCAGGAGTTCCTTGCTGATGAGCACTTTCCTCCCCACTACATGGTTGAGGCAGCATGCATTCCCTTCATTGCTAGCACCCTAAAATTTCTATCCCCTTTCTAGTCTCACAGACCTCATTCCTCAGAGGTTCCCACCCTCCCACACTGTCTTCCAGCTCTCCTCAGACACATTTTGTCACTGTCTTAGTTTGGTAAGACAGGCATCTGCCAGGGAAAATCTGGAGCTTCCCTTGGAATGGAGAATGTAAACCCTCCCTCTGCATTATTATAATTTTGAAATTAAGGGTTTTTTTCAGGCAAAGGTATGGGAATAGGGATAACAGTTCTTTACTAGGAATATTAAAAATGTAGTAGTACAAAACCCCCCAAAAAACAAATGAACAAATAAAGAAAAACACTGCCAGAGTCAGAACATGACCTGACACCTGTTTGGTCAGGGTGTTGGTAGCAGTCCAATTAAATCCTTCTGGAGTGACAGATGTGGTTCTGTTGGAGCAGAGATGATTCTGTAGAAGGGTCCAGTGGCGGTGAGATGGGTCTGGTCTTCCTCTGGGGATTCAGTGCAAACAGGCTGTCCTGGTGTGCTGAATCCCAGGTTTTATCCAGGTAGGACTGCTGGGCTCCTCCCACTGGGTGGAGCATCTCCCAGTGGGATGATGAAATTGTATCAGCCATGCAGTGAGCCTCGATGGCCCATGAACAGCAGATATCCCCTGGAGGGAGGATGGGTTGTGGAAGAGATAAAGAACATTGCCACAGCTGGTTTGAACAGCTGCCCATTAACACCTCTCTACTCTGTTTCAGCAGACGATAATAGAATACACACCCCTGGTCACATCCTGCACTGCAACCCAAGGCAGTCACATCCATATATTTCACACATCAAACATCTTCATCACAGACATCTTAAAGCCATCTTTTATGGGGGTTCCTATTGATACCTTTTCCTGGTCTTAAAACGTTGAGAGCCAGACATGAGTGAAGGGTCTTAGCTCGGTGTCTAACAAGGATCCTGATGCTGCACCCTTTGGCCAAGGTGGGATGTGCCGCAGTGCACATGCAATAGGTCACGTACACAATTTACAGACCTCACAGATTAGCATGTCTCATAAGGATGGCCTGGATGAATGGTGTGATACTCCCCCATTCGAGGAATTCCCCCCTGGATGGGCCAAATCTCCAGTTTATAGGATCTGTTATAGAGAGGGCCCTGGTTTCCCAAGATAGTGTAGGATTTTCCCCTTTTTTCCTCCTACTACGAGGCCTTTAGGGTGTGTGGTCTCCTGGCCTAACATAACACCAGGACAATGCTAACTTATCAGACCCAGGGAATTACAAGTGTGCATGCTAGGAGTACTGAGGATACCTAAAAGCTATACAAAAGGTACATAAAACAAAAGGCAAAAAATCATCCTGGCGTCACTAGTGCGAGGGTTTCTGTGCTGGGCCAAAATGTGCTCCTCTACATCCATCTGTGTGCTCTCTATGGCTGCTTGACTAATATCCTCCCTGGCAAGTCTTTTTATTTCCCCTTGTGATGCATGCACTCAGCATCCTTTAAACCCACACCATTGTTGAAGTCTGAGACTAAGACTGGACCTAGCAATACCCATGTTCCATCAGCAGTTTAGAATATAAGGGGTCCACTCTGAATTTCGTGAGTCACTGGAAGGGTCTCCATAACCCTTTTGTGTATCTGGTGTAAATTTTAATTCAATGTGCCCTTCTCTGTTTCATCCATGTAGTGAGTAATAGAACAGATCTTGCTATCAAACTTTGGGAAGCTGCGTTTTTAAAAGTTTGTATTAAAACCATTTTTTGCAAATACCTCTGACAGTGATTCTCTAAGTGACCTAACCTACTCCTTTGCAACACTCTGGCTAAGGTATTTACTCACTCAAAGGCTGCTTCTACCTCTTCTCAGTTCTTCAAGTTGTGCTCAACTGAGCTGCATCTGAGCCTTAAGCCCACTAAAAGGCCTGTTTTATTCCCTGACAGACACTTTCTTCTATTTGATAGTATTACTCTGGTTCAAGTTTGATAGTGTAAGTCTTTTATTACTAAGGCTGTAGGACTTGAGTTCATTCTTTTATCATCCTACGGTGAGCTTTTCATGCTGGGTGTGAGTGAGCCTCCTATATATCACAAGTAGTCTGACTTCAGCAAACAGAGTGTTTCCATGTGAGTGGGCACGGGTCATGAGAATACAAGAAGGCACAATTTGCAGGCTGGCACTGCTAACTCTGCATCTGTTTCTTGTGTTCTTGCCCAGTGAATTTGCCCTTACAGCTGCTTTTGTGAGCCGGGGGGGGGGGCGGGAGCTGGGGTCACACTCTGAACCGACTGGCCTGTGTGGGCACTGCAGGCACATTCCCAGCCTGATGGCATCCCACAGCTCCTTAAAACTCATGTTTTATGCAGGAGCACAGTAACTGCACCTAAAGCCAGCTAACAGCCCACATCCCCTTCTCTACAGATGCATTTTCTCATGGTGATTAATATCACAATCACCCTTGCTTGCTGCTGTAATAAAGCTCAAATTTGGGAACGGACAGGCTGCTTCCCTCTGTTGATAACAGAGCTGAAAGCACAACGGTGATGAAAGCCCTGTGATGATCTGTGGCCACTTTTAAAATGTTTTCTGCTGTTGCCATCCAATATAACTGTATATGAATAATGGTGCCGTGATGCTTGGGGGGACACAGATTGCAAAAACAATATATAACTGCAAACGAAGTCACCATTTACTGTGCACAGGTACAAACACTGAAAAATCTGGTGACTTTTCTTTCAAACTTAAGTATTTTTTTTAGGTGATGATGCACCCTGAGATGCACTGCTTTCTCTACATCCGCTCGCCATTTGTGCATTCATAAAACAAACCATTAATTTCTCAGCAACCACGGAGAGGCAAAATAGTGGTTTCCTCTCTTACATTCTTTTTGAAGACACCATCCAAATCTGGTTTGTTGTTGTTGTTGTTGTTGTTGTTGTTGTTGTTGTTTTGTTTTTCCCCAAGTTCATGTGTTCTCAGTCTTACATCAGTTGTGGGATGGGCTGCCCCCTTACCACCCTCGCAGTTCAAATCAGAGAATCAGGTCGGTTTTGGGGCAGCTCCCGGGTTTTTGGAAAGGGTGTGACCAGGCTGCAGCGCAGCTCCCGGACCCTCTGCCCTCGCTGCTCTCCTCCGCTGGCCGCAGAGCAGTACTGCCTGCATCCCTGCTCCGACCCCTTGCTCACGCCCTCCCGAAGCAGCCACCAGAGCATCCCTGTTTCTCCCAATGCCCACTAGATGACGCCTCCGATTTTAACAGGAGCTCGTTAACCGTAGGAGTGGAAGATTTCACAGCTTCACTCTTTATATTCCACATTCTACGTCTGTGTGTGTGTGTGTCTGTGTAATGCCAACAAGACTCGAGATCGAGTAAGACAGGAAAACATCTTCACCGGTGTGTGTTTTCAAAGACTCTGAGGGGGCAGAGATATATTTTGTACTTTCACACCCTGTCGCCTCTTGGCTTGTGGAATATCAAAGGTAAAGAGACACTGTTAAATAACCTGCTACAAATACAATACTGTTGACAGGTGCAACCTGAAACCAAACTCAAAGAGAACATCAAAAAAACCAGCAACAACATCAGCAAACAGGTTCATTACAGGCACTCTGTCTTGTGGTGTGTACCTTGTGAACATATGCAGGAATAAAGGAAATGGACAACGGAGGTCTCAGTTGCCAAAGTCCTTTGGCTGCTGATATGCCTCAGAAGTGCCTGCAGCAGAGCTAGGTCAGTGCCCTAGTTAAAGAATAGCAAGGGACACTCCTTTTCACCTACCTGCCTTCTAGCATAAATATAGTTGGGTCTATAAAATCAAGACAGGATTTTATTTTAAAGTTACACAGTGCAGTTAAGACTAATGTTAAATACAGACCATAAAAAATAGACTGACTAGTCATTGTTACTAGTTACAACAAGTCCATTTATTTAAATTATCTTGATTGGTTTATAACAGGCAATTACAACTTCTTCCTCTAGGAGCAGGTGCTCCTGCTTCACTTTGTTACTTCTTTTCTGCAAGTGACATTGTAAATGTGGGTGGGGAAAACTAAAATTTTATACAGCAACATGTTCCTATGCTTGGATAAGGCAATACAGCCTTCAGTTTGCCAAAGGCTGAGAGTGAAATCCTGTCACTTGTAACTTGAAGTGTGTGAGAAACACAGCACAAATGGAGTGTAGCTGTTTTCTCTGACAGACCCAGGCCAGTCCCTGCAGTGCTTCAAAAAACAGCAGACAAAGAGGAAAGGTGGGTTCTAATCAGGAGCAAGTAAGCGATCACAATGCTAGATACAACAAGCAGTCACATAAACCATCATGTCAAAGACATTTTCTCAAAGCTATTTCTTTCCAATATATTAGGAGAAGCTGAAACTGTTTACAGGTTGACCTTCCATGGCTTTTCTTATTTAACCCCGGGACTCTTGAGACTGCCAAGTGATTCTTGCCTGATTTCATTGTCAATCCTCCTGAGAACTTCAGAAATGTCAGTTAGCACAACTGTTGGCCAGTAGTTGAAGGAGCAACTGTGCTGTTTCATCACTTAGACGTCTCTTCTTTTTTTGTGTCTGTGAATCATACTAAAAATGCTTAGAGAGCTTTAGATTAGCCCAGTTTCACCCTCTGTGCTACCAATTATTGCTAGTAATCATCACTTCTGTTGCTGTTTACAGCCTCTTCTGTAATGCACAGAACTGTTTCTTAATCTGAAAAGAACAGCAAGGAGGCAAATTGCCCTACATCACTCCAAATAGCAAAAATGTTCAGGACTTCCTTATGAATTAGGAAGAAGTAAGAATGGGCATATGTCCAGCATTTTTTCCCATCCACAAATGCATCCAAGCAGCTCAGGTCACTGCATCACTTCATTCCTTCTGAGTACTGTAAAACATCACAATACACTACAATTCACAGTGTGGGCAGGCTCTGACTTGTGGCTCCTCAGGTCTGTTTGAAAATCTTCACTTCTAAATGGTGCTGTGTACCTTTCTCTGCAAAAAGGCCTCAGTGATTCCAGGGATCCATAAAGGGGAGGAGATGTCTAGGCTATGGCCTGAATTGCTTTTCTTTCCCCTTGGGTAGAAAATGGATGGAAATGAATGTGATGTATTAACATCCACTCCTTTTGCTCCCTGTCCTGGAACATGACATGGGCAAAGTAACATTCCAGTCTGCAGTTGTTAAAACATGTTGTCTAGTACATTGCTTGACACAGCTTGCTTTCTTTGGTTAAACAAGACCGACAAGCAAGCCTTCTAGACATGATTTTCCCAATAGTTAATTTTTTTTACATTCCTCTGCAATAGCATTTGAAGTATTTTTGCCTCTGGCTAAAGAGACAAGTTGAATTTCTTGGTCTCCAGGTGGTGTCTAAAATACAGCTGGATAGTAATAAACCTTCTTTAAAAGTTTGAATTTAGTCATGCAGCACAGGAAACAAGTTGCATAGACTTTCTCTAGCTTCCAGTTCAGGGGCTGAGCACCCTGTGGGCATGTGCAGCCCATGGGTCATGTGGAGAAGCACTCCTTTTGCTTGCCAGGCATGAGAGATTTGGGTGATGGGTTGGGTTTGAGGTGGAACAGGAGCTGAAAGCAGCTCTGCTTTGGGCCAGTCATTTGTCTTCTCATTACCAAACATGAGCAAGCCTGAGCACAGAAAACCTGGTAAGGCTGCTGCACACAGGCCAAAGACAGTGCACAAACTCTCTGCCAGAAAGCTCTTCATGGGGCTGTGGTGTGACTCCAGAGTTGTTCTGCAGCAGAGAATGGTGTTTTCTTCAACCAGACTTCTCTGAATAAGGAATCAGGTCCAAGATTAAAGGACAGTGGCTTCTCATCACCATTTTTGTGCCAAGTGATTATGGAAAGGATTTCTGCTGTGGGGTAGCATGAAAGTGACTTATTCTTTGTCTTCCTCCTTTCTGGGGAAGGCACACTTTTACTGACGTGCTCGGTGATTTAAATTTCCAGAAGTAACAAGGTGTTCCTCTTCAGGAGGCCTGGTCACGGCACACAAGGCTGGTAAATCCCAAATTGCAACACTAATCAGTAAATTAATTAATTAATCAGGAAATTGCTTCCCATCCTGGAAGCACTGATTAGGAGACCTTGCACTTGGATATTCCTCAGACCATCTTCCAGAAGCTTGATATTCTTTTTCCAATTTCACTTTATTCATGTCCATTCTCTCATTGAACCTAGAAATAAAAATAGGAGGAGTGCTCTTGATTCATGTTGAATGTGTTCTTATATGCTTAAGCTCTTTGAAATCAACAAGATTATTTGTATGCAAAAGTGCTGCTCAGCACAGATAAGGAACACAGAATAAGGGAAATGAGTTGCATA
Organism: Phylloscopus trochilus trochilus; assembly: GCA_016584745.2. Taxonomy (NCBI): domain Eukaryota; kingdom Metazoa; phylum Chordata; class Aves; order Passeriformes; family Phylloscopidae; genus Phylloscopus; species Phylloscopus trochilus. The sequence goes on from WQNJ02000015.1 coordinate 86,836,289, forward strand.
TCTGCTGTCTTCTGCAATGCCCTTCAACCAAAAGGCATTTAAAGAGGCTCTAAAAACATTGGTTTGGTAGAAATGTCAGGCATGTCCCCTACAATGCTTTTAAACAAATGCCATTTGTACAAGAAGTGTAAAAGCTACCTTCTAATACACAGCAACTTGGACAGGGCAGAACCCTCCCACATCTGTTGCAAAGAACTTCCCTGTCCCTTTCTTTGCTCATTATCAAGCCACAAGACTCTACCTGTGCTTCACAAAGAGCAACTTTTGTAGTGTTTACACAGGTGGGCTAGGCAAGGGGGTGTGAAGCCTTTTGGCAGCTGTGCAAAAGGCTGATGTGAAACTATGAGAACATGTACATTTCTAGGGCTGAGTTATCTAAAACACATTTTTTGAAAGAGCAGTGAATTGAATTCCATGCTTGCAAAAGATAAATGTAATGCTAACACATCAGATCAGAGACTGCAGTCTGATATTCACTGCCTGAACACAACTCAGAGGGGCTTTTTAAGCCTTCCCACAGCATCAGCAGTCACTGAACCTCCACCATGGTCTGGAAGGATTACTTGTGGAGGGCAAGAGCTTAGCTCACTTCCTCTGCCCTTGCAGGCCTTGGTCTTTCTGTTGAGGCTGCTGCTTATGTGATAGCCTGAACATCTGGTGTGTAATGGGAATATTCTTGAGGAATTCAAATTGGAGACTTAGATACGGAGGGGCTTCCTCCCCTGCAGGAATTATTAGAGTTGCAGTGGTAGGAACTGAATTTTGGGGGTTCTCTCTGAAAAGAGAAAGGAGAGCCACAATGTGGAGGCAGGGAGGAGGCTATGATCCTTATCCTTGGATCTTCCAGGCTGGTGGGTCAAGGTGAGCAGCAGCAGAGGCCCTGTTATGGTGGCCCAGTGGAGCAGAAGTGGAGGCAAGCTGCATGCAAAGCTGGGCAAAAGGCTGTGCTTGGTTGGCAAAAGGTTCTGCTTAGCGAGCCTTCCTATCCTCCAGGATGAGGGATGGACACAGAAAGAGTGGATAATCACCATCACTCCCACTCAGGGAATTTTTGAGTTTATTGTTTATTCCCCCATTCATGCATAGAGCAAAAACACGGGGAAGGAGGCAGACAGAGAAAGAATTGACCAGGAAGAGAGTGGCTGAAATGGAGATGTGTTTCTCAGAATGCAAAGCTAAATTAATGGACTCCATTCCCAGAGCTGCAGGTGCAGGGTGTCATTCCCCATGGTTGTTCTACTGATATCCTTCCTTGGCACAGATGGACACACAGTGAGCAGTAGCTGTCCTGGTGAGGCCCAGGGCTGATGCTCTCTGTGCTTTCTACAGTAAGAGTTTCTCTGAGGTAACTCAGGCTGCTTTTCATGTTTTTTCATTGGGCACCTTTATGGAACACAGATTACTGTAATGTGTGAACCACGTACAGACTGGGTGCAGCTCCACCAAAGCTTGCAAGGGCTCTGGAGAGAGATGCTTTTCTTGTCTGCCCTGGTTTTGGGTTTTGGGTGCCTGTAGATTTCAGTGCCTCAGGATTTGTCCCAGGGATTGAGGGGAGGGCATCCCTGCTCCGTGTTCAGTGGTGAGTCACAATGCCATTTGTCACCCTCAGCTGCCCTGCCATGGGCTGGATTTGTTCTTTCTCCACAAGATGTGATCATCACTGAGCTCCGTGGCTGAAGCAAACATGCTGAGAAAGGATGTCTAAGCCAGCCAAAGCCACAAGATTGATCCATCTCAGGGTCCTGGTGTAGGACTGAAGATGTCCTGGCCCTCAGTTTGGCACTCCAGCTACAAAGACACATTTCTCACATGGTTAGTAATTGAATGTCATTAACATCACTTCAAGATGAAAGTGTGGAATGGCAGCAACCAGAGTTCATCACACCTTCCCCCACATGCCTTACCTTTGTTCCTCGTTTTCTGTACATGTTTACACTCAGAGTCACAAAAACTTCCAAATCTCCTCTTCCTGCATTTCCCCAAGCCATTGTACTGCAACACACACTTCTAGGGGAGGATGCTGAAGCATTTTAGCCCATGACTAGCACAAAAAAATTTACTTTCCATGCAGAGCTTCCTGAGATAACAACAAGTTTTTGGCCAGTCCCTCCCAGCATTGTTTGGCCTGTGAGATGGGTGGGCAGGGGATTGGGAATCTCCTGTGGGATCCTGGTGCCTGCACCCCTGCCAGCAGGGAAGCTCACAGCTGGGGACCAGGGCTGGGGTTGCTTTGGCTGTCCTCTCTGAAGTGTTTGCCACAGGCACTCGTTCCCCGTGTTTGGGCTGCTTACTGTCAGGGCCTTTATTGTGCCAGTTCTGCTACCTTTACAGGCTGTGCTACTTAAGCTAACAAAAAGTTTGTAAGGGAATAGGATATGAAACACATAAATAAAAGTATCAGGTATCCCTAAAACATGTGTGGATTAAGCTGGTGAAAAGGTGAAATTTCTCTTCCCCGTGAGTTAATGTCTGTTTTTCTTGGAAACTGTACTTTGAGGGCTGCCCCCCCCTTTTGCCAAAGTGATAAAAGATACGTTTTCTTATCTGAATGCAATGACATTTTAAAAGGCTCCCTTTGTTGTTTCTAAACCTCCATGTCAACAGTTATACCTCTTATACAATTTTCTTCATATTTACTTAATATAACTCTACATTGTGTTGATATAAAACTAGACAGCATACTTTTAACTTCTCAGTACTTTTGTTGGATGAAAATCTTTACAATGCCAGACTAATCTTTCAGGACTGACAGCCTATTGGCATGGCATGACAATTTAAATCCACACTGGAATATGTTTATCCATCACCTGGCATTACGATACTTTTTTTTTTTTTTACTTCTGGCTTCTAGACGCTGTAACTTTTGTTTCAAGCTGAGTGTTTTTAAAGGTCAGGTGTCTCACTTCTAACTCTTCTTTACAAAAGAGTTTTGAAACTGTTTATTCATAGATATCAGGAAGGTATTTCTCAAATGAAATAAGAAAAACCCTTTGGACATAACTTTTATTTTTCTAGCCTTTGTTAGGTAATTTCTCTGTTAATAATATGCCTGTGAATTTGAAAAGAAAAAATTATTCTATGACCATAAGGCTGAAAAACTCAATTTTTAAATATAAAAGAACTACTTTTTTCAGAAAAAGAATCATTAGTTTTAAGTATTTTGGATGAAAGGGAGGGAGATATCCTGATGTGGGAAGAGAAGCTAAACTGAAATTAAAATTCCTCCTATTTTTTCCCCAGCAGTAACCATCAGCAGAAATAATCTGCAGCTCTGCAAAACTGCACCTGAGAATCTGATGGTGAGACACTTGCTGCATTTATTGGAATACAACAAATACATTACCTGCTTTGTTTCATTTAAAACTTGTTTAGAAAACACCATGCTTCCTGCTCTTTTGAGGCCGTTTGAATACACAGTTTGCTAATTGGAGCCACCCATCAGTTTAAAACTCCTTCTTAGGATGGTTATAATGACTCACTGCCTGGCACCCCCTGTCACGAGCAGCAGAGTGAATAAGCTGTGGTCAGAAAAGGACAGCAGGTTTAGCCTGTGACTAAATGGAACAGAAGGAGCAATCATGAGTGGCAATGAACATAATATGGAAGATGCAGAAGGAAGAACCTGTGGATGCCAGATTTCATTGGAGAGTTTAACTCAGTTTTGGTCTCTACTGCTCTTGAGTTCTCACTCAGCTCCTGGAAAAGGAGCAGACATACTGAGACCCTGTTTCCTTAGCTTGTGACAGAACAAAACCAGGAATTTGCTTTTTTCTCTTCCTTCACTATGAAAACTCAAGGTGCTGGGAAAAAAAACTTGGGTAGTAGTTTTGAAGAAGCAACCCGGCTAAAAATCATCACCAAGCAGAATTTTCCTCAGAAACCACAGATTCATGATCACACAGAGAAGGATATGGGCTGAAAATTCTTAAAATGGAAAATATTATGTAGCTATCAACAAGGGTGAATAATGAAAGAAAAATTAAAAGGAGAATACAATTCTTCCTTTAAAATAGTATAAAGGAAGAAAGGGGGAAAAAATGCAGGTATTCAGGGAAGGTTGTTAGGTAAATTCCCATGTTATGAGCTGCCTAAAGATGAAGTCAGAGTGTTATTAGGATTTGTTTTGACAATAGACAGTATGAACTTTACTCACCAATATAATAATGGAAACCAATTTGTGTGTGTCACTTTTGCATGCACATTTTTCAGGGATAGGTTCCTGCTGGATTAATCTGCTATCACTGTTGACTGAAAACAAACCGAAGCAAAGTTGAAATCCTGCTATTTACAACCAGCCTGGAAAAAACCACTATCAAAAGCAGCTAATCCTGGATTTGAGTGTTCAGTTAAAGCCTACATGTGAACTGAACAGGCGGAGAAACAGATAGAAAAAACCCATCTGCACCTACCCCATACTTCGCAGTGGTAGTCCTTGACCTTGAGCTCTTTTAGTTGAGAAATTGAACTTGGTTCAGTTCAATGTCTTTAATGCTTCAATAATACATCCTTGCTTCTGGCTTAAGATATTCAAAGTACTAATCTTGGAAATAGCCCAGGGAATCAATTATAAAATTTACATGAGCTGTGATTGTTTGATGATGATACTTCAGAGGAAATACCATTATTTTATGACATTTCAGAGGAAAATGAATTCTAGTCACGTGAACAGGAAAATAAGCAAATGTTGCTATTTTCTCATTGTCAGTGCTCCTGGAAAAGAGCAGGAATGGGTGTGTGTAGTCAGAGGAGGAAAACACCCAGAGAGGAAGAGAAAAGAGAAGAGAGATGAATGAATGTGATTTCAGGTCTTAATAAAAAAGTGCTCTGAAAATAAACCATTCCAAAACAGTGAAGTGCAAGCACCGCAGCTTGAGAGTGGATGGACCTCTCAGGTGACAGAGCCCACCTCCCTGAAAAGTCACAGCCACGATTTAGGATGTATCAGACGTGCAGCCAGAGGTTAATTAGCAGCAAATAGCTCTCTGCAGCCATACCAAGAAACCACTGCAGCCAATGTCTCTTGAACTTAACAGTGCTCACTGTTGCAAGAGCGACCTGAACAACCTCAGCCTTCCTGGCTTGTCAGCTTTGAAGGGTATTTAGCAGGTCATTCATTGCAGCAGTGGATTAGGGAGGATGAAAAATGTATCATTTCAGTTCTTTTCTCCCAGCAGTAAGCAGCTGATGCCATGGCATGTTAAACGTGTTTATTCAAGCAAGCTCTGCTCCTTTTACTTCTGCTGAATAAGTGCAAGTTCACCTCCACGACATATAAATGTTGCTGGCACACTGACTGCTGTGAAAGAAATGTGTATTGTTGTCTGGGATTGAATGGATGTTTAACACAGTGGTGAAAACAGAGAGCTGTGGAAAAGTTCTTAGAGGTAATGGATTTTCAGTAGCCATTCTTGAGTTCTCCTTTCTGGCTGCTCATGTTACACAGGGAGTGACATTTACATTAGTGATCAGGAAAGTGACCACCCATCTAAAACCTTATTCTGCTGTTCCAATGGTGCACCCAGGTATGCTGTGATAGTTCAGTGGAAGCCTTGACCTCCTGCGAAATTTTTAATCACTCATTACAAAGGGGTTTTGAAGGTAGGAGGTTCTGTGACTTCTCTGCAGGCTGCACAAAGCAGCATGCTGTGGCTAGCTCAGTGTTCTGGGTACAGGGGGGAAACAAACTCACTCCACCACTCAGACTCAGTAAAGCACAGGCTGTTCCAGGTCTGGAAAAGGCAGTTTTGTTTTTTTTTGCTATCCTCCTCTTACTTTTGCCTGGTTTGGGCAATGGTTGTGGTTTCAGAGTGGTATAATGACGATTTTGATCCAAGGCCTTTAATTCATGCCTTCCTCAAAATTTGCTCCAAAGTAAATCTCAGAAAGAAAGTATGTTTTCTACAAGCAGTTTTAATATGTTACTTCTTAAAAGACTTCTTAAAAACTGTTAATCCCAAAATCTCAAGTAATTTGCGCATGATTTTTTACAACCACTTTTATTTATTCACCCACTTCCAGGTCAGTCTGTAATTCTCTTTATTAACTGCAAAAGATTGCAGTTAACTCCATCTGTGGTGTCCATCATGTGTAGACATGGTGGAAATACACAATTTACAGTTCCTTTCTGGGCCTGTTTTCTGTGTCAAGTCCTTGGGGATCTCCTGGATATAGCTCAGATACACCCCATCTGTATAAAGTACCTGGATGACCAGTTATTTTTGGATTGCTAATGGAAAATAATTATTTTTGCAGTTTGGAAAATCTCCCTTGAGATATGTATTTTAACCATAGTTTTAATTGCATTTTATAGAAAGGAACAACTATAGTGGCAGGAAATTTGGAGATAGCTCCTGTGATGGCACTGACACTTTAATCTTTTCTGCCTCAATGGTGCTGGTGAAATATTGAGATGGTGGTGATGAGAAGGAGAACTATGTTCTTTGAAGTCCAGTTTCACTGGGATTGTATTTGCTTGTCCTTTCATTTTAAAACAGAGAGAAAAATCCCCACCAAGACTGCAATTTTTTTCTGCCTATACTTGCTAATAATAAGAAAAGCCCTTGGTATTGAGGGAACTTCTTGTGCATGTGAAAATTCTGATTCTCATGTCCCCATAAGAATGAAAAACACTCAGAAACTGCTGACCTGTACCCAGTATCAAATGAATTACATTTGTGGTAAAATCACAACCTTCAGTGACATGATAGGGAGGACCTTGGTAACAGCTCACCAATATTTTCAGGTATAATCACTACATTAATGAGCTGCAATAATACATGCCTTGGAGCTTTTGCCAGGTATCTTGATTCCAGCCAGGACAAGGTCAATTTTTGCAGCAGCCAGGAAGAGCATGGTTAGGACCCAGAGATTTTTCTATAGTACATCTCATCATTGTCAGGGACAGCAGGAAGGGAGTCTCCTCCAAGGAGAAGGGTTTCCTTCTGGTCAAGTAAAATGATGGAAGGAGAGGAGGGAGCTGGAAGGAGCAGTTGGATAACTCTGGTTCCAGTCCAGAGGGAAGGGTTGAATAATGCTGTTTCCAAGCTGTATGGAACAGCTGAGGTGGTGTGGCTGTGGTCAGGTCAAGCTCTACAGCGGGCATTTTTGCAAGTGAATCACCACCCCCTCTTTTGTACACTTCGTTATGAATATTGTTGCTGCCAGCGTTTGTTCTCTCATCTCATTGCTGTTTCCAGTAAATTGTCCTTATCTAAACCCATGGCCTTTACCTACTGCACCTCCAGTTCTGCTCTATCCCACTGCAGGAGGAGGGAGAGAAAGCAAGCAGCAGCGTATTTTGGAGAGTCTCAGGGCGAGCACTAAACTGGGGAGTACCCTTTCTAAACCACTGTCCTGGTTTAGGGCAAATTCGGGAGGACAGCCCCGAATAGGGTTCCTCTGGAAAACAAACCCAAATGGCCCCAGGCAGTCTGGGAAAAGAACTTCCTTGGAGAAAAAGTGGGACAAACAAATTATTTAACAAACAAAATGCCCACAAGCACAAAAAATTAATAGTATGAAACAATAAAACCTCTTGCCACTCACAAGAGAGATGGCAAACTGAGAAAGTCTTTGCAGTGGGTGTAGCTCAGCTCCCTCAGTCTCTTATCACTCCCTCCAGAGGCCCAGGCCCCAGTAGGCCGCAGGTGTGAGGCCTCACTGCTCCTCTGGGTTTTTCAGCCCAGAGCAGATTTAAACAGTCCCAAGAAAAAAGGAAAAAAAAAAAAAAACAACCAAAAAACCAACAAAACACTCCAGGGAAATTCTCTGCCTCAGCTAGCAAAAACTAACTAAAAGCAAAAACAAAAAAAAGCTCTCTGTCCCGCTGCTCTCTCTGCCTCAGCCGAGCACAGGCTGGAGAAGAAATGCAGAGGAGCAAACGCCGTTTTCTTAAAACAAACTCCACACTTCTCCTTTCCCTGCTTCGCTCTCAGAACCAGTCTTAAAGGCACAGAACTCAACATACAGCACAAACAGAACAGACAGTTGGGGATACAAGCATCATAAAGGACAACCATGACACAAAACTTGGCCTGAGCTGTGGTAATGGTGCTGAAAGCCCTCTGACTGAAGGAGGATGGCTGAGGCCCTGGACTGACCTCAGAGCAAAGAAGAGGGAAAGGAAGGAAGAAAGAACAAGGAGCTGTGTGCCTTTGACAGCAGGAGCTGTGACAACTTGGCAGGCATGCTCCAGACAGGTCATCCTTTCACCTCCAAAACATGGACAAAAACTGGGCAGCATCCAGTAGCAGCAATGAGAAGCTCCACTTCTTGTCAGCCAGTTTCCTGACCAGAAAGAAAAGCAAATGGCCTCTCGAAGGAAATGAATTGCTTTCCTAACTTGGCATCCCTTCAGACTCCCAGACCTTCCATATAACATCTCTGGAAGCAGACCAAGTGGCAACACAGACTACACTAATGAAAGCCAAATCCCACCCCTAAGCAGAGATTTTGGTTCCTGAAGTGCCAGAATCTTCAGGGAGTCCAGAGTGACAGCCTCAGAGTGTGTACTAACTGTGGTGGTACACAGGTGTCATAACAGGGGCACTGGCATTAACTACTGAGGTAAATTCTGTTTAAGCAGGTCACCTCCTTAAAGAATTTTCTTAATTTTGGTTGATTTCTACTTTCTCCATAGCTTGAAATGACCCAGTTTTCTCTCTTCTCTTCTCTTCTCTTCTCTTCTCTTCTCTTCTCTTCTCTTCTCTTCTCTTCTCTTCTCTTCTCTTCTCTTCTCTTCTCTTCTCTTCTCTTCTCTTCTCTTCTCTTCTCTTCTCTTCTCTTCTCTTCTCTTCTCTTCTCTTCTCTTCTCTTCTCTTCTCTTCTCTTCTCTTCTCTCCTCTCCTCTTCTCTTCTCTCCTCTCCTCTCCTCTCCTCTCCTCTCCTCTCCTCTCCTCTCCTCTCCTCTCCTCTCCTCTCCTCTCCTCTCCTCTCCTCTCCTCTCCTCTCCTCTCCTCTCCTCTCCTCTCCTCTCCTCTCCTCTCCTCTCCTCTCCTCTCCTCTCCTCTCCTCTCCTCTCCTCTCCTCTCCTCTCCTCTCCTCTCCTCTCCTCTCCTCTCCTCTCCTCTCCTTCTTTTCTTGATAGATGCTCTTTTGTTCTGCCCAAACATTTCATTTTGCAAGAAAAGAAAGGCCTGATCAAACTTGCCTCAGTAGGTTTCTGATTCACTTCTGTTGGGCTCTTTCCACTTTGGCAAAAGGCACACTGTAGACATCAGAAGAGCTGGTGAGGTGTTTAATATGAGAGGCAGTTCCCTTGCAGGGAAACAAGGTGGTGAGAAGGAATCTCTGTGTTTAAGGAAGACCAGAGTGGTAGGACTGACACACTGAAAGTGATACTTTTATGCTGAATTTCTTTCAAAATTAATGAGTTGGGTAACTCTTTTTGTTGTAACTGTTTAAATATTTGAATTCTTCAAGGCTTTTTGGTGTTCAGACATGGAGTAGGAACAATAGAGAAGAGGAAATAACATTAGCAAATGTTTTTCTCAGTCTTTGATGCTGTGACAGAAAAGCTCATAAATGATCTATGGTCCATTGAACCTTTTCCAATATTACTTGTAACTTTTAATGACTATGAAGTGTACTCCATGGGCTTCAAAATGAAAATTGCTGAATAGAAAATTCTTTGATTTGGAAGGGAAAGAAAGTCATAATTCCACAGGGAGGCTCAATAAACTGAAGAGAGACAATAGAGAAGGAAGGTTGTACAACTGTTTGTATAGCTGAATGTGCATTATTTTTCTCAGATGTATTAATTTTATTTCCAGTCTGGAATAGCTTACCTTTTAGAACATTAGTATAACAAATGCACAAATTTATCTTCACTAAATATCTCTTTCCATATCAAGTGCCGCCCCCCACCAAAGGAATATTTAGTATTTTATTATTCCATTAATACTTGACAGTTATAGTTTAGAAGTGGCATTCAGATAAATAAGCAATATAATACATGTAGACTCTCCATGGAAGAGAAAATGGTTAAAGTCCATACTGAAAAAGACTTTTATGCTGACAAGTGATTACGTCACTCCATCTAAAAAGACTTCTTGGCCTTGGCTCTGGACATGATACCATAAAAAAAAATCAGTCCATATCTTGAGAGTTTTTTCCCCCTCTGCTCTTGCACTGAAGTAGAACCTTGTCAACATAGGAGTTTACATCATTAGCAGGAGTGTTTGGCTTCCTGAAACATAACAGAAGAGAGTGGTGTCAATGGGAGAGCAAGGGATGAGTGCTGAAGGCAGTGCATGGCTTCCATGGGATTTGCTGAAAAAAATGCAGAGAAGAAAGAGACAGCTTGCTTATTCCACGTGGCAGAACCATGTGTTTTTGTTCCTGCCAAGTCACCTGGTGATCGTGTGTCTTTATTAATCCTTTGAGATCAAATTGTACTTGGCATGTCACTGGGAGTGTATGGATGCAGGTTCTACTTGATAGTGAGTTTTCTGCCCTTATTAGTTTGCTTTTCAGAACATGAAAAAAGAATCTCTGCTGCTCTCAAGAGACACTTTCCTCTATCCAGTATATGTGCTAGTGAAAAACTCTACTAATGCTCATGATATCTTTCTGTAGTGTCCCTCTCAAGACTGACATCTTTGTCTGCATAAATTCCTGTCACTCTTTTAAAGGAAAAACCTTTTACACCTCTCACCTTAGAACCTGGCCTTTAAAACAGCTTCTCAGCCACTGTTAGTGTTGCTCTATTTTTCTGCTAGGTTCGTTCTTAATTTTCAATATTTCACTTGTGTGTGACCATTCAAGGACACGATACCATTGTATCTCCACTCAAGGAGAACTCCAAGAAGTTACCACCCATCAGCTGAGAAACTGCAGTGTCCATGGACATGTTCCTAGTTTGTCCCCACTGCAATCTATTTGGACATAACCTACACTGCCTCCATTGCTTCTTGCTTGTGATGTGATGTGATGTGATGTGATGTGATGTGATGTGATGTGATGTTCCACCACAGGCAGTATCTCCCTGATATCCTTCAGCTCCTTTAATCTCATCTGGTAACAAGTACATCAAGGTGATCCAGAAAGCAAGCACTTTCAGTTCTCATTGATTCCTCACCTCTTCCATGTGGGAAATGTAGCACATTTAGACAGTTTAGAACCTTAATTGCCAAGGTGCCCTTGTGAAACAGGCAGGCACAACTGTGTGTTACATGTGCCAGACAGGTAAGTAAATTACACCTGTCATAGTGGTGAACATTGCAGCTGGGCAAATACTGTGAAAAAACTCTTCTTTGATGAAGTATTTAACAGCTAAATTCTTTGGCTTTATCCACACCAAATTTGTTTCTTTCTACATGGATTTTTTTCTTCCCAGGGATATCCTACTCATCGAATTATATTGGCACACGTGTAGGCGTGGAGAAAACTGTACATGTAAATGTTCACTGAGACTGAATTTTCAATGAGTAGAAATAGTTATGTGAGTTGTAGGTGCTGGATCATTCAATTCCTAAGTGTCAGATCCTCAGGAGTGTTTGCCTGGTGCCTTGTGTGTTTCAACGGAAGGCAATGTTTATGAAAGCAGCTCAGAGGCAGTCTTTTAGCTCCTTGGTACTTTGAATAGTGCATGTCGATATGATCCTGAAGAACAAAAAGATTGTCAGGCTACTATACCTGCAAGTCAGACCTCAAATGGTTTCTGCTCTAGTCAAATCAAATGGGTAAGAAAAGGCATGAGAGAACTCCTTGAATTCGTGGTAACTCCTGCTATTATCCAGCTGCGCCACTTGAAAGTGTTTATTTTGTGGTATGTGCTTTTCTCCCTGGAAGCTTGTCAAGTGGGAAAGTGGGATCTCTGCTTTCCAGTGTAAGTATTTTTGGGGTGATAAAATTAAACCCTTAATTTAAAAAAATTAAATCACTCACTTCTCTTACACAACATTATTATAATAAACAGTTTTTCCAAGACAGAATTTTGATGGTAAGCTACTGTGTCCATCATCTGAAAAAAAAAATAAAAATACACAGGCTTAAAAGCTTGTGATTTTGCTTAAAAATGTGTAAGAATGACAGACCTTCAAAAACACTAAGGTAAAACCCAATGCAACTGTATGTTGCTTTATTTGAAAAATCATTTGCTCTTTTTTACTTTGAAACCACGCCTCAGTCCTCTTCCACGACCCATTTTTCTGTGATGTAAAGTTGCCATATTTCTTCATGCATGAAAAGTCCCTGATACTGTAGCTAACATCTAGGGTATTGGCTTGGACTTGCTCTGCCGTAATTGATTTACTGCCTTGGGTGAGAAACCACACGGAACAGCCTCTAAGCATAATTATGACCAATTGCACCTGTACTCCCTAAAGCAAATGCTACCAAAATCTCAACTCAGCATAATTCTACTCTCTGTGCTACCTGAAAAGAATAAATCACTGAACAACTCCATGGAAAGAATTTTATTTCTTAAAGGAAGTTCACATTTTTCATAAAGTGCTCCACAGTTCAGGGAAATATGGGAGCCAAGAAATTAAAGAGCTCACATGAGGTGGTGGGTTTGAGCTATGCTGTTTGATTTGTCTCTCTGTGGTCACACCTCAGTTGCTCAGAGGAGACTTTGGAAGTGTAACAGGGCCTTTCATTGTGGTGTAAAATCTATCATGTTCATGCAGAGAAGATATATCAAAAGTAATTTTTCCTCAATTCTTTTTCCAAAAAATTTATTTTAAGAAATGTTAAATTTTGAATTGCAAGACAACTAATTTTGTTTCCTAACCTGAATCTGTATCCTTATGTGCCTTTTGAGACAGTGGTGGTTACATTTCCTAAAAATGCTTTTCTAGATTCAAAATGTAGCTTATATTTGCTTACATTTAATTGCAACATTCACTGTGCTGTTTTCTTAAATTTGTTTGAAAGTAAATAAGCAGGACATATTGCAGTTAAATACTATTTGTTAAAGATGTCAAAAAATTTGTTGAAATATTTCTTGGGGAAAAGTCTTTCTAGTGAAACACAAATCTTCCTCAAAATACTTGTTATTTTGGAGAAATAAAGAATCATCCTCCCCCAAAATACCTTTCTTCCTGAATTTTTCGTACCTGTTCAAACGTCCTTTGAAAAAGACGAAAATGTTGAAAAAATCCAAGCAGATGTAATTATTTGGAGAGGTGGGGTGGTGGTGATGGGTATAAGAAAAAATAGAGTTTTATGAACAGCTACCATATGTTTTATGAGACCTACCATAATAAATCAGCATTTGTCAGTAATCGAAAGAAAAGAAATATATCAGATATCAGACATATTCTAGTTTCAAGCTTCCATGGGATTATTATAAGCAACAGCAAGCAAAAATATAGCCAAAATGTATTGAAATACCTGAGGAGCTCTCTTAAGGGAAAAATAAACCTTACCCTTCTCTTTGCAGGTCACTTTTCACTCTTGGCCAAGGCAAACTCACAAAAGTGAGTTGTTTGGCTGTTCTGGCTGCACCTTCAGGTAGTGTGCATGAATCCAGGGCTCCTCAGGCTAGGGAGAGCACTCAGGATGCTTTAGTGGAAATCTGTGGAGAAGCACAGAGTAGAGGATGTGTTGGACCCCTGGTCCACTGAGAATTTTAGACTTTCTGTGCTGACAGGCACTGACCGCCAAGAAAACACTGCCTTTGACCTGAGGCCACAAAAAAAGCTTCCAAAATTGCATAATAATACTAAGATTTTAAGTACATAGTTTAAATTAAAATGTATAATATCACCCAGTAAAAAACTTAAAGTTTAAAATTTTGAAATATAATAATATATGTAACAAAATAGAAGTTATAAAGCAAAAACTAATCCTTCTTTTTTACTTTCTCCTTCATAAATCTAAGTAACTTTTTGTAATTAAATAAAAACAAATCTGCATTACAAACCACAAATAATTGTTAGCTTAAAAATGAAAATAATTTAAGCATCATTTCTTAATTAAACAGTTTATCCTTAAAAACCTTGTAAAAAAAAAAAACCCAACAAGACTCCATTTTTAATTTATTAACTTAAAGTACCATAAAACTCACAGTTAGTAAAACTATAATGTAAATAAAAATGAATAAATATGTAAATCCAAACAAAAAATACCCTCTCACACATTTAATCCCAACCCTAATAAAATAAAATAAAACAAAACAAGGATGGACTTGGCTGGCCCGGGCTTGCTGAAGCTTGGCCCAGCTCCTGTGCAGTGCTGAGCTCACCCAGCTCAGGAAGGATGCACCAGAGCTCCCTACAATTGCAAGCCAGCTTCTTCTTCTACAGTCCTTTGCCTGCATTTTTCTGCCAACAATTGTCTACGTGTCAGCAAAGATGCCTGGATATATTGTTCCAAATTTTCATCTGGATATTGCTGCATATGGTTCAATTTTCACTCAGAAAATGATGGCTTTGCTTTAGACGTCTTACAGCGTTTTTCTGAGTCACTCCTACATTTCTTCTGACACCTTCAGCATGCAGGTGTATCACAAGGACTTTATGTTGGCTGCACACAATAAATATATGTATAAATCAGGGACAGCTTTTCCAGCAGAAAATGTGGTAAAAAAAAAAAAATCCCCATCCTAAATGATGCAATAGTTCCTTCTCAGGTAGACACAAAAAGAGGGAATGTATTTAACCTGAGGTTAATTTTAACTACATCAGTTAACAGAAAACAACTAATTTTTCTTCTGAAATCTATCTTAATCTCTTCTAATTTGCAGGTGGTGCCCTGTTGTTTTTGTGAGGGTTTGTTGTTGTTGTTGTTGTTCTGTTTTTGTTTTGTTTCGTGTAAGGTTCGGAAAGAAGGCAGATAGAACATCAGTGATTCCAAGGTTCAGTTTTGTTTGTATGTGAGTGCCCTCCATTGCCATTGAAAGCCTGGGCAATGTCTGACATGGCTTGACACAGCAAAATCTATGTTTTGTTGTACTGGCTGCATGAGGCTGACTTTATCTGCCACAGAGAAGTCCAGGTTTGCTTCTTAACTGTACTTTTAAGCATGTACCTGACATCTGTTGATTGTAATCCAAGGTCCCAGGAGCTGTTTTGCTGGCATGTTCACATAGCATAGAAAGGAATGTGACTAAAGTTATTACATTTTTGAATCTGAGATTTTTGAATCTGAGTGGCAATTTGTATCCACCTGATGCACCGTCTTCCCTCTCATCTCTTGTTCCTCGGTGTGTATATGACTTAATGAGCCAAGACTTACTCTCTTGTGATAATATTAGAGTAATAAAATGGCTTGGGTTGGAAAGGATCTAAAAGAGATCCACCCCCTCTGCCCCCCACCCTGGGCAAGAACATCTTTCACTTGACCAGGTTGTTCAGAGTCCCATCCAGAAAAAACAATATTGTCAAGAATTGCTGCAGAAAAACCATTCAGCAGCCCAGCATTGTGCTTTTCTTCCTCAAGTAATCCCTGTCAGAGGTGTGATACCAGATTGTCTTCCTTGTCAGGCAACCACTGTAGGGCCCAGTTGGCAGTGGCCTGCAGCACAGCCCAGGAGAAAAAAACATCAAAATAATTTCCCATAAACTCTATCTGAACCTAGTAAAATATGGGCCACTCTGCATGCTGCAGTAAATTAATGTGACCTTCCATATTATAAACATTTTCTGTGGTTTAAGGCATTCGTTGCTTCCTTTTGAAGTCAAGGAAATGAAGGAAATACATTTCAGTAGCACTTTACAGAATGCACTTACCTTCAGTCATTGCTGTAAATGTGCAGTGATTGTATTTTCCCTGTGCAAAATAAATCAGAATGTTTTGCCAGTTAGCTCACTCAAGTCTCAGCTGAAATTATGACTAGTGCCAGTTTTTCTCTTGTTAGTAAACTTCTTTGCTACATCACATTTTTAAATGCATTTGACTATTTCACAGTTACAGTTAATGGTGTGCTGGAATAAAATCAAGGTCTGCTGAGTATCATTTTTCAAGTTTTGTTGAAGTTTTCAAGTTTTGTTGCACGGTGCCCATAAATAATAGCGGGATTTTTAGAGTGCCCCACCTTTGCAGTGCCTAAAGTCCTGAACAGAGGGATGAATGCAGAATTAGAGGTGTCAGTCATTGGCATATCACCACAAAATAAAATAATGAAACATCATATGGCACCTAGGGAGAACAAGAAGAAAAATAATAAGGAAAGACCACAGAACCAGTATGTGGGAAATAACTTAAAAGTCAAGCATATCTAGAAGGACAGCCTTTAAATGTAGAAAGGGGTGAAAGAAGACCAAAGTAGGTCTCAAGCACTGCAGAGGTATGTAGACACAAGCATACTTACACACATGTCCCGGGGATTCCTTCAGACCTTTGGTCTTTTAATTTTCTGGGATGATGCTAAGAAACAAGCCACTAAAGTATCAAGGCCTCATTAGGACTAGGACTGTTTGGCAAATGTATAGCCTCTAGTGGTATCTGTGACTTTCAAAGCTGAGGTTGATGCCAAAGGCAAGCACTGACATCCTTGGCTAGCTGGCCTTGAGGTTGCTTGCCTTCTTTTGACCCTTTACAACCCCCAGAGATTCAGAAGTTGCTTGTAAATTTGGATCTTGGGAAGATCTCTGGCTTCAGGTCTCTGACTGATGTAGAGGATGCCAATGCCCCTTGTTGAGGCTTCTGTCTTAGCAGTTATTGGTGCACTGAGTCCATGCAAAAAATGTATGGGAGCTCTCAGAGGCTGCTGGCTCAACACACACTAGTGATTAAAACAGATCAAAGCAGGAGGCAGATCAAAACAGTGCTGGGGAGCTCTGGTGCATGTGAGCGCCCTGACAGTTATTGTGTGAGTGGATTGTGCTGGGATGGGACATGGGATGTGGAAAGAGACAAATACTACAGATGGCTTTGTACTTGAGGTATATTTAAATGTGCTTATATAAATGAGGAGAGGCATGAGAATTGTGTAAAGGAAGTATCCTGCTGCCTCTTCTCACTCCCTCTCCTCTTTCTTGTGGATTCCACATCTCCCACTGAGGGCTCTGCCATGTCAGCCTGGTGAATGTGACTATATGCTAGTCTGCACAAGGCCTTTTTGTTTTTTGCTTCCTACTCCCTCTGTTCAACTTTCTGTCCTTGCTCCCTCTTTCGAGTCTGTCATCATCCCTTTCTCCTTCTGAGAACACCATTTCATCCTCCTCTCTTTCTCTTCTGCCTCTGTCACAGCTTTCTTTCAGCACATTACTACCACAAATCCTTTTCTGAGTCTTTGCTTTTGTTTTTCATCTACCAGAAAATGTCAGGCATGCAATACCTTGATGCTTCCCCAGCCTGTATGGCTCTGGGGGAGAGCCACATCAACTTTGCTGATGTGCAGAGTTTTCCTTGCACTGTTGCTCCATCCCATGATCCCCACAGGGATCATCTCTCCCCCCATTCATGCTGCCATCCATGCTGTAGGAAGCCTGGAGAAGCAGGAGTCCCTAACCTGTTCCACTTTCTTGGCTCCTCTGCCAAGAGACGCAGGTGAGCACTGCTGTGTGGAAGTACAAAGCACATGGTGAGGTGACAGTGGCAGCTGTGGTGAGGAACTGGCTGGAGAAAAAGCACCCAGGTGAAAACCACTCCCTTATCACATTGCTGCAGTGGAGCCTTGAACCAGAAAATACATGGTGGGCTGTCTAATTTGAATGCAACTGGTTTAAGTGAGTTTAGATTTCAACTAAAAATACCCACTCAGCCTTGGCCACAATCCCTCATATTGTGTCTGTAGAGTTTATGGGAACACAAAGTTAATTGCTTGTGTGTTTCCAGAACTTCTATGGTATTCAATTTAAGATAACACATGAGGAAGTGTGTTTGCAGTTGAACTTAAGTTCTTTTTTACCTCCTCAGTTTATAGTACACAAATGTTATTTTTACAACAAATTCTTCCTGGTCACTAGGCAGTAACTGACAGATCAGATGCAGACTGAACACAGAGGTTGCTCCTCCTGACGTCAGTCACTCTCCTGGCTGGCACACTGCTCTGATATCCTTGCTGGTTGCAGTATAACTGCTCTGAGGGGAAGCAGAAGGTTGTACTACCCAGGGCTACTGGCACCTGATAAGGTGACATCCTTATCAGTCACACATATATTAAAGAAAAGCATGGCCATAAGCAGTTAAAACAGAGAGACTTAGGTGCTACTGAATTTTGGAAAAACTGTGCAGAATGGTCTTTGATTTCAATATAATGAATCTACAAAAGCGACAGCCCTGTTTCACCTCTCTGAACTAATAATATCAATGCTGCCAAGACCATGGTATGATTTTGGCTGTTTTAGAAAGTACCATATCACTGATGAAAGTGAATAGTCTGAGAGTATCTCAGTGTAGCTAACCTGTTCACTGAAAAATAACCAATAACTAAATAACTGTAGCTAACGTGTGCAGTAAAAATAACCCAAACCAACCTCCCAAACTTGGAAACAGGGAAGAAAGAGAAGCAATATTTGTGGCTGAAGAAAAAAGGAGATAAAATGATAAGAGCTTAGGTCAATCTGATTATTTGGTGAAATCTGGTCCAAGGGTGTTAGGCTGTAAGTCTGCCTAGGAAGAGTGAAAAGGACCACATTAGAGGTGGGGTATCCCAGAAAAGTTAATGCAAACCTTCTAATATGACCTAAGGACTACTTGTTTACAGTGCTGTATGCGTAACACCCAAGATGTCAGGCACTATGCATTAGCTGTGCCTTTACCTGTGTTTCTTGTCAAGAAGGATCAGGCCTTTTCAGTCTGTGGTTGCCCAGAGAGATGTTGAAATCTCTGTTGCTGGAGATACAACAAGCTTGGTAGGGCCAAGAGTCTGATGTCACTTCAAAACTGGCCCTGCCTCTAATAGAGAATCAGACCACAAGCATCCAGGGTCCCATCCAACCTATACCATTCCATGTCTCTATATATTGGGCCTACCTGCTTTCTGATGTAAGGTTTCAAGAATAAAAACAAACAAGCAATTTCACATTAAAAATAGCATTTGGCTTTTCTTAGAATTATTTTTTTATGTGTTGAATTATTTATTTGTTTCAGCTGTGGAAAATTTCAATGCACAGTTACGTCTGGCTTCTACTATGCTGAAATTTTGTATTTAAAAAAGATAAACTATGAATTAGCGGGTTTCATAACAAAGGTGAAATACACATTGTTTATTAATTGTTGGTATTGGTTATCTGTTTTAAAATAGATGCATGCTAATATAAAATGCTTGGTTCTTCCCCTTTCTGCTGGTGTATGAAGCAGAAAAGCAGCAGCTGAATTTATTGATTTAGTGTCTCTGTCCATGCAGTACCTTCAAAATCTGGAAGGAGTGTCTTCAGCCAGGAGAGGAAAAGGAGGCATAAGGTTTTTCATAAGTACAATCCCTAGAGCATACCTTGACAATCACTTTCTTGCCCATTGGACAGAAGATATTGAAGGCCAAGGAGCCTTCTCACAAAGGTCTGTAACAATGCTTAACTAGTTTATTGATAGTGATTGGAATTGGCTCTTGCTTTTTCAATCTCTGCTGTGAGCCTTCTTTTGTTTTCCTCCTGTATGTATGCTAAAGGAATCCATATGTCTCAAGCACTGTGTTTTCCAACTTCCTTTAAACATAGTCCTTGAGGAATAAGTACCTGCTGTGTGATGGAAAACTTAAAATGTCTTGAAACTTTTGAGGTAGCTGTTTGAATATTTCTTTTAACATGTTCATCTGCAGTTTCCTCCTCTGATATGCCTGACCAACAACAGTTTTCAGTAATGCTGGTTAATCACTCTTTAAATCACCAAGATTCCCAAAATGGAAACAGTTTAACTTTAAAAATATCCTATACAAACCTTCAGTTCTGTCTTGAATCTCTTCTGTTTTGTCCATCATCCTCTTCTACAGGTTGGATCCAAATGATATTGCTTGGGATGGGTGCAGTTGTCATTGCAGACTTTTCACTCCTGGTTTCTCCATTTCCATGTCAAGTTTATGAATGTGTGTGTTTGCAGCCTGGCGGTGTTTTGAATCCCCTGCCTCAAGCAGAACCAGGAGGTAGTTCAGCTCTATTGTTTCATAGGGAATTACAAAGCTCACATTAAGAGCATGTACTTACCTTAAAGAGGTCATTGGCAAGTTGTGACTGCTGATGGTATTGGAAACAGCAGATAAAATGCATTTCATGTTATGAAGAAGACAAACAGCAAGCATAATGCAAGTGAAGACAGATAGCCTTTTCTTCACCAAAGTATCTATTACCTCTGGACAGACTACTTAAGAAAACTTTAAATCTAACCTATGGTTTCATATTACCTTTAAAAGGAAAAATAAACTCTGGAAAGTAACATAAAACAGTCTCTAATCAAAACTATTTTATCACAGTCAAACAACTCAAAGTGGTTAACAAAAGCTTTTCATTTCACTTAATGATGACAAGCAGAAAGTACAGGTTTGTTCTTGGAAGGGTAGAAGGTAACTAACAAAACCCACAGGTGACAAAGGAAGCTTGTCAGACACAAACTGGGAATTGTTTTATGAACTGTTCCAAGCAGAACACTAATCATTTGACTCATCAGTTAGCCCTGAGGACTCTGTTTGGCCCAAGCATATTTTCCGATACGTGTTTAAAGTCAGAATTTTGTTTAACTTTTAACCTCAACACAAGCAATCTGTACTACAACTGTTCCACCAAGTGCCTGAAGAGATCTCAGGAGATTGGTTGCCCTCAATGGGAGCAGCATTCTTCATTTTCTGCAATGCATAATAAAAAAAGAGAAGAAGCCAAGAAAATGTGATATCCAGTCTTTACTCTCTTTCCCACATAGTCTATTTTGCTAACTTTTCCTGTGAAGAGAGTTTTCATGTTACCACATGTATTATCTTTTGTCTCCTCTTTCAGGAAGCTGTCCATCATAACAGCCTTTTGTCTTACTTATTTGAGATAGCAGAATTTACTACAACATCCATGGCCTTCTAACTTTGTTAGCATTTTATTTGTGGTCCTTACACCTAATGTTATCAGTGAAATAATACAAAATGTTCCAAAGACATATTTCTTACTGCACACTCACCACTCCCTCACTTTATGTATTTGTGAGTTAATTTATTTTCCCTGTATTTCCACCTTCTGTGCAAGAGGTATGGGTGATATAATGGCTGCTAGTCTCGTGATGACAGCAGGTTGTCATCACAAAGTGTTTTTTCTGCACCTGTGGTTTCATGACAGCCTATCCTAATAGATTTTGGGTTCTTATCAGCTGGGGTTCTGCTGAGTGTGTTTCACAATGGTACTCATCTCTCCCTCTCACATGTTGATGGTGAGGATTTAGCACTGGGGACAGGGAATTCATTTGTAATGTCACATTAAGACACAGTGATCCATCATTGCAGTGCTGTGATTCATGTATTTGCAGAGATAGCCCTGCAAAATTAGTTTGTGAAAGGACTTCCAAGATTTACTTCTGGGAAGACTTCAGCTCATTTTCATAACCTTCTTTCACACAGAATCACAGAATCACTGGGTTGGAAGAGACCTTCATGATCATCAAGTCCAACCCATCTCTAACACCTCAGCTAGACCATGGCACTGAGTGCCACATCCAGTCTTTGTTTAAACACATCCAGGGATGGTGACTCCACCTCCTCCCCAGGCAGACCTTTCCTTAAAAGAAATATTTTTCTTTCCTTAAAAGAAATATTTTTCTTTTTTCTGGATATTTTCCTAATATCCAGCCTATATTTCCCTGGGCACAGCTTGAGACTGTGTCCTGTTGTTCTGTCAGTGCTGCCTGGAGAAAGAGACCAACCCCACCTGACCACAGCCACCTTTCAGGAGGTTGTGGAGAGTGACAAGGTCACCCCTGAGTCTCCTTTTCTCCAGGCTGAACAACCCCAGCTCCCTCAGTCATTCCTCACAGGGTTTGTGCCCCAAGCCCCTCACCAGCCTTGTTGCCTCCTCTGGATGTGCTCAAACATCTCAATGTCCTTCCTGAACTGAGGGGCCAGAGCTGGACACTGCACTCAATGTCCTTCCTGAACTGAGGGGCCAGAGCTGGACACTGCACTCAATGTCCATCCTGAACTGAGGGGCCAGAGCTGGACACAGCACTCCAGGTGTGGCCACACCAGTACATTCTGCCCAGTACAGGGGCAGAATGACGTCCCTGCTCCTGCTGGCCACACCACTCCTGATCCAGGCCAGGAGCCATTGGCCTTCTTGGCCCCAGGGCACACCCTGGCTCATGTTCAGCTGCTGTCACCAGCACCCCCAGGTCCCTTTCTGCCTGGGCACTGTCCAGCCACACCATCCCCAGCCTGTAACACTGAAGGGGGTGATTGTGGCCAAAATGCAGGACTCAGCACTTGGACTATTAAATGTCATCCTATTGGACTCTGCCCATCCATCCAACCCTTCCAGGTCTCTCTGCAGAGCCCTCCTCCCTTCCAACAGATGGTCACACATCCCAGCTTAGTGTTGTCTGCAAATTTACTAATGAAAGACTCCATACCCTCATCCGTTCCTTGGCTCTCCATATTTGTTTGTGTCCATGTCCTTGATTCAGCCAGAACAGAGTTAATTTTCCCACATTAGCTGTGAGGGGGTGGAGCCTGGAGTCACTTGGCTATGTCTGCCTTTTTATTCTATACCATACAGGGCACTGCTGGGAGTGGGGTGTGAAACTGAGGGATTCTCACTTTGGAGAAGAAGATGTGAGCAAATGTGGTGGGCGTAGGGTCCATCCACCATTGCCTGTTGTCTTGGGCTGGTGATGCAAATCAGCTTCTCCTTTGTACACTGTTGTTATTACTATTGTTGCTGTTACTGTTTGGTTTTTCATCTCATTGCTGTTTGTAGTAAATTGTTCTTATCTCAGCCCATAATCAAGTAATTCACCTTTTGTGTCTTCCACTGGAGCAGCAAGAGTAATGGTTTGTGGTGTTCTTTCCAATGGAAGTACTAACTGGGGGAAGTTCTAAGTGGGGATGTTATTAAACTGTGACAATCTGATATTTCTTCTGGCATATTTTGGCCCTTAAGTGTCTGCACTGTGGTAAAGATGGAATGTGGATGGAGCCCTTCTCTGCTGTACTGCACAAACTGTCCTCAAGTGCCCTGCTGAATGGTTATATGCTTTCTGTCTGTGCCCAGCACAGGCTGTTGTCACTGGCCAGCAGCCTTAATAACTGTCCTGTGAAAAGGATGCAGTTTGTGATGGTCTTTCCAATGTCAGACAATGCCTGTCATTGCTGCCCTATATTCCCACTGTCTCCATCTATAGCTTAACTTATCTGTCTCCCTGTTTTCCCTCACAGAACCATTTTTAGTTCATCTGGAGATCCTGTGGTTTTTCAGTTTGATGTATTCTTGTGGAAGTCTGAATATCATGAGTTAAGGGCTTTTGTACAGAATGTTATGCTTATTTATCTTCTATCTCGGGACACTACCCTATATGTTCTTTTCCCTCTGCAGGTATGATATACTTGTGAACCAGACAAGGAATCCTCTAGTATCTGCCCATTCCAGTAAAATGTGAAAACAATAGAATTGCATATTTGCAAATCTTTGCCTCATACAAAGTTGTCCACAGATCCTTGCTTGTTGTTTACATCCTTTGTCTTTTATTTATGTACTTTCTTTTGCAAAGTTATAGGGACCCAATCCCTTTGTGATTTCTACTCTTCTCTGTAGTGTTACTCTTGTGAATTAGGGGAGTGCCAGCTTTGCTTAGGCTTAGCAGTTTGGTGTAAGTAATATAAACACTTTAGTCTGATCTAGAGTTCCTTGCTGCATGCAGAGAAGTCTGCTGAAGCACTATCCTTGGAACAGTTTCTCCAGAAGAAGAGCTGGGTCCTGTGGAATTGGCTTGTTGCAGAAGTAATTTTCATACAGCCTGGTAATGCACAGGCCTACTGTTTTGTCAGACACTTGAATACAAGTCTTGAAAAGTAACCTCTTGAAAACAGAATTTTTTCTGCATTTAAAATATGTCCAGAGCTCTTCTAGGAAGTAATTGATTCTTCTAGCTGGCTGCTGATGAAAGGTGCTGTTGTAGCATATGTGGTGGCCTGCGTACATTATGGTTAAGATACAGACTGCTCTGTTTTTGGATTTTACATTTACTGAGGCACACAGTCATTTTGCAGCTGTTTTGGTGCAACCTGAAGAACATGCAGCTGCTGAATACATTATATTTCATGTCCAGAGGCTGGTGTGATTATGGTTTAAATTTTAGATTTTTTTTTTTCCTTCAGTGTTCTCAGTTTTGAATTTGAGGTATTGGCAATAATGACCCTGTTTCTAACTCCATGTCCAGTCCTAAGTGTAGACAAAAAGAAAGCAGCCTCAGTGTATGGCATGGATTCTATTTCTTTGTCCCATGTACACTCTCCTTTGTAAACTTGAAAACATTCCTGGCTATTACTATGCACATGTCTGATTGTAAGATTTTATGGTGATGTAACGATGACCAAAAATTATCCCAACCAAAAGAAATTCATAGACAATTGTAAAAGAGGCAGTTATAGAAAAGCAAGTTTTTCAGGTCTCAATCAACAGTACCAAGAGCCTTCACAATCTGAGCAAAAAAACCAAGAGCCTTCACAATCTGAGCAAAAATGGGTTTGGTGACATCACCCTAGTTTCCAATGAACAGGTGTCAGTGTCCACGCAGAGTTAGCAGTAATTGGTGTGTCTGAGGCAGCCCCAGGAGGGTCAGGATTAAATACCCAGGCACAGAGTTATGCTCTTGCCCATGCTGCTGGTTCAGTAAGCTCCAGGTGAAGGTCCAAGGTAGGGCCAACACTAACAGAAAGGCACCACGTTTCCTGCTTTGAAGGTAGATGCTTTCCAGCACTGTTAATCCACTGTGAGGTACTACACCTATATTCATAAACCTGGTGAAACCTAGTGTCACATGATTCACTTCATTTCCGACAACACTTCCCATGGGTAATCTGAGAAAATTCCATCGGATTTCTAAAGGCTGAAACTAAGTTCTGCTTACAGGTTAAAAAGATTTTAAAAAAAGTTATGCTGAACATTATTCTATGCTGAGACAAAGGAACAAATGTTTAAATATGTTTCCTGCAATTTTTTAGGTACTAGTAAAAAAAAAGTGATGATTTTTCTTATTAGTGAAGTCTATACTGCAGCCTCCTGCAGTCCAAACAGGATAGTTTTATGAAAAAATCAGGCTGGGCTGGGCTTCTTGTGGCAGGAATTTATGTTACATTTTAGAGATGTTAGAACATTTTAGATTTAGAACATTTAGTTCCTTAGCCAACACTGACAATTTGCTTGCAAAGTTTTCTGAAGACTGAAATGCCAATGTTGCTTCTTCTCAGGAGACCTGACTACCATCCCAGACCACTCAGCTCAGATGTTCTTACTGTTCCCCCACAGAAGATTAATTCTTTCTACTGAGAGACAGCCTAGGATATGCAATGGTGCTGCAATGCATGGCAGAGTTAATTTTCCTACTCACTTGTCTAGGAACATAGAACCTGAACCCAAAAGAATGGCACAGGTGGAAGAAACTGAATTAATTTAAAAGGCAGCTGACTGAAGTATTCTACACTGACCCATAAGAAAATTATTTCGGCAACTGAGCAAATCGTATTTTGCTGCCTGCTTCTCCTTCTGAAGACCTTTGCTTCTATCATACACAATAGACTGGATTGCTACCTGTTGCCAGATTTCAGCCAGTACAGGGAAAACATGAAGCTGAATCAGGAAGCTGGTTATAATTCCCTGAGCTACATTTCTCAGTAGACGATCCTGATGCTGTAGTCAGGGTCTGCATTAACACAGTGACTGCTTTGAAATATGTCAGCCAAGGAGAACAGTGTAAAGTATCTCCTGACCTCATTCCTCCTATCATCTCACTGACATTAATGCTGGGACATGGCAGAAGAATACCTTCCTGAGGGGCTCTCACAGAGGATGAGAAGCTGCCTGATCTTTCAGAAGCTGCTTCTCAGAAACCATTTCCCCTAAAAATATGGTGCTAGCATCCCATGCTAACAAATAATTCAAGAACACTTCAAGGGTTTTCAACTGTGGTTGAATGGAATGACTGATGGTGGAGAGCAGAAAAGAGAAGAAAAAAGGGATATGGATTTTGTAGGTTTCCTGTCAGAAATGATGGATGCTGTAAGAACATATTACCTTTTATTGCACGGATGTCTCTGATGGCTCTGTTTTTTGTTGCCGAGTGCGCTGAAAAGTGAAATCTCATGTGTAACTCTAAAAGCTGCCTTTTTTTTTCTCAGTGCTACCTTTATTTTGTCAGCACGTGTGGGTCTACTTCCCAGCAGACTATAGTCTTTCTTTGGAAGAAACTGCATGTAGTTTTGGTGGTTATGACAGCAGGGGGACTAACTGCATTCACTAGAGTCAAATATAAATGGTGTCTGAGGACCGATTCTAGGCTGCAAAGATAATCTGTAAAAGAAGTCCTCTCTCCAGTCTTGAAAGTGACATTGTCCCAGTTGAAGGAAAGCAAGCACACTGGAAACGAAACCCATGATTTAATTTTTTTTTTTCACAGTAGAAGTGGTATTTAAAATTTGGGAGGTATTTATCTTAGATTCTTACTTTTTTTCAGATATTTTCATGCATACATTAAAAAGCCAACTATTTTTGAAGGCAAACATCTCCATCAGAAGTAGGAGAAGAGTATATGAAGCTATTATCTTGTCATAGTGTTAAATGGGACAGCTTCTTGGCATAGTGGTAGAGAGGAGTTGACAAAGAACTATTGTGTGGCATATTGTTCTGTGGGACTGAATCTAATATTCTGAAATGTGAGGTTATGGTTTGTGTGCTGATGGGAATCTGGATGAGGGAATCATTCTTCCTTCAATGAGATCATATTCCCTTGTTCCTCATATACCTCACAGAGGAGATATGTGGGCAAATAAATTGCTACTTGTAGAAGTGCATTTTTTGATCAAGGTTTCTGCTTCCCTGAGTTTGGACAGGTATATTTTGTTGTATTATATCTACATATAAAACAATGTTCCTACTACTTTATGGCATCTCTCACAGATCCCATGTCTGTACACAGAAACACTTAGAAATAAAAATTTAATTAAAAATAAGAAGTAAAATATTGCTTGACTATGAATAAAGTATCAGGTCAGTTTATTTCATCTCTGTCCAGAATAAGACTCCTTTGGGATTACTCCAGTCCTCAACATACAGTTTTCCTATCCTATTCAAGGCATCTTACTAGATTCCTTGTTAAATGGAGAGATTGAATTTCATTGGGATTCCCAGTCTACTCTGACCTTTTTAAGTAAACCATAATAAAAAGCACAAGTAGAATCTGACACCATAAGGGTATGCCATATTTGGGCCAGCAGGTGATATTCTTTGATATTTGTGGGGACCATCAATCTGTCATTTCTCTGCATTGTATATGCCAGTATCAGAGACATTAGACAAACCAAAATGATCTCAAACTCTCCCAAATATTTGTAAAATTTCCCTCTCTTACATTTTTCTAAAAATTAAAAAAAAAAAAAGATCTCTCCTGCCAACAAAGAATAATGCTTTTATTTCAAAGACCAAAGATTGATACTCTATCTGAGCCTGGCACAAACACCTACATCTTTTTAAACTGCTAAATATTTATTTGTTTCCATTCAAATGCCAGCCATAATCTGTTAGAGAGTCTTCCAGACTTTGCCTAGAAGAAGATCTCCATGACAATCATATCTCCTCCATGTTATAGCTAGGTTGCCGTATGACACAATTACATAGGTTTATTTTGGGTTTTGTTCTGCTTGTCCTGGAATTTGTTATAGTTTTGGCATGGATTTTAATAAAAGCAAAACTGGTCATTCTTCGTACTTCATGACAAGTCTGAAACAAAAAGCATATCTGAAAGCAGAGACCAAAGCATTTAATGGTAAATGATAGCAGATTCATCACCAGGTTAGGCACTTGAAATATGGCAGTCCACTTTGAAAAGTTACAAAACCCATTGCCTACCATTATTCTCTGCAGAGGATTTATTGCATCTGTCTGTCAGTTCACATGTAACTTGAATCTCTTGACACAAGGAAAAGGTAAAATAAAACGCTGTGTAAAAATCACTGTGGACTTGCAATGTACCCAAATATGATACTCTAGTTCAAAGAATGGTGTTTGAACCAGACTACTGTTACTGACAAACATGTTATTAATGTTCAGCCATCAAATGCTTTTGATTAAAGAGAAAAATCCTGTAGCATTAGAGAAAACTATTTCTCTCTTTTCCCCCCTTATGCTGTGGTGGAGGTACTTAAAGAAAGGAAAACAGGGTTTTTTTTTAATTAAAAAAAAAAAAAAAAGATTAATTGCACCTGCACTATATTTTTATCCTCTTTGGAAATCCAGAAAAAAGAAACACTGACTTGACAGTACTTTACCTATAAATGACACAGAAAAATACTCCTAAGTGACAGGAGCTAAGTGAACAATATATAATGCTGCATGAAGCACTGCATTGAGAATCCCAGCTATGCTCCAGATGTCCTTGGCACAATTTTAGAAAAAAACTCAACCAAAAAAACCCAAAACACAGAAAACAAGATTTGGCCCTGTTTGTCTTAACTAGAAGGCTTTTGCATGCTCTAAGTAATGGGGCTCATTGTTCCACAGATGCCAGAAATTAAATGCCAGATTTTCAAAGATATTTAGAGACCTCAGGAGATATACACATCCTTCTGAATTTTCAGATGCAAGAAGGTGAATTAGATGCCTAAGACCTAGGAAAAATTGATGCCAGACATCCTGCTCAGACTGGCTTGAAAATCCAGTGAGTTTGCAGTCACATGCTTAGATCCATAGGCACATTTATAACTAATTTGAGTATCCCAGAATTGTCAGCCCTGGCCCAGAGCTCATGAAAAGTTGAATGTTTGCAGAGGTATGCACCATTCTACACACCCTTGAGCTTGGTGTGTCCTTTTGCCCTGTGGCTACCAGCTGGAGCTCAAGATTTTTTGTGTGTTGAGATTGGCCTGTCCCTTTTGCATGCCACCCTGTGTCCTCTCACATTTTGGGTCCATGATGCTGGATCCAATCCTTGCTACCTCACTTGTTTTAGGTTTCCACCTTCAGTTCTCTGTCTGGATGTGTCACCCAGTATATGCCTCAATGTGTGAAATTCATTGCCAGCAGACAAGTGGAGTTTAGGGGAGGGCATCAGCTGATGCCTTAAGTTTTAGCTTTCATTTTTTTTCAGATTCTGTGCTGCCTAGGGGTGTAGATCTGAGCCTCACATTCAGTGCCAGTCAGCTCTCTTCACAGAGCAGGGAGACAAAATAAATCCTTTTCCTGCTACAGACCAAGAACAACTTTCAGGCCCAAAAGCACAAACAATGGTAGAGTGAAGGGAGGAACAAGAAGGATGGGACCTCACAACCTGGAGCTGTAATTGAACAATTAAACCCCAATATGCAAATGGACCAAAAATGTAAGACCTCGTGACTGGGAGTCCATTTTGTGACCATTCTTTGTCCACCTTGGGTGTAGGCCTGGTTAGGCCCTATCTTGCCCAAGGTGGATCCTGGAGGCCTTTCAATAAATATCTACTTTATTCTCTAGCTGTGTCCAGTCTCTGTTTCAGGTCAGCCTTCCCAAGACATCCAAGTCATGAAGAAATAACTAAGGGAAGAGGGATTGCCTTATGCAGACCTGCTGGAGGTAGGCCTGTCAATGGGCCAGCCATGCATGGGTTTGTGTGTGTTGGTGTGGCCGAGGCCCTCCAAGGGCGTAAGGCTGCGATGCATGAAAAGATAAAGTCTATGTGTGCTGCAAGTCCTGGACACTCCTGAACAAATTTCCACTGTTTTGTCTTGGAAAGTGGCTGGATCACCAGTGATAAGCCAGACCAAATCCCCGGTCTGCTGGGGGCGGAAAAGCAGAGACGAAGGTCATGCTCTTGTTCTCATTGTGCCTGTAATCGGGCAGATAAAGATCAAACTGCATCATACAAAATCAAGATGCCAGTCATGCATGAAGAGACATAATTACAGACGTCTGTACCTGTGCAGGATTTGGTTGTAATTTTATTCTTACAGGATGATCCTGGAAGAGGACTGGCACATCAGAGAAGGAGCAAATGTCACTTTTTCTTGCAGATGCTGGTTGCAGTGACAGAATGAAAGAGATTAATATATGCGGTGAAGTTGTTTTTTCCACACGAAGTAGAGTGCTTTTTCTTGAGTTACACCTCTTTGGCTGAGTCAAGCATTTCCTGCGAGGACTGGATGTATTCATGCTCAGGCCCTGATCCTGCAATCTGATCTAACTGGGGGAGTTGTGTCTTGTGCAAAGATGAAAAGCCCTCACAGGATCTCTGCCTAGGTGAAAAGGTCTGCCAGGGTAGAACTGATTGCAGAACTGGAACCAGCAGCTGTAAACCAAAACTGACTCAGAATAAAATACATAAGTAGAACTGTTCCCTTCTCCTCTCCAGTCTTCAGTAGACTTTGAAAACCCACTGTGCTCACAGGGAAATAATTTTTCGAGGGCTTATTCCAACAAACTGTTCAAAGATTTCTACCTTTGCAGGCTGAGTTACTGTTTTTTATTACCTTTTCTTTTTTTTTCAGTTTTAACTTGGGCAGTGTTCTCCAAACTGCAGACAAAGCTGCAATTTGAGAAGTTATTTTCCCTCTGCAAAACAGTTTGCAATTTTTCATTTTGTAAGGAGTCACAGGCAATCCTAAGGTGGCTTGTGGAGAATATGATAAATTTGCAAGGCATACTGTACTTAGAGAAAAAAGATGGAAAAGTTCCTCCACGCTTATTTTCTCCCCCATTTATAATCATTAGGATTTAAATGCCCCATACATCTCTGTCATTTAGATAAGAGGCATTGATTGCTTAACTGCTGCACAGACATTTCATACACCTGGTTTTAGATGATATTTCAGGGGTAGAACTGTAAAAAGTGTTCACAGTTTGCAATGTCAAACTTTATTACATGAAGTCATAAACAACCTCAATTAGTAGAAAGTGTGTTGTTCATAGCCAGGGTTTTAAGCCAGTTCATTAAATGTTTCCTGTAGTTGGGCAAGGCATTAGGATAAATAAACTAATCTTTGGTTTATAATAAAAACCAGAAAAGTTTTAGAAAAGCTTTGTTTTTCCTACTGGTTGATTTCTTGTCCAGCAAAGCCTCAGGAAGGGGTTAAGTAGAGATCTTGAGGGACCACTTGACATCTGCCACACTTGTGACTTTTTGATCTTGTTTTTTTTTCCTTGCTTTGAGGGATGCCTTACAGTAAAGGCCATGTGTGCCTGCCTGTGTTTCCCAGAGATGGCCGGGGATGGGAGGGGCAGAGCGGCCAGGGGAGCAAAGAAAACAGCTCCTTGGTGACAGATCAAATGAAGGGAAAAAAAAAGAGGAGAAAGGGGATTACATGCTCTGTAATCATGATAATAGGAAGGAAAACACTGGGGGTCTCAAGTGTGAAAGCCTTTGTCCAGAGGAATGTACACGTCAAGGATGGTTTGATATTATAAACCAAAACTCCCTGAGCGCCCCGGGGAGCAGCCCTTGCCCTCTCCTCCATGTGCAAATGGGAACCCTCCATGGATGCAGTGCATTTCTCCTCCTGGGCACCACAGGCCACTCTGTGAAGGCCTGGGACCCTGAGTAACCCTGGGGTCCTGGCAGAGATCTGAACACCCAGTGAGGTGAGGAGCAAATTTAGGGCATGTAGTGGGAGGCCACCTGTCCCCTGGAGAAAGCCACTGAGGTGACCTTCTGATCTGACCATTTTGGAGTGTGACATCTAGATTCTCTTGTACTTCTTCCTCCTGGCCTGTTTTAGTTTTGTGCACCCTCAGTGGTGTTTCACCCTTAGAGGGACAGCAGCACCCAAAATCTGTAAATGCTTGTGGTTGAAAGGATTGACCAAAGTCAGAGAGCCCACAATAAATCACCAAGTTCTATTAATAAATATATACTTGGGTACAGCAATTGGTTAGTCCCTGACAAACTATATAAGCACAAAGAAGAGAACTTTGGAAGAAGGGGTAGGCTGAAAAGGATGAGACAAAGGAAAAGAATTAAGAATGAGAGAGAGAGAGAAAGAGAGTAGAAAAAGAAAGACAGAGAGAGAGAGAGAGAAAGAAAAAAAGAAAGAAAGAAAGAAAGAAAGAAAGAAAGAAAGAAAGAAAGAAAGAAAGAAAGAAAGAAAGAAAGAAGAAAAGAGAGAAAGAGAGAGAGAAAGAGAGAAAGGGAGAGAGGGAGAAAGAGAGAAAGGGAGAAAGGAAGGAAGGAAGGAAGGAAGGAAGGAAGGAAGGAAGGAAGGAAGGAAGGAAGGAAGGAAGGAAGGAAGGAAGGAAAAAGGGAAAGAGAGAGAGGGAGAGAGGGGGAGAGAGAGAGAGAGAGAGAGAGAGAGAAAGAAAGAAAGAAAGAAAGAAAGAAAGAAAGAAAGAAAGAAAGAAAGAAAGAAAGAAAGAAAGAGAAAGGTCCTGTTTTTTCTCACAGTTTATTATTACCAACAATATTTGGCTGGTTCCACAGCCATTCCGCTATCAGCATTTCAGGCAGATACATTAGCCCCTTATCTTCTGGGATTCTACATCTCCTTACTGGCCCCACTAGCTTGTGGCTCCAATAGCTAAAAAATATGTTGTTTACAGGAAAGCAATTCAGGTGCTTGATGTCTGGACACCATCACAGGGGCTGTAGTTGGTAGCATGGAGTTGTCTGCCTTGGAGGGACCTGCTGTGTGACATGGGCTTTGAGACCTCTGAGATCCATGAGGACACTTCAGTGCATGGTGCAGCCTCCTCCAGCCGTGGGCTGAGGGCACCGTGGCAGCAGTCATTCCCTGAGGGTCCTGGGGTGCCACTGAAAGATGCTGCTGCTGCCGGGCAGCTGCAGTGTCTGTGGCACACCAGGAAGAAAGTGGTGCTTCTTTGCTCCCTGAGCCACACACATCTTCTTGGCTCACTTTTTCATCTTATGTACTTCCCTGAGGAAAAAGGAGCTAACTTGTTTCCTCAGTCAAGTTCATTTTTTATTGTGATATTTTGTGAATGAACAACCTGTTTAACTCATTGTTTACCCATCCCTCAAAGACCTTTTTCTCCTACTCCTTTCCCTTCCACCTCCTTTAGCTGACTGACCTCCATTCCCAAACTGTATCTCAGTGATGAACTTGATCACTCACTACCCTCTACAATCCCACAAATGTGGATGTTCAAAATTGCACTCAGGTTTTAACCCAACAGCATGGCTCCATCTCCAGGCCTGTGAGATTAGGATTTACAAAACAAGGAGCAATAAGGTCACCTTCATGAGGTGAGCAGAGGGGTCAATTTCCTTCTGGTGATCCCACTTTTTCTTTGAAACAGCTATTTCCCAGGAATGGGTGCACCACAGCTCCTTGTAATGTGGAATTTCCCCAGCCCTCCTTGCTGCTGCAGCTGTGACAGATAGTTGTGCAAAAGCTGCTGGCCGATGTGCCGGCATCTGGAAGTTGCACGGTGACAAGCCCAAATGAGAAGTCATCTTGCTTTCATGTGGCACGATTTCTGGAAAGCTGGGGTCTCCAGTGAGGACTTAAACTAATCTCACATAGTTTATGAGTGAAAATCCATTTACAATGAGAATGACCCCCACTGACCAAAAGTTTAAACAAATGCCCTCTGTATGCATTTCCTACAGTGGGGATCAAGTTCCATAGGTATGATGTAAGCAGGCCTCAAACAAGCCTCTCACCTACACACAGAACAGAAATCATTTGCAAAGAAAACTGAAATGACAGCCATATGCATGGAATGTTTTATATGCTGCAGCCAGGCTTGCAGACTCCAAGGAGGAGGATCTTCTGATCTGTCGATGAAATTGAAAACAGGTGTCTGACATGCTGCACATAAAGAGGTATACAGGCAATCTGGGAGCTCTCTGGAGATTCTTTCAACTTTTGAAAATATGGAGACAACTTCCCAGCCCCCTATCCCATCTTTCCCTCTTCCCATAATTCCCATCCTCCCCCTCCTCCCAGAAATGAGGAAACTGCTAGGCCATGGTGATGCTGCCCCATTTAGTGAAAGAAAATGTGAAAAAGATTAAGGAGGATCCATCAAAATGTCAGCCTGATGTTGAACTGCTGGAAAAAACCTCTTTTCTTAATTCAAGTGTCTGTCACAAAGACCTGTGTGACCTTGTTTTGCAAGTGAAAGCCTTTGACTGTGACCCAGGCATGCTTCCTGTGTCCGACTCCTATTTAGCAAACAAACTAGAAGTACTGTCCATATTTATGGTAAACACCTGATTAGGCTCTACCAGAAAAAAAAAATACAGCTGGATAACACAGGACCAGATTAAGTTTCCTTTTTATTTGTTGTCACCAAATGCTCCCGATCTTTTTGAGCTCTAAGGCTCGTTAAGTAGATGTTTTAAAATGGTGCAACAGACAACGCAGCTGTATTTCATTTATAGATAATGGATGCAATAATGTAATAACCCAACTAGGTATGTGTACTCATGAGCTAATTTAGGCATAGATGTTACAGCACTTGTGCAGCTGGAAATGTTGCCATCACACAAATCAGTTGCAGATTAATGGAGTCAGGTCCCTGTCTGCACTAGGAGGAGATGAAAGACTCCAGTCAAATATAAAAACAAGTTCTGAAGAGTTATTGTAAGTTTAAGCAGTACTTGAAAATATTTTTCCAACCACAATGCAAACTGTAATATGAACTTGGAATTGCTTAACTATATGGTGATTTGGCAATTTTATATACAATGGACTCACAAAGCTGAGAACATGGATAAGCATAAAAGATCACAGTGTATTGTTTAGAAGGTGAGACAGAGGTGAGCATTTTCACTTCCATTATTTGCTTTGATATTGAATTATGTCAGTAAATCTGTCCCGTTCTCTTGTTTCCCAGTGTAGTTCTCAGGTAATTGTATAATATAATGGTATATAATATATATATATATATATATATATATATATGTATGTATTAATTATTACTATAATTGCTCCTACTCTTTTTTGTAGCAGTATAGTTACTGCTACTACTCCTAGCTCCAGGACCTGCTGATATTTGGTGACATGACCGAATACAAGGTAGAAAAAAATCTCCTTTCATCTCTACATGTTCCTGGCACCTCTTGCCTGCTTTACCTTCTTGGAAGAGGAGTAAAAATTTTTATACATTTTATGAATATTTCCTGTAATCTCTGGAAAAAAAGCAAAAACTTAGGCAAGTTTTGAAGTACTACGATGATAACTCTTATCACCTAGAGTGTAGCAACATTTAAATGTAGGAGTGTTTTCCCAACCATTAACTTGGTGAGTCATTTTTTATATGCCTCTGTGTTCATTGCAGTGAGCTTGATGCCAGTCATCAGCTTTCCTGAAGATAATTAATGGATGAATCAAAAAGTAGTTCCAGAAAAAAACCAGCAAAAATAGGGATCTTGTGAATTTATACCTCAAAGCTGAGTTGTGTGATGCCTTCTGAAGATAGACACTGACCAAGGTTTTTCCTCTTTTTGGGAGAGTCATATTATCTTTCACCCATCGGACTCTCTGAGAGCAGATCATGGTTGAATAAAACCTGTAGCCTCGACTCATTGCTCTCTCCCTACTATTTTACTATCCCTTTACAGAAGATGCGTGTAAGTATTTTGCACTATGTCCTCTGCACATTCTAAAACTGACAAGCAATGGCAAGGTAGCAGTACTCAGAGGTACAAACAGGCAGATGAACAGAGGCACATAAAACTACATTTCCTCAGGAAACAGGCTAAAACTGTTTCCTTGACTTGTTTCTACCAATCCATCTGTCTTCACTGGCTTTGCTTTCTTTCTCATGCTGCTCATTTCAATAACCACTGAGAAGGATTATACTGAAAATGATAATGGGTTAGACAACAGTTTTAAAGATTTTAATTTTTTTTTACATGAACCCATTATAGAAAGTAATTTTGGATCTCTCTGAATCCTATTTACCAGGAAAAAAAAAAGCCAGTTCAGGCTGAGTATTTCCAGACTGGCAAGAAAATGCTAGCCAGACCCTTCTCTTGTGAAAATGGAGACATTTCTGTGGCTGGTATTTGATTCAGCAATTTCACAGCAATGGGTCTAATGCAATTTATCTATGGTTTTAGAGCGTCCAATTTCAGTCACTCCTAAAGAATGCCATCATGAGTTTATTACACAGTTGATATAATTTTCTCTGTGAACACGAGAAAAGGAAATTCTTGGCTAGAGGGAAAGTATAGGAAATTAGAATTAGTGTTAGAATCCACAGAATTATATATATATAAATGTACAGATTTAAACATGTATTTGGATTTTGTTGCTTAGTTTTTTTACTATTGACCTGTGTTTGGGTTATGGAATGATTGCTGATTGAATATGCGTACCTAATTGCTGATTGCTGGTAGAATGAACAAAAAACCCTTACTCATTAACATCCAGAGGCAGGACATCCTGGAGTTAAACTCTTCACAAGTGTAAGTTGCAACATATGAGCTAATATTCGGGGAAACCCTGCTTCTTTGTAACCAAATGTGAGGTTATGAACATGTGGAAAGCACAACAGACAGCAAAAACATCCCATTCCATCCACAGGACTGTTGTGGAACTGCTTCTTGCATTTCTTTGCAGTGTGAAGAAACCAGGCTTTTCCTTGGGTACCCCATCTTATTTTAAGGTGGACACGAGCACAGATTTTCGTTTGGACATGGGCACAGGTCTTTAACCTCCTTTTTCTTAAACCTTGTCCATCTGTTTGATACAGGCTATACTTTGACTGAAATTGCCTAGTTGTTTTTGTATTTATTGCTGATATTATGGGAAGGAAAAACATAATTTTCCTAAGTCTGGCTGTACTTTACCGGGACTGCTTAGCTGACCAACAAGATGAAGCACAAGAGCAGAGATTTGAAGGAGCACTCCAAAGAGGTTAAAAGGGTGGATAAAACTGTGAGTTATAGATACGCAGCAACTGGCCTTAACCTGAAACCGTGTTAGGATGAGTGGTGTGTGTAGAATCACATCAGTTCCAGAACATGGAGTTCAAATCCATGATGCTTCAAAGCAATGGTTTCTATTTCAATGCAAATTTGACAATGATAGATGTTAATCACACCCCTTAACGAAGAACCAGAGGCATAAAAGTGAGTAGTGTGGCATATGAATCCCATAAAATAGAAAAGAACCACATGCAGTAGGCATACTTAACTTCTCGGGAAACCAATCAACAGTTATAAAATGTGGCTACATGGTAGCATACAATACTTCAAAGTTAGCATAGTCTGCAGTTAAAATAAGAACTGGGTTTTACAAAAATGTCAATTACAACTGCAGGAAAAACCAAGGAGAATTAGTAGTTTTCTTGATAACAGAATTGTCAAGAAAATAAATAACTAGCTCTGAAAATCATATTTTTTTTTTTTATTCACCACTATTAAGAGGAAAAGCTGTCTGCTCTAACCCTGATCCTGAAAGGGTTTAATTTACTTGCCCAATTTCAGACATGAGTAGTCTCAGTGACTTCAGATGGAGGGTAGTCCTGCTGAGATCAATGGTGGTACTCACATATATAACATTAAGTACATGCATGCATCTTTTCAGCACCCAGATCTCAAATGCCTACCAGAGAAATAAGTACACCTGGAAATAAATATCAAAGTGCAAAGAGAATCTTTTTTTTTTTCAGGACTGAGAGGAGTATTCAGGAAATGGACACAATAGCTCATATGTGATACATTTTATCACTTCTGAAAAGCGTAAATGGAATCACTTGTGGAAAGTGCAGAAAGATTACAGTGCAAGATTTAGGGAAATTGCAGTCTGCGAGTCTCCCTCCCTCACCAATCACACGTTTTCTGGGATCATCAAAGTTTTCCCAAATGTCCTTGTGAGTGGGATTGTAGGTGAAGTTGAACATTTATAGGCTCAGAAATTTGTCCAAGGTTCTCATTTTATTTCAATACGAACTCATGTTACTTCTGTTGAAAATTCTACTGACAGTCTCATACATGTAATTTATGACACTTCCTATCAAGATGTTTAGCTGAATTAGAAACACTTGTGAAGAAGCCCGTCTGCAGCCAGTTAAAGAGCATTTTTGTAGCAGAGGTGAGGGCTGTTGAGGCAACAAAGGAGGACTCATCTTACTTTTATTCCAAAGGCTGTTGATCAAGCAATTGCAGCATAAACTGCTTACAGCTGTGGCTTTTGTTACGGTGACAAAGAACGTGTTTAAGGGTAGACAAAAAGCCGTGCTGTATGCTAGCTTACAATGACCATGCAGTTTACACACCAAACAGTCCAAAGCATATTTCTGCAACTTCCAGATTTCTTGGTAAAGTGGCACTGATTTGTTCTCTCTTCTTTGTCATTTGTTTTACTCAGCTGGTGACCTGCATGTCTCTCCTGCTTTCCCAGCTTAACACCATGTTATGTCAGCATCCTAGCTCACAGATTTGGTTTTAGGCATGTGAGCATTTCTACTTTAAAAAATGGAACTAAAATTAAAGATGCCAGTAGGTTTGAAGGGCATTATTGTTTACCTAGTGCAGGGAATGTAGCTGACACCAAATGAGAGCATTTTAATTGCTAAAATTCATCTATCTGAGCCCTTGTTAACAATCAGACAGCTTATCTATCTGTGCAAACCAGAGATATAGCTCTCTGATTTTTATACAGTTGCCTTTTAGCTGGGCTCTGTGCTTCCTTTCAGAGACGCAATGATTTCACAAGAAAATGCTAAGAATTGGCTTCCCTGTGAAGTTGCATCATTGTCTGCCTTCAAGTTTTCTTTTCCTGGGTGCAGAAGCCAGGGCATGAGCACTCACCCCTGTGTCCCTACTGGGTGCACAGTGGGACACAGGCCAAATTTATTTCAGGTTTAGCTGCCTGCAACATAGCTCTCTGTTGTAAGCCAGTAGTCCACTCTGCCTTCATGGTTAGTAGATAAGCAGCTCCAGAGTTTGCCTGTCTTCAGATGAGATTTACTGCCCTCTTGAGGTATTTATCTTCCTCCTCCAAGAACAGAAGTAGCTCGAAAGACCTTGTGCCCTTGTGTAGGAAGTTTGTATCAACAACAGCCAGCCGACATAACTTGTTGGGCTGAGGAGCATGGGCCGCAATCCTCTGAAAACCTCACCATCCTCTACACAGAGAGTTTAGAAACCATAGAAGAGACTGGCAAAATCAGCTGAGATCAGCTTGGATTATCCTGTTATGATGTGGCAATATGGCATTTCCTTACATCATGCTGCTCTGCTCAATGGTAGGATGCTGCAATTAAAGTACCCAAGAAATGATTAATGGGACACAAGATTCGTGTTTGTTCTTGCTAGAACACCGGTGACAAGCACTGCCTCTGAAGACTTCAGGTGCCAAGGCTTCTTGAAAATGCACCACAATGAGTTGGAATAAATGGGCTCCTGGCCAAATTTCATTTATCGATTTCATTTTTCCTCTATGTAGGACTTGCTTCAGTCTGGCTCCTGTCTCATACTCCACTGGGTTACTAACCTGATAACATTAGTTTGAATACCTGCTTACAGGTGTTGCCTGGATTTATCCTACCTGTGTTATAAAGACAGCAGTTGGGCTGGATGCACCAAGCTCTTTGCAGGCCCACAAAATTACAGCCAAAAGTCTCAAAAGGGTTTTGAAAATCATGGCCACTGGGATGGTAGTAACCCACCTGAGAGGAAATAACTTGTCATGCCTTTCTGCAGAAGACTCTATTGTCTCTGAGACCTCTGCTTTTGATTTTCTTTTGGTTAGAGAGCTTATTTCAAAGTTAATTTCCAGATTAAAAATGTCATACTTTGATCCACAAAAGCCTTTATTTCAAAGAAGTCATTTAGTTTACCCCATCTAGATACAATCATACATGTCTGATCTTTGATATCAGGCAGGTAATAATCTATGTATACAGGAGAGACACTTAGAGACACTTGCTGCTTATGTAGTGTTCTTTTGGTGGTGTTTTTTTTTTTTGTTGTTTGTTTGTTTTTTGTGAGAAATATATTAAACTGGACAGAAGAGATACATTTTTGGTAAATAAAAAAGAAATTGGTTAAAACCCTCTTATAGGATCCCTAATCAGTACCCCTTAGGAAAAAAAAAAAAACCAAACCTGCAGAAAACCGTAGAGGAAAGATATTATGAGATAAA
Source organism: Phylloscopus trochilus trochilus (assembly GCA_016584745.2). NCBI lineage: Eukaryota > Metazoa > Chordata > Aves > Passeriformes > Phylloscopidae > Phylloscopus > Phylloscopus trochilus. The sequence goes on from WQNJ02000015.1 coordinate 86,876,376, forward strand.
GATATCATGGGAATCTTACACTAATCAAAATCTTCTGTGACTACCTTATTAAGATACTTGCTTTAAGAACAAAACATATGGTAGAAGCTTCAAGGAGATAAACCCTTTAGCTCACCACCAACAAAAATGTAAAATGCTCCCAGTTCCTTCAAATATTTAAGTAATGCTTGCTTAGGGTGTTTCATTCACTAGCAAACATGGTGATTTGTGAAGCACAACTAATGTGTCCCTGGGAAGTTCCAGCATGAAATAAGACTAGGTGTGAAAGCCTGTCAGGGTCCAAAGAGGTATGATTTAAGGGTAAGCACTCCCTGAAAATGTGAGGATGAGTGTTACTAACTTAATCCATATGATAATTTATCCCCCTAAATGTATGACAGAATACAGGGCAGAAATGCATGAGACAGACATTAGTCATTGTCCACAGGTCATATTTTTTCCATGAATTTATCAGCAAGGCTTGCCATGCTGTGTTTAAAACATTTGTAAAACAGATTAGTATGCAAAGATGAAAAGTAAAGGAGCCTCCCTATGTTTACTTGCACACACACTTGGAAAATTTAAAAGAACTTGTTTTACTACAAATGTATCTCTGCACATTTACACAGCAGTAGAAATAAATGAAAGCTATGTGTCTAGGCAGATACAGAAGCATGAGAATGTGGCTTTTTGCCACCAGTGCTGTTATATGTATAAGTAGATGTATGATATAATTTTCTGGGGTTTCTCTCTTTCTTTAGTAGCATGAGTATTGCCAAAAGCAGAATGCCCTGATTTTTTTTGCTGGTGATCCTAGATTTACTATTATCAGCACAAAACTGTAATATATATAGCACTTACCATTTAATCTAATATTACACTGTACAGAATACATCTGTACAAGCACAGAAAAAAAATACAACCTCCATTCAACACATAATATTGGGAGAGAACTAGACCTGGGGAGAGTTGTGGGATCATTTAGTTAATCCCTCTAAACCGTAAGGCCTAATTTTGTTAGTGAAAGGCATATGGGAGGTTAGTTCATGGCACAATTGAAAGAATATATCCTGGTTTTGGGACATAGTATGAGATGTGCTAGAGAAGTCTTTGCATTGTAAGGTTGACACTACACCTTGACAGAAGTACTTGAAAAAGGGACAGAGGAGTGCAAGAGGGAGTCTAAACTCTGCTGTCTAAGTCTTTATCTGCTCCCTGCCTCACTTGGTCCGTCTGACAGTAAAAGAGGTGACTTCTGAGCAAGTCTGACATAGTTTTGTCAAAGGGAGTTATGGTTGGAGTAGGTGGACCAGGAACATCCCTGCACTGAGCCAGTGCCCCTGGGACACATGAGGTGATATTAGTGTGCACATAAAGGAGAAGTGCTTCTGTCAGCTGCTGCTCCAACGTGGCTTACCCAAGGCAAAGGCACTAATCAGTTCCTTCCAAGAAACTCTTATGCTATGTTGCCCCAAGATGTAACTGTGCCACTTCTTATGATTCTGTGACTCAGTCTGAGCACAGGAATTGTGCATTGGTATGGGGGAAAAGATGTAATACTTTTATTGGGGGATAAAACCACTTCAGGACTTAGGAGAGTATTCACAATATATTGAAGTGGGTGAACGAAGAGTTAATGTGGTCAGGTTGCTTTGATATTTGACTTCCCCTGAAAGTCACACATCTTGAAATTTTCTTCTCAATTGAAGAGCTGTAACAGTAAATAAAGCTGCTTCTCCCAGGCAATCAGAGGTTGATTAGGTTCAAGTGTGATATAGAAAACATCCTAAAAAATAATATGTAGTGACTTCACCCTGGCCAGACACCAGGCACCCACCCACCCTCTCACTCTCCTCTGCAGCTGGACAGGGGAGAGACAATTGAGCAAATGCTTCCATTTAACAGTGGATTGAGATAAGGACAGGGAGAGCTCCCTCATCAAATGTCATCATGGGCAAAACTGCTCTCATTAGAGACATGAATTGAATTTATTGCTAGCAAAATTAGAGCATGATAATGAGGAAACACCTTCCCTCCACCCCTCCCTCCTACCCAGCTCCACCTCCTACCCCAGTGCACAAGGAGAGAGGGAATGGGGGTTGTGGTCAGTTCATGACCTGTGGCTTCTCCCAGTGCTCAGGGAGAGGAGTCCTGCCCCTGCTGCACTCTGGGGTCTCTCCCATGGGAGACAGATCTCCATGAGCTTCTCCAGTGTGAGTCCATCCCACAGACAGCAGCCCTCCCCACACTGCTCCATGGGTGCAGCCCCTCAGGGACAGGCTGCTCCAGCCTGGGAGCAGGGCCCCTCTCTCCATGGGTCTCCACAGGGTCACAGCCTCCTCTCAGGCATCCATCTGCTCCAGCCTGGGCTCCTCCATGGGCTGCAGGTGGATCCCTGCATTCCCCATGGACCTCCTTAGGGAATCTTGGCACCTGGAACATCTCCTGCCCCTCCTTCTTCACTGACCTCGGTGTCCACAGAACTGTTCTCACAAGTTTTCACTCTGCTCTTCTCTGGCTGCAATTACAACTGCACAATAACTTTGTTACCACCATTTCAGGTTGCAATTACAACTGTGCAAATACAGCAGCTTCTTCCTTTCTTCTTAAATCTATTATCACAGAGCTGTTACACCATTTCAGGTTGGCCCAGCCTTGGACAGTGGCACATCCATCTTTGGAACCACCAGGGACTGGCTCTGCTGGATATGGAGGAAGCTTCCAGCAGCTTCTTATAGAATCCAGCCCTCTAGCCCCTGCCCCCCCAAAAAACAGGTTATGCAAACCCAATACATAATGGAAAACACTTTATAAAACCAAGAATCTGTAATGAGCTGCTCCTGAAATGGGACTATAATGGCCATGATATTTTGGAAGTGTTAAATACAGTAGAAACATGTCCCAGGGATTAAAAAAAAAATAAAATTCCCTGTGGGTCATACTTGAACTGATACTTCTTCAAATTACTAAAAAGCACTGCACAGGTGAAGGTGTTGACTATGGGATTTGCTAATTCAGCTTTCTTCTGCTTTTGAAAGTATTTCTATTCCTCACCTTTGCTATGAATTGTGAGAATGAACTCCACAGCCTCTTAGTTTGCTGATTTTAAAATTACTTGGTTTTGTTTGCTCTGGTAGCTTGTCCCTGTGCTGTGCAAAGAAAAGAGTTTCCCAATAATTTCTTCAAACTATTCCTGATATTTATAATCAGACCTGGGCCATCTCCTCCCTTGAGCATTCCCTCCTTTTCACCAAGGAGTCTAAGCATATTTAGTTTTTCTTCATATGGAAGCTGTCCCATGTCTTTGATCACACATGCTGCTGTTTTCAGACTCTACATCTTGGGGCACAAATGGACATTTAAACAAAAGGGCATCATCTGTGAGGGGCTTCACTCCTCTCTGGCAGCAGGTGAATAACATCAAGTCACAACAAACTGCTAATATGTTCCACCTTGGCTCTGACAGAGCACTGATGGCTTTCTATTTCCTTCAGCATCTACATGCTGGACCAAATGAACAGTGTTTCTTGTGTGTGGTTAGTGTTTAAGGCCTCATTGTGTACACGGCCTTGAAAGACATATTTTTATAGGTAAGCACCTCATAAAATATTTTTCTGAAGACATTTATCAAGAGAGACTTTGAGGAACTGTAAGGAAAGGGGAAGGAGAAGGTGGGGGGAGAACAACATGTGCTTTTCAGCTGCCACAAGGTCCTGGAGCAGCAACCTACATGTGAGAGGCGACACTTTGCACATTACAACAGGGAATCAAAAGATTTATACTCAACACTCCATATACATGACTCTCTGTGGCATCATTTTGAAAGGGTGATTATTGGTTTGACATGAGTGAATTTTTTTACATTAAATGCTGAAAGTTCTCTATGTACATAGCCATAATCACCTGATGCTGCCTTTTCTTACTGCATAGCTTTTAATAATAAATAATAATAATAATGATACTTAAATTCTCCATAATTATCCCATTTGTTTTCCAAGAACCCTGGGGCTGTTATTTATCTCTCGGTACGAATGCTCCCTGCCCCTCTCCCTCTGCTTACACATGAATATAAAAGAAGTGCAGACATATGGAAAGTGCCTTACTTAATTTGATGGCAGCTCTGTTTATTATTACCTCCCTGAGCTGTGGTAATTGTTCAGTTGTTGAGAAATTATAAAACCAGAAGCCACAAGTCCCCTGCTAGGTTTCTCCGTGGGATCTCCCATTTTCTACCCCCAAAGGTACAACATGTTCAAAAGCAATGCACTGGCTGTAGAAAAGATGTCAGGCAACACCTCTTAAATTCTTATGTAATTCAAGGGTTGAAGCACTCATTGAGTTTAGACAGGACCAGTTAGTAAATATGTTCTCTATTCTTGAGTTTACGTGGCAGCTTGGGCTAATGGGGGTCTTCCCCTCATGCACATCCAAGGTGGGACAGGGAGAAGGACACAAAAACTAGAAAAGGACTTACCACAGTTAAAGGCCTGATTGTAGGAGTTATTACAGCAAAGCACCTGCAAATTTTAACCTTTGTTCATATCTGAAGAAAAGTTGCCTTTTTCTGCTAATTTGAGGTACACACGACAGAATGATTTCTCCTCTTGGCCTCCTCTCCCCATATTATTAATCTTACAGATGAACAAGCTGATTTGGTATAAAAAAAAAAAGAACTGGGCTCAACTGTAGTTATTTTGTGAACTACTAGTTTCAGTATTGTCCAAAATTTGAACTTTATGCTTTTTCTTATTTTTTTCCCTTGTCTTCTTGTTGTTCGAAGTGTTCTAAAGGAAAGAAGTCAGCAGTTCTGAAATACCACCTGAAAAATGAAGTGCAGAAGTACATGTACGCAAGGATTTAAGTTTTCCAGTAACTGACAACAGTAGATAAAAGCGTGTCCAGCTTCCTGCAGCTGCTTCTGTAAAAGACTTGGCTGGTAAAGACTTAGAGAAGAAATGACATGTGCCCCAGCTGTGACCAGACTTTCCCTGAGTGAAGTTCTGGTCGTGCAAGACTCCTGCTGCTGTAGCTGTCACGCCCTCCCCCATCCATGCAGCCTGCAGTAAGGGTTACTTTGCAGTCTCAGCAAGCAGAAAGCAGTTGGAAGTCTTTTGAATTGCTTTCTGCCCATGTCATTTTATTCTAGTTCTTACAGTCTTTTGGCCTTGACTTGACCCAGCATTACCCTTTGGAGAAGACCAGCCTCACCTGACATCAGCTGTCAAAGAATTTTTCTTCTCCCTGCTTTCTTCATCAAAATTAATCTAGATTTTAAATCACTGGCTTCTCTTGTTAAAAAACCCAGAGACAGCTTTTCTAGTAGCTCACTGGGACAAGAACAAAGTACAAGGGAGTTACTAGGGATTTCCTCAGGTCTACAATCAATAATACAAAAAGAGATAATGATAACTTCAAATCTGAAATGCCTTTACTCTATACCAGATACAAAAACTATTAAACACAAGCTTTCATTTCCTACCACATTTTCTTTCTATGAACTTTCCCTTTAGTGTATGATTTTTCACTATATATGTATCTCTCTATATACATTTTCTTCCCTTTTTTATTATTTTTTTTAATTTATTTTTTAATTTTTCTCTTCCATCTCCTCTATTTTATTCCCATATCTTCTGCAGTTCACCTGTGCCTTTCTTGTAAAGCTGAGATGTCTTGGGGTGTCTTGTGCAGGGCCAGGAGTTGGACTTGATGATCCTTGAGATCCTTTCCTACTTCAGGGTGTTCTGTGATTCTATGACTTGCTTCTTTGCAGGTGTGTTCCGTGCAGTCAGAGATGAGAAGTTTTCTGGTGCAGCTATTTTTAATTTCACTCTGCAAAAACCAACTGGGTGGTGTCGGCACTAATCTGCGATTTGGCTGCACGGTGTCTCTTCTGCCTTCTGTGAAATTTGGGGAGAGAGGTAGTAAGGCAAGCAATAGTGAAAATCCTAGCCCAGACCACGGAAGTCCTGTGGTCCTCCAGGTTTTGGAAATTATCCCATGGTCCCACAGGTAGGACTGACCCTCTGGGCAGGGGCTAGGAGCATTCTTCACGTAAATCATTATGCTCCTGCCTGCCCAGCTAGCGAGTGAGTTACGAGCAGTGCTGGCCAGAGCAAGTGTTTTCAGGACAAGATGCTGAAAGCAGAAGTCTCAGCAGATCGTTTTGGACAAATGCTGACATAGCAGAGGAGTTCAGATGATCCAGGAGTCAGTGCTGTACGAGCCTCTTTATACAAAAGCTGTAACCCAACAGCACATGCTTGGAAGCGAATTTAAACCAAAGCCTTGAGCCTTGCTGCGTTCCCCTGCTGACTAAGTTATGTAGCAGCTTGCAGGTAACAGAGAAACTGTTTCTATTTTCCAGCTGGATCAGAGGTAACCGGGCTCGAAAATAGCAATGAATCTCTCCAGCCACATGCGCGTGTCCCTCCAGACTACTGAGTTGGTTCAATATTTTGCTCCTTTAAAGAACAAAGCAGCTGGAACAGAAATTTTTACTGACACAAAACCATCCTGAGTCTCAAACAGTGTCACTTTGTCCTCAAGATCACAGTAATGAGAGTATTCCTCAATCCACTGCTGCACTCCCACAACATCCATTCATTCTCCTGTGCTTATGAAAGTGCACCATGATATGAGAAAACCCATAAACTTTAAAAACAAGCTTTTTGGGGTTTTTTTTTGTGGTTTTTTTCTGTTTGTTTGTTTGTTTTCCTTAAAGTTCTGGGAAATTCACAAAGTTATGGAGCAGAACCTTCCATGAAATCATGTGCCTGTGTATAAAATTTCTCTTTGCCAAGGTAGTGCTGGTGCTTTTGATGCCATCATCAATTGTGTAAACATGGTTTTCTAAGACTACTTTCCAAGAAGAAGTCAAAACAGAAAAGATCATTTCAGTTTCTGGTTTCTAGGTGATGGTATTTTGTGTTTTGCTTCCTCTCCCATCTCATAACAATGGTAAGACCAGGTGAAAAGTAAATCATCTATACAAGAGGAAACATTTTCCTCTCCTCGGCTGGACCACTTTCAGTTACTCTATACTGACAGCAGTCTTTCAAGTATCATGAAAATAACTTTTTGCAATGAATAACTATCTGTTTTGGCTAGTCTGACAGAGGTGAGATGTATCCAGTTTCTGAGGTCTTACCTGTGATGCCAGAGACTTGCAGAGTGCACCCTGGACTGAAAACTCAGAAGCTGCTGATGTAATTATCTGCAGAGGGGTTTAAGATGCTGTGACTTGTATGCCCAGCCATACTAGTCTTAGTTACACAAACTAGACATGCTAAAATAAAGAATGGACAGTGGCCCCAAATGATAATTGCTTGTTTAAGAGAGGTTTCACATTGAAAGTAGTCTGAGAGAATTTCCTGAGTAGCCTTAGGTGCAGCCACTCGGTGTCCCACACTCCTGCTCCAGCAGAATACACCATGAACCCTTAAGCATCTGCAACTGAAATTGCCAAGAGGCAATTCCCAGTGGTTTGCTATATTTTCTGAATTGACATGTATTCTCTCATAGCCAGATTCAGATCATGTTTAAAGATCAAAGGTTTTCTATTGTTGGTGAAAGACCCCCTGAACCTCATATGATCTGCTGCTAGACTGGGATCTACCACACAATAACTCCTATGCTTTAACCAGATTGTGCTATGAGAGCAGGGTTGTCCTTGAAGGTATTTGAATGCATCTTTTCTACTGTTAAACAGAGCTCTGCATGTAACAGAGTAGCTCCACTTACAACATTTATATTCTGGCTCCTTCCTACATATATAGTACCTCCAGTAAAATTTTTCCTTTTGCAAATTAGAAGATTAGACTAATGTATTTTATAAACTGGATTTTTTTTTCCTCTTCCTGAAGTTTTATATTCTTTCATTAAAAACCTTGAACATTTTGGCATTTAACTATATTACTTTTGCAAATCTTTAAAGCAGCGGCTTTGCTTACTGCCAGCATGACACAATGCAGAAACACATTGTTCCTTACAAAAAAAAGAGAGGAAATCTGAAAAAGTGTGGGAAGGAAAGAGAGAGGCCCAGACCTCTTCTCTCTGGTCAGACCATCCTCGGACTCCTTCTGAGCCCTGTAGGGGGCTGGCAGGAAAGAATTTGTAGCCACAGGGACATGTTATCCAGAACCAAGGGTTGAACCTAATTGTAAGCAGATTTTTGCCCGCCTTCTTTTGGATGAATGATGGCCCACTGGCATGTGACCTGGCTTGGCAATTTCCCTGCAGTGTCCAGGCTGCCATAAGGAGATACGTAATGTCTAGAGTGATAGGAAACTCTTCAGCGCAGATGGTACAGAGCTGCCTCGTAAAATGACTCACTGTGAATCCTTGCAGAAATCTCAGCTATAAAAATGATAATGGAAAAAGCACAGGAAAACGCAAAATGCCTCACGAACAATTTGTTCCAACTCGTGTCTTCCATTTGATGTACAAGAAAAGGCGTAATTCCACAACCAAACCAACAACTTCTTCCCTTCCGTTGTTTTTGGCTGGCCAGGCAAAATCTGCAGGACAAAGTACTGGAATTGTGGAAGTGGGAAGAGCTCTTGGAGAAGGTAAAGTGACAGCTGGCAAAGTTCTGATGATTCCTTAGGGAAGAGAACTGACTTCTTGGGAAATGCTTTGTGCACATAAGCTCTCTCTTCGCCTTTTCACTCCTCTAGTCTTCCCAATAACGGGAGGAAACACTTAATTAGTAAAAGATGACACCTGCATTTTTTTGCCCAAAAGAATCACTGGATGTTAGTTCAGAAATAGACTCTGAACCTCTGTGGGTGGAATTTTTCCCGTAATCCCTGAAGTGATGACAAACATATATTTTAGAACACTGTGCCATTTAAATTACATTTTCAATTCTTTCCTTCTTTACTTTGAATGCTCACACATTTTTACTTGCTTTTCTGTATAATTTTTTGAGCATTTTTTCAGGATTTATCCCTCATTTAAAGCATTATCACTGCAGCATTGCAGAATTGTCTGTGACTTCTATTCAATTTACTGTGTTCAGTAAGGACAGGCAGTAACACAAGACCAGAAGTAACACAAGAATCAGAGAAGAGGGGAGCACTGAATATACTTTTACCCTTTCTCCTCTTTCCACCATGGGAGATGATATCAGAACACTAAGTAAAAACATATGAGTCACTTTGAAAGAGAAAGTACTATCTGCCTGCAGGTTGTATGTGTTATTGTGATGGTGATACAGGGCACCCTGTGTTCCCACTCCAGAGTTGTTATGTCAGCATTTTAATGGGCTTTAGCAGCAAATCCTCTAATTTCTCCCACTTACCTCAGTTAGCTTAGATTTGTGGAGCAGGCCCTATGAGAATAGAACAAAATCTTCTGTAAGAAATTAAACCCAAAGTTCAGCTCCATTAATTCATCAAGCTCTCTCCAGTCTCTTGCAGGGGAAGCAGGGTCAGAACAAATGTCTGGTCCTCTGAGCAGCTGCAAACTGTACACTTATTTAGGATACTTGGTACAAGGAGTCACAACAGGTCTGGTAAAAAAACCAGGATTGCTTGGGCCTGTATGGAGCATGAGTGGAACAGTTTTGACACAAATTGTCCTGTTAACTCACATCCACACCTTTGCACTCCTTCCCCTGCTCAGCTTTACCTCCCTTACCCTCTCTTCACTCCCTTGCTCTCTGCAAGAGCATGTAGCACCAGAGAGGCATAATAACACCACTGCTGTTCAGTGGTCTTTCAAGGATCACTGAACAACACTCCTTTTCCCCTCAGCTAACTCACAGTGCAAACGTTGTAGATGTCAGCTTCAAGACAAAAAATGCTCTCCTCAGAAGGAAGAATAATTCTCAAGATGACCCTCTCCATCTGTACTGTCTGTGACTTTCTAACTGTGTCTGCATCTTCCTCAATCAACCAGATGTTCCCAGACTCTTCACTCTGGAGTTCTAACACCAGAGCATCTGTGAAGCTCTGTAGAGCTGATTCCAGCTGGCCACTGGAAAGGTGCTGCTCTCACTCCATGCAGACAGATGGAAATAGAAGAGAAGAACCAATACCTGTGACACCTGTTGGCTGATGCTGTCACTGTGCTATCTGCTTGCCATCTGATGCATGCACTGAATTTGTGTCAGCCTTAGTGTCCTTTTTTGCCAGAGAGTCCTGTTGGGATGAGACAGTAAAGATGCTGAGATCTCACCAAAGCAATAATGACTCTGTTTTGCTCTGTGGGACTCATATTGTGCTACAGTAAGAGATTTCAGATTGAGCCCTACCTGTCTGCAATGAGGCAAATGAGACCAGGGACAGGTCCTTTGGGAGAGGGAACTCAAACACAGTCATCTGTGAGGAAATAGGGTAATGTGTGCACAGGGTTCAGCTGTAACAGCAGGAATTTGAACAAGATTATCTCTCAGTGGTCATATAGTCTTCATTTTTTGAGAACTCTGAAGAAATACTTGTCTGATACATCAGAATTCAGCTCCATATTGACTTTCTGAAGTTGTGATTTCTGCTGTCTGGTGTTGTTGACCTAACAGAGCAGAACAGCACAAGGGGGCAAAAAGGAGTTTGTGTTTTGAAGATGCAGATTTTTGTGACAACACAGCACTGATGTGTAAGCACATCTTCAACTTACCAGCCAGTATTTCCCCCTGTAATTCATTTGAAGTTCCCCCAAATTTCAGTCTGAGTCTGTCTGTAGACAAGATGTCATTTATTCATAAAAAGGAAATTAATTCTGTGTTTGTATTTGATATGCAGTACATCTGCTACCCTGAATTTGCACTACACTGCAGAACACTTTATATGCAGGCTGTAAAATGTTGACTCTGAGAGGTTATGGAGAGAATAGTCAGAAACACAAGCCAGAATCTTTCTCTGCCATGATATAAAATAAACTATTTTCTGTCTATATGAACAATTTCATTTCAGAACCAAGCCCCAGGAATGTGGACCTGTGATGAAAATATATAATTCAATTTGAAGTGGAATATTTGGTGATAAAAGTACTCCCAGGAATAATATTTAAAGAAGGATGTGCATTCTTCCATACTTCAGTTACTTGTTTTCTTCTGGCAAAGTAGACAAACACACTTGGACATTTAACTCACTACATCAGAAATTGAGTTTTCTTAAGTATTTCTTAATATGCACACACGTACTCACACAACTTAAAAAGACAGATGATTGTCTATAATTTTATTCCAGATTTGTCAAACTCCAAGATCACTAAATCTCAATGTGAAAAAATTCACAGGATAAGTGAGATCTCAATTAGATTTGTTAATTAGCTGATATTTCTGCAGAATTCTGTCAACATTCACAACCCTTTTGTTTGTATGGCTTTATATGATATCAGAATACCTTGGCAATAGCGAGTTTACAATTAAATTATATAATAATTTTTTTTATAATTTTTCATAAAGACATTTATAATGTTTTTATAATGTCTTGTAAACATTTTTGAATGCTCTATATAAGCAATGAACACCCTGTGTTCCATGTTTCTGACACTACTTAAAGCTGTAGTCTTAAAAGGCTTCAGTGGAAGAAAAGCTCTCTTTTATTTCCTCTCTTCAGCCAGCCAATGAATAGATCCACAAAATAAGCTATTTTTTTTTCCCTACAGAAATGGCTCATAAAGCTGCATTTTGCTGGGTGGACAAAAATCACTGAACAAATTACAGCAAATTTCCTGCATTGCAATCCTTCAAACCATCTAAGGAAATCATGGTGAGTAATGATGCAGATCTGTGCTCTTTCATGTGCTTCATTTCAAGTCCAGACTTTGTCTCAGTTGACAGGGATGCAAGCTGCTAAGTTTGGATCCAGGTTTTGTTTTTTGAAAGTTCAGAAGTGTGTATAAATAAGTTGTTGGGGTTTTTTGCGTGGTTCTCTTCTCTTCTCTTCTCTTCTCTTCTCTTCTCTTCTCTTCTCTTCTCTTCTCTTCTCTTCTCTTCTTTTCTTTTCTTTTCTTTTCTTTTCTTTTCTTTTCTTTTCTTTTCTTTTCTTTTCTTTTCTTTTCTTTTCTTTTCTTTTCTTTTCTTTTCTTTTCTTTTCTTTTCTTTTCTTTTCTCTTATTTTCTTTGCTTTGCCTTTATTTTTTTTTTTCCCAGACTGTAACATGGGAAGGCTCCCACTGTGAGGTTTGGATCAAATCTGGATGTTTGGTTTAGTTCCATTTTGGTTCCTAATGTACTAAGTTCACAGCGTGCACAGGCTGCCATAAACCGCCTCTGTTCCACACGCGCATTGTTAAAACATGCTCAAGGCTTGGCTCAAGTTGTGCATCACCTAATGGAAGCCAGCAAAACTGTGGGCTGGAAAGAACCCCTAGCTGCAGTATATGACCCAGAGAGCACCTGGAGTTGCTGGAAGTGACAATATAAATGGTATATTCATAGTAACCACCTCTCAGAATCGTTCAAACACTCAAGGCCCCAGTTCAGGTAAGAGCCTCTGGAATGCTTCTGGTGCTCCAGAAGGGACTGTCTCAGGCACCACTCAGCTCTTGAAAGAATTGATATTTCTGGACATGTTGTTTAGGAAGCAACAGTGCTTCTGTAACTGAAAGCAAGGCTTGCTCTTGAGTTATCAATAAAATGTCAGTTTTTCCAGCTGCACTGGGTGCTCCATTGGCTGGCACTGTGACTGGAGTCAGGAGGTGTTGCTTACCACAGCTGCCACTACAGAACAAATGTGTTTTCTGAGCACTGACATGAGTAGGTTTGAACTCCTTGGCTCCCAACAGACTTCTCCATGCAAGCCCTGTTTTGCAAGCAACTGTTTGGTGCCTGTAACCCCTTCATTCCACTTCCCTTTGCACCTTCTCTTTGAAGAGGTGAAGGCAGGGAACGATAAATGTGATAGCAGAGATTTTGGTGGCAGTCTGTGGCCTGACTGGAAGTCCCCTTACACACGTGACATTATTCCACTTTGGAAGGTGGGATGCCTCTGATGATGACAGTCCAAACTGTTGTTATACCTCACACAGGCCATTACTAATTCAGTTTTATTCCTTGGGAGAAGCTATGTGGTACACCCTATCTGCCAGGACTTGTGCTGTGAAGATAAGGCACTGCATGAGCTACACTTTATGCACCACACTAAATAGAGCTTTATGGGCCAGCTATGGGAGGTTAGCTTAGGAGAGAATGTATTAAGAAAAGTCAGAAGTAAAGTATATTTTTTTCCCTGCCATACCATAAGATCAACAATTTTTTGTCTGTATAAACAATTTCATTTTAGAACCACAACGCAGGAATGTAGACCTGTGATGAAAATATATAATTCAATTTAAAGCTGAACATTTGGTGATAAAAGTATTCCCAGGAATAATATTTAAAAAAGGATTAAGTTTTTCTATACCTTAGTTGCTTTCTTCCTCTGGCATAATAGAGTCTCTGAGTACATTTCACCCCAAACATTTCATAATACTTGATGAAGTTTCTAAAATGGCTACCATTTTATTGCCTTTAAATAAAATAAATGCAAAGCTTAAGATTAGTAGCCTCCTCTGTCATGCCAGGATCCAGAAGACTGTGGGCTTTTACAGTTTGGGAGACAGCTGTTGACAACTGTGAAGTCTATTTTGTCTGAGCAGAAATGCGTAGAAATAGCTTTGGTTTCCTTTGTGGAAATAAGTAAAGAATCTCACCCATACCACAAATACTTTGAAACCACGGAGGTTCAGGTGAACAGCAGTTGAAGATGATTTTATTTGAACTGTGCAGTGGTTAAGGAGGCTTCTGACAGCATCAGAGCCTGTGCTTTGGGCCGGCCATTGGGTGGGAGGGACATAAAGGGCTCTGCATTTACCCTCACCATAGGTCAGTGACCCTCTGTGGTGGTGGTGAGCAGAGGAAAGGGGCCTGGGTTGTGTGTTCTTCTTCCCCCCGTGGCAGCCTGCAGTCACCAGCATACTGGTGAGAGGAAGGTGACTCAGAGCTGTGCCAGCCCTGGCAAACCAGATGCCTTGATCTGGAAAGGCAGGTGTCTGCCAGGGAAAAGCTGGAGCTTTCCTTGGAATAGAGAATGTAACCCCCTTCCCCCTGAATTATCATAATTTTGAAATTAAGGGGTTTTCAGGCAAAGATATGGAATAGGAATAACAGTTCTTTACTAAGAATATTAAAAATACAGTAGTACAAAAAAAAAAAGCAAACGAACAAAGAAAGAAAAACACCGTCGGAGTCAGAACACGACCTGACACCTTGTTGGTCAGGGCGTTGGTAGCAGTCCAAATAAATCCTCCTGGAGTGATAGATGTGGTTCTGTTGGAGCAGAGATGATCCTGTAGAAGGGTCCAGTGGTGGTGGGATGGGTCCAGTCTTCCTCTGGGAATCCAGTGCAGACAGGCTGTTCTGCTGTTCTGAATCCCAGGTTTTATCCAGGCAGGAATGCTGGGCTCCTCCCACTGGTGGAGCATCTCCCAATGGGATGATGAAATTGTATCAGCCATGCAGTGAGCCTGGATGGCCCATGAACAGCAGATATCCCCTGGAAGGAGGATGGGTCATGGAAGAGATAAAGAACACTGCCCCAGCTGGTTTAACAGCTGGCCCAGTAACAGCAGGCACCTGCCCCCTCCCCCCTAGAATGATGAGATAAAGAAAAACACTTCAACAAGTTTCAACAGATGGGGGTAGAATATATCTTGCATTGCAACCCACAAGACACACCAGAACAACTCTCAAGGGGTCAGGTCTCTGCAGAGGAGCTGGCAGCCTCATGCTTTCAGCATGCTGGGTGTCTGGGGACAGGCTTGCACCCCTGCCCCTCCTGAATTGCACCCAGAGCATCCTAGCAGAAGCTGAAAGGCTAGGAAAACTCACTAAGCAAAATCCCTGCAAGGAGAATGATTGGCCATGATTATAAATCTACCAAGGGCTTATGGAAAAGTCGTTCTGATCTGTGTGGCTCTTCTGCCTGTTCATTATAATGACTGAGAAAAGTAATTCTAAGACTTTGACATACTCACCTTTAGTGAAAGACACATTTTTGCAATACTACCAGAATACTAAACTGAGACCTCCTTGACATTTGGAGCTTTCTGGCATGGAGTCTTTTTGACATAAAATATATTTATCCCAAAACTCAAGTGGACCTCTGAGATTTTGAAGCTGTAAGTAGAGCAAACATAACTTATAGAGGGGGAAAATGTTCTGTCAGTGTCATTTCAGCTCTAAATGCTGCAATCTATTTCTCTTAGACACAAAGTTCTTTTTGGTCTCAAAACAGATCTGGCAATATCAAAGAATTCCTGTGGACTATTTCAGTTATAAAAGAAAATGAAGTTTGATACATGACTGCTCAAAGGACTTTCAAAAGTACTGTGGCAGAATGACCTTCAAGGAAATCAGGCCCAATAAAACCACTAAACACAGCTGCAATATCAACCTCTTTTCCTGGGATCCCAAGGTACTGCAAAAGCCTTCAGTAGTAGGTGTTTTTTGCTTTTCAGCCCAGCTTGAATTATTTCTATATTATGTTTTATTGGATCTATATGTGGCTATTTTATGGCTCTTTAATGTTTATGATGTATTTATTATCATTCCTACATTTCCCCTACAGCTCTACTGAAGTGGGACTATCTAAAGATTGTGGGGCTATTTGTTATTGTACCTTTAATTTACAGCCACTCCTTATTTTACATTGGAAGAATTCAGCAGTGTAACTGACATTAATTAGCCCTCACTATGTCCATCTGAATTCACAGTAGTATATAAAATGCAATTAAAGTAGAGGCAAACCAAGTCCAGGGACCAAGCCTGGACCACGGAGCAGGTTTATGAGAGGGCCTGGGAAGCAACCTGCCAATGGCAGATCCCTGTTTCCAACACCAAGCTATAAATTATGCCACTAAGGAGATCAAAAGCCTTGCTCCATTGCTCAAACCATTGCCACTCAAACTTAGAGGTGAAACTGTAAAACCCAGCCACTTCTTGGTGAGGAGTGCTGGCTGGCAGCAGAGTGAGATGGAGTTTGGTTTGGTCTCAGAACCATGCCCTGAGACCAGAACCAGACCTCAGAACCAGGCCCAGAACCCTTCTCCCTTCTGCCCAAGGGAGAAGGCAGGATTGGGTATGTGTGGCAGCTCTGGTGTTCCCTCTGCTGCTGCCCTGTCTCATCACGGGTTTGGCATCCACACTTAGGAGAAGATATCCATGCCATGAATACTCTCCTGGAGAGCCCTCCAGGCCTGAGTCCCTCCCAGGCTTGTCACTTGCTGTCTTCTTTTCTCTTCACCAACTCTGACCCTCCCCTGGGAGTCTTGTTGCTGTTTAATTTCAGTTCAAATTTTTTTTTGCCACTTAATCAGATACCAACAAAGATATTTGTTCCCTTCCTTCTGTCCTGCTAATTCCCCACCTCCTTCCAATAGAAATAACTCATAATAAGACCACAGGATCACAGGAAAAACCAGATGGGAAGAGATCTCAGGAGGTCACCTAGTTCAACCTCAGATTACAATCTTCTGGAGCCTTTTGTGTCAAATTAATAACGACAAACCACGGCCCAGTTTGCACATGTAAAATAACAAGAGTACTAAAGAGCACTGAAGAAACAATGGTAACTTTACACCCCCCTAGCTTGCTTCCACAGTGTGCTGGTTTGGGCTGAGATAGAGTTAATTTTCCTCACAGTGGCTGCCATGGGGCTGTGTTTTGGATTTGTGCTGAGCACAGGGTTGATAACACAGAGATGTTTTTGTTGCTGCTGAGCAGGGCTTGCACAGAGCCAAGGCCTTTTCTGCTTTTGGTTCTGCCACACTGGGGAGGGGACTGGAGGTGCTTGGGAGGAGACACAGCCAGGACAGGTGACACCAGCTGACCAAAGGGATATTCCAGACCATGTGGCACCAAGCTCAGTGTGTAAAGTGGGGGAAAGAAGCAGAAAAGAGGGGGGACATTAGTGGTGATGTCATTTGTCTTCTCAAGTAACCACTGTGCATGATGGGGCCCTGCCCTCCTGGAGATGGCTAAACACCTGCCAGTCCATGGGAAACACTGAATTCATTCCTTGTTTTGCATTTCTTGTGAGCACAGCCTTTACTTTCCATATTAAACTGTTTTTATCTCAGCCCATGAGTTTTCCAGCTTTCATCCATCTGATTCTCTCCCCAGTCCTGCTGGTGGGGGATTGAGTGAATGGTTGTGTGGCACTTGGTTGCTGGCTGGGTTTAAACTCCAACACACAGCAAAACCATTTTTTTAGATGCACATTTAATTGATGGATTAATGATTAATTGTCTGGGATTTTTGGAAATAAGTTCTTCAGAATCTATGTCATTGTGTGAACTTCTGCACTGCTATATTGCAGATGACTTTATGACTATCCCTGGTCTGGATCTCAAGCTCATAAAAGACTTGCTTTCTTCCATAGTGGCCACGTGGACACTATACCTGATTATATCAGGGGCATTTTCTGGCCTTCAGCAAATAGAAATCAGCAAAGTTGGCAGAGGCCTTGAATGCCATCTGAAGCTTGAACCTTTCATGTTGAAAGGAGAAGAATTTCCTAGCACAGAAGTACTGCTTCCAAGGTGGCAGCTTTCTTGGATGACTCTGGATGCTAGAGAGGGGGGACCCTTATTTCTTGTCTTTTCCTGTCCTGTGATGTTTTCCTATATTAAAAAGTTGCTTTTCTCCTGTTACGTTACGCAGATGAGTGGGTCTCTGTGATGTCTGTAGGTCACAATGCCACATACCTGGTGCTTGGATGCTATTTTCATATCTGTGGGAAAGTATGTCTCCTCACTGATAAACCAAACTGATAAACCAAAGGACCACTTTAGGATTAGACAACGTATAAAGAACATTATGGTTTTTTAGGTTGAATATAATGTTTCTTTATGAAATATATTTGGATTATCTTCCTTCTAAACTCCTTCTCTCCTTCAAACACTTCCAGATCATCCCACAACATAGGTCCAAAACTAAGGTGTCCTCCAAGTTCAGACTCCTTGAGTTTGCTGATTTTCAGCCTATCAGTAATTCTTTGGCTATGGCATTGTAAACAAAGCTGATCTTAGAAACATAACTGCTTGATAAAAGCGTTTAATTTCAAAACCACTCAACAAAATACTCATCAGAAGGGATCTCTTGCTAGTGCTCCCCACATGAAATCAATATATCACTTTAACTACAGTGCTTTTACCCTCTGTTTATCATCCCCTCTGAAGCCATGTGGAATACTCATCTTCTCTAATCCTTGTCTATAGTATTTCCAAAGTACTTTACAAGCTTGGAGTAATGGACTTTAATGCCTTGCAGCAGCTGAGCTGGTAGCATATATGATACCTTAAATGTAACAATCAAAGGAGCATGCAAGATTTTGGTATTTCCGCTGACTTGCAGATGTGCAGTATCCAGGTCCAAAAACTGTAATGTCAAGCTTAGACTAAAAGTGTTTAAAACAAAATAATGTCTCACTGCTCTATGTCAACACTCCTATAACATGAGAGGATATTCTCTGATAGAGCACCAGTATTAAATATCTGTTATCTGAGCTCTACAGTAATTTCTTTTTTGTATGTTTGTCCATGAATAACCTTGCTCAAGATTTATGTAACAGAATGTATTGTTTTATTAATCTAGAGCATGTGGTATTCTCCAGGTGCTAAGCTTTGATCTCCTTGTCCTTCTATGTATTAAGTTTTCTGGTTCTCATTGACACTGATGCTCTTGATTTAAGGTAATCCTCTTATTGTCGGGGACAGGAAAAACTGCAAGTGAACTCTGCAGTGAACCTGGAATCTTGTTCTTCTCTTTCGTCTCAGTTTTGATTGAATCTCCACTAAATTCAGTTCAGCAGAATCCAGCCACTGCTTTTAGGAGTAAAATTATATCTTTCTGCAACATTTTATGGCATGGAATGTCGTTTATGGCACATTATATTACAGTTTGAAATGCTAGCATTCACTAACAAGAGGAGCTGTGGTTTTATATTAAAACAACTGAGCAATGTAAAAAAAAAAACCTCTAGAAATCCAAGAAGGCAGTTTTCCTGTGGCTGGTAACAGAAGGAAAGAGTGTGAGTACATGTGCAGTGGAAAGCATGGGACAGGGGAAAGAAGAACTGGACAGTAAAAAAAAAAAATCCTTCCAAATGTCTGCTGGCATGCAGGGCGAGGATGAGAGATGATAGTGCCACACAGTTAACTTCTGAGGTATCATCAGGGGAGCAGCTGCTTCTCCTCAAGGTTTCTCTTGCAGCTGGAACTGACTGCCCCTCTCTCACCTCTGCTCTGCTGTTTTTTCTCACCTACCCTGACAGTTTGTTTCATGGGCACATGCTGACTTGAGGCTACTTGGTTCTGGGAATGGGAGTTGCTGGGCTGGGGTTGTGTAGTGGGCTGGCATGGTCAGATCAAGTGTGAAAGCAGCTCCCTGCTCCCCCTCAGCCCACATGCATGCCTGACATGATGCCACAGAGGTCTGCAGCATTGTGCAAATGTGGACTTCCCTTCAGGGCCAGTGGGGTGGTCAGGAGGGAATATTCTGTGCTCTGAAATCTGGGATTGCAAGGTGGGTGGGGGCACTAAAACATCTACATCACTTGAGATTTCACTGGGGATAGGACATGGATTCCTTGTAGAAGTCCAGGGAGTACAGCTCCAAAGGGCTATCTAGCTCAGTCCCATATCCCAGCCCAGCATAACAATGCCAACATCTTTTTTTGCAGATGGGTGTCTACTCTGCCCTTAGCGAGATCCCCTGTTGGGTATAACTCATTCTCCATGGCAAAAATTCCCAACATTGTTTTTGCTATTGGCATAAAACCTTCTAACATTTAGCCTCATTTTTTTCTTGCTGATAATGAGGATAATTTATTGTTTAAATCTTACTGGACACAGGGAAGACTTTCTTTCCTTCTTTTTTGCTGGTGTCCCCAACTCAACTGAAAACTGTTACTCCTGTTTCTCCTTGGTCTTCCCTTCTCCAACTTAAACAATGAAACACTTCAAGATTTCCACGAATATAATTTTCTTCTAGTCATTCTCACAACTCCTTGAAGAAGGGTCCAAGACTCTCTTGCACTACAGACTTACCAAAGCCACATGGAAGAGAAGAATTCATTTGTGCATCCAGTAGATGATACTCTTGATTGTCCATTTCGGTAGGGCAGTTGAATTTTTTTTTTTCCCCTGAAACTAGTTCTTTCTGACATATCTGTCAAAAGAAACATGCTTGTGCACTGAAGCTACAACCTTCAGCCCTTTTGCTGCCTCTGCAAGGACCTGGCCATCACCTTTTGATGCAGATGATTACTATTCCCCAGAAGCTTTGCATCTCTCCTGGTTGAACTGGAGGCACTTCCAATAACTATTCTAACTTTCTCTAACTATTTTGGGCAGACACCTTTCTCATTTAATTCACAAACAGTGGAAAGCTGAGCAAGACAGGCTGTCAAAGGACAAGATGACAATTCAGAGTCATCTTGAGGAGGACAGGTCTGAAACAGACAAGACTATGAATTGTTAAGATTTCTCCACCAACTGTGCAGAGGTGCTCCCTGCCCCTGGCAAAGTGCTCCACCACCTTGTCAGCCCCATGCTCTAAAACTGCAACCTGGAACCAGTGGGAGCAGAAATCTCATTTCCCAGTGCCCACAAAGATCAGTTTCTTTGTGTCTCCCATCTCTTGACACTTACATTAACGCTGGGAAGAGATGTTTCAGCTACACTCTGAAACGTAGCTCTTGCCAGAGGGATCTGGGAGTAAAAAAAAAATTTAATCTGAGGAGTCAGGAGGCAGCTGAAATAATTTATGGACAGGGCAGAATATACATAGCTTCAAAAATGTTGTTAGCTTTTGTAATATGCAAGGAAGACTGTGTAGTGGAGCATGTATACATGGAAATAGTACAAATATTTTGCCAGAATCCTTAGGGTATTGGGAAAAGATTTCCGTTCTACTAGTTGAATTGTCATGAGGGATTTTCAAGGGTCAAGTTCCATATTGCAAGGAGGATATGAAACTTTTAGGCCATTTATTGCATGGACATGTAAGGCAAAGATTGTGCATGCTTAGAGGTTGTAAAAACAATTGACTCTTTTATGTTTGAAAAGGGGCTTTGTGTCATGGGCTGTATTGCATCACTGAATCTTAATCTCTTGAAAGGCATGATTGAGAAGAGGGTGCTGTGCATGCTGGAGGAGTATGGCAGGCTCATTAGAGGGTCTACAATGAACCCTCACAACAAGTGGCAGAGTGGAAGCTGCACATCACGTGATGCGTGCAGATTGCAAAATATGAAACTCAGCAGTGAATATGATACATCTTTTTGGAGGGGCCCAGTGAACTGGACAAAAAAAAAAAAAAAAAGAAAGAAAAAAAGAAAAAAAAAAAGGTTGTGCACTGAGCACAAAAAAATTCCTGGGGAGCCTTCCCTCGTGCTATGGCCACAGGGAATTTTGAATAGAAAATGTTTTGAGTGCCTGTCATATTCTTGCAGTACTTCTCTATTATTCTCTAAACTTGGAGTCACTTCTTTGCTGTGAGGAAGTAGAACAGCACATGTTCTTCTCCTTCTTCAGGTGTGGGTTTGGAGGGGCTATCTGGACACCTGGAAGCACGTGCTTTCAAACACTGGAAAACTTTATGCATTTGTTGAGTGGGGAGTGTTGGTCCACAGTACATTTGAACATGACATTGAGACATGAGAAATGAGAAAAGAGAGTAAAAGCAGAGATGGATCATTGAAGGAAGTGTTTATAGTTCCTCTGGTATTACCAAGATGGAGAAAATAACACCACCATTTCATGCTTTTTAACAGATCCAGATTTCAATAAATTCTACCATGACCCTTCCCTTCAACACTAATATTATCTTTATAGATGTCTCAAAGGAGATTTTTTTTATTTAGAACATTTTCTATCGTGTCTCTACATGGTAGACTCAAATGCTGTTTTGGTGTTCTCTCTGTCTAAGCTAATGTTGTATTTTCTACCTATTACAGCTTAGTAATATAATACAGTACATAACCTAAAGCTTCCTTACATAGAAACCAGAAAATTACTATTTTATTTTACAGCCACCCCTACTGCATATAAAAATCATCTGGGAAAGAGGTTTGTAATAGTTGATAAATCAGCCAAAAAATAAATTGCACTGTATTTTATGATTGATAGGAAGGCATATATGTAAGAAAATCAGTAGCACTCAGATATCTGAATGATACTGTATATTATAAAAAAAAAAATATTAGCTAATATTATCCAGATGAGAAACCACATACAATGCTTCAACATTTCCCTCTAATTTTCTATTCCACAGCAACAGTGAAGGAAACTTTATCTTTTCTTTCATTCTTTTCATGAAAGGTCTTAATAATTCTTTAAAACTGCACATGCCACAGGGCAAAACAGCAAGTAATGCTTTGTAAAGCAGGTGACCTGTCTGTTGTTCTGCTCAGTTGCTGCCAGTGCATTTGTCATTTAAGAAAGGAGCTATTTCATTGAGCCATTTCAGAGACAGAGCGAGATTCCTCAGGCTGATAAAGAGTGAAATGAGGAGTAAAGTGTCTAAATACAAATGTTTAACTCATCAGCCCTGTACTTCTGTTGGTACAGATAGAATGCTATTAGTTTTGGATTTCCTTCATTACTCAGTCTGCAGCTTAAGCTGACATCTTTTTTATTTTTCTTCTGCAGCAAAATGTTTTCCAGTTTTTACACCTTTTTTATCCCTCCCTGTGGATAAGCTGTCCTCTGCCAAAGATTCAGCTAATTCAGGTACATTTTATTTTGTGAAGTAATTTACTGCTTCTTCTTTCAGGCCATAGCAGAGGCTGAGATGATTTATTGCTATCAGTAATAATCTGAATTGCTAAGAATGTTCCCAGGGTTTGAAAGAATGGGAAAGCAAGTGGGGAAGAGGAAAAGTAGCAAATCCTACCCTTGCCCAGCTTGCCTTAGCCTACTTCTTTAGGTTCTGGGCAGTTAATCTGCATTATATATAGTCCTGTTATTAGATTCTTAGGTCTTCCCTAAAGACTGACATTGAAAAGAAAAGAGAAGATCAAACAACCAGCAATTTAGAAGCATCTCAAATTAAAGCGTGGTTCTATCCAGAAAAAAAAGGGGCTGTAAAACTAGCACCTTTAAACTCAACAGACTCTACTCACATTAAATTATATAAACTCCTTCTACCGATTAAAATAAGCTTTTACTGTTTTTAATACCTTGTCAGGAAAGTGATGCCTGGGTGAATTTTATTGTATTGTATTGTATTGTATTGTATTGTGTTGTGTTGTGTTGTGTTGTGTTGTGTTGTGTTGAACTTCATCAGCAAACTCATGTACTTGATAATTATTTGAAACATAACTATTTGAAGCAATGAAACTTCACTGGTTTTACTGCAAGGGCATTTGATTCCAAGGTGTCACTGCTTTGCCAGCTGGTAACCTTCCTGGGTCTACAGCCAGTCTACTTAAAACCTGATGGGTGAGCCTCAGCTAGAAAGAACATGGTCTAAATGCTGAAGCCCAGGGGGAAAGTGCAGATTAGTGAAAACTGAGCCTGAAAATTAAGAGTGTTTGGAACAGAGTTCAGTAAGAAATGTCAGTACCTTGACCTTCAGCAAGTCCCTGAAGGAGCAAAGTCATGGCCAGTGCCTAATACAAGCATAGCTTGTGATTTGCTGAAGCAGTCTCCAGTCTACTTGCAGGGTTCAATCCTGCAGATTTAAATATAAGCAGTCATATAATTGCCAATAGATTATTTTTAAGCCGTGCTGTAGTGAATTCAGACCTTCTGACAGCCTTTCTAATCTAGGACGAAAACCTGTTTAGAAATTTCCTTTGGGAGCAGTCAAAAAGGAAATATCCAGCACAGCAGTGGATTTCAGTCTCCAGAGGTGTCCTGAAAAAGAGGAGCCACCCACTCTAGATGGGATGAGACAAACTCTGCAATACTTCCTGCTGCTTCTTCCCTTGTGTCTTGGGTTATGGAACCAAAAACGTGTATTCCATTTCATTTGCTAAAAGCAGCTGGGGAGATGTTTTTCTTTATCTCTTGTAACTCTGGGAGGAGGGGGATGGGTGCCTTTTGATAATGGGCCAGCTGTTAAACCAGGTGGGGCAGTATTTCTTACCTCTTTTCACAATGGGCCATTAAAACTTCCCAAGCTGTTCTCCTCCCCAAAGCAGTACATCCACATTCCATCACCCTATTGTGAGATGCTCCACCCAGTGGGGGGAGCCAACCATTCCTACCTGGATAAAAACTGAGACGTAGGAACACAAAGGTATCCAGCTTCACCAGATTCCTAGAGGAAGACTGGACCCTTCTCACCATCACTGGACTCTTGTTCTACAGGATCATCTCTGCTCCAACAGAACCACCTCTGCCACTCCAGAAGGACTCACTTTTGGACTGCTTCCAACACCCTGACCAACAGGGTGTCAGGTTGTAGCTCTGACTCTGTCAGGGCTTTCCAAAATCGTTGTTTGTTTATTTGCTTGTTTACTTAAGCAGTTTTGTTTTCTACTACATTTGTATTATTAATATTCTTAGCAAACAACTGCTATTCCTATTCCCAAATCTTTGCCTGAAAGCCCTTAATTGCAAAATTATAATTTGGCGGGATTAAAAAGTTTACTTTCTCCATTCCAAAAGAAACTCCAGCTTTCCCTGGCAAATACCTGTCTTTCCAAACCAAGACACCTTGCTATCTGTTTTGTGGACATAGACTGCAAGCTTTTTCAAGCTTTTTCAGCTGGCACTAGTACTCCAAGTTCCATGTGCCCTTGGCAGAACTGGGTTGCCAGGGGCACTTGTCCTCCTGGATTGGCGCAGAAGGTTTGGGAGCCCAAAACCTGCTAGCTGAAGGTAGGATGGTGATATTGTCCCAGACAGGAGGTCACAACATCACCACGCTCAGTGCATGTCAGATGCCTGGGTATCACCTCCTGTGTATTGCCTCCCTTATCCAAGTGCTGAGCTGCTCCTCCCCACTGTCATCCAGGTGGTCCTGCTAATAACAGGGCTTTCTGTTCATCCCTCCCTCCCTTTTCAGAGATGGGGAGTGAAGGTGCCAGCTGCCTTCACTGTTCTCTGTACTGCAGTAGACTGGCTGGACACTGCAATGGGACAAACACCTGATCCGCTTCTCACTGGCTTTTATGAAAAAGTAAGTACTGATTTCCCTCCCCAAATGGGACTGAGATGATGAATTCATGGTCTCTTCCAACAGATCATCTTTTCCTTCTTATCTTCTCTTCCAGAATGACCAATCTTTGCGTCCTAATTTACTCCAGTGCATCAGTAAAAATGGAAGGAACGAGGGTCGTGCTCTGCTGTCACTGGGACCCTTTGCTACAGTCCTCAGCCACATCCAGGCCTTGTGTTTCTTCACCTTCCATTTTTCATAGGAGGAAAGGGGAACCACATTCCTACCCTCCTGTAAACTAACCTGGCTATAAAGCAGTGGAGTAGATGTCAGCCAGTGACATCTGGTTTCGTCTCTGAATTGAAGGCTGGGCCCTGCAGCACGGTAATACTTTTCACAAGAGGCCAGAGGGGTGGGAAAACAAGAAACTCCTACAGGTTTGTCTTCTTTATTAAAACAAATGGATCACCAAATGAGTAGACAGTTCACAATTCATCAGGGAAAAATCAATACAGAGAAGGTTTTTCACTGTAGTTTATTGGACAGAAAGCCTTATATACTTAAATACCACAAGGACATGGGAAGCCAGGTACACCTCCAAATATTTCAAGTAAAAGCAGCATTTTCTAAACACTGGCAGTGATTTTCTTTGTAAATAGGTTTAACCTTGGACCTTCTGTCATCTTGTATTTTTACACAGGAAATTAATTTTCTACATCCTCTGTGTGCATAGAGAAGACAGAAAGTCGAAAAACTCCACGGGATTTCCAAAAAAGCCTCCATATAAATTTTAAAATTAAACAGATGTTATATGATAACCATTAAATCTAAGCTATGGGTTTCAAGGTTATAAACTATACATGATGTTCTGAAGCAAGAGATGAAATAGATTTTTTTCATTTACTGAAGGTTTTCCAGATCAAAGAGATCAGGATTTAGATGAATCCACGTAGGCCTTGTGTTCCAACAAGAGTTTATAAACATCCAAAACAAGTAAATGCTCTCACAATAGCTAGTAAACACCCATGGGTAGAGATATTCTGTGACTTTCCAGCTCTGCTGGGAATGCAGCTACGCACTGCCAAGAGCCTGTCCATTGAGACAGCCATCCCCAGTGGGCTTTGGAGTGGATCCAAGGTGGGTTAAAGGGTGAGCAAAGGCTGTCTGCTCGCCTGGTCACCTTGCTGCAACCCTTGATCCCTGTCTGTGAGTCCAGAAGAAACCCCCACATCCTGTATTTTCTAGTTCAAAATCACTGTTACATTGCTACATTACGGGAAAAAAGAATTGGAGGTGGGATGAGGGATGTCCCCCTGCAGAAGTCCTTCAGTCTGCAAGGGAAAGAGGAGACAACAGCCAGTTCACACCAGTATTTCCCTGCAAGTGGAAAACTAAGAAGAGGTTGATAATGACTGCCTAAGCATCACAGAAATAGCAAGAGCCTTCACATTATCACCTGATCTTTTATGCCAGGCTTGTATTTCTATTCACTGCAGAGGAACCTCAAATCATTTCCATTGTCCTCCAAGAGGAATCCACTCTTCTTCATGGATCAAAAGCTCAGGGGATGTAAAAATGTATACTTTCCATCCTGTTGGTGTTAGATTTTACCTCCAAATCATATAATATTTTGTCATTCCAGTGCTGTAGACTTCCTGTGGCCCAAAGAAAGGTGACTTTCTGTGTTACCTTTTATCTTCCCAAATATGTCCCTGTTCAACCTCATTTTCCTCTTGACTTCCTCCATCTGGTTTTCATACGACCCTGAGCAGCTGTACAAGGTGTGTGTATATGGTCTTTTGCTTGTTTCATCTTTACTGAGATGCCTTTCTGCTGAATATCTGCTTAATGTGATTTTTACTTGGATCCATTTCAGTTTTAATCTTACTTCTGGCCTTCACGACAGAGCTGCTCTGTCAACTCCTTGCTTTTCAGCAGCTTCTGAATTTAGAGCAATTCAGTCACTCTGAAAAATTTAAAAAAACCTTAACTCCATATGGTGCACAATATTGAGTAATTAATCCCATTAATAGAACCATTAATGTTAGGGCTTTTCCTCTCAAATGCCATTAATTTAAAGAGTGTAGGGATGTCTGGAAAAGTAGGACTATTTCTTTTGTGTATTTCTTTTCCCTTGGAAACATCAGGCAGTGCATTTGGTGTTTCTGCTTTCCCTGGAAAGGCAAAAATACCAGGAACATTTAAGGGGCTATGAAAATATACGACATTGCCCAAAAGCTCAAACTAAGAACTGCAGGATTCCACCACAACCTCTGAGGCTGCCCTCTGAACGCTCTAAAACCCTAAAAGTGCTTCTCTTTTTGGAGGGGTCGCCGAAAAACTAATGGAAAAGCCAGAGCTGGCCTCCAGTTCAGGTTCATGGCTCTCATGAATTATGGCATGCACTCTGTTCATACTTCCTAGCTCCACCTCATGCCTTCCCTGCCCTGTCTTCTTGATCTCTACCCAGCAAACCAGAATTAAATCTGTATCATAATTTCTTATGATTGCTGTAAATTTTTTTTTCCTTGAAAACTGACATTTTCTAAGGATTC
Organism: Phylloscopus trochilus trochilus; assembly: GCA_016584745.2. Taxonomy (NCBI): domain Eukaryota; kingdom Metazoa; phylum Chordata; class Aves; order Passeriformes; family Phylloscopidae; genus Phylloscopus; species Phylloscopus trochilus. The sequence goes on from WQNJ02000015.1 coordinate 86,904,006, forward strand.
TTTCATGTAATTCTAGGGAAAAAGGGAAGTCCATAATCTTGTTTAGAAATATCCTACATACAGTGCGTGTTTTCTGGCATTTTATACCAAAGCTATCAATTTAATGCTGTTTTCCTCACCCACCCACAGAGTTCTAATTTTTGGGATAAATGCCAGCACTTGGCACACAGTGCAGAGTTGATTGTGACTTGCTAGACTGGCTACTGCATTGGACAAGGTGCAGATGGATGTAGAGACTATTTTTAGGCAAGTCCATCCCAGGAAGAATCAATGGTTTAAGGATCAAGCTGGCTCTGCAGAGGTGATGAGAGATTGGGAATATATTGCTGCAATGCCATTGGGCTGGGGTGGTGGTGGTTTGTTTTGGTTTGTTTGTTTGTTTTTGTTTTGTTTTGTTTTGTTTTGTTTTCCTTTTCTTTGAAAGACAAATGAAGTGCTTGAATAAGAAAGAGGCAGAACAGAAGCTCAAGCTTGCATAGTTAGTGGGATGGGAAAACTGAAACAGCATAGACAGAGGAGGAAAAAATACCATGGTAAGGATTCTCTGCACTTGGTTAGACATCTAGAGGTATCCTTTATGATGGTTTCGAGCTCATACACATACTTTGATGTGCACAGTGCATACTTCTATCTGATTACTCTTTCAAAAAAAGATAAATCAGATCACTCTAGACACATCTGATTTTTTAAGAGCTTCGAGAGAATTTATCTTCATTCAAAAGGATGTAAGTTTAACTTTTTCTCTACTTTTTTAAAAAAAATCACCTGATACCAATTAGAATTCCTTTACTGCTGGGCTGATTTATGGTACTGTAATACAGCACTGAAAATATGAAAGCAGAGAAGCAGTATTTCAAAATGCTGCATAAAATCAACAATAAAAATGTATATTTATAACCCAAAAAGTATGATTTCATCCTGGAGAATTACCAAGCTAATAGCAGTAATAAGCATGATTTTAGTTGTACCATATTGTACTTATTAAACACTTCAGGGGACTTGTGAATAAATCAAATCACAGGATCATTTTTGGGTATTTGAACATATTTTTAGATACTATAAAAATGTGGAAAACTATCATAACTGGTTATCATTTGTTCATGTTTTCCAAAAAAGGTTTTAATCATAGACCTCATTGTTACATCTTTCAAGATACTGGGCTGATGCCTGCAGGCTGGAAGGGTAACTCCATTTAATAAATGTAGATTTAATGTATTTTGGAGATAAAATTAAAGCAGAAGAAGCATGTGCAATAATGTGAATTACACTCACTATCCCAGGTAATCTTGTTTGGTGTAGGAAGGATGTTTCAGAGGAAGGAAGAAAAACGGTTTAGTAATAAAGAAGGGGCATAACCAAAACCCTGGAGCCAAGCTGATGGGATACACTATGGAAAGAATGGATTCAAACTCATACTTTGCAGATCTATCACAGGCTCAACTCCAGCCTTGAGGGATGAGATTTTTTTTCCTATGGAAGTGAATGAGTGAGGTAACAGAGCTTTCTATTACTCCCTGCAACTCCTACTACCTGTAATACAACAAAGTTCAGAGGACTCAGGTAAAAAAGGGTATTTTACTATGCTAGGTGCTGTACAAACACACAGAACAAAACCCACACAGTCCTGCTTTGAGAAGGATCCAGGACAGACAAGTAAGATGGAAAGCTGGAACAGAAGCAGATACAAGTTATAATAAGTGTATAAGTGTATAAGAAATACACAAAAGAAAAAATACAAGATATTCTGCTGCAAAGAAGTGAGTGGAAATTGAAGTTTGCAGATGACTGGAGTTTAGACACCCGTTCAAAAAAGCATTCCCTGGTCAGCACAGCTGTTTCTGCAAGACAATAAATGAACAGTTGATTCCTACAGAAACTAGACCCAGGAAGTAATCTGGTGTTGCTTTAGCTCCATAGGAGCTTTTTTTTTTTTTTTTTTTTTTTTAATATCAGTTTACAATTATCAATACACAGCACTTAAGAACTTGGCCCCCTGTCTTCTGCTTTCTCATTGTGTCAGTGTGGTACATTGGGAATTTACAGATGTAGCAGATGAAGTCCACCAAAAAGAAAGAGCTTTTTCCATGTTGACCTATTATGGGATGGGTCTATTACTCTTTAATAGTAATTTTGAAAGCAATAGTAGTTCCTTCATACTTTTCTTCATGCCTGATCTTTGCTTAAAAACAAGAGAAAGAGTTCCTTTGATTTTGTTTTCAGTATATTAAACAATAGGGTTGTAGGAAACTGCTGCCTTCAATCAGCCTTCTTTTTCCACCTTCAAAATAGCCTGTGCTATTATTTTTCAGCATTTATGCTGAAACAGACTCCTTCATGGTGTGAACACCATGAAGTGACAACCTTCAGCCCACAGTGAATTGTTCTGGCTCAGTTAAAAAACCATAGAAAACAATGATTGTAATAGAAATACTGGTGGAAGTATTTATGATAGTGGCAGGAGCAAAGCTCTGTTGTAAGTTTTTTCTGGAAACAGGGCCACAACGATTTGTTCAGCAATCTGTTCTGATCCAATCATAAAGGAAAAAGTCTTCCTGTCAAGTTTAATCCCAGATCCTCTGTAAGCCAGTGCATATTTTCAATAGACACTATGAATAGACAAGCAGCACTTAGAAAATAATGTTTTGTTTTACAGTACCCTGAGTGAGGAAGAAAAAAAGACATCCTCATGATGTTCTTCAGAAGCAGAAAGACAAGTGAAGTACAAATGACTGTTGCACTGTGATTTGAAGAAGGAAATAAAACCATTGTTGTCCTGACTGCAAGGGCCTGCACTGTACTGCCAGTGTCCACTGAGGTGCTCCTCCTGGGCAAAAGGGCTGACTGGTTTGGTGGCCCCAGGACATTTTCACTGTGGATGAAGATAAATTTGTGTACATTGCTCTATGTGAGCTTGCTTTCCTCAGCTAGGTGCCACGAACAACCAGTGGTCTGGGGAACAGCAGACTAAAAGCAGCCAACCCAGGCTGTGGTGCAGAAATGTGTCAAGAGAGCTCTGGATCTCAAAGCAGCCAGTGAGGTACAAGGGGCACACTGTAAAGTGTGAAAATCGCAACTAAAAATCAGCTTCTGTATCTACCTCTTCACAATCAAACTGCACAGTGCAGACATGTCCTGACAGACCAAGTTAAGACAATGGGAACCAAAGAGAGTCTGATAAGGCTCCTCAAAGAAGGGTAAGTCTAAAAACAAAGTAAATTTGTAATCCTCACCTGAAAAATGCATGTGGGACAGTATTTGTTTTTTTTTTTTTTTTTTTGACAAGAGGGTCTGTAAACCTTGTTGTGCCTCCCCTGCAAGCTTGAGAAAATGAAGGGAGAGGCCTCAAGGTATCTAAACCCCCAAAGACCACAGGCTATGAGCACACAGGAACATTATGCAGAGACTGCATTTATCAAATAAAGGTAAAAATTTATCTGACTTTCAAAGCTGTCACATTTCTTAATGCCACTACATCTCTCCTTCTTTCCCCTCTATCTATTAGCTATGTTTTTTAAATTCCCGTCTCAAATTTTAAAATGTATTTTGATGGCAGCCATTTGTGTACTACAGGAGAGAAACATTATCATCTTTTAACCTGGGACTGGCCAGGACCAGTACTGTGAGTGTGTGATTTAGGTGGGAGACAGGTCTGTTTTTCATCTGCTGCTATCCATGACCTAAGAGACTCATCTGTGCTCATTAACTGGGTTCAACACATCTCTACTGCCTTCCTCTACTGGCAGGAGCAGCGTGTGAAGACAATGAAGGCAAAATTGCCACGTCTTGTTTATTTCTTGAACCTTTATGGCTCGTGATAAGGCCAGTCTTACGAAAGAAATTATCTGCATTATCTCACCATAAAAAAGTTCTCATATATATACATAATTTTACAGTGGACTTGAACAAAAACAAATGTTGAAATATGCTGGCCAATAAAAATGGAAACACTGGCTTTTTTTTTTTTAATTTTTTTTTTTTTTAAGAATATAGTACAGTATTCTGATACACTCCACAACATATTGTGTGAGGAGGCTAAACTGTTCTGGAAAGTTCTAGCTGAGCGGTTAGCTGGACCAAAACAAAATGGATAGAAACTTAAGCCATATATTGCTACAGCCACTGCAGGATTGTACAAGGATCATCTTAATCAGTAATTTAAAAAAATGTGTAAGTGGCTTTCAGGTTTATGGGAGAAAGAGCATTTCATTGAATATTACTTTGCTTCTCTCATTTTCCCCTCCAATAAATTAAATGAAAGTAAAGTCCTGGGCTTCACTCCTGAGGGGAAGCACAGTGCATTTTTCCCAGAAACCTCTTCTGTAATGCGTGTTACTGGCAAATAAATAAGCAAAAACCCTGAGGAGGTGCATCTGTGCTGAGAAATGTGTGCTTGCTCTAGCTTCTGATTTTGTTTAGTGTTACTTTGGAGACAGACATCTCTTTCATGAAAGCTTCTAAGGGATGGTGAACTTTCTGTGTGCACACGTGTGTACTTACCTTTTTTTTAGGTCATAAAAATAGAATACATGAAGTCTGAAGCTTAGCATAAATGAGCTACATTTGGACAAAGAGAACTCTTCATCTGCTCATTTGAAAAACTACTGTTATTTTCCAGCCCAAGTGAATAGATCTTTAAAGTGTTCACCTCAACGTCTCTCTTGGAATGAAGGGCTTAAAACTGGACAGGTGCAGCCTCACCAGTGCCCAGCACAGGGGGACAATCCCTGCCCTGCTCCTGCTGGCCACACTCTTGCTGCTACAGGCCAGGATGCCATTGGCCTCCTTGGCCACCTGGGCACTGCTGGCTCGTGTCCAGTCACTGTCACCAGCACCCCCAGCTCCTGTTCCTGTGGGCAGCTTTCCAGCCCCTCTGCCCCAGCCTGTGGCCCTGCCTGGGGTTGTTGTGAGCCAAGGGCAGGACCCAGCCCTGGGCCTGGTTGAACCTCACACCATTGGCCTCAGCCCATGGTCCAGCCTGTCCAGATTCCCTGAGCAAATTTCCATAACCAGACAGAGACAACAGGGCAGGATTTTCTGGGTTTCCTAGGGTGAGCTGAAGCTGGCCACAGTGCTACCTGTCCAGAGCACAGCCCTGTCCAGCCTGAGGAATTGAATGCAAGTCACTGCCCAGTGTTCTGCTCTCTAAGGGATTTATTGTCATCTGGCACTGGACATTGTCCTCAAAGTCTCAGACCCTGGGGCCATGTGATTAAACTAGACTCTCAGCTTTCTATAAAACAGAATGTTTCTAGCTCTTGTGGGTGTTGAGACGATATTTGAGTATGAAAAACCCAAGTGTGTAATTTTAACAAACTAAATATACTTTTTGTGATAACTTAGGTCTTTTGGGGCCCCAACACACCTTCTGTATGTCTACATTGGCAGTACTGTGAAGGCCATACATTCTCTGATTTGCTTTTTCATCATACCTGAGAAGGGATGTAACTTCTGGTTTGAGACAAAAATAAACCAGTTTGTATTCTCAAATGTCTTCTTATGCAGTCCCTTTTTGGAGTTACTCAACTTACACCTTTTCCATGAAGGTCTTTCACGGCACAGGACATCCCCAGCATGTTTATGCCTCCTGTTGTTTACCCTAGCTACTACTACCTCTCTTCAGACATTTTCTGGTACAGACTGAAACACAATGGGGTTTATACCATAAACAGCATGAAGTGTCTGCTCTGTTTATGCTAGAAGGCTCCTGTTAACCTTTAATCCTCCTAAGCCTTTCTCAAAACAATGTGAAACAATCTATTTTTACATTCTTCCCCGTTGCTTGATGCTGGTTAATATCATAAACAAATTTTGCACGATTTGAGGAGCACTTAGAACCTCTTGGGTCAGGGGCAGCACTAAGGGCACCGTCTCCACTTGTCTGTCCTCTTCCAACCAGCCAAAAAGGGTGATTCTGAACGGGGTGAATGACTTCTGGGGTGGAGTGGGCACACACCTCATTTCAGGGAGAGCCACAGCTTTCCCAGATGCCATATGGGGGTGAAGCCCCTCTCCAGCCTGGGAGTGCTTCAGGAGGTGAAGGGACACAAACCCTCCGAGTGCCCCTCCCCTGTCGGCCCTGACCCCATTAGGGGCTGACAGCTGTGAAAGACATAGGAAGCAATTAAAGCACACTGTATTAGTCACAAAGGCTGATGGGCACTGCTCTCCAGAACGTGCAGGTCTGCAAAAGAGATAAAACTGGGGACCTCGAGCGCTGTAACACGCGGCTCAGGGGCTTTGTGCAAGTCTATCCTCCTGGATCTACTTGGGGTTATTTATTTACTTTAAGTTCGTTTGAAAACTGGAAGCTTCAGGCTACTTACCCAATTAACCTTAGCACCTGTTTGGCTGGAAATGCTTAGAGAGCAGTGTGAACAAGCAGTGGAAAGTTGGTTTTTTTTTTCCTTCCCCTCTTTTTTAAGTGAAGGGAACAGAAGAGAGAGGCAAATGTTATTCCAGCCTTCTCTCAGGTCTGCAGTGCTGGGGTTTGCTCCTGATAATGATTTAAGTGGAAGCTCCTGCTAGCATCCACCACTGCCACAGCAGAGACAATCACGATATCTAAATCAATAGATTGTAGTGAATGGCTGTTGTTTTAACTTTTGGCTGCTTCTGTTTTATTGCCTGATGGATTTTGGCTCTCAGTTTTCCTCTTCAGAGGCCTACAATCCGCACCAAATGTTTCACATTACTCAGTGTGAAAAACCTCCTATTCTTTCAGATTTTTTACAAGTTCATACATCCGTGGAAACCTGATATTTCATATTTCATTCTGCTTTGTGAATGTCATTGTGAGGGATGCTGGTTCACATGCAACAGGCCTCTTCTGTCTTTGATCAGCTTGACCGCAACTAATTGTAAATGGAGAACAAATGAAAGAAATATTTATAAATTTCATGGGAATTCAGGCAGGGCCTAAGCCTTTCCTAATGCCTCCATTCACAGTAAATGTTTATTGAATACTTTTAGTCTACTGTGCACTTCAGTATTTATATAGTTGTAAGTATGGTTAGATTTTAGCTTGTTCTGAGTAGATCCAGTGAAAGAACTCTCTCACGTCTTTCATTCCATTTTCCTTCCTTCCTTTCTTGTCTCACTTTTCTTTTCCTCCCCAAAGCACTCCTTCCCTTTGTCTTTACCTTATAAAACAGGCTGCTGGCCAAAGAGAGGAACACCACAGTTGTTGGGTTCCAGACCCTACAGCTGTAAGAAGGGTAAGAAAGGAGGGGGGAAAAAAATGACCGTAAAATTTAAAACAAATTTTGAGGCACAAAGCTGAGTTGGGAAAAAAATCAAATGAAAATGTTAAAGATTTGTCCAAAATAAAGTCATAAATGCCCTGAGCCAAGTGAAACAGCTGCTAGGTCGTGCAGGCTAAATCTGAAAAGGCAACACAACAAGAAGTTAAATATTATGAAGCTAATAAGAAGCTGCCAGCATTCTTCTTTTTGCTTCTCAGTCTCTCATTCTCCTGCTCTTACAAATTTTCCCGGCTATAGCACAGGGTGCTTTTTGCAAAGGAAAACATCACATAAAAAATAAAATAAAATTAAAATAAAATAAAATAAAATAAAACAAAATAAAATAAAATAAAATAAAATAAAATAAAATAAAATAAAATAAAATAAAAAAAAAATCTTTTGGGTGCCCAATCCTGTACATATTTGGCTGCATCAGGGCTCTTGCAGAGTAGAAGGAACTCCTTTTTTTTTTTTTTTTTTGCCAGGGGCTGGGAAAGGCACAGCTCACAGAGGCTCACGTGTTGTTATTTGTCACAGATGCCATGCAGGGTGCTGGATCCATGTGCTGGCAGGCACTGCGGTGGCAGACACAGCACTGGGACAGGTGCTGCCCTGAGCTGGAGTGAAACCTGAGCCCTGCCCGGCAGAAGTGAGAGCAAAAAAGCCGCTCCTTCCAGCCTCTTGTGAAAGGCCCACGTCTTCCACTTGTCCATCAGCACCTTTTTAAACCGCTTCTTTCGTATGGAAAACGAGGAAGGAGCAGAAAGCCCTAGGAGGAGCGGGCGGGTGTGCAAGTGTGAGGCTCACACCAGTGTTAGAGGGCTGGCTTTTGTGTGGGGTGCAGAAAAGCAAAGGATGTCATTTGTCCCTTTTAAACGTGACTACAAGAAAGGAAAACTGGTCCAGACCAACTCTGAGGCTAGGAATTCATTATGTTAATTTTGTTTAATTTTTTTTTTTTTTGTGTGTGTGTTTATATTTCTCATCTTTAAGCTCACCAAGGCCAGGAAAATGTCTCTTTTTCCTTTAGAGGGTGCCTAACACTTGTGGGGAGATGGTGAAGAGGCTTGGAGCTTTGGAGCTTGTACAACAGTAAAAATTTGAATCTAAAATTATCAAGGAGGCCATGGATTGCTGAGAAAAAGTTTGTTTAATGTTCCTTTGCAGTAGCCCCATATTTGAGAAGGAAAACAGGGTGAGAAGTTGGTAGGAGATGAAACCCAGATAATGTGATACTGAATTTTCCTTGAATTTACTCTTCTAACCCTTTTTTTTTTTTCCTCTTTGTGAGGGCAGGAACATCTTAAAAGCAGCTTTATGCTGTGACACGCAATCCTGTGTGCTAGGTTTGTCTAATTCCTGAGCTCCCAGCCATGAATACACGCCTCTGTCAGCCAAACACCACATGAATTGTAAAAGTAAAACACTTGACAATCGGTATTAAATTAAATCACAGAGCAGAGATGGAAGATGATTATGGTCTGGGCTTTAAGTATTATTTACCTTGCTACAAAGAGCTTGTCTAGTCTTTCACAAACAGAGTATATAAAACACTTACTTAACACGTAACTCGAGCTAGGAAAATTGTGTTACAGCTAAGTGTTCTTATAGCCACAGGCCTTTTTATCACAATTAAGAGAGCGGGGAGGAAAAGTGGGAGAGGAAAATGGAAAGAGCTTAGGGAGGGCCCTGCCCTCAGGTTAGTGAGTTCATGAATGGCATTGCAATGCAAAGGTGTGCAGAAATGTCACCGACACCGAGCTGGAGGAGCCACCTCAGGCACCTGCTGGGGCACGGCCCCCAAGCCACTCACCTGCCTGCTGCAAGTGCACCTTGGCTCTGCTCTGCTCTCTCAGAGCTCCAGGTTAGACAACTCCAACAGCTCCATTGCCCAGCTGATGGGAGACACAAGGAGAAAGAATGTCTTTTATAAGACAGCCGCTTCCGTCTTCCTCGCACTCTTACCCATGGCTTTTTCTAAACCTCTCCCTTAGGTGTCTTAGAGAAACAGACATGCATAAATAACTACACTGTAAATTTCACCTGACAGCACATTCCCTGGCCAGCCTTCTAGTGGTCATGGCTAGGACAATAATTCCCTGTTCCTATTATTCTAATAATATATAATTCTAATTATTCTAGGACAATAATTCGCTGCTGCAAAGGTAGGGAAGAGGAATAGACTCAAAGGAAACTGAACTGAATTCTTGAAAATTACCTACAATAGCTCATGCTAGTCTAAAAAACAAAACAAAACATTTTTCCTGTGTTTAAAGCAGACTAGAAGTATGTGCACACATAATCCACTCATATCTTGTCAGAAACAAGGAGGAGTCCACTCACAGGGAGACAATTGCTTAAGCCATCCTCATTTGATTGTTTGAGATTGTTACTCCACATCCTTTAAAGCCTGATAATGTCTCCTGAATGCTACTCTTCCTATTCCAAAGTCCTTGGACTTAAAAAAAACCTCTAGGATAGCTGGTGCAGGGAAAAAAAAAAACACAACAAAGTAATATCTAACATTTCTGCACAGCGAAGCCCAGACAACTTAAAAGTTGTCTAACAGGCAATCACACAACAGGCAGCACCTGAAAAGGATTGGTCCTCAGGTGGACATATTTTTTGGTGGAGAATCTTTTGAATTGATCCATGCTGATGAAAGTTTTTACTTCTGGGGCACTTGGGAGGCAACTCACTTCTTTCTTCTCATATGTATTTTAAATATATTGACATTTATCTAACATGTGGCAAAACTGGATAGTAGTCGTGTAGTGCAACTGCTGTAACTTCTCAAGGGTATGTGGTGACTTGATTAGGAATAAAAAAATATTCAAAAGTTGTTATTTAACAGTGGATAAAACAGTCATCTTCCTCCCCTTGTAGCCCAGAGGTTACATTCTGCATATTCTTTACCCTTCTCCAGATTTAATGCCGATTTTTCGGCATTAAATTTAATTTATCAGCCTCTTGGTGCAGTGAAAATATTTCTTCCTATTAAACATTGCAGGGTGAGCCCTACCTCCTTCAGTAGCAGGTTATCTCTAAGTGATGGAAATAGCTGTATTAAGCCAAAAAATCTAGCAAGTGACAACTGACAGGCTGGCATGAGCAAGGTCTGCACCCGGATTCCTTACCAGACAGGCCCCCCTCAGCCTGCCTGGCCACAAGTTTCTGTAACAAACACAATAGCTGGCACACACTTGATATTGAGCAAGTGCCGTTTCATGTTGATATCCTCATTCAATTTCCACATGTTGGCAGAAACAGATGGGACTGGATTTTCTTGCAATTACTATGAGTCTAGGGTAACAGCTCCCTAAGTCTGCCTTGGAGTGAAAAGATGCAAAGAGGCAAATATGCAAACACGGGGTAAGGGCCCGGAGACTAAAATACAGAAATACAACTTAACAGAAAGAAAAACTAGAACTGATTCAGGATTTCTTGTTTAGGCTGCACCATATGAAAGAATCCCATGAAACTTAAAAACTTGTACAGAGTACGAAATTAGTTAGGGGTAGAGTTGCGGTGCCCTAATGTTTCACTAAGACTTTTAAATTAAATCTATTAGATAAGTAAAGTCTGTGGGGCTTTAAGTTTAAAGGAAGTTATTTTGTTTTCCAAGAAAGCTCTTTCATGAAAATTGCAACATCTGCTCCCATCTCTTTTGTTCTAACCCCAATATATTCTTTTGAGATCACAACATTGAAAACATCCACAGAGCAGAAAATATGGTTTGAGGTGGTTTTTTTTTTTTTTTTTTCAAATTCTCATCTCTCTGGCTCAGACTTTCAAAAGAGAGTTATGTAGACTTAAGCCCAAAAGCCTTATTTATTGGAATGGGAGTTTAAACAGAAAATGAAGGATTTTGTATCCAATTGATCAGCCAAAATGTTACTAAACTAAAGCTTAAGGGACTAGAAAGCCCAGCAAGAGAACCTGGTATGATTACCAGTTTTAGCTACAAAAGGGTTAGCATAGAAACTGGAAAATTATATTATCTCCAGACTACATGAAAACAGATAGGGAACACATGTTGAGCCTGATCCAGCAAATGCTTTTGTACCTGCTTTAAGAGCCACAAACAGATCAGCTGAATGCATTAAGGACATGGAGAGATATCCTCTGGTCTAACAGCAGCAGTGCAAGAAGCTGCTGCTTTTCCTCTTGTTGCTGCTTACTGCTCACCCAGTACAGTGAGCTGACAGCACTGTTCACCTGTGTAAGCAGCATTGTCCCTGTCCCTGGACTGGGTGAGCCAGTTTCACCCCAGTCACCTTCAGTGCTTCCAGAGCTGTTGCTTAGGCACTGATCATAAGGAATAGGGAAAGACTTTGGAAAGACTAAACACAACCTGGATTCATACCAGCTCCAGTTCCTCAGAAGAAAAAAAAAATTCATAAAATTTATTTTCATATTTTCAGAATAATTATTATTTCCTAAAATAAGCAGCAGTTTGGAAGATTTATTAACTATCTGGTTTAGAAAAAAATAGACTGAATACTAAAAAAAAAACCCCCACAACCAACCAACCAACAAACAAACAACAAACAAAAACAAACACAAACAAACAACAAAAAACCCCCACCAAACAAACAAACAAACAAAAACCCCACAAAAACCCCAAAAACATGTCCAAGACTTTCTACCCACACTTTCTGTTTTTTTTTTTTCCCACTTGCCACAGTAATTTCTGAAAATGGATTCTTTGTTTAAATAAAATGTGATTCAGACAAAGTATGATAGCTTACTCTTTAAATATATTTATGTAAAATTGTAATTGAGTTTTTGCCATTCTTTATGATTCAAAGAATTGAAACTCAAATATATTTCTTGCAGATGAACATAGACAAATTATATATCTGGTAAATAAATGTTATAGTGATTTATTAAACAGAAAAGAGGGAGAAAGATAGAAATAAGGATTTAGCACAATCATTTGCAGCAACATTTCAGTGCTGACAAACCAAAACCACAAAATTCAGAACCAAAATTAAGATAGAATATGATTAGATGGGGTTTTGTTTCAGTCTGCTTTAGCAGTGGCCAGGAGAATGATTTGGGTATGGATGGATATATACGTGGTCATAAACTTCTGCTATCTTTTAGGCTATTTATTACCCAGGATCTTGGCTTTTAGCACTTCACTAAGCATGATACCTGTACATTTCTTTATTGTAATTTCTGCCACAATATGATAAAGACTTATGTTTGAATTGGAATTCAAAAAACTGTGAATCACCAGATTTTACCAGCTGTCTGGACTTGACAGATATGTATTGGTTCTGTTCTTCCCAGGACTCCAGGTGGGCTGGATTATGTTTGCTGCCAGGTAACTGTATATTTACCCTGCCAGACTCTCTCTAATCACAACCCTGGATTTATCTTTTGTTTTGTTTTAATTTATTAACTTGCTCTTGCTCAGACAATCATAATGCTGATTATATGATACATGTACTTGAAAAAGTATGATCCAATGCACAAACCCTACCAATTAGAGGCACTGAGATGTAGTGAAATTTATAGTTGCATTGGAAATGCTTTTAGGGTCAAAACAAGAGACAAATGTCACTGTAAACAAAACTCTCCCAATGCTTGCAGGTAAAGAAAGTAATTTAGCCCTATTCCTGTAAACTAAAACAAAAAAAGAGGCAAATTTGACAAAGTCGAAGTTCCTTCTGTCCAAACTTGTCTAGTGTTAAAATTCATAATTAAAACTTCAAAATTTTATTCTATCCTCTTTTAAAGCTTTGCCGTGCTTCAGTTTTCTGAGAACATAATGTGTCCATACTGTCTGCCTCATGAGAAGCAGTTCCCACTCTTTTTGAAGCTCTGCTGTCCAAAAGTCTTTATATTAATTGAGACCACTACATGCACTACTGGATTCTTTAACGAAGATCAGGGAAGCAAGAAATCTTGCTTAATGAGAAGAGTAAACAATATTACTGCCTCAATCTTAGTATTAAATTCTTGCTTAAGGTGAGGAGAGGCACCTTCTGCCTTGATCCACAACTGCTGGAAGGAACTAGGTTCTAAACATACCTGAAAGAGAGATTAGAACAGAAGCAAGGTTAAATGTTGGTATCCAGAGTGATAATCTATTGGAATTCTCACCCATCCAGGTGTTTTTAGCTCCACGAGGGTCCAACACACTCTGAGGGTGTCCAGCACCTCACAGAAAATGGCTTAAAATAACTTGAGAGACAGCATGATTGAATGTGTCTTGAAAAAGCAAAAAGGTTTTAATTAAAGAAGAAAATAATACAAAACAAAAGAACAAAGCTGAGCACAGTGTAGGGACAGGTCTCACATGCCTGCTCCAACACCCCAATAATGCACCCAGAAGCTTTGTGCTCTTCCTTAGATATTGAAAAGTTTGGGTGGGGTTTTTGGCAAGCAGCCCAGCAGAAAATAGCTGGACTTCTGAGGAACAGCTAAAGAGACCTATCAGTGTTTTTGTCTTGGCCAATTACTGCCAGCAGAGCAAAGAAGTTTCTGGTGTTCTTCCCTTAAAAGGTCCTGGGGTGAACCTGAGACCCTTTTCCTTATGCAGAAAACATCCACCTGGTGCAGTGCAACAATAATCCAAACCTATTTCTTCATAAAAGAGGAAAAAGAAGGGGAGAAAAATAGAAGAGTAGCTAAATGCCACAAATAACTACAAAAAGCACAGAGGAGGGGATAACACCATGGGTCCAGCACTGGCTTATGGAGTGGGATGAGTAAGGTCTGCCTGGGTGGAACAGGTGTCTTCCTGGTGAAGTGTGGGTTTGTTATCTTCTGTTGTCTTCTGTCAGAGCTGGGATTAAACGCTCGAGATGCAGTTTGTGTTTGGACTCAGATGTTTATTCATTCTTATCCATGTTACAGTCTTACAAGCTGTGAGTTCTAGCCAGCAAAGTGAAAAATGGCTCTGTCTCTTTCTCTCTACAAGGCCTTTTAAGGACAAACTGTCCAATTAAGAAATTGCACCTAAATTATTTCTACTTAACCCAATAACCAACCACCTGTGGTTCGCAATGTGGATTTTTCTACCCAATTACAAAACACCACCCAGACCCATGAAGAAGAAGGTGAAAAAGAAGGACTCAGCCTATGCCCTAAAACCTCCATCTTGCTTTATAGATATATTACTATATTCTAAAACCTTAAACTCCAAGTTTTGTACCCTGTGATATCACACACTTCCATTAAAACTACACACCCATAATCCCAGTGCCATCACTCAATTTTGGAAGCCTCTTCCACGGCCTCAGGTCAAATGCAGTGTTTGCTTGGGGGTCAGTGCCTGTCAGCACAGAAGGTCTGAAATTCTCAGTGCCCAGGGTTCCAGCAGTGAAGTCTCTCTGAGAGCTGCCAGCCAGGGAGCAGAACCAGCAGGGTGGGACACAAACAGCCTGGCAGGAGCAGCCAGGACTGTGCACAACAGCACAGACAGCAAAGCCTCCAAGGCTTTGTAAATTATGCAGCCCCCGTGGCAGCTGGTGCTGTCAGAGTGGCGATGTCACACCCATCTCCTGCCAGCAGCAGCACTGTCTTGGTTTGGAAAGACAGGTATCTGACAGGGAAATCTGGAGTTTCCATTAGAAAAGAGAATGTAAAGCCCTCACCCCTGCCAAATTATAAATTTGCAATTAAGGGCTTTCAGGCAGAGAAATTGGGATTTGGGAATAGGAATAACAGTTCTTTACTAGGAATACTAACAATACAAATGTAGTAGAAAACAAAACCACCCAACCAAACCAGCAAACAAACAAACAACGATTTTGGAAAACCCTGACAGAGTCAGAGCTACAACCTGACACCCTGTTGGTCAGGGTGTTGGAAGCAGTTCAAAATGAGTCCTCCTGGAATGGCAGATGTGGTTCTGGGGGAGTAGAGATGATCCTGTAGAACAAGGGTCTGGTGATGGTGAGAAGGGTCCAGTCTTCCTCCAGGAATCGGGTGCAGCTGGATACTTTCTGTGTTCCTGTGTCTCAGTTTTATCCAGGTAGGAATGGTTGGCTCCCCCCACTGGGTGGAGCATCTCACAATAGGATGATGTAATGTGGATAGTCTATTTTGGGGATGTGTGCTTTTAGGGGTGTCTTAATGGCCCATTAGCATAAAATATTCCCCTGGAGGGAGGACAGGTGGTGAAAGAGATAAGAAACACTGCCCCACCTGGTTTGAACAGCTGGCCCATTATCAAAAGG
This sequence comes from Phylloscopus trochilus trochilus, assembly GCA_016584745.2. NCBI lineage: Eukaryota > Metazoa > Chordata > Aves > Passeriformes > Phylloscopidae > Phylloscopus > Phylloscopus trochilus. The sequence goes on from WQNJ02000015.1 coordinate 86,919,442, forward strand.
CATCCACCCCCCTCCTCCCAGAGTTACAAGAGATAAAGAAAAAACATCTCCTCAACTGCTTTCAACAAATGAAATGGAGTACACACCCCTGGCTCCACAACCCAAGACAAGCACGCTGATGGAGAGTTTCAGCTTTGCTCACTTGAAGTTCATTGTTTCCCTTGCTGGTGTCTGTGGGAGGATCGCCTGATGTATCAAAAATTTGATTGCCTTCCAGGCTAATGTATCAAAAATTTGCTGCTTGCTCGCCTGATGTATCAGATAAAAAATTCTTTTAATGACCATCAAACAGCAGTTTTCATTTTGTAAAATAAAGCTGTTTCTAAAGTTCTCGGTGGAGCAGTTTAAAACTTAACCTTTCAAAGCTTAATCTTCCAAGAGGAAATGGAGAAACATTCCTTACTTTTGACCAGATCACTGCAAGTCATGATCAAGAAGAGGAGGATTCTACTAGATTAGCACATTCAGACATCTGTGTTGGAACAAGCTCCACCAAGAGATCGTGGAGGGTGTTAAGTTATTTGTGACTCCTCACTGAGAGGCACAGAGGAAGCCATTTGGCATCCAGACAACCTCTTTAAAGGGGTTTTATGCCTATTGGTGTCTCGTGTTTGGGATGTCACAAGGAGGCTTCCAAGACTCCTAAAAGCTTAGGACTATCATCTGCTCCTACTCTTTCATGTAGGATTGAATGGTGCTGAGACAAAGATATCATGAAATACCAAAAGAAGCTTTATGTCCCCTGGAAAGATGTTGAAAGAATCAGGAGCACATTTAATGTTCTCTTCTGTCCTCCTGGGAGGGACTGGGACTGAGTCAGGGTGGGATGAGTGGCTAGGGAGGAGGACTGGCTGAGACTGGTGCCATCAGGGCTTCAGCTTCTATGACTTTTATGGGATATGCCTTTGGGACTGGGCATATTGACAGCAGATGGGGTGCACCTGACAAGGTGGCAAGGCTTGTTAGCAGGGCTTTGAACAAGATCCAGCAGGGAGAGGGGATGCTCTGCTGGGTGCCAGTAAGGAGTTTTCAGTAACAGGACTTTAGGGAACAGCAGGGAAATACCTGTAAATTACCCCAAAATAATTAGAGAGGGCTCTTCCCAGAAGATGAGGAGGTGGATAGCCCAGCTGAAGTTTCTCTACACCAATTCATGCAGCACAGGTAACAAGCAGATGAGCTGGAAACCATGGTGCAATTACAAAACTATGAGCTAATTGCTGTCACAGAAAGATGGGACATGAGTTACACAACTGGAGCACTGCAGCTGAGGGCTACAAGCTTTTCAGAAGAGACAGGCTGGGAAAAAGGGGTGGGGATGTTGTGCTCCATGTTAGGGAAGGGCCAGATTGTGGAGAGCTGCCTTGGTGAAGCTGAATGGCCACAGGTCTATGGAATCTGATGAGATGCACTCCTGGGTCCTGGGGGAACTGGCTGACCTTGCCAAGTCACCCTCCACTGTATTTGAAAAGTCATGCTAGATAGGTTAATTCATGGTGAGTGGAAAAAGAGAAACATCACTTCCAGTTTTAAAAAAGGGCAAAAGAAGGTTCTGGGGAACTATGGACCAGTGAGCCTCAGCTGTGTGCTTGGGAAGATCAAGGAGTAGATCCCTCTTGGAGATGTGCTGAGGCACATAAAAAACAAACTGCACATCAGACAGTAGTGTGTGCTCACAGCCCAGAAATAAAACTTCCCAAATGCATCAAAAGAGGGGTGGCCAGCAGGAGAAGGGAGGTTATTCTGCCCCTCACTTCTGTCTTTGTGAGATCCCACCTGGAGTGGTGCATCCAGCTCTGGGGTCCCCAGCACGAGAAAGACAAAAATAAACAAACACAAATCTGTTGGAGCAGTCCCAAGGAGGTCACAAAGACAATGAAAGAACTTCTCCAGAACTTGTCCTTTGAAGGCAGGCTGAGAGACTCAGACATTGCTCAGCTTAGAGAACAGAAAGCTTTGGGGGAAACATTATTGCAGCCTTCCAGTTCCTAAAGAGGGCTTATAAAAAGGGACCTTTTTATATGGGCAGATAGGACGTGGGGCAGTGGTTTTAAACACAAAGATTTTAGATGTTAGATGAGATGTGAGGAAGAGATTATTTGCTCAGAAGATGGTGGAGCACTGGAACAGGTTGCCCAGAGAGGTTGTCAACACCACATCCCTGCAAAGGCCAGGTTGGATGGGGCCCTAAGGGTGATCTAGATCAGAGGGTGATCTGGAGGGTGGCCCATGGCAGTGGGCTTGGAAATAAATGGTCTTTAGGGTCCCCTTGAACCATAACCATTCCATCATTCTATGCATCTGAGATTCTAAAAAATCCCTCTCTCTAGGAATTACATGTATTCCCACTAAGAGACTTGTACATCACTGTGAAAAAAGATGGACCAGGAATTTATGAATGCATGGCTAATGCTAGGATCTTTAAATTGATACTATTTCCAAGTAATCTGGCTTTCAGAAATGCTGCAAACCTGAATGGTTCTGTTTTAACTACTTAAGCTTAAAGCTAACATTTAAAACCTTTACATTTAATGGACAGCTAGAAGGATTTACTAGATTTACTAGGATTTACTAAGGATTGCTAGGAAATTCAAAAATTTTCTAGTAATTGTTGCTTCAATTCTTAGATTGAAGTTCAGTAAAAGATGATGATTGTAAATAATTGAAGATGGACTCATCAGCCTTCTGTACAGTTTTATATTTTCACATAAAAAATAACAAAGAAGGATAAAAATAATGAAACATAAGAACTCAAAAAAATTTCAAGAGAATGGAGACTATCAGTTTGCATTTAAAATCCTTGTTGATGTTTCAGTTCTACAATGGGCAAGAAAAGTTGTATTTGAATGCACATGGCCTATCTTGAAGGTGTCTGTTTCCAGTGTCACCTTGTATTTATCCCCATTTTCAGTAAGTATTTATCCTCCAAATTCACTAAGTGCACGGTTAAAAACACACCTCTGTATTCATGAGCCTGGGTATCACCTGCTCTTGTGGATGAAGGTAGAGCAGTGAATAGAAACAGGTTTCTAAAACTGGAGACAAGGCCTAGAGATGCTGCCAAATGTTCTGTCTCAGTATTTAAGAAACCTCAAAGACAAGGTTGCTTTTGGAGGCAGTGATAGCTTTAAGCCCTGGGCTGGCTTCTGCAAGCATAAGAATCTGTCTAAAAGCCATCAGAGTTTTACCAACCTCATTGAAAATATACCTTGGTAACCCCTCTTATGAGACACAATGGATAAGTTAGTGACTAAGTGAGACAGTGAGTTTGGGAAAAAGTGTGTATTATTGCAACAGTCTGTTTGCAAAATATGCCAGTACAGTATTCTCTTACAGCACCATTCATTTGTGCAATTAAGCATAAAGACATTCCTAAGGTATAAAAAATTCTCTCTCTTCTTCTTTTTTTTTTTTTTTTTTTTTTTTTTTTACAGTAAACTTGGTGCTTCTGCATCAAGGAATAAATCACTGCTTGGCCTTCATTTTATCCTTGCTTCTTTTTTGCAATTATTAGAGTGAGGGAGGAGACAGAGATGGCTTTCCAGCCTCCCAAATTCTCTCTCACTCTTGACTTTTGGGCTCTGAATACCTGACATCCTGGCTGCATGAATTTTCCAATTAGAAATTGGAAAATTTTTCCAATTTTTCCTCACAGAGCACCAACCTAACCCACATCTTGCCCTGCAACAATAGCCACAGCAATGCTTCTCCTAGACCATGCATAACTGGCCTGAGACCACTTCAGAGAGCTTCCTCCTTACTACTGCCACCCTTATTTATCCCCTCTGATCTTGCTTTGATCCCATAGGAACCCTTAGGACTGCTGCTGAACAGAACAGTATGTGAGCCAGCAGGCCAAGTTCACCAGCAGCATGCACAGAAGCATCAGGCATGTGTTGAATTTTAACCTCCTTGTGACAAGTTTATAGGGGTTTTAATTACAGATGCACAGGGTGATGCCAGCATTTAAGGTGTATCCACAAACAATTGCAGCACAGAGCTGCTTGGACCTGTGGCTTTAAGCTTGGTTACCAGGCTCCCAGCTTTTCCCACTCCTTGTGTGACAGCTTGGCCAGATCTGTGGAAAGCCACATTATGGCAGCTCAGTTTTTCCCCTGGACAAGAGAAGGGAAAAAAAATGGTACCACTTGTGGGTGCCTCATCCCTGGAAGTGTTCAAGGCCAGGCTGGATGGAGCTCTGAGCAAGCTGGTCCTGTGAAAGGTGTTCCTGTCCACAGCATGGTGGTTGTAACTAGAGGGTCTTTAAGGTCTCTTCCATGATTCTATTCTATGATTTTGTGATTCTGTGATGCTATGAAAACCCTGACCAGCAGTGCTCTTTGCTAATGCAGCTCCATCTACATTAGCAATCCTCTTGCTCAGACATTCTGAGTTATATATATATATATATATATATATATATGTATTAACATTACAGATAAAGAGGTTTGTGACATGTATTCCTTTTACAGCACTTGACTAGGATTTAAAAATATGTTACGAGTTCTTAGAAAGTGAACTCAAACTGCAAAGTGGCAGTTGGTTATCTTGGGTTACTCTCCCAGCAGGCAATATTAATTCAGACTTTCCAGCAGATGTTTGTGGATGTGGGTAGCCCAGAGACAAAGCCCAGATACTGCTTTTATTCAGAAGTGTTTATATTGGAGGTATTGAAAAGTTCCTTTTGAAAGCAGCTCTGCCAGTGCACTTGCAGTGCAGGCTAATGTGAAAATCAGTATTCTGTCAAAAGCTGTAGTCATGGGTGACAATAACAAGTTAGAACCCTCATAGGACAAACTCTTTCTTTTTCTTTCTTTCTTTCTTTCTTTCTTTCTTTCTTTCTTTCTTTCTTTCTTTCTTTCTTTCCCTCTTTCCCTCTTTCCCTCTTTCCCTCTTTCCCTCCTTCCCTCCTTCCCTCCTTCCCTCCTTCCTTCCTTCCTTCCTTCCTTCCTTCCTTCCTTCCTTCCTTCCTTCCTTCCTTCCTTCCTTCCTTCCTTCCTTCCTTCCTTCCTTCCTTCCTTCTTTTCTCTCTGTATCCCCCAACCCCTCTCCCCCACAGCATTTGTATGGGTTTTTTAGTACATCTGTGCTCTTTAACTTCTACCCCACTTCCTTGGGGAGCTTGTTCCTCTACTTGACTGCACTCCCAGTGAAGATTTTTTTTTTTTCATGTGTTTGATGTGGGCTTCCCCTGGTGAAACTTTAAGGCATTTCTTCATGTCCTGTCACTAGACACTGGAACAAAGAGATCAACACCTCCATCTCTTCTCCCCTTCATGAGGATGTTGTAGACAGCAATGAAGTCTCCCCTCAGTCTCTTCTTTTTCTAAGCTGAACAGACCAAGCATCCTCAGCCACTTTCTGCAAGCCATGCCCACTAATCATTCCACCCTCTTTGCTGCTCTCCTTAGGAAACATTCCAGTACTTTTATATCCTTTTTTAATCAAACTCACACAGTCCTTGAGGTGAGGCCACACAAATCTGGGACAAACACTTTCAAACAGTTAGCTGTGCTGAGCTTTGTGCCCCTCAGGGTACAGCTGTCTCTTTTGGCTGCCTAGGCACATTACTGACTCTCATTGAACTTACCATCAACTAAAACACCCAGATTCCTTTCCACAGGGGACTGTCCAGTGTGTTGTCCCTCAGCCTGTACAGGCACAGGGATTCCAGTGTTCCCAGTGCATCATCTGGCACTTGTCATTTTTAAAGAAGATTCTTCTGTCTGAAGTTGCATGGCCTGGCTGACTGAAAACTTTCCAGTTGCTGAAGCAAAGATCACACAGGAGAGAGATGTGCCCACATTCAAATAATTGATTTTTTTTTTGGCCAAATAATCCATCAGTGCTCCATATGAATCAGTTGTGATCGGCTTTTGACACAGAACCTGAGTAAAGCCTCAACACCTTGCTCCTGAACCTTTTGTTAGGAGTTTACCCACTCCATTCTGCCCTCCCTGTTTTCTTCAGAATGTCCTAATTTCAGAATAATTACTCTGCTTGGAAAGAAGGGTCATTATTCCAGACTAATATACAAGGGATGCCCATTGGGGAAATATTCTGAAAGAACCCAATTAGGCTGGATTCTGTTAGAGTGAAACAAACATTCTACAGTAGGCTTGGCTGGGCTCTTTCACAGGAAAGCTTACAGAAATGTGTTTCTCACTTGAAAGAACTTTCCCAACACGATATTTAATGATGGCATGCTTTGGCGTGCAAGTGTAGTCCTGTTACTGAATGGGCTGAATGTTTTTGGTGGACTTGTTTTGTGTTACAATGTTGGAGCATAAAAGAAATAAATCTGTGTTCTACGTGCTCATACCTTCCTTCCATTTCTGCCCCTGACATTTATTGTAGTCTTACAAATTCCGGATTAAGCTTTCATCGAGTATTGCCAATGATCTGAACCATGAGATGTCATAGATTATGGTTTCAAAAAAAAAAACCAACACAGAATCAAGTAAATACATTCTGGGGCCTCCTGGTGCTCCTAGCTAGGCTATTCTTTATTCTGCTGCATTGATAAATGCCGGATAAATAAATCCCCTCCTCTCACACAGGAATAATAATGGAATCATTTATAATAGCCTTGTATGTTAGCAACAGACAGGAACAAGGAAGATGGTTTTCTGCAGAATGACTTGACCTGAAAGTATTATCCTTCAGTCAAGCAGGTTAACCAGAAGATCCTGAGCATTTACTTAAACTGGCAGAGAAAAAGGTGTGCTTAATCCATGCTGCACTTTTCACATTGATTCAACTGACTAGACATGCCTCCTAAATGGTCTCTAACACCACAGCCCATGACATACCACACTTAACAAGGCTCTAACAGCATTTCCACTGTAACAGAACTAAAACACATGGCTTGTAACATAACTTTGAAACTTACAGCGCCTGTGAGTTTGGACATGGTGCAAGGGTAAGCAACATGTGGTAACCACTCATCATGACCAAATGAGCAGAAAAGCCCCATCTTGACATGGCTTATTATGCCTCAAAGCTGTAAATGTAATTGTTGGGTGAAAATAAATTCATTGCTATTACTATGTACATTTTTTAAAGTACATCCTGCACTTTTTGCAGGTTTTCTCTCAGGGTTGCTCACACAAGGTCAGATAATTTGGCAATGTACTAACATCCAGAAATAATTCTATAGATGGTAACAGAATAGCAAAAGGTGGGATTGAAAATACCTAACTAATGCATCAGGTATTCAAGTCGGTTCAGGTTTGTTACAAACACGATTTCACCAGTGAGAAATGTAGCACATTTTGGTTTTGCCAGGGTTATTGATTTAGAAACCCGTTATCCTAATTTTGGTTATTTCTTGCTTACTGTTTCCTCTAGTTTATTATATTTTTGGTATTACAGTGTGTGCGGTGTTTTGCTCTCAGAAAGGCTAAGTGAGCTGGGGCCTGATCTTTCTCATGCTAACTTCACTGGAAAGAAGAAAATGACAAAACCTTTCCTAACCCTAGGAACATCAGGAGTGTAAGAGTTCAAGTACCTGCTTCCAGCTGCCTGTAAAAATTCTGTGGTGGAAATGAACATTGCTGTCCAAAAGGGTAACATGCAGAAGTACTTAGCACTCATAAAATCACCCACTTTCATACGCACTTTAATAAGTGGCTGTGATTTACATATGAAATATATCTGTAATAAATTTCCACATAGGGGTTTTTTTTTTCCCTTCCAGAAGCATGCAAAACTTTTTAGTTCCACACTGTGTGCTCCTATTCTGATCCTCCACCTGGCTGTGGTCCTTTTTATGTGGGAACATTAAACTAATTTCACTTGGAATGTACAATGGTTTCTCAAGATGATGCACCTGATACTAAAAAGCAGTTCACAAGACTTCTTAGGAAGACAGATTGCTCCCCAGAGGCTCCTTCTGCTTTGTATTACAGCTCATAGTCTTGCTTTTAGCCCCAGCTCATCTTTGACAGCCTTCTGCTTCACATTTGGCATCCTTGTGACATCTACAAAATGACTTGGGGGGTCAAGAAGTCAACTGGCTTCCTCATATGCTTCTGCCATTACCAGTGACTGCGCTCAGGCCGCGAGGGAGGGGAGCTGTGTGTCTGCCTGTGCCTGAGAGGGAGAAGGAGAAACAGCCAGGGAGGATGAGATGTGATGCAGACACAGAGAAAGATTGGTCTAAAGTTCGCTTTCTACCCAGCTTTGGGATGGTTTCCCACTCAGGCACACAGCCCTGCTTTGCTCGAGGGCAGCTGAAGCTTTGCTGCAGGTTCCTTGTTGGGCCCTACGATGCTTGCAGCTCAATGATTTTTTTTTTTTTTGCCATGCTTGAAACATGTGTTTCTTGCCACCAGTAGCTTGAAGGCTTGTTCAGATATGTCATATTACTGTGAATCAGTGCAAGGCCAGTTCCTGGGGTGCAGCTACAGAAGTGCATTGAAGTATTTTATTTGCTAGCCACCAAGAACCTTTACGTACAGGAGCTGGAGATGTCTGAAATGTGAGCATGGAGAAGGCCTGGCATGAAACATTTCACTTAATGAAAAGGATTTAAAGAAATATGAAGGTATTATGTTTGCTATTAAAATTATAGGTAAAATACTGCTTTGCAGTGTCCTGCATGTAAGCTGTAACTCCAAGAGAATCCTGAATGTTTAGGAGCCAAACTGAATCTAAATCTCCAGTTTATGCTGTGGTGAGTATCTCAGATTAAAGTAAATCCACATTATCCTGCTTGTTGTAGCTGGGATGTTTTGGGTTATGAATACAGCCATACAAACAGGGTTTGAAAGAGATTTAAAACAAGCTGATGAATAGAACACTCAGAAAGCCATGTTCTCAGATACAATCTGATTAGAAATTTATACACTGCTGACACGCAGAAAACAGCATCTACTGTCTGGCATGACAGAGATAACAAGTGCTGAGGTTCTTTCGGATGCAGCAAATCAAATGTCATATAAAGTTAATAGTAATTTACGTTAGTGTAGGCTCCTGAAATTCATGTTATAAATGTATGTCCTAGCACTTCAAGTTATTTTTATCTCTGTTAGTAGAAGTCCTGTTGCCTAACCTGTGCCCTCAATGGGCGATTGCTCTGAGTATAAGGAAACACAAGCATTCTACCATAATTTAGTATGCGTTAATATTCTGCTGCAGAGCTTAAAATTAAAGCAAAAATATTTTCTTATCTCATGCGACAGAAATAAATGCTGTGAACAAATGTGTCTGCTGAGAAATTTATTTTGGGGCATTTCATCTTTTTTCCCTTCAGGCAGGCAGGAATTAAATCCTATGCACACTGGAAACTCAAAAAAGCTTGTACTACCCTTCAGTGTCTCTGTTGAACCAGTGTCAGGTCTTTAAACAAAACAGGTTAAGTTGTACTGTATGTAGTAAAGACCAATATAAAGACATGACTCCTGCTCCTAAGAATTTTCAAACTTCTGCAGACTCTGTGACTGAGTGGTTGGGAGGTCTTTCCATAGCTCTGAACATTTGCAAAATACTTGTACAAGCCCGCATATCAGACTCGAATTCACTACAAGCATGCAAATAAAAAATATGGCAGTCACAGAAAGAAGGAGAAGGTGATTGGCAAGTCAGCATAGACTTGCCAAGAGGAGAATTGTGCTTAATTATATAGGTTTTGTTCTAGGATAAATGGACTGGATCTGTGGATGAAAAAAAAGAGCAATGGATGTCATTTTCCTTGCTTATTTGGTTAAAGTTTACAGTAATGCCTTTCATGATGTTCTTACACCCAAACTGGGGCATTTCATCCTCAGTGGGAGGGACAGGTGAAAACTGGTTGGATTTAAGGTTTGTGCTCAAGGGTCCATGCTCTGTCCAGAGGTGGGTAATAAGTAGGATACTGCAGGGTGTCTCCTGGGCTGAGTCTTTGCTGTCCAGCATTGCTGCCAGTGGTGATGCTGAGGGCGGGATCAGGCGCCCATGCCAAGTTTGCAGTGGGGAGCGTGCCTTGTGTGTTTGTGTGAGGAGAGCTGGGAGAAAGGGCCTCATGGAACCTCATGAAATCCAGCACGAGTAGACACTGGGAGGATAGAGATCTTCAGGGATGCAGTCTGGGGCCGACAGGGCCAGGGAGCACCTCTGGAGTGTGGTGCTGAGTTCTGGCAGGCAGTGAGCTGAGCTGGGTCAGCCACATCCCTGAGCAAGAGTGGGGGCCAGCAGCACACAGTGTGGTGAGCAGGACACATCCCCAAGAGCCAGGGAAGAACTGGGACTGTCCCTTTTGCTTAGCACATATCAGACTTGATCTGGGCACTGCATTTGATTTTGGGCCTCCATCAGAGGGAGGACGTTCAGCTGGGAAGAGGGATGGTTTCAGGGCATGCAAGGGCGTGACTGTAAGTGATGAGAAGGAATAAAAACGATGTAGTTGAGCTGTTCACAGTGGTGTGTGTGGTGGGAGGGTGAGAGGCAGCAGCACAGGCTGAAGCACCAGAATCTCAGCCTGAGGATAGAGAGAAGCCTTTACCCATAAGGAGAGATCAGCAGTGGAGCTGGAGTCCAGGGAGTTCAAGATGCCTCAAGTCCTGAGGTTTCAAACTCTAGCTTAGGAAGCTCTGAGAAGCCCACTCTGAGCCCAGAACTCTGCTCTGGACAGCTATTAGATCTACCAGCATGTTTGAAAGCATTACTTTGGAAAGTTGTCTTTCTTATAAGCTCAATAGGTCATCCTTACACAGGAAGAGAGTGAGGAGGAGTCAGTCTCCTATCCTGGAACGAGCAGTGGTTGGTTACTGCTTTGCTGCAGGCACCGAAATATCAAAGCCCTGATGATTTCCTAAGAGGTCACTTGACATTTTCTGCTTTACATCCTGTAGTTCAAACTGGGGGTTACTTTCAGCAGGTATTTGAGCAAGTATGTCCCAGTGCTTCATCTCATGAAATGAGCTGTCATCAAGAGGAAGTTAAAGACCTGGTGTGACATTTCTCCCATCACACAGACTTATGACACTATTCTTCATGCAGCCAACAAAGGCACAAGAACTGAAGAAAAAGGGTCAGGGATAGAGATCTGGTACCTTCCTCTGCCTGCCACAGCAATGGTGAACTGTAATCTAGATTTTGGATGCCAGCAAAGACAAAAGGTCTTCAATGCTGCTTTAAGGATGTTTGACACTGGAAAATAGGAAGACCATGAATGGTCTGAGTTGTGAATTATTCTGCCTATCAGAGTAATAATCTGTTCATTCATGTTTATGCCACAATAATATAGATTCCCTTGTTAGCTGACTTCATGACATTACCTATAATCAGAGAAAAATATTCAAATTAAACCTGAGGCCATCATGAAAGTAAAACATGACATGGGCCAAGAGCACTTACTTGCCCAGGACTGTTACCAGTGAGCTAGCAAAGGATGGAGAGACTGAAATAGGCATTTCCAGAGACTGACCATCCATTTAGAATATGAAACTTATAAGATGAATTCATGTTTCCAGGTGTGGATAAAAGCTAGGGATGCTTAAATCCAGAGTCTAAGTTTTGTGCAAAATTAGTTCAAAGCTGGTAGAGCAAGGTTTTGCTACTTTCCAGTGTTAAAAATACAGTAAGTATATTATTCTAGGATGTAAAGAAAAACAAATATAAGTAAAATTCATAACTATGAAAAATAGTTGTTGAGAGAATGAATTATAACCACATTTCACAGAAAAATGCAAGAGAAAGTCTCAGTTGTGGTCTGACTTTGTGGTTTACAGGCTTTTTTTTTTTAATTTAAAGCTGTAAGTGGTGTGGTTTGGCTTTGGTGTTTTTTTCCTTTTTTTTTTTTTTTTTTTTTTTTTTTTTTTTTTTTTTCCTCCTTCTCCTGGTAAAAACTCCCAGGTTTTAATTGGAACAGATGCTGTTTTAAGTCAAGTGGGGTTCTCACTGTAATAAGCAGGAATGCTTCCACTGTGATGGATCAGATCAAGGAAAAGTAGGAATATCACTCCATTCAGCCCTAACAGAAGTCTCCTGATCCTCAGAAAAAGAATCAGACCAACTCACATTCTGTATAAGTAGCAAAAAGCACTTTTTAAAAAAAAAACTTTTTTTTTAAATGACAATACAATGACATTCATAGAAATCTGAGTATCACTGACAACTGCTAAAATGCAACGTGTCTGTTCTTTTATTAAGCAGGAAGACTCACTGATTTTTAGATTAAATGTTTAACAAGAAGTTGAATAGGATAGGACAGATTTCAAAAACAAAACACCCTTGTTGGGCAGGAATTCTCTTTTTTTTAATGAATTCTCTTTTTCTTTTGCTCTTTCTCACCTGTTGACACACCTGACCATCATAGATAGAAAAATTCAGAAGCAAAGCAGTAGGCCACAGCACTTGTGTATCATCACAGTTTGTGTATGAGTTGGGGAGGGAAAATAAAAAAAAACCAAAACTCGCTGAATGTTGGAGCTCCTTGTAAAGTGGGAGAAATTGGAATCAGTTTGTAAGAAAAAGTGCTCATTGCAGAAGTTGTATTTGTGCTGTTATGACCAAAATAACCATGGGACATGCTTCACATAAAATCCATGCCGTTGGAGAAACCTAACTTTACATAAACTTTTTATACAGCCAACCAAATGAGTTTTTAGTGGGTAAATTCTCTGTAATGTAAATTGTATGTCAACAGGCAGATGTCTGAAGTAATGAAAGCACTCTGGTTACATGTGCATTGCAGCTATAATAAATAAGAGTGATAAAGTTTTGTTATCACACACCAACTCATATTCTAGTTTAGGCTTCCAAAAAAAAGTGTGTGGAAATAAGCAAACTGTAAGAACATTTAATTTTTACAATAAGTTTAGTTCAATAAAACAGCTTACAAGTGCTCTCTGCAAGAAGAGATATTTACTACATGTTGATGCTGAACAAATATTTTACACAGAACTCTTCACACATTCATGAAAATGGCATCCATCCTTCCTTAGTTCTTTTTTTGTTAAGTAATACATTATTAAAATACTACGTTAGTAAACTATTACGTTACCTTGCAATCTTTACAGGAAAGATTTTGCTTTTTGCTTTTTAAAAATGTTGCAGAATTTTGAAAAATTATAGTGGATGGGTGTGACTGAGATTTAAATTCATGTCACAGTAAGGTTTCCATTAGTTTTTATTAGCAGCCACATGCAGTTGTGATGGGAAAAACTGGAACCCAGCCCTGGCCGTATGTCAGCACAAAATGCAAACCTTACCTTAGTATTGAAGGAGATGTGGTGCTGCCCAAACCTTTGGTTCCTCCAAGAGAGTGAACCTTTAGGGGAAAAAAAAGTCCTCCTTGACCTTACCTTATACAGCTTCTTACCTTTCTTACCTAGCTGTAGAGACTGGAGAATGACCTGATGGGTCCCCCATCCTCTTGGGAAATGCTTTATTATGGGGATCACCTCCCATTAGCTCAGTTGATCAGAGCATGCTACTAATAACACATTTAATCCCCACACAGGCCATTCGTGGAAGAGTTGGACTGGATGATCCTTGTGGATCCCTTCCAACTCAGAATATTTTGTGACTCTCTGATCCTTGTGACTCTGATGCGCCTTGGAGCATGGTAAACATGACACGTCTGACATGTCCACAGCAAGCTGCCCACCCTGCTTTTCCTGGACCTAGTGGGGATTTGCAGTGACACCTATGTGGTTTTTTTGTATGTGTGTTGGTGGTGGGGTTTTTTTGGGTTTTTTTTGGGGTTTGTTTGTTGGTTTTGGTTTGGTGGTTTTTTTTGTTGTTGTTGTGGGTTTTTGGTGGGTTTTTTTGTGTTTTTTTGGGGTTTTTTTGGTGTGTTTTTTGGTGGTATTTTTTTTGTTTGTTAGAGCTGGGATTAAATGCTTGAGAGTTGGTGTTCATATTAGGACTTAGATGTTTACCAATTTTTATTTATAGTATAGTCTCACAAGTCGTGAGTTTTCGTTAACGAAGCGGAAAAATGGTTGTCTCTTTATTTCTTTACAAGGTCTTTTAAGAACAAACTGTCTAATCATGAAATGACACCTAAATAACTTCCACTTTTAACCTAATAACCAACCACCCGTGGTCCGCAATGCAAATTTTTCTATCTAATTACCTAAATCTATAATAATTACCTAATTATCTAAAATACCACCTAAACCTATGAAGGAGAAGGTGAAAAAGAAGAACTTAGCCTATGCCTGAAGTCCTCCATCTTGCTTTATATATATTACTGTATTCTAAAACTTTAAACTCTAAGTTTTCCACTCTTCCACGAATGGCCTGTGTGGGGATTAAATGTGTTATTAGTAGCATGCTCTGATCAACTGAGCTAATGGGAGGTGATCCCCATAATAAAGCATTTCCCAAGAGGATGAGGGACCCATCAGGTCACTCTCCAGTCTCTACAACTAGGTAAGAAAGGTAAGAAGCAAAAACTTTATAAGGTAAGGTCTAGGAGGACTTCTTTTCCCCCTAAAGGTTCACTCTCTTGGAGGAACCAAAGGTTTGGGCAGCATCACATCTCCTTCAATACTAAGGTAAGGTTTGCATTTTGTGCTGACATACGGCCAGGGCTGGGTTCCAGTTTTACACACTTCTATTCAAACTACACATCCTTAATCCCAGTGCCATCACTCCATCTTGGAAGCCTCTTCCATGGCCTCAGGTCAAATGCAGTGTTTGCTTGGGGGTCAGTGCCTGTCAGCACAGAAAGCCTGAAATTCTCAGTGCCCAGGGTTCTAGCCACACCAACAGCCCTGAGGCAGCTGACTCTGATTTCAATTCTGAAGAGTGTATGGCAGCCACTCTTCACTGGAGGTTCATCCCAGGAACAGCATCTCCCCCTTGGTCTGCAAGCACCACCTGGTCTCAAAACTGCATCAGGATGAGAGGATCAAGCTGTTTTCTTTCCACGCAGGGTGACAGATTTCTTGCAAGATGTAGAATCATTAAAAAGAAATTTTGACCAATGTCTTCATGTTAAAACATTTATAATGATAGCACTTTTATGACAGTTCAAATCCTAAGATTAACTGAATGTTCATCTCTGTTGCAGTAATTTCTGTCATCAGATATCTCAATCACAACAAATACTCCCTGTGCAGTGACTGACATCTAAAAGGTACATAAAGCGTGGGCATGAAAATACTTCTAGGAGAGAACTATAGGTGTCACAAGCAGTCCTCATCACAAAAATAACACATGAGACCTTGTATTCTTGCCAAGGATGCCAAAATTCTGTAATGCTGTTAGTGACTCTTCAATATTTTGTAGTAAAGAAGAAAGACACATTACAGAAATAAATAGGTGACGGGCTTCTTGTTGAAAATTCTTCCAGAAATGCCTCTCTGCTGTGCCATCTCCTCTATCTCCTCTCCTCAAAAGGCTGAAGAAAAGATTGGAGACAGTCTTTTCTTCTAAGGGTCAGCCAGTAAATAAAGAAGCTAGATTTTGGCTTGCTAACCAACTGAATTGCCCCAAGGGGAAAGGTTTAGTTACAGTTTAAAAAGAAAGCAAATATTTCTTTGATGAGATGGGTTTGGATCTCTTGACTCTTTAAAATTGCTTCCTCCCTTGACTGCTACATTTGTAATTCACTGTATCCTTTTCCCTTCTTAATCTAAACATAATAACCCATCTTTCAGCCACAAATAATAATCCAAAACCACACCAGCCTCCCCTCACCCCTCAGCCTGGGATGGGAAGCAGCAGGCTAGTACAACAAATAGTGACTTTCTTTTTTCCTACCCCACCATGCAGGTAAATTCTGACTATAGTTATGAACTTCACACAATCCAAACCTTAGAGCTGTCAGCTAAAACCCACTGAAGTGTGCTCAAACTACAAATTTTATGTACAACCCAGTGTTCTTACTAGACTTAGGGTGAGACTTCAACCTATTCCCTGGGATATCATCTGACTGCTGTTGTTGGGGGCTATAATTTCACAGGGGTGTCTCAAAATTTCAGCACAGTAACCCAAAACTCTTAACCTCAGTTCAGCCTTGAACCTGATCCCCAACCTAAACCTAATCCAAAGCAGCATAGCCTCTTTGACCTACCACTGATTACAGGCATTTCTGATGGCAGCCTCTCCACTCCCTCTCCTCCTTTTTAACACATCCACAGGCACACTTTCCCTCCCTGTATCACCCTTGGCCACTAACAAAAGAAGTTAAAAGCAGCTGGGGAAGGGATGCAACTCCTCATCAAAGTTCTTGTGAACCAGGATTAAAGAAGATTGCACTCATTCTCCGGAAAAAGAGCATGTTGTAGGGAAAATATGTTGCAAGGAAAGAATATGTTGTAGTGGAAAAATAATGTTAGACTTCATTAGAGGTTTTTTTTTTGTGGGTTGGTGTTGTGGTTTTTTTTTTTTGGTTTTTTTTTTTTTTTTTTTTTTTTTTTTTTTTTTTTAGCACTTTGAAGTGCTGGTTTTGGAGTGTCTTTAAATTGTTCTTCTGGGATGTCTATAGAAGTGTTCCTCAGCTTATATACACCCACAAATTTAGGCTTTTGTACATAGAAAAGACTGGGATAACACCTCGAAAACAAATCAATAAACAAGGTCTTTTTGTTTTGCAGAATGCTTAGAAGTTGCTAATGGGAGCCTGATGACTCAGACAATTTCTTAGTCTGATGGTAAATTTTTTGTCAGTTTAGATCTGCTTGCTGAGAGGTACCTTCTACCTCAATCCTGCTGAACTATAAACATGGTGTGTGTAATAATTTTGGAACCACATACCAAAATTTGAAATAAAATTTATGTAAGAGAATGGAAGTACTCATTCACTCTGTCTATCTTGTACTATTAAAAAAAAAAACACCAACCCTGACTCTAATGGAGTGCTTTCTTAATTTAAAGTCTTAATATCAAATTTCTGGGGAAAAAAAAAAAAGCTTAATAAAAAAACCCTATGGCTTTTAAGAAATGTGATATGCATACATAAAAATAGACTATTTTACTGTTTACTAGTAAAAAGTACTACTAATTACTGAAGGATTGCAATGACAACACAAATAATGAAGATACATTGAAAATACAGTAAGCTGATGCATTGGAAAGAAAAAAAAATTGCAAAAGTAGTAGATGTTTATGTAAGACTGATGGAGTATGTTTAGCAATACCCCTTGTGCATCAGAGTGCAGTTGGCATTAGCTCAAACACCCTGCCTAAAGGAAGATCAAAATTATTTCTTTACTGAGGGTTTCCACCAAAGATAAAATGAACTGAAACCCTTTCAGCCTACAGGTTATGAGACGTATGTAAATCATGTAGCAAAACCTAGCCACACTCTCTTCCAGGTAAGTTATTCTGAATTCTGGGTAGCCTTGCTGCCTGGCTGATAGGACAGACAGTGGTCAGCCTGCAGACCCCACTCCTCCAGATCTGCTGTGACTGGAGGCAGGACACATGACCCAGCTTTCTAAGATCAGTGATCCTGTCCTGTTCTTAAAATCACACACACCTCTATTTTAATCAAATAGAAATTAGCACTCCCACATCCTAATTTCTGTATGGATAAGCTTCCTGACTTCAATAAGCCCTAGTTCTTTATGAAGTGCTGTATTTGGCTCCTTGCTGTTGCTGTAAAGATACATTGAGCTGACATTTAATTTAGTGCACAGCAACTCTAACTGAAGGAAGCTGGCTCTCACTTGGTGTTGCTACATTACAAGAAATCATAAACACAGCACGAGTTGGAACTTGCAAGTAGAGTTTTTTGTATATCCCTGTTAGGGTATTAAGTACATGGAACAGAATTTAAGAGTTTTGTTGCAGTAAAAAAAAAAAAAAAGTTTAAGAAATAACTTAGAAAACAAGCTTTACCATTAGGAACTAGTTTTAAAACTATGCTAATTCTTTGGATATTAAATAGTCATCAGACTAAGCAGTAGGAGACTTATGCAACTACATGTTCATCATGTGATAAAATCTGTGCTACTGTATTTAGGATGAGTAATTATCACAGTAAAAATGACAACAAGTAGTACCCAGTGTGATGCAAAGAGCTCTCTACTAGTAATGGGTGGAGAGCTCCAGTCCTGTCAGGTTACCAGAGATGGTAGTAGCTCTCTCCTCCACTAGCTCAAAAAACTAATGGAAATCTAGCAGGTTTGGTGGATTCATGGTGGAGGATCATGGTGAGGATGATGAGGAATGTTGTATTTCAGCTGTCCCAAGGGGTAGAAGAGCTTAACTTTAGTCTAGAGTCAGGTGGATTCAAACCATGTGAAGTCAGAGGTGACCTGACTTCCCTCTGGTGGTTCTGCTTTCTACATGGTTTTATCCTGGCCCTTTGATTTTTGTCATGTTCCCACTGCTTTGCTCTTCCCCACATCCAACCTCCTGCCTTCCTTTCCACAGGTCAGCCATGCTACCCGAGGGAAGAGGTCTGGCACTGGGATCCTGTAACCTTCCACATTCCTCAAGGAGATCCAGCTCAGCCACAGCACAGCTTTTCCCAAAGGACATGCCCTGTAGATTGGGCCAGCAGTTATCACCACTGGTAGCAACATCTTGTTAAGGAAGAGAAGTGTGATCTGGTTGCTGTGCTATCAGTGAGCTTTAGATGTGCTCTGGACTTGCCTGCCAGGTCAGGTGCACCCCAGGGTCAGTGGCCAGATGCTGCTCTGGCTTGCCTAGGACAGAGTCAGCAGACAGATGCTGAGCACAAGTGGCACAGGGGAAGGGGGTTGGTAGAAGCCAGTATTCCTTTTTCTGGAGCTCAGAATAGAGGCAGGTGGAGCTGTTCTACATCTCAAGGAGCAAGTGTGTTTTGTGTTGGCATTTTGAACTCCAGCAGATGATGTCACTTAATTAAAATTTTTAGCAAATAATCTCACTCCCTGTGGACATGAGGCTGATTTTGACATTTCTTCTCTTTTCTGCTTTGCTTTTCAGCTTCTTCTTTTTTTTTTTTTTTTTTTTTTTTTTTTTTTTTTTTTTTTTTTTTTTTTAATTTTATGTATACACAATTTAGGGTAAAAATTGAGTTTGACTCTCTTTTTTCCATTGCAATAAGTGCACACAGAAGCCCTGAGAGTTATAAAACTCCTGCACAGAAAAAAAAAAAACCCAACCCAAAAAACACATGAGAGATGTTAAAAACCCCAAGTTATTTCTGGACCTGGTAAGCCCTTGTGTTGAATCCAGTTGCAAAACCATGAGAGCACAGGTGCATGCCACATGACCAGGTGATCATAAAGCAACTCTAGAATGTGATCTTGAGGAGTCTGATGATATTTTTTCTTTGTAATACATCCATCCCAAGGTGCACTTTGACATCTGTTTCATATTTAGGGTTTCTTTTTTTCTTTTATACTAGTAGCTTTAAGGGAAGTCAAGCAGATGAATATCTACATTTAGGAGACCATATGTTAACAAGGGGCTGTGAGGTGACATGATAAGGCTGGTGAGGCACGTTCACCACATGCAAAATTGCTGAGCAGTGTAAGAGGTTTATAAACAGATGGGAACTCGTGAGCCATTACAAGAAGAAAATCTCTCTCACAGGTTACCCTCTGGCCAGTCCTGAGGGTTTGGCAGGCTGACTTGTGAGATAACTTTATTAGTCACAGAAGTACTGCAGTTAGACAAACTCCCTGCAATACTAGTAAAAGCCAGATTTTTCACTGTAAAGGAGAGCACTCAGCAAAAGGGACACCTGCTTACTGCTGTCTTACTGCTCCACTTGACACAAGTCATGCTGAAAGGAAGAGGAGTCAGGAGTGCAATGACTTTCCTTGCTAGGAAATATTTGCTGTATCCAAAGTAATAAGCCAAGTACCAAGGAGGAACTGAGCGGTTGTGAAGCCTCAGTTTTGAAGTAAGTTGGAGATGGGAGTGACTGATTTCTCACAGAAAAGAAATCTCTCTTGGAAACATTGGTTTGAACAGCCTGACATGGTTATTTCTGAAATGTGAAGAAAGCAATCTACTTCCATTAAGTTTTCCTGAACCCTCGTGTTCCAAAAGGCATCTCTTGTCCTTGGTCTGAACAACAAAATTGTACATAGCATCTTTCATTTGGCAGGCAGTCTTGATTTGAAGTCGCTTGCTTCTCCATGATGGTGATATGTACCCTGTTTTGTTCAAGCCCTGCAATGTCACCATGAATGAAAAACCCTAATGCAGCTTTGCTTGATGCCAGACTAGGTTCTGCACACTGCAGATGAGGTTGTGCACAGATCATCATGGCACAATATTGGTGTTGTGATCTGCTACTGCATGTAAAAAACAGGGCAGACATTTCAGCAACAGTGACCTGTTAAATATGTAACTCCTCTGACTAAGGTATTCGTCTGTTTAAGAGGCTTTTTATCTATTTTCTTTTATTTTTTTGCAGGTGATGTGGGAGGACTTTAAAGAGGTGTTGTATTAGATGTACTAATATTGAACAGGAAAACAACAATTATTCTTTTTGCATATTAGTCAGGTGACATATTTCTATAAATAACATCTTAGGTCTCCTGAATGGCATGCAGGAGTTTCATATTGACCAATCACGAGTCCCCTAGTGAGACTCAAGAATTCTCAACCCCTCATCCCTTGCCCTGCATTAAGCAAAGTAGGCTATTGAGATTAAAGAACAACAACAAAAAAACCAACAAAAAACACAAACAAAACCCAAACCAAAACAAAAAAAACCCACAAACAAACAAAAACAAAAACAAACCCCCAAAACCAAAAAAACCCAAACAACGACAACAACAAAAAACCTCCCAAACACAAAACAAACAAACAAAAAAACCAAACAAAAAACCAACCAACCAACCAACCACAACAACAACAAAACCCCCCCTTCAAATTACAGTGAGAATAATCTAGTTTGAAGATTTGGTTATAATATGGTGCCAAAGAAAGATTTCCAACATGTTACAATAATAAAAAAAAAATTACATTTTTGTTGGCTTTTATAATAAACAAAGTACTAAAAAAATAACTGATTGTTCATAGATAGTTGAGGAAAGTAATTATTGTTTGAGTCCTTTATAAAGGACATTAGAATTATGACAAATGTATCAGCTTTTTGAAAAAGAAAACCTGATGAGCAACTGTACAGATGGCAAGACCTGTTCATTTATTGCATACCCTTCCAGGAAGAAATAAAAATATCAAACACAGGGGAAAATATATGACATTTGTGTCAATTACATGCCCAGCCAGAGAAAAATTGTTTCATCTAGCTATTCTTAAATATAGACTGCCACCACAGCCCTGACTGAAATACTTTGTATACTATGTCTTCCTCTGTACACCCAGATTTGAGATAATTTCTCTGGTAATCTTCATCTGAAAAAAACCCTCCTTTATGTCTCAATTTCCTATTGGGATTATGTAGTTGTGGGCAACACAACAGTGGGTGGTTTTATAGGGGAAACTTGACAAGGAATTGGAATTTCACTGAAAAGTAACTTTAAAAACTTTAATAGTGACTTGGAGCCGAGAGTTTTCATTGGAATTTATCAGGTTTTGACAAAAATTTGTGGTAAGGTGTTCCTCAGGCTCAGGAAAAATTTCAAATGAAGACCCCCAAGAAGAATGACCCATTCTAGAGTCTTAGAAAAGTATGTAAGAGTCAATTTTGCTTCCATCCATGAACTTTGCTGGCCATCAGACTATTGGTTCATTTAGGATGAATAAAATGATGTGGATATTATGGAGGGGACCAACAGTAACATCAGGTCTAGTCCTCCAGTGTGATGCACAGCTGCACACTACAAGCCAAACTTAGAAAATACAAGGTCTCCTTCTCAATGCTATTATCCATATTGACCCATAAGGTTATTTTTAATATGTGGCAATAAGACAAAGAGTTGTACCAGCTGATGAAAGCCACAACTGAAGTGATCTACAGAGAGAAAGCAGCAGAGATCCTGATCTGCAATTATGATTATATCATTATTGAATCTGCTTCATTTAACAGAATTAATATTTGTTTGGTCAAAGGAAGTTTGGTCTCTGTATTACAAATGTTTAGCATATGGAAGTGGTTAAACTAGTTTTGATAATGGGGCTTCTAAGCTGCTGTGGTGCATCTCAAAAATGTTACCTTAACTCATTCTGATGCACTTTTTTTAATCAAATACCTGTTTCAGTATGACACCTTAAATCTGCCAAGCTGAGTCATAAGTGCCCCCACCTTATTTCAAAGACATTGAGAATGTTAGCAAGCTTTCAGAAAAAATGAGGCTGAGTTTGGATTTTGTAATGAAACCCAAAACCAGTCAGGTTTCTCTTGGTTTTGGGTTTCATTGCAAGAAACTCTAAGATGAGTATAGCCCAGAGTGCATACATTCATAATCAGCAGTAAATGTGCAGAGAAAGAAACAGTAGAACAGACATCAGACTTTTCTCTGCAGTCAGCAATGCCTGGAAAGCTTCCCTGTTTCATTGCAATGCAGATTTGAAGACTTTGGCCCAAAAAAGACCTGTTGGCGAAGTTTGATACTGAAAAGTAATCTTCTTCAGGAAATGAGTACCAAAGAATTGTTATACCACGTAATAAGAAAGAAACAATAAAGATCCCTGGCAGGAAAGTAGTTCTGGGTTGATGGACAACAGTCATTATAAACTGGGCTTTCAAATAAAAATACCTTCATCCTTTTAAAAGGGTTTCTGTATTTTAAATATGGACATTCACATTTCAGACTGGAGAGCTTCCAAGTGACCTCCTGACTTTAAAGGTTAAGCTCTATGAGAGAACAATTGCAGACACTCAGAATGAGAAGGAAAATATGATTTTATAGCTGGAACAGACTATAGAGTATCTCTTCTAACATTTCAAGTTTGAATTAAAGAGGTAACTATTGGGAATGGTTCAAAAACAGCTGAGGTTGGAGAAATGTATGAATCTACTCTTTATACTGCTTCACAAACACTACTGCCCCAGTCACTCTATTTAAAAACAATGCATAAGGGCTTGTCTGTGCTAAATGTCTGATCTTGGTGACAAAACTGCAAGTACATAAAAGGCTGTGACAATAGTTCTGGTGGTGAAGTTATGACAAGATCTGTGTGCGCAAATTAATCAAAATAAAAAGGCAAGGATCCCAAGAAAAAAAGAATCAATTCTGACATTGTTTCTCCCTTGTTGGACCACTGAATTTTGGCCCTCATTTAAACTTTCTTAAGGCCTTGTCTTCTCCATTTCTGTTTACATTATCATTGGCTTGATATAGGAAAGTGCACTCTGTTCCTAGGTTAGTGGTTGTCCCATTTGTAAGAGATGTAGAGAAGATTAGTACAGCACTGCAAGGGGGCTGAACAGAGCTGAAGATGTTCTTACGGTCCTTTGAGATTCACCGAAAGACAGAAGATTGGAGAGTGTTATCCCCTGCTCCTCTCTCATCTCAGAAACATATCAAAACACCTCTTTTCAAATTACATTGTTTTTACTGGGTGATCATCTGCACTGTGAGTATAGGAAAATGATGAGCCCCTTTTTCTGACAGGCCCTTCTACCTGAACATTTATGCACCTTTTTGGTGGAGAGATATTTTTCAGAAAGGTCTGCTGATGGGAACTGATATGGAATTGAGACATCAGAAATCCATGTCTATAGATAACTACTATAGATAAAGAAAATACGGATGAGTATAATCTTCTTCACTGGTTTACACATCGCATTAACAGTTTCAGTGTTACTAAATAGTAAAAAAGCGGATTAGGTTTAAAATTAATGATGGAAATTCTCCTCAGCACCACCTACTCTGAAAAGAAATTAATTGGTGCAATTTAATGTTTATAATGGAAGATACTTTCGATAGCATAAATGGACCAAAAGTAAAGTATGAAGTCCCATCATCCCAGCTGAGACAGCTTTGAGCATCTGGAACTTGTTGTCAATCGGATTTTAAAAGTAAAACTTAGTAACAAAGGGATTTGAATTCCATAGGGAGTTCATGATATAAACATACACTGAGCAGCTCTGCCCCCTCAGACAGAGCTGACACTTTGTTTGCATACATGTGCCTGTGTGTGCAGTCAGTGCCATGGAGATACAGCAGAGGCAATTCCTTCTTCCTGTACAGGCTTCTGGGCTTCTGCTTAAGCAATTTTATTTTGGGCTGTAATTATTCATAGTACGCTTTGTGTTTCGATACTTCTCATAAAACTTATCAATGAGAAGATACTATGTTGTAGGTTACTTTGAATTTTATTTGCAACACCTGCTAGTCAGCAAAGAGATGGTATGCATCCCACAAGATGATGCACCACACTGAATTGTTGAAGAAAGTTGAAGAAACACAGTTCCAGTTTGCTAAAATTGGTTCTGAATTTATGAAACAAGCCTTACTGTCACTGCTACCTGCATGAAAAACAGACCCAGCATGATAAAGAAACTAGACCTGATGGGTAATGAGCACATCAGATTCTCCTGGTGTAAAGCAGCACTTTGAGTTGGTTATGCACCTTTGGAGGTGCATAAGTCAGAAGTTGGGATTCTTATGCAAGACTCACAGAAACAATGACAATTTTCCTTTGTTTTTCCAGTGTATTTTTCCTCACAGTGAAAATCAGAGCCATTAGTTGATGTCTCTGTGGGCCAAAGCAGCATAAAACCTGATCTTTCCATGGTCAATAAAGGGTAAAAAATGAAGTGACTGGACATGATTATGTTAAAATTTTAGAAAAGACCATATCATAGCACAAATACACACGTCTTCTGTTGTGCTTGCCAGATATCTCTTTAGTCATGAGAGAAACATGGTCATAAATGATCATCCTTGCAATATTGTAATTGGGGTGTTTGTAAAAATCATAAAAGTTGTTAAGTATTTATTATGTATCTGGAGATGATATCTATCCAGATGTATTACTGATAACTGAAGGTTTGCAAACATATTTCAAATACAGACTCCACATTTGTTCATTATGTTGTGGGAGGACTGGAAATGATCCATGTCACAGAAAAATTAGAAACATAATTTAGTGTTTATAGAAATAGACACAAATACTCTAACTCAGAAAATCTGTGAGTGTTTTGTAGAACTGCTGTGTTAAAAACAGTTCAGTCACCAAAGCAGCCAAATCACACCTGGTGTATGAGATTATCCAAGCAATAACAAAAATTTGAAGAGAAACATTTAGACCTGCCACTTGCTGTTCTAGGAGAGTTGAGCAATACTGCAATGCAGGAAACAACCTGAATATCTTTCCCAGAGAGCCCAACCTCCCTCTTGATCATCTGTGGTCTTGAGAACAACAATTCTGTGTGGTCTGGCAGAGAAGTACACAGAAATAGAGACATATTTGTCATTTGTCTAGCAGTTTCTCTCTTTCTATTGTTTGGTCAAACAGAAATGACCAAAAAGAGGTAAGCTAATTTATTACAGGTATCCTGGGCTTGAATCTCCAAAAAACCACTTTCATTTCTTGTATTCAGACATTATCTACACCTCTTACTTGTCTTTTACTCACTAAAGAGTTTCTGTGATTAGTAACATACAGTGCAAAAAACGCCTTTTTTTTTTTACTGCATCACTGGTGAAAATATGAAAAACGTTGTAAGAAATGGAAAGTTTTTCTCAGTTCTGTTAGCTGCTTTCTGCCTGGTGCGAGGGGGGATGGCAGGCTGCTGGGGGAAACATGCAGATGGCATAAGAAACGCATATTTAAAATTCTGTCCAGCTGCACCGTATTGTCTGGTTATCAAGGGAATTGTGAAGAAATGAGAGATTATGGGGGAATTCTGAGGATGGATTTTTCTCGATTGCAGAGCAGGAACTGCTGCAAACATTCAAACGTAAATAAACTACAGCATTTAGGGACAAATAAGATATTAAATATTCCTGGAGGTGTAAAGAGGTGGCTTGGCCTGTTCCAAGGCCTGCTGCTGGACAGCTGCAGTGCAATTAACCACGAGACCCTCCGAAGTTTGAGCTGGGTCTTATGGGTTTTGTTGTTTCACCTCCATCTGCCAAGTAATTCTTCAGTAAGCTGACATCACACATATCATCTTTCCTTGCAAGAACACATTGTATGCTCTGTGTCTGACAGATTTATTTTTTTTTTTTTCTCAGTGCTTCTTTTCTAGCAGGAAAAAATGGTGCTTTACAGGTAGTTTTTGTCATTAAGCTGGTATGTTTGGGAAAGGAAAGTGACATCAGATGCTGTACTGAAGTTTCTGGATGTGACATCATGATCTGAAATACACAATAAGAGGTAAAACCCCCATTATTTACACCATGGTGTCAAGTCTTCAGTTATAAAATGCAGCAACTTGACTACCCCTGGTGTTTGCCACATTTTTTCTGATGCTGTCACCAGTTCAGGGAGTTTTGATATTTATATGAACTAAACCAGGATTTACAATCTTGCACTTCTAACTTTTTTCAAATATCAAAATTGCATTCATATTATGATTGTATCTGATGGAATCCAGGAAATGCATCCCACTGCATTTTAAAAAGACATTTTGGAAGTACAAGGAGGTAGTACAAAATCACTTACTTTGTTTTCTATCCTGTGGCTCCTTTCATAAACCATAGCCTTTAAAATTATTAAAGTACATGGTGACGTTTAAAACAAATAAATAAATAATAAACTAATAATTTAAAAAATCAGTCCTCATATCCTACTCCCTTAGCAGCAGATTGTACTTGTCCTTCTATACATACCATGCAAACTCAGAGAACATATACATAAAGATACACACATTAGAATTTTTTTTTTTTTACTTGCTAGAAGAGGCATTATGTGACAGACTGAAAGTAACATTTTAAACACTGTGGAGGAATTATAATGAGAATTGGATCGTTTGTGGCACACCCCAAAATGTTTGTGATTATTTCAGCCTCATAAAAGTTGCCAAAGTCTATGAAAACGGCTTTTGTTGTCCTGGTATGGTGTGGTGGAGAGGTCCCAGATTTCCTATGAATCTGAGTGATTGGAGCAATGCAGCTGGCTGTGTTAGGTGACACATACCAGGACTTTGAACTACCTATAAAAAATAGGTCTCATTTAGCATGTAGTATTAGGCATTTGGCATGCAAAAATGCAAGGCTTGCCCTTGCCTTCAGCCAGTCACTGGGAGCAAGCAGAGCTCTCCCACACAGAAGGGAGGTCTGGGCTGCAGGCACGCTGCCGGCTGGAGGGAAGGCTGGGAGGGAGGCACCAAGGTGCTGGAGGGAGAGCTGCAGCCCGTTTAAACCCTGTCATGAATCTGTGTCAGGAGTGGGGGACAAGCAGAGCAGAATGAGCAAGCCTGCCACATAATGATTATAGATTCGGGGGGCTGTGTCTCAGCCATGAGACAGTCACCATCTAAAGAGAGGAGTCTTTTCCCTGCAGGGTGGGTTTCTTTTGGAGATTGTCCATAATCCCATGTTTTAATGACTCTCTAGAGTTTAACCACCTTTGTGGACAATGCCCCCCAGACCATCCTAATGCAAGATTTGTGGCGTTAAGGGATGCTGTCCTGCAACTGATGTGCAGCACAAACTTTCTCCCCTTTCTAATACATTGAACCATTGCAAGGCATTTGTTGTTTTGTCATCTCTTTTGACACTTGTCCACTTGTCCACTCCTCCCCAAGTAGTTTTGGGGACCAGCCACTGATTTTATTTCAGAACAGCTCTGTAATACATGTTCCTTATTGCAACCGATAAACATCAGAAAGGAAGAGGCAAAATCCACTTTTGTTTAAATTAACTGTATTTCCCTTGCCAGGATTTCATTTATGCACGGATTTTGACCCAGGTTTCTTCTTAGCCATTCATTGATAGGTTGTATGGCATAAGGAGTCTACAAAAAGCTTTCGGTCGTTGTCTTTCCTTAGAAAATTTTGAAGGAAAAAACCCCAACTATGGCAATGCCAGCCCTTCAGAAATGCTTAAAACATTTTTTTATAAAAACACAGGATTTCCGTCCTGTACAGGTTTTTGGGTGACATTTTTGTCATAAACCCATAGCTAGGGTTTATGGTTAGCTAGGGTTAGCTAGCATGCTAGCTAGGAAGTATTTTTGTCATGACTTCCTATGTGAGGCTATGTCCCTAATTCTACCTTGCTGATGGTCCTTAATTGGTTGTAATCTCAGGACTGTGAAATGGTTCTTACTGAAGTTTTTCTCTCCCTCCTTGATGGCATAAGGTCTGTTCCCCTATGATTGCAGTCATGTTGACAAAAGGGGTTTCAAGCCCTTTAACTTGCTTCCAAAACAGTGACCCAGGAAACACTGTTAACTTTTCTTGCAAAAGCACAATATATAAACATTTTCATTTTTCTTGGGGGCTTTTTGAAAAAGAAAGAATTTTGCAGGTTTCCTGCTGCTGCCTCAGACACACCTTGCATGTTCCCTCACAGGTGGGATTTTTTCTTTCTTTTTTTTTTTTTTTTAATGCAGCTGTACAGGTAAGAGAAAGGAGATATATTTATACAGTACATCTGCCATCTTGAAAGTTGTCAGCCAATTTTATAAAAATGTAATTTCTGAAGGTCACTGAAATTTGAGGACCAGACGTGTGGGAAGTGGAAGATTTCTGTGCTAGTAAGCAGCTGTCATTATCATTAAGATCTTAGCTCTGTTCACCATTTTTAAAACTGGTTTCTGTTTAGTGCTTATGCAAGAGTTACCAGAGGCAACTGAACTTGTTGCATTTCAAGTGTGGTTACAACAGTGAGTCAGTATTTAGAGGCATCTGAACAAGTGAAACTGTGAGAAGAAATTGTGCCCTTCAAAATCAGTTTAAGATGAACACTTTCCAGTTCTGTCCTGTTACAATTTAGTAATAACAGTGTACAGTAAACTGTTCATACATTCTGGACAGGTTGATATCTGATGTACTGAAATAGAACAGCCTCCAGTACCAGGAAGGAATTCTTGCTTTTGCAGAGAATGCCATACCCATCCCTTCTGCTGGAAGAGTGTTGCCCTTCTGCTTTTCAGTGGGTCATCACTGTAAAATCACTGTAAACAGAACAACTTCTACTCTCTGTGAAGTGATATGTTTTGCATGTGAGCAATTCTAGCTGAAGAGAAGAAAAATTTCTGAAACATTGGTACTGGTTGGTACTAGAACAACTCTGAAACAATTATGCAAATAACTGTTGTGGTACATTGATTAATCTCTCTAGCTGTTTCCTGCAAACTAGAAGAGCTATCCTGTCCCAACTGTCCTGCTAGGACCTGTCTCCTCTATAAATATATGTTGTTGATAAACACGTACAAAAGGTATTTATATGTCTCATGAAACCAGACACCTTGGTACTTCAATTTTGTCAGTACTCTTTTCCTCTGCTTGAAATTGCAAGTACTTAGCAGGAGGAAGCATGTCTAGTCAGGGAGATAAGTTACAATGGCAACACCAACTTGGTACAAGTTTTTGTGGGCAGATCTGCTCCTACCTGTCACTGTCCAACTTCATCCATATCCAAAACAATAGTATATTTTAAAAACGCCTCAACAACCAATCAAACTCACAGCTAATACCATGGGGATCTGGAATTGAGTGCCTTCCTGTCTGGCTTGTTGATTTTCTTCACCGCACATACTCATTATGATCCTACCAGAACTGTTTTTTTACAAACAGTCTTTTTTGGACTGTCTAGTGAAGCACAGAGAGTGGATGCACTGCAGGATCTTGAACTGCCCAGACTCGGACCTGTACCTTGCCTTGGGAGTCAGTATGTCAAAAATATCAAAAGACCTCTTGTTTCCAGCATGAATTATTCCCAGAACCCGAAGCAGAGGAACTAACATTTTAAAACCCAAAGTACAGCAGCCTTCCTTTTAAAATTAATCACCTTTTATCTCCTAGACAGGATATAAGTTTTTATGAGTAATTTTATTTTTCTCCTATCTGCTTACAGAGGCAGATTTTCCTTCAGCCTGTGTTTTTAGTGACTTCTTACAGTGTCCTCCACACAGTGTCCTCCAGGTCCATCAGAAGCAGTTCTGTCTTCCCACTGACTCTGAAGTTCACCTCTGAGTCTGCTCCTGGGAGTCTCCTAGCCTCTGCATGTCCCATGGAGAGTGTTTTTCTCACGTTGTCTTGCACCATGCTGGAACACTAGGTCTGCAGCAGCTATAATGTTACATTTGTTCTCTGGGCAAAAGTCAGCTGCCCAGTTTCCCCTCTGGCCCATTCCATGTCACCCAGAGTGCACACTTCAGAAGGCAACTATGACCAGTCTGCCCCACAAGCCAAAAGTGGGGCTGCTCATGACATAAACTGTGGATAAAAACATAAATTCTACAATCTGCCACATGGAACCCCAGTGCCTCTATTTCTTTTTGGCAGGTACTGGAGAACTTGCAGCACAGTGCCATCCACGTCGGGGGAAGGATTCAGTGCGCACAGTGTCTCCAGCTAGTCAGTCTGCAAACTTCCCCTCTCCAGTGTCACCTTTCCCAGCAAGCTTGTGTGACACACGTTTTTTGCAAGCAAAAGCAACAAGGGCATTCAGTCTGAGCCTTCTACAAGTGCCTGCCTTGCTGAGGAAAAATACTGTTTTGTTGGTTGGGACCGTGCATCCTTGGCATTTTGCATTCAAGTGCGCTGGCCATGCAAAGCAGTAGTGAGATTGATCTATGTGGCTAAATAGAGCAAGGAACGCTCCAGCAGCTATGAAAATTTATTGTTGTTCTTTCTCCCAGATGTTGCTGTCCGTTTGCATGTCTTAACTGAAAAAGCTTGCTAGATCTCTCTGTTGGTTTTTGTGTTTGTACACCTGAGTGTGAAGATGCTGTATGTCTAAGTCAGGCAGTGGGCGAGCTCAGAGACATCTGTGGAAATAGTTATGTAAGGTGAATAATGAGCACAGCTCACCCTGTACTTTCTGAAATAAAAGTATACACCAGCTCCCAGCCCTTGATAGATGATATAAACCCTATATACACAGGGTATTTCCATTGTTACATCTGTTCAGTAACAGTATGAAATTTCCTTGTTAGTAGCTGGACAGGGTTTTGAATGTAGTAATAGCAGAAACTGAAACAGAAGAATCAGCTTGTATCCACTTGGAATCCTCTTGCAAAGTTCTTCGTCTCAGCCAACAGACTTCACTAAATCACTCCTCTTTTAACTCCCTCTACTCCCTCCTGTTCCTATAGGATGTTTAACATAAAAAATTTCATTTTGAGGGCCCTTCACAGACTCTTCACAATAGTTTTCCATCTCCCATCTCTTACATATAAGCTCTTCCCTCCACGTCTATCACCTACTTGTTAGTTTCCAACATCTCTGTGCTCTTTTTCACAATTACTTTCACAAATGAGTTGTATCCTGCCAATATTAAGAAATTAAGAACAAGCCTTAGTCTTTCAAAATTACCCTTAAAAATCAATTTTTAAGGGTAAAGTCAGCCTGTGCCTGACTTTTCATATTGTTGGGGGCTAACAGTAGACAGATAAGGACTCCACAGACTCCTGGTCACTTCACCCCATCACCCATCACACAGTGGGATGGGGAAAAAGAAAGGACAAGTAAAACCAAGAAAATCTATGGGACAAGGCAAAATTTGTTAACTTACAAAGGAGAAGTGGAAGAAGAGAAAAAGTAAATAAAACAAAACAAGTGATGCACCTCCCATGGGCAGAGAGATGTCCTGGGAGCTTCTGAGTAAAAGATGGCTAACCCTCCTAACACCCTGTCTTTTCCCTTTGTATTGCTGAGTATGATGCTGCATGACATGGAGTATGCTTTCAGCTTGTTCAGATCATCTGCCTGATTTTCTTCCCTCCTAACCTGTTCTACGGGCTCAGAGCGAGATCCAGAGAAGGCTTTGATGAAGTGTAAATGCTCTTCAGAACAGCTGTCTTGGTTTAGGGCAAATTCGGGATGGAAACCTCCAAATAGAGTTCCTCTGGAAAGCAAACCCAAATGACCTCTCCTCCCAGCTGGTCCAGGAAAAAGAACTTCTGTCACCCTGTTCTTCTAAAGTTTTTCTAAAGTTCCTTCAGCTTTCTGATGTTTACATTTTTGCAATAGAGTTTCTCACACACTTTTCATGTAAATAATGATTGTTTTGCATTCCTTTCTGAAAGAGGAGAGAATTGAAGGACTGTTGGGTTGACCAGTGTGGTTGGAGAGGACAATTTTCCTCCTCCAGTCCATGGTCACTGTTGGAATTGTATAAATGTCGAGGTCTGTAAATAAACCACCCCTTTTTTTTTTTGCCTTGGACATCTCAGCGCTTGAGTGTCGTTCTTTCGTGTCGTATTGCGACAAACTTCCTCAGAGAAAAATCGAAAAAACTATTTATTTAACAAACAAAGTGCCCACAAGCACAAAGAATGAATAATAGGAAACAATAAAACCTCTCATTCTGGGGTGAGATGGCAAACTGAGAAAGTCCTTGCTGTAGCTTGGCTCTCTCTCAGTCTCTTAAGCCCCTCTGGAGGTCCAGGCCCCAGTAGGCCGCAGGTGCGAGCGCTCGCTGCTCCTCTGGGTTTTCAGTGCAGGACAGGTTCCCAAAAAAAAAGGGAAAAAAACCCAAACCAAAACAAACCAGTCCAGGGAACTTCTCTGCCTCAGCTAGCTAAAACTAACTAAAAGCAGAAAGATCTCTGTCCCACCGCTGTCCGAGCCTCAGCTGAGCACACAGAGTCCAGGAGCAGGAATGCAGAGGAGTGAATACTGTTTCTTCAAAACAAACTCCATGCATCTTTTTGCTCCCTCTTTGCTCCCACAACTGGTCTTAAAGGCACAGAACTCAACATACAGCACAAACAGAACAGATGATTGGAGATACAAGCACCGTAAAGTGCTAGGACAGCACTTTAGCTAGGACAACAGCTAAACCACTTTTGGTGCCTCATGATCCGCTGGAGGGCAGGAAGGCTCTGCAGAGGGATCTGGACAGGCTGGACCATGGGCTGAGGCCAATGGTGTGAGGTTCAACCAGGCCCAGGGCTGGGTCCTGCCCTTGGCTCACAACAAGCCCAGGCAGGGCCACAGGCTGGGGCAGAGGGGCTGGAAAGCTGCCCACAGGAACAGGAGCTGGGGGTGCTGGTGACAGTGACTGGACACGAGCCAGCAGTGCCCAGGTGGCCAAGGAGGCCAATGGCATCCTGGCCTGTAGCAGCAAGAGTGTGGCCAGCAGGAGCAGGGCAGGGATTGTCCCCCTGTGCTGGGCTCAGGTAAGACCACACCTCAAATCCTGTGTTCAGTTTTGGGGCTCTTATGACAAGAAGGATACTGAGATGCTGGAGTGTGTACAGAGAACAGCAACAGAGATGATGAAGGGTCTGGAGCATAAGTCCTTCAAGGAGTAGCTGTGGGAGCTGGAGAGAAGGAGGCTCAGGGGGACCTGATCAGCCTTTACAACTGTGGGAAAGGAGGCTGTAGCCAGGTGGGGGTCAGCCTCTTCTCCCATGTAACTAACATCTGTGATAGGATGAGAAGGGATGGCCTCAAGTTGCACCAGAGGAGGTCTAGATTAGATGCTGATAAAAATGTCTTCACTGAAAGGATGGTCAGGCATTGGAATAGGCTGCCTAGGGAAGTGAAGGAGTCACCATCCCTGAGAGTGTTCAAAAGGCTTGTGGGGGTGGCACTCGGGGCATGGTTTAGTGGTGAAAACACTGGCACTGGGTTAATGGTTGGACTCAGTGATCTTGGAGTGATCTTGAGTTTCTCCAAACTTGTTGATGACTACACAAAGAAGCTCATTTTTCTAAGCTTGTAAACCCATCTCTGAAAATAATAGCCTTCAAAACTATCAAATGGCAAAAGCCTCTAGACATCCATTTAGAAGTAATAGGCCTTTCCTCCTGGTTATGCTGGCAGCTTTTGGTGATCATTTTTTTAGCACCTGCCACTTCTTTAAATCTTCTGGCCAAGATCTACCAACTACTCTTCCACCTGATTTCCTTTTTTTTTTTTTTTTTTTGAGGTACATATCTAGCTTCTTCTGTTCCTGAATACCCCAGATCCCACAGTATTAAGTGTGAAAACATCTGTTTAACTCAAAGGCAGCAAAGACAGCACCAAATAAATATTCTGTGGATAAAAGATCTGAGATTATTCTGTTATATCAAGCATCAGAAACTTCAGGAGACTGTATTAATTTTACTGGTGGTCCAGACTTTCTGCTCCCGCAGTGTTCTCATGGCACAGGGGTATGTAACAGCCCTACTGATGGATTAAGGAGCTCTAATTTTCTGATTCTCTCATGGTTATATGCTCCTTACTCTTCCATTCTCAGTCACAGTTTTCTCAGTTTGCTTTCTCATGAGAGGGTGGTCTTCTCATTTTTCTATGTTTTCTTTGCTGGTAAGGAAACATTCACAAACACATGAGTTGAACTCCTGGAGCTGGATGAAATAAGAAAGAACCTTATCAAGAGGTGTAAGTAGAAGCCTTCTGCATGCACAGCAAACCTTTGACTGCCAGGCTATCTGGTTCCCTTGCAGAGAGTCCCCATATGACTGTTTCCAGGGAAGGACTACCAGCCTATCTGGGCTTCTTTGCTTCTAAATCCAGAAGAAATTCAACTTTTCTCTTTTTTCAGGAGTGAATAGTAAAATGTATCACAGAAAATTTCAGTGCTCACTAACTTCAAGAAAAATTGCAGGCAGTGAATCTAAAAATGATAAGAAAGCATTATCTTAACAGAGTTTCAGAAAGGGTTTTTAAAATAATTTTTAAACATTTATTTGGCTGAAACCTACGGTTTTATGGCATATTAGCTTTGAGACATGTTCAATATCACACAGCATGATCTGAATAAAAAAAAAAAATCAATGCAGAAATGAATAAGGTTGTATATGTATTTTGCTCCTGAGAAGCAACCTCCCCTGAAAGGTGGAGTTTGTATATCAAATCATTAGGAGAAATTAAGCTTTCAGTAATACTTGGCTGGAAAATAACTTGTCAAGGCATTTGAAGGAAGATAGCAGTCTGGTCACTTTGTTGCTTGAAAGACTACCTGGAGAGATCTGAGAAACCAGATTTAAGGTAAAAGAAGCAGATTTAAAGCCTCTATTTCCTTCTACAGGCTTATTGTTTACTTATGCATGTGAGACTAACACTTCATTGAGGCTCATAAGTGTAGAAGTCAGTGTTCAGGCTGTTCAGTCCTGTCTGTAGCCTGGTCTTTGTTAAAAAACCTCTCTTGTGGTTTTGTTATAACTCAAATGTTAAAAGAGATTTGGTTACATTTTGTTGTAGCTGTTTTGTGCCAGAAAAGCTGGCAAAGCAGGCGTTTTAATGTGTCATTTAATTTGAAATTTTTAAAACCATTCAGTGAACTAATCTGTAAAGGCCTCATTCATTTCTTTCCATTAAATTCCATTTCAGCTGAGTTTATCAAACCTCGCTTTCCTGGCAAAAGGGATATTCTTGATATTGTATTTGCACCATAAAATAGAAATACAGTTTATGAAAACACACATATGCTACAGAAACCTTTCAAAAACTTATTTCAGGGTCCCTAGTCTAAAAAGAAAAGAGCATTAAAAAGTTTAACAACCTCAGGCACAACAGAAAATAGAAGTGACTATAAATATCCATATTACTTTACCTCATATGAATTCTATCTAAATTGCATAGATGTCATACAAAACCACCATTCTGGCTTTAGTTGGTCTTCAAACAAGGTTCGTATAATTTTATTAATAAAAATATAGCTTAAACAAATGAAAACCTGGTGTTGTTTTGTGGTACTGTAAGGTATACACAAACATGTCCTTGAACATTCATTCCCACGGCACCCAACTGCACTGAGAAGGGGGCAGTTCTCATTTTTCCACCTGAACATTCTCCAACACAAAGAATTTTAACTATTAACGGAGAAAACTGGGCATTTAAGTCAAAAGCAGATTTAGACTTCATCCCGAAATTCAAATGGAAAAAAACCCTTTATTTAAAGTTTACAAAAAATTGGTGATGTGTTTTTTTAGTAGCCTTTTAAATAGCCTGATTGTTTTGAGCATTTAAAAATTTTTACAATGAATGGCAAGACCACGAAAAGTGTCCCGGTTCCCTTCTGCTCAGCCTGATATAAAATAATGATGCTGATTAAACTTATACTGTTATCTCTTGGTAGAAGGCAACAAATAAAGTCTATTTCCAAAATGTGAAGTGCCAGAACCTAGGGGACATTCACCTTTGTCCACTGTCCACAGACTGACTCATCAACAGACCTTGTAGCCTCTGCTGGTTTCAAGAAGACCAAGCAGGTAGTAGGTCTGAATAGAGTCTTTTTTTCATGTATTAGAAGAAATCTAGAAAGGAAAGACCTAGAGTAAGATTTAAAACTCCAAGATTGTTGTGAGATTTAAAACTCCAAGACTGCTTATCTTTTCACTTCTCTAGAAACAAATAAGATTTCATCTGGTTGCCAGTTAACAATGCTGAAATAGAAGCACACCCAGTGTCAGCTAGTGTTTGTATGACTGTTTAAATTCTTCACTAGACATAAAATGTGGTGTACAGATATGTATCTGTATACTCACACAAACACACAAATTTTGGGGAATAATTGAAAAATAAGTGAAAGACTACCTGGTTCCAAACGTCCTTTCACCAAAGACAAATGAAATTTTAAACACACACAGCACAAATATTTTCTTACCAGGAAATGGAGTCCAATGATAATAAATGAAAGAATTTTATTTTTTTCTTGTAAATAGAATACTTTTCATGTTAAGAAAAACTCACATGCTTACCCTCTTTTCTCCTTCCTTTGTTTATCTTTACACTGGTTGCTCTCACTGTTTCTTAAAAAAAAATGTATTTGTCAAATGACATTTAAATCCTCAGTGCTTCCTCCAGAGCTGAATTTGTGACATCTTGCCAAATTCAGTGGCAAGATAACACGGTATCAAGACACAACTGCAAATTCATTGCATCCATAAGCCTGTCAGAAACCTGGGCTTAAACTAAACTGCAGCTAAACTGGCTGAATAACCTTGGTCAGAGGGAGAACATAGGCGAGGCTACAAAACCCCAGAATCTCTGGCTCAAATATATTTTGCAGAAGAAGCTGGGTGGCAAGAGAGAAACAACAGATTTGAATAGAAGTGAGAACTTCCATGTGTCCTGAGAGCTATGAGTCAGTGAAAACACAGCTCTTAATAATGCTTCATTTTAATAGTTTTCTATTGCTGTAAATGTTCTGTGCTTAGATAGGAAGAGCGCTCATGGATTTCTTTCCCCTCTTTCACTTAAATAGGTCATTGTCTACAAACCTGGCTAGGACTATTCTTACTTGAGGATGCAGGTGGCACCATCTGTCCTTAGGAGCTCTGTGCCAGACAGTTCTGGCTTCATTTTGTATGTGAATTTTATTCCTGCATAAAATTGCAATGTGCATATCCTGTGAAAATGACTCTGCCCGAAAGAGTCACAAATGCACATAGTATACAAAATAATAAAGACTGCAAGGCTTAATTTTAGTAAATAAAAATGCAAATTTCTTTTTGATGTCTTCCCTTGCAGTACCTGAATCAGAATTTAAAATTATGTCCCAAGGGAACTCTTCAGGTGGGGTTTTGTCTTCCTGAAGAGTACAAACATTGTCTACCTAGTATGTCTTTCTGGGTAGCCTGAAAACAAAAATTCTCTTCTGTGGCAGGGACTGATGAGAAAAAACAACACAGAATTTACCTGCTGTACCTGCACTGCCAGCATTCTGGGATGAGCCTCCTACTTCCTCCAGACATTCAGACCAGGGCTATTCCAGAGCAGGACTCTCCAAAAATAAATTAGCTTAGTTTGGGTGCTGAGCATGATGAACTTGCACCAAGCCAATCTGGCCACTGCCTTGGAGAGGCAAGAGCTGGATGGCCTCTGAGGCCCTGTTTCCTGATCTCTTTCCCACTACATGTAGATCCTGAGCTGGTCTCCACAGGACCTGTGCCTCCACATTGTCTCAGGGGTGTGGAATGGAGGGTTCACAGAATGGCTTTTTCACAAGAAAACAGCAGAAGACTCTGTCCTAAAATCAGTCCACCAAGCTGTAGATGTCTAGTAGCAGGCTACCTATTTGTCAGAATATCCATTTTTTTTTAGGGGAAACTTTGCAGCAGGGCACCAGACTGGTGAAAGGATTTACTATTAAAAGTATTTATCAACAGAGTGTGTCTGGTCTCAGTTACACCCTGTGACTCCACTGAAGTCCACTGAACTTAGTCACGGGGAAACACAACAGAGCTCCACTGGGATTAAACTCTCAGTTACATGCATGCAGCCCCAGTGGATTCACTGAAGATGCAAAAACATACATAACGGCAGAAATTGGCTTGTTGCTGTGTATCAAGATGCAGGTGGCACCATATGCAATGGGTTTCCAGTCACTTGGCAGATGTTCACAGCTGTCTGAGAGCAGAGAAAAACTCACATAGTTAATTCACGTTTGGGCACCAGTTTGAGAAAAAATTACTTTTTTTTTTTTTTTTTTTTTCAGTTCACTGATGTTATTTGTCACTTTGAAGTTTGCTGTTGCTTTTGGAAAGAAAAATAGGGAGAAGCCCCTCAAAAATCTAAACCTACATGATGCATGTAGTTATTGATTCCAGGACAAAAATTAAGGGACAGACACCCGGATTTTATACAGTGTATGCAAACACCTTCAGCTTGCGGGTTGGCCAAATGTTACTTACTGTCTGTTTTTCCACTCAACACCATTGTTTTTGTTCTTCAATCTAATCTATTTATCTGTGAAGGTTTGAAAATTTGTACTCAGCATGTATTTTGGAACATCAGAAATATATACTGTTGTTTCATAGGGAACCTAAATAACTTTGTTTTGATAAATGACATGGGAGAGAGGATAGCTTAAATGTAAACAATGGTGGTTTTATCCTTTGAAAGATCCAAGGGAAGCTGTGTTTTTTGACAGCAAAGTTTATTACTCTGGATAGAGTGAGCAATTTTCTGATCTCCTCTGATCTGCTCAGCTCCTTTTCTTTCTCCCTCCCTTGCTCTGTCGTTTCACATCAGGCCTGCGTTCAGGCAGATAAAGATAATAAAATTATCACCACCTCTGGAATATACTCTGCTTTGAAGTGTTGCCTTTCCACCTATATTGACATTTGACATCACAGATTTGAGTGGGTTTTTTTTTCAGCGGATCTCGCTGGTTTCGGCCGACCTGCAGACAAGCAGCGGCTATAGCTGCGCAGATTCTGTTCGGAGAGAGGAGCTCCCCGAAAGCCAGACCCGAGCACCTCAACCAAGGGGCCGTCGGGCCGATGCCCACGAACACCGAAAGGCTCGGAGGGAGGCGAATTTGGTTTCTTTCAGTCGAACAATGAAGGCTCACTGCCACCTGTGGGCAGCGCGCAGCATCCGCAGCAGTGCGCTCCTGCGGAGAGCCGGAGCGGGGAGAAGGTCCCGGGCTGCTGGTTACAGACCCTTTGTGGCTAAAAGAAGCCATCAATCCGGGAATGCCATCGGGCAGCCCTGCCTGCCTCCCAGCTCGCCCTAATCCAACCGAGCCACCGGGAGCTGCTCTCTGGCTCCAGCGGGCTTGTCTCCTGTGTGCTGGGTTCTTCTTCCAAGGCTGGGCAGCAGCAGCTCTGGTCCATGGTCTCTGTTGGTGTATGATGCCTTCTGTGAGGGCTCTGTCCTTTTTCAGCCCTCCAGCACCCCATAAAGGATCACCACAGGTGTCCTGAGAGCCTGGATGCTGCTGTCTCCAGACCTAGAAAAACTCGATGACTTCATAATCTCTGTTAAATTGCTGATGTCTGAAACATTGTTAGTGGCGAACAGGACAAACAAGTAGAAACAGATGATAGTTCTAGTCTCACAAACCTGGTTTTTCTAAAGAAATGTGGGTGAAAACTTGGTGGTTCCAGTTTTAAGATATCCCAAAAATCAGTTCTCTGGATTCCATCCAGAACTTGATTGATAGACAACAAATGTGTGTGGGGGTTTTTTTGTTTGTTTGTTTGTTTTTTGTTGCTTTGTTTTGTTTTGTTTTTGTTTTGTTTTTCAAATTATATCTTTCTGGAATGGCAACTCTGATGATTCAATTGATATTTTCTAGGGGAAAAATAATTTTACATCATTTTCATGAAATGCTGAATATCTCAACTTAGAAGGGACACAAATGTAAGGGTCATTGAGTTCAACTTCACACTCCTTGCAGGACTACCTAAAACTAAATCACAAGACTGAATGCTCTAAGGAAGCAATTCTCTTGAATTATAAATAATTTTCTTGACCCTAACTCATTTTTTTTTTTAAGACAGGGTGCCACCAGAAAAATCCAAAGTTAAAAGGAAAGCATTAAAGTAAGGAATAGCCTACATTTCAAAAAATCATAAATTTTTACAGCATAAGAACTAGGTAAAGTAAACAACAAGCCCATACACCTGAGTTTAGACTGTGTATTATTTTATAATTGTATCCTGTGAGAATTTATATATCTATGCATGCACATTTGCATACAGTTGTCCTTAAGCTGTGAGGGCTAGCACCACACTTCATGCATTCATTTGCATTCATGAACTCACCTGTAAATTTCTCTACCCCTGAGCAAGTGAAGACAGAGCAGAGTATCTGAGCAGAATCCAGCCACACACAAACAGACACACAGCTCTGGCTGCACTTTGTAGGTGAATTTTATTCCTGCATAAAATTGCAATATCCTGTGAAAATGACTCTGCCCGAAAGAGTCACAAACGCACATGGTATACAAAACAACAAAGACCTGCAAGGATTAATCTTATTAAATAAAAACTCAAATTTCTTTTCGACGTTTTCCCTTGCAGTACCTGAATCAGAATTTAAAATTACGTCCCAAGGGGACCCTTTAGGTGAGGTTTTGTCTGGGTATGTACGTACACACCAAGTCTGTATGCACGCAACAGAGTGAAATCCTCTCCTCTGTGCCTCCACCAAGAGAGAATTTGCCTAGAGTTAGAATCCGCTATTTGCCCTCAAAATACTCATTAGCAGCTCTGTAGTCACTGTTTCTCATGTTTGCATTTTTCTTAAACTCTTTCCCAGGGATCGAAGCAGTAAACAAGGTCACTCTTTGTAAACTATCTTGTTTTTCACTTTTCCCTCTTCTGAGGAGGGACTTTGCTTGTTGACCCTTGGTGTGGCCAATGGGTCCAGGGATCCCACCTCTTAGGTGGGCACATTGTAAAAAGGTATAAAAATAGGTTCTGAGAATAAACCAGCCCCTTTTCGGAGCATCAGCCTTCTGAATCACGACTCCGTGTCTCATTGATCGTGTCCCACAGCGACACAGCTCTTTCGTGCATTTGGGGTTTAATGACTTTCCCTTCACAGCATCCCATCTCTCAGGCTCAGCCACAGCCCCGCTGGGCACTGGGGTAGGGAAAAGCGCCTCTCAGGTGAGCCGTGCTCTGCAGAGGGGCACGTTGTGCAACACCCATCTCTACAGGGCTTAGGCACTGCCTGCTGTGGAGTCTGGCCAGACTTCTTGGCTCTGAGTGAGCTCCAAACACTGCAACAGGTATGTGATCTTATCTTCTTAATAGTGTGTAAAAACTTAGCGCAGTTTGGACGCAGTGTAAATATTGTTGATGGTGTTCTTTTATCAAAACTGTTCATAGCGACTTGGCGCCAGCTGTACAGCTCCTGCTGTGCCTCTTCCTCAATAATAAAGAAATAAATAAAAACATCTTTAATAAATATTTAGAATGCAGTACCGGTTTTCCCAAAAGATTTGTTTATGAATTCTTCTTTCAAAAAGTTAGCTTTTTTTTTTTTTTTTGGTACTTCCAAACTTATAATTGTTTACTAGGGTATGAGCAATATCTGAGATAGCTGTACATAAGAGGATTTAGGACATCTGTAAATCCTGGAATATTTGATTATTTCTATATAAACATAAAAATTTATGAAATATTACATGTTGAGTTATATGGAAATACTAAGTTTCCTTTTATGTGTATCTTTGGGAATACTAATATTTTCATCAGTAAAACTGAGCCAGAGTAAAATGCATTTCATCTTTTCCTAGAGCAAATACAGAATCAGCCATAAAAATACCAGATTCTTCTAATCCAGAGGAAAGTACAAGTGTATGCTTGTATGTCATATGCATGTTTGCTTAAACAAAATTAGATAAGTTTGTGAAATAAGATTTATCAAGGATTGTCTAACATGAATATGCTGGCTCTGAAGCCTGTGAATTCCAGATAACTGGAAGCTGGAAGATCATGCTGGATGTTATCCATGTATGTTGATGTTCCTTTCTTTTGTTCTTCCCTAGACCTCCAATGCTGATTTCCATAAGAAAGGAAACACGGCTTAATGGACTTTTTCTTACCATACTACAAATATTCTTAAGTTTGTAGGAGAGAATGTGATGTGACTTGAGAGAAATTTATTCTTTTTAAAGGATGAAAGTTTTCTCTGGTTTTGTATCTCTGCCACTTTCCCATGGCTGGGAAGCGGCCTGGGCAGAAGTTGCACGGTCAGGGACACGGTTCAGAAGCAGGAAAAAGAGGGAGTAAGTGGGGCAGATGGATCACAGTACTGTATTGCTCTGCTCCTGCAGTCATGGACTGAGCCTACCTGTTCTTACAGCTGTTTCTTTGTTGGTGTAATTGTTATCTACATCTTTCAGCAATCAGTGGGAAGAACCACCAGTAGGAAAGCAAACTAAACCCCTTTTTCTGGTCCCAACCCAGTCTGCTTTTGTTTTCTGCTGCCTAGAGACCCATCTGCCTGCTTTTCCTTGCAGCTGGAAAGTCTTTTTTCCTGTTATAAAATGATAATTAATAAGATATATTAAGTTCTTGGTTCTGCATTTGAAGCTTGCTGCATAGTCCTCCCCAGTACAGGGGCAACTATTTCTGTTCTGCCTTTTTGGGCTCTTGCACACCTCTAAATATTGAAGTATGTGAAGGAAAAGTGTGTCACCCACTTATGCTAAAGAAAGATCACAGTGAGAGAAGCAAAGGAAAGAAGAGGGGTCCTACAATGGACTTTTGAAAATTAATTTCCTCTTTCCCGTTGTCAGTACCCAAACAAATACAGAAGTGGTAAGTCGTGTTTCATGTCAATTCCATCACATATAGATTTCCATTTCTTCTGCTCCTTGA
The DNA here is from genome assembly GCA_016584745.2 of Phylloscopus trochilus trochilus. NCBI lineage: Eukaryota > Metazoa > Chordata > Aves > Passeriformes > Phylloscopidae > Phylloscopus > Phylloscopus trochilus. The sequence goes on from WQNJ02000015.1 coordinate 86,962,372, forward strand.
ATATTTTGCAAACACACATCTGCATGTTAGTATTTGCCTTTCCTCTGCTAGGGATGTGTATGAGGCCTGAGAAACAACAAACACAAATATATGGTTCCTAAGAGATGCTTTCTCCTCATGCACCTGTAAACAGAGACAACACCACTCCATTTGGAGGGTGCAAGGCCCTTACACCACTTCTGCTGGAAGCCAAGGGGTATTCCACCATTTAACTTTAGACTTCCAGGCTTTTAGAAATACACCCCTGTGCAGGTATGGAATAACTCTGCTTGTACTCCTGATAGTTTTGTTTCCTTCACTTTCTTCATTTTCGAGAAGCTGTACTCTGAAACAGCCAGACTGCCTGCTGAAAAGCCCTCTTGAAAAGCAATGTAGAAAATACATTCAGGACCTGGGATCAAAGTTTAATAACCACTGGATACTGGAGATTATAGACCAAAGGTTATATACCAAAGGCCCTGGACACTGGTGCATGTTTTCTCCAGCCATACAAAGCAGATAATGAAAGATACAAAGAAGAGAGCTGGAAGAAATCTTTTATGTTCCTTGAATGTTAGCTTTTGTGATTAAAGCCATCAAAAGGACTGTCTTATCTAGTGATGTGAATGGCAGATACAAAGGAAGAGTGGCCCTGATACTAAGACACTTGATGAGGAGCTCCTTTGCTTTGCTTCACTTCACAGTGGATATGGTAACCTGGTATGACATGTCAAAGGTGAAGGTGGACAGCACAGAGCATGGGGAAAACGTCTCACTACAAGCAGTTTGCACAGGCAAAATCATCTTTTATGGGTGTGTGGCCATGCTTCCTTTAAGAGGTTGGCATAGTCAGCATACAGTACAATTCTAAATGAATTAATTTTTCTCCCAGATGTTGTAGGCACAGGTTCCTGGCCTTGGTTTGACTTGGTGAAGTTGCATATACTTTTCCTCTTCATGATGCTCCTCAACAGGAAAGAAAGAGACTTCAAAATTCTCATGGCCAGAAACAAATCTACTGTAATGCCGCTGACTACTACAAAATTGTTTCAGGAAAATATTCTGTCCATGGCAATTACCTACCTTGCAGATATAAAACAGCCTCAGATGATACAACTACTAACTAGTAAAATGTTGTCCCTGAGTTACCTGTAGGTCCAAACATCTTTTGCTCTTAGTCAGCCCTCCTATTGCCAGCCTAAGATGGACTTCTCTGTTATTTAGGTTTCTATCTTTTCCACCAGGAAAATGCAATGTAACTGAGATAATGTCAGAAAACAGTCAAGTAAGTACATGTGGATGCCCTTACACTTGACATTCAACATGATTTCTTGCATTTTTGGTTTTTCTTTTTCTTTTACTGAATGTACACCTTTGCATTCTATCTGCCTCCTTCTTTGTCAGTTTGCAGTTTTGCCTACAAGAAAGAATAACATTTGGATGTCCTGAAAGTAATTTATATTCAAGTGAACACATAGCAGCATTTTAGATTAACTGACCAATCAGTTAACTCTAGCAATGATGAAACTCAAATGATCAGATTGATCAACTATGTCAGCTACAAAGCAGCATAAGTGAAAAAACCTAATTAACCCACAGGAAAAAAATCTTCACTAACTTGTATTTGGAACTTGCTGCATCTCTGACTTGTACTAGAAGCTCCCTTTCAAAATCCATTTTCAGTTGCTCACCAGTGCTGTCCTAACCCCACAGTCACTCCCTGGTGTCCTGCTGCTCATCTTGCACTGTGGATCTCATCTCTTTCAAATTCCCTAGCCCTGTATTGCTGCTTTGCTGTAGGTAGAGGCCTATTCTGGAACTCGTTTGTACTATCTACAGGTCTCAGGGTCTAATTCTTGCCTGCATTTCAATAAAAGCAACAGCTTGTGCTAGATACTTTGGTGCCAAGCAGTGCAGGGATGTCATTCAGTTCTACCACACTGCGAGCCTTCCAGTCTAGGGTCAGAATTACTGTAAAAGTGTCTCTACTTCTATCTTTTTTTTCCCCTCAAAAATAAAATGTTATTTTATAACATGTCAGGCACTTCCATCTGGGCTCACATTCACTGCATGTGTGATTTTTTTTCAATCATCTTTAACTTTGTTTATTTCCAATTGTATTTTTCAAAAACTTTAACGCGCGTGTGTGTGGTGAGGGAAAGGCTTTGCTGAACACGTGCGTGGTGGATTTTAGCAGTGCTTATTCTGGCCATGAGAATGCAGGTATTAACCTGGCCACGACTTGTCAGACATAAGGGGTAGCTTTGTATCCATGGTTTGTTGGTACTTTTTCAGGGAGACGTAGCCAACTGTGGAGGAGCTTAATCGGAGGGACCCTAAGGAGTAACAGAAAGTAACAAGAAATTTTCTCTTTGGAAACAGATGTCTTGACTGGGCAGATATCCAGCTTTCCCACTCCTTCTACTGCTGTCTGTAGGTATGTGGGCAAAGATAGGCAAGCAGCAAGAGGGCAGAATATCACTGAAGGTGTACCTGCTTTTTCTTGTCCTCCAGGTTTCCTGTGCCCACACAGACTGGCCCAGCATCCAGCATGTATAGAGAAATACTTGAATCATCGGAGACAATAAAGTTGTTCCTCCTGGAAGTGCTAGGGTCAGAGGCTTCCACTTTTGGGAATAGCCTACTACCTCAGAGCAAGGGAAATACAGACATCTGGAAGGACAGATGGATAGCTTCACCCTGAGACATGGGCTGCAGCACTGAGATGACAAGATACTACAATTTCCAGTTAAAGATGACAGACTGGACCTAACGGGGTGAGGAGTAGGCCCCCACCATACCAAGGATGTGAGTTTCTAAAAAACTTCCTCTTGCTTTCATTTAAGCACACTGCAATTGTGGATGTTTTCTGTTGTGGCTTGTGCTTGCTGCCTTTGCCTGGGGAAGACCAATTCCTTGTTGGAATTACTCCTACTGGCAAGTGAAGTACAGCTCAGACCACTCATCTGTACCCCATAATTAGCTCTTTTCTTGTGGTACGTGAGTTCATTCTTCCCATTTCTAGCTTTTGCAGAGGAGTTCTGTGTGAATTTCCACTCCTCTGTCCTTAAGTACTTTGCTGAGGACAGGACCCTAAAAGATGTCTAAGACATTTTGCTGTAGCAAGATGACTGCAGAAAGAGTTTTCATGGATTGGGCCACAGTCTGTTAATGGAAGGTAAACCTAACAGTCAGCTTATGCTGTCAATTTCCCTTTGGCCCGGGTATTGCCAGTGCTATCCTGAGAGTTCCTGTGGTTCCAAGCAAAACCTACTGCCCATCCATCAGCAGAATACAGGCCTTTTAATTTAGCCATGGTGATATATGTGTAACTGAGCCTAACAAAAAAACACAAGGAAAAAATGCAGTTCCCCACTTCCAATCTCCTCCCCAGCCCCCCGACCTCCCTCCTTCACTTTGCAGTGGAAAGTGAAAACAGAACTTTAGCTCTGTTTTCCTTCTCCTGGTAATCCACTGTCAAGAGGCTGTCTGTCACTCTTTCCACCTCAATGAAAACATCATCAGCTTTTTCATTTTAAGTGTTGACTTGAGAGACAAACCAGCCCTCATTTGTACCTTAATGTTCGCCTAGAAAGTGTTTTGAGATTTCAGGTTACACTCAGCAAGCCAATGCCCAGTGGGTCTAAGGGCTTAGATGGAGCTGGCCTCTCAGCTTGGAATTTATTGATTTGATACAGTTTCTTTTCTTACTTCTGAAACACAAGGCATGCAGTGGCGAAGGGGGGAAGACCTCAATTAATAGAAGCATGAAATAAAACACATATGTAAAGGGAGGTAAACAATAGGCCAGGAGCAGAAACCTTGTAGGAATCAAGTTTTTTAAAAAAAAAAAAAAGAAGAAAGAAGAAAAAAAAAAAAGCATTTGCATATTGGAAAAGAAAGATTCAAACATATGAACAAACTCAAGTTTTCATTCTATAATTGTTACAGTCCCAAGCAGGACTGTGTGCACCCTTCTCAGAAGGTCAGAAGGTCACATGCTAGAGCTGTGGGTCAGTCAAGACTGTCTGCAGGTCTCCCTGTTAAGCTTTACTACCTGCACTGGAGTTTACTACATAAGGAGGATTAACAGTTTACAAATTTAAGATGAAGAGAAGATCAGTCAGTTAGTTAAACTTGTTTACCACAGGCTATATACAAGTCCTTCTTTACCAGCTGTTGTCATTTAGTGGTGTCTGGCACACCCCACATAGGAGAAGGGGAGGTGTTTTCAGTAAAACTCTGTGGGTAGCTGTTGGTTAGTGCAGGCCATTTTACACTACCTGTGCTCATGACAATCTTTCATTTCTTTCTCAAATACCCATGACTTTACTCCTGTAACATACAGAGCAGGAACCTATTGGAACCCTGAGCACTGGGAGTTTTAGGCTTTCTGTGCTAAAAGGCACTGACCCTCAAGCAAACACTACATTTGACCTGAGGCTGTGGAACAGTCTTCCAAAACTGAGTGATGGCTCTGGGATTATGGGTGTGTAGTTTGAATGGAAGTGTGTGATATCACAGGGTGGGAAACTTAGAGTGTAAGGTTTTAGAATATAGTAATATATATAAAGCAAGATGGAGGATTTAGGGAATAGCCTGAGTCCTTCTTTTTCACATTCTTCTCCATGGGTTTGGGTGGTATCTTGTAAATGGGTAGAAAAATCCACATTGCGGGCTATGGGTGTTTGGTTATCGGGTTAAAAGTAAAAATAATTCAGGTATCATTTCATAATTGGACAGTTTGTGCTTAAAAGACCTTGGAAAGAGACAGAGATAGAGCCATTTTTCTTTGCTGGCTAGAACTCACAGCTTGTGAGACTGTAATGTAGATAAGAACTAATAAACATCTGAGTCCGAACATGAAACTGCCTCTCTCAAGCATTTAATCCCTTAAATTTAATTTAAGCTCTAACAGAAGAAAAGAAGATAACAAACCCACAGGGACCAATTTCTTTCTGTGCTTAGAGAGTTGGTGGCTAGTGAACAGAGGAGCCCAGAGATAATGTACTTGTTAGCACGCCGAAAAGGGTACCAGGATGCACCCTTCACAAGACACAGATAAACTGATTTAAACCACAGACTGAGCATATCCACGAAGGCTGATTATGGTGATAATGATTAATGATGAAACAACTCACACCCCCATTAATAGGACCAGGCAGAATAGGGGCAAAAAATGTTATTTAGAAGTCAGACCCTGTAGATATTTTCTGTGCTGTTGTGTCAAATCACCTGTAGCTTTACTGACTTATTCTGGATATGCACCAGAGCAGGCAACTTGTATGCAGTAGACCCTTTCATGGTCTAATGCAGTGGCTAGTAAACAATAATAAGCACTCAACAATGCTTCTACAAAATAGAAATTTTAAAAGTTAGAAAAACAGAGGACAGGAAGATAAGGCTGATTGCTGAACAACTTAAAAATTGGAGTAATGATTCTAAGAGGACTACTTATAAGCTGTAAAAAGTTCAAGCATTTAAGTAAGAATTGTTGAATTGGAGCAGCACTTCTGAAAAAGACAGATTAAACGTTATAATTGTGTACAAAGGCAGCTTTGCTGCCACATTATTTACTAGTTTCATTGGTGTTAGATCCCTGGTGAGTAGAATAATTTGAGGTTCAGGTTTTGTATTTTTATACCTACATGATTTTTGCTCTGTATCAATTTTTAAGGAGAATGATATAACAAACCCACTTTTGTAGTTATGTGGGAAAGAAACCTGAAAAGAGCCTAATCCACAGCCATAGGGAAAATTAGTCTTTCTTAGAGTAAGAGAAGAGGGGCTTAAAAGTGTGTCATTTCTACTACATGAATTCTTTTGTAGCAACAAAATGAAGCTTTTAAAAGCAAAGTAATGCTTCCCCTCATCCTACATGTAACAGTGTAATGACATGCTTGATTCACCGTTGCTTTTTTTCCCATGAATGAAGCCTCTTGGAAAGTTAAATTCACATTTTTTACTAAGGGTGAAGTTATAAATGAGTTTAACACATGATTGATATTTTAATCCATGGTTAATCTACTTCTCCAAATCCTTCATGAGTCCAACAACTCCATAGATAGTTTATAACCATCTAAAATACATTAATCTCTCTAATATGGCCATAACATCTGTTAATCATTTGTTACCCACTTGTACAGCATTTATAAATGCAACCTTTACATAAAGTTCGAATGAATTATTTTGTGTTTGTACAACACATTCCTTTCAAGGAATGCACAGCACTTTGAAAGCATCATTTATTTGAGGCTTATTACTGCCACATGTCATAGGTAAGTTTTATCCTCACTTAACCAACAGCCAGGCTAAGAAATAGGGTTACATCCATACTGGAAGAAGAAAGTGGCACTTGTAAGATTCATCAAATCAGCAGACTTCTGCATCCCACAGACTTCCTGTGTGAATTCCTGCCCGTGACTTCTGCCACAGAGTGTCCACGTTAAGCTTCTAAAGCCTCATGCCTAGTCATGAGACATGGACAATTGCAATTCCCTCCTGAAGTGAATATGAATAGGTACAAGTCTTCCAAGGATTGGTCAGCAATCTCTCAGGAAGATTTTCTTGAAACCCAGGCCTGCAGAGACTTGTGTCTCCTGTTTGTAATGCTTGCAGTCTGCAGACAGAGAGGAAACTGGTTTTGCCCATGAAGATCCTTTGAAGCACAAGCAAGCTCTGAAGTTTGGGTTAAAGCCTTATCTCAGCAGGGACTCGTATGGTGGTGGTATCTTGGAAAGGCTGACCTGAAACAGAGACTGGACAGAGCTAGAGAATAAAGTGGGTATTTATTGAGAGGACTTCAGGGTACATCTTGGGCAGGACAAGAGCCTGACCAGGGCTACACCCAAGGTGGACTAAGAATGGTCACAAAATGGATCACTGGTCACGAGGTTTTACACTTTTTATAAGTTTTGGTCCATTTGCAAATTGGGGTTTAATTCTCCAGTTACAGCTCCAGGTTGTGAGGTCCCACCCTTCTTGTTCCTCCCTTCAGTCACTGTTGTTTGTGCTGTTGGTCCTGAATGTTGTCCTTGGCCTTCAGCAGGAAAAGGATTTGTTTTGTCTCCCTGCTTTGTGAAGAGAGCTGACTGGCACTTAACATGAGGCTCAGAACTGCACCCCTGGGCAGCACAGAATCTGGAAAACATGAAAACTCAAACTTAAGGCATCAGTGGACAGTGGGTGTCCTTGGGTTGTGGAGTAGGCTTAGACACAGGTTTGTTTCTGCCATACCCCAAGTCCTACAGCTTTCATAACACAGTGAAGGAAGGCGTGGTATGACCCAAAAGAGACATCTGGCTTTCTTGTTCCATTTCAATCACAAGCAAGTCCTCTCTCCCTGAGCAGACACTGGGTTGTACTAGCAGGGTTATACCATGAGTTCTTCACTCCTTTTTCTTCAGAGCCAAAGCCTCTTTCTGGGCTGAGCAAAGCAGTGCTGTCTTTGCAAGTCATTCTTGATATTGGCATTACCAAGGACCTCCTCTTTGCAAATAACCATTTGGTGAATCTGTTCCATCCATCACCCTTCATCTTCCTCCTGCTGGACACCATGCCTTTCTATACTCCTTATTCACCCTTTAGTCTTTGATAGCCATGAAAAACCTCCACATATGGACATCTTCTGCTAGCTCTTGATAAAAGATGGTCAGCAAGATCATGGCAGGAGACATGCTCAAAGTAAAGCACAAAACTCTGAGTTGTTCGGGAGTCAAGGAATTAAAAGATGAGTGATTATACCTTTTGCAAAGCTCTGCTTAACTCAATTCCAGTCCCTTGAATGTATTAATATGTCTGCTTTCTCACATTTGACATGATATTTTACAGGCTGTCTTATACATAAGCCTCTTATTTTTCTGAAACCAGGACGTTTTTCTTACCATTTTCTGCCTAAAAAAATAATAACCAATGCTTATTTTGGATCTCCTTTTAATATGTAGAAAGAGTTGAAAGGCTATACCAGAATAAATTTAAAGAGAGTGAATTTGATAAATACACCTGGTCTGAAAGGTTCCCCAGCCATGGAAACAGTTACAGCAATGTGAGGCCTGCTCCAAAGTATCATGAGTACCTTGTGGTCACTACTTTACCTTGGTGACCCCTTAATGAAGCAGGATTTGCAATTTGTGGAGTCTGAAGGAAAAGCCGTTCAGGTGAGAGATTTAGGGAAAAACAGCCTCCCTCTGTGAGATCCTTCACCACAGCCTGAAGGGAAATAGCCCTGTAGGCACCTATTAGTGTTTGGGCAGTGCTGCAGCAGCCCTGCTCTTTGCTCACAGTCTCTGCTGGCTGCTGCTGGGGAAGGCTTAGCTCTGGAGAGAGAAAAAGCACTGAACTCATACATCACAGCCCTGGGCACTTAGCAGCAGCCCAGTATCACTCCCTGACCCAAGTCCAGTGGCACTATCACCATGGGCACAAATTTAGCTCACTGAAACAAACTTTTGATCTATTTGCCTTGCAGACTGCTGTGTGTTATAAGCAAACCTGTGTAAGCTGGAACCAAATATAGCTGGGGTTCTGAAAATAATCTGGCTGGGACAGCAGAGTAATGAGCAACAATCAGAAGCTAACCCATGCTGTTTTTTTCTCAGCTTTAAGCCCTTTCACTGTTTTTTTTTTCCTAATAGGTTTGAGCCAGAATTTGTATGGCTGGCTTCCCTAATCCTCTGGTACCTGAAAACATCATAGTGCTCCTCCCTCATACACTGACAGCCCCTCAGACTGTGATGCAGCTTACCACTGATCACTCTCCCAGTTGTCTGGTTCTGTGATGCCCAGAAGCCACCTTAGTTCAGTAGCACAATATCTTTCTAAAAAGTAAAACAGGCTGAGGCCTCCACTTGTCCTTATTTTGCACTTTTTGCCTATCAGACTGAAGTATCACTTCTGCAGACCTTTCACATCAACACAGAGACTGCCCACATTAAATCAACATCCTTTGGATACCAAGGGTTACCCAAATGATGGCCTGGGTAAATACTGTTTACCAAGTAAGTGGTTGAGCAAGTGCTGATGGATGTATGCCTGACTGACCAAAACATTCAGAAGTATTTGGTGTTTCCCTTCTCCCTTAGCATTTGTCTTTTAATGGGAAATGTATTTGTCCATTTCCTCTGATCATAGTTCTTCTAATGTAACTATGAGGGCTACAGCAGGATAATGCACACCTCTCTCCTCTGTTTTTTCAGTGCATGAAAGTCTGAAATCTCCTGTGGCAGTAAACAATGTACCTGTTGGACCATCTCAGCACAGATCTGCACCCATTTGAGAGCTGTGCTGTCAAATTGTGTTCTGCCCAATTATTAGGGTCCACCTCTCTGCCTCAGAGACTCCATAAATTCATGTGTAAAAGCTACTGTGGGTACTTTGTTCCTGTACTATAACAAATGCCACAGACTCTTGCTGTTAACAGGCATATCCAGTTCAGACAGCCCATGGCTGAAAAACACACCATTGTAACAGCCCAAAATTTCCCTCTTACCTTAGAGAGTAAGAGGATTTTTTTTTTCAGAAAAATATAAATGTTTCTGGTGCTTCTGGGCTTGCCTACCAGTCCCCAAGTTTAACTTAATATATGGCTCATCCTATTTCAGGGTGACAGTCTGTTCTCTACAATGTTTCTCCAGCGAGAAATTCTGCTGGGAGAATGGTGCTCTTGTACAGTCAGAGAAGACAGGTTTGCAGGTATAAAACCCTTCTGGTTCCTCCTTCTCCTCAGGCAGGCTTAACTGCATTAAGCCACTTCTGAGTTCTCTTCATTGATTTCTGGCATTGACAACTTCTTGCCAAGAACTGTGTTCCACTGGGGTTTCACAGAATTACAGTGTCACAGAATGGTTTGGGTTGGAAGGGACCTCAGAGACCATACAATTTCAACATCTGCCATGGGCAGGGACACCTCCTACTAGACCAGGTTGCTCAGAGCAACCTGGCCTTGAATACTGCCAGAGATGGGACTTTGGGACGGCTGAAAATCATTTAAATCTCCATGCTGCAGATGCATGGCCCTGCCTGAAATCTGACCTAGGGAGTACCAGGATAACAACAGCCCTTCTCATGCCTTGATATCCAGACTGTCATAGGCTGAAAATTCAGCTTTGCATTAGTGCTAAGTGAAGATCTGAGGGAAGAAAGGAGAAAGGAATTCTGTGCTTGCTGGTGCACAGAAAGGTCTCTGACTGTCTCGGAGAAAACAAGGAGTTTCATGGAGAGACTAGGTTATCAGATTCCTCACCTGAATGAAACATTACATTTTTTTTCCTTTGTGGTAACCATCCAGCTGCCTTGTAATGCTTCCTTTCAGGTATGGCTTGCCCCAGTGCAGCCTACCTGGCCAGCTTGCCTAAACAGCCCTGGGTGGAGCACTGCCCAGCCCGCATTCCCTCCAGAATTCCCTCCAAAATATACATTTTTCTGGAATGTGTAAAGCAGATCAGCAGGTTGAAGGGATTTGTCCTCCAAAGGAGACCTGCAGCACTCAAAGGGGAAAACCCAATCCAGGGAATTTACTAGAGCATCTTGTTTTGAAAGCCCTTCCTGAATGATGTGCAAAATACTGAACAGATGCATCATCCACTTAGCCCTTTTGCAACGCCTATTATTACCAATTATTGAAGAACAAAAACAGGGAAAAATTATGGAGGGCAGCCACCCAATTTGAGCTTGTTCTTGAAGGTCTCACAGTATTTTGACTCCTCCTTATTCATTATGAAAGAGAGTGTAGTGTGCAGAATTATTCATGATATACAGGAGTAGCAGGCTATATATATAAAGAATGCTACAAATTCTTGGTTTTGGAAAGGGGTCTTTGGCCTCAGTTTCTCTGACTCTTTAAAATCACCTCATTTGTGCATTTTGTTCTGTTTTGGCCTTCTTGCCCATCTCACATGCAGCCAGTGTGTTATAAATGCTGAATTAATCCCACAGTGAACAAACTGAAGACAGAGTTTGCATGTATCTCCTGTAGATCCTTAGCCTCCCTCAATTTGCTTCGTGTACCTCTGATAGCACCTTTATCTCAGTTAAAGTCACTTGGAAATGTGTTTAATAGAAAATATAAATTGCATAAATCTTAACAGCTTCTGAGGTTATACACTGGCCATCACGTATATTTTTGTGACATTTTTTCAGGAAAAGTTTCAACTTACACTAATTTTGTGTTTCTCATGTCAGTATATACCGGCAGTAATAGAGTCTGGAATTTTTGGAGCTAGCTTTCCAGCAGAAGGGAATTCAGGGACATAACTGAAGAAAGGGAGAGTTTAATGCTCAGAACCCATTGTGTACACTTCTGAGTAGGACAACAGAGTAAAGAGATTTCCCACATTACAAAAGTTTCCTTGATGCTAGGCAAATGTACATGGAAGTAAATGCCTTTCTCTTAAAGGCACCGCAGAAGGCTATGGCATTAACATGATTCAGGAAAATACAAAATGGCAAGAATCCTTCTAGTTGCTGTTCCAGGTAGTGCTCAGCATTGAGAAATACAGATGAGTCAACTATCTTTAAAGAAAACAGATTAAAAAAGATATGTCACAAACACAAGAAACATAAGCAAACCCTTTGCCTAAAATGATTAGTTTTCTCATCACCACAACTTCACCCCCTTCAGAGGTCAAACTGCCTCTGTTACTTGGTACTCAAGCACACAGTGGCCTATCCTACAGCTCTGCAAAGACAAGCAGCTAGAAGAAGGGCTTCAGAAATGAACTATTTGGATAAATTGCTTCAATTTAGCGAGCTGATTTTGCTAAGAGTGAAAGTAAACAGAAGTCTTCCATTTTTATATCTAATATACATAATATAGTTTGTATAATAGTAACAGCAACTGAAAAACAGCTACAAAACTAAGAAATTCTATAAAATCTATTAAAGAAATTATTGACTCTTATTCATGATCCTCTAAATGTCACATCACTAGCATCTTGTGTACTCTGTGTTCTGCCACAGAATATTGCCAGGAGCATCATCACTGATGTGATTCCAAATAATTGCCTGGACAGTGATCTGTCCACACAGCACACTTTGTGGGGTACACAAATAATGGCATCACCCAACTGATAACTTTTTAATGGTGCTTTACAGCATGGAGCAAACATTGTTTTAAGACCACAGAAAAGTATCACACTTGCAGTTTGATTTCCAGCAGGGAACATTCCACCTTGAGTTAGTTTTCAACCACTTGCCAAAAAATAAAAAAAAAAGAAAAAAGAAAAATAAGCTGCTGCATTTGGATATGGAGTGTGAAATCACCCGAATGGGAGTAATATGAGTGCACAAAATTGTACACCTGTTAGTTATTTCTGAGAAACTAACCTGTTCATGCTGCAATTAGGTACAGTGTAAATCACAAAGACAGAAAACACATTCAATCAGTTGGACATGGTGACGGGGAAAAAAAAAATCAGATTTCATGGCTTGATAGAAAAATCACATTAAGGTCTAAATGAATTATTTCTATGACTCAAATAAATTATCATCCAGACTTACATTGGTATTAACAAGATGAACATTCTGGAGAGAGAGAGAACGATATACTCTGGGGTAAGGTGGGTGTAAATCACTGCAGTCAAAGATACAAGGGTTTAGCTAGGGTATGCATTGAGAGTGCTTCTAGTGGGGAGTCCAATGAGAAATTCCCTTGATGTGAATGGTACCATATCTGGTTCATTTTCCAGACATAAGCCCACAAAACTCCCATTTGCTGTGTCAAAAGATGATTTGCTGCCACCACATCAGCAAACCTGTGCTTTGAAGATAAATGTAAACCGAGGCTGTAGCAGCAGGATCCAACACCATGTCAGCCATGCAGGAGGAGTCTCAGCTGCAGTGTTTTGGTGTGACAGAGAAATGTGCAAGCTTTAAATACTGCCATGGAATTTAAAACTTGACCATTCAAGGCTGCTGACCTTAACACCAGTGGCCTGGTGCTGCTGGGATGCTGGCAGCTTGACATGGTGCCATTTCCTTTCTGAGTAGTTGCTGTCTCATGGAATTCACTGGTGTGGCATTGTGAGGCAGGTCATGCATCAGGGCATGGCATCTGCACATATCTGCTTCCAAAAAATACAGTACTTCTACAATAAGTTGTCTAACCTGGCATTTTTATGAGAATACATGTGGTATGGTAAGCAAGTGGTTTTGCAGGTTTCTGCAGCACTGAAAAAAATCAGTAATCACATTTTACCCCTATACTTATAAAACACTAGCAGAGATTTCCTATGAAAAGGCAATAGCCATGAAAAGCCTGTATGTGTGAATACGTAGACATTACATGAAATATTCATTTGGTATTCCTATGTGTCCTGAAGTAACAGCCTGCACCAACAGCTACATCAGCATTACTTTGCTGTATGTCTTGAAACTGCGGCCTGAACCAGCAAAAAGAATTATGTTACAACAAAAAAATACTACATGATTTTTTTACACACAACCTTTAGCTCAGCAACCCCTGGGATTTATTTATTTATTTATTTATCTATTTATTTATTTATCTATTTATTTATTTATTTATTGTTTGGGGTTTATTGGTTTGGTTTGGTTTGGTTTTGGTTTTGGTTTTGGTTTTTGTGGTTTGGTTTGGTTTGGTTTGGTTTGGTTTTGGTTTTGGTTTTTGTGTTTTGTTTTGGCCAAATAGAACATTAATTAAAGCTCCCTGAAGGCAGTAGAATCCCTTCATTGCCTGCATTGCCTTAGATGGAGTGCACCAAGTACAACCCTCTGTGCTTGCTGACAATCTTCTTTCTGACCACTGAAACCCATGGTAGTGCAGATAGGCCAAATGAGTGAGAGATAAGCACATTAACAAAAACATGCAGTCTCTCTTATGAAATCATTGATAACTTAATTTGTGCTAAGATATTTAAATTTCCTTCGATTTGTGGGTTTTCCAAGAAAAAAGGTGGTGGTGCCCGGCCAACAACTTAAATACCTCTTCAGGTCATAAATACAATCCTCAGTCTTTGCATATACCCAATATTAGTGTTGATTCTTCTAAGACATGACTTCTGAGGAAGCCTTACATATGGTCCCTACATATATTCTCCTCTATTACATCTTCAAACCTAGAGCATTTTGTCTCCTGTGAAAACAAGCCTTTCTTTGATGCCAGGGGTGTGTGTTTATGTATCAGAGACAGTGAGCTTCAGCACTTACAAATCTTGCATAATCACTTCTTGATCTGGGCAGCACTGGGTGGAATCTTCTGTCATGATTAGTGAAAACAAGCAGGTGAATGCAGAAGAGATTATCACAACAGATCTGGTGTCTGGGTGACTTTGGATCTGTATTGTGTCGTGCTTACTGAGCAGATTTAAATATCCAAGGTAGACAGCAACTCAGATGTAATGATGCTTTTTCAGAACATTAAAAATTAACTCAGTTATTAAATGAATGCTGTTAAAATGAAATCTTAATGTCTGTAAGTAAGACAGAGGATAGTCAGCAGTCATTCTACCACAGCTAAGAAGAAAAGGTAAGGGGAAGTCAGATCAGTGCACCAGTTGATAGCCTTCCAACTAGAGGAATTACCTCTCTTCAAAGGGGAAAAAAATTGGAATGGGTTGTTCGTATGGCTGAGCTGGGGTTTATAAAGTTTATCTTGTACAAAAGCTAACAGTGACAAGTGAGTTTGCCATAAAGTCAACACGTATGCCACATATTCACTAGGGCTAGGTCTGTGATGCCAGCCTCTCCCTATCACTGAACTACGTCCCAGAGCTGGCCACCCTTGATCTGAGGGCAGCAGGATGCTGGTCATCTCAGCACAGCAGGGGCTGTGTCTTTGAGGAGGCTGCTACAACAATAAACACTGAGGGGAATGGTGGGAGTGGTGAAGCAATCATCTGCACAGTCTGCTAAGTGCATTTTGAGATGCACTGCAGACTGAGTATTCTTTGCTTTTGTCTTAATGCTGAAACCAGAACTCCAACAAAGTCAGCCTGGCAATGGTTAGCCAGATGAAATAAGTGTTAATTTGGTAAATTCTTGTACAAGATCCTCTTTCATGATTAGCAACTGAAGTGTGGACACTTGGCCTGCTTGAAAGGGTGCGTCTGTCATCATTAACATGATGAGAGTACATGAGGCTTTGAAACCGAGGAAAGCTGATCTCCTAGTGTAGCTTGATGCCTTCAACACAATTTCCAGGGAATCAGCACATCTGTAAGCAAAACAGAGCAAGGACATGCCAGCTAACACAGTGTGCAGAAGAGCAGAACAGGAAAGGCTGGAAGTCTCTTTCCACCCTGCAGCAATTACCCCTTGGCTAACAGGGAGGAACAGAGAAGAGGGAAGCCTAGGCAGATGAGGATTTCCCTCAGGAAAAAAATCCTTATGCCCTCCTGGGACACAAGCAGCCCAGAGCTTGAAAAAGAGAAAAGGGAGTTAGTTATAATTTCTTTCTTCAGTAGCTGCAATGGCCATTGCACAATCTGTTGGATAAAACTACACAGCTCAGTGTAAAGTGCAGTACTCACTGTTCGTGGGGAAGGGATAGAAAAGGAGCTTGCAAGATGCAAGGGAAAAAAATAAAATTAAAACACCACTGCTCCTTGTAACAGAAACTTGCAAAAAATTCAGCTCCAAAATAAAAGAAAGGTAGTTATTTCCCAGAAAAACAGAATGTTTTGCAACTATGCAACCATGGTTGCATTTCAGCTTTTGTGGGAGAGACTGCTATGCAGCTCATCAAACTCAGAGGTAGCAGCAGAGGCAACAAAGGAGATCTGCTGCTACTGAGAACCTGAAAAGACCCCTTTGGCTATACCTGATTTGAATCTGGGCAGACACTTCTACCTGAATTCAGAGTCTGTAAGTTATTCTTATTCTGCCAATGTTTTGGTAAATATAAGAATTCGAAGCCAAAAAAAAATTCCAGAGACTACTTTAAAGCTTTTCATTAAAATATATATTTCAGTGCAAATTAAACTGTAAATGGTGGAGGCAGAAAAAAATAAACGTAGTAGGATGAAAAACAGACACCTATGGGTTGTCCTGAACAACTCACACTTGAAAAAGCAAAGTGATTTATAATGCTTGGTCCTTTTCTTCACTCTCTCTTTTTTTAAAACTTTTTTTTCTACTGCTTTTCTCCCTAAATCTATTTATTGTCCAAGTCCAGGAGGTTCTCTGTGTCAGACAGACATAATGATAGCATTTCTCTGTCAAGAGAGAGAAAACAGTTTGCTACATGCTTGCCTGACACTCCTCATTATCATCTGTGCAAAACAGGCACTGAAAGAGAAGAAGAAATCAGAAAAACTAATGCCTCTTCCTGGAGTCATTCATCAAGAGCTTTAGTAGCAAATGTTCCCAAACTTGCAACACAACCTCTTGAAACAAGAGCTGACTTCTTGCTAAATTCCAATATTAGTCACAGTTCTGCGGTCACAGCTCTTTGTTTTTAAATAGAAACCTTTCTCATGGCTGTGACAAGTTACTTTGTGGAGGCAAGAAAGGAAGGTAGGAGAGCTTAGGCTGCTGTTTGCTGTCCTCTGTTGCAGGTGACCACAGAGGGCAGGATGGAGGGAGGAGGAACAAAACAAGCCCTCCAGAGGCTGACAGACACGGGGCTTTCTGGAGAGTGAACAATGCAGGCAGTGTTACCTGCAAATGGGACCTTTCAACACCCTTGGAAAGGAGAAAACTTAAAAAATTAAACACTCTGCAGTGGGTTCCTAGTGGCTTACACTCAGTGCCAGCTACAACCAAACAAGCCTGCTTGTATAAGCTTGTTAATGGGGAGAAACACATCTGATCCGTATGGTATTTGAAGATGATTAATGAGAGGGCTTCTGACAGGATAAACTTTCTTTCCTTTTATGTGTCCTTGGCTCCAGGCAGCACCTGCTGGCTTGCAGTGAGCTGCTATCTGGAGATCAGTCACTGGAGCTGGCCACCAGAGTCAGCAGGGCTGAAAGGGCTCCTGCCCAGGGTGGCATTACTGTCTGTAAGGGCAGCAGGAAAAACTGGGGGTGCCAGGGCTTAGGGCAGAAGTCCCACCAGACAGGCACCCCAGCTCCCTCTGACCACAAAGAGTACCACGAGAAAGCTCCTGTGATATGTGCAGGCTCAGCCCTGCTCCTGGTGGTTTGAACTCACAGCCACTCACCTCTCCTGAGCACAGCAGCAAGACTGCTGACTCCCTGGGCTGCAGATCAAACTGATCTATCAGTTCAGCCAAACCTGCAGGGATGGTGACTCAGCCACTTCACCGTGCAGCCTCTTCCAAAAAACAAAGTTACGCAGTGGATCAGCCATTGACATACAGCCATTAGATAGACAATGCAAAGTTAGAATGAATAATTTCCAGACAGAGTATGCCTCCAGTAATCCTGGTCCCCCAATGTGAGTGCTGCAATATTCATGTAGTAGTGCAAACACACGATGAAAACTCTGGGGGAAAAAAGTCTCATGCAAGGAGCTCTTTAGAAGTCGAGCAGCTTAACTTTACCCCGATTATTGTTGGAATTTACTTACAGTATAAAGTTCTGCAAGCTGCCAACATCTGATAACAGTAATTTCTCCTAGATGGGAGTGAGGTAGCACATTATGTTTCATATGTTGTGAAGGCATAACCTGTGGCATGGTTTCAATGATGTAAGTGCAGAGCTCAGGGAAACAGTAGAACAGACACCTTTTCGAAAGAGACATTGAGTAATTGTTGCATGTGATATTCCTACAATTTTTTCTGGCATAAAATGAAGGTAAAACAGCCCTGTGAGCCCTCTATGCCTCCTCCTCATGTTAATTTCTGCCACCTACCAAGACAGCCTGCAGAGTGAAGACATCCATAAAATGTAGTACCTTATTCTTACCACTCTCTAACTTCTGGTTCTAGACAATTTAAAGTTCCCAAAGCTAACTTTGGGCAAGAAAAAAGCCACTTTTTCCCCAAGTAAACAATACACATAGTAACCCCCCCCTGCAATATTTCCTTTGTATACCAAGTAATGTATACAAAACACTAGAACACCAATAAGAATAAAAGCTATAGCAAGATAGCAAAATATTCAGGTTAAAAAAAAGAGAGTAATAAACCCATTTCTAACAAACATTAGGACCTTAATTTAGAACAAAATAACCTGACGAAATCCTATGCACGTTCAAAACCATTTGTTAACAAAGTGCTAACTACATTAATGTAGACTCTGTGATTTCCCATGTTCTTGTGCTTAGCACATAATACTGGGATTCTATTAATGAAAGCAATTTCACACTTTAGAATTCTGTGATGAAATGTTAACACGTTTCCAAACCCACTTCATTGTAAGGGTTTGTGCTGCATATCATAAAGTAGTAGTTCTCTTGAAAAGTGCCAGTGCTGCAGACAAGAGTTCTTTTCTGCAAAGGCCATTGTGAGCTTAAACACCACGCACCTGCATGCAAGATATGGAGGGGCAAAGCAGAAAAACAAAAGCAGCCAAGCACACAATTTGAGAGTCAGCCACACAAGAGAACAGTCCTAAATGCTGTGAAACCCTGGATGTAGGACTCTGACCCCACCTCTGCTGCACGGGCTCTCTCCTGGCTCAGCTTGCTAAGCTCGTGGCAGGGACTGCTCAGCTGGGTCAGCTGGGAAGAATTTTACAGGCAGGCTGATTGATTCCAAGACATTGATGTAGGCAGGTTTCTTACCTGGATTACAGTCAGTGCTTTAATTGCTCATAAGGGGCATGCCAGCACCAGCTTTAGCAGAGTACACCAGCAGGAACTAAAGAACAAGCCACACTTTTACCTTGATCATCCTCATGTTTTCTGACCCCATCCTCATCATCTGTGAAGGAGAACCAGACAGTTTTTCTTAGCACAGCACTCTCTGGTGTACTGATAAATATAAAAAAAAAAAAATGGAGAGGATTACAAGGAGATCAGAACAGAGTGTCAAAGGTCCATTTTGCCAAGATTGCAAGACTTTATTCTCAGACTACAGGAAACCTTCTGAGTTTTTCTATATATTTTCTTTTAATAAAAGCACCTACTGTACTTCAGATGTCTAAGTAACAAAACCAAAGCCACACTGTTAGTGCGGGAGTTATGTTCTTTCATATTCAAAGAATAAACTGAAATACAGTTCTTGTCAAATCTGGCAAGAACTTTGCTGAAGTTCTTTGCAGAATTCGTCTGCAGCGGCAATGATGTCCTGCTCTGAAAGACAGATTTCTGTCAGACTAACAGTGAAAATGATATGTAGGATCTGATTTCTGTATCTATGCCCTTTCTCCTTTAAACAGAGCTGGGATGTTGTTGTGTAGCTTCCTGGAAATGACTGTAATTTTGTAAAAGGGAAGTGGACCAGCCTGGTTTCCATGAGTGATCAGAAATGTCTACCCATGCCAGCAGCACTCAGGCATTGAGTTGCTAATGGTCTGAGGAACAGTGGCTCTCTGGTGACAATCTCATTTTAGTGGGGAAAGGTGTAGTCATCCTGTGGATAATCATACAGGACTGCAGCAGTCCTTTTTGTTCTTTTGGGGGAGAAAGCTTGAAATTTGGTGATTTACAGACTCACAGCATCAGTTCAATAGGAGACATTCTACAGAGACCTTCAAGTCCATGAAGCTGAAATATATTTGATTCATACCTTGGAAACATATTGCTGGCTATCAGGTGAGAGCAAAGGCTCCAACCAGATGGCAGAGAGTATTCTGACAGTATTCTGTTGATACTTTCATAGTAATGAAGACTAGCACTGTTGAGACTCATGAAGACTCCAAGGTGCCCCAACTTCTGTGCATTTGCAGCTGAAGAGACACGTGGGAGACACAAACTTTGATCAAATAAAAAATATTCACCTATCACAGCATCTGATAATGACAGATTCTGGGAAAGGAATGAACTGTAAGAATAAACATGTTGTGAAGCATCCCACACATCCCCTAAGAAATGATTCAATCTCCCATTAATCACTAAGGTAATTTCTGAGTCAAAGACAGTACCTTTGTATTTTACATATTTTGGAAGATGTACATTTGTCCACCTGTTTTCCAAATGTGTTTAAATTTTTAGCAGCCATATTTTGCTGTAACAACCTGTTTCATAGAATAGTCCATTCCCAGTCTGTATTGAAATCAACTTTCCCTTTCTTTTTTGTATTAAATGTCCCATATTAGTTTAATTTGTTACCATATCTCCCGTATGCAGACAATGTCATTTCATAACTGTTATGAAGTTTCAAAATGAAAGTGCTTTACACTTAAGAACAATTACGTCTAACCATGTGAAGCTGACTTTAGAATATGTATAGGTTTTTTGAGTTTTCAAATTAATAGCTTTCTGAACTGCTATAACTGAACCATAATCTCCACACAACAGCAACAAAGAAGAAAGGATAACAAAAGGAGCACATGCCATGTGTTAAATACTGAAGCTGAAGGAGGCCAAGCATTGAAAAACAATGCATCAATGTTGCACACGACACAAAGAAATGACAGCCACACATTGTGATGTCCAAGGCAGAAAAGAAGCAGTTTATTTACAGCTTCAACATTTATCAAATTCCAGCAGTGACCATGGATTGGAGGAAGAAAATCTTCCTCTTCAACCACACTGGGCAACCCCAGTTGTCCATCAACAGTTTCCTCCTTATGAGAAGACTGTAAACATGGTTATATCGTTACAATAACAAGAAAGTTGTTTATGTAAAATCGTGTCTGACTCCATTGCAAAAGGTAAACCCAGAAGGCTAAAAATGGAACTTTAGAAAACCCCTTAAAGAGACAGAGGAGAACAGCAGAAACCCAGACAACACAGCAACAGAACCCCAGATCTGCAGAAACAACGCTGCTGCTTTCTTCCTGCTCTGTTCCAGAGGATGGCATCCTGTGAAATTAATGGAGAGCAAGAAGAAGACATGTAGAAGGTAGTAACATTACTACCGATGTTGCGATGCGTGCCTGCTCTGGCCCTGGCTCGATGTTCAGCCTGGGCCTCCCCAGGCAGCTCCAGCACGCCTCAGCAAGTCACTTTGTGGGGGCTCTGTTCACACAGCTAGATAACACTGCTATGGCTGGTTCAAAGAAAGAGGGGACACTCTCGAAGTTTCCAGGGAACAGAGGCTTTATTTGGGGAAAAGGGGTCAGGGAGATCCCCCCAGCCACCCCAGGCTGGTGCCTCTGGAGAGAGACCCCGAGCCTGGGGTGGTGGGCGGATTAATACTACAATTCTGGGGAGGGTTCTAAGTGACAGATAAAACAATCCAAATACATCATGCCAAACGAAGTCACTTAAGTTCTAACAAATCCAACACAAGTTAGAGGGTGGCCTGAGGGCAGTCCAGAAAAGTTAGTATCTCTGTACTTCAAAGATAAGGATGCTATGATGGACAAGAGGGAAATTATGCATGACAGAGGGGGTGAGCCAGGAAAGAACCAATAAAAGAAAGGTTCTAGGCAGGGGCTAAAGCTGTCCTAGAAACTCTTATCGAACAACAAGAAAGTTACATACTAACACAAGAAATACATCCTAAAACAAAAGGGCTTTCTAGAGTTAATTAGCTATGCTAATACTTAACAATAAAACCCTTCATACTGTATTCACAGCCAAGGCCTGTAAATTATTTTTTGCAGACTCACATACCAGCACTCCGTGAAGTTCACCATTCCATTAAATAGAGAAGGTATCTTAGTCTTATTGGGAGGGTAACTTTATGAACACAGTAACACACAGCACAATAGTAGCCACGGGAGGAACATGCTAAGACACTTCACCCAAGGACCAGAGGGGAAATCTCTCTGGCACATCACAGTCACCATTACCTCACTCTCCTTTTCCCTGTATGTCTTTCTAGCATCATCAGATAATGGCTACTCCTGTGAATTTGTTTTGCAGCCCAGAACATCCGTGATGAAGAAATGAGAACATGTGCAGCTCAGGAAAGCAGGATCCTGGTAGAAACCACTGGAAATATGCCAGAGGGAGAAGCACAGGGTGCTAGCTAAAGAAGAATACAGTGACTCTTAAATACTCAGATATCCCCCATACTTTGTAATCATCACTGAGGCAAAAGGATTCACCCAGTGGGACAGGTACTAGAAGAAGACCCTCTGGAAAAGTGCTGGTTAGGAAGTACATACATGCTACACTGATCAGCTAGGGCAGATTGCTTTAATCTTCAGGCTGGATACCAAGATTATGCTTTTAAAAGTGCCAAAACTGAACAGCAAGCTCATGCCCCCCAAATTTTCTTCCTTTCTGGTCACCTGTGATTTACTGGCAAACATTCTTTCCAGACTTCCTAAACTCAGGTTTTGCCTAAGATGCCTTACAGCAGAAATCGCTCCCCCTTACCCTCAACATGCAGTGAAGCTCTGAAATAGTTAAATAGGCCAAGTGACACTTGGGTGTTTGCCTCTGTTTTGAAGTTTAAAGGAAGAAAAAAGACCTCCATCACTTGCAAATCCCATGCAAGTTCCTGCAGGTAGAGCATAAGGGTGAAAAAGCCCTGCCATGTCTGTGTTTATTATGACAAATACCTTTTAAACTCCCAGTCTGCATTGCAAATGTTAGTTATTTTTAACAATATACAATGAAGGAGGAAAAAATGAAGGGTGTGTCCCAGCCTCCACCCTTCTGCTGTTATCTGAAGATCTACTTTGAGAGAATTACTGTTCTGCATTATCTGTCAGCTCCCCACTGTCAATGTCAAACTAAAAAGCTAAAAAGAAAGGACAGGAGACTAACCCAGTGTTCTTTGCAGCTGTAAATGCTTTCCCAGCAATGTCAGCACAGGGATGAGAGAAGTCAACTCTCAATAGACCAGTCCACTCCACAGAGAAAGAATAACAAGCAGGTTAGCTTAAGCACTAATTAGGTGATCCTATCTGTAGAATTTCCTTGCCTCAAAAGTATAGAAGGGGAGAGGAAACTTGAGTGTTTCAAGGAAGGCTCAAAAAATCTCCACTTTTCTCTGAGCCATCTTGCATCTTGCACTTGGGTACAAGAAGCCACAGTTGAAAGGATCAGGTGGCATAATTGGACACTCTGTAAGTCTCTGCATAGCAGGAAAGGTTATATACTGGGATGGCCTAGGTGAAAACTGGCACAATAATAGTTGTTGTGTAAAACTATTTGCTTTACATTGCATGTTGTGCTGTATTTCTGTAGAATCTGTGTGCACGGATCAGGTACTTTTCCCCATCCCAGGGTAAAATACCAGAATAACTGTTCTTTGAGTACCACTACAGGTCTGCACTGATGCTACACCATTGACTGCTTTACTCAACCTCAGAAGGTTCACTTTAAGGCAAACTATTGCTGTTCACAAGACAAGGAGACCAACAGGACATACCTGCACTTCCTGACACTTGTACTGAAGACGTTTTATATATTGGTCCCTGATTGCCACAGAGGGTTTGAAAAACTGTTGGTTTTAACTATTAAAGTGTCTGCATTTAGTAGAACTATTCAAGGAATTACAAAATTTTCTTTTTCACCTAGCCAAAGACAGCATGAGCATTTAAAGCATGAGCTTTCACCTAGCCAAAGACAGCTGCCCCATTTTACTGCTAAGTGTTGGCATCACTGCTCTGGAAGATGGTATGGTTTGGACCTAGTTTATTTGCTGCATTAAGCAAAATAGAAAAAAAAAAAAAAAAGCCTCTCATAAGATGACCCATAGGGGATAGTTCACCAAAACTTTAAATGTGAAGTAAGCTGCATTTCTAAATGCTCAGACAGACACAGACATAGACCAAGGCAAGACCAGCAAGTACAGTGTAACACTAAGAGGTCACAACTCTCTGCAAAAGCTGAGATTTTGCCTTTTTTAAACATCTCCACAGATGCATTTTCTGGAAGTTGAGTGTCTTTAAGTGGTACGAGTTTTTGTACTAAAGTAGTTCACAAAGGTACAACTATTTGATCCATAAAATGATTAATAAGACCAGCCCCTATATGAGCCTGAGCACAGCTGAGTGGCTGCCTGGACCAGTAAATCAAGTGCTTGACTATAATGAAATTACTGTGTAAAGTCTCACTTCATCAGCAGATTTTTGGGTTAAAGATTTTGCCAGGTCAAGAGGGAAAAAGTGAGAGCAACTTTTGGGAAATCTTGAAGAGCAGCCCATACCTTCTAGTGACGTATGAGTGCCCCTAACAAGTAAATCTTAGTGAAAAATCTAGGTTATTTTTTTACTGGACATACTTATGCACCTCAGCCTTAAAAATTTACAAGAATAACAACCTAAAAACTATTACAGGAATTTATGGCAGAGTGGGACACTGAAAGCTGCTTTCTCAGTCAGCAAATGAGAGGACATCAGGACAATCCTCTCACTGGTGGAGCTCCTTCTAAATATATTTACACATAGAAGCAAGGTACTGAATAAAAGTCTTGCTGACTAGTCACTTTTACATTTTTCTATGGTCATTTTTCCACTGTTAAAACCCAGCTGAAGGAGTATTGTAGACAAGGTAAGCAGGTGGAACTCTAAATGCACACAGCCACAGTTAAGAAATAACAAACTTTTGGCCGGGGTTTTTATCTCATTAAAGAAATGCTGTTTTATTAATGTTAGCTGTTGGCATGAAACTAAATAAAATCTTTGCTGTGACAACAGTTTCAGCTGGTGCAGTGGAGTTCTAGCCATCAAAAATGTAGAAAGCTACCTCTGTGTGTAACAACACTGCAGTAGGGGCTCTTGGGCAAGAGATTGCTTTCAGTCCTTGCTCCCATTTGGGAGAATAGTTCAAATCTTCTCTACCACATCTCCCCGACTTTATAACCTGCCACACTACTAAACCCTCCAGAACAAGACAAAAACAAGGTTTATTGTAAGCCATGTGGACTCTTGGGAAAGGAGGAGTGTGCGTGCTGACTGTTTTTTTGCTAAGCCCCTGAGAGAAGAAGAATGAAACAGAAATCTTGTAAAGGATTTATGATGCCTGGGATTAAGGAAATGTGTGAATGCTCTTGCTTAACTAGTCTTGAGATAAGAGAAACATGTGGAACACTTCAGTGCAACGTAACTAATGTTTCAGTGCAGGTGCTAAATAAAACAAATGCTTATATCAAAGCCCTCGTCCAGACATCAAATAAACAAACAGGCTGAACTATAGTTCAGAAGTGAATTTAGGGAAACTATTCCAGTGACTATAAACATAATGGAATTTCCGAGGCTGTTATGGGAACCTAAGCTGCATTCCCCTGCACAACTGTACCTGAATTAATTTCCTTCCCAGGAGCCTTTGGGATGTACTTTTCACAAAGGTAAATGACTGGAGTTTCCCATCACAGCTGAGGAGATGGTGGTTAATCTGTTCATCTCTTAGCTCTGAACCTGTTATGTTTAGATTCTTAGTACATTTTAGTCTTTCTGGGAGAACTTGTGAAGGTTGTTTTGTGTCCTGTCTCCTTGGTCTTAAAGTTACCATAGTAACACTGCATGGAGGAGGATTCTTTTGACTAGGAAGGCATCAACAGACCATTTGGCTTGATATCAGGAATGACAAGAACCACAGAATACTTTCCTGTGCCTCTTGCACAACTTCAGCTGAGAAGTAATATTTTTGGACTGTACACAAGACTGGCCTTTTGATCACAGAGATCTAGAGATCTGACATAAAGATGTAAACATGGAGAAACCTGTGACACTTGTAAACCTATTAACCAGAGATAAAAAGAGCAACTTCTTTCTCACCCTCAGGTCTGCAAGCAAACACAACATGCAGGTTATCAGAACATGCAGGTTATCAGATTCCTTTTTTTTTTTTTTTTTCCCTCTGCTGGTGCTGAACTATAATAAATTTTGCCACTGCTGTATCAATCAGTCTCTGCTCATTCTAAAAATTACATATTCCTGATTTTGTATCCTTGCTTTTGAGCAGAAAGTACATCTCTTTGCTGAATGTAAAAAGAGATATAAGTCTGTAGGGTAAGTCCTCTGAGGAGTAACTGAGGGAGCAGAATGATGTGGTGGAGCTGATAAAAAGTTTTCTTGATGTGTTTTTATTAGGCAACAGAATCAGTGCTAATTTTAGAAGTTACTGTTTCTAAACTGCTGGAGAAAATGTTGCTTTTTATGGGATCCTTGCCACTGTTGGTGTCTTCTGACGTGCTGTGCATTATGCAATATATATACATGCCTTTTCAGAGTATGTCAATTTACACACAGTTAATGATGAAATTCTACTTCTAAGCCATGCTGAAAAAGACCTTTCTGGAGGAGGACATAAAGGAAACAATGTAAAGAGGTACCATCTGCTCGGGTTCTGTCCTGAGAAACAGACATGTTATTCCTGATTAAAATGCTGCTCACAAACCCTCCCAAACCCTCTGACTGCAGGAACTGCTGCAGAACACGAGTGGTCCACAGAACCACGGACACCTCGCGTGATAAAAGCAGCAAGGGGTCACAAAAGCACTAAAAATGGCATTCTGCAAAAGCATCTGCACCGAGGCACACACCTGAGAAAGAGCCAGCTGAAGTTCCTTCACACTCCTGGTCCTTGAAGTCAGAAAACCTATTATTATCCTGTGAGAGAAGGAAGTCACAGCAGACTCCTCTTTTCAGTCCGTATAGTGATTTTACAGCATTGAAGGAACTGGATAGTATTTGACTTTTTAATACCATGGGAGCCCATCCCTTTGAAAGCTAATCACCTGCTTTTATTTAGTGAGCAAAGAACAATGGCTTTCTGGGCAAAAGTGACAAGTTTTGTTTCTGGCTGTTCATTTGATACTCCCCCCTTTTAAACTGAAAAGTGATACATGATTTCAGCTTGCTAACAGTGGCTCCCACCATAACAATGTGATGTGTCTGACACGATTTCTGATGCACTAGCATTTTGGGATTTGTTTTGTAAAGCAGTACCCCAAATTAAAAAATACCTCGTGGTCTTAGGAACTTTACAAGTGATTGATTTGTATGCAACAGACAGTTTTGCTTGCATTCTTCATGTGCTGATTAGATGTTATTACCAAAAGAGAGGCAAAAACGTTTAGAAAAGCTGTGTTCCAAGCAGATTCTGGAAAACTATCCAAAAAACAAAGCCTCAGTTTGGGATGGATACACTACGCTCTGACTGGCTGGGAGACCTGGAAAAAGATCTAGACCTGGAAAAAGATCTTGCTGTGCTAGACTCACAGAGATTCAGAGCTGTTTCCCCCAAGGAGTGAAATACCTATTGCTTCAAAGCCTGTTATTACAGGTAATTTCTGGCTGCACTATGGTACCACAGAGAAATGCCAGACAAAGATCTGGGCTCTGGACAGACATTGTCTGATCTCCCTATTGCCTTGCATACGGTGTCATTTTCAGAAAGCCTTCTGACCTTTTTTTTTTCTTTTTTTTTTTTTTTTTTATAATGGCAAACGTTTAAAACACCAGATTTTGCTGGTTTATGTCCTTTCTGTGTACTGGAGTTTCTGATGTTGCAGTTGCAAAGGGCTGGAGGAGGGGGAGTATGTCTTTCTGTTCCCCCTAAAGCAGATCCTGTTAATTAAGTGTGAAGGCTGCTTTCTGCCTGGAGTCCCCTCTTTCTGGTCTCCTGTTTCCTCTCCCTTGCATCCCTGTCTTTTCTCCCTCACATTCCTTTGAATCCCTGCTACTCTCACCTGTCCTTCATGAGCAGGCAGCCCATTTCCCAAAGTCCTCTGGATCCAGAGGGTTAATGCACATCTCTTTTGTTCCTGCTGCCAAACAGGGGCTGTTTTCATTTACACACATATTTTTAAAATGTAAAACTGTACATAAAACTCTTTAGAATTTTTGTATAAATATATATCAATAAAAATAACAATAAAAGTGTATATATATATATATAGCAGAGCTTAGTTAAATGGCTCATGCAAAAGTGATGAAAAGGGAGAAGCAAGAATGATAAAATTTCACTGAGTCACCTATCCTGCAGGCTCTCCTACTGCTCATTTCCACTCACCTTGCACTGAGTTTTTCAGTAGACAGAGTCTTTGAAATGAAGACTCTTCTACCGTTCTCTTCCCATCCAAAGACAAGGATTAAACTATCTTCAGCCTCAAAACTTCAAAGGCAGAATCAACAAAGTCTCAGTTGAGATATTGATGGCAGTAAGTCTACTGAACAAGTGACTGCTACATTTTGGAAGAAGGCACACAGACAGTGATCTTACAGAGATAATGAGGAAAAATGCCATAAGAAAATGAAGTAGAAAGGGACTTCCTTTAGACCTGCTCAGGTCTATGTTGAGAATGAAGTCTGGAATTGCAACAGGACAATGCACACAAAACAGCAAGTGCATTGCCACTCAGGCATCACTAACCAACACTCCCCCCCTCCCTAAACCCAGACATGCCCAAAGTACATTTGTAACATAGATATATTGTGAATCTGTTTCTAGCAGTGCCCCCAACAGTGTCAACCACTTAAGGAACTGTTTTGAACCCTGTTCCACCCCAAAACTGCAAACTGTCACAATGAAAGCCATGAACTGAAGCTCCCTGCAGCCAGCAAGGCTTGCACTAGCTAGTACCAGAAATGGGTGCTGTCAAGTTCCACCATCACCTCTGGAACAAAATAAGTGCTCAGGTGGCTGTGGCTTGACCCACCAGAGCTGACACATCCTTGGCTTTGGCCTCTGGATCTGCCACCTCCTGCTGCTGGAGGGTGAAAAAAAAAATTGTATGAAGGGCTTGGCATGTCTAGAGCAACCATGTTGTCTGGTACTGTTTCTCTGACTTTGGAAGATTCTATTCTCCCTGCAGGGAAGGGGACTTATTTAGGGAAAACATCACCTTGAGGCCACAGTAAACTAAAAACGGAACGACTCTGCCCTCCCCTCTCATTCTCACAGCATCCTTGGGAAACAAATTTTCCTTGTTTGACTTTCCATGACTGTTTTCCTAGTTCTACAATAACCCTCTAAATTAGAAGCAATAACCCTCCAAATTAGGAATTGAGTGAGCTGATGAAGCAGCTTTGCATCTGGCAGTTTTATTTGGGCTCCTTTTTTCCCATTAAGCACACATGGCGATTGTACTGAAGAGCAAGTTTTTTGGTCTTGATCTTTTTATAAACCTGTCTGACGCATTTCCTGAGGAAGTATTTATGTCAAAAGAGATTTAAACTGTTTCTCTTCTCAAATGCTTTAAGGAGATTTCTTTCCTTAAGCGCTTTGCTTCAATGAAAGATAAATTGTAATCCCAATTAACTGCAGGAGTGAAAGTGACCCTGACAAAGCATGTTCTTAAGTACTTGTTTGAACTGGAGCCAAATAATCAATAGTTGCTGTCAGGAATCTCTCAAAAATGAATCATTCTGTTACCAAACTCTATTTATGTTAATTAATTTGTATTGAAAGTTTCATGGTAGTACCCACATTATGGCAGTACAACACACCATGGTAATGGCTGTTTGTGCTTACCCATGTGAATATAAAAAAAGAAGCAAGACATATAAGTGTGTTCAATCCTCAGGTTTCAATAATCACTAAAGGCAGAAAAAAGGGAGGAGAAAAAGCACTAAAAGAAAGCACTAAAAATCTACTCCCAGTAAGCAATTTTTTTATCTGCCTACAGCTGTCATATTGTAGGCAAGTAAGAATCTTTGAAGGATCAGCTAAAGGATAAGCTGAGAAGAATAGCTGAAGAATCTAAGAATCAGCTGAAGGATACATTATCCACTCACAGGAATAGGTACAGCAGTGCTCAAACTCTTTTTAAGGATTTAATTAATTATTCAAAATAAATCAACCTGCATTTGATGTGATGCTTTGGCTCTTTATTACCTGTAGCCTATGCATATCATTTTTCAAAAGCAATTTCAACTGAGTTTTGTGATAAAATTAATGACATTATGTTGTGTAGCTTTTGTATGACCTATCAAGCACTTGCCAAAACCCAAGAACAGCTCAGTGAGGAAAAATTGCTTAGTTTTGGGTTTTGATAAACAAAACCTCTCATCTTTTCCTAGTCAAACATAACCCTAAAAATGTAAGTGAGCTCTGACAAATGATACTGTTTTGGTTTTTTTTTCCACACAAAGTCCAGCAAGAATGAATGTGAACCTCTCAGGCCACCTTCTTAGTGTTCTTTGAGTTCCTGTGTCTCCAGAAGGACTCCAAATTGCTTTTTGAAAACAGTATTGGACTGATGAGCTTCCTTGATAAGAGTCTGAGACTTCTCTGATCTTTCTCCACAGGGTCTATCTGCAGGCTAAATAATTTAATTCCTTTAGTAGGCTCAAGAAACTGCATTGTGAAACTTTTTCATGCATTAAGGATTTTCCAAGACAAATCTAGAAATAGTTTTATCAGGTACAATGCATTCATTAAGAGAATGCATTGCAGAAAAGAAATATTCAAAAATATTTCTCCTGACTGGGAACAGAGGTCACGTGAATAATTTATTGGCACATTATGGCATGAGGAATTTCTCAGGTTAATACAATTATAGATTTGTATCAACAATACAAACACGAGTTCATCACCATCTATGCAGACTATCTTCCTTCTTTATGAAGGCAAAAGAAGGAAATCCTTTTCTATTAGCTTTACATATGGCAATTGCTACCAAGTGGAGAAAAATCAGAGCTCCCACAGTGGACAGGCAGCTCCAGGAGACTGCACTTACACAAGCAGTCTGTGTAGAGGATGTGAGCCATAAACTACTGCTGCATTCAGATGCTGGTGCTCCAAAGCAGCTCCCAGCTCTGTGGGAATGTGTGACAGGCGTGCCTGCAGCTCAAGAACCCAGTACAAAACACCTTCCCTCTTCAGGTTACTTTGCTCCCTTTTTCATAGGGAAGGGGAGAAAAGGGGGAAAAAGGAAAAGAAAAAAAAAAGTGGGATTTAAGATACAGAATGTGCATTGTGGGCACTTTAAGCTTGAGCCACATCAGCTGTAGTGAAAACAGAGCAAAGGACTTTGACCACAGTGACACAGACAGACACCAAAAAAAGAAAAAAAACAGGCCTGGCGCTGCCAGAGACATGGTCTGAAACTGTGCCAAGGATTTCAGGCTGGCAAATTAGCAAAGGAGCCAGATAAATCAGAATGAGTGTAACAGGCCTCATCTATTTCAGCACAGCTTAGCCTCTTCACTATGTCACTGTCATCAATATACAAATATACTTAGTTGTGGGAATAAGACTGTCCCAGTAATAAAGCAGAACCACCAAGAGGGAAACAGAGGAATGAAAGGAGAAGTGTAGCCATAACTGTGTAAAAGTAACACAATTGAACTTTTCAAAGGAAGGGAAAAATGTTTTATATACTGAAAGAAGAAAAAGCTTGGTCTTATTTTATAAAATAATTTGGTTTCCTGGTTTTGATTTACATTTACTTGTAGCAGCTGCTTACAGGTCAGGTAACATTAGCATTCAAAAGCCAGCCCTAATGAAATAAATCCTGCAGTTAATATTGGTGTTAATTCTATTTCATGCTTTTGGGCTCAACTGCATAGAGAATTATTTAAAACGGAAATGCCTTGAAAACACACCCTAAAATTTGCACAAATACCCACAGTCTGCCATTAAAGCACAACCCTGAAATATCTTTCTTCTCACAAAAAAAAAAAAAAAATGTACAGCATGTACAGTACATAAAACTCCATCAAAGGCAAGCCTGGTCCTTACTCCTGCAGAAAGTCTGGGCACAGCTGAGACATTTTATCCCAGCCTTGTGGAAAATGTGTCACACAGGCAACCCTTGTGCAGGATCTGTGAACATCTGCTGGTTTCTCAGTGCAGGGCAGGAGCTAGCTGGATCTACCCAAGGCAGTGTGCCAGGCTAAGTGTGAATTTTCAAGTGTATCTCCTCTTCCTCATCCCCACAAAACAGAGAGAAAGCAACCAATGCACAAGCTGGAACAAGTTACCCTGCCAGGAACAGGTCTGAAAGCTTTTGAGGCACTTAGAAAACAAGGCAACCAAAACCCTCAGGTAACTGAGGGCACGTGTCCCTTGCACATCAGAGCACGGTGCCAGCAGCAACAAGGAATTACAGGCCAGGTTTGGAAGCTGGAAGCCCAGGACACCTGAGCCAAGCAGCTCTGTGGCCACTGTTACCTTTTATAACCACCCCTTTGGTTTGGGCTTTGATCTTACTGCTAAAAATCCTCCACCTGGCTTTGAAGAATCAAGCCTAATCTGAACTAAACGCCCTGTGGTCATAAAGGGGTTATTTCAGTAGGGAAGGTCATTAGTGGAGTTAGGGATTAGTTTTACAGTGAAGACCAACAGAAATCATTATAATGCACAGAGGATGATATGTGTAATGAACAATGGTGCCTCCCAAAATCAGGCCTGTTGTGTTAAGACTGTTGGTCACTAGCAAGATAAACAGCTTTGATGGACACTTCGTGTAGAGAAAGCCTTCAAATCCTGGTAGAAAACAGTGCAAATGTGTGGTATTTGGGAGCTTTATTTTCCAGTTGTCAGATTAAAGTAATTTACATTGACTTCAGCTGCATTTTTGCAGATGGAAGTGGGAATTAAGGATCCACCTAACTCTGACAGAGAGGATAACACAAGTGCCCCACTAAAAGGTGTGGTCTGCCAAGCATTTTTCTTTATGCCACACTGCCAGAGTTAAACTAAGGGCTTTACACAACAGAAAAGCCACTGCAAATGGAGCAAACTCAGAATAAAGAGTAACTTTTGTTATTCTTGTCACTCAGCAATGATGGCACTCTCAAAGAGAGGCCACTTATTTTTTTTTAAAAAAAAGCTTTCCTGGCTGTCTTGCAAGGCAGACTGTGTGGAGTTCAGTTTTGATCTAATGCCAGGTTCGTGCTCCTACAACCACAGTGACCCTGGCAGAATTTAGGCCTGCTTTATACCTACAGAGGTGAAACGAGGCTTGGTGCCTCAGCCTCCTTTGCCAGCTGAACAGGAGGATGACAGGGTAACTCCTGCACAGAAGAGGGTACCTGTCCACAGCACGTCCCTTTGCTCTGCCTGTCTCGGTGAATTTCAGATTATGATCTGTGAGTTTTGGTGGGAATTCATTTTTCTCAGAGACCTCAGGGGTAGGAAGAAAGCCCATTTCCAGTGGACTTGTATGTGCTGACACAAGTTAATTGGAAACTGCTGAAACTGACCCAAAAAGAGGTGTTCAACCTGCAGCCCTTGTAGCTCTTTCTGTCTCGGTTAATTTCAGCTTGCGATCTGCCAGCTTTGGTGGGAATCCATTTTTTGTTTGTTTGTTTGTTTGTTTGTTCTCAGAGATCTCAGGGCTGGAAGAAGCAAGCCCATTTCCAGTGGGCTTGAGTGTGCTGACACAAGTTAACTGGAAAACCCTGAGACTGATTCAAAAAAGAGAGAGGTGTTCCACCTGCAGCCCTTGCAGCTGAGCCCTGCAGCTCAGCAGGCTCAGGGAGAAGAATGGACTGACCCCCAATTTTCTTACCCTGCCCCTGAGCAGCAGAGGATGGATACCCAGCAGGATGGATACCCAGCAGGATGGATACCCAGCAGGATGGATATTCAGCAGGATGGATACCCAGCAGGATGGATACTCAGCAGGATGGATACCCACCAGGATGGATACCCAGCAGGATGGATACCCACCAGGATGGATACCCAGCAGGATGGATACCCACCAGGATGGATACCCACCAGGATGGATACCCAGCAGGATGGATACTCAGCAGGATGGATACCCAGCAGGATGGATACCCAGCAGGATGGATACCCACCAGGATGGATACTCAGCAGGATGGATACTCAGCAGGATGGATACCCAGCAGGATGGATACCCACCAGGATGGATACCCACCAGGATGGATACTCAGCAGGATGGATACCCAGCAGGATGGATACCCACCAGGATGGATACTCAGCACTGTAACCCATGATTTAGAATAAACTCGTGCTAAGGAATAAAAGCTACAGTATCTTTTTAATGGAAACCGAGTGGCGGGAGAGAGCAGTATGCACCAGGTGATAAGAGGATAAAGGTGTTCGCTACCAGGGAGGAATTCCTGTCTCAAAAGAAGGGTACTCCAGGGGATTTTTATTTTTTTTTTTTTCATCTGGCGAAACCCCAGCAATGTGCATGAACGATAAGATGAATATTCGCCGCCAGAAGAAGATATTCGAGGGGATTATCGTCTAACAGGATTACAGCGAGAAGGGGATTCCGAGAAAACTCTTTGTCAGAAGCGGCCACAAGAAAGAACATACCTTAATATGCGAAACAGGGACAAGATCAACGAGAGGAAGCAGGAAGACTCCCCCCGGTATCCCAGCAAGTTTGAAAACAGTATAAAAAAGACCCAGTGAAAGCAGTATTTTGTGAACCACACGGCTTCGGAGCTGTGCGAACCCGGGTTCACCCAGCACCCATCGCCCGGCTCGGCGCCGTTTCGCTTCGAGGCTTTTTTTCCGATTTTGTTTTTGATTATCCAACAAAATTCCTTTAACCATCAGACTGGCTGATTGGTCTACAGCAGCACCGTGGATACTCCGCAGGATGGATACTCGGCAGGATGGATACTCCGCAGGATGGATACTCCGCAGGATGGATACCCCGCAGGATGGATACTCCGCAGGATGGATGTTCGGATTTTCCCGCAGGATTGCGGCCAGGACCGCGGGCGCGCTCCCGCCGGGCGCGGGGCGGGAGCGGCGCGGGGCGCAGCGACATCTTGTGGCCGTGCCGGGGAGCGCGCACGGGGTGGGGGAGCGCGCACGGGGAAGGGGGAGCGCGCCCGAGGGAGGGGAGCGCGCCCGGTGGGGGGGAGAGCGCGCCCAGTTGGGGGGAGAGCGCGCCCCGGGGAGGGGGGAGCGCGCCCGGGGGAGGGGGGAGCGCGCTCGGGGGAGGGGGGAGCGCGCTCGGGGGAGGGGAGCGCGCCCGGGGGAGGGGGGAGCGCGCCCGGGGGAGGGGGGAGCGCGCTCGGGGAGGGGGGAGCGCGCTCGGGGAAGGGGAGGGCGTCCGGGGGAGGGGGAGCGCGCTCGGGGGAGGGAGCGCGCTCGGGGGGATGCGCGGGTGCCGCCCCCCGCCTGCGCTCCCGCTCCGGCATCACCTGTCCGGCAGCAGCTGCTCCTGGATGGGTGATGGCTCATCAAACGCGTTCCGCGTCACGGTTGCGCTGCGGGACATATTTTGGCGGGTTTGCGGGTTCAGGTGTTTCTGCAGAAGGTTATCGTCGCACCTGGGAGGGTCTCAGGAGCAGTGTTTGCAGTGGAAGTCAGGAGCAGGGTAGCAGGTGCTGAGCGGGAAGTTGTTGGGTTTTTTTTTGGAGAGTCTTACGTGTGCCATCAGTTCTGGTGCTTGGGTGATGTTTATTAAGGAAAAGTTGCACGAGAAAATACAAGCTTTCACATTCGCAAGCGTCCTCCTTTCTGAATCCGTGTTTTCCCGTTGTTTATGTGAAACAGACCCATTCATGGCATCTCAGCCAAGAAAAGAGCATGTTCATTTCAAGACAAAAAATAAAAGCCCCAAACATACGCCCCATATGTGAATTTGGCATTTTCTGAAGCTCTGTGAGGTTTGTGTTCACTTTTCTTTTCTTTAGTACCATGCAAACTGGAAGAATTCACAGGGTTAAAAAAATTCCTTTGATACTTCCACGAAGTTCACATGAAGTAGGCTAGAATGCCCCATCAAAACCCTGTGATTTAATGCTCTTGATTTGCTGTTTCAAACAATGGCAAGCTTATTAGTTTTGCTTGGTGTACTTTACTTCGCAGTTTGTTGTATAAATATGGACTACCATCTGCAGGAACAGAGCTCACATCAGCTTTTGAACCTGGGTCCAAGCCTGATTGATACCTTTGGCATGGTTACAAAGCAACTAAAAGCAATGATTCAATTTTTAGAAAATACTAGAAGTCAGGTTTATCATTCCAAACCACCCCCCCCCCACCTCCCCTAAATAGACTGGGAAAGAAATCTTCAAGCCTTGCAGGGTAATTGGCCAAGGACACAGAGTGGAACTCTCTGATGGAGCTCACAAGTTAACCTTACCCTCCTGAAATCAGTTGCATAGGAATGCCTTTGCAGACAATGAAATGTAATTGCATATGTTGCGGTTTTCAAGGACACACTTTCTTCAAAGTACTGGAGAGGGCAGCAAGCTTCTTTACCCTGGAGCTGATCTGAAGTCATCCTGACACTTTCTCTCTGTTTTCTCGGAACACAAAAGTAGTGAAATACTTATGGATAAAACCAGAATATTATTCCTTCAGCACCAGTAAAGCATTTGGCATAGACCTCTTCCTTTCCTTTTTCCTTTCCTTTTTCCTTTCTCCTTTCCTTTCTCCTTTCCTTTCCTTTCCTTTCCTTTCCTTTCCTTTCCTTTCCTTTCCTTTCCTTTCCTTTCCTTTCCTTTCCTTTCCTTTCCTTTCCTTTCCTTTCCTTTCCTTTCCTTTCCTTTCCTTTCCTTTCCTTTCCTTTCCTTTCCTTTCCTTTCCTTTCCTTTCCTTTCCTTTCCTTTCCTTTCCTTCCCTTCCCTTCCCTTCCCTTCCCTTCCCTTCCCTTCCCTTCCCTTCCCTTCCCTTCCCTTCCCTTCCCTTCCCTTCCCTTCCCTTCCCTTCCCTCTCAGCTCTTTTTTTTTTTTTTAATCAGTGCAACAACTTGTCACATGTTTTTTAAAAAAGTACGAATGGCAAGCCTTGCATGAGGGATGCAAGCCAAGAACAGCTTAGAAAGTATCACTCCTAAGTACACTCCTCTTCTCCTGTTTCAATTATCTAGAAATCAGAGACAGGCAACAAAGAACAGGAAAAGGAACCTTTTGTCTGTGAGAGAGCCCCAAGTGACACACGAGTCCAAATGGAGACTGTGTTCCAGGGAAGACATTTTTACAGAATATTTGCTACAACAGTGCAGGGAGCTGATTTGAAACATATTCCTTTTTTTACATGTGAAGTCTTTGTCTTAGGGAAGGGGCATAGATGTTGAGCTTGGGCTTTGCATCATTCTGGCTTAATTCTTCAAAGAGTTTAAGAATCCTTGTGGTAGGAAGTGAGTGTTTAACTTAAACTTTGGGTAACTTCTCCTCTACTTTGTCTATAAAAGTCGACATTTGCTACAGATACCATTTGAACATGTTATTAGTTTTCTTTTATTAGCTTTTTCTGCAGATGCATTTAGCAAACTTGTCTTACAGGCTGTTACGAAGACATAAAGTGGTATGTAGCAAAAAAATTTCAAAACAAGTGGGAGATTGAGTTGGCTTGTCCCTGCCTCTGCATAATCTCAGAGCTTGGTGTTCGTTACTACATCCAGGAGACTGATGTGGAAAAGGCAGTGTATGTTGTCTGAACTGTACTGCTGAGTTGGAAACAAGCTCAGGCTGTGAAATCATTCACACAGTTCCTCCTGGTGCCATGTAGGGGGTATGTGCTGAAATAAAGCTGAGGATTTGGGTCTAAACCACAAAAGCTGTAACCTCAGTTACCACTGCAGGGCTGCGTAATGAGACATGGATCCAGCCTCAGGAGTGCCTTTTTTTTTTTTTTTTTTTTTTTTTTTTTTTTTTTTTTTTTTTTTTTGTGATTTTCAGTGTATTTCAGGGTGACAAAAAATTAGTTAGAAACCAGTAAAATGGAATTCAGAATTCCAGAGTTTGTAGCTGTAATATACCTGTGTAGATGAAGTATTTAAAAAACTTCTTTGAAGTGTTTAAAAGCTATTTTAGACCCATTAACAACAGAAATATTCTTGAAGTGGAGACACTTCCATGAAAGTACATGTTAAGTTCTTTAGACAGTAATTTGTTGAAATACGTTTTCCAGAATGTTTTAACAGTGTAATCATAACCATTTATAATATGATCACGAATCACACATTTTTTTGAAGTAATCAGATTAACTCCTCTCACAAAGTCACATGTAGGATGGCTGGAGAGAGTTGCTCTTGCTGCTCTGTAACCTCTAAGTGGAACACTTTGCTGCCCCTTTATTTCTGTAGCATGTTATGTCTATATAATTTTATTACTACTGCATGTAATATGCCTATGCGAGTTTTTATGCACACACAACATCATCAATTTTTGAATACACTAAATATTTCAATATTGTGTGACTGTAAGTCTGTATGCACACACATTAAATTTTTATTTTTTTGAATTGTCTCACAAACTTTGGAGACTTATGACTTTTGGTGGAAGGCATCATTATTTATGTAGTTAGGATTCTTTATTTGAAATTAATTGTTGCTCCAAGGTCAAAACATCAATGAATACTGGACACCCCAAGTTAGTTTTCCTGCACAGCAAACATATTTCCACACTTGAGAATATGGACACTAGGAAAGAGAGTGGGAGGTAGATTTTTTTTTTTACAGGAAAGAAGTTGGGGGGAAAGGTGTCTGAGTTCCACCAGCTCTCTTCAGAACAACTGAAAGTGTCATCCAAGGAAAAGGACACTGAAAGACCCTTTGGACATTTGCCTTGTTTATACCTGCTGCCAGCTTTTGCTGACCTTGTAGCAAAAGCTTCTGCCTTGCAGGAGCCTTTTATCTCCCGTGACACCAGAGTTCATTACTCAAGAGACAGCTGGGTGTACAAACTCAGTAAATTCCCAGATGTTCAGAAAGGGATTCATTTCTGCACCAGCGTCAGGACCAGAACAACTCCCAGATGGAGAAGGCTTGGAAGTTGCCCATCATAGGCTCAGGATTTTAAGATCTATGTCCTTTTGCTCAACCTGCTAAAGCAGCTGGGGCAGCCCAAATCACGTATGCAAGTTCTGACACCTTCTAGTTCCTTCTATTTCCTTCCAGTCCTAATGTTCCTCCCCTTCCCACCATTCCCAGTCTCTACCAGTAAACAGTGCCAACGTGGATGTGTTTCACACTCCCTTTTTCCATAGAAACACCTTCCTTTTCCTTGCCATAAGAGCCCTACAGAGAATCCTCCCTTTTAACTGATAGCAGGTGTATAAAAATATCACTGGGAATGTTAAAGACAGGTTGGCAGCAAATGGAAGGTTCTGGTAGCTGGGGATAAGGAATCACAGTGGTGTCTTCTGCTTTTGCAATTTGCCCAGTATCTCCTTATTTGCAAAACCCTGTGGGCTTCTTCACACAGAGCTTTATAAGGGAGCTGAAAAAAAAAAAAAATAGTCCCTGGAAAGTATCCAGGAGGGTCTTGTGAAGAATAAGAAGAAGGAAGAAAAAAAAAGCTTGTATCAGGGATATAAATATGGTCTGAAGGACGTTAGAAGAATCCAGGTGACAAATGGCATAGCTAGCAATGGGTGTTCCTTGGATGCCCTTCCACTCTCCAAAATCTGGGCAAGTGCTCTGGAAGTTATGACAATGAGCTAACATGAGACTCATACCCTCTTACAGTCTGGTCAGGAAATGTTCTTGCAGTGTTTTGGCTTCATTCATTCTGCCCAGATGACAAGCAACAGTGTGTGAAAATGAAAAATGCTGGAGTAGAGGTGGGTATAAACAGGTTGATGAATGACAGCATTTTGTGTCTTGAGAGGGTTTTGTATCTTAAATGGAATCCTTGCTCACGTTCAGAGGGTGGGACATGAAAAACATTTCAAATTGTTCATTGCTGGCTTGTATTCCCCTGCCCCTGCTAGGCTGGAGCTGTGAGCAAAATGTTCTGAGAAAAGAGACCTCTTTAAGAATGGGGAAGCCCTCTGAAAGCACACAAATGTGCCAAAGAAGGAAATATGCTGAAAAACATGCAATGTCCTGACAAGTTACTCTTGTGGTCAGCCTGCACTTTGAAACACTTTTCCACATAAACTCTTAATCGGAAACTTCATCAGTTTGAACAAATAAGCTGCAGAGGCAGGAAAGCTTAGTATTTATGGTAGAATACCATGACTTTCCAGCATGGAAAAAAACAAGAGAAATTTGAGGGAATAAGTTTTCTCTTCCCTTTTGGACCCCTATGTAAAGATTTCAAGCTTAAGGTAATCTTCCCAGCATTAGTCACTGGGAATTAATATATCCTCCCCAGCTGTTACTTGTAGATGCCAGGCCAGACTGTAAAAACTAAATAGACTTCAGTGGAATGCCTAAAATTAATTTTCTCACTCAGATACTTTCATCTCACTCACTTCATTGTGTTTACAGGCTGGCAGTTTTCCTGAGGGCAGCCATGATTTAGATTTACAGTTCCCGGGCCAGTCTGATTCTGAAGAAAAGTTATAACACCTGTAATGTAATACTGCTTCCAAAAGGAGTGAAAAATGCTGTAGTCTGAAAAGGAAGCCTCTAAACTCCAATAATCACAGTATATCACATATCTCTGCATCCCATTGCAGCAGCTGAGGTTGCCATTACTTCAAAACAGTTTCAGTTCCCTTCCCCTTGTCTCCACCCACTTGTTATAAAGAAGCTAAACTTGCCTCTTCATGCTGGAGACTTGCCTTTAAAATTTTTTCCTGGACTTTCTCTTGTCTAGCTTTGGCTGGGAAAACACTCAGATTTTGGGGAGGGAAGGAAAACAACTGTGTGGTGGTGCAGTGCCACTTCCTGACTATTTAAAATAAACTGGACATCCTTGCCATGTCCTGCCAGGCACTGGACAGCTAGATTTTCACTCTTCAGCATTTATGGATTCCCGTGTATGTGCTGATGACTATCAAGGCATGCTACAAGCTTCACCGAGAACAATGTAAAATTAAAACCTGAAAGGAGCTGGAGGTCAGAAACAGCACCAAAGGGTTGTTTTTACAGGTGACAGCAAGAAGACAGAAGTTTCAAAGAAAAAATGGGGAGTAAGGAAAAAGACAAACACCTCATTTTCCTCTGAGCAGATTGTTCTTACATTATATGTAGAAACTGCTCACAGAAATAATGTTTACTGTTATTCCCCCCCATGCACATTAGTTTGAAAACAATCCTTTCAAGGTGTGCTATGAGCTTTACATCTACTGCAGCTTTTTACCTCCCTTCTTCTCAGTTTTCCACATGCCTCTGCAATTCTTGTTACTAGACTATTGGAAAGCAGCATGGTCTGGACATTTTTTGGAAAATGCTTTTGTTGTGAGATTGATCATTGAAATGCAGAGGTTGTGTTGCATACCTCTTTTGTGTGAATCAGAGGTGTAAATAAATCTCTACTTGTAAATAAAAAAAAGAAAGAGGCCCAAAAATTCTGAATAACCTCCTGGAGTTAAATACTGATATGTATCTTCTTATATGGAGACATTCTTTCTCCATCAATGGAAAAGAACTTTTCAGCTTTCTAAGAAGGAAGTCAGTAAAAATAATCCAATCTCCTGATGATAGAAATAGAAATTACTGTATCCTAGAATTACTTTGAAGCTCACATATTTTATTATTCCAGATCTGACTGCTCTCCCTCCCTACTTACTGTTTCCTTACTGGGTGCTCGAGAATCACGTAAGGTGTGTAAGGTTTCTAAATTAAAAGCCATTTAACTTTTATTGGAGAAGAAAGCTGCTTCCAAAAGAAGCAAGTCAGCAGCTTACTGTGATCCTCCACCTGTGCTGTTTTTCTGAGTAATCCCCAAACTAGCTTTAAATCAAGGTTTAAACAAATTTAGATCAGCTTTGGATCTCAAACTACCCTGTGAAGGAGCATATCACGTATCAGTGTTCCTCAGACCAAGGGGAGAAGGGGCAGACAGCTGGGTCACAAATGGCTTCACCCACTGCAGTGCATGGGGGCCTTGGGCCAAGCCTAGATCTCTGCTTCTTCATGGCTGGTTCCTCTTGGCAGCTGCATGCCAAGGCATCAGTCTTTGGGCTGCTCTCACCTGTGAGCTGGCAAGCTCTGTCACCTTCATCTGTCTCTGATGCAGGGCTGATAGGTTTAACCACTTGTCTTGGTTTGGGAAGACAGGTATCTGACAGGGAAAGCAGGAGTTTCCCTTAGAATGAGGAATGTAAACCCCTCACCCCTGCCAAATTATAATTTTGCAATCAAGGGCTTTCAGGCAAAGATTTGGGAATGGGAATAACAATTCTTTACTAGGAATATTT
This sequence comes from Phylloscopus trochilus trochilus, assembly GCA_016584745.2. NCBI lineage: Eukaryota > Metazoa > Chordata > Aves > Passeriformes > Phylloscopidae > Phylloscopus > Phylloscopus trochilus. Next base: position 87,004,198 of record WQNJ02000015.1, read on the forward strand.
ACAATACAAATGTAGTAGAAAACAAAACCACCCAACCAACCAAGCAAACAAAAAAACAGCAATCCTGGAAAACCCTGACAGAGTCAGAGCTACAACCTGACACCCTGTTGGTCAGGGTGTTGGAAGCAGTCCAAAAGTGAATCCTCCTGGAGTGGCAGAGGTGGTTCTGGTGGAGTAGAGATGATCCTGTAGAACAAGGGTCCAGTGATGGTGAGAAGGGTCCAGTCTTCCTCCAGGAGTCAGGTGAAGCTGGATGCCTTGTGTTCCTACATCTCAGTTTTTATCCAGGTAGGAATGGTTGGATCCTCCCACTGGGTGGAGCATCTCACAACGGAATGTGAAAGTACTGCTTTGGAGAGGAGAACAGCTTGGGAAGTTTTAAATGGTCCATTGTAAAAAGAGATAAGAAACACTACCCCACCTGGTTTGAACAGCTGGCCCATTATCAGAAGGCACCCACCCCTCTCCCCCCAGAGTCACAAGAGATAAAGAAGAACATCTCCCCAGCTGCTTTCAGCAAATGAAATAGAATACACATTTTTGGTTCCATAACCCAAGACACCACTGCATCCCTGTTCTGTGGAGAATGTCATTTAAACGCTGCCTTTGGTGTCCATAGTTGTCCTTTCAAGAAGTGTAGCCCTGCTTTGGGCAGGAGGCTGAACCTGTTGGTCTCCTGGAGTCCCTCCCAGCCTGAATTACCCTGTCCCTTCTAAGTTCTGGTGATGCCTTGAGAGCCAAAGCCAACGAGGCTTTGGCTTCTTCTGATGCAAGAAGCTGAGGTCAGTTTGGAAAACACCCAGATTCTCTGCCTGTGTAATACAGATCTATGCATCAGGCAATGACAAAATCACATTGTATGCCCTTTACATTTACTGTGAAATGCTGGACAAAACTTCTGGGCAGTGAGAGCTGTAAGGTACAAAATCTGAAGGCACGAAATTGCCGTGGCACTGCTCCAATGACTCCTTTACCCTGTGGCACACACAGTGCTGGCATGCCTTCTCTGTCTCTGCACCCTCAACAACCACCCCATGTATGAGGGGCCCCACATCAGGAAAGAATCAGGTGCTGCTGAGGATTTGGACACGCCAGCATTCACCAAATATTCAGTGGTTTCTGGAGGGACCCAGCCCTGTTTCAGGAGCAGAAAGCTCATGGAGACCTGAGGCAGATCAGAAGTGACAGTGCAAACAAAGGCAGCACACACCTCAAAAACTCAAGTTTCAAAGAAATCACAAATACACAGATCTGACTGGCTTCTGTATTTATGGGTTTGGGGATTTGCTTTAGGAGAAAACCAGCAAGATGGCACCCCAATGACATGTGAGGTAGTATCAGTCTGGCCTGCCTTTGTTGTGTTTCATTTAGAGCAAGCTTTCACATGCAGAGCACTTGGGTTTGGAAATATGATTCCCTTCTTCTACCTTAGGGATCCACAAAACCTGAAATAACCTCTCCTGGGGTACAAAAGAATGAGATGGATAATATTCTGGGGCCTTCGGTGAAATATAATCCTTATTATCCCTACAGTAAAGAGAATAACCCTGTAACTCAAACAGAGAAGGCTTGGAAGAGACAATGATTTTTCAGCTGACCTTTTATTTCAATAAATTATTTTATTTTGTATATCAACACAAGTACAGTGTTAAAAAAAAAGTTAATGCTTTTGAAAGTGATTACAAGCACATCTGACTTAGCATTGTGTAAACATAATAAAAGTTGGACTAAGAACAATGCCTGCTTTAATCTGTTCTGTTTAATAAGCTTCTCTAAAGAGTTCATGCCAAAACCCCACAGTTTTCACAACTGCCTGTTTGGGAGGGCAGTGCCTGTGAGCCTGTGGTGAGATGCAGCATTACCCCCCAGTGTTAATTCCGTTTTCAGTATCCTGGGCTCACGTGCTGTCAAGTGGAAGGGCTAGCAAGCACTGGTGGGCTGTCACTCTGCAGCTTTCGTGGAGTTTGTCCTGCACAGGGGAGACCTGCAGTAGGGTTAAATGGAGGTGAAGTCCCCTGGGTATGAGAAAAAGCAGGGTATGATCAACCCTGTTTTGGCTGCTTAGCTGCCAATAAAATTCGAGCCCAGGTAAATCCACCATGCATAGTCTCACTACATTCCCTGGCCATAGTTTTGGCTGCCATCACTAAGGGCATCCCAGACAGGAGGGAGGTGGAGAATTAGCAGCTGTAGACCTAACTGTGGCGTCCATAAGCCCCTCTGGGCACTGGCTGCTCCTGAAAATTACAGAATGACAATTCTGCTGCTGTTGGTAAACCTCTGCAGTCAAGGGGCTTTTGAACATCTCCAAGGAGGAAGACTACACAAGATGCCTGGACAGCCCTGTGCCAGTGCTGGGTGAACCTCATATTAAAAATATGTTTCCTGATGTTCAGAGGGAACCTCCAGTTTGTATTAATTGTCCCTTCTCTTGTCACTGGGCACCAATAGGAAGAGTCTGCTCTCCTCTTGTTTGCTACCATTGAGTGTCCAAAGCTGGACTTGGCTGGAGAGAGATGAACATGAACCCATCAGCCCCCAAGTGGGTGAGAATTGTCCTTCAGGAAACTGACTTGCTTAGCTTCTATCAGCAGACTTATATATTTTTTAAATGCATCTATTCACTACATTGCTTGAAGAATATTTGCCCAAACTTCCTAACACTTCTATCCACATTTCTGATAGAATCAGGAGACTGCTGCTTATCACACTGCCACCCACACTGCAGCCCATGCATTTATAGGCATGACTTTCAGGACTTCCTTTTATGACCATGGCCATGTACTAAATAGCCACATGGGGGCCTGTTTTGCATAAATAGTTCAAATTCTCCAAACAATCCATCTTGCCTAAGCAAATATGCATTTTTTTTGTGTGTGTATGCACAAACCCCGTTTATATTATTTGTACGTATTATGAGTTCATATATTTTATATATGTGTGCCACCATACCAAAGAGTCCTCATGGTTATTTGCCACCTTGTCAGTTTGTGTCACCCACAGCTGTTATCAGCTCCTGTGCCTCCGGATCTCTGCCAGATCTTCAGCCTGATCATCTGTCAGAGGCAGCTCTCCATATGAGTTAAGGACCTAGGGAAGAGCTGGGCTGTCATAACAGAGAACAGATAGATGAAGTGGCAGGAGGTGGCAAAGTCCTCATTTTTAATAAAAATGGAATTCTATTGTACTGCAACTTAGAATTTTTCAAACATGCAGACCTAGCTATTTTAAAGTCAAAGAGCTTAGCAGAAGAGGAGCTCATACAATGAAGCTCTTACACATTGTCTCTCTCATGATTTGTCTAAGTTGCAGTTCTAAAAGGATATAAATGGACACACTATAAATGTTTAATTCTCTACAGTTTGTTCAAAACAGCTCCATCTCCTTGCCACAGTACTTCCCTGCCTTATCTTCTCACTCACTTTTCAGTCTTTGCATCCAGCATAAGATTTCATCTTCACCTTCCAGACGTTGTAAAAATGTACTCTATCCCTCATTTTGCTGCTGCCACCCAGTCTTTTACTAGCTGGATCTGGCTCTTGTACCTGCAGACCTGCAAGCATTTTTGCTTGAACAGCTCCTCAAACTCAGACCCACATTTTGACACTTTTTGATAAAGGGTCCACTACAGGGGACAGAGCCTTACACAGGTATGAAAGCACCTCAGAAGAGCTTTTGTGAAATGCCTGTTTCTGAAATGAGGCTTGTTCTTTGGGAAGAAAGCAGATTAGACAGGAAAACAAAACAAGACAAAAAAACCCAACAAAACAAACAAACAAAAAACCCCACAAAAAAACCCCAAAAAACCCCAAAAATCTTTTGTTTTGACACCTCTAGGCTGATGGCAGAACAGCTTATTGAGAGAGGCAGGCACATGTGCCAGGGTGTCACTCCCCTTTGCCAAAAGCAAAGTGTCATCTTTCTCTGCAGGTACTCTGCTAGGGGTGGAAACAATTATGCTTGCTTTGGCAAAGCTCTCCACGATGCTGTGAGACAAAGGAGTGTCACATGAGAGTCGGAGTGTAGGTATTAACAGGCAGCAGTCACCCACTGTGCTCCCTGTCTGCTTGCTGTGCTGCAACAGCTAAACCCCTTCCTGGCTGTTTGGCTCAGTTTGGTTTGCTTTCTCTCTCACACAAACTCGTAAACTTTGCACACACCCAGCATAATGTAGGCAAAAAATTTTAATGAGCCTAGTGGGAACTTCTCATGGGTGTAAAATGACTAAGGATTCCTGTACTGTGTCTCTTGGAGTTGTTTGGTTACTCCTTCTGTGTGGTTGTGGTTGTGCTGCTCTATAACCTCGCTGGTTCAACTTGGCTGGAAGAAAAACAAGCTTATTCTGTCATTTATACCCTGTCAGCTGGCTGCAGGGCATTCTGGAGAGTTTAAAATAAAATAAATTTTCAACTATAAAACAAGTTTTAGAATAAATTTTAAACCACAGAACTTGAACAGCTAAGCCTGTGGTTTGAAGGCATTAAATTGGAACTCCAGGGGATGCACCAGCATCTGTAATGGCTGTTGAAATACTGCTTTGGGGAAACATGTCAGGTCATGCAGGCAGCTGCACTTTAGTTGAAAATGATGAAAACTAATAGTACAGCATTTACATTGTTTAATATTGCAGCAGTATTAGTGTGACCATGCTCCCTTGGGGATATGAAGCTGCAGTGGGGGTAAAGAAGCACTAACCAAACAAGCTAATATGTTTTCCAGTTCCATCATTCATTTAGACCAAGAGATCATAGTAACACTTTCTATGATGCTGAGAGATTGTGGTGCTGCTAGTGAACTGATATTCAGGCTAGCAAAACATATGTTTATTATCTGGCTGATAACTTCTCGAATATATGACTTGTAAAGCTTTAACACTGTGTCTTAAAAGGCTTGATAAATTGAAAATACTGTTTAAGCTTGGAGCTATCAGTGCTCTAGTTTGGCTGTTCAATGGAAACATTAATTAAAAGACCTTAATGGAAATAAGATAAAACATGACCCAAACTCCTTAGCATATAGACCACCTAGAGCTGGTCATTGGAGGTAAGGGTCTGTTAAACCACAAGACAGGGAGAGATGAGGAGAAGGTGTTTCTGTATACACTGGGGGGGAGAAAAGACTGCTTAAAGTAATTGTCAGAGGTAGTCATCATTAGCTATAAAAGCAGAAAAGACACAGATCTAAAACTCTCCAGGACACGACAGCCTTTAAGGACATTACAGGTACTGATTAGTCAGAATCACAGGCAAGTGGCAGCACTGCAGAACCCAAGGAAAATTTTCATCATTAAATGTCATCTTAACAATGTGTTTGCTATTTGATCTTTTGGTAAATTTCTTCCATTATTGTCGAACTATGGCTTTTAAGTGTTCCCTTATTTGCAAAGCTTAAACAGTTTTAGGGCTGAAAGATCAGACACAAAGCACTCCATTCCCTGGGGAATGGATACCTTACAAACCCCAGCTTGAGACCATTGTCATAGTCACCAGCATATCCTAGCTCTCCAGAGGCCAGAGGAAGCACCTAGGTGGAAATGGAAATGGCAGTGTTTCTGCATAAAGAGCTTTTCATGCTGATCAGAAGATGCTATGATTCAAGATCACGGATTAAATCAGGATGCCTCAGGAAACAGACTGTGATGACAGACTAAAAGACAGCCAAAGGTTGCTGTCACATAAGCCAGGACCTGCTCACATAAGCAGTCACATTGCAATCAGCATTATTACACAGGGAAGGCATTGGTAAGCATGGACACGTGCTGAGGAATGTCCTTTGTTCTTATTTTTATTATGAAAAATGCACTGTGTTCTTCCCTTTTTATTCCTTCTTCCACTGAGTCTGCAGAGGACTATGGCCTGTAAAGAAATACATTGTTCAGTTGCTCAGGTGCTTTAAGTTTCTATTACATTTTCTGCTCTTTACCCTTCTAATAACCTCAGGCCTCAGCTGTGATGCCAGTGGAGTCAGTGCATACATAGTCTGACCTAAAGTGTTTGAGTGTCTGAAATGTGAGGCTAAACATCTTCCAATAAGGCATAAAATAGATGGGTAAGTGTGACAGTACCTCAGAGGGCACTGCACCTTCCTCTGTGTTACCCTCCCCACCTCCAGGGCTTGGCTGCTGATGCTCAAGGGACTCAAGGCTCAACTGTTCTTCCCACTGGCTGCATAATCTCAAATAAGGTTGCTGGTGAAGCTGCTGGCCTGACAAAAAGCTGTGGAAATGTCTGTAGAAAATAAGCAATAAGGTTAACAAGGGTAAAATTATAGGTGGGGGATCAAGGAATCCCAAGTGCATAAGAAGAAAGACGTGAGGATTTGGTAACTGCAGATGAGGAGAAGGTGGAAGGTGCCTTCTTTGCCTCAGTCTTTAGTGGGAAGATGGCTTGTCCTCAGGACAGCTTCCCTCCTGGGCTGGTAGATGGTGTCAGGGAGCAGAATGGTGCCCCTGTTACCCAGGAAGAGACAGTCAGAGAACTGCTGAGCCACTTGGATGTTCATAAATCTCTGGGCCCAGATGGGATCCACCCCAGGGTGATGAGGGAGCTGCTGGCAGATGAGCTTGCAAAGCCACTCTCCATCATTTACCAACAGCCCTGGCTCACTGGTGAGGTTCCAGATGACTGGAAGCTGGCCAATGTGATGAAATCTATTCACAAAAAGGGTGGGAAGGAGGATCCTGGTAATAAAAGAACAGTCAGCCTGACCTCAGTACCTGGTAAGGCAATGGAGCAGTTTATACTGAGTGTCATCATGCAGCACTGACAGGATGGCCAGGGGATCAGAGCCAGCCAGCACGGGTTTAGGAGGGGCAGGTCGTGTTGGACCAACCTGGTCAAACCAGGTTTGATGACCAGGTGACCTGCCTGCTGGATGCAGGGAAGGCTGTGGATGTTGTTGACACTGTCTCCCACAGCACACCCCTGGAAAAGCTGGCAGCCCAGGGCTGGGACAGGAGCACTCTCTGCTGGGTTCAGAACTGGCTGCATGGCCAGGCCCAGAGGGTGATGGTGATGGTGCTGCATCCAGCTGGGGAAAGTCACCAGTGGTGCTCCTCAGGGCTCTGTGCTGGGCCAGCTCTGTTCAGTATTGTTATTGATAACATGGATGAGGGGATTGAGGCTTTCATTAGTAAATCTGCAGATGACACTGAGCTGGGAGTGTGTGTTGATCAGCTGGAAGGGAGGAGGGCTCTGCAGAGAGACCTGGAAGGGTTGGATGGACAGGCAGAGTCCAAAGGGATGACATTTAATAACTCCAAATGCTGACTCCTGCATTTTGGCCATAATCACCCCCTGCAGTGTTACAGGCTGGGGATGGTGTGGCTGGACAGTGCCCAGGCAGAAAGGGACCTGGGGCTGCTGGTGACAGCAGCTGGACACGAGCCAGGGTGTGCCCTGGGGCCAAGAAGGCCAATGGCTCCTGGCCTGGATCAGGAATGGTGTGGCCAGCAGGAGCAGGGAGGTCATTCTGCCCCTGTACTGGGCACTGGTGTGGCCACACCTGGAGTGTTGTGTCCAGCTCTGGCCCCTCAGTTCAGGAAGGACATTGAGTGCAGTGTCCAGCTCTGGCCCCTCAGTTCAGGATGGACATTGAGTGCTGTGTCCAGCTCTGGCCCCTCAGTCCAGGAAGGACATTGAGATGTTTGAGCACATCCAGAGGAAATGAGGCTGGTGAGGGGCTTGGGGCACAAACTCTGTGAGGAATGACTGAGGGAGCTGGGGTTGTTCAGCCTGGAGAAAAGGAGACTCAGAGGTGACCTTATCACTCTCCACAACCTCCTGAAAGGTGGCTGTGGTCAGGTGGGGTTGGTCTCTTTCTCCAGGCAGCACTGACAGAACCAGAGGACACAGTCTCAAGCTGTGCCCAGGGAAATATAGGCTGGATATTAAGAAATAGTTTTTCATAGGAAGAAATAATAAAGTACTGGAATGGTCTGTCCAGGCAGGTGGTGGAGTCACCATCCCTGGATGTGTTTAAAAAAGGTTGGATGTGGCACTCAGTGCCGTGGTTTAGTTGAAGTGTCAGGGCTGAGTTGGACTTGATCTGAAGGTCTCTTCCAACCTGGTCATTCTGTCAATCTGTAAGTGATTTTGTGAATAATTGGAAAGAAAGTGGGAGCTGGTTGGACACCCAGGTTATTGGTATTGCTGGAGCTGGTGGAAAAGACATTGGGTTTTAATGTCAAGGGTTTGCTCTAGAGGTGGTACACTCGCCTGGTGACAAAGGCTCCTTGGATTCCTTACACGAGGTGGTCTGTAGCTCATCAAATCACAGCCATGTTTTGTGAGTACCAGGCAGGAAACACTTGTGATGTACTTGTGAAGTTGTACATATCCAGCTTGCAGAGCCTCTTTGTGCCTGGCTAGACTACAGACACCTGAGCAAATGGACCTGAAAGCAGGGTGACAGCAACAGGTGACAGGAGCTTCTCCACAAAGTCACCCCAGAGCCAAGTCAGCACAGGCAGACTGTGTGTGATGGCAACAGTGCAGTGGAGGAGGTTCTCACACAGGCATTGGGGTTTATCCAGCACAGAAATCCCAGAGTCCCTGTCTGCTGGACTTTGATAAGAGCTTTAACTTTTACACCAGATGTTCTGTGCCTTGCTTGTTCTGATTTATTAATAATATATAAAATGATCCAATATTTGGCCACTGCCTTTAAATCATAGGATTTTCCATTCTAAATGACAACCTTTGCATTTTATTAGTGTGGCTTAGTCTTTATTAGGCCTTTACTATGCCCATATATCTTACCAACACTCTTAGAAGAAGCTTTTGTACATATTATAAATTACCTTGACAGTGGAATGACCACATCCACTGGCATACTTGAGAATATGATGCTTCTGCCCCAGGTCTTGGTAGGCACAGAAGAGAAGGAAGCATTTGTATTGCAGTAACAGCAGAAGGGGAAGGTGTGGGCTTGTGGTGTGGGTGCAGATGGGGTCGGCATAATTTCCTGAATGCAACAACTTCTGATGTGACCAAATCTCTGTGAGCCATGCAAAGGTGTTTAGGTCTTCTTCCTCAGTTTCCTCATTCCTGAAAGTCTTATTTTAATTCCCTGGAGAGAGACAAGAATTGATTGAATAATGCCTGTAACACAGCAAAGAGAGAAGCACTGTGTAAATGCCACGGTGGATTACTGCTATTCAGTCTTCCAAAACTGTGTTTTGCATTTGAGCTCAGCCAGATCTTTGAAGTGAAACTGAGAACTGTATCTTAAAAATTCAGGAGCTACTATTTAACAGTCTCTGTAAGCATAGCCAGCCAGTGTTTGCTGTGTGTCCTAGCTGCATTTGCCTTATTCACAATTCTTCTTGCTTTACCTGGGAATACACTACTATGTATTAGTATTATTACTGACAGTTAAAAAGGTTGGTCAGTATTACCAACTTGTTGCTAATTTCTATGGATTCTTCCTAATTTTCCCTCAACTTAAGTATCTTTATTTTTGAAGCCACTGAGAAGAATATATTACAAGTTCAGATTCCTGGAAGACACATGTTTGCAGAAGTCCCTGACAGCACTGTTTGGCCCATTTGAGGAAGGACTGTGAAAGCACAAGAAATCATGAATTCATACTGAGCAAATTCCAGCAGTGATTCTGTGTCATCTGCTGACAGTGACAAAGGCTGGCAAATATCTTCATCTGCCTATAAGGTATCAAGGCCATTCCAGCTTATTAAAGTAATTATTTCTTTTTCCTGTGTTTTAAAATATTACCACATGAAGCAAATTTCTCATCCTCAAAAGGATGGCGTCTTGGGTTGTGGAGCCAGGGGGTGTGTATTCTATTTCATTTGTTGAAAGCAGTTGGGGAGATGTTTTTCTTTATCTCTTGTAACTGGGGGAGAGGGGCAGATGCCTTCTGATAATGGGCCAGCTGTTAAAACCAGGTGGGGCAGTGTTTCTTATCTCTTTCACCGCCTGTCCTCCCTCCAGGGGAATATTTTCTGCTAATGGGCCATTAAGACACCCCTAAAAGCACACATCCCCAAGGTAGAATATCCACATTTCATCATCCTATTGTGAGATGCTCCACCCAGTGGGAGGAGCCAACCATTCCTACCTGGATAAAACTGAGACACAGAACACCAGGTATCCAGCTTCACCTGATTTCTGGAGGAAGATTAGACCCCTTCTCACCACCACTGGACCCTTGTTCTACAGGATCATCTCTACTCCACCAGAACCACATCTGCCACTCCAGGAGGACTCACTTTTGGACTGCTCCCAACACTCTGACCAACAGGGTGTCAGGTTGTGACTCTGACTCAGTCAGGGTTTTACAAAATTGTTGTTTGTTTCCTTGGTTTGGTTGGGTGGTTTTGTTTTTCTACTACATTTGTAAAGAACTGTTATTTTTATTCCCAAATCTTTGCCTGAAAGCCCTTAATTGCAAAATTATAAATTGGCTGGGTTGAGGGGTTTACATTCCCCATTCTAAGGGAAACTCCACCCTTCCCTGGCAGATACCTGTCTTTCCAAACCAAGACAGATGGATAAAAAGCAGTGCTTCATGTCCCTGGAGACCTTTATTCTGCAGGGGATGGGCCATCCACTCCTTGCAAAAAGATGAATTTTATGTCTCTGAGGGAGCCTGTGGTTCACCAGGAGCCGGTGTGACAGCTTAGCTCCTTGTGTATCCACAAACGGTGCTGCCAAGAGAATGCTCCTGGGCACACATCAGAAAGGTGTCCAACAACTTGGAGTTTGTTCCCCTGCTTCAACAGCAGTCCACATCCTCAGGCTCACCATCTCCAGCCAGTTGTGCCTCTGTCTCCCACTCAGATCTCTCTGACCCCCAAGGTTTGCAGAGGAGGGTGCTTCTCCTGCATGTCCCAGTCCAGTAGTGCATTTCTGAAGTGATTTCAGAAGGGACTAGATGAGTAGCCAAGATAAGTGTATAACAGATGTCCTTCTGTTTTTTCTATCTCTGCCAACAATTACAGGAGCATGAAAATCCATTATTTCATTGTACCACAGGATATTCTGAGCTGGAGAAGATGTACAAGGATCATCAGGTACAACTCCTGGCCCTGCACAGCCCCATACCCAAGAATCTCAGGTGCCTGAGAGCATTGTCTAAATACTCCTTGAACTCAGGCTTGGTGCTGTGACCACTTCCCTGGGGAACCTGTTCCAGTGCTCAGCCACCCTCTGGGTGAAGAACCTTTTTCTAATATCCAACCTAAACCTCCCCTGAAACAACTTCAGGCCATCCCCTCGGGTCCTATAACTGGTCAGCACAGAGATCAGTGTCTGCCTCTTTGCTTCCCCTCTTGAGGAAGCAGTACACTCTGATGAGGTCTCTTCTTTTTGTTTCCTTGCTTTCTTCCCTGAGCTGATTCTCTTCAGTTCTCCCTGGCCCACACCTCTGTGCATGAAGCCCTTCCAGTTCTCTGAAAGAGGAAAGGAGTTGTGGCACTAAATGGACTGTCTCCTTGCTCAGGAAGACATTCCTGAGGCACTTGACTCTATCCCAGCTGCTTTACTTCCTGTGGGAACAAAAGCAGGACAAGGTCTCAGCTCAGCTACTTGACTGTGGAGGAGCTTACTTGTCTTACACATGTTATACTTGTACTTGTCTTGTATCATATACACCAGGGTCCATAGGTGTCTGAAGTTGGAAGGCAAGTCCTCTTTTGTGGCATGATACTCAGCATTGCATGAAATTACAGGCCGTAGCACACCTGTGAAAGGGGCTGTGTTGATTGAGGCTGGTTTTACAGAGCTGTACAGACTCTAAACCCACCAAATTGATGTATTTTTTATGGAAAACCTTGTTTTAGAAGCAGGTGATTTCACAGCAAATCAAGATATGGTGCTGCAGTGTCTTCAGCAGAAACCATGTGTGGAAGGCATTTTCTAAGATTTGATATAGAACACCAGTGAGTCTGGATAAAACTAATTAAGAACAATTAAGAACACCATGGTTAATGATCATAACATGATGAGTGGAAAAGTGGATCATAATCTTTATATGTGTGGCTGAGTGAAACTGTCTAAGCTAGCATCTGCCACCTGAAAGTTTTAAACTTGGCTGTAAAAAAATTTTTATTCTGTATTTATATGTATAATCAAGAAACCTAAATGACAGAAAGGATCAGAATTATATTGCTGATGTTTTCATAAGATCATATACTACCCTATAGGTTCATTGTCAAAGGCAAATTACTTTACCTGGACTTCAGTCCTTGGTTTTTTTTCAGCATCTGTCTGGGTACTTTGCCATAAGAGTAAAAAAAATCTGACTGCTTTGTATTGTTATCAGTGTCATTGAGAAAAAATGCATGGTTCATCTTTAATTTATTAGCAAGCATAGACCTAATTTTGAATTAGTTTAATTTTCAAATAAAATAAAAATGCTTTGTATTCATGTCTGTTCAACTTCCTCTGAGCTATTATAAAAATATTGCTACTTCAAACTACTTCTGGTTTTGTGCTGGCTTTTTGTACTTTAGACCATTATCTACTTTTTGTCTACGTTGGAATTTTCATGGGGCTTTTTTCTGTTTTGATCTCAGTACATTATCTGACACCACATTGCACCATCTGCTCCCCGAGGCAAAAAAAAGGGCCCTTGTTTACTTTTCTAGAAGTGTTTTCAACTTCATATGGATAATCAGATGACCTCTCTGACTTTCTAGTGCTCTGAATAATATGTTGCAGTATAATGAAAGAATAAATATTCTCCACAACTTTCTTACTTGCTGTACTGGTTTAATTGATGAAGCAGGGTGGATCCCTGCATCTACCTTTTTACAGGTTTTTGCTGATTTGAAACACAATGTAGATAATGTGGGACAATGCCATATTTTAAATAGTTTTCCAGATGACTACATGGACTAAGATGCCATTCAGATGAGTCCTCTGCCATTACATCCCTCCATGTATGTGTTTTATAAAAGATCTTTAGCACATTATCAGTGGATAAAAAAAATTTGGAAATTTTCAGTAGGATCCATATTTAGTGTCACAGATCAATTCTCTTTTTTTTTTTTTCTTTTGCCCCACCATTAAATGATTTTATTATCCTCTCAGTTAAATGCCAAATCACCCCTCAGAAACAAGCCAGCTCAGCTTGCTTATGCAAAAGTATTCAAACCTCCTTAAATCTGGAAAAAAGCTCCCAGATCTGATATAAGTGAGGTCTTTGGTTTGTTCTTAGAGACATCATTCAGGAGGCTGACAGATGTACAATGCTGGGGAAAAACAAACAAACAAACAATAATAAAAAAAGACCACACACACACACACACACACACACAAAAAACCCCAACCCCACAAACATTCAAAGAGCATTTCATTTTGTGGCAGAGGTTCAGGTCAGAGTCCATTCCACCCAGAGTACTTCACCTCTGGCCTGAGCACAGATAGGAGTGGTTTTGCTTTGGAGAAAAATGAATGCCCCTCTCACTGACAGTGTGTTCTGGAGCAGAAAGAAACCCAGATACATGATGGTGATACTGATGTACCTGAGACCCAGGTACAGGTGACTGATGATATTTATGGCTTTTTTTGAGTGATGCCACTGCTTGCTCTGTACATGAGTAGCAGAATTCTGTTACACAGAAGTATTGAGTATTCTCTTACTGTAAGGGAAACCCCTTACAGCCCCCCTTTACCTGCATGCTACTGTCCATTTACAGTCCAAGGGCTAGTTTTGGCTCTGTACTAGAAATTCATAATGACCAAAACTTCATGCTGGTTCAAGAATGTTTGAATTCATTTTTACCTCTGTCTGCCATATTGTAGGAGCTGCTTTGGCTCAAAGTTAGTCCTGAAAAGATCCATTTTACTGCTGGCTGAATTGTGTATCTGCATTTTTTATCTTTAGGACTAGGGACATGTGGAAGTTCTGCTTTGTGCCTCCATTCCCCAAGGCATATTGGAGAGTACAGGTGTGTGTAGAGTACAACATCCTTATAACAGAGTAACTCTTTTACAGTATTGTTGAACTTGGTCACAGAAAATAAAACTCCAGTCTTGTTTAAAGGGCTGCTGTGTGAGCTTTAATGCTAATACTAATATCTTCCATCTTCAGACATGGCAATGTTAGTCACGGGGTCCTGAGGACAGCCTTTTCATTACTGTTCCAAAAGGAATTGTGGGAGTCCAGGGTATTCCTTTGGATACCCTGGACAGTCAGAAACCTGTACAGGGGGATTTGAAATCTGTACAGGGAGGTCTGGGGTCTGTACAGGGGGGTTGGAGACCCTGGCAGAGAGCCCAGGAAGGCAAGGGCTTTGACTTCAGTCCATGGGAAAAGCTTCCAACACTTTGTGTTGGAGAGAGGAATTACAAGCCACAAAAGTGTAATAAAGAATAGTGTAGTTTATCACGTTTAGGTTTTTAGAATAGGGGTGAATAGGGACAAGATGGGGGATTCTAGATGGGTGGTGCCCTGGGGTCTTCTCCTTCTTCTTCATCTCCATCTTCTGCTGTGATGGTGGCACAAAGTAGTTCAAGGAGATTGGGTCAGTGTAGAAATGACCTGTTTAGTATAGAACGTAGATATTGGTGTGAAATTGTAAACAATAGATATGCAATAATCTATATTACATAATATAGATTACATAATAATTATATAATATCTATAATCTATTACATATCTATATAGAGCAGGAGCAGGCACTGATCCTCTGTATAAGAGATGACAAGCCTCCATCAGAGGGGGAGTCTTCGCCTGATGCCCATGCTGTGAAGACCTTGGCCAGGCTCAGAGCAGAAAGAAATGATAAAAAATAATAAACAACAAAAAACAACCTTGAAAACTGAACATCTGAAGATTCTGTGTTGCTCCTGCATCTGGCTTGGGGCTTTTCAGAGGGCAAAGGACTCTAAACCACCCAAATCTCAGGAAACCAGCCAAACCCGAGAAGAAATGGTGGCAGTAATGGATGGGAAAGGTAGGGTAGCCCACACTGTGCAAAATAATTCAGATGAAAAAACATCTGAGTGCTTCCCTACCCCCAGGAAGGATGCAACCTGAGATAGGAACATGTGTGTGCTGATTTAGAATAACATTTCCTTCCTATGTTAGTCTCTATGAAAATGCAAGCAGGTGCTGGTAAGCTAGTGTTACATTCTGACAAAATCCCTTCCAACAACAGGCTGGGCTTGCTTGCCCCAGCTCAGTGGAAGGAGCCTGGAGAGATGGAAAATAATAAGTAAGCTCCTCCTAGAGGTGCAGTCACCCAGGTTTTAGGGATCATTGCTTTGCTCCTCTCTCCTCTGTCCCTTGGGTAACACTACATGCCAGGAAAACCTGATCACAGGGAATGGAATGAGACTTCTGGCTGTGCCAAGAGCTGGAAGCACGTATGCTGGTGAAGCAGAGGCAACAGACTGGGGCTGCTGACCCTGCTGCCAAGAAAAGATGCCAGGGAGTTCTCCCTTGGGTTCATTTACCTCCCCCAGGGCCAAGCCTTGGCTGTCCTGAGTGGGAGAGTTTGGGGCCACCTTTAGTTTTGCATCAGCCATGGATGGAGAGAGGAAGAGAAGAGGGGCAGCTCTTTGGGCTGCTCCAGCTGTGCACTGGCAAGGCAGGGGCCAAGAAGGAGAGGCAGTAGCTCAGTAGATGTTTGGCTTCTCAGGCTGGTTTTGCCTTCCATCAGGGTGGCACCTCTGTGCCCCACGGGCCACAGGCATGTGTGGCTCCAGACCCTTCAGGTGTAGGTGTTTGTCAGGAGCACATGCTGTCAAAAAGTAGAATATATAACCCACCTGCCTGCTTTCCTACATCTTGTTTAGGTAGAACAACAATACACAGCCACAAATGTATGATAAATGCCCAAAATTTAGTCTGCAAGTCTAGTTTGTAAGGTTTTTGCCTTTCCAAGTTGGTTGGCTCTCAGCTATAACAAGGAGAATTCTCTCTGCAGGCTTCAGGTCTTCATCCACACAAAATCTGTGTGGACACAGCCCCACAAACCTTTCCATGCATCACATGGAATTATTCAACCCAGCAACAATCTGTATCCACAAATTCAATTGGTGAGAATTAAACGTTGGTAAAGGGTGTAAAACATGTTATCTTGTGCACAAGAGTGGCAGCTGATCACCTAACTACTCTGCACCTAGACCACTTGCAACATTCAAGGTGGTTTACAGGCACCTGCTTCTGAAAAAAATATTTCCACTTGAAAATTCTTATTGAGGTATTTTGGGGAAGGAAGAAATAGCATTACTGTCCCAGACCTATGAGTGTAAAAGGACCAAAAAGAGGCCCCCAGTACTGAAACTGGTGAACATCAGATCTGCTAATGGACTTAATACAAGTCTTCATTTACATAACTCAGCTGAGAATTTAGCATTGTTATTTTATTACATAAAAACTGACTGGAGTCTGGTATGAATGTCTGAGCACTCCAGCCAATTTTCCTCCCATTATCTATAGCAAAATGAAAAGTGAAAATGATAGTGCTTTAATAATTTGATTTGTTTTACTCTAATTGAAACTTTTTTTCCCTGTGAGTGGAGAGAGAACAGGTGCCTAATTAGAGTCCACGATAATTCTCACACAGATACAATTAAGCAGAAAGATCAATAAAAAAAATCTCTTCTTGCTGAACAGTTGCCACTTTGGAGATAGATGTTTAAGTGTGCAGAAATAAATCCTTTCCCCTGGGAGCACATGGTACCACTCTTTTGGGAAAAATACTTCACTTATTTATCTTTCCAGTGACCATGGTACTCACAAAGAGAAAAGGCCAGCTTGTTAGGAACGAGTTCTGCTGTTACTGAAAAATTGTATGAGTGGATACAGAAGGTTTTATTTAAAAGTAAATTCTGTAGGAAATTGTTACTTTTCTAGGATCTTCTGGAACTTTCTTATGAAATACATTAAAGAAATTTTACTTTTAATATATTCATGGGACAACTAGAAGTACCTTAAATGGGTCAGACTGTTTGGCACTGTCCTGAGCAGATGCTGGCTGTCCCATGAATTTGGCTATTCTTGATGTGCATGGGTAGTGCAATGAGGGATAAAGAATTATACCCAATTTGGAGGACTTGTGGACTCCCTTGAAGGCAGAGAAGCACTTCAGAGAGACCTTGACAAATTAAAGGGCTGGGCAATCACCAGCTGAATGAAGTGTAACAGGGACAAGAGCTAGATTCTGCACTGGGAATGGAGCAGCCCTGGATGTACAGACAGACTGGGGAATGAGATGCTGGAAAGCAGTGCCTCAGAAAAGGGACCTGGGGGTCCTGTATTGTTCTTGAGGAGCCAGATGTATTCAACTCTGTGAGGGTTCAATACCTCTGAGGGTGTTCAGCACCTCACAGAAAATGGCTTAAATCAATAGCGAGATGGCATGATTGAGTGTGTCTTGAAAAAGCAAAAAGGTTTTAATAAAAGAAGAAAATAACAGAAAACAAAAGAACAAAGCTGAGCACAGTGTAGGGGCAGGTCCCACACACCTGCTACAACACCCTGAAATTGTGCCTGCTACAACACCCCAAGAACACACTGAGAAAGCCTCATGCTCTCCCCTGAAATATTGAACAATTGGGGTGGGTTTTTTGGCAGACAGCCCAATGGAGGATAGCTACCTTTCTGAGGAACAGGTAAAGAGACCTATCAGTGTTTTTGTGAGGCACTTGTTTTCACAGTCTTGGTACTGAGCCAATTACTGCCAGGAGAGCAAAGAAGTTTCTGGGTCTTTTACCTTATTAGAACAGCAAGAGGTGAGTCTTAAACCTTTCCCTATGGAAAAGGGAATACACCCCTACTTGGGTGTGGGGTGCATTCCTACAGTCCTGGTCAGTGGCAAGTTGAATGAACATCAGCCAGCAGTGCCCTGGCAGCCAGGAGGGCCACCTCTGTCCTGGGGGCATCAGGGACAGCATCAGCTGGGCAAGGGAGGGGATTGTCCTGCTCTGCTCTGCACTGGGGCAGCCTCACCTCCAGTGCTGGGGGCACTTCTGGCTGCCACAAAAAGAGACACAAAACTACTGGGGAGTGTGCAAAGGAGGGCCATGAGGATGGTGAAGGGCTGGAAGCCTCATGAGGAGCAGCTGAGGTCACTTGGTCTGTTCAGCCTGGAGGAGACTGAGGGGAGACCTCAGTGCAGTTACAGCTTCCTTGTGAGGGGAAGAGCAGGGGCAGGCACTGATCTCTCCTCTGTGGTGACAGTGACAGGACCCGAGGGAATGGCCTGAAGTTGTTTCAGGGGAGGTTTAGGTTGCATATTAGAAAAAGGTTCTTCACCCAGAGAGTGGCTGAGCACTGGAACAGGCTGCCCAGGGAAGTGGTCACAGCACAAGCCTGAAAGAGTTCAAGAAGTGTTTGGACAATGCTCTCAGGCACCTGGTGTGATTTTTGGGGTGTCCTGTGCAGGGCCAGGAGCTGGACTTACTCATTCTTGTGAGTTCCTTCTAATTCCAGATACTCTATGACTATCACAGAATCAAAGAATTATTTTGATGGACTATCATCCTTCAGTAAAGAACTCAATAGAAAGAGAAGAGCTAATTGCATTGTCACTGTGCTGGACACCCCACCTGGAGGGCACAGCTAACACAAAAAAGATGACACAGATAATCTCTCAAATGAGCATAACTGTTACATGTCCTTTCTTTTTAGTATTCTCAGCACAGATCCTTCATTTTTGTACCCTCAGACAGTGTTGTAAGGAGAAGAAAGCATAGAAAAAGCAAGCTTAGTGGAAGAAAATATTTGATTAAAAAAAAAATTAACTTTTCATTGGGCCACAGGCTCAGAGGTGGAGGCACTTGTTTACACAGTCAGTTTTGGTGCTCTACCTATTACAGTGTGTCTTGGATGACATAAGCATACACACACACAGAGTTCACCTTCCCTCTATTCCTAATATATCTTCTGAAAGTATCTTCTTTGGAAAGGGCTATAGTATTTCTGGTAATGGCACTGCAGTGTCTGAAAATGCACTTTACCAGGTAACAAAGGCTGAGTTCTAGTGAAAATCCTGGAGAAATGCTATGAAAATCTCTTCTCATGGCAAATGTGTTTTTCCTTGCTTAATGTGCTTCTAATAAAACACTGTGATGATTGGGCCTTGAAAATTCCTAATTTTCTTAAAATTTCAGAAGTCCTAAAGTCAAATTCCAGCTGATGTTTTGTGATACCATTTGTTAACATCTTTTCTTCCATGAAAAGACAACCACAGAAGTGGTAGCAGATCCTCTGAGCTAAAAAGTTACTATTTCATTAATAAATACAAATGTAATAGCACACATCAGATCCAAAATTATAATATTACTGAAATTACGCTGTAAATAAGATTTGCCCTGCATATAGTACTGGTATACTTAACATTCTTAAATGTCTCATCACATACTCTTTATTAACTTTGCTTACTATTAGTTATCAACTGGCAAAGAGTCCCTTCCAACCAAACCACTTAATGCTGCTTTGTTGCCAAAATGAAAGTTGTGGAAACTTGACAGAGGAGGTAATTATCAAGCAGATTAAGTTACCTTAAAAGAAAGGAACAGAGGAAAAAAAAAAAGAAAGAGGATTCTAGTAGTCTGCACTTCAAGAAAAATGAAAGTTATATTCTGCTGCTCTGCTTTTTAATGCTTCACTGAAATCCCTAAGCAGTATGCTACCGGCCCTTTTGATATTTGCTTGTTTCTGTTTCACAGCACACAGAAAATGCATGCCTAATGAGGATGATCAAGCCTCATTAGAACATTTAAGACTGTTGTAGACAGAGACTGTGTAATACCAGCTTTTTTCTGTGATTACAAGTGTCTCCTGAACACTTGAAAAACTGAGTTGCATTGCTAGCACAGAAAGAAAAAATGAGTGCCTGCATTTGGTCTTCTTCCTTCCTTCCTTTCCTTCCTTCCCTTCCTTCCTTCCTTCCTTCCTTCCTTCCTTCCTTCCTTCCTTCCTTCCTTCCTTCCTTCCTTCCTTCCTTCCTTCCTTCCTCCTTCTCCTTCTCCTTCTCCTTCTCCTTCTCCTTCTCCTTCTCCTTCTCCTTCTCCTTCTCCTTCTCTTTCTCTTTCTCTTTCTCTTTCTCTTTCTCGTTATTGCTGATAGTAATTATTTGTCTATTTGTGGAGAAGCCAATGTGAAGGAATTAATGTGTAGGTAAGGTCTGCTGTGAGGCAGTCCTTAGGACTGATCATTCTTTCTCAGCCAGGCTAGAGACTGTGGGATAATCTGCTCTAATGTTCCTGGGCTGTTGGGTTGGTTGGTTTTTGCCAAGCTGAATCACAATTCACGTTGACAAGAATATGAAAAGTTGCTTGCTGCCTTTGTGCTGATGCCAGCTATCTTGTGAGTTCAGCTGGACTTCTGTAGAATGAAATTATAGAAGTAAGCTTTGCTTTTTCCTGATGAATCCTATACAAGCATTCTAGTCCCCAAACAAAGTGTTCATGTCTTGTGGGCAAGGAGTAAAGTTTGTTTACTTTTTTTTTTTCTACCATCACTTGTTAGAACATAATGAAAATATGCTCATCTCAAGGGGAAATCTAAGGAATGAAAGCAATGTAAAGTTTTAGGTGAAGCATTTCAGATGTAGCCCTAGAGTAGAAGAATTTAAAGGGACGAATCCTGGTCAACACAGTGCATTTCTTTGTTTATTTACAAAGTTTAAGTTTTGAGAATTAACTGTTTAAGCAGAATTTGAGAGTTAAACGGTAGGACTAAAAGGACATACTTTTGTTCTTCATGCTATCTATCTTTATCTTAGCAAAGATTTTTCAGATTCATGGGTTTTATAATATTTGACATGGATCGAAAATGTGATGAGGTTGCATGAACAAACGCCCAGAGAAGCTGGGGTCCTGCTCCAACCTGTGACTTGATTGCTCTGGGTAATGCAAATTAAAGCTGACTGTGAACCCAAGGATACATTACCTGGTCTCCTGAGGACACTGAGGTTTGTTCCCTCATTTCTCTTGCAGGTGTGAGAGGATTTGCACTTATAATTCCCCCTTTCCAGGACAAGCTCTGGTTATCCTCATGGTGAATTGTGGGGGGGTTGTCACCCCCATGTCTGTTGCAGCTGGTAGGGACCAGAAAATCCCTTTGAAACCTGCCTAAAGGACAGGGAATGGACACAGAGGAATTACCTTCTTACTGCTGTCTCCTAAGAATGGAGGAGAGAAAACAAGGCCACATAACTGAGCCGAAAATGTGAAGTTTCTGGAACTTCCCTTTCTTGTCTATTACAAACCAGAGTGTCCCAACAACCAGCTCATGTCTGCAATCTCTCTGCAGCTGACCTCCTCTGATGTATTTCTGTGTGAGGCCAGCATGTTATTAGCCCCACAAAGGCTCATCACACTCTGAGGATGACTAGCAACCTCCCAGAAATGGCTTAAGAATGATTTTCAAGATGGCTGACCGGAGGCATTTGAAAAGCCAAAAGGTTTAATTCAAGTGGAAATGGCAAACTATACAGAACAAAAGAGTAAAAGCCATGCACAGTGCAGGGAGGTCCCTTACACCTGCTAAGACACCCTGAAAAGCCCCAAGAATCTCTGTTCTCTCTCTTAAGTGTTCAATGATCTAGGAGGGATTTTTGGCACCCTGCCCAACAGAAAATAACTACATTACTTGAGATACAGCTCAAGGACCCCAAGGATGCCTTTGTCCTGGCACTGAGTGAGTGAGAGAAGGAAGCATTGAAGTTTCTGGCTCTTCTTCCTTAAAAGTTCAGGGGTGAGGCTTAAACTTTTTTCCTAATATGGGAACCCCTGCTCAGGTGTGGAGGTGCACTGCAACACTGCTCAGCCACCACCAGCTTTCCTCACTCTCCTTCGGCTTGTCCTTCTTCACTTCTGGCAATGCCATCACCAGCTAACCTTGTGGTTTCCAGGGGGAGAGGTATAGTGTAACACATTTTTTAATTTATTTGGAATGGATGCACGAGAAATGTGCTGTTACTGAACCTTTACACACAGCTAAGTCTGAAAGAATGGTTGATTTGGATCAAAATTGATCACACAAGCTTGCTGACCACACAAGTCTGCTCGGTGTGGGCGTGTGCTGGAGGGCAGGGAGGCCACCCTGGGGGAGAGCCTGGAAAGCCCAGAGAAGGTGGGCCTGTGAAAACTTCTGCAAGTTCAACAAGGCCAAAAGGAAGATCTTGCACCTGGGTCAGGGCAATCCCAGACAGGGATACAGGCTCATCAAAGAACGGATTGAGAGCCATCCGGGTGAGGAGGACCTGGGGATGTTGCTGTGATGCCTTGGGAGGGCTGACCTGAAACAGAGACTGGACAGAGCTAGAGAATAAAGTAGATATTTATTGAAATGCCTTTAGGGTACATCTTGGGCAGCAGAAGAGCCTGACCAGGGCTACACCCAAGGTGGACTAAGAATGATCACAAAAATGGATGGCTGGTCATGAGGTCTTAAAATTTAAAAAGTTTTGGTCCATTTGCATATTGGGGTTTAGTTGTCCAATTACAGCTTCAGGTGGTGAGGTCCCATCCTTGTTCCTCCCTTCAGTCCACCACTGTTTGTGCTGTTGGGCCTGAAAGTTGTCCTTGGTCTGCAGCAGGAAAAGGATTTGTTTTGTCTGCCTGCTCTGTGAAGAGAGCTGAATGGCACTCAATGTGAAGCTCAGAACTGCACCCCTGGGCAGCACAGAGTCTGAAACACATGAAAGCTGAAACTTAAGGCATCAGCTGCACAAGAAGTTCACCATGACCCAGCCATGGGCACTCACAGTCCAGAGAACCAAAGGTGCTGCATCCAGAGCAGGGTGGGCAGCAGGGCCAGGGAGGGGATTCTGCCCCTCTGCTCTGCTCTGCTGAGAGCCCACCTGCAGTGCTGCATCAGCTCTGGGGTCACCAAAACAAGAAGGATGTGGACCAGCTTGATTTGCTCCAGGAGAACATCACAGAGATGATCAGAGGGCTGGAGCACCTCCCCAGTGAGGAAGGGCTGAAAGGACTGGGTTTATTCAGCCTGAGGAGGAGAAGGCTGTAGGAAGACTTTATAGCACCTTAAAGTACCTAAAGGAAGCTACAAGAGAGTTGGAGAGGGACTTTTCTAAAGGGCATGTAGTAATAAGATGAGGGGAAATGGCTTTAAACAGAGAGTAGGTTCAGATTATATATTAGGAAGAAGTTCTTTGCTAGGAGGGTGGTTAGGAATTGGAACAGGTTGCCCAGAGAAGTTGCTGCCCCATTCCTGGAAGTTCAGGCCAGGCTAGATGGAGCAACCAGGTCTTGTGAAGGTAAAGGCTTTACCTTTACTGGATGTAAAGTCTCTTCCAACTCAAACCATACTGTGATTCTATGATTCCATGATTATTAAACTGATGAGCTTGCAGGAAAAATTGCAGTCAAAGCACTCTGGGGATATGAGACTGAACAGAATTTCTTTAATGGAATCTGGTATAAGATCATTCAGTCATATTTTCTCAGAGCTTTCCATGTAGGCAGATACATTATTATTAGGTGGAGCACTACTTACTGTAATGCCAGTTTGCTGGGTTGTCACCTGTGTACACACAGAGCTCTGTCACAGCCAGAGAAGCTGATGTAGTCTCCAGAGATATATGAAGAAATAAGATCAGGTATATGCTTCTTGAAATAAAGGTGAGAAAAAAGCATGCTGAGAACAATGGTAACAAAGCCAGTACCTCATCTGATTGTCTTCTGCCCTGCTCAGCTGAAATACAAATGGAAAAATCAGCAAGTAGAAGGTGAGACCAATACTGGAAGATATGTTCAGCTTAGTTGTATTTAATTTGTAGGATGATAATTAAAACAATTTAGAAACATCCATTCTTGGGAAAAAAATGGATCAGGAGAGGCTCTTGTCAGAAAGAAGAAACTATGAACTCTTGGGTACAGGCATCCAAATGTGCAACTTGCACTCATGACCAAACTTAAGCTTTTGGGCTGTCTCTCCTCTGCCATGAAGGTTAACAAGCTTATAGCAAAAGCAACCAGCCTCAGCAGATGATCTGTTTAAAAGGCTGGAAATTAATAACTGAAAAATACCATAAATTACCAGGACCATTTCACTGCAGTTGCAGAATCATTAATGGCACACTTTACTCAACAAAAATCAGATGAAAAAAATAATTAGCCCCGGCTTCTGAAGGAAAAGCCTAAATGATCACTTTTTCAATTACTTTCACTCTGATAGTTGAGAATGGACTCAAAAAATTTGATAGAGACAGATTTCTCAAAAATAATTGGGTATATAGAAGCCTTGAGGGAAACTGAAAATTGGCTACAGGAAAATTTTTAACTGGTTTCTCCACTAACAGCAGAGAAAAAGTGAACCTCAGCCACTGCCTTTCTGGCTGTCTGGCCATGAGGTGTCATCATCTAGGTAACCTCAAACCACGTAGTGTCATTTTGATAGCAGAGAGAGTGAAGTAGGTGTTTCAAGAATGCAGAGAGAATCTGAAGGATGTGCTAGGTAAAGAGTAGAGGGAGAGAAAGCTAATATTGTTAATACACTGCAGAAGTATAGGGCACAAGTCCATACAAAATCAGGCTTATTTCCTTGTTCTATTGAATTTTTTTTTAAAATGCAAAATAATAGGTATCAGAAGCAAAATAACAGTTCATCAGATGGTGCTCCTGTTGTAAGGCACTATATATAATGTGGAATGTCTGTAGCTTTTAGACTTCACCAGCACAGGTTTTTCTCACATTGTTATGTGTGAGCAGAAGTTACTCTTTCGCAATACACTGCCAAGTGCTAACCTTTCTCAGAGCAGAAAAAGCGGTTTTAGGGAAGAAAAAATTCTACTGAAAGCTGGTCGTGTGTCTAAGAGAAAAAAAAAAAAGAAAAAAAAGAAAAAAGAGAATCATACATGTTTTGTTACACTTATCCAGCTGAGGGGCACAGTTAACCTTGAATATAGGTGATCAAAGGCAAGATGTCTCTTGTGGCAATGGTGTTCTCTTTCTTCAGAGGACTGGGTGCTACAAATCCCATCTCCCAGATCTTTGGAGAAAGGACCCAGCTACAGCCTCTGTCACTGCTGTCTGCCCTTGCTCTGAAGGGAGCCTGGCACCCTGAACAGACTCTGAAAAAAAATCTGAACAGCCTGTTAGGTTTATAATTGAGAAGGGAAGGTTGAAGGCCTAAGCTTCTGTCTCTCCAAAAATGTCATATGCTCCACCTCTTTCTTGTGAATAACTCTTTTAATGTGAAGAATTCTGTGTAAGACTTGAACATTCTGACATTCTTCTCTTAGTTTTCCAGAGCTTTTCTTGACCATTTTCAACATACAGACACAAGCCTCTATATGAGTAAGTGGGCTACTTTGCTGAGGCACCAGAGCTATGACTAACACTTAATACATCTGGCTGAGGATCCTGGCAGCAAAGAAATGCACGGATCTAGATGTTCTTTATTTTTGCCAGGTTTATGTTGGTGTTGTCATGAAATACCCAATTTCTTTTACTCATGCTTGTAAAGTTTACTTTTCAGACACATCTTGCCTGTGCTGGGTTAGGTGGTCCAGCACATGGATTTGGATTTGAAGGAGGCTTAGATTAGAGTTTTGAAACCAACCCCAAACTGTGTCTTTAGAGTGACAAGTGGGAACTGGCATTCAGATTCAGTGACGTTTACCAAAGCTACACAAATATATCTTCTCCTTTATGTCAGGATTAAATACCAATTTTTTTTCATAACTTTTAAGGAGATGGCTTTCAGAACAGAAATGGTGATGTCAGTGCTCTGTTGAGATGTGAGCAAACTCAGCACTACATCTTGTGTCTTTGAAAATATCGTGAGTTTTAATCTGAAAGTGTGTCCATGCAGTATATTCACCTATCTTCATTGATTATTCCAGCCTTTTACATTCACTTCCATAGCATGAGCCACAAAAGAGCTCTTAGTCTTCAATATTTCTGCAAGAGAAAACTGAGTCTGTCCTACCAAATTTAGAAAGTGCTGTCCCACCTGGCTCTTCAGCCAGAACACCTGAAAATTTAAATTCCCTTAGTCTCTTTGCTGTGAATCCCACCCTCTCACTTACCAGCTCTGCTCTGCAAAACTCAGGTGTAGGAATGCACCCCCACACCCGAGCAGGTGTTTCCATATTGGGAAAGGTTTAAGTTTCACCCCTTGCAGTGCTTATAAGTTAAAAGAGACAGAAACCTCAATACTCTTCCCCATAACTGGACAGGTGCCAGCCAGAGGTGGACCTGGACCTGTACCTCAAAACCTGTTGCCAGTTTCACTGGCCAAAAAGCCCTCCTTGACCATTAGGTATTTAAAGAACTGCACAGAACTTCCCAGAGCTTTATTCAGACTGCCTTAGCCAGTGCAAGAGTTCCCTCTGCACTGTGTTTGGTTTTTATTCCTTTTGTTTGATAGTGTTTGTTATTTTTGTCATTATTAAACCTTTTCTTTTGCAAAGCACGTCCAGAGAAGTTGTCTCACTATTATTTAGGGCATTTCTCTGTGAGGGCTGGCCCCTCAGAGGTGACAGAGCTTTGCAGGGTTTATCACATCTGACCCCACACAAGATTCCATCACACAGGCATGTATTCCAGTTACAAAATAAGATAGAGGAGGTAATCTTGCCTAACTTCGCTCTTTCTGTCTAGGCAGTGGGCACCTGCTAGAAGCTTCCACCATGTCTGACAGAGCCAATCTCTGATGGCTCTGAAGATGGACACACAATTAGAGAGGTCCGTAATGCCTCTGTGATGACATATTTAAGAAGGAAAATCAAACCAGCACAAGTGCAATTTTTTTCCTTTTGTTGGTGATGAGCTGTAGCTGCTGCCATCTCAATGGGGCCCGCAGTGAGCCTTGCCTGCCTGGCCACCCCTAGCCAGCTGTGTCCTGGGCAGAAGGACAGAGGTGATGGTGTGTGGGTTTCTTATCTACTTTTCTTCATGTTAAAGCCAGGATTAATACTTGGGAGACACAGTTTCCTGTTCGGACCCAGTTGTTTATTAATTCTTATCTAGAGTACAGCGTCACGAGTCATGAGCTCTAACTAGCAAGGTAGAAAATGGAGGTGCCTCTAACTCTTTCCAAGGTCTTTTTAAGCATAAATTATCCAATAACGAGATGACACCTATATTATTTTTACTTTTAGCCCAATAACCAGATACCCGGGGTCTGCAATGTGGACTTTTTCACCCAATTACTTGTAAACACCCAAACCCATGAAGAAGAAGGAGAAAGAAGAACTTAGCCTATGCCCTAAATCCTCCATATTGCTTTATATATATTACTACAAACTAAAACCTTAAATCTGAAGTTTTGCACCCTGTGATATCCCACACTTCCATTCAAACTACACACCCACAACCCCAGTGCCATCACTCAATTTCAGAAGCCTGTTACAGGGCCTCAGGTCAGATGTAGTGCTTGCTTGAGGGTCAGTGCCTGCCAGCACAGAAAGCCTGAAATTCTCAGCCTCCAGGGTTCCAACACTGGTGGTTTTGGTGGTGGCTCCTCCTTCCCAGTGCCCTGGGTGAAGAGAGGTGTTAAACCCTGCATGAAGAGAGGTGTTAAACAGCCCCAGCACTGTGGCAGCCCCTGCCCGTGTGATGGCAGTGGGATAGCCTGGCTGGCAGGGGAAGTATGGCAAGTGACTCCCCAATGTGGAACCTGTATAAAATCAACCTCTTGGCACTGCAGGATCCTGCAGGAATCCTTGAACTTTTTGGTGACGGCACTGTCCTGGTTTAGGGCAAATTCGGGAGGAAACCTCCCCGTAGGATCCCTCTGGGAAGCAAACCCGAACAGCCCCTCCCCCAGTCAAGTCCGGGAAAACATCTCCTCAGAGAAAAGTGGGAAAACTATTTATTTAACAAACAAAGTGCCCACAAGCACAAAAAAAAAATAATGATGTGAAGCAGTAAAACCTCTTGTCACTCTGAGGTGAGATGGTAAATTCAGGAGGTCCTTGCTGTGGGTGCAGCTCGGCTGGCTCAGTCTCTTATCAGCCCCTCTGGCATTGGAAAATGCCGATATTCAGGCCCTGGTGGGCCACAGGCATGAGCTCTGGGTGTTTTTCAGTCCAGGACAGGTTTAAAAAGTCCCAAGGAAAAGGGAAAAAAACAGTCCAGGGAGCTTCTCTGCCTCAGCTAGCTAAAACCAACTAAAAGCAGAGGAGATCTCTGCCCCGCTGTCTCTCTGTGCTGCAGACAGCACCGCCCAGGAGCAGAATGGGGAGGAGTGAGTGCAGCTTCTGAAAACAAACTGAGCGCTTCTTCTTCCCCCCTTTTCACACTTGGAACCAGTCTTGAAGGTACAGGACACAATATCCAACAAAACCAGGGGATACAAGCATCACAAAGTCACCCTAGGACAGGTACCTACAATGTGAGAGTAAGGCCTGGGTCCTGGGGAGCCACAGACATCTCTGGGCCTCAGGCCTGCTGCTACAACATATCCAACAGCTCAGCCAAGGGATGGGCCTCTCCTTTGAAAATCCCAAAGCTGTTTATTCAGGAACACAGGCAGGAATAGGGAAGGGGTCCA
Organism: Phylloscopus trochilus trochilus; assembly: GCA_016584745.2. Lineage (NCBI taxonomy): Eukaryota > Metazoa > Chordata > Aves > Passeriformes > Phylloscopidae > Phylloscopus > Phylloscopus trochilus. The sequence continues at coordinate 87,032,641 of WQNJ02000015.1, forward strand.
GGGACGAGGAATAGGTGTTCAGGGACACCACAGCCTTGAATAATATCCATGGATGAGAGCAAAGAGGGGTCTGAGGGCACGGGGTTATAAACGAGACAGCTAGGACAGGTCTGAGAGTTGGGGTCCAATAAGAATAGGAAAAAGTGGTGCCAAGGAGTAAATACAAACTAAGGGGACAAATGAGGTTATAGGGGCGGAATAGCGTGGCAAAATTAACCCAGTGGGGTCCAAGGGAAAGAAGAACATTCTGGCATGGGTGCATATATGGTAACAGGGTGACATAAACTTAACAAATGAAACAAGGAAACCTAAGAAACATTAACATGTGGCTGCAAAGCCCCATGGTGGGGAGATTTTTTCTCACATTTGCCTCGGTCCCTCCAGGGCTGAGGCACAGCTACACCTTGGGGATAAGCCCCTGGGCCTTCACACCTGCAAGGAGCAGTTTTTCTTCTAATCAGAGAAGAGGAGGAGGTGAGGGCATTGTGAGAGAAGCCAGCACAGTGACACCAAGGTGAGGGGAAAAGAAAGAGGTGGAGGAGGTGCTCCAAGCATCAGAGCCGAGATGAGGACCATGGTGAGACAAACTGACCCCTTGTAATGCATGAAGTCCACGGGGGATGCAGAGATCCACTCGCAGCCCATGGGAAAAGGGCTCACGCCGGAGTGGGTGGATGCTGGAGAGGGCTGTGATCCGTGGGAGACCCAAATAGAGAGAGGGACCCTGCTTCCAGAGACAGAGAGACAGGGCCCTTGCTTCCAAACCAGAGCAGCCTATCCTTAGAGGACTGCACCCTGTGGACGAGTGACCCATGCCACAGCAGTTTTGGGAAGGAGTCCGTGGGAGGGACCCCATTGCAAGGCAGAGAAACCATTCTTCTCCCTGAGCAAACAGGAAAAGATCTCGTGATGAAATTTCTGAAATTCTTTTTCTGAGATCTCTTTTCTGATCACATCAGAAAAGAGCAGTGATGAACTGACCAAAACCTCCATACCCTGTCTTCCTGCACTCTCAGTGGGAAGGAGCCGGGGTGGGGGGGGAAGATGTTTTAAAGGCTCATTTTACTTCTAGTTATCCTCCTGTGACTCTGTTATTAATAAATTTACTTTTTAGCTTTTAATTTGAATCTGCTTTGCCCTTAGGGTATTTTTTTTTCTCCCAAGCCTTATCTTATCTTAATTTTTTTTTTCCCTCTGCTCTGCAGAATTATAACAGAAGAGGATGAGGGAAAACTTTCGTGGGTGTCTGGTGTTTGGCCAATATCAAACCACAACACTAATTCTGAATGGCAGCACTTACCAACTGACAACAGAAAAGCCCTCATGTTTTGCTCGTGTGCATTCTTTGTATTCTTAGAAAATGCAGTATCTTCTGATCCTTTAAATAAGAAATGACCTAATTCCTTTTAATGGGGTCATTACGAACTCTGATGTTCCAGGTATAAATTCCTGTTACTACTGTGCACCTTAATTTACATATGTGAATCCCTTTGGGTTCCCAATTACTATCCAGCATCAGCAATTGACTCCTGAAATTATTCCCATAGGTCTGACTTTGCAAAGGACACTGCAGTTTACACCTTAGTTCCCTAATTAAAGGGAATGCTCAATGAACCTTGAACAACCGGCAATTGTTGGAAGCTAAGTTAGTCTCACCAAATCCCTGCTGACATGGGTTTTGTCACCTGATAACTAACCACAAGTGGGTCATGTGAGGTGTGCAGAATGAGTATTGAGGTCACCTGCTAGTTAGGGTGAACCAGTAGGAACTGACTGAGGAACAGCCTTGTGTAGACAGTGCCTTGAGAAACACAATTTGTTGTGTCTCAGTGCACAACACCTGAAACACTACAGGTGCTGCAATTCAAGCTGCTGGCTGGGACATGAAATATCAAGTGAGATTGGTGGGGGAAGGGGAGATGGGTTTCAAGGCACTTGTCATCCTTCTCCCTCTGCTTCTCTTCTCCCTGCAAATGCAACTTAGCCATAAAACAGCTCTTGTCATTTTAATCAAAGTCCTGGCTATGATGGTATTCCAAGAGCAGAAATTTGGTTCTTGTTTGTTTTGTTTTTTTTACCTTGCAGATTCAAGCTCTTTAAAAGCAAAAAGAGCATAACCAGGTTTATAATTTCTTTTATTACAGCAAAGCAAAACATTTTTATAACAATGCTCATTCTGCTCTGTATTTATATAATTCTCTTATTGAAGCATGGATCTCTGAAAAAAAGGCACAGTATTTCACAGATGTTCCAGCAAATGACACAAACTATCACACTGTAAGAGTGATAGTCAGAATGGCTGCAGTTGAAAAGCAGCATTGAGCAAGACTCTCATTTGAGTTTATTGTGCTTTGATGAAATGTGCTCTTCATTGTGTCAAGTAGGGAAAAAAGTACACGTGCAACCATATCAGAACTGCCATCCTACTTTTACTACTTTGAGCAGGAGATTTCAAAAATCAAATAATTAGCATTCAAGTGTCAAGGTAAAACAATATTAATTATAAACAACCCGTAATTCCAACACTTCACCTGTTTTGCATCAATCCCTTTACCTCCCACTGTTACATTTGTCACAATAAAAGAACAACATTAGAAGGGCTGTGCAGTCTCAAAAGGAGGGTGCATTGACCCAGCAGCCCATCTCCAGTACTTGCCATTAGCAGTTGTCCAGGAAAGAACATGGACAATACAAGCATATCCCACTGCCATGTCTGCAAGGCTCTCCCATCCTTCGTTTATTTTCAGATGTGATTTGCTGAGTAACCTTCTGTCTGTCTCCCCAACATTAATACCATCCTCCTTGGATGGAACACAAAGGGTTTTTTATTCACAGTTTCCTTTGGGAAGCAGCTTTACACGACAAATGCCTTCTGATCAAAAATACCTCCTTTTGTTTGTTTTAGACTTGATTCCTTTCATGGTCTGTGGTTTCTGTACTGAAATAATTTTGTCCTTATTTCCAAGTCTATATAATGGGTCTATATAAAATCTCTAGGTGAGATTTTTCAACAGAAGAGCCCTCAGAGTGCTCTGCTTTGCACTGGAATCTACAAGGGTGTTGATAACACACCAGTGGTTTGGCCTCTGCTGGCATCCATGTTGTCCTTCCAAGATTTTGTTTCCTATCAGTAGTCTGGGAGTGGGCAGAATGCTGGGAGGGTACATGACTAGGACAGTTGACCAAAACTGACCAGAGGGATATTCCATACCATATGACCTCAGCTCAGACATTAAAAGCTAAGTAAAAGAGGAGGAAGAGGGAGGCAAAGAGGAATGTTTGCCTCTGGAACTTGCTGAAGCCCTGCTTCCCAGGAAGTGGCCAGACGTGGCTTGCTGATGGGAAGCAGAGAATACTTTTTTTTTTCTCTTTGCTTGTGTGTTTTAGTAAATTGTTTTATCTCAGCCTACAAGTTCTTTTCCATCTTATTTTCTCTCTCCTGTCCAGATGAGAAGGGGGAGCAGCTTGGTGGGCACCTAGCATTCAGCCAAAGCTAACCCACCGCAGTCTAATAACTTGCCTTTCAAGGAAGGGTCTGACACATTTCCTGGTTCTTTTACAAGATCTTGTATCCCTTTTATAAAGACTTTCACACCAATAGTGCATGTCCCAACTGGTGCCACCTTAGATAAGCACGGCATTGCTACACCTGGAACTAAAAGTAACACCAGGGCAGCAGAAGATAACACCAAGCCAAAAATTTCCCCTGACAACTGCTAGAATTCCAACAGCTCCAGATACTGATAGGTTTCAGAGAGAGGGCAGGGTTTTTGTCTGTTCATTCCCGTGTGTCTCAGACTGAGCACAGGCAGGACTGCATTGCACTGGCATTATCCTCCCCTGACACCAAAAACCTGCACATATCCCTCAGGTAGGGGTCTGCCCTTAGGCAGATTAACTCACTAGGTTCAATCTTAAACACTCTCATCAGATGCCAGAGGTGACTTTTATTTCAGCACCTAATCACTATAAAGAGAAGTGCAGCAGTACAGCATGTAAAAAAAAAAAACCAAAACACTTTTATTCTTTAAACCCCAGGAATAAGGCTGTGTAATGAAATTCAAAGGTAAAATGACAAACAGAAATGAAAATACTACATCTCCAGATGGCAGTGAAGTTCATTCAATTTGAGCACCTTAGGCACAAAATGAAAAAGCAAAGATGGATATATCAAAAGATCACTGCAATTCTCTCTTTACCTCAGAGAGACTATTCATTAGAAAGTGAAACAATGTATCTTCAAGAGCAGAAATAACAAAATAGTCACAAGCAGGACAAGCATGAGCAAGTAAGGAATAAATGTAAGAGAATTATGCCAAAAGATCTACTTTGTGTCTAATTTGCAGCAAGATTAATTGAGAAGCCTCAGAGAAGAATTGCAGGAAGCCTTTGGCTGTGCTGAGTGATAGTGGTCACCAACTTCTGTGCACCTGCAGCCTTTTTGCTCCTTACATTTTTCCCTATCTGTGCTTGGTAGATTGAAAACATGTTTTGTCTGTAATGCAGGAGCACAGAGTTGGCTTTCTCCACTGTACCAGGTGCTGTGTATACACACTCATGCAGTCCCACCTATACAGACCTTCAAACACAAACACCAGAGGACACAATAGAAGCAGGGACAGCAAAGACAGACAAAGTCAGTAGATGGTGTGTGAAATACACAAGGACTGCGTCTCTGCAGCACTGAACTGCTTGCAGGTGTACCAAGTACTGGTAACTGATGTGAACAGAAAGTTGTTGTGTGGAAAAACAGAAGGAGAAAATATTTTATAGATAATCAACCCTACATCTGTGGGTCCAGGGAGGTCTGGAAAGACCTGTCTCTTGTGGTGGAATTCCATTACCCAATTCTTCTTGATAAGTTAATAAGGGGGCAGCTTCCCAAACAGAAAACAGCAGGGGAAACCATAATTATTGTTCTTCTGGGCCCAGTGTGGATGCAACTTCTCACATATCTGCACAATCCATCTGAACAAGCACATCAGGCTATTGGTAGGGACTGAGGTTGTCCTGACATCCTCGGAGGAACCACTGCTTTTGCAGACTCAAGAGACCACCACTGAGCTGGGCTCCAGGAGCTGCTCTCTGATGCTGGGTGTGTTACCAAACCATCACAGCTACACTCACAAGCACCACACAGCTCCAGCCCCTCTGCCAGCTCGGGAAGCCTCCCTCCTCCCAGAGCTCAGAGCCTGGGCTAGGCTATGCCATGCCTCACTGCTGTGGGTCCTCTGTCTGCCCTGGTCCAGACCCTCAGCCAGGAAGAAAAGACATAATTGACCACTCACAGTGCCCTGTTCCAGTGAGCAGTCAGCAGCACAGAGTCACAGGCACTGCAGTGTTGTTCTTCCTATCCCAGGCAGGAGAAGAGAGACTCCAGTCCCTGTACTCAGAAATAGTATGCTTGTTGAAAAGGCCAAACACAAAGCAGCTCCTAAGGACTAACAAGGAGTGACCTGTCTGCTGGCCACCCAAGACAGTAAATGATGTCAATTTTTCTCTTAGAAGCCAGAAGAAATCTATTGTCTGAGGCGCCCTGTGAAATGAGCTCTTTGTATGTTACTGACTGAAGTGAAGTTGGCTGTGCACACTACTTTGCTGAGGGGCTGGGCAATCTGAATAATCTGCTGTGTTGCTCAGAATCACTGTCATAACTGCACATGGTTTGACAACTAATCAGTGGTTTATCCTATCAGTGCTGTTCTGCAGCAGCTGAACAGACATCCTAGACGAGAGTTTGCTAACTGCCCACCAGCAATTGCTGAGTGATAACACTTGCAGTTCCCCACATTTATGCAGATACTCAGATTTATCTGACAGTTTTATACCTAGAAGCTCATACTCAGTAATTAAAATTAAAAATGTTTTGACACTCAAAACCAACAGCTATATAAATTAGAATGCTGTAAAAAAGCAACGGTTTCGAAAAATACAGATCTATAGATAAATCAGAATGTTGCAACAGAGAATAATTTAATACAAGACGGTTAATGTAAAGAAGCTCTTAAATACAGGCTCAGGTTCTGACTGGGAGAAGAGTAATCTTCAGAACTACAGCTGAGGGAAACTGTGAGAGATTAAAGAGGAAATAAAATCTTCTTGCTAAAGGAGTGAAAAAAACCTGCTAACCAAGGTCTTAGGTTCACACCCAGGGCCATGCAGCTCTGTGAGATGTCTATGCAGGTGCAATCCAAAGTTAGTTATCTTTGATGAGGCTCTTTGACCCAGAGATGAAATACCTCACTTGGTCCCACATCCTGTTACACACATGCTACTCATCAAAATGACAGGGATCATGCCTAAAGGTACTGAAGAGGATGCTGCCACTCAATTTTACTCTGCTTTCCTCCAAGACAAATCAAGTAGTTGTTGATAGCATGTGTGATTCCTAAGAAAGAAAACCACACAGCAGTGCTAGATTGTGCCTAGTTTGTGCTATGTGGTGTTTTCCCTGATAATACCTCATGATGATGAAGTAACATTGTTCAGTAGTAATGACAGTCATGGGATACTTTTTAAATAATAACAATATGAACAATGAATTTAGGCAATCCTCACAATCCTTCCTTGTACTCTGAAGGACAAAATCTTTTCTATTTCACTCCCCAGCACCATATCCCCCTGAATGCCAGATCTGCAACTGAAACATCTGCAAGCATTGTATGTGGGCTCAAACCTGCCATTGGTTTTGTAAATTGAAATACTATGGCTAAGATGAGTGTGGAAAAGACTAGAATGCAGGAAAGCCTCTTACTGGGTCTTGATTTTGCCATGAAGACTTAAAAACCATATATAAAAGCCTGCAGGTTCTTACCTCTAGGGACAGGAATGGACATTGTTGGTCATCATATCTGTGAAAAATATCAGACACACATAATACATGTTACACTGCGTTTTGGTGTTGGTTTTTTTTGTTTTGGTTTGGGTTTTTTTGTTTTTGTTTTTGTTTTTGTTTTTAAAGTCTCTGTCAAGTATCTGCTGTGCTTGATTTCAGAGGAAAATCACATGAAGTGTATGAGATCTTTACCACTAAGATTGAATGCCACTAAATAACCTGTAGCAATTTCAGAGACATTGTATAAACCACAATTAAAATAATTTCAAGATTAAATTTCAAATGGAGCAACATTAAAATTAAAGACCCCCACCTGCATAATGTTCTTCCAGAAATGCCTCTTCCCATTTACAAAGTACTTCTATTTAGCAAAAGTTAAGGGAAAAAAATAAAAACAAAACAACAAAACAATCAAACAAACAAAACCCAAAACAAACAAAACCCAAAAACAACAACAACAACAACAACAAAACACACCAAAACCCTAACACCCCCCAAAAAATAAATATCCTAGTTTTTAATTCTCTAGATAGGGATTACATGCATCCCAGAAAGTGAGAATATGCACACATCTCAGAAAGAGAGAGACTGCCATTTCAGGCAGTATAAAGTTAATAATGGGATGATAATTCACTTGACATTAAAAAATGTAAATTTATAAGCAACCCAAATGACTGAAAATAAGAGTGTTGAGTAGCAAAGTATGTGAAATAAGCATAATGATAAGAGAAATGAAATTACACCCCCTACAATAAAAAAAAAGAAATAAATCAAGGCTTTTTGTTAATGGATGGGTGATTGCTGCTATGTTGCCATGGAAGACTTTCCTTTAACCTGGCAAGATAAATGGAAAGAAATCGTTCCATGAATCTGCCATCTGACTTTTTTAAAGTGCAGTTTTCTAAAGCATTTTAAATACATTTAAAAAGTCTGACTCTAAATGCAAAGATTTCCAGAACAGAGTCTGAAAAATCCTGTTAGAAGGAGTAGCCATTTCTATGCAAGTAACCAGCCCTGAAGTTGAAGTAAAAACAAACTGGAAGAGAAACCCCAGAGCAGATTGTTTGCCAAAGAATTCACCTGTAGGTATGTGATGCCCTAGTTGTATCAGTTAGAGCAAGGGGATTTGAAAAAGTCTGGAACATCTGCAAATCTCATGGGAACTGACAAAAAAAAAAAGTGAGTGTTTAGCATTTCTGAAAACTGGGACATTTCTACTTAACCATAACAGCTATGGAAGGTTTACTTTTACTTACTCCAGGACACATTAAACCCTAGAACTTGTGGCTATTACAGACTGATCTGCATGTTCATGGCACATAAATTTTATTACATATCTGGGAAACAGAGTTTCATCTTAAACCTTAGCTTAGAGTCCAAAATCACTTCCTTTGAACTCATACAAACAGAGTAACTGCTTGAACCAGTCCTGGTCTATTGAGAAACGTAAATTGTGCCATTTCTTCCTTTGACCTCAAACTAACCCAGAGTCTGAGAGTGCTCACATCTAGAGCGTTAAATTAGACACAAAACTTCCTTGTGTGGAAGATTTTCCTCCTGGGCAACAGATAGAAAGCAGAGGTTTCTGCCATAGCTAGGATCTTTTATTTGCTTTGCCTTACCTTTCTTTTCCTTGCCTTTCCTTACCTTGACTTGCCTTTCCCTTGCCTTGCCCCACTGCATTTTGGTTTTCTTCTGCAAACACCATATATAACACCCCTGAGGTCACTGTTAGGACAGGCAGGTACCTTCCTTCTCTCTGCATCTCAGATGCAGCAGAAAATAGTGACTGGACTTTCTGGTAGCTCCATTGACTTAGCAGGGAAGGGTAAGTGCTGCTGCTGGCTCAGTAAGAGGGACCTTGGAAAGTTCAAGAATAAGCTTGCCTACCAGTGAGCCACTTAAGGGTTTTATTTCATGTTTTTTTCTATTTTCTCCTTGGAAACTAAGAGGGGAAACTTCAGGGGAAGTATTAACTGTGTCTGCAGCTCCCAGTGGTGGCTGAGTCCACCTTTCAGGTGGTCCTGGTACCAAGCTGTGGGTTTAATTCCAGGTATCACACAAGCAAAAACAGGTGACTGAGCAAAGGGCAGGGCCATCACCAGCACACAGGAGCCAGCAGGGACCGAAGTACCTAAAGGGCTCTGAAACACTTTGAATAAAGACACCACATAGGCCCAAATTTGTCACACTGGCTCCACCTGTGGAGCCACACGTGCCTGCTGTGTGCCACGGAGTGTTCTTCAGCTCCTGAGCCACATCCAGCCATAAGTATGCAAATATTTGTGAGGGGGGAATGTTTGCAAAATGCACTCCAGGGTTGCCATATGTTATTGAAAGAATTTAAATTGAGGTAGCATGGGTGGGGGGAAGTTAATTAAATCGTTAGTAAATAGCTGCTAATGTTTGCATTATAGTCATTTAAACTCAGTACTTATGTGTCTTTTGTACCTCGTGCATCTGTTCTGATTTTCTCTATTTCATTGTAAATGTATACAACACTCTGAGTTAAGGCAGTTTTTTTTCATCTTTGACAGGAAGACATTACAAAGATAGTTGGTATTTTAGAGTGTCATTTTGTTCTTATTAACATAAAATAAAAACTGGTTTACTGCATGGAGTTTTCAGATCTTGCTAGTATTAAAGAAAGGATTTTGCATATGGACTGCTGCAACTTTTCAAGTGCCTTCCATTTCACAATCAGTAGTCAGTGACCACATTTTTTCAGATTTGGGGTGTATGGGAGGGCTGTACTGCAGCTGCACATGCAAGGTGCATTTTGCAACAATGCATTTATGCATAATAGTGATATTTCTGAGAGAGAGAAAAAATACAGTCTTTGTAGCAGAGAAGTTAAAACATCCTGCCATAGTGATGGCAGAAAGACAGACAGTCAAGAGCAATGATATACTAGGCAGCCTGAAGAAGCAGTGCCAGGGAGCCTGGCAATTTATTCTATTTCTTTTTTTAATAATGTGTTTTCTAGAACATAATTTGTTTGCTCATCAAGAAAACCACCCCAAAACCCCAAAGACAACATTACACTGCAAAGGACTTCTTCAAACTTTGCATGCAAGTTAGTCAGAAAAAGTCAGCCTTTGCCTTTTTATGAAGGATTAAAACAAGCAGGGGTGTCTAAAAGCATTTTTATGTCCACTGAAAAATGAAGAGAAGGGGAAGAGGAGAACAAGATACTATAAAACAGTTGCCCTTCAAATCATAAACCCTTGAAATAAGCCCATTTTTGCTTTCCACTCTGGCAGCTGTGAAGTAGAGTTTGGCCAAAGATGACAGGTTAGGGGAGGGAGGAGGACCTGAGAAGGTACTTCAGGATACCTGACTTAGAGATGTAGAAGAGTGACCAGGGAATGGCCTCCAGGGAATGAGGCTTTCAGTGCTCTGTGAAAATGGGAAAACAACCCTCAGCAGACATCAGTGGCAACCCTCAGGTGGCCTTGGAGGGTTCCATGGAATCAGCCCACATGGGGCTTCCAGAGGGCTCCCTGCAGCTGCTGCTTTGAGGTATGGCCAGACCCATTGCCCACAGTTTTGCTGGTCTGGGGAACCTGAGTTTGGTCCAAGTGACTAGGGATTGCAGTTATATTGCATATTCAGCTCAGATGATACTTTATAATAAGTGTAATTACTAAGTATTACATTGCTTTATGATAAGTATCATCTGTGTGCTTATCTTCAGAAATCAGGCCTCTGGGGAATGTTTCAAACTGAGCAAGACAGAAATACAGGCCACTTCAGAATCAGTGCAAAAGTCCTGGTCAGGCACTTCAAAATGCTAACTGTTCATACTCAATTGCAACTTTTCCATCAAATCAGAAATCTTGAGGATTTGCTAGTTAAAAGCAGTGTGATAGGAAAAACTTTTGTGTGTTTGTTTAGAAACCACATGAGCTTTTACACCTGCATGCAAAACAAAACAAAAAAACCCTACATTTTGCTACTACTTTGAACTATATAGCCACTTCTATTAAAAGTGGCATGCAAATAGCTGTCTCTTGTGTGCCATAGATTAGTCATACTTTTTTCCAAGGAAGATTATAAATAGTGTTTAGGAGGGAAACAGAGAGTATTTTGCAAATGAGTCCAGATGGAAAACTAACAGATGGCCTAGTGCTGTATTTTGTATGCTCAGCTCTATATTTAAATAAAAAATTTTCATAATTAAGATGAAGGTCTGTAACAACACTAGCTACTTTTCCTGTAGCAGCATTATACATCATGTATCACAGGTATGAACTGTGGGCTTTTCATTAAATAGTGGTAAAATATATACACAAATCTTGCTACTCAGTTTATTTTAAACAGAGGGGACTAAAATTTAATTCACGGAAATTAAGGAATAATAAAAATCTTTTACACAAACATACGTCATAAACACTGGAACCCTGGAGGCTGAGAATTTTAGGCTTCCTGTGCTGACAGGCACTGACCCTCCAGAAAACACTGCATTTGACCTGAGGCCATGGAACAGGCTTCCAAAATTGAGTGATGGCACTGGGATTGTGGGTGTGTAGCTTGTGAAGTAGTGTCATATCAAAGGGTGCAAAACTTAGAGTTTAAGGTTTTAGAATATAGTAATATATCTATAAAGCAAGATGTAGGATTTAGGGTGTAGGCTAAGTTCTTCTTTCTCCTTCTTCTTCATGGGTCTGGGTGGTCTTTTGTAACTGGGTAAAAAAATCCACATTGTGGACCACGGGTGTTTGGACATTGGGTTAAAAGTAAAATTAACACAGGTGTCATCTCGTAATTGGACTATTTGTGGTAAAAGACCTTGGAAAGAGGTAGAGACAGAGCCATTTTTCACCTTGTTATCTAGAGGTCACAACTTGTGAAACTGTACTATAGATGGGAATTAATAAACATCTGAGCCCAAACATGAACTACGTCTCTCGAGTATTAATCCTGGCTCTAACAACAGAGGAAAAGAAGATAACAAACCCAGATATCAACACCTGGCCTTTTTACCCCTGCAAACTCAAACCACCCATCACCTTACCTGGAAGGGAAAGGGGAAGGGTCTCATTTGTTGTGTGTCTTCAGCCAAGAACCATAATGCCAGTAGAATTTTCCTGTTTTGTTACCTGAATGAAATGGGGTTCTTGAATTTCAATAATCAGAAAATCTGGAGAAGATAAACTGTTGAACTGCATTCACACCAAACAGCCTCTCCACACCTTCAGCATTTTTTTTTATGCCACTTGTGAGGAGGTAAGAGGTGCTCATCTTAAAGTGGTCTGCAAGTGGGGTCCATTGAAGTCAGTGGCAAGCTAGACTCAGTTTTGGGCATCCAAAAGTCTAGGAAGAAAAAAAAAAGAAAAAAAAAACGGAGAGGGAGAGAAAAAAGAAAGAAGAAAGAAAGAAAAGAAAGAAAAGAAAGAGAGAAAGAAGGAAAGAGGGAAAGAGGGAAAGAGAGAAAGAAAGAGAGAAAGAGGAAAGAAAGAAAGAAAGAAAGAGAGAGAAAGAAAGAGAGAAAAGAGAGAGAAAGCGAAAGAGAGAGAGAAAGAGAGAAAGAGAAAGAAAGAAAAGAGAAAGAGAGAAAGAAAAGAGAGAGAGAAAGAGAGAGAAAGAAAGAAAAGAGAGAGAGAGAGAGAGAAAAGAAAAGAAAAGAAAAGAAAAGAAAAGAAAAGAAAAGAAAAGAAAAGAAAAGAAAAGAAAAGAAAAGAAAAGAAAAGAAAAGAAAAGAAAAGAAAAGAAAAGAAAAGAAAAGAAAAGAAAAGAAAAGAAAAGAAAAGAAAAGCAGGCTAAAACGAGCTTCTATCTTTCTGCTGTGCTCCCTGAGGTTTTCCTCAGCCCTCTGGAGTCAAAAGCCAACTGTAAGTTTGTGACAAGAGGGACTGCTTCTGTACAAGACAGAAATGCCACACAAACCTATCTCCTGGGGAATAGCTGGTATCAACAGGGTTCAATAAAGATGACTTTATCAGGAGACATTAGGCTGCAAGTCAGCAACTCGCTGGGCTTACAAATCATTCACAGTGGTAGAAAACATGTGCTTTGCTATCAGATAGCTCCTTCTATTGCTCTCACAGTCATAACATTCAAGTGCCTTACCATAGCACATTAAATACTGCGACTCATAACTATCCTCTGCCTCATTTTCCAGCTTTTCCTTCCCCCATGGAGGGAATTTGATGCACAGCAGGATGTCTTGTTTTGGTAGGGCAAATGCTATTTTTTTCACATGTTTCTGTGTATACATTAGCAAAGGGAAGCCTGAAGCTGCATGCCCTGAGTTGGAGCAGAGGGAGGGATGTTTGTGGCAGTCATTTTCACCTGTGGGATGACAAGGATTACAGGTACAGGTTAGCTCCAGGGATGGCAAGCTTGCCCTTTTTGAGAACAAAGTCTTTTTGAGAAAAGACACCAAATTTAGAAACTTTTTATTCTTGATAAACCACTCTGAAAACAGACAGTTCCAAGGTGCTCATGTTGCTATTTGTAAAACCAAGTAAGATGCTGATTCCTTCCTAGGGAGTGCTGCTATAATGCTGTCAGTCTCTGCTCTCCTAGAATTTGCTGTGTAGGTTTGACATTTCTAAGAGTCAATCTTAAAGTGAAGGCTTACTCATTAAATTCTTCCTCCCTGCTTTTCCTCATGTGTGCAGCACTGCTCAGTGGCTGCAGAGACATCTGCTGGTTGTTACAATTTTTGAGTATGTATTAATCATAAGGAAGACAGAAAATTTCTCAACTAACATTTAAATTCTTTTATAACTTTCTCCATTTCCTGAAATTTGTTGAGTTCAGATTGGGCTAATTGATGTAAGGGAGCAGTAAAAAAAAATGGAATAATCTGATGAGATTTCTCTGATGAGATTTAGTAAGCCTTTAAAGTTGGAGGAGATCTTGTTTGAACAATGTCTCTGATTTTAGGGATTGAGGTTTTGGCACTAGCAATATCAAAGTTAGGTCTGTTTAGACTTTTATGATGAGTCCCACATTCTACATGACATCCCCAAACATCTTACCTATGTACCAAATAGTGTTTTGTTTTTACTTCTCTATTGCAAGAGCAAATTCGGCAAAGGAAAGAAAATTCTTTATCTGTTGGTGCACTATTTGGAAAAGACACACTGCCATGAAGGTAGATACTACCTTCTACTTAAATAATTTCCATGGCTTGCAGTGCTTTATGTTTGTGCTTGGGAAGATGAACTTCCAGTTCCTGCAATAAGGCACTACTCACACAGTAATAGGGTAGTAGCCCTTCCCCACTGACACTGTCAGAGTTTAAACCAATTTCACCTTATTTCCAAAGTTATCACCTAATTCACATCATTCTGAGGATCTGGCAATTCAAGTCACTGAAACACCACTTAGATAATACAGCAACGTGCAATGTAATCTGGATTTCCAAGGCTGATGAATTTGACTGTGAATCAGTTCTGTGCAGAGGTTTGCCTCTTCTGTCCTTAATTACACCTGTGCAAACATCCATTTGTTTATCATTGCCAAAAAACCTGTGTGAGCTATTTGCATTCCCAGAAACCACATTTCCATATTGAGCACTTCTCTGAGAATGAAAACATCTCAGCCATTAATTCAAATGTGACACACAAAATAGTTAATATTCTCTTAGTTGAACTTACCTGAATTTTCACCCCATAGTTCTAAAGAAACCCTGTGGCTGTAAGTGTAGCAGACATAAAAATCCAACTGCTTCTGAAGGATGAAAGAAAACTCATTTATTTTCACTGGAGTTTGCTTTGTCAATATTTACTGTTCTTTGTTATTTTATGAGTTCCAGAAACCTTTAAGACCCTGCTATGCACATTAGCCACTGGCTTTATCCCCACAAGGAAAAGAGGCTGGGGCATTTCCTCAGGAGCACTTCCTCATCTGGGGAAGGATGCACGGCATGGACAACTGCACAGTGAGGCTTTAATACAAGCATTGTTGTCTGTCTCAGTTTTACTGAGATGGAGTTCACTTTCCCACAGGTGCCCTCACAGTGCTGTGCCTTGCATTGGTACCTACAAAGGTGTGGGTGACACACCAGTGTTTTGGCTGCTGCTGAATGTCTCTCCACTGTTCCACCCTCCCACCTGGGGGTGGGCAAAACCTTGGCAGAGGACATAACCAGGACAGCTGACCTAAACTGACATATTCCATACCATATGACATCAGCTCAGATACAAAAGCTAAGTAAAGGAGGAGGAAGGGTCTTCCTTCCTTCCTTCCTTCCTTCCTTCCTTCCTTCCTTCCTTCCTTCCTTCCTTCCTTCCTTCCTTCCCTTCCTTCCCTTCCTTCCCTTCCTTCCCTTCCTTCCCTTCCTTCCTTTCCTTCCTTTCCTTCCTTTCCTTGTAAATAACATTGGTTATTTACAATGTTTGCCTTCCAGGGCAACTGTGACATGTGCTGCAGCCCTGCTTCCCAGGAAGTGGTCCACTGTTACTGGGAAGTAGAGAACAAAATCGTTGTGGTTTTTCCTTTGTTTGAGTAAGCACCATTTTACTTTTGCATTAGTAAACTGCCTTACCCTGACCTATGAGTTGTTTTCCACTTTATTTTGTCCCCTTCTATGCCCAGCTGACTAAGGAAGTGCTAGAGCACTTTGGTGAGCACCTGGCATCCAGCCCAGGTCGACTCTCCACAGTCACACTTCATGGAAAGCCTGTAAATAAAAGGCTGGAGTTTGGTGCTGTAACTTCTGCATGTGGAAAAGCCCCAGAATAAGCCCAAAGGCTCCCCTGTGGCTGCAGAGAAGCACAAGGCAGGCATGGCAGGCAGAGCTGAGCCATGCACAGCCCTGCTCTGCCTCCCTGCTCTCAGAACAGTGACAAACCCAGCTGGCATGAGGGTCTGGTGCTGTGGTTTTGTTTCTCAGAGATACAATCTTTGGATTCAAGGGATTGAATATGAGGGCACTCTGCTGAAGGTTACCAACACATCACAGAATCACTGATGGCAGAGAAAGAAGAAAGGAAATGTAAAAATCTCCTAGTAATAAGGCATGTAAGAAATTTGTGATGGGATTTACAATTAGCTCTCAGTAAACCAAAGACAATATTATTGGCTGGATTAGATGAATCTCTTGCCCAGAGTAGGGGCTTTTTCCCAACCTAGATGATTCTATGATTCTTTATAAGCACAAGGTCTCTCAATAGTTCTGCAGACATAGTGTACCAGTCCATTGCCCAGGTGACTTATCCAGGAGATGGGCTATGCCTGTCAGGTAAAAACAGATTTATCTTTTTCCCTGCCCCATTTTTTTTTTGTGTAAATATGTCCTCCTCACAGCTGCAGAAGCATGGCTTTTCTGTGGCTGCTGTTGTGGATAAAATTACTCAACACTTTTAGTAGGACTCCATTTCAAAGGAAGCTGAGTGGTATCACTGTTAAGATCCAGACTTCAGGGGCATCTTAACCCTTGGCTGACATTTCTGTAACTTGTATGGTCCTGGACTGGCACTCCTAGAGCAGGCTGAAGCTGAGGTTAATACCCATGGGGATATCTGTGCTGTGGGAACTTGGGCACCTCACTCCTCAGAGTAGACTTCTGTGACAGAGCTTTTTTCTCAAGTACTGCTCAAACCTAGAGCTAGATTTAAATGCCCACCACATTAGATGAAAACAGTGTTTTGGGAAATGTGCTGGGGCATTGTAAGTCTCCACCACTGATTAACAGAGGGGGGGAATTACCAGCCAGTGGCTTTTCTGCTTAATTCAGAAATGGCTGGTTTAGGGCAGGTATTCAAATACTCTTTCAGAGACTCTCCTGCTGCCAACAGACCCTTCAGGTGGAAAACTGTTGGTGTGACACATGAATATGCAAAGGAAAGGTTGAGGACAGCTGCAGAATTTAGACTAGTGACCCCAACACAATTGCACAGATGGAAGCAGCCACAGAGAGGCAGAAAGACCAGATACTGGAAGTTTAATCATGGGAGAGATGTAAGGCTCAACAGCAGGTGAAGAACCATTTCCCTCTTTTTAACCTTGGGATGTCCTTTCTCAAAGCATTTCCCAGCTGTTTCAGTTCACAAGTAATAAAATGGTCATTTTCAGGCATGATCCTTTTCTTGGAATTCTTCAATGGAAAAAATATTCAGTTGCTACTAAACCTGGAGTTGTGGCCCTTATCTGGAAAGAGGATGAAAATGAGGGTAGGAGGAGAATTGTTTCATGACTTGAAGCAAACTCCAGAGCTCTGAAGCACATGCCTCACTCCATTTCCTTTAAGCTCACATGCCCTGGCCATGCCTCATTGTTCATTTAAGAAAGCAAACCTGCCAGGATGGTCACTGTGTTTTCTTGTGGCACACAGAGCCTGCTTCCTGGTTCTCCTCCCTAAAGAGATTGTTTGGTTCTGTTTTGTCCTGAGCATGCCCAGGGTTATGTATCTTCATTCATCAGATCTCAAATGAGTGGTTCATTACCCTGTTAAAAGCACTTTCACTGCTGACAGATGAGGAGCAAACTATATGTGGATTGTTTCACAGCACATCATATAACACAGATGCTGGGGGAACTGTGAGGCTATTGCCTTTTGCTAGTATACCTAAGAAAATCGTGATTATTTACAACATCTGTTCTCTATTTCATGTGGTGTCCTTTAGCTAATGGGGGAGTTTCTACTGTCTGTGGAAAACAGAACAAGTTTTTTTTTAACAGGTTGGGGTTTTTTTTCAACTTCTTTTAAAGTATGGCTCTATGTGGATAATTTTGTTTCAGACACTGAAGTCAACTGTCTGTCTCCATGAGGAATTTATATGAGAATACATGATAGTGAGAATTTGTCAAGGTGAAGTGACAAATTCCTATCCTGGCCTGTGGGGAGGGCTGTGCTTCTGCAGTGGGCAGGACTGCCTGCAATCTCACCAGGGTTTGATCCTGGTTATGCCTGCTGCAGCTGCCTCCACTGCCTTGGCACTGAAGTGCCTTGGTGGGTGGTGGAACCACAGCCCACTGTAGCAAGCAGGCTGGAAAAACATTCCCTCTCCTGGTGCACTGTTTTTGGTGAGGTCAAGGTAGAGGGAAAAGACACACCTGGAAGTGGCAAACTGTGTGACTGCTGAGTGACTGGGTGACTGTCAAGCTGACTTTGCTTGTGGACTGCAGGGCTGGAGTCTGCTCACAGTGTTCGTGGTCAGGGATTTGAGCAGAACTTGCTGCACAAGCCTGTTCTTTGCAGAAAGGTGAATGCTGCTTGATGAGAGAGTTTATGCCTTGAAGTTTTCTTCACATGCTGGGGGCATTGCTAACAATGGAAACTCAGTGTTGTATCCCTAGCAAGCAAGTCACTGAGAGTGAGCTGTGAGGAAAAATACTAAGTCCAGCATTTCTAAATGCTCTGAAATTATAATGACATGCAAAATTAATCACAGGATAATTTATGCATAATAAGGATGCAGTGAATATCCAAGACAGTGCAGTTAGGATTTTATCACAGGCTATGGCACAAATGGAGCAAACTTCAGCAGAGGGACTGAGAGCTGTTTTGTTTCCTGAAGCTGAACAATGAATCAGTGGAAATGTGACAGGCCTACTGCAGCCAGGAAATGAGGGTTCCAGAGGAAACTTCTTTTGTGGATGTACTTTACAAATCTTTTTCAGGTTCTCAGAGCAGAACAAACATTCTCTCCTGTTGTGATGGGAGAAAATAAATTCCCTGGGTTAGATCCTGAAGTCCATTTTGCTTAGTGTTGGGGAATCTGCCTGAGGAAAGGCTAAGTAAAAATGGACTAATAGGACAGCAGGATTTTAATCAAGTGTCAATAGGGTGATGTTGAGGATCATCATGAATAAATTCCTGCCTACCTTGATCTAGGACAGACAGCTAAATGAATAGCATTGGCACCAGAAGTCATGTCCTCGTGCATACACAAAGGATTACACTTTTTGGGGGAAAGTCCATTCCTGGGCTGCTGGATTCAAGGGATTGAATATGAGGGCACTCTGCTGAAGGTTACCAGCACACTGGTGCTCCATAAAGAGCACCAGGCTCTCCAGAGAGCTCCCCTGGCATGGGGACTCAGGCTGCTCACTTGACTGAGGTTGCTCTTGCCCCCTCTGCCTCTGGTGCTGTGCTCCCACAGCCTGGCTGGCTCTGTCTTAACCCAACCCCCCTTCTCCTGTTCTGTGGTGAGCTGGCTGGCTATTCAGCAGGAGTAGCTAGACAAGGCAGTGTTTGTGCAAAATAACGCAGCTCTAAAAATACCACATTTTAGTCTTGCTTCAAGCCACTTACTCAGTATTGTGTTTGATGCACACAGCTCCACCACATGCCTGAAGGAACCCCTGTCCTGACCTCCTTTGTAGTGCAAGGCTGTGGGGAACAGACACATAGCATGCTGAATAAAGTTCCTGATGGCTAACACCTTGGCAAGGTTACTGGACCCCTCCAGTTTTCTGCAGTTAACAGAAATGCAAAGACTTGCACATTTTGTTGTGGGTTTTCTTGGCTCTGCTTCTGCAATAGATGTGGAATTTAATCATATTCCTGGTGTACTGGATAATTACAGCTCTGCCATAAAGGTGTCTTTAGGTTTTCCAGGTATCTGAGATAGGCATCTTAGATAATCTTTCCACAGACAGCTCTTAAATCAGGTCTGCAGGAATATTCTAAGCCCTCTGACATAGCAGGGTAGGGGAGTTTATGATAGACAGGAGCAAGCTGTTACCATGACTTTGTTATGATATTTTCATACAGCTGGGATGCACACTTTTTTAAAATCTGCCCTTTTTTTGTTTGTTTGTTTGTCTGTTTTTCCTAGAATTGATTCTTCCAGGCTGCAATGAAGAAAATGGAGATGGTGCTCATTCCTGCCTTGGGCAGCCTTGCTTCTCCCTGGGGCCACCTGCTACCAGAGAGGAAGCTGGGCACCAGCTCTGTGCTCCTTAACTTTCCTTTGTTCCCACACAGTGCACAACAAAGGGGCACAGCTGCCTGCAAAGCACTGTTATTATATTAGTGCTGCAATCAACAAGGTGGTTTGAAGCTAGAAAAAAGCAGTCACCACTGGCTTCCCATTGTTCCTCGGGCCCTGTGCCTTGCCCGTGGATTACTTGGTGATGCTGCAGTGTTTCTTGACAAAATATACTAAGCACCTTAATCAGGAGAAGCCAGGCCACCCCCTTCTGAAGGCTTTTACTCCTACTCTTGCAGCAGAGGCCTCACAGTTATCAAATGGTTGCTCTTCCTGCTGTCCCTGAAAGTTAGTGCACTGCAGCATCATTACAGTGTGGTCTGTATTTTAGGGCAGGAGATGCTGACAAGAACATCAGCTACAGGGAAGGCAATGAAAGGACAATATCCTGTTCCAAAATTAGGCTTGTTTGTACAACACAAGGAAAAAAAAAACCATCAAAAACATAGTAAGCACAGCTGGTGCTAAATCAGTCTGGTGTGTGTCTTTTTCTCTTTCTTGTGGAAACTGCTCTTTTTAGTGAGCCACAGTGCAGTCACACTGTGCACTGCTCTGCCCTTCTCCTCATGCAGATGCACATGTGCAGGAGAACAGAGACAGGGCTGACCTCCTCCTTCTGTCTTTCTGCAGTGCTTTGACTTTCCTTGCACTTGAGGTTTTCCCCTATTTTCTTCCCCTCTTCTTATACTTCCAACACTGAACCTTCTCTTAAGATCCCAGTGTTTCAGCTTCCACAGCTGATTGTTCCTTTTTAGCATTATTTTCTATGCAGAAAGGGTTTAATTCTGTTTTTCTTGTTTTCAAGACTTCTGCCATTTCGTCTTGTTCCAAGGCTCACACAGCTATTCTCTGCTCATCCTCCCCCTTTGTTCTCTCTCAACATTTTTCCACTGAACAAGAGTGGCTCTGACCTTCTCTCCATCTCTCTGTCTCACCACTTTTACTCCCTTCCTGGCATCAGCTCTAAAACATACCGACTGAAGCATCTCAGTTTTTTTTTTTTTTAAATCTAGCTAGCTCTACAGAGAAATCCAACAAACAGATAAAATCATCCTAGTTGTTTTCTCCTCTTCCTCCTCTTATTTTTCCTGACTTAGGTAAAAATATGTTTATATAACATCCTGCCACAACTGAAAATGGCTTTTACTCTGAAGGAGAAAAACGTGTGCAGCAAGCTGAGCCCAGAGATATGGAAGACAACCAAATCCTTAAAGACATAAAAATTTTGAGCCAATCTGATAGCAGCTTTTGATTTCTGGGCCTTTTCTTTGCCTTTCTTTGTCTTTTTATTTAGGGGTTTTTTTGTGTGTGTCAGGCCCTTTTTTGGGGGGGGAGGGGGGGGAATGCTGTTTGATTTTAGTGTTGTGGAGGTTTTTTGTTGTGTTTCTGGGGGGCTGTTGTGGGCTTTTTGTTTGGGTTGGTTTCTTGGGGTTTTCATTATTTGCAGGTGTTTTATCTTTATTCTTAAGGAATAAAGAAATGTTGAAAATCTACCTTCATAGGGAAAGAAAAATGCTGATCACATCTATGCTAGCTCTCAAAAGCAAAGTAGCAATAGCTGAACAAAGTTTTTTTTTTTAACACCATCTTTCCTCTGCATTTATTAATCAGCAGATGTAGAAATGAGGCATTGGGCATTGAGAGAGGCATTTTAAAATTGTTTTCCTCACTACTTTATCACATACTTTGAACAAATCATAATGAACAAACTACTCAGTGAGTTTGAAGCAGTCTTTTCTTCAGCCTGTAAATGATGAATGTGCTGCTTTACATTCTGACAGATTGTTTTGTTCATAAGGTTTTGAAATACACTTTGTAGCCATATATAAATTCATGATTTGCCCACGAAGAATTTGCTTAAACTCCCTCTTGGTTGATGATCCCTTACTAGTGGATTAGCAGCAAAAAAAATACAGGAAAATAATTGATTTTCTTACTCAGAAAGCAGGAAAGAATATCAAACCATTCACAGCACTGCTAAATATCCAGGTATTAATGAATACAGCCACAAAAGGCCACTTCCAAAAAAAATGTAGTCTGTGTAGGAAAGTGAATTTAACAGAGTAACTGGTTAATTTAAGAACATGCTCAACAATAATTACGCCTTCTTTTCTTTTTCACCCTGCTTTAGTCTACATGACATTGTCTTTCCTCTGATCTGCTGCCCATCTCTGCTGGACCTCCCTTGTTTATTATAAAGCAAACTTTGCAGGATGGTGTTCTTGGACAGAACACAGAAGAAGTCTTCTTTGTATAATGAAAACACTGTGAGGGAGTAGTTTATTGGATTGGCATGTTGTTGTTTTTGCTGCTTGAATGGCAGATTTACAGGCCTTTGCACATAGGTATTTACTGCTGAGATAGGGAGGAAACTGAATCATAAACATCTCGGTGACTTTGAATAAAAGCAAAAGAGGTGCTGAGGTCATTCTAGCAGCTTGTGTTTGCAGAGTGCAACAGAAGGTGTTCAGCATAAGACAAATACTTTCCTTGGCCAGCTGCCCTAGAATCTGCTCAATTAATGTTATTAACTATTATTTGTTTGTATGAGGGAGATGTAGAAAAACAGTGCTCTTCTCAGTAAGTTACTTTGTCTGCAATTTATCCTTCACAGAAAGATTCTTGTGATTACAGTACTGAAAATACGTGGTGGCCAGAGTGTGACTGAGACCTTGTCCCATCGCTTGGCCAAAAACATTATTGTGTAGAATTAACTCTCTTTTTGAGGGCCACAGAAATCCCCACATAGAGTTGCTTACCCACTCCAAATACTAGTTTGAAAGGTGGGATTAGGAGGAGGTAACAAGAGGAAGCCCATCAAAGTCAGAAGCTGCTCTACAGTTCATGCTTGTGGGCCTTCTTGAGGCATGCTCTTTCCTCAACAAGAAGTGTCTCCTGAGAGACCCTTGGCTGCACAGAAAGCAGAGCACAGCCCTTTCTCCCAGCAGTCTGAAGGAGGAGAACCCCACATAGTCACAGCTGTTTGGCACATGTTTTAAAATCAACAAGTAGCTATTACATCTACACGTGGGCAACTGGATGTTTTGTCAGCAAACACAAACACCTCCAAGCACTGCCCTGTGTTTCAACTAGGAAGGTGACAAAGTTCAGGGATACAGGAGACATTGCAATTCCCAAAGCCAACATGGTAGAACTCACTATTATCTTATGACAGCAGATATTACCACTAAAGGGAAAAAAAAAATATTAAAGAATGTTTATTTTTGCTTAATTTTTAACATTGTGATGTACCCACATACAGGTGTCTCAACTAGTGTTAGTAAGTGTTTTAGAACAAATACACAAATACTGATAAATACTTTGATATGTGTCTGTCATTGAATCTTCTCTTATACCATAAGGAGAATAGCCCTCTCTGTAAATACAGGACAGCAAGATGTTTTGGCTGTCTTAAAAAATTGCTCAAGCTTCTGCGTGTTTATTCAGAAGTCTGTGTACACTATGTTTATTTGGTATTTACTGTCTGACCAAAGTTCACCTTCAGGCTTTATTTGTCCTGATGTAATCCTGATGTATTCCTAAGAATTATGGTTTCTCTACCTACAGCAGATTTGCTTTGCCACAACTGCACTGCAATAGTGATAACTTACTCCATTTATGCAGAAGGCTAAAATTTGATATTACAAAATCCATTCATGCAGAACGTAATCCTACACTGTTTTTGTTTGAAAGTTCTGTATCCCAGATTTTCCCACACTTGTACTAATACAAGAGAAGAAATATGCCTTTTAAATACAGGATTTTTTTTGCACCTAATACTGAAAGTATGTTTTTACTTTGTTCCTTCCTCTGTGATGTTGCAAAAATAACCTATTCACACTGACTTCACCAGGACATGGCAGTGTTGTCCACATCACATCACCAGGGTAAGACTCACATGCCAGAAGCCAAGATTCCACAAAAGTGGTATTTTAAGGTTCCACATCTAATTTCAACTTTAAAATCCAGCCCTTGTGCAGCCTTGACAACTGGTAAAGTCACAGCTGAAATGTGATCTGTGAAGCTCATGTGAAGCTCTCTTGGTGTCTAAGACTGGGTATTTCTGAGCTGTCTCCTCAGACAACCTCTGGAGTACCCTTGCAATAGCCCAAATTTGTGCAAGATCTGATGAGATGGCTTCCAAAGGTGCATTCCAGAATTTGCATAGCAGTCCAAGGAAAATTCCACATTCTTGTGGTAGGCAGGATTACAGCATCACACTACTCTTCTCCCACCTGTGTGTCACCAAGGTAAACTGACAAAGCCATCCTGAAACCAGCAGCAGTTTTAACTGTGTAACTACAGTGCCTTCTGTTCACTTTGGGAACTGTATTTATTTTATTTATTTACTTTATTTAGTTCAGTCTCTTTTCAAACAGCACCTCATGCTGTGGGAGGAAAAATACATAATCTATTACTTATTGAACAGCAATGGCATCTATGGCCTCCCTGAAACCAGTATATCATTAAAGAATGTACCAGTCAAGATTTGCAGCAACTGTCTGTTGTGTATGAAATGTAATCTGCATTTACCATAATGACTTTGAGGAAGCCTGTTTATCACCTGTTGTGTGACAGTCATGTAGAAGAGAAAGAGAACACAAGGAGAGAATTTTCCCCATTGGCCCTGTCTCAAATCATTCCTCTCAAATCCCCAACAGACTAAAACAAGAGAGTCAAAATGAGTTGCATTCAGAACCCTGGGGATGTGAGTTTTCCTGCTGGAGTGGTAATTTGTTTTCCTTCAGGCAGAATGTATCATTCACAATTCCCAGTACAAGTGTGTTTTCTAATTCTCTTCTTAAGGGAAAAATACACCAATTAACTCAGTCTGTGGTTTGCTGGGTCTTAATTCATTAATGGAGACAGGTAGCTCAATGCCTGTAAAACCTGACTTATTATGTAAAAAAGCTGGATGCTGTGCTCAGAATAACATTATCAAGGCTCTTGGGTGCTACCCACAGGTCTGCTACAGTGCCCCAAGAAACATCTCTTGTCCCTACCACTGGCATAAAAATAATCCCCACACTGCCTTCTGAGTTATTGCTGGGATTTAAGGCATGACTTTGTATAAAAGTGCCTCTCTTGACCACAAAGCCTGATGTGCTCAGTCCAAGCTCCTGGAAGCAGAAGGGTGGTGTGGCAATGAGAAGCACAAGAGCACCAATGCTATCTCACATGTCCATCAGGATTGCTTCCCAGAGCAGACAGGTGCTCATGCTACCACAGTCGTGTGTCCTGAGCTAAATCCAGCCTGTCACTCCTACTCCCACCCCACAGTAGCTGATGAGTCATGGTGTTGTGCTGCTCTGCCAGTTATAGGGGTTGAGTCTCTGGACCTGTGCCCAAGGGTTCCAAATCCTCCCCAAAAGTCCACCTGACTCAGCCTGAGAATGTCTGAGGGACGGACAGACCGTTCCCCTTTTTGCTTTTGTGGAGTTTTGTTGGGATGCAAATCCCTCTGGGCCTCATTCACACAGGCTCAGAAGCACTCAGAAATGTGAGGGCTGTATTAAAACCTTCAGAGAAACTAAAATACATAAATCCACCCAGACAGGAGGTAGAAATGTAAGTTTTAGTTTTAAATAAGTAGAGAATATTTTAAGTGCCTTAAGCAAACAAAGGGCCTGTATTAGTTAGTAAGAAAACCCCTAAAGCCTAGTTTAAAGTTCAGCAGCAGAGTTAACTAACCCCTAGATGTAATGAAAACATAAGGTAGCATTGTTAGTATTCCTAGATAGGACAGCTAGAACTATATATGTAGAATTTCTGTAAGAAATTACGACTTTTGTACGTCAGTGTTAGGCCAGGATAGGTGCAAAAAGACAGCAATAGCATTGTGTTTGTAGCTGATTGGATGATTTATGAATATAATGCATTGTATGGGCTGCTGCTGATGGGGCCACTGATTGTCTCTGCTTGGGACGTGGGGAATTTATGCCAAACAGCTTTGCAGAATAGCACGGACTGTTCAGGTCCTCTGAACTCTTCACCTTCCAGACTTCTATCTATCTTCCTCTTCTTCTATCCAAGCAATAAATGACTTTTACAACAACCCAGCTGCTCTAGTTTTTTTTGAAGACCCTAGCAAGCCTGACAGAGTCTGACCTGTCTTACTCGACACTGGCTTGGCGTCCCTTCTCTCAAGTCTGGGGGAAGCATTAGGTTTTCTGTCTCAACCCTGCAAGACTCCTGCTTGTTTTCAGAAGGCCACTCCTGAGCATCTGAAGCTTTGCCAAGCAATTTGATGGGGAGATAACTGAGGCGGCACTTGGTCATTCTTAAGACTACAAAAACACCTGGCAATAGACCAGGGCTAACTCATTCTGGTATTTCTTGGCCCATACAAGTGGAAGCTCACCCTTGTCCTGCCTGTCCCTTTTCTCCAACACACTTGGAGTGGTTACCAGAAACACCAGCCTGAAGCTCTTCAATGCAAACTTTTCTCATGAGAACTCATCTGTGCAGAAAGTCACTGTGCAAGCACATGTATTGCCATGCTGTTTCTGCACTGCTGATCTCTTGAAAAAAGCATTTTAAAAGAGGAAGTAAAGAGGAACGCTGGGGGAGTTGTTTAAGTTTGACTGAAAGGATTCATGTGGTCTTGTGTCAGGCATTCCTGTTGGATGGCAGACAGCTACATGGTGATGAAGTCATTGCAAATACTTTGTTTTTGAAGGCCCTGACCTTCATCTGGAATACAGAAGGCCACATCCAACTCCTCAGTCTACTGAAATGGACTTGAAAGAGGTTGGTATGAAATGCAGGTGCATGCTTTTGTTCAAGTTTGGCCTTTGAGAACAGCTCTCTCTATTAAGACACAGTAGATATCAAAAGGTAAGAAAATCATGGGCTTCTGACTTAATGGCAAGAAAAACTAAATGAGGATGTTGCAGGCAGCTGATTAAAACTGATGAACAAAGCTGTGTCTGGTATCTACATGCACAGCTATTTGAAGGATGCAATCAAGGGAGGTGTAGTTTTTCAGCGGTCTATTTAGCAGCATTGCTCCACCTCAGCTGCCACCCATTTGCAGCAATTCATCCATGGAAAGGACCTCTGCCATGCTTCCTGCAAACCAGCAACTCAGAGTACCCAGGGGCAACTGCAGAAAGACAGAAGGAGAAAGGCACTGAGATGAGACTTCATGCTGCATGCCACAGCTTGGCTCAGTGGGGTCTCGGGATTTTTATTTCCTGAGATTCGGGTGGTTGAGAGTCTTTTGCCCTCTGAAAGGCCCCGAGCCAGATGCAATAACAAAGCAGAGTCTTCAGGTTCTTGTTTCTCAAGGTTTCTTGCTTTGTTTATTATTTCTTATCTTTCCATTTGCTCTGTGCCTGGCCAAGGTCTTCACAGCAGCTGGGGCGACAGGCGACTCCTCCTCTGATGGGATCTCGTCACCTCTTACAGCAATTATTACCTATCTGCTATTTACAGTTACACACCAGGATCTATCATCTGTACTAAACAAGTCATCTCTACTCTGACCCAGTCTGCTTGAACTACTTTGTGCCACCATCACAGCAGAAGAAGGAGAAGAAGAAGTACTCAGGGCACTGCCCAGAATCCTCCATCTTGTCCCCAGTCCCCTCCATTTGAAAACCCCAAACCTACAGAATTTTTCCACCCTGTGATAAACTACACTACTGTCTTTCACACCTTTGTGACTTGCAATTCCTCTCTCAGTGCTGGAAGCTTTTCCCATGGACTGAACTCCAACCCGGGCAGGGCTGGCTCATGCCCTGCCCAGACACCTGCTACCCGCTGATCTGATGTCCTTCAAATGCCCTCTAGTGGCTGTGCCTCTGCCCGGGGGACACATCACCGTGCTGCAGGGAGGAGAAGAGCACTCTGCATGCACAGGTAAAGCATAACCCAACAGCACGTGGTGTGTAAAATGGCTGGTGCTCACTGGGAGCCCCCAGCTCTTCCACTTCTGCTGCTGCTCAAAGGTAGCATCCAACAGTGCTCAGCAGGAGGGCAAGGTTGGGAAGGGACTGGCATTCCAACACTGGTGGAGGCTCAGTGGGGCCCTCCTTGTCTTCACACAAGGTGCATTGCTATTTTAAAGACTGCTGTCTGAGGAGAAATTCTCTCTTCTGAATCTCTGCTTAAGAAGAGACATAGAACTCCAGGCACCAGGGAGGGAGATGAGGCTCCCTGAGACAACATGGTCAGAATCCAGTGAGTAAAGGATCCTAATACAAACATCTGTGGGTTCTGACACAAATGTAACAAAGTCTTTGGACAGTGAGGTTCTATTGCTGAAGGTCATAAACAGTAATTGGGGAATCTTCTCCAAGAAGTACAGCTTGGTGTAGAAATTCAAGGAATTCAAGACACACCATGAGCAGCATATTTTCTTAGGGGAGTCAAATGGAACAGCAACAAGCCCCCTTCCCTGTCATCAGGGAGAACAAGGCTGGTTTCTGAGGTTTCTGAGTTCAGTTTGCACTTTCAGGTGAGGGTTTTGTCTGACCTGCATCTTAAGGTTTTAAGGAGCATACTGGCTTGGCTTCTGCTGCAGAAGATCATGAGAAGTCAAATGGCTTGATAGTGAGAATCAACAAAATTGACAAGGATGCCAACTGTAAATCCCTCTGATATTCTCTCTTTATATTCTCTCTCTCTATTCCTTTATATTTTTTCCCAATATTTTGTCCTCATATTATTACATAGCTGCAACTTTTTATTTTCAGCTGCTATTTTTTCTTTCCAAACCAGTATTCACTGACTGCTCCATGGTTGCCCCTTGCTTAGATAATCTTTGGAAGCAACACAGCTCCTGCTTGGTGTGTCTGTGACTGCAGAGTGTTTTTGTAATGCTCGGTTTGGCATTGCTAACTTCTCACACCTGCTGCAGACCTACCTAAATTATTTCTCAAGTAATTTCAAACTTGTGTGTGAAGCAAGAGAGTTACAGAAATGCTGCTTCACAGCCTGGTTATCTGCAGCTATATTAAGAGTGTAAGCTGTGTGGGGCAAGGGATCACCTCCTAGGGCATTTGTTCAGCCTGTGCTGCAATGACATCCAGGAGACCTAATATTTTACTGCCCAGAAAAGCAGAGAGGGGAAAGAAAAAAAAAAAAAAAGGCACTGCATCCTTATGGGAAGACTGCCCTGATCCATTCTGCGTGTGGATGTGCAAATTACAACAGATGATGCACTTAGCAATTATGTTCTTTGCATACATAAGCAGGAACAACAGCTCCCAAACTGCCAATATCTCTCTCGATTCTCACCAAACGGCTGCGTGTCACATGGTCACACAGCAAGGGGGATCCAGGGAAGGAGAGGGGAGAATGACAGAGGAGGAAGGAAGCTTCAGATGGGTGGATACATGCCTCTCAAATGAACGGCACCTTTTTTTTTTTTAAAAAGGATTGAAATTCACCTGCTCTTCAGCTCTTTTCTTCTTTGAAGTGGTTTGTTTTGAGCATTTTAAACTCGCCCTGAAAGGAGAAAAGCGTCTTCAGCTACCCATGCCTAGGAGCACACAGCCTGAGCCTGTCTGTGGGGTGGGCTGCTTCTTTAATCAATTTTCTTCCCTCTCTGTCTCCTGGATCTTCACAAAAAAGAACAACCCCCCATCCCAACCCATGCCCCCCTCCATACCCTGAAACCACACCCAAACCAAATATCCAAACAAAAAACCTCCAAACCCAACACAAACCCCAAAGTCTCAGGCCAAACAACTGAAATAAAAGGAAACTCTGGTTCTTCTTGTAGACCACCTTCTGAGAATTTCTGTGATTAATTCCACATTCTGAATTACACCCCTCTGCTTACACAAGGGACCATGGCAGACAATAGGCACTAGGACAGAAGATGTTACCCTTTCCCATGTCGTCTGTACATTGAGCAGTTCCTACAAGCTCCCAGAAAGTTTGGGAGAAAAATCTAAGAGCTGTGTGTGATTTAGGAACTCTGGCTTCTCCTTTCAAAGGGTTACTCCTGCCCTTATAAAGCTTCACCCTGACATGCTGATGGAAGGAAGACGGCAATTTCTGCAAGTGTTGATAACCAGATAATGTTTTACATCACCTGCCACACAGCCCTTCCCTGAATCATGGAGTCTGCTGTCTTTTCTGCTTTTCTGCAGACTTCAGGAGAAAGAAACTCTCAACTTCATCTGCATATGAAAATAGGTTGAGACCTCCAAACTCAGACATTTGGAAAATGACATAATTTGACGTGAGTCAGCGTGATTGGCAGGTCGAAGCATAATGCTGGCTCTTGCAGCTCCAAAGTGCCTGGTGAATTGGCGGAACTGTGAAGTTCACCATGTTGTAGTCTGTGAGAGGTGCATTTCGTGATACTCCCTCTTTGTACAATACCCAGAACAGTTATTTGATAGTTCAGATCATTCAGACCACATCAGGGCTCAGGAAAGGTGGAAGAAGGCAGAAATGGAGGTAGCTTGATCCTCTGACAGGTAGCCAGTGAAACAATGACACCAGGTGTGACGTCTCTTAGGGCAGGCTTTTGAAATAACATCCTGTTGGGTGGTGCTGAGCTCTGTTTGAAAACTGGGACAGAATTTTTGCAATGGAAACAGCTGGATACCGAGTGCTTTTAAAAATCTGGCTCTTGTTTAGCTGCCTCCATGGGAACTGAGCTTAACTGAAAACCTGGCCCTGACTGGGCATGCTGAGCACTCTAAAATGGGCCCTTCTGGTCTTTAGAAATTTCAGCTGATGGCATTCTGCAAATAGCTGAGATTTCCTTTCTGAAGTACTACTGTTCTGTGTTCCATGTTTTTTTGTTGTTGCTTTCTTTTCCAGCTGACGCAGACGTCAGTGCCTGCCAGTCTGTTCCAGGCCCTACAAGCTTGTGCAGTTACAGCCTGCTAATTCCTTTGCTTACATGCCAAAAGCCAGGAGTAGCTATCCATCACCTATTTGTTGCTTTTGAATCCCAGCCTGAGTGAGAGTGTGTGCATCCTTCAGCCTGAGTCCAGAGTAATGCTAAAATTCGGGCCACATCTACAGGAGGAAGTGACCATCAAAAGCCTCAGCCAAATCTTGGGGCCCTGTTGTAATCATGGTTGTGCAAATAAAGTCTGCATGTTCCCTGCAGAACAAACAGACAATATTGACATGCAGCAGTGAGAGAAACAGAAGGTATGAAGTACTGAAGCCACTTAGACATGGGTGCACAAAGCATGGATAGCCAAGGTGGGAAGAATATTAGATCAGATTTCTATCACTGTGTTTTAAAAACACAGCTGGACAAGTGCTTGGTGCATACCACCAACTATCAAGAACCAATGAAGGGTTATTAATAATTCCCAATAACACTGAGATGGGGGATTTCAAATGTGGGCAGAGAAGCATATATTAAAAATATTTTATAGGGCTGCACCCAGTTATTTAGCATGGGTGGCTGCCAGTTGACAAGTGAGCTGTTTTCATGGCTTGCTGTGATGCTCTCACAGGAATGTGAGAGGTGTCTGGACAGAATATCTCCAACACTCATGTCAGCTACACGCTGTTGGGAAGTGGTGATCAGAGCACTTGGATGCTCTTGTCTGTAGCATGGGGACATGTAGGCACCAGCAGAGCTAGCTACATGACTATGGTGTGACTTTAGGGCATAGAAGCAAGCTGCTGAGTGTTTTTTAGCAGTCTTGTTCCAAAGGGCCAAGGCAATGCAGCAGGCAGAATGCTAAATCTGTCCTCCCATGAAACCCTGGTTTTTGTACAGGCAAGGAGTCATTTACTGCTTCTCTGAAGCTGAAGAGTGATGGTAAACAGAGACTCAATGCCAGCTGGAGTGCATGCAGATAATTCTGCTTTCATAGGAAAGGTATGAGGCTGGCCTGGGTAGAGGACAAATCTCCCTGCTGCTAACTTGGCTTCCTGCATCTGAAAATGTCTCCTTCTGGGCAGTAAAGTCAGAGCTAAGTGGCAAAAAACAGGAAAAATACTCCTGCTCTCCCTGAATCTGTGAATTTCTTGCTGCACCACTTGGGTCTGTTCAGAAGAGAACAACCAGCTTCTGGTCACCCCATCCCTAAACTGGCTCCATTCCTGTGGTAACACTGTCTTCGTATTTGCGTGCAAAGTATGATTTGCACTGCACTGTTTAGATTGGCTGTTTTGTGATAAAATCATTCTGTCTGTGTCTGGATGGGGGAGTAAGGGAAGGAAATCCCATCCTGTTGTTTTGCCTCTCCTGAACAAGTTTCTTAAAAAAAAAAAAAAAAAAAAAAATGGAAAGAAAACGTTTGTGACAGAAACAGGAGAGGGAGGACCAGCATTGATTGCTGTTAGGGAAAAGAGCCTTTTGTTGGCTAAACTTCATAAGGAATTATACACTCCTCCTCCCACATTAAAGACCAGACTGTCTTTTGATGTTAAGCCTGTGACCACAAACTCGAGTGCAGATGTCTCTCCTTCTCTTCCCTCTGAGTGACAGCAAGGATAGGCTGCACCCTCCACAGGTGCAGATGGTATCTGAGTGGCTTTTTGGGGTCTGCACTATGCCCACCATCAGGAGTCAAACCTAAAATTTTAAAAATTGAGATCTTTCTGCATGAGACACTAAATTAACTATCTTTGATGTATCCTTGAGATAGTCCTACCAAACGTCTTATTTCTGAGTAAATCCTAACAAAAGCCTGACACAGATTAGAGCTGGGGTCTAATACTGAGCACTTTCTGAATAAAGTTTTGCTGTGGGTGCTTTGGTTCCACTTTGGAGGAGATTTCCTCTTCTGTTTCTTCAGTATCTCTAGGGTAAGGGCATTCTTTCCTGATGCTATTTCTGGCTGTGCACAATTTACTTCTTCACCGTGACCTGGCCAGGGTGTTTAATCAGTGAATAGTCCATTTTGGGAGATTGAACAGATTTCCCTACAGTGAAAGAAGAATAATCATGTGATCATTCAGTGGCTGTTTGGCTTTTTGGTTTCTTTTGTTTTGTTGTGTTGCTTTGTTTGTTTGTTCGTTTTTGGTGGGGGTTTTTGTTTTTGTGGGTTTTTTTTCCTAAACAGTTTAATGATACTGGAGTTTCGTGTATCTTAAACACAGACCCATAAATTTCAAAGCAAGAACCTGCAAGTTTGTGTAACTTACTGATGCAGCAAGAGGTCCACTTGTGAAAAAGAAAATACAGAGATTTACAGTGTATATTGTGGAGAAATATGGCAGCGTGACATGAAACCCAACATCAGAGTTGGGGGAGGAAATCTCAGGCACAAACATCAGCCTCATGCTTCATCTTCATGCCTTCCTTAGGCAGTAGCCATTAGACCCTTACACACGGGATCTGAGAGCCCACTCTGTAGATTTTCTTGGGGTAGATGCAAGGATGAGCCTTAGGGACTAAGAGGGAGCAAATCTCCTTCAGTGATAGGAAGCCACAGAACAAAGGATGGGAAAATGAATCCCTTCATCTTGAGATTTACCACTCCTACCCTTGGGGTAAGCTGACTGAGATTTTGCATGTCCCCTTCATTTTGCTTTTCCACCTACAGTTTTGTGCATGTGGGGGAAAAAAAAAAACAACACCCCCCCCCCCAAAAAAAAAAAAAAAACCAACCAAAACCAAACAACAACAACAACAACAAAAAAAAACCGACACCAAAAAAAACCACAAAAAACCACAAAACCAAAACAAAATACAAAGGCCATCTGAAAACCCTCAGAAGCACAGCTCTTTCCACTGATCCATGTTCAGCATGGATTTGCACTGCACACTTCCACCAATGGATTACATATGGTGCCCTCTGCCCCCAGAGGATGCACGTGGGGGAAGAGGTGGCAGAGGCTGCACACCTCTTCAGCCTGCAAGCTGAGGGTGCTGTTGGACACCACATGAGCTGCAGCTGACAGTGTGAGGAGAAGGCCTGTCCCACAAAACCCCAGGAGCTAGCTGTGTGCCTTCCTCCCTGGGCTGTCCTCGTGCAGCAGCACTCTGCTGCTGTTTCCTCCAAGATATCAGGCTCCACTGTTACCCAGCGGGGCTCAAACCAGACCCACAGTGAGAAGGACTGTGCATAGGTGATGGCAGGTCTGCAACTTAATAGTTCCATTTAAAAATGTTAAGACAGTGCTTAACTAGCTGCTAGAACGTCCTCATGAGGACTGTGGCAATTAAGAATTAATCTTTGTTTTGAAAGAGGAAATATTTTCCACTAATGCATCAAATCCTGAATGTAAGCTAGTCAATAGGTAGAGAGATTTATTCTGATGACCCCTCTGTTCCTGTTTGCCCTTCTCAGGATATAGCTAGCACAGAAGAAAATCACAGATCCAGGAATCACTCAAGTTACTTCTCTTACAGAAATTTAAATTTCTGTCCCTACAGTGTAAAAAACATGAGAGGAGGAAGTGCATAATCTTGGGTCTTCCTCCCAAATTGTACAGGAATATTAGGAATAATACTGTAAAATCATTGGGACTGGAAACACATGAGCATTCTCAGCAGTAGACCTCACTGACTAATTACCTTTCTTTACCTGAGAAGTAATATAACATTAGCAATATAACATAGAGCTTTGTTGATAAACCAAATGATAAATATATGCATGTACTGAAATAACGGGGAAAATGGTGTTTGTGCACATAGAGTAAAGTAGACATATATTGCAATTTATATATCAACACTGTTACTGTCCAGAGAAATGCATTTAATCCAGCTCTGGTGCATGTCAGGCATTCTGCAGCTGTCAGTGATGTTATGTACTGTAAAGCCCAAACAACCATTGTAAAACTGCTCATTATAAGAAGTAAAATATGGTACCTGAATCCTGAATGAAGTATTAATAATAAAAATTGATTACATGCATCTTGTTTGCTGAGCAATTATTCCAGGAAGGAGACTGATTTCAGGTTTTGCCTCACTGACTGAGTGGCAGGACAGGTATTTGCATGCATTGTCTCTGACCTGAGAGAAAATGTCAGAAACTTCCTAAGTTTTATATGGAGAAATAAAAGGTTCTTTGGTTGTGTGGTGGGTTTTTTGTTTGTTTGTTTGTTTGTGGTTTTGTGTGTGTTTTTTGTTTGATTTGGGTTGTTTTTTTGTTTGTTTGTTTGTGGTTTTGGTTTGTTTTTTTTTTTGTTTGTTTGTTTTTTTTTGTTTTTGTTTTTTTTTGTTTTTTTGTTTTTTTTTGGGGGGGGTTTTTTTTTGTTTTTTTGTTTTGTTTTTTGCTTCAACTATAAAGTGAAACTCTATTGTCTGTGTTATTCCTTAGAAAAAGAAGGACCTCAGAAAAATTAAATGCAATTTATTGAATTAGAAGTCTGTATAATTATAAATTTCTCTACACTTGAACATTATCCATTTTTTGAATGTGTATCACCGAGGCTTTGTTGATAGGGCTGTTAATGAGAACCCTGACTCTGTGTAATGGGCATACATTTAGATGATGCAGTAGTGTAGTGTTTAATTTTATGGCAAGCTTCAGATCTAGGCTGCTTGAACTGCTTAGCTTTTATGTGTGCACAAAATGTATGAAGCATTTCACTTTTCCCTGTGTGGAATTCCGGGGCTTTATCAACTTCTCAGCCATTGGCAATGTCTACCAGACAAGCTCTGTGCACATCCCAGTGCTGGCAGCCTGATTTCATAAAATCAAGGAATTATTTGGGGTGGCAGATCCAAAGAAAGATTAAAGATCATCTAGTTCCAATCCCTCTGCCAGGGGCAGGGGCAGCTTCCACCAGATCAGCTTTGTCAGGGCCCCATCCAAATCTGCCTTGAACATTTCCAGGAATGGGACACCTGCAACCTCTCTGGGAAATTTGCCTCACCACCCTCACTGTAAAAATTTCTTTTTTCCTAATAATCTAATCTACATCTACCCTCTTTCAGTTTAAAGCCTTCTTCCTACCACTACGTGCCTTTATAAAAAGTTCCTCTCCAGCTTTCCTATACACCCTTTTCTTCAGCCTCTCCTTTGAAGAGCCCTCTTGTCTAAGCAAAAGTATTGAAACTGTGTTCTACCCAGGATCACACTGAATCAGGACAAAGAGCATCTTAACTGTACAGTTTCAATGGGAATGTACCCTGAACCCTTAAAAGTTACCTTGGCAAAGCTTCAAAAGCTAGAAATATAAACCCCTCAAACTGGCATAATGACAGCTGATTTAAAGGATTGCCTATTGCTCCCCATGAGATCTAAATTCTACTGAATTCAATAGCAACTTTTCTTGTTGTGGAAGGTGTTTCAAACTTTTTGTAAACTTAACCCCAAATGTGGCTCAAATCAGGACCATTTTACCCAGGGTCAGGCAGTGTGTGGCAACTTTCCTTCTGCTCCTTGAAAAGGACTGTTCACATCTGAAGGAGCAAAACCACTGAAAGCAGGAGGGAAAAGCATATTTCCAGTGTTCACTGCCCCCCAAACAAGTGAGATGGAGTTGGCAGATTACAGTGGGACTGTTCATCTTGAGGCCAGTGCCTCTCATGCCATCTGCAAGCTGGCTGCTGTATCCATGGCAATGGGCAGCTCAGCTTCTATCTTTTCAGCATGCAGAAAGAAGAAATCACATTATTTCATACTTGGTGTCATGGCTGTCTGGTTGGACATTCATAGCTAATAAACCATAAGCTTTAGGTCAGGTGTTTCCTGGCAGCTAATGGCCACCTGTGTTAAAAGCTGTCAGTTGCTGCAATAATTCATTAAATGACAGTAAATCGTCTTTATGTCAGTCACACTGTGGCATCAATGCAAAAGTTTTGTTTCAAGTGTCATCAGCTTTACGACACTAATGCCACTTCTAAGTGAAAACAGGAGTTGCCTGGTAAGTGGAGAAATGCAGTGTACACAGCCAAACTGGTACTTGCAAAGAAAAGACCCAACTTGTGTGAACTGCCAAGCACCAGTGAAAGGAAGAAATAGCATTATTTTTTCTTGACAGAATGCACTATATACTTTACAACTTGGACTTCTCCTGAGGAGCCAGGGGAAGAGGGAAGCACAGGACCCCACTTCAACACTTAACTTCATTGATTCCCCTCCTACAAAACTATGGATAAAGTATGTTCCCCACCAGGATGTGAGAAGCCATAAAAAAGCAAAAGCCTTCCCTACAGGCAGTGCATGATGTTGGTAAGAGCACATGTATGAATTTCTACTCAGAAGACATTAAAATTACAAGGGCCATGTAAGTATTCACAGTTGCCTGAACCACATGTTTCTGGCTGTACCATTTGTAGTGATAATATCTCACGAGAGCCCCGAGCTTTGTGCACATCAAAAGGAATCTGTTTTCAAGTTGTACTCCATGCCTAATCCTTGCTCTCCCATGCAGTCTATAAATGGCAAATGATTTGTACATGGATGAGAATTCGTAATAAAGAAGTGCAGGAAGATGTCCTTTCCTTTTCAAACACCTTTCTTCTGCCTTGGTGAGAAAAATGTTGCGTATACTTAACAGAGGCACAGTGTGGTGAAACTTCTAAGCTCTGACTAACCAGCAGGTTAGAAAAGAGGATCATAACCATCTCTCCAGCAATTATTAACTCTCTGTGTTGATTGTTGCTATTGAATTCTGATGCCTCAAAACCCATGCAATGTGGAGCAGATACTGGAAAGAACACACTTCCTGCAACCTCTACAGCTGTTTGACAATTAGCAGTTGCAGAACTGGCAGAAAAGCCAGGAGTAGCCACTGGGTCTGGCACATGTCTGTGCTACCTGAGCTGAGGAGACCCCCTCAATTAGGACAGAGAAAGATTTTTATCTGCATCTTCCCAAGAGACATCCAGGCTTACATGTCCTCGTGTCCCCAGGAGGAGGCAGCAGCAAAGCAGGGCACAGCTGGGCAGATGTGCTGTATAAGGGAAATAGAAAGGCAATTCATTTGTTTCTCCTGGTTCTGCTTCTCTTCAAAAAAAGTCCACAGAGATTCTTTTCCACAAATAGACAGCGCTGATTATTTGCGTTAATAGGTAGCTAGTGTCCTCAGGCAACCACTGAAGGGCACAGAATTCAATGGGAATTTTATCCCTAACACCCTCAGCCTAGGATACTACCACTGGGCCCTACCAGCATAGGATAATATTAATCATTTATGTGCATATGTGAAAGGAAGATCGCGGGCCAGTGTCGCGGTGGGCAGTGGTGGTCAGTGCCGTGACATCCCCAGAGAAGTGTCCTGAAAAGGACACACCTGGTCACACAGGCACAACTGCAACCACCTCAGCCTAGTGATTTCAGCTCAGCCTAGTGATTTCAGCTCAGCCTAGTGATTTCAGCTCAGTTGTGAGCTGAGCCTTCAGGGCAACATGAAAGGAGAGACTTCATCTGGAGGTTCCTCAAAGCATATATTCTGCTGCTTCCTCAAACGGGTCCAGGGTGAAGAACCAGTGAGAGCAGGGACTTATATAGGTAAGCCAGGGGGTGGGGTTACACAACCTGGCCAATGGGGTTGAGGATTGAGAAATGAACCAATCAGGGGAAGGACCAAAAATGGACCAATCAGATAGGGTAAAAAGGAGAAATTAACTAATCAGGGGAAGGATCAAAAATGGACCAATCAGGTGGGGGAAAAGGAGAAATGAACCAATCAGGGGAAGGATCAAAAATGGACCAATCAGGTGGGGGAAAAGGAGAAATGAACCAATCAGGGGAAGGATCAAAATCGACCAATCAGGTAGGGTAAAAAGGAGGCAGTAGGGAAAGAGCCAATGAGGTATAACCAATTCACAAGTCAGCCACAAAGCCTGGTGGGGGAACACATCTGCTCGCCCTGAGGCAGAGAGCAGTCTCCCAAGGTTTCTCCCTTAGGGGAACCACCACGTCCTTGAAACCTTAGGGCTGCTCTCTCTGCAAGGGAGAGCGTCCACATTACCCACTGGCCTACCGGCCTCCACGGGCCAGCGAGGGTAAGAATCATGAAGGATGGAGAAGACAATCATATTGGCACTACTACTTAACCTCAGGCCTCTTCTCTAGTTCTAATAACTTCTTTATCATTTGAATAAATGCTTTTGCTTGGATTTTAGCCAAAGGTGATAGAGCAGGAAAACCCTCCCTCCCTGAAAGTTCTGGAGCAAAGGAGGGGTCTTCATTTTTGTATACAGAATGGCAGATTCAAAAAAAAAGAGGGATGGTTATGGGAGAAAAAAGGGAACAGAATAAATAGGTAGCCACACTGACTGATGGAAAACAGCAGGTAATTTGAGAGGAATTTCATTACACAGGGCAAATTAAGAGCTTGAGCTTGCAAAGAGAAGCCAATAAAATGACAGTGATGAAAGAATTAGAAAATAAATAAATTAAAAGGCAGAGGTAGATGGAAGTAAAATATTGCTTTCATCACCTAGTGCAAAATATATTAGTGTTTCAATAAAGGGACAAAGAGTGAAAGAACGACATTGTACCACAATTTTAAATTAATCAGGGATCTTTTGCAGCGAATTCACATATATATGTATATAACGTTTGTGTATGTAACAAATACATAGAAATTCACTCTCACTGCAGAAATTCCTGTCAGATTTACCCACTTCTGCAGAATTACTTCAGTCTGTCTTGTCCTTACTAACAGTGTCTCTTATTCTCTGTTTCGGAGGCGAAAATGGAAAGGTGAACAGCATGTCAATGATGTCTTTCAAAATCTGCTGATGGCCTGAAGAAACGCTAGAAAGGTACAAACTAGCTGAATTCTGACATCTGAAGTTAATAGTCTGCATCTTATTAGAAATAAGTACAATATTAAATTAAATATAATACTCCATTACTGTGAGATTTACTGAATGCATAATTAAACTACTAAGGAATTTCTCTATCTGCCACAGTGCTTTGCAAACTCCTGAAGACTCTTTATGAAGACAGAAGAGGCTGCAAGTGGAATGGATTTGATACCTGGCTGCTTACCAGACAAAGGCTGGCAATTTTTGTCATTGTGCAGTGTAGTGCCTTAGTGTAGATGCACCCACTGAAAACTGTGATCTTGAGAAGACAGTGTCACACACTTGTGCAAACTCATGCTCCTTGTGTCCTTTAAGGTGATGAACCAGATACTTCTGCAGGGAGACTTTTAAAATACAGAGAAAACCTACTCAGACATGACATCTGGTTTTGTTTCCTTCACAAAAAAGGGATTTAAAAGGTCATCTAATGGAGGTATATGTCATCCCAATGACAGAATGATTGAAGCAAATTATAACAGTTATTATGAGGTGAAGAAGTGCCAATGTTGTGTAAAAGACTTATGTGCACATTATTCAAAGGGGAAATTTTGACTGAAAAAGGAACAATGGAAGAATCATAAATTCTTGGAAGTGCTTAGTGGTAACTGGATTTTTTTTTTCCTAACTAAACAAAGCTCAGGCCAGGCAAAAACTTCTTCTCATGAATATCCGACAAGTGAACTTATCCAAGGAGAAAAAGTAGTGCACCTGCAAAAAAGTAATTCTTACAATTGAGACATTTGGGTTTATTCTGTGTGAAGACAGAGGTGGTTGGGCCATCTGTGCTGTACAAATAAAAATCAATCCTAAAGTGCATGAATCCGACAGCACCTCTAAAAAAGAAAGTCTTTGGAGACAAAAATTGGCCTCAAGCTGTATTACCTAATGAGTATCATGCACTACCTAATAGGAAAAATTGTGAATGAAAATCTGAAAATCCTTCAAGTCACTGTGCTGTGTTTCTAGTAGCAAGAACATCCTTCTTTTCTCATGTCACTGATAGCATCCATTTCACAAAGAAAAGTAAGTAATAAGTCATTTTGAACAGCAGGTAATGACAGTACTGGCCTTTATTCTCACTTGTGCCAAAACCCCTTTCACACCCACCTGGGAGACTAGAGAGTCCTAAAAGCATCCCTTCACGAGGTGTTGAGCAACCTTAATGAACATGAAAATCAAACCCATTACTTGAGAGAGGGTATAATAAAGTGTCTGGATGCCAATAACCATCACACAGGTGCCCTACTCACTGGGAGAAGAAAGAGACTCATCAAAGTAACTAGGAAGGGAAATTATTCCATTAGCTGCAGAAATCAGGGAAAACCACTTCCAAGAAAGGTGGCACTCTGTACTAGGAAGGAAGGAAGGAGAGCCTCTCTGCAGTTAAGGTTTTGCAGACAGTAAAAGGTTGTGGGGGGGGGGGGGGGGGGGGAAAGAAAGAATAAAGGAAAGAATAGGTCTTTCTAAAGCTTGAGCACTGGTCATCTGAAGGATTTACTAACTCTACAAGACTGCATTGAGCTGTCAAGTGCAGCTAAAGATGACTGAAAAGACAGGAGAGGAGAAGATAAAAGAAACAAAGAAGAAAAAAGCTGAAAAAATATTACTAGAGTAAAGCTAGAGGGGAGAAAGAATCAAAAGTAAAAGGGAGAAAAATGAAAATTAAAAAAGCCAAACCCATAAACAAATAATCTTACAGACTAAAACCAGATATCTCTAATAGGAGTTTGGGCTACAATGCAGTACACATTTGAGCATAAGAGAAAAGAAAAACAAGACACTTGGGAATACTTTCAATTTGTCCTTGTTTGTTACATGTCCTGATTTTACTTCTAAGAAGAGAAAATCTCTGGCTGAGAAAAAGCCTTAAACATTCCTTGATATTGCCACTTACTTTCCCATTACTGGAGTGTTTTCACTTTGACTATTGATGTTTTCACTATCATCAAGCAGCAGCATCGAGTGCATCACCTGGGTACAGTTGGATTAGGGGCCTGGCACTGTGGAGAAAAGGGTGGTGGTGACACCCAAAATCCGTAGGGATCTCAGAAGAATATTTCCCATAATAAAGGCACACAGGCATCGTGCACTCTTGCACCTAAACATTTTAGTTGTGCCTTACACCCAGGGCATGAGGGCAGTAATCTTGGGTAACTTCAGGAATGCTTTACTAACCTGAAGCTCTTCTGTTCCCTGCAGTCTCCACGGAACCAAGACTGGCTCTGGTGATGCTTCAACACCCTGCTCCACTGCTTGGCTCACCTACAGAGGGGAAGGTTAGCTCAGTCCTGCAGGTTCCTCCAGGATGAGTGTTCTCAGCCTCTCTCTGGTCCATGTCTGACCTTGGAAAGTGCACCACTCGTCTCCAATGCTGATTTCCTCTCTG
This sequence comes from Phylloscopus trochilus trochilus, assembly GCA_016584745.2. Taxonomy (NCBI): domain Eukaryota; kingdom Metazoa; phylum Chordata; class Aves; order Passeriformes; family Phylloscopidae; genus Phylloscopus; species Phylloscopus trochilus. The sequence continues at coordinate 87,074,400 of WQNJ02000015.1, forward strand.
TGGGGGTGGTCTGAGGCCACAGTTTTTATTCTGTGAGTGATACTCCCCATGCTTGCAAAGCACAAGCATTTAACAGACCATCTGCCTACGGTCTTCTCATGGTCTACCATGCTTCTGGCAATACCATGCCTCCCATTACGCTTTAGCTCCTCTTCCCTCAGTAAAGCACTCACGTGTGTGATGTCAAAAATCTTGATACAATATGAAGGGATAGAAAAGGCTACAAGCTCCTCTTCCCTCGGTAAAGCACTCACGTGTGTGATGTCAAAAATCTTGATACAATATGAAGGGATAGAAAAGGCTGCAAGCTAAAGGGGAATTCTGCATATTTCTGAAATGGTAGAAGCTATTGTTTTGCATAATGCCTACCCAATTGATGCAGCAGATGGAGAAAGGGAAAAACAGGTTACATGCCTAGTGTAAGTGTACTGACAGGCTTTGCTCTGCCAACCACCTAAATGACTTGCCATGCCTCTGTTAAGAGTGGCTTCTGAGAGGATGTGAAATTGCAGTTTAGACTGTGATTTATGAGTGCTTTTCATGTCAGAAGAATGTGCCAAAGCACAAGTTTATCTGCAGGTACCAGCCCTTGGGTTATAAAATAATTATTTTGTAAAAGGCAAAATATTTATCATTTGGATATAGAAAACAAAAAGCCTTGATTGGAATCTCCTAGTAAGAAGCACCTTGTAAAATCACATTGTTTGTATAATCATGTTATTTGCCACTGTGTGACTTTAAAACAAAGAAAATTCAAATAAAAATTTCTCTGCTTTATTTGCTTCCAAATTAGTTTCACCAGTTGCTATTTTATGACTTCATATTCTCAGTTTTCACACCAGCACTGATGAGACTGGGGTATCTTAATTTTCTTGATGCATACTTAAGATCAGATCTTTGAAGTTAGGAAACTAGGTGTTGAGTTCCTGCAAACATGTGCCTTTTAAGGACAGTCCTGTAAGTGCTGAACCTGAGCAATCAGAAGTCAATCATGCCTTCAGTTCCACTGGGAATCCTGGGCTGGATGAAATAAAGAAATAACATTTTTGAAATCTGCAGAGTTTACTACGAAAGCCAGATTCTTCCGCAAAATATGCATGATCTATGGATTTGTACCCGTTTCACTGTAGGCTACACATTAAAAAAAAAAAAATCTACAGTATTTCCTATTGACCTAAAATCAATAATTACTTCAGCAAACTTTTTAATTTCAAAGACAGATAAAAGATTAGTGAGGGACAAAACCGTGTGAAACAGGCTGAGATTCAGAGTTTACAGTATAGTGGCCTAACATACACTAATATACTAATATACTGTTGGTTTATACCTGACAGAATTTGTAGCTATGCATATAAGACAAACCCAATTTAAAGCTGCGAAGCTCTAACTTGCCAAGAGCCAAGCTGTTTTACAGTTGCCTTCCTAACCATTTTCTAAAAAACACCCCACCCATTTCAAATCTAAAAAAGTCTATGTACGGCTAACTTCGGCAGGAAGAAAATGGGTTTATCCCACCTTGAATTTCTGCTTCCCAGGAGCCTCACGGCCTTTCCAGTGTCCTGTGCCATAATCAAACATACTCTTTCCTTTCCCTAGGCTGTGCCCCCCATTCTTGCTGACCACCACAGGGCACTAAACAGGCAGGGGTGCCCCATCCCCATCCAGTGCAGGCACAGGGATGCAGGGCCTTAGCTCCAACCTCTGCTGTCACATCTGCTGGTTATGGCCCATGATGCCTTAAGTTTCAGCTTTCATGTTTTTCAGACTCTGTGCTGCCCAGGGGTGCAGTTCTGAGCCTCACATTCAGTATCACTCAGCTCTCTTCACAGAGCTTCACAAAACAAATCCTTTTCCTGCTGCAGACCAAGGACAAATTTCAGGCCCAAAAGCACAAACAACAGTGGAGTGGAGGGAGGAACAAGAAGGATGGGACCTCACAACCTGAAGCTATAACTAGACAATTAAACCCCAATATGCAAATGGTCCAAAACAGAAAAATGTAAGACCTCGTGACTGGTCATCCATTTGTGTGACCATTCTAAGTCTACCTTGGGTGTAGGCCTGGTCAGGCCCTGTCCTGTCCAAGGAATATCCTGGAGGCCTTTCAATAAATACCCACTTTATTCTCTAGCTCTGTCCTGTCTCTGTTTCAGGTCAGCCTTCCCAAGCCATCACCCAGAACAAGGACTTGCAAACTCCATGACAAGGCTCCTTGTCTGAGTTGTTAAGATTTTTGTGCTTCCCATAGTGAAAACAACTTAATAGGTAAATGGGCTTGTCATCCCATCCCAAAACAAGCACATCAGCATGTTCCTACAGGATCTGTGTGAAGGAGCAGGGAGATGAAGGTTGCTTCAACTTGTCCCAGTAAGTTTCAGTTGTTCTGGTGCATTTTGGATGCACAGCAAAAACACCTGTACATTTTTCACCACACCTAATCTGCTGTTCACTTAAATTATACAGTCCTTTTGTAGGAGATTAGCTGAACAATTAGAAGAAATCTGTGCTTGCCTGGAGTCAAAATCACCCACTGGCACTGAAATGGGGTTTTGTAGGTACCACTGCCTGCTTCACCACTGTGTGCCCACAAGGGCCTCCCCACAGCTGCATGACCCAAGGACTCAGTGCCTTCCTGCCTGCTTGCTCACCACCACCATTCCCTCCTCCCTTTCCAGATCTCTCCTGCCAATCCACATCACCTGACAGCAAACACCTGACAAATTGCCACCATGGGACAAGGGGCTCAGGCATTTCATCAAGGGGGTAATACAGGACGGCCTCTCCCCTGCCTTTTGTATTTCCCTCACATTACCCTTGCCTTCACTGATCCTTTCCATGTCAGCCCTTTCATCTGCACAATTGTCAGCCTTTGTTGACATGGTACCAGCCACATCCCTCGTGAAGCCAGTGCACCAGGTGACTAACCTTTCCTCTCAAGCTGTCCTTGTCAGGGATTTTAAATTCTAATCAAGTAGAGCTTCACCGCTTCTCCCACCGGTGCTGTGGCACCAGGAGGTAGGTAGACAATTACAGGGAAGAAACACATCCTAATTCTGATCCCCTGAAAACACTGCTCCTCTTTTCACTGTGTGTCACATTTAGCTCCTTTGTGTGTGTTTTTAAGATGTCCCCCTAAATTAAAAAAAAAAAAACAAAACCAAACTTAAAAAAAAACCAAAAAACCCCCCACCAAACAAAAAACAAACAAAACCAAAAAACCCACAAACCCCCCCCCAAAACCCCTCCAAAACAACACAAAAAACCCTCTCACCAACACCAAACAACCCCAAAACCCCCAAAACCTCTGGGATTAAACCATCCTGCTTTTGCAGTCCTTCAGCTGCTGCACCACCACTGCAAGTCTGTAGGTCACACTCCTTTATTCCCACACAGCAACTCAGCAGCAACAACAGAGCCAAATGAAGCTTTTCTACTCATTTGATTTCTGTGGTCTAACACCTGCCAAGCATTTGACCACAGATCTTTGGCTCATGTCTACAGCCTCCAGGACCCTGAGCTGACTTGCCTCCAGCTACTAGCTGAGACTGCAGCAGCTTGGCATGGGCAACACAGGCAGTGTGCACCCATTTCACTGAGACCCATAAATTCATGTTGGATTCTCCAGCTCTTTATAGGTCTTGGGGCAAATGGAATCCACTGAGCAAATGGTTTGTTTTTGCAGAAATATGTTACAGTTCTTTTTTTCATTTTTGTTGCATTTCCTAAATAATGATGTTTCCATTTAGGGACATGTATAGAAACACTGACATACTGAAGGTGCTTCTGCAAAACAGGAGACCTAGAAGAGAGGTTTTGAAAGGCACATCAGTCTGCCAAATGTATGAAGATGAACTGTGAAAGAATAAACATTTTTAAAATTATTTTAAGTAATTTCGAAGTCCGTGGAGCATACTGCGAAAGTCAGCCCTCTAGCTTTATAAGCATGCAGTGCTCCATCACCTCCACTCTGGCTTGCACAGAGCATGGATCAGTCTTTCCTTGAATTAAGCCAAATTATAAGTTGCACACCAAAAGCAACTAAGGCATTTCTGCCCCCAAATCAATCCAGGAGATGGGAGAAAGTCCAAAGCAAAAACTCCACCACCCTGAAATATACATACTGTGTATGTGGGTCCTTGGCACCAGCTGTTTCATTTTGTAGAACCTCTCTTGGAGCAGCAGAAGCGGCCTACAGCATCATACAATGCAAACATAGCTTATTGCAACCTATTCCATTATTCTGGAAATTGAGAGTATAAACTGAGCAGTGCAGGAGCAGCCCATACCATCTGCTTTCCATGTGGGAAGACACAGATAGCTCCCCATCTGATATTATTACTACCATTTACTAGAGTAGCATCTAGAGGCCTTTGATTGGGAGTAGGCCACTATTGTAGGTACTGCTTGAACTTAATAAAGTAGCCCCTACCTCAAATAATGAAGACAAAATGTGTACTGAGGTACAGCCTATTTGTAAAAGGAGCAAGACAGAGGTTACTGCTGTGGTTATACAGTTTTACATAAGTAGGGTCACCAGTGAAAAATTCCCTTGGTCTCATTCTCACCCAGATTCATATTTACCACTAAACTGCAAATCTGGCAGAGTTAGCTGATCTCAGCTGAAGCCAGCCCTGAGAATGCAAAAATGCTGGAGGTCAGGAGCCAGGTGGGATGAAAAACTGGGCAGGGAAACCTCTTCCAGCCTCCCTCTGCCAGCTGCTGTTTCTGAAAGCCTTTGCCAGGAGACCTATGTCTTTCCTAGCTCTAAATCCACCCCTGACAGCAACTGAATGTCTTTGATTTGTATGAATAAATTTCAAAATGTCCTGTGATTACAGCTTCATAATATTCTGGAAGCAGATGGCAGGCACAGATGACACTGACAGTAGTTGTAAGTGCAAATAGGAGGTGGCAGAGAAGAGTGAGGAAAGACAGAGTTAGTTTAGGAAAACTATGAAAGAAAAAAGAGCTATTACTTTGAAGATGCAACCAAATAATGAAAACAGGTAGAGAGGATTTAATTGCCACTAGGAGAGAAATACAGAGCTCTGCTGCTTGAACTAGTACAGTGTGTGCTTAAATGTCTTACTAAAAAGAGAAGAGAGGAAGAGAGTGAAAAACATGTTAATATATTTAACTGCCCTTGACAATTAGGAACAAAACTGTGCTCTCCCAGGAAATGAACAGCAGTACACATTTTGGAAACTAGCACTCATCACCTGAATAAACACACACCATTAACCTTAGCTCCTCCCTTACTTCTGGATCAGGTGATAAAGTTCACTAGTCTGAGATAAAGCTCTTTTCTAAATCATCTTAGCAAACAAAGTATTTATCTGCCAATCCCACCAAAGTTTTAAAAATCATTATACCCTCACTGCAGACCTTGAGGTGATGTTTACTTTTATTAAGATGCAAGTGGGAACGAGAAACCATCCATAGTACTAAATGAAGTTCTTACAGTGTCTCTTCAGAATACATTCACTCTCACTCCAGGCAGCAAAGAAAGATCATTTTCTTCCTTCTACAATCTAAAGAATTTAGCAATAGAGAGGAAATCTCCTGGAAGATGCTCAGTACATCTTTTTTCCTCTCCTCACCACCTCCCCTTCCCAGATTTTTTTTTTAAACATAGCGTACATCAAAGCACAAACTGACATGCAGTTCCCTGAAGCTCTCATACAGTTTTTTGATTTTGGAAATTTCATTTTCTACCTTGTGATGATTATATGAGTGATATGAGTGAGGATAAAATGCTTGCTTTGGGGTTCACCTTAGACAGAGATGTAATAAACACTGTAACTTTCCACTGCAATGGAACAAATTCTTTTGTAGATGGGCAGAAAGGGACTGTGTGGATTAAATTATAACTGAGCACTTAACTATGGATAAAGATGCTATAAGAAAGAGTGGGAAGGAGGAAAAAACTGGTGGCTTAGCCAGTGAAGTCCTCACTTTTGCTCTAAATGCAGTCCACCCTAGTTTCTCAGTGTCACTGAGCTGCATCTCACACACACACACACACACACACACACACACACACAAAATCCCAATTATTAACAAATAATTCATCGTATTTTGCAGGTTTTCCTCAGCTGATTGCCAAGTGTGAGTCAGCACAAAGACTGAATTACACCTGCCTTGTACCGAAAAGTTTGTTCTTCCAGGTGCACAAAACAAGACAGAGATAATTTCAACCATGCCATGCTGTGCTGGATTACTTGTTTGCCTTTTCTCTTTGAGGGATGCTGTTGTTCAGAAGGGACACCACTGAGGCTGATAAATTCACCTTACTTCCAGCTGCTAAGTGGGAAAAAATAGCTTTGTGTTGCCCTGATTTTCCTTTCATGCAGTTTATAGAATACCAAAGTGCATCTCTACCTAAAAAGGAGAAGGCCATCGGCTCAACACCTCTGCATTAGACACTAATCTTTCACACTAGGATTGTACACCAAGTTTGCACACCAAATCCCTGAAAGGTGCTGCTCAACTTTGTCTATCAACAACATCCTGTGCATTGTCTGTCTTCTAAAAACATCTTTTTAATTACTTTAGTGTCTTGACATGCAGGTCTGTTCTCAGTGTATGAATGGCCTTCCTCTGCCTCGTCAGAGTGGGGAGGAATTAATCCCAAAGATGCTGTGGCAGAGCCTGGTGGAGAGCACGGTGAGGTTTGGGAAGTGGCTATGTCTAGGACACTCCTCTCTTGGTGTGGGCTGTGGTTAGGACCAGGACATTTCTTTCCTGTGCAGAGCCACTCATCATCCTCTGTCATACTCTTTACTTGCTCTGTCTTGCCCAGTTAGCCCAGATAACAAAAACATCACTTGGGCCACTGGCAGTGCAGACAGCAGACATCTAGAGTATGGTTCCTCCATACTCCAAAAGTGCCAAAGATCAGAGCAGATCAACCCCTGAGAGCAGAGGGCAAATTTAAGGACAGGGTAGAGCAAGGCTAGGCAGGGTGGTATCATGGAAAAGTAAGCTTGGTAAGGTTCTCTTTCAAGGATGTATGCACTAGGATTCATGACAGGCTCATTCTTACTACCAGGAGCTGGCATTGATGCTGAGCTCTGAAGTGTGCACTCTGCTAGATTCACTGCCAGAGGTCTGATGGGCACCTGTGCATGCATTACCTGGGTAACATGGGGCCATAATTATGGGCTAGCTTCCTACCTTGTCCATTTCACATGACTCATGATCTTCTGGGAATTTAGTGACACTGCCTGAGCATCTTTGTAAGAGATATGCCGTACTTGCATGGTATAGGCTTGTTGGTCTGCAGGACTGGATCCCCTCAATGTGCTGTTTAGCTTGGCTGGCAGCCACTGCAACCTGTGCTTTGGCACTGTGGGTGACCCATCTTGGCATTTTGCCTGTGTCTTTGAAGGATTTAGGTTATGGTGGATTGATTTTATTTCTGTGGCTTATGCCCAGGTGTTGACCTTTGGCTGTTGGCAGATTGATCCCTTCCCAACAGCTTTGTTCACCCAGCATTTAGACTTACATCATGACAGTAAAGGTTAAAGGACCTTTCTTACAGCTATGCCTACAAATAGCAATATTGTAAGAAGGCAAGGGCATACTGAAAAAACTTGAATCAACCCTGAATGCAGCCAAGTCCTTCACACAGCAAAACCTACTTCCATCAGAGATGACAACTGCCCAATCTGGAGAAAAAGCTCTTTGTTTCACCTACACCAGCTTCTCTAGCATACTCAGTCACATCTTGACAGAGGTGGGAAGGAAGAGATAAAGGCCATTTCAAAATGGATGCATTAGCATGATTTTAGCAGCTACAGAGCAGGCAAATTTAACAAAGTGTCACATGTTGCCCTGCTGAAACGTTGGGAAAACACTGTCCAGACTGTCAGAGCCAAGGGTTTATTTGAATGTGAATCATCCCCTTTATCAACCCCCCTGGGAATGCAGTATCACCTTGCGGAAAAAATTGGCAATGTCACCTGCGCTGATTATTCCAGGATATTGGCACTGGGGTTTCTACTTGGACAGCAGAAACACAGAGAAACTGAAACACAGAGAAAAAGAGATTGTTTCTGGGTGACCAAGAGCTGTTCAGTGCAATTTAGAGAAAGCATTGAGTGTACTGGACCTTTGCCACTAGGTTGCTTCTGAAACACCAGAGTTCAGTTCAATTTGTCTTGGGAATAAAAAGGTTATAATTTTACTTCAAAATAATTGGACTGCAACTGCTAGTGATTCAGGAGCTGTTTTAGACACAGCTCAGTGGTCTTTGACATAGCTGAGCTGTCCATGGGTAAAGAATGGGATGGTTAGTTACAGAAGGTCATCTTATTAGCCCTCCCATCAATAAATCCTACTGACAAGAGTCATCCTCAGCCTACACACATTCAGATTTTCTACATCCTTATTTCAGTTTGGAGTACTGTTTTCCTGCAGTACAAATACTACGTAAATGTCTTTTCCATAGCATATAGATAGCCTGATAGCTAATCTTTGGCACATTTGGAGTATGGAGGAACCATACTCTAGATGTCTACTGTCTGCTGTTAGCTAATTGATAATTACTGATAGCTAATTGATCTGAAGCAGCTTAATAAAGTTTTAAGTGCTGCCTTTCTGTTGCCTAGCAAAGCCTTGTGAATAGAAGAACTCTCTAAGCACAAGCACAGCCATGGACCAGGCAGTCCTGAGGAGAGATGTCAGTCTTAAGGAAACTTAAGGGAATCCACACCCTAGTCTAATTACTGTTACAAAAATTTGTATCTCCGTTTCCCCTTAACGCTGACTTCTGCACCTCTTTAAAGGCGTGGAAAGACTTTCAAGACTTAATAATCCAACCAACATGAATGTTGTAATGTCCTCAGCTGCCTATTTCTTTGCTTTCAATGACAACTTCATCTGTGATCTCTAAAGCTCTTTCTTTGCTTTTCAGAATTGCAGTTGAGCTCTTCCTCAAAGATTTTATTTGCAGCCTGTTATGAGTAAACGTGGGGAGAAAAAGAGAAATAAACTGTGGAAAGTAATCTTCTGGCTTTTTCATCTTGCCTCAATGTGTGTCTCTACCTACATGCAGCAGCCTGGATTTCTCACAGTTTATTTCAGGTATATATGCTGGCCTTCTATTCATATGTAAATCAACTTCATTGATGTCATGTTAGAACCTACATATTCGGTCTATTAGTTCTAAAACCTTCAATATTTAAATCCCACAGTACACTGCCTAGCTGACAGGCAGAAATCTCATGCTGGTTAGTCTAACTGTCCACTAATAACTGACATATCCCCTTTCCTATAACATACTATTAAAGTTATGATGGAAATTGTCTAAAAAGCCTCTTTCTCTCAATTTTCTTTCTTCACCACAGGAGAACAGCAGTACCAAGTATATATATATATTTTTTTTTTTTTCATGTACACTGCATTCATTGTATAAGGCAATGGTAGACTAAGAGAAGTGAAATAATGACTGGTTATTTTGTGCTTCATTCATTGGAAGAGTTCTGCACTGAAAGTAGAATGGAAACTCTTATTTGAAGTTTTGTCTTTGTAGGGAATAAATGAATAAACAAGACAACATTTTAATGAGAAGGGGATGGCAGGTGGTTCACCATACACATATTTTGCTGTCTATCAAGACTGCATCCAGACTCTTTATACAAAATTATGAAGTATTAGGGCTCCATCTAAGATATAAAATAATGTTTCTGCTCGTCAGCAAGATGAATCATACAATGTCTCTTCCTACTCTCAAAGCACATTATATGCACCCATATGCATATGAGCACACACCCCTGTGTGCTTTGGACTGCTTGGTTTAGGTTAATTTCTTAATTTTCCAATTCGTAATAGAATGCCAGCTTAGTTTAATTTACCATATTTTCTGTTGGCACCATATAATTTTATGATGGAAGGCGTTCTTACACATAAAAATGCACTTGTGGGGTTTTCAGCTGCCCTTCCTATGTAGTGCTCCAATGTCTAACACTCAGAATTAATTAATGAGGTTTTACATCAAGATAAGAAAACCACAGAAATCTGGTCTAAGCTGAGCAGAGTCAAGCTCACTCATTTTAGCAAGTTCCTAGACAGACCAGACCTTAGCTTGGAACTAAAACACTTGAAGGGCCTAAGTATATCCTGAAAAACAGGTTGATAAAATTAGTATATTGACACATTCTGCATACAGATATGTGATTTTTGTATTCTGTTATTTTGAGCCCCACAAAGCCAAAACTACATAAAAAAAACATACTGGAAGGAAATTATGTAAATGCAAATCAATAGCAGAGCCCTGATCTATATATACAGAAATCCAAGTTAATTTTAAAAAGTAGGGGAATCGATCATTAAGGATATTTCACTTTCTGTCTTGTCACAAGCTCTTGGTGAAGTCACTGCTAACAAACTTCTTAAAACACACTTTCTATACCCAAGGAGCCATGCCAACAAATTAACAGCCCTGAGGTGTGGTCCTTTCAGGAACTCTCTTTGGACTGTGCAGCTGCCCACAACTATCAACATGGACCATGGGAAAACAGAGAATGCTCCCAGCTTCTTCATTTCAAAGTGAGCTGTATTCTGGAAAACCAAAAAACTAACAGTTCACTTCAGACATCTGTCTGTGACGAGAAATTTTGTGTCAGCATCTCAAAATGTCTGATTGAAGCCATGTTAAAATTGGTCCTGAAGAAAAAGTGACAGTAATTTTAAAAAAGAGGGCAAGAGATGTCATTTTCTTGTTCCTTTCATGATAGGAGCTTCCATGCTTTTTATTTTAAACTCAGAAGAAATCGTATCTTGGGCTGCAGGTTAGTTATTTCCACTGTCACATTACTCCTAAAATGGCATGAACTCTCAGGGACACTCTACACAAACATCCTTTGTAGAAGTTTTCAAAACACTTTCACCACTGTGGGTCTCTTCCAACTCACCATATCCTGTAATTCCCTGATTAACACCAGGCAAGGTGGCTTCACCCACACGTGGCTCCTGCAATAAGGAAATAATCACCAGGTGAATCAAGGTGTTCATTGCTAAAGTTCTTTATGAATTAAGTCCTTGTCATTGTGAATGTGAATGATACTGTTTACAGTGATGGAAGAGACAGAAGCCCTTACCCCAAACATTTTTGCCCTCTGACTCTCATTTACCTGCAATGAGCAGTTAGCAAAACCTCAATGGCTCTCCCAGGTAGCTGGCATAGGGAAGGGCACCCAGCATACTCATTGTTATGCAAAGCATGATGAACAGTGATGGTCATCACCAGTTTGGCAATTATTTCTCCATTTTGTCATTTCAATATGCCTCTGAGGTTGCACAGAAAGCTCGGTGTCTCAACCATATTTATGGGTATTCTCAGCTGTTTGCAGTTATTGTGTAGTTCTGATTAATACTTCCTCCTCTGTGACACAGAAGGAGCTGCATTCTAATACCATCTTTATTTTTCCTACCAGATCCCATACTTTTGCATTAAAAAGACCCAACTCATAAATCAAGGAAGTAGTGTTGGAGGTCCATAAAGTGTGAGACCATGAAAATGTCATCACAATACATTTTATTTTCCTGTCTACTCTTCCTGAATCTTCCAAATGTTGTTAGCTTATTTATGGCTGCTTTGTTCATTTGGGATACCTTATTCTTAAGAGGTGTGCTGGCCAGGACCTCTAGCTCTATTTTCATGGTTTAGGTGGTGTTTGGAGTGGTTATTTCAGCTTCCCTCTTCATAGGCAAGCTTATGTCCAATCCTTAGTGCCTGTGGTAGTCTTAGAGCATGCACTGAGTATTGTCAATCACATAGTTCCCAAGTCTGGCAAAATTACTATAAGTTAGTCACACTATTTCTATATACTTTATTTTCTTCAATGACGAAAAATAGCATTTCTCCTTTGACCGGAGTAGGCATTATTTGGCTCCATAGAAGATTTTGGCAACAAAGATCACATTGTAAAATTGATATCCATCTAGTCCTGTGTGAATGGGACTAGATTGCATGGATCAGCTTGCCCTGCAAAAAGTTGGAGCAGTTATCACCTGGGTCCTTATTTTCTTTCATAATAAAGCTTGCATCGTTTAATTACAGCCAATGAATTTTAGTCTCCCCTTAATGGCAAGTTAGGCCAGTCCTACATAAGCCCTCTCCTTTTGACTTGGAGCCTGCAATCCATACAAGCTTAAGTTGCATTGATATCACCTCTATTGATACAACATGTTTATAACCTGTAAACCAGGCTGAATGCTTGCTTCAGCCTGAAAAAAATAATGACATTTATAACTATGCATTTCAGTAATGAAATAATTTATTTTTCTCTTGTTCTGTGGTATTTATTTCAATGATAGCCTACAGGACTTAAAAGTGCCATCTGCATGTCCTTTATAGGCTGAATCCAGATCAGTTCCAACAGTTCTGTGACACCTTTGTGGCTAAGACAGAATCTTTTTAGATATATTCTATTGTGTAGTTCAGTGTAATAACTCACTTTCTTTAGCAGGAATTGCCATGGGTTTATTACAATTTATCTGAAGGGTACGAAGTGGTAAAGTGTTCTTTGTCCAGCAGTTGAGGAGTGTGTGTATCTGTGTGCGTGTAACACATGTCTTTTTCTAAATTTCTGTAACTGCTGATGGAGGGGAGAATGAAGGGAACAATTGAATCAGAATGAAGGCCTCTGTTCACCTCTTGAAGAGCATTGCCAAAGCATTCCGAGTGATTCTTCCAAATTGTGATAGCTGAGAATAATATCCCAGCTTACATCTAACATCTGAAATGGGTGGCCATTTGGATAAGTAAGGCCATGGACACAATAGTAGAAAGGAACTGAAATATAATGATGCCAGAGCCAACACAGGTTGCAGAAAATTAAGCCAGGATGGAATTAAGAAACCCAAATAATAGATTCTACAAATGGGGAAAAAAATATTCATCCTGATGTTTAGTGTAAGTGTTCTTTGTTTATGAATGCAGTGCTACCTAGGCTATTACCTTCAGGTAATTTAAGCTTTCATTTGTTATCTGTACTGCATTAATGTATCTGTACTGTATCTGTAATAATACTAACTTGTATTTTGGGATACCTCATGAAACAACAAACAGTTTGTTATGCACCACTATAACTGAAGTATTCAGTATGCATGTATTTTTCTTTCTTCATTGTGAATATGAAAAAGTTAATCCAGCCTTTCTTCATGGACTGCTGTAATACTCAAAGCAGAAGTACAATACATTCTCAAGCATAAGTGTGCTGATAGAAAATGTACCATTTCAGAGTTAGTTCAACAGAATATGTCACCTGGTGGGGGGTGTAAATGCATGAGAAACCATGACAAAGACATTGGTCACATCATCAGAGTAATGTTTGGTCCAGTGCATGACATTCTGAAATGCAAGTACACTGTAACAATGAAGCACCCTGTCTAATATGTAATAGATAAGACACCGTAAGAAAATATTTATAATATTACAATACAAAATAAAAAGTACTTTATTATGCATACAGTGACTTCCAATCCTATCAACATTTCACAATACACGGTGCAATAATGACTAAGGAGGATAAAGCAGTGATTAAAACAAAAATCACAAGACAGTGGCCAGGCAACATTCAAATGCAAGAGATGTAAGAAGAATGAGCAGAGAGAATGGGCTTCACCCACCATGGAAGGAGATGGACAGCAGACATGAGGAGGGCTGGCTTGCAGCAAACATTCCCTTTCCAGGAAAAATACTGTTGGGCAACCTGAAAAACCCTCAAGAGTGAAAAACACTCACACCATTTCCTGAAAGACTAAAGCTTTGTACTGTTCTGTGTGGACTCACCCTTGCTATGAACATGTCCAGCCCTGTATATGTAAAGCTCACCTAAGTTAATTCATGATGCAGGCTCACATTTTTTCCTTCCAGTACTGTGGAGGTCAATCTAATACAGCATCTTTGTACTGCCTTACTAAAGAAGTGCATTTGCTGAACATGCCTGGGCAAAAAGGACAATGAAGTCTATGCCTAATTCACATCATGGATGTAATTTAGCTCAAACTGCATGATGCTACATGCTTTTCAGTCACAGCCTTCACTGCCTGAAACCAGTTATTCTTCAATTACACCTGAAGCAAAGATGAGAACAAGTGCATTTCATCTTGTTCTTCAGTGGTGCTACCTCTGCAGGGAGAAGGAAGCACCTTCTTTGTATTGGTGCAATAGTCAAAAGTACACAACTCTGCTTGGAAGCCCTGAAGGAATCTGACAAACATGGATCCCCTTTTCTAGTGATTCAAATTCCTTCACTAGGCTCCCTTATCCTCTTAAAAAGTCAGTCATCAGGCTAACCTTGTCCATAAACACCTGCTGAAATACCCAAAACCCATGGAAAATATTGTGATTATCCACATCTGTTTCATGAATTCTAGCAGTAAACAAACAAACAGACAGACAGCCTGGAAAAACCATGTTCTCTTCTGTTATGGCATTTACAAATGCAGCAAGGGGAAAAGTATTTATTTTTTAAGATGACACATACATAGTTATTGCCATCTCAGCTCCTATTGCATCATCAGTTCAGCAGCTTTCTTCACAGTTATTAGAATCAGCAATAGAATCCTCAGCCCCAAATGAACTCATGCTTTAAGCCTGAGAGTGCTTGGAAGTTTAAGCACATACTTACAGTTAAAACATGCTTATGTCTTGTCACATTGCCACATTCATCTCTTCTGTAAGCAGGTGTGCCTTCATTAAAATAAAATAGATTTGCTCTCAACAGAGTGGATTTGAAGCTGCTCTTATGAGTTTTCATATCAGTATTGATTGCTAGCTCAAGCTGTTTTATCAAGAGTGACTGGTAAAAGCATAGGTCAGCTGTGTGGGTGTGGACAAAAAGTATATGCCAGAAAACAGAAAGATGTGATTTTATAGATGTACATGCCACTGTGCCAGGGAAACAAGACCAAAGCTGAAAAGACCTTGCTAGCATCTCTGTATCTTGTAGATACTGGAGTAGATTGAACCTAGGTTTGTCACTTGAGTTCAGCTGACACAGGAAGATATAGAAGGAGATGCATCTTTCAGGCTAGAGACCATGGATCATTTTCTTATTTTCATAAATCAAGACAGAAAACTCTAACTTTACCACAAGTTTGGAATGATGTTCAATTCTGAATCTGTGATTAAAAACCAGAGCAGGATCTGCTGAACAACATCCAGCTCGGTTCTGATTGCTTTTGCATATTCTGATCTTGAATCCAATCAAAACCTCATGCAGAATCACTTGTTTATACTATAATTCATTTACATGTCATGTAACTATCCCAAGGTTATGTTTAACACTAAGTGTCCAGGTAACCCTAATTCATCACAAAGGTAATCACTCATATTAACAGATCTGTGTTTGTTGCTCCAAAAAGATATTTCCATGCCCACTATCTATAGTCTTTAGTAAACTACTCATATTCTATCTCTTCTCCATAATACCAAAATGTTTATTTTACATACATATACATATGCCAATGCTATCTGCATTCAAATGTCAGCTTGAGAGGATATTGGCTTGGGAGCACATTAAATCAAGTAAAAAAAGACTAAGGTGATGTCTCAGCTTTCCAAAATGGGAAATAAGTCACACTTCAGTATTTTCTGGGATAGTGCACCCAAGGATATGTATACACAAGTTAATGTACACCCAAGTAGCTGTGTAACACTAATGCTAGGAATTACTGAGAAATGCTTATTATACAGTGATACTAAGGCAATACTGCAAAGTAGATATCACTGGCTTCTCCACAGAACTGGAAATAAACAGATAAATTACAGCATTTGCTCAAGTTCAGCATTCAAGTTTGCCACTAAGTTACAAAGAAAATTTTTTTCTTTAAAGCCAAGCTAGTTTTTTTCTATTGTTATTGATACATGATTCTTCTGTCCAGGAGGTAGAAAATATTGAGAGCTTTTAACAATGTTAATGTCTTGGTGCCTTTTCAAATGTAAGTCCTTTTTCATACACTTTTGTTATGGACTGCATGAGAAATTTGAACAAGCCCTGCCTTAGGCTCAGATTTTTCACAGCAGCTCTACTTAGGTGACCTGCACCTCTGGCTCACAAGTTCTCAAGAATGGCAGATAAGGAATATTATAAAATGGGTTATTTATTAAATAGACAGGAGATTAACAGAAAAAAAGGCCTTAAACAGAGTTACTTACTACACAGGATAAAACGAAAGAACTACTTACAGTGTTAATTACACAAAACAATGCACAAAGTGAAGGTACCTATATAACAGCTAGTAAAGAAATAGTACAGATTATAGGAGTATATATATATAGGAGTGAGTGTAACTTACCACCAAATTGATGATGGGGTACACAGAGACCTTTCACTCAACCCTTGAGAGAATAACTCCAGACAGGCGTCCCAAACCTTGAGAAGAGATCCCCACAGATTTCCAGGGAATGTGCAGAAGATGTCTGCTTTTGAAAGTATGGTGTAGCTGTTATAGTTTGTAAAGTGAAGTGTCTGCCAGTCAGAAATTCAGGCTTGTCCTCCTACAATCTTGCTTTCAAGGCAAGATGTTTGTTGTCAGCTGGGAATGTCACCTCCACGGTGCTGAAATAACTTGCTACCAGACAAGCTGTCCTGATTGAGTTATTTCAGCAATTAGCAATTGCATGTGAGGGGGAAGATGCCCTGTGCTATTGCATTAGCTGATAGGTAACAGAGAGGCCCTCCTAGGGCAGGGGGGCATCCTGCCACAACTTGTTAAAAGATGTTGTCATCATATGGAGATAACAGCCACAATTCAATAGACAAGCCTTCAAGTGAGACTTTTCTGGGGTGAACAGATTGATGGCTACATGCAAACTGGATCAGGAAGCACCTGTATAAAAGCAGTTCTATAGATACACAATGTAAGTTTTGCCAGTTATTAAAAACTATTTTATCCAAATATTATAGGATTCATCTGTGCCATCCTCTGAAGTGCTACCCCCCTGCCCACCCCCCTGGGCTGCTGTGCTAGCTCAGTTTCTGGGGAGCTTTTGGGGGGGAGCTTTTGGGGGAGTAACTTCAGGGGACAGGGTAAAAGATTCAAAAGAGGTTCTTACCTCAGAGGTGTGTTCCAAGGCCTTATTCTCAAAGGGGTCCCAAGGCAAAGAAGGCGAACAGGGAAGAGCACAGGTTTATCTAGACTCTCTGTCCCAGGATAGATAGCTGGCACTGAGTCAATTGGTCAGAGATAGGGGAAAGGTAGGGTCAAACTAAAGGTTACAGGCTTTGGGGGTTCTGGGGAAAAACCATTTCCCCAGAGGAATACTGTCGCTGTTGGACATGAAAGAACGACACGGACTCGTGATTTCAGAAGGCTGATGCTCCAAAAAAAGGGCTGGTTTATTCTCAGAACCTATTTTTATACCTTTTTACAATGTGCCCACCTAAGAGGTGGGATCTTTTGAACCATTGGTCACACCAAGGGTCAACAAACAAAGTCCCTCCTTAGGAGAGAAATGTGAAAAACAAGAGTTTAAAAAGTGTGACCTTGTTTACCAGTTTAACTCCTTGGGAAAGAACTTCAGAAAACCCAAATATGACAAGCAGTGACTACAGAATACAACAATTCTCCCTCTCAGAAGCCTCAATGCCTGTTTTCTGTTTTCAGGCCTCACACAACAAACATTTAAGCCATTAGTAACTTCATGCACACGAGTGAAAATCAGGTCCTGTGTGAGTTCTGCCTTGCATGTGCCACAGATGACTGTTACTTTAGGATGTGTTGTGGTTTAATGCTGGTCAACAAAAATGCTGGGGCAATGTCAGCCCCACACACCCCCTTTATCACTCCTCCACTGTCAGACAAGGAGAGAATAGGAACAACAAAAGCAAGAAAATTCAGGGGTTGAGATAAAAATAGTTTTAAATGGGAAGCAACAAGGAAGAAGAAAGAAAACAACATTAAACAAGAATAAAACAAAAGGAGGTGCTGCAAAGAAGCCACGCACCTCTCACAAGCACACTGATATTGACACCTGGTTAGTGTCCAAGCAGTGTCTACATTCAAAAAAACCCCAAACCCTCCCCAGCTATGATATTCTGTGGCAACTCTTTGGTCAGTTTGGGTCAGCTGTCCTGGTTACATCCTCTGCCAGTATCTCATGCTTCCCCAGCCTTCTTTTTGCTGAGGCAGAGTTGGGAAAAGAGACAGCCCCAATGCCATACAAACCATACCTCAACACTGTGCCATCACCACTGCTTTAGTCACAAATCCAAAACAGAGCAGCACCTGGAAGAAAATTAACTCCATCCTAGCCAGGTCCTGTTTATCTTTGTATCTGTGCTCCCTGTATTCAATCCTTAGCAAGTATAGGACTTGACCTTGCATTCAGATAATGAATGCAGAGCAGAGATGCACTGGCTGCAAGGACAACACACTAGAGCAGCTTCTTATTGGAGGATCAATGGGGAGTGAACATATCAATACATTTTCTACTTCCTTAACCAGCTTTTTATGGGCATGGAACCTCCCTCTGAGATTTACTTTTTTCGGCAGCTAAACCAGGCAAATATTTTGACTACTTGACATTCAAAATCATGGTTTTGCAGTTTCCTCACATTTCCAGCTTTCTCTTAGGAGAAAAGAATGCCAGCCTTCCATGAAACATGAAATCCACAAATGGGCAGTAAAACTTTCAGGCTGGAAAGAACACAATGGTTGGAAACAAGCAAGCAAAGTGCTATTGGCAGTCTTCATCTTTCTTGATAGAAGCCTTCTCATGGTGGCTGCTGTTTAAGGGCTGTCTCATCAGACACAACCATTGACTATGAAAGACAAAGAAGACAAGGCAAGGACTGGAGTGATTCAGAGGCCCTGCCTCACTCCACATGGTTCTCCCCAGAAAATGTGAGGAATTTCTCTGCCCGTTCAATGCTCCCTCCTTCCATGGATTTGGAAAGCACAAAACACTCTACAAAAAGCTTCAATTCTGTTAATTCATGGGTTTCAAACACACACCTAGAGAGTTGTCCTGAAAACTGATATTTTTATGAATTACGTTAAACTATTGAGGGCACCACACAGACACTTGCTCCCTACCCCAGCCCCAAAGACAGTTTTATGAGGAAAGATAAAAGGAAAGATCAAACCCCAGGAAATTCATGGGTCAAGGTAAGAACAGTTCAATAGGAAATAGAAGAATGGAAGAAGATACAGAGAAAAAACCCAAGAGCTCATGATACAAGGACAATCACTAACCACCTCCCACGCTAGACTGATGCCCCGTCAGTTCCCAAGCAATAACTTGGGATAGCTAATCTATCTAACTCCACTCTTCCCTCTCTTTTATTGCTGAACATGACACTGCAGGGCATGGAAAATCTTTTTGTTCAGTTTGGGTCATGGGCCTGGTTGTGTCCTCTCCCTACCCCTCACACACTCCAGTCGATTTGCCGGGGGTAAGAGTGAGCAGAGAATGCTTTCATGCTGCACAAAGGCTGCTCTGAACATTTCAGCAGTATCTGAAATGTTGGTCTGTTACCAGCACCACAGGAGCTGTTATGGTGAAAATTACCTTCATCCCAGTCAGACCCATCCCAGACACAAAGGCTTCAGATAGTAACTGTCAGACAATCCTAACTCTGGCCTATCTAGAAACCCATGAGTCCTTCCAGTCTGGCCTTTGGCATGCCCCTTGCTTTTCACTGTTACATTACATTTTCAGGAGAAAGACAAATGCCTCTCTATCTCTCTTGGTGTAGTGGCTGCAAGACAAATTGCTTTTGCAATGAACAGAGGTAAATTGCTTGAAATTAATTTTTCTAATATAGCCTGGTCCTGCTTCCCTGGACAGTATTTAATGTTTGTAATGGAAGCTCTCTATGGGAATTTACCTGTAGTGTAGCCATGTCCAACTTCTACATCTTAATAAAACAGTAAAATTATATTGCCTTCCTGTCTTCAGCTCACTGATCATAGCTATGACAAATAGGTTTAACTTGTACGGTTGAGTTCTATCCAAAAGCTTCTAAGTAATTTGCACTTGATGGGAATTACTTCACTGTCACTGAAATAGTAATTTCAGTGAGGGTAACGGTGGGACAAATGCCTTTGAAGTCACTGGAGTTGCAGTTGATGGCATCAGGCTTAGTGCAGCCTCTAATGTTTACTGGAACTGGTGAAGCCTCAGTAGTTCTGGGCAGTGGGATGGCTTGGGGGCTTGGGTTGCTATCTGTCTGCTTGTAAAGTGACAGTTGCCACGGTATCAGAGCACCTCTGGAGAGACAGCTTGTTCCTGCAGGCCTACAAACAGCATCCAGCCTACCTGAGCTCTTAAAAGTACTATCGTGCCAGGGCTGATCAACAGCATGTATGCATTGGCTCAAAAGGAAAATGAGTTAATTTGAACTTGGGTTCTCTGGAAGCTGTGATTTTGAACTTCCTGAAATTGCAGAAGACCAAGAAACCTAGTTCTTTGCTGAGCAAGTCCAGTCACACACACACACACAAAAACAAAAAAAAACCAACCATACAAACAAACAAAAAAATTAGCTGGACTGGCAGCTGTATTTAAGAATAAAAACGATCACAAACTGCTCTCTTCTGAGCAGTACACTGCTCTCTTTTGAGCAGTACACATTCAGGTGCATGCTAAAAACGCCGTCACAGCACTGGATCCCTTTGGAGCTGTAGGCACAGGATAACATATCGAAGAACCTCTGAGCAGGCTCAGGCATGACCTGAAAAGCAGTCCTCAGACCTGTCAAGCCAGCTGCAGCCTAGGCATGGATACATACCTGGAGCAGCTCAGGAGGAAAACTCAGGTGCCTACACACTTGGCTAGGTCTATGTACAAACTGGACATACACGAGTCTGCCACACACAGGGGCTGAAGAGCAGCTTGTCAGAAAATGTGCTGGAGGTCTGAATCCAAACAAGCTGACCGTGAGCCTGGTGCGTGCCCCTGAGGATAAAAAGGCCAGTGGCATCCTGGGTTGCTTTAGGAAGAGCACTGCCAGTAAGTCAGGCAATGAGATCTTTTCTCCCTGCTCAGCACTGGTGATGCACATGCAGATGCTGGGTCCAGGTCTGGGCCACACTGAACATCCTGGGATGAGTCTGATGATGGAACACAAACACAGTGCACTGGAGCACCTTTTACAGAGAGGCTGAGAGAGGTGGAACTGTTCCACCTGAGGGAGAGAAGTCTCAGGAGGGTCTTACAAATGTGCATAAACACCCAACGGAAGAGAATAAAGAAAATTGAGTCAGCCTCTTCCCAGTAATATCCAGTGAATCAAGAGGAGGCAGTAAGCACAAATCAAACTAAGACATTCCATTTAACCACAAGGGGAAAAAAAGCTACTGTGAGGGTGATCAAACACAAGAACAGGTTTTCCAGAGAGGATGGCAGCCTCTGTCCCTAGAGGTACTCAAACCAGACACAGCACTGAGCAACCTGCTGTACCTGACTCTGCTATAAATGCCCACCAGCCTCAGGGGCTAAGGTTCTGTTGCCCTCATGGATTCTCTGCCTCCACTCGGTTTCCAGGTGCCTAAACTCTTCCATGTTAAATGGCTTAACAATTCTGTCCTGACTGCCAGTCTGCAAAACAAGGGTGGATACTTGCTCATTTTCCAAAAGTTATGGAGAAAGGGAAAGTGCTTAGTTAACACCATATTTACCCAAATCTGTGAGTGAAATTTCGCAATGGCATGAAATTAAAATTATTCAGGTATTTGCAAAAGGTAAGAAAATAACTGTTTAGCATACATAACTAACTGAAGCACAGATTTATACCATGTCCCATGATCAGAGAGATGCAGGAAGCTGAATATACTTTCTGAAAGGAAGGTTTGCAACAGAAAAAGCTGAGCAGTAGCTGAAGCAGATTCTCACTTTTCAGCATTACAAGAAAAAGAACCTCTTGCAAATCTGAAGACTGTGGAAAAATATTGTTACAGCAGTAGTGAAGAACTTGTAGTGAAGGAAAAATGGCTGATTTTCATCTAAATTTACCTAACACATTTTAATTAACCAAAACTAATGAACATTTCAATTAGCCAAAACTAATGAACATATTTTCTCTATTGAGGGTAGGGAATTACTAGCTATTACACTTAATTTCATTTTCAGTGGGTATAGGTTAATCTTTAGAGAAAGTTTTAACAAGCCTGGCATCTGTATCACTGCTTCCAAACATCTTAGACATCTTGTGAAACATCTCTGAGACAAACATCTACAAAGATTGTTTTTTTCTCTGTTGAGGAAGCATCACTGCAGCATGATGTGTGCTCAATTTTCAGCACTTGCAGACTTGCCAGTGTTTTACCTTAGAGCTTGTTTATACATGCACCTTCCTCCAGGCACCACCCAACCTGTCATAAACAATGGAAATAAGATGAAAGTCTGCCTGTTTTCATCTACTCACTTTGCCAGCTCAATTTAAATCACTCTGCAGGAGGGAAACCTTAAACAACAATGAAATTGGGAACACCTGAGTTTTGGTCAGCTTTGAAACTGCTCCAAGAGCTTCTAAAGAAACCGTGCTTTTAAGTCCAAGTATCACTCTCATGACTGAAGGTAAAATGAGATATTTTTTGTCTGCATCTACGAATGGATCACTTATGGAAACATTATTAAAAAAATGTAACTGGTGCTCCAACATCGGAAGGACACAGACCTGTCGAAGCAGGTCCAGAGGAAGGCCACAAATATGATCAGAGGGATGGAACACTGCTCCTATGAGGATATGTTGAGAGAGCTGGACTTAGTCTGGAGAAGAGAAGGCTCTGGGGAGACTTTAAAGCAGTCTTCCAGTCTGTAAGGGAGCTCTAGAAGAAAGCTGGAGAGGGGCTTCTTACAAGGGCTTCTAGTGGCAGCACAAGGGGGAATGGCTTCAAACTGAAAGAGAGTAGATTCAGGTAAGATATTAGAAAGAAATTCTTTCCTGGGAGGATGGTGAGGCACAGAAATAGGTTCCCCAGAGAAGCTGTAGATGCCCCATCCCTGGAAGTGTTCAAGGCCAGGTTGGATGGAGCTCCAAGCAACCTTGGAGCTGGTCTTGTGGAAAGTGCCCTTGCCCATGGCAAAGAGTCTGGAAGGATCTTTAAGGTCCCTTCTAACACAAACCATTCTATGATTCCAATATTTACTCTGGTGAGCACTGTTAGTGTAGCCAAGAAAACTCTCCCTGTGGGAAAGACTGTAACATTGGGCCCCATATTTCTGTAATTAGTAGTTTGCACATTTAAAAATGTTGACTTTGATTATCATTATTAAGAAGCTGGCCTTACTTGCTTATTTAGGCATTGTTTGTTGTTGAGCACATGGTCACACATCCGACAGCTCTCTCACAAAAAAAAAAAAAAAAAAGAATGAGCCTCATTAGACTCAGCACAATGTTCCTTCCTTTCTTTTATTTCCAGATGGTTTTTCATGCTCTGGCCTTCAGGGTTCTGCAGAATTGGGAATGCATTTCATAAATACTGCTACATCTCTGTGCTGTGCTTAAGCAAGCCTTGGTACTGAAGCTTTCAGACACTTAGTCTGGGAAACAAGGTGGCAAGACATACTAGAAGAGCTTTAAATTACATTTAGGAGAGAAAGAGGATGCTCTACTGGCTTATCAGAAAGGTACCAGGAACAATGGCAATTTAGGGGACAGCAAGGAATTACCTATAAATCATCCCAAAAGAATTTGAGAGGGCTATTTCCAGAAGATGAGGAGGTGGATAGCCCAGCTGAAGTTTCTCTACACCAATTCATGCAGCACAGGTAACAAGCCAGATGAGTTGGAAACCATGGTGCAATTACAAAACCATGACCTAACTGCTATCACAGAAAGATGAGACATGACTTACACAACTGGAGCACTGCAGCTGAGGGCTACAAGCTTTTCAGAAGAGACAGGCTGGGAAAGAGGGGTGGGGATGTTGTGCTCCATGTTAAGGAAGTGTCAGAGTGATACAGGAAGCATCATGCCCACAAGTTCTCATCCTGATGGAGGACTTCAACCACCTGGTCATCTGCTGGGAAATGAATACAGCAAGCAATCCAGGACACTCCTGGAGAGTGTAGGGGACAAATTCCTGGTACAGGTATTAGACAAACCAACCAGAGGTGAGGCATTACCTGGACATGGTACTCACCAATGCAGTGGGTGAGTACATCAAAGGAGTTAAGATCAGATGATGGTTAAAGTAAAGTCCATTAATTTTTCAGAAAAGAAACTAACACACAGAGGAATACTTTCTCTGTACCTCTGTAGGTGGTTGAAACTGTGGGGGTGGAAGTCTCAGCCTCATAAAATTATTTTATCTTTATTTCATAGACTTCTTCAGAGCAACTTGTATTCAGATGGTGCTCAGTGTCATTAATACTCAAAGCCTTGTGCAAATCAGTGTTCCTTGTTGGAATCATACTGGGTTACATTTCCAGTCAGAAAGCTAAGCAGGAAAAAAAGACATGCCCCAGCTATGAAAACTACTTTTCCTTTGCAATGGCAGATGCATCAGAAAAAGCTAAATTATAGAGATGATCAACAGATATTAAGAATGTTAAGTTCTCCCCTTCTGTCACAACGTCTAGGAAAATGTTAGAGCAAAAATGCTCAGAAATTATTGAAATTAGGGAAAACCAGCCTAATCACATTCTAATTACATCTGGAGGTGTAGTTACACCTGGAAGCCGAAAAAATATTTTTCTCTAAAAACATCTTTGTTCTAAAAGCTTTCTAAAAAGCTTTGAGAAGTACATGGCACAACACATAGCCAGCCTTTTACAGGCTTTATTTTTACAGGAGTGAAAATCCATCCTTTGGAAAAAGCAATAGAATTACAGTTTCTGGACAAAATATGAACCTGTCATGGGCAAACCACTTGCACCAGCTGTGAAGCAATATAGATATTTACATTAAAGAGCTACTTGCAAGTCATTGTGGGAAAGCAGCAATACACCACTTTCCACCACTTCAATGACACTCAGAGATCACTAAAACTCTCAAGGAATAACTTCCACCTGCAACCAAACCTGATTTAAGTTGAAGAAGCCAAATCACAAAAGCCAGAATACAAAAGGACTCATAGGTAAGCTATAAATATTTAATATATAAATCCAGTTCCTGAAGGGTTCAAAACGCTATACAAGCACTTCCTAAATTTCAGATGCATCTTTAACTTCCAGCTTGCCTTTAAAGCATGCCTTTCTGTTTTTCTTATTTCAAACCATGGTGAAGATTAAAACAGACAGATTTTGGGGCTTCTTTTAACCTCAAACTAGTCTCAATATTTGAAGCATATTATCTAGGAACCTCTGAACTACAGGACTAATAGAAACTAGCAACTACCAAAAAATTGAATAATTTGAGCATGCAGGATAGAATAAAAACATCTAAAATTGATTCTTTTATGCTAATATTCTTATTGACATCATATCAAGACTGAGATAAATTCCTAACTCGTATTACTTGAGACTGTAAAGCATCTAGGCAACTTAAAGTATACTGTGCCTTGATTCAAGCTATATAGAGACTGCTTTCTACATAAACCTGATTTAAGAAAGAATGAGAATTAAACAGCTCTTCCATAACTTTCCCAAGAAATCAAGAGAACTTTCCCAAGCAATTTCACATGCATTGTCTGTGGTCTGTAAACCAACTTTTGTAAGCCAGAAAATGGAACGTTCTTGCTCAGAAAGAGGATCCAGTCTTCTCTGTCACTTCTTTGAGCTAGAAAGATGAGACTGAAGTATCAATGTCTTTACTTTTACAGAAATTGTGAGACTGTACCAGCAACAAATGAAAGGAAAATCCTGTGAACATCTAGACTATCCTTTTAGGGAACAGCAGGCATTGCCAGCAGAAAAGTATTTGTTCAGATGGTGCTAAACTCCCTTTTTTCTAAGAGGTCAAATACACTTTTATCCTTAGAGAAAAACATTTTTTTAATGCATTCCTGACACATGTACTTCACATTCATCCACTATCATCCTGCACTGCAGAATTCAGAGGAACATTTTTATTAGGGATTTCAGGATCTTTTTACTACATATGATTCAAGGAACTTTTCTGCATGAGTAGACACATGTAAAGTGTGATAAATCACTCTGCAAGAGATTAGAGCAACCCCACCACTATGATGTCAGTCATAGACCCTGGTCATGGTCATGCCAAAGTATCATCTCATTTCCTAAGAGTTACAAATATGTCTTCATTATTCCTGGCTGCAATTCATGCATCAGGGGGATCTTCTCAATGAGGGGAATATAAGAGGGATGTTAATAAGAGGTCTTTCTCAAAACACTTGCCTGTTTTGAGAAATCAGACCATTTCAGAATTATGGTCCTAGGTCATCACCACACACCTTCACAAGTATGCTTTGTGTTAACAAATGTGGGAAAAATTTTCTGCAGCCTCAACTTTGAAAGATGATTATTTTTATTTGGAAACAGCTGGAGTGGAATCTGGTTTGGACCAACCCAGTGCAGGACAGGGTTCACCTCCAATCCAGCAGTTGCCAGGTAGAAGAGGAGGAACTGCTGAGAGGGAAGCATGGAGGTGTGCTGCACACAATCATCTCATGGCTCCTTCTCCCAGCCAAGGGGAGAAGGCTATCTTTGTAGAAGTAGTCTTTTTGTTTAAGACATGATAAAGAAAAGCCAATCAAGCTTGAAGGGAAGAAACTTTTACAATCACATTCTGGTTTTCACTCCTATTTCCTAGTAAAGTATACAACAAAGAGCAGATCACTCTTCCAAGAAGGATCACTGTAGGGAGTGGACCAATAAAGAAGCTGCTGTGGCAAGAAGTGGACTGGCTGCATTTATAGCATACTGAAGTTTATACTAGCAGCTCAATGCAAATTTCTGTCCCTAATGGTTCTACTTACACAAATTTTACTAAGAAGATATGAAGCATAACTGAGCTACAGCTGCTGCTAAAGGAAACAAAATTTATTTCTACAAGAAATACAAGTACAAGAATGAAAAACAAAGAACAATTGTATTTTTTTCCAAAATAATATCATTAAGGTATTTTATATACTTACTTCAGCAAGATATCTCACATTCTGAAATTTGTTCAACTTTGGAACAGAGTTGCAAAAACTTACAGGTATTTCCTAATCTTAACCATGAATATTTGCTGAATAACATGCTTTGACTTTCATTACAGAGTTTCATACAATCCTGTTGACTCCCTCAAGAGATATTTATTCCTACTGAAGCTTCTTCCAGATTAGGAGGAGAGAATAGCTTCATCCAGCAGTATTAAAAACTGGGATCTGAACGGAATATTTTTATACTTAAATTAATTTTAAAAAGGCTCAGCTGGCTGTGTTAATTAGCTAATCACACACCTGCTCTGTTTAGGTTTCAAGCTGGAAATTGGTAAACATGACGAGTGTTAAATTCAGCAGGCAAAGCTGCTGAAATACAAGGACAGTCCTGTGTGAGCAGCAGTTCAGCAGGGGCTTGTCTGAGGCTGTAACACTGCTTCCACTTGCAATTTTGGGTGGCTGGGGTAATATACAACAGAAGAAATCAAACTGCAACAGAAAAACCTGGAAATGAGAATTTCAAATATCTTATTAATGTAAACTGTTGATCTCAGATGACAGTTCTGTTTTTAGGGGAAGGGGTATGTCTAAATTTTAATATATAGTACCTGTCTTAGTTATGTCTAAGACTGTAACTAACTGGAAAGAGAATTTTCTTTGCTTTTTTTTTTCTTTTTTGCAAGAGCTGATTTTTCAGACTTGACAAAGTTTGCCAGCTTCAAGACAATCTCCTATAAATTCACACTTACAAAAAAAAAAATCAGCAAAAAACCCCCTGTACTTTCTAGTGCAACACACAGAAAACCAACATAGTCCACCTTATTGCTAGATCAGTCCTCCAAGTACCTGCAAATAGGAATATGAGGCATTGGTTCCTTTCCCTCAGTTCAGTGGGACTTCTCAAACACTTCCAAAAATCAAACTGCTATTCAAGTGGGCAAAGAATTCCAAAGCCTTATTCCTCTTCAGTGAAAGGCAGTGACTGCAATGTATACTATTGTACTGATTCATATTAACCCTTGTGGTACCTAGACACATGGAATTGGCTATTTGCCTTAATTTTTATGATTGCTGGTCAATCTACCAAAAAAAACCCAAACCAGAACAAGCAAAAAAAAAAAAAAAAAAAAAAAAAAAAAAAAAAAAAAAAAAAAAAAAAAAAAAAAAAACACCAAAAAAACAACAACCAAAAACTTTCCAAGGGCAAATGTTCAAAAAATGAAAGACTTTAGAATGGACTCACTACAAACAAATAATAAATTAAGCACAACTTTTTTAGATTGAAGAGTATTTGAAAGCAGGTGAGGGGTTCTTCCTGCATACTTTCTGTTCCTTATTTTAGAAGAAAAACTACTTTCAGAATAAATAGTCTAGTGAAACAACTACAAAAATCCTTGCAGCAAAATTTTATTTTCATTTTTTGACTCACCAGTAGAGTTTCATGACCATTTCCAAAAGAAAATATTTCAGGAAGGTAGTTTTTGTGTTTTTGTTGCAATTTTTTACAAAAACATTTTCTAAAGCATAGTTGAAGCTTGTTGGTATTCACCAGCAAATTAAGCAACCTTTTAAATGTGTAAAACACTACAAGAAAGAAGATCTTAAATATAAGGACGTTTGTTACCATAGGATTTCATTTGAAACATGAGAAGATTTAAGCCTTTTCCTCTTCATCAGATCTGAAAAGCATATTGCTTTTCGAATGGATCTGCAAATGAGTGCACCACCAGTAAAAAGCCCTGTCTGGAGCTGCTACGAAAGACAAGCAGATTGTTGGAAAGATTTTATTAATTTTATGCTCTTGGATGAGTAAGAGACATTTCAAGTGTCAAAGCAGAGCAGCCATTAAGATTACAGTTGAGACATGATTTATTTTTCCCCTTGCTGTCACCTGTGCCAGTCTGTCACCTTTCCCTCTGACCTGTTTCTATTCTCATTTCCTCAGCACTCTGTGGACCAAATTTGTATTGGTGACATCAGTGATGCTGAGATCAGAAATTGGCTCCTTGCCTCTATTTTTCCCTTGCCTTCCCTTTAATTTGCCTTTCCCTGTGCATCTCTTCAAAGATGCTTTGCTGCAGCTCTCAGTGCTTTGCAGGTATCCTTGACTACAGCTGACATTCCCATTCTCTGGCCAGCTGGAGCAGGTCTGGATATAATCCAGATCTAAAGCAGGTGGCTAATCAGCAAAGGAGCAACTTGTTGGCACACAACAGAAGTGACTCAGTCACTGCTGGGTCCCCTCTTTTCAGCCTTAAATTTGGCCAAAAAGTAGTTGTGGGTGATGGATCTTGAAGAAAGTGGATTGTGAATCATATTGCAAAAAAAAACCCCCAACCCCACAAGCACAAAATGGCTCTTTTGGAACTGAACAGTCACAGATACCCAGCCAGCATCCACCTACAAGGCAAACCAGCAAGGCCCAGTACTGCAGCACACGTAAAATGTGCTTTTGGAGATGGCACCAAAATAACTGTAAGGCAAAGCTCTATGACTAGATGGCTAGCAGAACTTCTATGGTATTAGAAAGAAAACTGCAAAGTATTCTAGCAAACCTTTAAAGATATTAATTGCACAATAAGTAACTGTTGCATGAGATTTGTAATATATAACCCGTCTAGTTTAGGTTCCAGGAACAAACAAAGCTGCCATGTGCACACTGATTTGAATATGTTTACAAAGCCCTGCTTGTATTTGAAATCAAAGTACATCCTCCTACAAACACTTCCACCTCATGAAGTTACTCAGCAAATTGTGTCAAGGATAAGGTAAGTCACTATTTATTTTCACTATCTATTCTTGGATGGCTTGTTTTCTAAAGAATTTTTACAAAAGGCAACCCAAATTTAAAACTACAAGTATTTAAACCTACCTGTCAAAATTCTTGTTGACCATGGTTGTTTTATGGAATACCTTCAAAATATCCCTCTCCTTCCCATCAAGTAATTAATGCAAATTATCAAGCTGAAAGAGGAAATTCACTTTGTCAACACAGATTCAACATCTCTGCCACACAGATCATCGGATAAAGAGTTGACCTCTGTGTGCTGTCCCTATATCTGCCACTAATTTATTCTTTCTTTCAGGGAAATTGCATGCTGTCTCTGTGCTTTCGAAGCAGGGATCAGCTAACTTTCAAGAATTTAGGTGTTTGGCCAAGTTACATTTTCAGCACAAGAATATTATTCTCCACAGTGTAACTGCAGACAGAAGAAAACACTGGGGGAGAAAATGCACCACCATGGCATGCCTAGCTAGAAATTCTACCATCACGTGTTTACATGGCTCCATGTGCCAGGAGTACATAAGAAGGCCAGTGTAAGGGATCTGAACAGGAGTATCAATACAGTCTACTCTGCTTAGCTTCCAATGCAATTTAATGCAGCTTTCTTTAAGCCAAGGTACAAAAAACACCAAACCAAAACAACAACAACAACAAAAAAGTGAAAGCAGTATTTGTCATGACAAGAAAATATGGTAGCTATGTGCAGCATAGCTCCATAATGTCTTGGCAGCAATTCACTTGCTGTTTATCTGAGTTAAAAATAAAAGCATTTCCAAAGAGGGGCAAACCCAGATCACACATGTATACTTTCAGAAACAAAGTAGGAAAGGTTCCATCTATGACATTTCAAGTCCCATCTGCACTAACATCTTTGCCAATTCTTGAAACCAGTGCTTTGATTTTCAAGAGGGCCTCTGGCAAAGCCTGACCATTAAATAAAAACTTTCATATAACTGCAGACCTCTGTTCTTAAACTGATGTGCAGGTTGTATGGTCTGCTGCACAGCTTGTGGTAACTATCACAATCACAGTCCTCTCAACAACAAATTTTCCACTCACCAGTGTCTACTAATAGCCAGGCTGTTTTTTGAATAAAATTACACAACAATGTAATCCTTGAAATGAATAAGCTATGCCTGGAAAAAAGCACTTTGATAATGACTGAAATTTGAGACCTCTGAAGGTGGATTGCCTTAACCTTCAATTCAGCCTCTCCACACAATTGCAGAAGCATTAACGCACTTGTTTCTTAAATTGGTACAATGCTCCTTTAACCATAACAAAAAATAACAGCGTACATGAGCCATGGTAGCAGGATAAAAATGTTTACAATGTTTACAATCTCCACTAAGTCTTCTTTATCCCCAAGATCATCCTCTAACCAACTGCAATCATAATTGCTTCTGTGTGAAGTTGCTTATATACAGGGTGTTCCAAGTACGCCCAACAGATGAAACAAAGCATGGAAGTTAGTTTTGAAGTTATATGCCAGCTACCAGAAAAACCTGCAGCAGCCATGAGGAACTAACTGCCAGGAACCTCCATTTCACATTCCTTGGTCTGAATTTTTTCCCCATAAATTAGTTCTAACTTGGTTTGTTTCTTACTCTATTATGACTTTTCTCTTATTCTTATCTTCTCTTGTGCTTCCTCAGCTCCCCTCTCATGTAAGAAAAAAGCCATTTTTCTTCCAGGCAGATCATGCATTCCAACTAGGAACACAGATGCAAGTAATCAGGTTTCATGTAGAGTTAAAGGCAGATTTATAAAAAAACAAATAAACAAACAAAACCAGGGACATACTCCCCCCCAAAAAAAACCAAACCAGAACAAAACAAAACAAAACAAGACAACTTAAAAAACCTATCCACTTTAACCCACAGGAACTAGGTATAGGAAAGAGAATGGGTACGTAGAAGGAGCAATATTTTTGGGGGGATCCTTCATTCTTCAAAGCAGCCAAAATTTTGCATGTTTAATGGGTGATGTACAGGAAGCAAGGAATAGCAATGGATGCATCACTGATACTGGTAACGGAGCCTCATCTCTAGATTTTTCAGAGTAATACAGTTTCACATCCTGCCAATGTTATTCTCTGTGGATGCTGACTATGCTGCAGTGAAACCCACAGTCTCCAGTGTATTTGGGTTATTCTTCAACAGTCCACAAATCTGTGGTAACTGGGCTGGAATGACAGCTTGCTGCTATTGCCCTTACTCATGCCTACTCCTTTACTTAAAAATTCTATGCTCTGACAAACACAGGTTTTGCAGATCAATTTCCCAGGCAACAAGACTAACTAGAAGTCTGTCCAACTAGCCAATCAGTTTCTAAGTGGACAATTTCTATTTAACTTTTGGGATGGTTTCTGAATTTAGCATGCTGTTAGTACATTTAGGGTTAACCTTCCAGTTCGGATCTGCCCTCTGCAAGGATTTGTGCCACACCTTTGCTCTCAGGGGTTCCTCTGCAAAGTCCTCCCTCTGTGCAGTGGCTTCAGAAATAGACATGCCTGTGCAATCTCTATTTAGATTGCTCTGAACACAGCTCTTTCCTAGGTTCCAAAATGCAGCCTGTTCAGAGTCTCACAAGTGAAAAAAAAATAAAAAAGCTTTTGGCTCCGGCAAAGTAGGAAGCAATTTAGAAGAGCAGATTACCTGCTTTATTTGGGATAAGACAGCAATAATCAGTTGTTTCAGCAACCTATTCAACCTGAAGAGTTGGTTTTACTTCCTACTTGCATAACCTTGGCTTCTAAGGAAAGAGCTAGAGGGATGCAAGGCAGCAGCAGAAGCAAACAGCAAACAAAAGTATCAAGATTTTTTCTTCTCCTGGTTGTCCTATGCCATGGCAGAAGTAGCAAGCTTAGTCTCTTGCAAGTCCTCCTGAACAGGCAGGACAATGGCTGACTATAGTGGGAGTGATGTAGGAAAAAAATTGCTGAAAGAGGCAAGAGACTTAACTCTCATCATTACTTCAAAACAATTTTCCTATTGCAAGAACCATTATCACCTCTTGCGCAAAGAAGACTGACTATGACAATAAAATTCAATTACTTAATTAACAATAATGCCCCTAATAATTTTCTAATGACAAAAAAATAACTCAGTTTGTTACCAGTGGTGCAGGATAATTAATGCTTTGCAAGAGATTTCCATGTGTTTCATACCTGTTTCAGTCCTTACACAACCGCATCTCCAACCAAACTGTTGCTAGCTTGGGGGTTATTTTGTCATTATATCCCTTACACCTAGTGCTATATTATCTTTTTATTTTTTTTGTATCTGATTATATTTGTATCCTTGTCCCTGGGGTTTTCTCACACAGTACTCCAGTACTGGTTTCCAGCTGACTTCTAAATGTCACTTTTATTTGGTCACTGGGGGGATGGTTGTCTTATTACTCTTCCCAGTCCGCCCACATCTATCCACTCACAAATTTGTTTTCTTCCTTGTTAATTATTCTTAATGCATCCAGTTTTAGCAGAGGTCCAGCAGTTCACCAGCAGAATGCAGGTTCTCTGCATTTTTTGAAAGACTGCTGAGAAAGTTTAATACAGTTATGCATCTGTGCTGCTTACCAGTCTGTACAGCACACATACTAACACTCATGAACCTAAATGTCATGAACTATATGTACACTTATACCCAGGAATACCACACTGACAGCCTGCTTTGCTCAATAATTTGTTCACAATACTGGGCCCAGTGAAAAGGCAGATAGCAGTCAGGGGCAAAAGGTGCACAGCCATTGTCCTTAATGTTACTGTTAGCACACATTAGAATGCATGAAGGCAATAGTGAGGCAGAGGATTGTACCCCTAACACACTCAGAAATATCCATTTGCCCTGCTAAATAGGAAGTAAATACAATGGGCCAATAAATAATGCAGGAAATAATTGACAACATTATAAGCATTGTGGACAATATAATAATAACCACATATCAAACTAGTTTCATCACCCAGAATATTAATATCAAGCCCTTTGTAAGTAAGGATTGTATGTTTACCTAGCTCATTGGCTTCCCTGGAGTGGAATCACTCTGCTTTCCAAAGCTTCTAATCAGAGATGACCCATTTAAATGCATCTCTTTACATTTACTGAAACTTAGAAAGTGCACTAGAGTTAAACCCCTTTCAGACAAACACCTCTCCAGTACAAACCCACAGTTGCATGATGGCTTATTTTCCCTGATATTTTCATCTTTTATCCTGAACAAATGAACTCTGTGGATTAAATATATACTTTCTTCCAGATACTTGTATGTTAAGATTTAATTGCATCTTTCTCCTCATTAATATTAATGTCTAATATTAATACTCTTCAATTACTCTTATGTCATTTAAGACACTTTATAACACCTCTACAGCTAGGTAGGTAAAAAGTGATGGTAACTTCTTGCCAGATTCCCACTCTTTGCTGCAGGGATTAACCTGACAGTTATTTTGCTCTATTTTGTTATTGCTCTGAGCAAGTCATTCTATACAAATTTTATAGTGGAAAAAGTCCTTATTAATCTTGCAGAAGAGTTCCAGGAATTTTCAGTAAGTTGTAAATTTTTGGAAATTCAGAATGGCTGGTTAACTGCATGTGTTTTATACACTCTAGAGGAAATTAAAGGAGGAAAACAATTTCTGTTTCGTGACAGTTGACAACAGAAATATTTGAAAAACATTGATAGGTTCTGTGTAACAGGCTTCTAATTCCTCTGAGTATCTTCTTATCAGAAATAGGTTATTTTAACACTGTTCAAAAGTAGTATCCAATTTTGCTTCTTTAGTTACAAAAAGCATTAAAATAAAATTATATATAAAGAGCTCTTCATTAAAATATAATTCTGATTATTCTCTATTTCAGGAAAAGAACTGAAAAACATGAGGCTAGATATAGCTCCATTTGAGACAGTTAAGAGGCTTTCAGACTGATAAAGGCTTTAAGAAATCCTAAAAATAATAATAATAAAAAAGAGGTGGACCAGAACACAACATTTTGATTGTGATAACAGTCTCACACACACACACTATATTCCACCCAAGTATTAAAGGGTGCATGGCAAAGGATGCAGGGCTCTGACTGATAAGCATTGCAGCAAACTGCTGCAGCAGTTACACATTACTGACACCATTCTGCCTTCTGCCAGCCAGGGCAGTGGAGTGTCCCATGATGAAAAGTCTCTTCAGAAGGCTGTATTATCTCTTCATGGAAGGTGCAGGGTGACTGCATGGTTTTGGCTTAAGAAGCAGCACCATGCCCACACCTCAGCTATCACAGGTTAAAATGGAACAGCACCATCAAACTTAG
Source organism: Phylloscopus trochilus trochilus (assembly GCA_016584745.2). Classification (NCBI taxonomy): domain Eukaryota; kingdom Metazoa; phylum Chordata; class Aves; order Passeriformes; family Phylloscopidae; genus Phylloscopus; species Phylloscopus trochilus. The sequence goes on from WQNJ02000015.1 coordinate 87,109,494, forward strand.
ACCTGGTAGTTCAGTCTCCACAAACATTGAAGAATCTAACAGGTCAATTCCAGGAACATGTTTTATAATTTACTAGAGAGGGAGCCTACCCAAGGAGTAGTGTCCTATTAAAATATTTTATTTCAAACGACTAAAATTTCTGTCAGAGCTGTAGTGAGAGAAGCACTGTTTGAGCCTAATATAACATTGAGGAGTTTAGTAATTTTTCATAGGAGGTCTCTGGCAAAGCTGGCAAGAATAATCTGTACTGAGTCTCACAATTTCATCTACTGACAGACTTTTTTTTCTGCATTTATAACTAAGTTTCTAAAAGTCTAAAGAATTTCCAAGGTATGGAGACAGTATGTAGTTACAGCAGTTCTGAGAACTTGCTTTGCCAGAGGCTATCTCCTAGCTGTCTCAGCTAACTTACCATTTATTGCACAAGACAAACTGGACAGCAAGTATCATTTTCACTATCATACCCAGAGCTGTCAAGCACACGACTGTGAGTTAACTCAAGTGCATTACACAGCTAGATTAAAACATCACGTATTAAAACAATGCTTTGTAACTGTTGTTAAGTTTAACATGTACAGGTCACTGAACGAGATGGCAAAGGCCAAACAGCCTCTAGCTCTCAGACAGCAGGCAAAGATGCTGCAACAATGAACATGAAACTCTTGCAAGCTAAGTAGCAGAATTTATTTGCAATAAAGTTGGAAATGTAAAAAGCCTGAACAACTCATTGGGATTTCTAAAAGGAACACAGCTATCTTAGATATGTTCCTGGCTAAGCTAGACAATGTGAATTCACAATTTTTTTACCATTATTAATCCCTTGTATGATACATTGTTTATGACTGGATGATTTTTTCTGGAATCACTTGGTTTTTTGGATTAGAAGTTGCCTTCACCTATCATATTTCTTGTGAAGAATGGAGGTCTCTGTAGCATGTCCAAAAACACAGCCTTAAGCAGTGTTACTTTGCTAAAATGCAATGGCTTGGCTCGTATCACAGAATGATTAAATGGCCTGGGTTGAAATGACCCTTAGAAATTATCTACTTCCAACTCCTGCCATGGGCAGCACCACCTTTTACTACATTAGGTTGCTCCCAGTCCCATCCAAACTCGCCTTGAACACTTCCAGGGATGGAAAATCAACAGCTACTGTGCACAACCTGTTCTAATGCCTCACCACCCACACAAGAAAGAATTTCTTCCTAGTACCTAATCCAAATCTCCTGTCTTACAGTTGGAAACCATTCCCCCTTATCCTGTCCTTGTAAAAAGTCTCTCTACACCTCTCTTGGAGGCTCCCTTCAGGGACTGGAAGGCTGTAATGAGGTCACTTCAAAACCTTCTCTTCTTCAGGCTGAACAAACCCAGTTCTCTCAGCCCTTCCTAACAGGAGAAGTGCTCCATCCCTCTATCATCTTGGTAGCCTCCCCTGGACAGCTCCAACAGTTCCCTGTCCCTCCTGTGCCGGGACCCAGAGCTGATGCAGCACTGCAGGTGGGCTCTCAGCAGAGCAGAGCAGAGGGGCAGAATCCCCTCCCTGGCCCTGCTGCCCACCCTGCTCTGGATGCAGCCCAGGACACGTTTGGCTCTCAGGGCTGTGAGTGCCCATGGCTGGGTCATGTCCAGCCTCTCATCCCCCAGCACCCCCAAGTCCTTCTCAGCAGGGCTCCTCTGATCTGCTCACCACAGCCTGGGCTGCTACCAGGGGCTTCCCCAACCCAGGAGCAGCACCCTGCACATGGCCTTGTTAAAACACTGGATTCCCATGGACCCACTTCTCAAGCTTGTCCAGGTCTCTCTGGACGGATCCCATCCTTCAGATCTGCACCACTCAGCCTGGTGTCATCTGCAAACTTCCCTGGACAGCTCCAACAGTTCCCTGTCCTTCCTGTGCTGGGACCCCAGAGCTGATGCAGCACTGCAGGTGGGCTCTCAGCAGAGCAGAGGCGGAGGGCTTCTGCCTGCTGGCCACACTACTTTGCATACAGTCCAGGCCATGTTTGGCTTTCTGGGGTGTGAGTGCACATACCTGGGTCATGTCCAGCATACCCAATTTACCTTACCAGTCAAAACTAACCTGATTTATCTGAATACCAGTGTTAAAAGTGGTATTATAAACTGCTGTGTCAGCAGATCACTAGAAGCAGTGACTCAATGTAAACAGTTGCAGAAAGCTCTGACATCTACCTCTTCCATAAGCAGTAGTGAATGGCCTGTCCTGTATGCCATCTCATGATGGAGGATTTATTTTGGCTTCAAGATCAGTTGTTCAAAGCTAAACAGAAGCAAACTACCCTTATATCCTAACTAGTGTGAACCCTAAATCAGAAAAAGTTTGCATATTGACAAGACCAGGTGAAAACAAAACTCAATGTTTTAAATTGCATACCTTCCTTCTTGAGTAGCTGTATTTCATGCTCACGCACCTGATTTAGAAAGGAAGAAGTATAAATATAAAATAAAAATATCTCCAGAGTCCTACTTACCTACAGCAGTTAGCAATGAGCTCATAGGGGAGCACAGACAGAACACCCTTAAGGCTTTATCTTGTCATTGCTCTGCACGCTGAGTAGCAGCAGAGATGGCTCCAATTTATCCAAGTGTTTGATAGCCTCTAGAAAAACTTGCTCATCCCAGATCTGCTATTTGCCTTTGGTACTCTGATCAAATTGTGTAACTGAGCAGATAGCAGTCACTCACCTGGGAAAACTCTGTTAGGGTATACAACAAAATTGCCCTTGCACATTGAGGACATATTTAACAAAACACTGAAACAATTCTCTCTTAGTAGACCATTTCCCTCCCCATTTTACTGTTGTTTTTCCTTATCATCATAACTCACCAGGTTGATTTTTTGGTAAAATACATTTCTGAGATAAGAAGGCTAATGAGATATTCCAGGACTTGTCTCAAACATCGTATGTTTAGGTAGGAGAGAACCTTAAAATACTCTGCTAGTTCATGCAGTGCACTGATTTATAAAATGTACCAGCATGTTCTAATTGTATTCAGTTGTTATTGTATTATTTGAAAACAGATACCAGGCTGAGAAGTGGCAAACATATTCTACTGCTCAAGAATTAAAAAAAAAATAAATTGATATAACCTGTGCCTTGCTTGTGGATTCACAATCTTGTAATCTGGAAACTAGGCACACACGAAACAGGACCCAGAAAAATGCTGTGAAAACAAACAGAAAAATCTCTACATCTTCTCTTCAGAGAATGAGAATTATCTTTTTCTATCAGTGCTATTTAATTTCTTTTTCCTGGTTGCCAGAACAAGAATATCCCCTTTCACATGATGAAGTAAAGTATGAAAAAACCCACATATTTAGGGAGGATGAAAGTCATGGTAACAGCAGAAAATTTTTGCCAAATTCAGCTTTACTTAGATTCCACTGTCTTAAACATGCTTGCATGTTTGGCAAAACCAAAATTCAAGAAGATGAAAAAATAGTCATAATTAGTTCTCAAACATTGTTTAAACAGTGAATAGTAGCTTATAAAAATGAGTATTTTTTATGCAGTGTAATTCCACTTTGTAGTCACTGTGTGTGACACTGACATAAACAGCACTGATGAAGGAAAAAAAAATTGGAAGAAAACACAAAGCAAATTAGAAAAACAGGTAACTAAAAAAGGAAGGAGAAAAGTTCAAAGATAAACACTTGTGAGAAAAAAAAAGAGAGGAACACAACTCAAATTTTATTGGAGGCAAGAAAAGTGGAGGAGATAAAAACAAGTTACGGGAAATTCTACAAATCAAACAGTCATAGGATTTTCCTGGTGTGTAGCTGTGGTTTATACAGAATTTTCAAGGCATGTTTTTCAAAGGCCCACAATATTCACTGCCTAAACAGATTTCCTTTCTAACCCAACAGCATGATCCAAATTAGAACATACATCACATGTATGTAATATATGCCTTTCTTTGAGCAGTGGCTTGGCTTGAGTCTTATTTAAAGAAAAAACCCATTGTCCTCCATACTTGTTTTTCTCTTGGACTAAACTGATTCACCATAGTCTTTGTAATCACACAGCAAAGAAATTATTTTTCCCAATCTAGTACATTCAAAATTCTACAGTGGCAGTTTTCTTTATGTATTCTGACACTGCCCTGTAATTAACATGACTCTAAAAAGGAACATCAGAATAAGTCAATAATGATAGATTTTACTTGCATCTTGTACTTAAGTGGCAAACTCACAGGATGTTTAAAGACAAGTAAATTCATATTTGTCATAGGAGCACTATTATCCACAGGAAGAACAGCAAAATGGATTCTCTAAGAAATCAGGCTTCGGTTCAGAATTCTGGGTTTGTTCCACTAAACAAAAGATGCTTGACCACTTCCAGAAGACTGTGTAATAGGCCAGGAAGAACCAGAAGTAGAAAACAAATCATCTTACTACAGGCCCTCAAGAAGATAACGGGATGCCAGAAAAACAACAGGTCAACACCTTGGAATGAATGCTTAATAACTGAGGATACTTCAGAGAACCAGAGAAATCCATTCTGGGCATGGTTATCTTCAACCGTCTTTTAAATTGCTTCACTAATGAGTATGTTTACAAAATCTGCAGTTGACACAAAGCTAGAGGGATTTGGTGAGCACCATAGAAGAGAGGATTGGAACTGAAATGGATGTTGAGAAACTGCAGAGGCTCAGAAACCATTAAGATAAAATTCAAAAAAAAAACAAGTGTAGAGTGTTATTCTTATAAAAACATACACACAAAGCTGGGACTATTCTTTTGGGAAGTACAATGGCAGCCTAAAAGAACAAAGGGAGAAAGAGATAGCAAAGTGTGCTTCTCCTCTCCTGTAAAATATATCAAACCAAATTCTAGAACTTTAGAGGCTACATAATAGGAACAGTAATGCATTATCTCTGCAAGCCAGCTCACCTTCCTCAGACACCAGCTTTATTCAGGAATGTATTCAGAAAGGCTCTTTCGACTGAAGATTGTTATTACACTCTATTTAGCCTTGAAAAGATCTCACTTGAATATTGTCTTTTCAACATCACACTCACAAAAACACCTTGAGAGTTTAGAGCAAATGATGCTCCTTTGAAACAGGCTCTATCTTTTAAACCTGTCAATACAGATAGATGAGCATGTCTCCAGAAAAAAAAAAAAGGCTAAGGGGAAAGTGGCATGAGTACCAAGCACACTCATAAAAGCTGTATTTGAACATAAGTTTTAAATTAAATAGTAAATAACTTTTCCATAAGAGGAGGTGAAGCTTGAGCCAGCTCCAATTGACTTTGTTGTCAATCATACCAGGTTGAGCTACACTCTACATACAGTGAGGTAGGGACAGTCATATTACATGCCGCAGAACAACAGATGGTTAAAGAGTAACCTTCCCTCCAGGATTCACCTACTTCAGGGAAAGTACTGTTCACCTTTAACATATGGGGCAGGAGAAGACCACTGGACATCACCAGCCTCCTTGCTCAAGCAGGGTCCCCTAGGGCATGGTAGTCAGAATTTTGTCTAGACTGCTCTTGAGTACTTTGGGGAAGGAGACTCACAACTGCTCTCGGCAGCTGGCTCCAGTGCTCAATTAGTAGAGAATTTATTCCTCATCTTCAGGTGGATATTCCTATGTTCCAGTTTCTGCCCATTACTCAGCATTACTAAGAAGAACTTGGCTCCATCCTTGTGATGTCCCCCCATCAGATATTCAGGTATTGATGTGATTTTCTCTCAGTCTTTTACAGATTGAATAGGCTCTGTGCCTCAGCCTTTCTGCATAACTGGGATGCTCCAGCCCCCACCTATGGTGCCTTAGGTGATGCCTCTCCTGCCCTGGGGAGCCCAGAAAAGGACATACTGTTGAATTTCAGACAGTTCCTCTCTGCCTACCCCTTCAACCTGTTGCATTCCTTTGGAAGGACTGCACAGCTCTCTGGGGTATTGCCCACTCCTTCCAGCTTTTCGTTGTCAGTGAACTTGCTGAGGAGGCATCTGCCCCTTCATCCCCTTCACTGATGAACAAGTTAAACAATACTGGACCAGTACTGAACCCTTGGGGCCACCACTAGGGACAGGCCTCCAATGAGACCCTGTGCCACTGATGACAACCCTTGGAGATCTGCAGTTCAAGCTCAGGAAATATGGGTTGGATGAGTGGACAGTGAGGCTGCAGTGAGAACTGGCACCCCACTGTCTGCACATCCATCCAACACTTGCTGAGCTTGCCTGTGAGAATAACACCAGACACAGTGTCAAAACCCTTGCTCCAGGTAAATACCCACTGCTCTTCCCTCTCACCCACCCAGGTAAGTTGTCTCAGCACAGAGGGCAATCAGGTTGGTTCAGCATGCTGACTACTCTTCAGCATCTTTGTGTGTGGAGACAGCCTCCAGGATGAAGCGTTTCATTACCTTTCCAGGGACTAAGATGAGACCAATGGGCCTTCTTATAAAAACACACACACAAAGCTGGGACTGTTTTTTTGGGGGAAGTACAATGGCAACCTAAATGGGATCTCCTTCTTGCCCCCTTTGAAGACCAGGGTGGTACTTGCTTTCTTCCAGTACTGTGGCACCTCTCCTGACTGCCATGGCCTTTCAAAGATCTGAGAGGGGCCTAGCAATCATATCTGCTAGCTCCTTCAGCACTCAGAGGTGTGAAAGAACCCATTAAAGCCCATGGACTTGTGGATGGCAAGTTCACTTCTTTATGATTTCCCTAGACACATGCAAGAATATTTTCCTCCTGTTTTGGTTTTTATGCAGAAGCCTGAGCACAAAGCCATCTTCTTGGAATGTCCTAGCTTCAGCTCTTTTTCACTGGCCACCCAGGCTAAAGCAGCTGGATTCTGCTAAGAGCTGGCTGAAATACAAGAAAAACCACCCTTTTCTGCTATTCTGTTGCAGTGAGTGCAATTGTCTCTGGCAGACAAACACAGAAATAGCACCACTAACCATTACAGCAGGGGTTTCAAGGTGGTAATGGTGAGGTTGCTGTAAACCTCTGCAACTCCCCGATGGTAAGGACCTCCTTTTGGTAGAAGCGTCCCTGCAAGAGTACCACTAATACACATCAGTTTCTAAACAGACCTTCTACCTTGGTAGCATTCTTCACATAAACAAGCTTCAGTTCCACAACAACGTATCTAGCTAGTCAAAGCCACACCTCTTTTTGTAGTGGTATCCACATGCTATTTTGTTGTTAATGGCCGCATCCAAAACATTAATTGAAGTTAAGGGCCCTCATCTTTTCTTCCTTTTTCTATGTTAGATAAATTTAGGGGAGGAAAAGGGGGGAAAACAAATTTATCCTATAGTGTGTGATTATTCATCGTGTTTACATATTCATTATGCACAAAGCTTCAGCTACTTAAGTCTCATATAGGGAAGCCTTACTGACCCTTCCAATTAAGAGTTACAGATGAGGCACTCATAACAGGCCTCCCTTGACAAAAAAAACCCCCATCCTCTCAGTAAAGATTACAATGAGATTCAATGGTACTTCATCAAAACACAAAAAGCCTTCAGATTGACATCAGCAACAGGCATGCTCACGTCTCACAAAATGAAATTGGCTGTTGCAACCTTCCCAAATAAACATAATCATTAACTAAATATAGCTGAATCTATTCCAGAGTCAAGAGAATTTTTTCTTTCGCCTAAAAGATTAACTTTTTATTTCTTTTTCTTCACTGTATGCTTTCTAACAAAAAGGATGGCTTGACCTCTTTTAGAATGGCTTGAGTGTCGCTGAATCTAGCAAACAGTTGAGCTATCTTGAAAGAAAGCTTCCCCTCCATAATTTAATGTTTGTTTTCTCTTCTGCGGAGAGAAAAGGCAAACAGTCTTCAGATTTACGCTGGGGAATGAAGGAGGAAAAACAAACCACAAATGCAAATGACTGCCTAATGACAGTTTCAGTATTAAGAAAAGGGTATTATGAAAAAAAAAAGGTAATAAAAAAGGATCTCTTTACCCCTTTCACTTCCATTAGCATAATTTTCCAAGAATGTTAACAACATTCTTTTATCTCCTAGACACCAGTTTGCAGCTTAAGACAATGGTAAAAACAAAGCTATAAATTACAAGTGGATCAAAAGATTTACATAATGACATAAGTTATTTTGTACATTAAGATTTGAATGATTCAATTTCTTTGATTTTGTTCCCAAGTAAGTATTTTTCGCTGACAATGGTGAACTGAAAACACAGCCTTTTAAACTTTTTTACTTTATCGATACCTAGTGCTGTCCAGTTAGCACTGATCCTTACACACTTATTTTTTGGCATTTTGCTCATTTACATAAAAAATAAGATTAAGCTAACGGTTAAGATGGAAAACTACAGGAACAGTAGTAATTAGCATTGTATTGCCAGCATCGCAGATCGGTGATTTGAACAATAAAAAGAGCTCTAAGCCAAACACCATGTAAACAACACCTGTCACTTCAAGACCACAAGGTGCATTTGGTGCTCCCAGCAGTGCTTCAGGTCTTTTAACTATTCCACCTGACCACAGCAGGGGAACTTCACCTAAACTCGGCCACCAGAGCCTCTGTAGCTACTGATTTTACTTAGGTTCCCTACAAACATTCCCCTACTCCCCAGTACAAGGTGAAATTTTACTTTCAGAATGGCAAATACTGCCCATGTGCCATGATCTTAAAAAAACGTAACTGCTTGTAACACCAAGTACGGTAGTCTGGCTGTATTTTTTTTTTTTTTTTTTTAAACCTCTACAACCCGCTCATTCAAGAAAAAACGAACCCTCAGACAGGCGGGCCCATTATTTTAATGAAGTACTTAGTCGCCTGTTACACAAACAGCTATACCTGTACAAAAAAAACATGAGAGCTCTGCAGCCCCTGCAAACCAGGTAAACGACCATAAGCATTAAAAAAAAAAAAAAAAAAAAAAAACAAACAAAAAAAAAAAAAAAAAAAAAAAAACCAACCAAAACAACAACAACCACCCAAAACCCGGCACCAGCATAGGCAACTGGAAAGCGTACTTCCAAATCAACTTTAAAAAAACCTACTCGAACGGAAGCAAGCAAGACGGAACAAACATAACTGCACCATTTCCCCTTCCCAATCCCGCAGAAACAAGAGCTGCACCGCGGTTCTTGACCCGGGCTGGGTTCTATCCGCCGATGCCTCAGCAGCCGCCTGGGCCCTGCACCGTGAGGGGCTGCGGGCAGCCTCGGCGCCGCCGCCGGAACCTGCCTGACAGGCCGGTTCCGCTGGAATGTTCTCTCGTCCACGACAGCACCCTCTGCAACCGGAGAAAGGGGACGGGGTCCAAGTTTCCCCCCCAACACGTTTTTTTGGTTTTTTTTTTGGTTTTTGGGGGTTTTTTTGGTGGTTTTTTGTTGTTTTTTTTTTTTAAGGGAGGGAGACACCCGCCTGGGCGCGCGCACAGGCACGCACACACACTCTCGCTCCAACAGCCAGACCCAGCTGATCCCAGGCCCGTCAGGCTGGCTCCTCCCCACCCCTCCGGCGGGGCAGACGCACGGCGCAGCTCCAGCACCTTTCTTCAACCTCTTCCCCAAACTAATCCCGCCAGTGCCGCCCGCGCCCTGCCGCCGCCTTGGCCAGGGAAAAGAGGTCCTGCCGCTCTCTCCCCGCCGCAGAGGCGAGCGGGGAGTGGCGCGGGAGCGCGGCGGCACCCGACGGGAGAACCGGCGGCACCCGACGGGAGAACCGGCTGCTGCTGCCGCTGCCGCCGCCGCTGCCGCCGCTGCTGCACGGCCAGCGCGAGAGCCCAGCGCTCGCCCCGCGCGCGGCGCCGCGGAGCGCAGCGCACCCCGCCCCGCGCGCGCCTGCACACCTCCGCACCTCCCCCCGGCCTCCCGCATGAAGGACAGGCGCGCGGGCCAATAGAATCGCCCCTTCTACGCAAGGGGGCGGGCACTCCCTGCCTGGAGGACCAATGGCAGCAGCGCTGCCTGAGCAGTGGCGTCCGCGAAGGGAGGGGGGGGGGCGGAGGAGGGGCAGGAGTTTAGGAATAGGAGGGAATGGCTGTCATCAATGAAGTCATGTTCGTAATCTAGTCCCTCGCTCCGGTTCTGGACTCGAGTGACTCACTGACGGGGGAGAGGAGCGACAGTCAGCAAGGCGCTCCGCCCGGGCGGAAGGTAAATACAACTTGCAACTCGGTCCAACCCCGCCAGCTCCCCGTGCCCGGCACGGTCCTTCATTGTCAGCGGCTGTGCCGGCTCGCACCGTGCCCACCTTCCCTCTCCGCATCGCTCCCCTTCCCCGAGCACGGCCCCGCCGTTCCCGGCCGCCGCCGTGCCACCTGCTTCCTCTCCCCACCTTCCCCGGCGCCCGGCCCTCCCGAATATTTATATCCCCCGGTGGGTGGAGAGAAGAAAGTTTTGATCCGGTATTATTCTGGAATAATCACGATGCGGATCTCCGGAGTGGCAGCGACAGAACCCCCACGGAGTCGCCGCCGGTGGCTGACTCGTGAGTCAGCGGCACTCTCGGTCTTGCCGCCCAAGCGAGCGTGTTACGGGGCTGCGGGCGAAGCGGCTACGGGAGAAACAGCTCCTTGGCGAGCGACAGCCCACAGGACGGGCCGTGGGCGGCTCCGCAGCAGCTGCCGGGGGTCGCAGGGTGAAGTTCAGGGTGTCCGGAGGCAGCAGAGCGCGGTGCGGTGGGGCTGGCTTCTCCGCCGTGGCACACGCTGGCGCAGACCCAGCCGAGCAAGGGGAAGTGGGGAAGGCATGGGGAGGGAGGAACATGGTGCATGGGGGGGAGCGGTCTCGCCTGCCGGGAGAGTAGCGGCATTCCCCGGCAGAGCCAGGGAGGCCATGATCCGGATCATCTCGCTGCCTGCCTGTCACAAACATTGCACACACCGGGGAGGGGGAAAAAGCGGGGGCTGGGACTTTAGCCCAACAGGGCTGCTGCGGCTCCTGTTGCTTTTTGGTCTGTTGTTTTTTTAACTGTGCAGTCACTCCTGCTGTAAAGGTGTCGCGGTTTACTTCCCAAAATAGCTTGCATGTCGTTCGTACCCCTCCCGTTTTCCCTGCAGAAATTCGCCCCCCTCCTCCTCCCCACCTCCTAGCAGAGTAGCACAAAACATGCGCTTACAATTTTGGAATCGCCTGCCAAGCAAAAAAGCGTTTTATTTCCGGTGTGCGCGGAAATTTATTTTTTTTTAACCCGGCCGGGCGGGAGCGAGGATGCACACGCGCGCCGATGCTCAGGTAGCTGCGGCTCGCCTGCCCCTGTGTCGAGAGAAGGGACGGCGGTGTTTGGCACCTGGAAAAGTTCTGCGCCCAGCCGGAGGCGGGGGTGGGCGGCAGAGCGCTGCTGCAGCCAGCTGCCGGGCGGGGCCGGAGAGCAGCGGAGCCCGTCCCCGGGCCGCTGCGGGGCAGAGGCGGGAGGCGGCGGCGGCGGCGGCGGGGGAAGAGGATAGGAGGGTGGGTGGCCTTTCTCGTCCCTCCGCCTGTGCAAGCGGCGGCGGATCAGGAAGTCACCGCCGCCACACACAGGCGCACAGACATGTTTGGTCGGTGTGACATGGTGGCGGAGGGAAGGAGAGGCGGGGAGACGGGCCCAGCCCAGTCCTGAGGCATGACCCGGCTGCTCGCCCGGCCGCCCGCCCGCCCGCCTGCCCGCCTGCGGCCGAGGTACGGGGCCGTGCGCGGGCAGCGCCGTCAGCTGCGCACCCGCTGCTTCACGGAGGGGCGGGGGCAGCGGGGCCGCATTTCCAGGCAGGGACGTTTTTACAGCCTGTCGGCCGGGGAGAAAACTTTCCAGAAAAGGCTGGGAGGGGAAAACAGGGCCCTGGCTGGTTGTGTGCGCGCCCGCCCCGGCGCCTTGGCGGGGGAGGGCGGCGGGCGGCCCGGCGCCGAGGCCTGCGCGCCGCCCGTCCTGCAGGGCCCGAGCCCCCGAGGGCAGAGCAGCGGTGCTGCCCGGGAGAGGGAGGCAGCGGCCGCCCTTGGCCCGCCGCCCCCCCCGGGGCTCCCGGCTCCTCCGCGCCGCTCTTCCTTGTGCCCGCCGTGCCTGCAGAAATGGAGTTTTCTTAACGTTGTCTCCTCCCCTCTTAAATTTATAATGGTGGAACTACAAACTGCGCACGGCTGGAAAAGTTGAGAGTTCTTCTGAACTCGATCTGAAGTTACAGCTTAATGATTGGCTTGGGTTGTTGTTTTGTTTTGTTTTTGTTTTTGTTTTTTTCCCCTGAGCGTGCGTTATGGTCAAGTAAAGGGAGTGTAAAAGTGTCTGAAGATTACATACATAGTACCGAATTTGTTTTTTTTTCTTGATGTCTTCTTCTAATGTTTGATATTCAGACTTAACGAACTTTACGTTAACGCTGTTCTTTTAAGAATGTTTTTTTAATGAATATTTATGTGAGTGCGAATATGCAAGTAAATACCCAGCTGAAGAATTGAAGATAAAAAGTTGATTATTCGGTTTTTTGTTTGGTTGGGTTTCTTGCCGCTTTAAGAATTCTGCATGCTTTCAGTGAAGAATTGATCTGGGGTCTGTGACACTTGGCGTTGTTCCGTTTACATTCTCTCCTGTTTTGCTTTAACTTTCTGAAGTGTTTTAACCGCAGCCCCTAAGACCCAAACGATAAACACTGCAGTAGAATTTAATTCCTTTGGTAGTGTACCGGTTGGTAGTGTACCAGTATTACTTGTTCGGGGTGGGGCAGTCTCCTCGGTGCAAGTTACTATTGTTGTGCAAATACGGGCACACTTTCTCTTTAGGAACCTAATTGCCCTATTATTGTCTCTCACTTTGTTTCTTTTGTCCTTTTGTGATTCTAAGGGGGAAAAAAAAGGTAGTGTACCAGAAGGATAGGCTTGGCTCGAGGCAGCTTTTTATGTATATACATTTATATATATGTATCAGTAATAGAAAGCAAGAAGACTGTGTGGATAGTGAACTTTTAAAGTTTAGAGTGGATCATACAGCATATGAGGACTTGCCAGAGGTGAGGGTAAATCTTCATTAAAAAACATTTTTCTCATGAGTTATGGCTCAGCTGTAAGACTGGTATTTCTGTGGTGTTGCATCAAACATGTGCCAAAAGAGCGTGTTCAAAGCAGTCTTAGATCTTTTCTTTTGTTCATTTCTGAAGTAGTATATGAACGTTTCTTGTCAAGTTTGAAAAGTGCTTTCACCAGCACCTGAGGCTTGAAAATTGACAAGAGGAAAAGTCCTTCAGCTGGCATCCTTACATTACAGATATTCGTAACTAAGCTGTGTTTGAAAGTACTCTCTCTGGATGTATTTTTCTCAGTTGTTGTTGGACTTTTGAATTTGAAGTCAGAATGGGCACAGTAGCAACGTAAAAAACGTCTACACTACTACTCTACTGTTTTTTGTAGTCCTAATGAGTAATACTGCTGTGAACTACAAGTGATCCTTTTCAGAAGGAAACTTCACATTAATTGTTTGATTTAGAACATTTTTGCAAATTACTCATCAAAGTGTCCATTACATTTCTGTGTGTTTCCTGCTGCCAAAGTCAAAGTCAGAGTCAAAGTTCTCTATGTGTAATAGGTGCTTCCTGGATTTCCATCACTTTTGGACTTTATCAGATTAGATTGGGGCTTTTATTTATTTATTTATTTATTTTTATTCTCGAGTAGAATAGTAAACACAACATTATGGCATAAAGATCACTTGTAATAAAATTGGCATTAGAGAAAATGCCTCATGTCTTATTTCCAAGATAAAAAAAAAGAAGGATGAATAAGAGAAAGAATTAAATCTTTCTTAAGCACAGCTTTGATTGTTTGTAAATACGGTACAATAAGAAGACTGACACTGAAAATTATTTTGTTTGTGACACATGTAAAGTCATTACTTGTTAGGCTTTAACATTTTCCTGTTTGACTCCAGTTGGCAGAGAGTATTTCCTATTTATCACTTTGAGCACCCAAGTGGATCATTTAGAGGCAGGACATTGGAGAAAATGTTCAAAATAAGTTTGTTTTTACAGAAAATAGACGTTTTTCATATATATTTTCATTGACGTTTTACAAGAAGTAACTTTTCAAATACAAATAAATTTTAAATGTAATTTAAAACAGTCTTCTTCCTTCTTCCTCCTCTTCTTCCCTGTTTAAGTAAAGCCAAGGCCTGTTGTTAATATGGTGCATTCTGTTCCTTCTGCCTGCATCTCTTAAGGCTTTTTTAAAAAAACACATGAGAAGACAATGTTCAATAACTGTGATTAATAGTTATAGAAAAGGTCAGTATGAAAACTTAACGTTTAGTTAACATTTTTAGTTAAAGTTAATGTTTAGTACTGTCCTGTACCAGTTTTCTGTGCCTAAAATTTACAGTGAAATCTATATAAGTGGCAAACGTTGGATTGATCTTGGACATTGTCTGATGGCAATTAAATTTTTTGACTGCAGCTGTCTGCTCTCCTGTTTTCTTGAAGGCTACTCACTCCTGCAGCAAAGCTATCAGAAAGGATCATATGTCTGTGCTATGGTGTCTTCACAGTAAAGTCTGGCAGCTTAGCTTAGCCTAACTTGTGTGCACTCCGATTTGTGATTATGCCTTTTGACAGTCTGGAGTACTTTCAACTCCCAGCTGTTAACAAGTCATTTTTTGCTGCTGATGTTAGTTTTTCCTGAGAGGGTAGGCTGTAAGCTAGAGCAGTTGAGAAAAGTAGAACTCTGTGTAAAGCTGAAACATCTATGCAGTAGGAGTAAGAATTTCTACAGGAATATTTCATGATGAGGAGTATTGACTATCATCCAGAAGTAAACTGTCTCTTACACTACATGACTCCCCAATGAAGTTTCTGATGTAAGCATTCCACCCGTTTTGCGAGCTCTGCAGGGATGCCTGCAACAGTTTCTGGTAGAGAGCTAGACATGCCACTAAAATAGTGTTGCAGAGATTTTTTTTCTTCTGGCCTAGGTGTCTGGATAAGTAATTAAGGTTCAGTGTTTCTGGTTCTGTGGTTTGTATTTTAAACTACAAATTCCCTTGCAGAAGGTTTTCAAGTCACACTGACATTGCATGCATGAGTGTGCAAAGGCAGAGTCTCAGTTGTTGGTGTTTTTGGTTTCTTCTATGTCAGCTGATAACTTTGGTATATATTAGCTGACGATTTGAGTCTTCTTACTTTTTTTTTGTTGTTGTTGTTTCATGTAAACCTTTATTGCTTGAATTGTCATTTAATCAAATGACAGCAGTTAAGTCATGATAAAAGGTAATGCAGAGTGTCCTGTGAAGTTGTACAATTCAAAACAGTGATTTGTTTGTAAGTATAAGTTATTTAGTGATGATGAGCTGCTATCATTACTAATCAGCACTTCTATTTTGAGCATATTAATTTGATTATAGTTAGCAGATTATGCAAGTAATACAAATCACTGATGGTATAATTTCATGTTTTCTATGGTAGTATAATAAAGATAACTCCTTTAGTCTATAGTGTATCACAAGTTTACAGTTTATCTTTTCAAAGCCACCTGTGAATCATGACAGCAGTTGGAAATGTGTGGGGAGAAGTAGATTGTTAACTATTTCTCTGTGAAGACAAAGTCAGCTTTTCAGTATCTGTGTGGCTGTTTTGTAGGTCCATATTTCATCAGCTCTAAGTGGTAGAGTTTCCTTACTTTCCACTACATATCCAAGGCAGGAGATGTGGCCAAAACATCCTGGCTGAGGTTCAATTTAGGTTGAGAGGAAAGGCAGAAGTTATATTGGATGGCAAAGGGAACTAGCTAGAAGAATTATAAATACTTACTGCTCCATCTGTTCTTAGACTCGGTGTGTGCCCTGTCAAAGCAGTCTGTAATCCCTGGATCTTTTTGGGTGTACAGCTGGTCTTGAATTCCAAAGTAATGCAAATGGTTTTTTACCTGCTGTGTTTTCGTTTGGGACCTGCTAATACTTCCTCATGTGGAAAAAGTCCCTGCTTTTGTTACCTTTGGGTTTGTAGCAGGTTTTTACCAAAATGTGTGTAATAGAAACATTGAACTGATGGAGACCATATTGTACAGTGAATTAGTTTCGTCTACAAAACTTTCTAGGTGGATATAAAATGATAGTGGAGAAGCATTTATGCCTAGAGACTGTTAGTTGAAATTGTTTACAGTGCAGATAGTTACTGTCCTAAACCGTTTGATCTAGAAATAGTTGAGCAGAGATCCAAAGTCTCTCTTAAATCTTCAGGTCTTGGTTTTGTGACTCTTCTTAGTATTTGGATCTGGCTAAAGTTACTCTGACATACAATAGATGCCTTTTTTATTTCCCTGTCTTAGCTCTGGTTGTGTCCAGCAGAGGTGGAGAAATTCTCTGAGACCACAGGAAGAACCATGTGATTCACCACAACTAATTCAGCTGGCAGTAGTCCATTTGGGGCTGTTCACAAAAGGGAATTGGTCATGTTGATGTACATAGATCTAAGAGGTGCTGAGGGATTACGGTTCAGAGGAAAAAAACATCCTATTTGAAGTCATGTGAATAATAATACTCCAGTGAGTATTTTGTGGAAATTGTAACATTGAACACTTGAAAAACAATTAAACAATGTGTAATGTGTTCAAGAATCAGGGCCAAGAGCCTCATAATTTGGAACAATAAGTTGGTATTTTTAATATTTTTTTTCATTTTATTTTAGTCTAGTAATTTGTTGGAAACATTTACCTTTTTTTTTTGCCTCTCCTTCTCCCTTGCTTTTTAATTCTAACAGGCACTACTCATTAAAAAGCAGTCCAAAGAAATAGGTCAACACTGGTTTTTGGCAGGGAGTTGGCTTCATACTGCTTTTTGCATTGCAGGCACCAGAATTTAGCCAAAATAATACTAATACTATCTGCGCAGAACTTGACCACTGTTGGACCTGTTGTCTTTTTGTAGATTTTTGCTTTGACTTAAATGAGACTTTCATAAGAGCCTGAATGAATTAGATGTGTAGCTTTTACTGAA
This sequence comes from Phylloscopus trochilus trochilus, assembly GCA_016584745.2. NCBI lineage: Eukaryota > Metazoa > Chordata > Aves > Passeriformes > Phylloscopidae > Phylloscopus > Phylloscopus trochilus. Next base: position 87,126,410 of record WQNJ02000015.1, read on the forward strand.
TTTTAATGGGAGTAGGGTGTCTAATTTCTGTGAGTTTTTTAATATAATCTCAGACTTAATAAATATGAACTAAACTATTTTTGAAACATGTTAAACTATAAACTTTTTAACAGGTTGGTTCTGTGAACAGATACTTAGTTGGGAGAGCCATACTGTGTTCCGGTTTAGGTCAGTGGCATTTTGTGGACTACCATTGCCAGAGAAAATTGCTTTGTCTCTTTATTTCCATGATTGTCTTCAGACAGGAGATATTATTTGCATTTAAGTAGTATTTTCCAATATTTTATGTCCCCCAATATAGATTTTATAAATTACTCCTTTTTTCTTGTTCTTTGACATGCAAACTGTCTGAATACAAATCTAAAAATTCCCAATTGTGTGAGATAGGGTAGTGTATCTTTGGTCAAAGAAAGGTGATGAAGGGGCTTCATGGTCTGTGTAAATGATACAGACATTCAGCTCTGATAGTTACTGGTTTTCGTAGCTTGGACACTTGCTATCTTATCAAAAAGAATTCTACATTTTTCAAATTTGCATACAGGATATATTTAATGTATTTGTAAACAGCAGTGTAACTAATGGACCTGAGACTGAAGCAAGTTTTTATGAGAACTGTGAATTGAATTTGAAATAGGATGAATAGGTGAATAGAGGGGAAGATTTTATTTTAGTGCATGGCTAATCCTTCTTGCTCTTCTGGAAAACTGGGACATCAGCCAGCTTCCAGTCAGCTGGGACATATCTAGGTTCCCAAGTCCATTCGAAAATCCTTGAGAGAGGTCTCAGGATGACATCAGTCAGCTCTGGGTATTCTCAGATGAGTTCAGTTGGGCCCTACAGATTTACAGGGAACTGGGTAGTTCCCTTTATCATTCTCACAGCCACTGTCCTCCAGCTCAGGGCACTGAGACCCCTTAATCCATCACTGGCATTGAGGACAGAGGCAAAGGAAGCATTAAACATCTCTGCCATGTCCCTGCTTGTGAGGTGACCATCCTCATCCTGTAACAACAGCACAATGTTATCTCTCCACTGTCTTTTGCTATTAATGCATAAAACACCCCTCTTTTTATTGTCCCCCTCAATCGTGGTCAGTTTCAACTGCAGTGGATCTTCAGCATTCAGACAGATTTTCTCCCTGCAGTGGTGAGCAGCATCTCTGTATTCCTCCCACATCACCTGGCCTTGCTTCTGCTGAGCCTGCACCTTCTTTTTTTGCCTCTGCCTCCCAAAGAAGATTCCTGCTCAGCCAAGCTGCCTTCTGCCTCACCTGCTTGGCTTCTGGCATTTGGGTTTGGGAATTGCCTCCTCTTGTGCCCTTAGAAGATGGTGCTTAAATTGAGACCAGCACTGAGAGACCCCAGCAGCTGCAAAAGTGTTTTCCCAGGGTACCTTACTCACTGATTCCCTGAGCAGCCTGGAGTCTGCTCTCCTCATCTCCAGAGCTGAGGTTTTGCTGGTGCTTTTCCTTCTGTCAGAGATTTTAAGCTTGATTACTTTGTGGGCACTGAGGCCAGGAATGCCACCAATCACCATGTTGCTCATGACACCCTTTCTGTTAACAAGCATGAAATCCAGGAGAGCATCTTTCCTAGTCAGCTGTTTCTTAGTACTTGAACCATAAACTACCATCTAGGTGTTTTAAGAATCTCCTGGACTTTATTGTGCCATCTGTGTAGTGTCCCAAATTAACATCTGGTAGGTGGAATTGCCCCATAAGGAGAAATTTGAAGGTGTCCCTTGTTTACTTGGGGAATTGATGTCATTGTTGTGCCTACATGATCTATAGCAGCTTCCCATGACGACATCTTCATTATTTGTTTAAACCTTAGTCTTAACCCAGAGGGTCTCAATCCTGCTGTTGCCAGCTGTAAGCTCCAAATATTCTTGTTCCTATCTTCTAAACAATGCTATACCCCTGCTTTGCCAGCCCTGCCTAGCCCTCCTGAAGATCCTGTAAGCATCCAGCATGGCACACCACTCACCAGACTCCTATCACCGAGTTTTGTTTATGTCAGTGATGTCATATTTCTGGCACTGGGCCAGAGCTACTCCTTTCTCATGCTCTGTGGTTCATTGTAGCCTACGCCTCATGGGGCAGATTGAGTGATCTCAGTTCCTCACGTTTTGGTATGCCCTCCCATTGCTTATCACTGGCAAGCCTGATTTTATCCCTTTCAGCCTTCCAATCTAGTGTCTGGTCTAGTCTGTCAATGAGCCCTGCTAGCTCTTGTGGTAGAGCCTTTTTCCATTTTGTGAAAGGTATGTCCCTTCAGGTATCAGTACCGACTGTTGTATAGACTATGCTATGATAAAACAAGACCACAACCCAAAACCACCCAAACCAGATTCTGCCAATGGCACCCAATTTTGGAACCACGTGCCCCTTGGAAGCATCAGACTTCCCTGTGGCTTGGGTCTGGTATGCATAGCAGGCCTTCAGTTCTCCTAAGGATGTCACCCTTCTATCAACTACCCTTCCCTTCTAATTAACAGAGGCAGTCTTAATGAGAGTGGCAGGCTGTCTTGCCCCAGATGGTTCCCCTATCCCAGAAGGGCCTTTGTCTGCATCATCATTTGTCTGCCCTGCCCATTCCAGGGCATCATGCCTCTTGTATGTGGTACCTGTCCTATTTGTCATCTTCAAGTTTTCAGTTTGTTTTGCCTAGTGTGGCCAGTGACCAGCTCTCAGGTTTTGTGTTCAAGAGACTTTGCTTTACTGCTTGGTAGGGTTCTGAGTCCACCTGCATCTTCTGTTCAGTGGAGGTCTGAGACTTCTGAGACGCTTTGAGAATAGCCTATCAATCACTCACTCACTCTCATGAGTAGTGCACAGGCTGTTCACTTCGTCCCATGGCGCTTTAAGGTGGTGAGTTAAAATTACACATTTTCTCTGAAAGGAGTGACAGTCAGCCCCAGCCTTACAGCGTGGCTTGCCTTGCACTCCTGGCAGCCTGAGTCCTGAAGAACTACATGTACCATTGGATAGCCTAGCTGGCTGGAGGCTTCTGACATGGCTGGGGTGCAGTGACTTCAGAGGGGATGAGCTCTGTGCCGTGTCAAAACCATACCTGAGGGAGCATACACTAATGAGATGATACCCTTCTCCTCCAACTCCTGGGTCTGTTCACTGCCTCCTTTGGCTGCTCCTGGAACACTGCCAGTGTGCCCTGGTTATGTTCATTAGGGCCCCATTTGAGAGAGTGGGGGCAGCCACCATCATTTCTGGTTGCGCTCACGCTTTGTCAGCTGCTCCAGGGCAAGCTGCTAGCTCCAGGTGGATGTCAGTGCTTCCCCTGTGGTTCCCCTGTCTCCAGCCCTGCTTGCTTCAGTCTGTGGCTCCACAACATTGGAGCTGTTTGCCTCGGCAAGGGGTGGTTGGGGGGCAGTTAGGCTGTGTTCCAGCCTGTCGCTGTCGCTACTGGCTCCGCCCGTGACCAGTCAGCCGCTCCAGGGCGGGGTGGTGGCTCCGTGTATGTCTCAGTGCTTTTGGGCATATGAAAAACATTTTGAAAATAGTCTTAATAATCCTTTCAATGCTTGTTTTGCTCTCTTGCCATGAATTTTACAAGTACAAATTTCAGGCTAGTCACAACTGTTTCAGGAGGGATTTTTTAACACATAGATTGCAGGGATGCCCGGCTCTCCTTCCTGCTTTTAGTACTACTATGCTGTGCTTGGCCCACATGACACATCTGGTGATAGCAAGTCAGTTCAAGTATCAGGTATCTGGTGATAGCAAGTCAGTGTTGTTTCTGGTAGATGTTTCTCATACCACATCAGCTGCTTTGTTCTGTGAGTACTATACAAATATCATTTTCTGTCCAGAAAGGGTCAGAATTATCAAGATCTTTATCCTTCTAGTGGGCTTCTAGAAGAATGATCAAGCTAATGGGCAATATTAGGGATCATGAAAGCTGATCACAAAATCATTTTCTGCTGATGCCAACTTGCATGTGTATGTAGATAAGTGTGTGTGTATGTGTGTAACAACTGCCAGTAGATTTTGTTGAATTTCTTCCATGCCCCTAATGTCACATAGAAATTGTGGTTTTGTTTTTGTTTTGTTTTGTTTTTGTTACTAGAGCTGTTCTGCTAATTGAAAAGGAGACAGAAAATAGATGTCCACGCCTACAGACCCTGGCGCCATGCCTCATCCTGGTCCTTCCCCTGGACCAGGACCTTCACCTGGACCGATTCTGGGACCTAGCCCAGGACCAGGGCCATCTCCTGGCTCCGTTCACAGCATGATGGGGCCAAGTCCTGGTCCGCCCAGTGTCCCACATCCAATGCCGACAATGGGGCCTACAGATTATCCACAGGAGGGCATGCATCAAATGCACAAGGTAATAGTTTATTGCAAGTGAACCTTTTTCTCTAGAGTTCTCTCCACTGATGAAAAGATCTACTTAAACTACGTTTAGACCTGTTTAACTGTTCTTACATCATCTGCAAAACTTCAGCTACACTCTTACTTCTTTCTTTATTACTTAAGATTATTCACGTATCAGATTAAACACAGCTTCTTTGTTCTTAGTAGACTACTTTGAGCTGTAGTTAGTAGTTTGGAACTGTTCATTTCTGAACTGTACTTTTCAGTAAAACAGATGTTACTAGGGAGAAAAAATGAATGATAATGTTAAAACTTGAAGGCACACCATTCTAAACGCCTTTTTTCTCTTTTTCTTCTTCTTGTCTGTTTGGACGTCACATGTGGTTTTTTTCTAGGGTGGTTTCTAATTTTGCATGAAATTTCTATTTTTCTTAAAAAAAAGATCCCAAAGCGAGCTTAATTCACGTTAGAGGATTTGTATTAAAAAATTGTTTACTCTTCCATTTTGAAAATGTGGTTGAGTAATGTGGCTTTCAAATTACTTTATAAGGACTCCATCTTACAAAGGATTATAAAACTATGTCATGTAGAATATGCCGATAATTGCACTTCAGTGGTTATTGTTGTACACTTAAATTAGATTATGTGTACTTAGACGAAGTGTGCTTAGACTACCATTAATGTTTTTTGCTTTGAGGAAATACTTGCCTGTGTGGAAATTCCTTTGTGAGAACAGCCTCTTCATGTACTGTCATTTTTGTTTGGTTGTATACCAGAGATTTAGAACCCAGAAAAATTTTGATTGCACTGATGTTCTACTCAGAAATATGTAGTAGCAGCTTCCAGAGCCAAGATATTGAAAACATTTTGGCAGCTATTGTTGATTCCACTTGGAATCAATTATATGCACATAGAGAAAAAATTACAATAAAGAGCTGTTTCAAAGTCATAGAAACATGTTTTAATTTTCCTCTTGAAATGACATCTTCATTTTGACATTCTCACATATGGATCTGTTTCATTCATTAGAACAATATCCAATCAGTAGGGACGTGACATTATCATCTTTTACATGAAGAACTAAAGATTTTTTAAAAACAAAAAGACTAGCTGAAGTGAAGGAGGCTGTGATCCGGCTTTCCATTTGTACTAACTTGTTGTAATTTCTAAGAAGTCAGTATGTGCAGTAACTATAACCTTTGCATTTGAATCTTGAGTTATCTGATTTAGCTGTTAGCCAGGTTAGACATTTGCAGTTGGCTTGTTTTGTTTTGTTTTGTTTTGGGGCCAATTACAGCCCTGCTTTTTGGAACTCTGTCCCGAGACTTCATAGCCAGGATTCTAACATCCTTCATTCCTTTCGATTTTTCTTGTACCTGTAGAGGAGGAAGATAGCACCAGGAAATTTTGATAGAATGGCTGAATTCTTTACACATGTTTTAATCTGATAGATCCTGTTATATCAGGCAGTTAATCCTATGTTATAATTAGGAACAAACCTACAAATGTCATCCCACAACATTCTTTTAAAGACTTCAGAGAGCATCTCACAAGGTTCTGTGAGCCAGAGTAGAAATTCTCCCATTGAGGTGCTAGCATTGGAAACACATAATCACAGAATGATTATATGCAGGTGCTTTTATTGAGGAGCTCCAGGAGCCGGGGTACACAGACAAACCCAAATCTGACTCCAACAGTGATTTGCAACACACACATTTTATACCCCTCTGCCACTCAGCTACATACTGATTGATTACCCTGGATTGTTCCTAAGAAAAATTTCTTGTCATTTAGCCAAACAGTGATCATACTCAATTTCCCCAAACAAAGTCATACTTGATTTAGTTAAAACAATGGTCTTAGCTACTGCAACTATAGCAAAGCTAACGTTCTGTTCTCAAGGCCCTGTTGACCAGCAAGCCCGAGCCTTTCCCTTCCCAACCATTGCCTTTCCTAACCACCACCCCTTTAGTTACCCACTTGCAGTTCTACAAAAATCATTTTAACCCTGTACTATCAGAGGTGGCATTGAAATATTTTGAAAAATGTGCCACAAAGTCTGGATAGCCAATTCAAAGATGATCATTCAGTATAGGTACAGTTAAATTACTCTCCCTTTTCTATACCTTGATTCTGATAATGTAATAAAGACTGAAATTTCACAAGTCTTTATTTTAATAGCAACAGCCTTGCTGTTTTCTTCTACATTTCCACTTCAGAGGCTCCAGCATGTCTTCAAATGTGTATGATTAAGCTAGAAGATGTATCTGTTGAACTGATACAGGTGAAAAAAAAAAAGAAATAAAATCTTAGTTAATTTTCAGTCTAGGTGCGGTTTTGGGTCTGTTTTTCTGTGCAACTCTAGAAATAGTATATTGGGATAACTGTTGGAAGGGTCTAAGAAACGCAGCAGAAGGGTGCCTCTAGATTATTTTGCAAATATTACCTGAACGTTGTTCAGTGTAATGAAAAAAACTGGTCAGTCACCTGCAGCTGGACCAAATAAAAATTTTCTTTTTGCTTAGTGCTACATAAAATATGTTGACTTTCAAGCTATGATATATCATAACCCTATTTTTTAATGGAATGCAGTAATAATTGGGGATTGTACCAAAAGCGTCCCATTGACACAATTGCTTCATGGGGTAGCCATGTATGCAGTGGCACGGAGCTCTTCTTTTAAAATCCACATGCTTAATAACTTCATTCTGTGTTAGATGTTTGACGAGCTTACAAATGATAACATAATGCAAAAAGCTTTAAAAAAATCCAAACGATCAATCAATAGCTGAAACACTGATTGAAACAAATTTGTATTAACAAATGGTAATTCCTAAAGTCTGTTTACTTAAAAACTGTTATTATGAAAACTAAAGATTATATATTCACTTAGTAACCAGAAGATGTTTCCACAGCAAAATTTACTATTAGTTTACATAACACAGTTTTGACAGAAACAATAAAGTAACTGCATTTCTTGCTGGTTTCTTAAGGACTGTCAACCAAATTTACAGGAAGATACAGGTCCATATTTTACTGAAGTGTATCTTGGATCCATCACTGCTGTATTTAAGGAGGAATACTTAAGATGTCTGTCAGGGATACTGCTCAGATAACAGCCTCAGGGAGTCTTATGAGAAAAAATACTTGGAAGCTGAAAGATTTTAAAAGAAAGCATTGCTGCCTTCCTTGCCCTAATCTGACTCTCCTTCTGCATTCATATGGAAGCTTCTCTGGAGGCAGAATGAGGTTACATGGTTTTAGTCTGAATTCATAAAGCCTTTGATACAGGCCCTCACAGCAGCCCTCTCTAGATTGGAGAGAGACGGTTTCGATGAGTGGACTGTTAGATGGATAAAAAAGTGGTTGGACAGTCAAATCTGGAGAGTAGTGGTCAGAGTCCTGATGCACACCAGTGCCATGTGATGTCCCTCAGGGGTCTGTATTGGGACCAATATTATTTAATGTCTTCATTAATGACATAGGCAAAGGGACTGAGAAAGTTTGCAGATGACACCAAGCTGAGTGGTGCAGATCTGAAGGATGGGATGCCATCCAGAGAGACCTGGACAAGCTTGAGAAGTGGGTCCATGGGAATCCAGTGTTTTAACAAGGCCATGTGCAGGGTGCTGCTCCTGGGTTGGGGAAGCCCCTGGTATCAGCCCAGGCTGTGGTGAGCAGATCAGAGGAGCCCTGCTGAGAAGGACTTGGGGGTGCTGGGGGATGAGAGGCTGGACATGACCCAGCCATGGGCACTCACAGCCCTGAGAGCCAAACGTGTCCTGGGCTGCATCCAGAGCAGGGTGGGCAGCAGGGCCAGGGAGGGGATTCTGCCCCTCTGCTCTGCTCTGCTGAGAGCCCACCTGCAGTGCCGCATCAGCTCTGGGCTCCCAGCACAGGAGGGACAGGGAACTGTTGGAGCTGTCCAGGGGAGGCTACCAAGATGATAGAGGGATGGAGCACTTCTGTTAGGAAGGGCTGAGAGAACTGGGTTTGTTCAGCCTGAAGAAGAGAAAGCTTTGAAGTGACCTCATTGCAGCCTTCCAGTCCCTGAAGGGAGCCTGCAAGAGAGGTGTAGAGAGACTTTTTACAAGGATAAGGGGGAATGGTTTCCAACTGTAAGACAGGAGATTTGGATTAGATACTAGGAAGAAATTTTTTCTTGTGAGGGTGGTGAGGCATTAGAACAGGTTGTGCACAGTAGCTGTTGATTTTCCATCCCTGGAAGTGTTCAAGGTGAGTTTGGATGGGACTGGGAGCAACCTGGTGTAGTGAATGCTGTTGCAAGGGATTTGGAACTTTATGATCTTGGAGGCTTTTTCCATCGAAAGCCATCCTGTGATGCTATGTTATAGCCTTCTCTATCTTCTTATGTGCTTGGTGAACCATGTGATTTTAACTGTGTAACTTTTGGTTATGACAGCGTTGTAGCTTTTTAATTTGCAGGGTGCTCACTTGAGGGATGGATAGAGAGAGTACTGTGAGGTCTCGGTTTATTTTCTCTTCCATTTAATTGTAATAACCTGATGCATAATCACTTATTTTGTGATTTTGTAATGGGGCATACTATAAATGATTGCTAACTGTGCAATAATTACAGTCATGGGCAATATTATGGGTTTTGGTGAGTGAGATAAAAATGTGAGGGAGAGAAAAAATTCTTCAGAAATACAGTAGTTTTTATTAAATATGTTTGTCGTTCACTTAGATGTTCCATTGAAACAGAAGGCAAATGGTTTCCCATTTCAGATATAATTGGGTAACAGACCTATGCTCATTAGACATTCTGAGAATCAAAGTAGTTCTCTAAGTGTCCTAGAAGTAACAGCACACAACATCAGCAGACAAGTTCTTTGTATTATTTTTGTTGCTTGTGTCTACGTTAGTAAAAAAAGAAAGGAAGTGTTGCCAGCCTGGAAAAATCAACAGAGAACTTAACATAAAGTGGTGATCCTAGTGATCTTTTTAGAGATTAATGGAATTGGTGGCCTATTTCTTGCTGGAAAAACCACATTCAGACTGGTGGTTCATCAGGGATACCTTCAGTTGTGCTGTGTAGTTATGTGGCAGTTACATGACAGCACACTGCTGTTCAGTCTGTGTGATTCTGTTGTTTTAGAGGATGTATGGTCTACAAGAAAACTAGTCTGGTACTCAGTCTTTGAAGGCTGGAGGACTTATTTCCTTGATTGTTTTTTTAAAGGTGGAATAAAACAAAACAAACAAAAAACCAACCAGTCAACCAACCAATAACAACAACAAAACCCAGACACTGTAATGTCACGGTTTACCTGAAAATAGGTCAAACTGTGATGTATCTCTGAGAAGACCGTAGTTGCTAAATTCAGAGTAAAAGCACTGTAGGCAAAACGTTCCTTATGCATTAGACATTATGTAAGTCTGTAAGTCTGCCAAGTCTATAGGCTTGTGCTAACCTACAATTGAAGTATCTCTCATTCTGTTTCTAGAAGCATTGTTTATTTGACCTCTTCAGTACTTGTTTCTTTACTTATGGGGGCCAATCAAAATTGTAATTTCTGCTGGAAGCTGAATATGTCTCAGCTTCCTGTTTCCCTTCTGTTCTGTCGTATTAGAAGACATAAAAAAAAAGCACCCCAGTGTCATAGTAGTGATTTATTGATAACACAGGTTACTTATCCCAACAATGTCTTTGTGAAAGATAGCTTTAGTAACTTAGAGAGGACTGAAGAATTTACAAGAATTACATTGTGTATAAGATACCCTCTGTAATTTTTAACCTGTTGAGTAATTTTGAGTTATCCTCTAGCCCTGTAACTATACAGTGATTTTGAAAAGTTACCAAAAACACTTACTCCTCAGTTCTTGTAGTGTTCTCTGCTGAATTGCCTTCTCTATTGTACACATTTTTTTCATAGCCAGTAGAGGTACTTTTAGATGAAATACGTTCTTGGAAATAACAGTCTCTGCATACATTAGCAATTGCATAATAGTTAAAACTAATTTTGGCTTCACAGAAGTTTATGCCATCTTCATCTTTTGCATTTTTGCTAGTAAAAAGCTGATTTATGAGTTCTAAGGAATTTAGTTTTCAGTTTTTTCATCGCATAGGTTTTGCAAATACACAGATGCAAACCCCTTTTTTGCTATATATTTAGTCTCCCTTCCATTAGACTTAAAGCATTTCAGTTTGCTAGTTGTTTTTGTGTCTGTGGGTTTTCTTAGTAATACTTTTTTTACAAAAATCTGTTCTTTTGATCAATTCTCTCCACAGAAGCATGCCTTGAAGTTTTTTTGTATGATCACATCACTACCTCTCTGTTCCTGTATTATTTTTTTAAAGAAATTCCCTCTACCAAAGACTTTATCAAAACATACCTGTTTTTTTCTCTTTTCTGCTGCTCTTTTTTACCTGACAACTCCTTTCCCTACCCTCTTTATGCTGGTACTTCTGATGTACACATGCTGTGTGCCTTCTTACTTCCACCCTGGGCTGTTTGCATTCCCAGAGGTTTCATGGTTGGCACCTATTAGTGCAGTGAAACCCATCCCTGCAATTACGTGTGCCACAAGCATGTACAGCTAGAGTCTTCTCTTCTGGAAATCACATCAAGTTACCAACAAGTCTCCTCCTCTTGGCAGCCATAAAGATACCATGGCAGCCAGCACATACCATGGCAAAAACAAGAGTGTGTCCAGCTTTATGGGTGTTTTGGTTTCTGTAGTACTCAGCTCGTGCAGACAGTGTGGAGCGAGTGTTCTCTTCTGCATTGGCTGTCTTTGTAAGGGGCGAAGAGGGAGGGAGGGATCTTCATGCCTCAGAAAAGGGCACTGGGATTTACTTGGTTAGCAGAGTGGAACTATTTTTGATGTGTCAGTCATCTGTGTCAGCATTTCTACTCCATATCCCAAGTTCTTGTGATCAAAAATAGCTTCTGGAGTAGTGTGTACTTCTCTGATATAATTTCTTTTCACAAATATTTTTATACTGTCATGACAATTAAACGACTGGTGAAACATGAAAAATACTTTTTATTTTTCCTTTTCTGTAACTTTCCTCCTTTTAACCCAAAGTTCTGATAAGGAAAAATTATAATGAAATCCTTCTGAAATACTGAACAATGACGACAGCAAATTCAGTGTTTCAAGGTGTTTTCAGTTAAATCTGATGATTGCAATGGAAAGTAGAAATTTTATATGAAGGGTTTATGAATTGAAATTTAGAGTTATTTTTTGTTTTGTAGAAAGAGTGGCCTTTGTTTAGTTCTGTTGAAACTGAGTCATGTGCAGCAAATTATTCAAAATTAAGAAGTGTGACACTTCTTTTCTGTGAGCTGATGTAGCTTCTTGCACACTCATTTAATTAACTCCCTACATTTTCCATTGGAGTAAGTTATCTTAAGTCTCATTTTAAAAAGAATTTTCAATAAATAGATGTACATTTAGATAAAACAGACCACGAGGTCCCTATTCACAGTAGTGTTTGCAAGAGCAGCATTTGGTGTGCATGCATGCATGTGTGGAGAGTGGGGCAGAGCCATGTATTTCTGTAGAGGGAGGCTAAGTAGGTGATGCCAGTCTCTTCCTTCCTAATACGGAGCCTGACAGAGCTCTAAGTTAAAAGTTAATTAACTTAATCCTTTCCATAGTTAGGGATATGATACAAGTTTTCCTTTCATGGAAGACTTCACTTTCTTAGGATATCTTTCTTCCAATGTTACTTTTCCCTTTTTTTCACTTGCAGAGTCCTTCAGTTTCGATTAGGGAGTCTTTTTCAGTGCCCAGAATGCCTTCAGTGTGTTTTTCAGACTCCAGGCTACCTTTTCTTCACTCTCTAAAGAGAGCACTTGGAGCTGTTCTGCGTTTGAAGTGCCATGGGAACTGTAGTTTTTGAGCAGTGTATGAGGTGACAGGAGCTGTAGGGAGCACAAGGATTATTTTCCCTTCCTTAACTGCCTATCCTTGTTCTTGTCAGGGAAGAAGAGGTTACCTCTTGCAGTGTCACTCTTGTTTTTGAAGAGAAACAATGTTTGGGACATTCCAGTAGAGCAGTGACTGAAAGGGCAAAGTTTGGGCTAAAAATAACTCAAGCCACAGGCTCTGCTTTCTTAAGTTAATGTGTGTTACACTGCTTTGTAATATGAGGCCAAAACAGGTTATGTGTTAATATTTGGAAAATTTGCCCCCCTGCCACTGCCAAATAGTTCATAAGAGGAAAAAAAAAAAAAAAACCCATGGCAAAAAGGAAACGGGCCAGGTTGTCTGATAGTGTTCTTTGATTCCCTAAATGTGTGATTTCAGAGCATAGGTTCCTGGTTGTTTTATTTAAATGACTACTGAAAGTTGTTTTTCCTCTTCATGTATTTGTTTAGATTTTGAGTTACTTGTTCATATTTTTACAGTGGATTTATATACTGTCACTCTCTAAATACTTATTTTGTTTTCACAGTCTATTGATGGCTTGCATGAAAAAGGAATGGTTGAAGATGTTCACTGTGGCTCCATGAAGAGTATGAGACCTCCTCATCCTGGAATGGGTCCACCTCAGAGTCCAATGGACCAGCATAGCCAAGGTTTTTTATCCACACCGTGCATGCTCTGTGATTTTGGGGCCTCTTGTTCCACAAAGAGTCTGTAGTTCCATGTAACAGATTGCCAGTTACTTCCTTTCAGCTTTGCTTGGAAAAGCTGAACAGGGCAAGGCAAATAACTGAATCCCTTTGCTTTCTGGAGTATCCATTTGGCATGTGTTGGAAAAAAGCTAAGGTTCAAGTCTGTGGCTGGGGCAAGTCTATCACAGATTTCAGTTTGCATCTCTAAAGAAAAAACCCCACCAACTTACTTCTTGTCTTAGGTGGCTACTGAAAATGTAAATGCATTTTAATGTGTTTTATTATCATCAAATGCTGGTCAAAGATCTTTCCAATGTTCTTTATGCCAGAAGAGAGAAACTCTTTTGTCCTGTAGGTTGGAACATAAAAGGACATGGATTCTATGAGCAGCTTGGTATTTTGGAGATTTAACTGGCGTCACCTGCTAGTATTAATTATTTCAGCAGCAGATAAAGTTTTCCGTGTTGCATGCCTAATTATTTTACAACAACATCTGAAGAATCCCAAATGATATTAGGCTCTTGGTGTTACACTCTCTACAGATCTGTTGGGAGGTGGTCTGAACTTCTTTGTGCTTTTCAGTGGTCTGCGACCCAAACTCTAGCCTGTAACTTTCCAGCTGAATCCCAGTCTGGGACCCAAATAATCAGAAAGTAACATTTTTCTGTTAAACATTTCAATATCAATTAAGTAAAATAGAACTGACTTTGCAGGGACAAGTTCTTCCATCAGGTAAAACCTTCCTTTGTTGATTTCAACAGCATGTGAGCATGATCATCTGAGAGACAAATTTTACTTATTTTTGCATTTAGGGGACACTTCTGCTTGGGATGAAATGAACAGAATGTTTAGTCTAAATGTGAAGATGGGACAGTTCATACATTATATACTGAAAATGCAGAAGCATAAGTTACAAATGCTTCAAATATGTAGTAACTTCTTGTTTTCTTCTTTTCTGTGCTGCCTCAGGTCAGATTTCCAGGTTATTTCGCTCTGTAAAAAGATAATTGATTATATTAGTAACAACTTTCTCAGGCTAGAGACTACAGATTCCTACTCTTCTTTTTTGTGTATGCCAGCAACTGTTAAAATGTAAAAAGAGATTATTAGAGTTCTCATGTGGAGGCTTTTAAAAGAAGTGGTCAAAACCCCAGATGTTCTAATGTAACAGGGTCCATGAGTGGGGACAGACGCAGGACACAGATTTCTTCTGAGCCCTGGGAAACAGCCAGTAATCCCCTCATTGTTCCAAGCTCCTTTTTATCACCTGTTTGTATTTCCCAGGCTTGGGAAGCCTGTTGGTTGGGAATCTCTGCACTGCCCAGATCTCTAGCCAGTGATGTGTCTATCCTGGGCTTAGGTTGGGACACTGAGGTGTTTGTTTCCCTAGAGACTTCTAGAACAAGCCACATCATCTGAATTAGGTCTGTTACAATCAGACTCATTATATCCAGCAGTAAACCAGCTGTATATTGCTATATTCTAACATTCCAAATACTTTTTTTGACATAAAGAGGACTGTTACAGCTTTCATTGCCTCTGTGTCTCCATTTTTTCTTTTGTTCTTACACAACTGTCTTTTCCAAAAAAAAGTGGTGATGGCACTTGTTGCTGTTCCAGTGCCTGCTGGGTGAAGTCCCATCTACTAGACCTAGAGGTTTTTGTCATTAGTATAAAGGTCCAGGCTAGAAAACCAGGTTCCTTAATAGCCTGCCAGCATGTTGGATATTTTTTGTCTGATTTCCCACAGCATTAGAGAAAGTAGGACACTCGTGTTTTTACAAATTCTGTGGAAATATACAGTGTGGCAAAAGAGAATTTATGCAGGCCCATGCTCATGGCAAAAGGACAGTATGACTTCTCTGAGAATCCATGGAAAGATGCCTGGTAACTCCTGAAGACCTGACAAAATCTTTGGTTGGGAATGGTAGAAACCAAAGCTTACTATGAGGTTCATTTCCTTGTAGATGTCTGATAGTTGAGCTTACAGTACACAGTTGTGTACAGTTTTAAACAGTATAAATTTCAAATAGAAATTACACCTAATTAGTTCTAGGTCTGGGTTTTTTCATGCTTTATTGTTTGTAGTACTCAAGTTGAAGTAGATAAATATGCACTAATTAATATTTTTGTGGGGCATTTGAGGGAAGGTGGCTGGATAATTCCAGAACCCCAGGAAGTGGATCATCCTAAATTTGCCCATTAATTTGAAAGCTTAGGGAGAATGGCCATGTGTCAGTAAATATTACTGTAAGTAAAATAAAAATTGTCTATCTTTTAATTCTTCATGGTGAGATCTGTTCTTCAGATCATCATCAAGAATAGTTTTCTGGAAAATCACAGAGTCATGGAAACATAGTATGGTTTGGGTTGGATGAAGACCTTTAAAAGTCATTCTGTCCAACCCTTTTGCAGTGAACAGGGACATGTTCAACTAGACCAGACCCTGTTGTTGTTCAGAGTTGTTCAGCGCCCCTTTGAAACTGACTGTGGATGTTTCCAGGGACAAGGCATCTACCAGCTGTTCTGAGCAACTTGGCCAGAGTTTCACCACTCTCATTAAAAAAAAAAAAAAAAAAAAAAAAGGTCTTCCTTACATCTAGTCTGAATTTATTGTCTAAACCCATTCCCCTTTTTCCTGTCACTACAGTCCTTTTAAAAAATCTCTTTCCAGCTTTTTTTAAGCCTCCTTCAAGTATTGAAAGGCCACTATAATGTCTCTCTGGAGCCTTCCCTTTTTCAGGGGAACCAACCCCTACTCTCAGCTTGTCCTCACAGGAGAGCTGGTCCATCCCTCTGTCATCTTGGTGGCCTCCTCTGGACTCACTGCAGCATCTCCCTGTCCCTCCTGTGCTGGGGCCCCAGAGCTGATGCAGCACTGCAGGTGGGCTCTCAGCAGAGCAGAGCAGAGGGGCAGAATCCCCTCCCTGGCCCTGCTGCCCACCCTGCTCTGGATGCAGCCCAGGACACGTTTGGCTCTCAGGGCTGTGACCACACAAGGACAGGTCATGGCAAACTTCTTGTCCACCTATATCCCCAAGCCCTTCTTGGCAGGCTGGTCTCAGCCCCTTCATTCCACAGCATGTATGGATACTGGGGTTTGCCTCAACCCTTGTGTAGAACCTTTCACTTGAACTTGTGAAACCTCATAAAGTTCACATAGTCACACTTCTTGAGCTTGTTGGAGTCCTTCTGAATTGCATAAAGTCAGCCTTTAGTCTGACAAATTTACTGTTGTATATTATGTTCATATGATACTATTATATTATTTTTAGATACTAGTCGAACAAGTCATTTTTTGTGAGATTGTAAACAAAATTCCTTCATTAAAATGTCAACAGGAGTGATACAGTATTTTTACAGGAAAAATTATCTTAGCCCATGTAAGGGGCTTCTCTATGCATTGTTAAAGCCCAGTATCACAATGATAGAGACAACCATGTCTGCTTGGTAGAGTTATAAAAATTCCTTCACTTGTTACTGTATGGTACTGTGGTTTAAGACAAACATATCACTCAGTAAAATCAATATAATCTACATTAGATATATCAAGATAAGATAATTAAATGACAGATTATAAACTTAACTGTAACTAGAAGGTGATCATCCAGTTGTGGATTTTTCTGGTCTTCTAGAAATCTGTTTTGGTTCAGTGGTGTTCAAGGTATTTGTGATCTGGAAAAAGTTACAGATAAAAATTACATGTAGCACAGAGGTTTTGCAGTGAATAATAAGATGGTTACAAAGGCTGATCAGAATCTGAGAAGAATGTGCTTATTTTTCTAGCACAGATTTTAGCACAGCCAACAACAATGCATGTCTAGGAGCAAAATAGTTTGCTGTGTAGTAGTATAAACTGTATCATAAAAAGCAGTCTATACTGCTGAGAAGAGTATGTTGTTTTATCCTGGAGAATGTTAAGCTCCATTATTTAGTTTATCTGATGAGAGAATTAAAAGAATACTTCATCAGTCTGCACATTCCCAGAGAGTAAAAGGGTTTGTAATAGATGGAGCCTTTAAAGAAAAAAAAATAGGAACCAATGTATTTTGGTACTTGCAAATTCACCTGCAAATTATTTTAATTCAGAATGTGTTAAATAGTTTTGTCTTACTTAATGGGGATAGTTAACCTTTGCAACAAAGATGGCCCAAGTATTTGTGGTAGGTTTTGTGTTATACAAAAGCTAAGTCAGCACTGCATGTCTTTCTCATCTGTTCCATAGGTGAAAGGGAGAAGTTTGTTTAGAGGTCAAGAGCTGCTGGTCTCTTTTGGAGAAGTTAGTTAGACTATTGTAGCTATAATGGTCCCTTATTGGCAGAAATCTGCTTGTTCACAGGCTGCAAGATTCTGAGAAGGACTGGTAAGCCTAGAGTGGGAAACAATGTCCTTAAATTTTTTGACAATAGCGGGGTGGATAATCTTCATTAAATGCTTCCTTTCTTTGAAATCTGAGTGGAACGGTTGTGATGAATCCATAGGCTGTAGTCCTTCTGTATGCAGTTTACAATGAGAAGTGATCACAAAATGAGATTTCATTTAAATGTTCCAACAGCAGTCCTTTTAGTTCTTTCTAGTAATTTCGTAAAAGAAGAAAGTCTTGCAAAAGATTGTATCTAAGTACAAAAGCAAGATTTTTTTATAAAATATATGCTCACAAATGTGGGTGATAAATTAGAAGTAAATTGGCAACTGCACCTGCAGTTGTAGATATGGTTATGTAAATCAAACATACAGTTGTGAATGAATGAGGGAAAGTTGATACAGAATTTTGGTAGTAATGATTCTTACAGCCTATGTTAAGAAGTAATTAACTATCCTTTTCTGAGGTGAAATGGATGATGAGCAAGTCAGAAACATTTGAAAGCTAAATCTGCAAGAACTGTGTCATTTTACTTAAGTGCCTGTTCACTGGTTGAATGGCAATTGCTGTTATGAGATTTTTGCATTTTACTAACCAGCAATAATTACTAAGTTAAGGTATGCAACTTTATTATTTAGTTTCTGGGTTTATTTTTTGGTTGGTGCTCAGTGAGATGCGAGTCATGCAGAAAGAATGTTTTGCTCACTTAGACTGATCATCACATTTTTATTGCATACTGCAATAGGATGATTTTCAGAAGTCTGACATTAATTTATGGGGGAAAATACTATGAGTTGGTATCTTTCTCCTCAGCACTTACTCCTTCAAGTCTTACTGCCAAATTGGAGAAAGGGTAACATTCCTGAGTAGTTTTGGTGACAGATTCTCTTTCCTTGAACTTATGTACAATGATGTCCCTGTTTAGTCTTAATACTTTTGTTTTGATGCTAATAGGTTAAGTGAATGGAAAACACATTGCTCCAGCTTCATATTTAGCTGTTTAAATAGTAAGCTTACTAGATGTTACTGATTTTGAATTCAGTTAGAAACTATCTTCCAGCTCTGTGAGCGAACTGTGGAGATTTCTGCAGTATTTACATGAGCAGTATGAAATTTACTGTAAATTGTTAAGCTCTTAAACAGTTGTGCAACAGATTAAAATCGTGGTTAGAATTGACTTTTGAAGGGAACTGGGGAGAATTTGGAAAGACAAGCCAAATATTTATAAAAAATAAAATATTTGTGTTATAAAGACTTCATAAAAATATATGAATGGACTGGAGTAAACAATTTATGTATTTTTATGAGATTTATAAAAATTAAATGAAGATACTGTGAAATACAGGCCAATTTGAATTATTTGGCTGTCTTTTCTTGCTGGTTTTAAGTGGAAACATAAGGGCTGAAAGAATTTAGGATTCTGGGACTTGATCTGTATTAATTTTTATTATTCATGCAGTATGTGTTGAGCTTAAAAAGACACACCATTATTTAACTTCCAGAATTCACCAATATACTGCTGATTCACAGTTCATTGTCCCTGCTGTTCTTAAATTAGTTGTACTTCCTGTTCTGAATTATTTCAGACTTTTAAAGATGAGAAAAGACCTGCCACCTTATTCCTCTGCGTGCCAGTGTAAGACCTCTCAACAATTTTATTTCTGTAGTCCTAGTTTTAAATTACTTGCACATGTGACCTCTCTTCTTTACTGGTGTTAACCCTGGCCACACTACTGAGAGGGAAATTTTGTGTTTTGCATGCTTTAGGAAAGTTTGTAGTCTCAGTCTGACATGGACATGCTTTCCACTCTGTTCCAAGACACTGTGCTTCTGTACTATGTGTTTTGGAGATGTACTTGATTCCTTTTCTTTGTTTTTTAAACTAATTTCAGTGGATGATTTAAGTGGTAGTTCAATGAGTTACACAGATATATTTCTTCAATCCTGTCTATATCTCCCAAATCTAAAATTTTTCTTAACATTCTTGAGAACAAATAAACCCTTGCTGTTGGTGTTAGCATAAAGCTGTGACACATATGTTCCTCAGATACTTCCATTGTTTAAGACTTACTAAATTTTAGTGGCAGTTCAAAACCTCTGTTGAACATTCCAGTGTTTGGACTGCTAAAACTTTGATTCTTTCTGTATCCTTACTAGGTTTTTAAATTCATTTGTAGGTGTTCTTTCTGTTTCATTATAGCATTAAAAGTGAAGAAGAATATGTCTCAATTTTTAGTGCTCTGATTTTTCAGCTTTAGAACAGCAAAGAAAGATGTTATTGTTTATGTTAGCTGAAGTGAAACAAAAAGCAATTAAAGCAGAAGCTTTGTGCACACACTGCCCTCCAACAGTACTTGGAGAAGTGTTAGAACTGGGATTTCTTCCAATGTTAATACTGTAAAGAATACACATTGTTTATGACGTGCTGTGTTGTATTTTGGCTGAACAAGCTGATACCAAAGTGGGATTAAGTATGTTTCTGATAATGCATACAGTTAAGAAAACTTGAGAAGGGTTTCTGATGCAGCCTCTTTTATGACCCATTGAAGGATTATGGAAAAGACAGACAAGACTCTCCTCAAAGATGCACAGTAAAAGCAGAGAAGTAATAGTTACAAATTGTGTAAGTGAAATTCTGATGGGGCTTAAGGGAAATTCAGCATGAGAGTGATTAGGAATCATTGTCAGTCGAGGTTTTCAAAACTCAGTTAGACAAAGTCTGGAGAAACTTGATAAAGCTTAGAAATTACCACAGTTTTAAATTATGAACAGTGTTGTTTGGCCTCTCTTTCCTGGTAGTAGGTGACTTCTGTTCACTGTGTTGTTCAGAACTGTAGGTTGCTATTGTCCTTTTATGGTGGTTAAACTCAATTTTAGGGGATCTTCTTGTGTGCATGCTTATCTGTGCTAGAGTATGTGTAATAAGATAGGGAAAAAGCAAGTCATATAAATACTTTATTGAGACAGGCTTGTGGCTGTATTTTTTGTCACTGTTGTCATATGAAAGTTTTCAGACTTCAAAGAAAAATTTTCATAGGGCATCTCAAAATTTACATTGTGTAAGTGCCACATTTTTGCCCATTTTACAAGAACTTTGGAAGGATTTTGTTCTTTCCTGGCTTTGTGGGAATTTTATTTTCATTCTTCCTCTTGTCAAGCACAGTTTTCCATTGTTAAGAATACTAATGCAGAGGCCTTGGAGGAGGAGAGAAGGTGTAAGTAATAAATACATATCTGGAAATATAAAAAATGTCTGCTTTGGAAAACTCCTCTTTGCAAAACTTAGTCACAGACTTTGCAGCTTGAATTGTCAGGACTGAAAACAAATACTCAACATTTTACACCACTGTTCTAAACTTTTGTAGTCCAGATACATTTCAAGATCTTGGGTCTGAAATCTATCAGTCATTAAGGAATTTATAAATTGTACAGTATAATTTGAGGAGTGACAGAAACTTTTTTCAAAAGCAGTTCAGAAAACAATGTAATTGCAGTTAGTTGCCATTTAAAGTAAACCCTGAGGTTTAGAAATGTAATAATGGATAAACATAGCAATAAACCCCATTTTATAGTAAAATGCAGTAATGCAGTTGCGTATTTTTTGTTTTGTTGTGTTATGATGAGTGTTTTCTTAAGCAGTGTGCTCAGGAAGAGGAATCTCTAGCTTTCCCTCTTCTCCTAAAAATAACAGAGATAAAAGTAAGTTAGTGGAAGAAGATGGTTAAGTGGAGTAAATTTGAGTTATTTATTATACCTTTTATCACCAACAAGGGATGTATAGACAATTTTTATATTGAATTAGTGTATAGCTCCAGTAGTTCTAACTTTTTAACATCTCTGTCTTCCTTTTCTTTGAACTTCTCCCCTCATTTTTTCTCTTGAGCTGTGTAACTTCTCTTATTCTTGCCAAAATCACCTTTCCTGTCGTCATCATCTTCACTTTGAGCTTGCTCTGTTTCTGTCTTGTCTGGTCTTTTCCTGTTACAAATCTCCTTTTACCCACTGTACTTCTATTTCATTTTCCATTTTTTTTTTTTAGGCAAACTGATATCCTTTCTTCTTTTTCCTCTGTCTCATACATTTACAGCCTTTATTTGACTTGAGCACAAATTTCAGTTCTTTGGCACTCTAATCTCTTCACTTGTTTAAGTTCTAGTGACTTACAACTGCTGTCATCCCAGAAAAGTTGAGACTACTTGGAGGTTTCAAATACTATGTTGCCTTCACTGAAGGGTCAGTAAGAGCAGTGAAGCTAACGAGCAAGCAAAATTTATTCTGTGATCTGTACTACATGAAGATGAAATTGATGTAGTTTCACTTTAAAGTGACAGAAAAATTGGGAGAACAGTAGATTGGGTGTCACAGGATCATCAGCCGTACCATGATCTTTGGAGTTTTGATCCGTGGCTTATGAACACGGAATGTGAAAATGAACCAGAAGATTCTTAGATTTTTATGAATATTTTTTAGACTTTTCCAATTTGTGAGAAGATTATTTGTATTCCCCATTACCAGAGTGAAGTGAGTAAATATTGTTACCTCTTTCTCACTCTTGGTGGACAAAATCCCCCAAAACAAGTCTTGTGTGCTTTCTAGAGCTCAGGAAAATACGTAGTAGGTGTAATTAATATACAGAATTAAAACCACTGCATTTTCAAGTGCTGTAATAAGATACAAGCACTGTTCATTTCAGAACTGTGATTGCTCTTGACATAGTCTTCAGCAGCTTCTTCAGAGAGTGATTTTTGTGCTTGCAATTGATGTTCCAAGTTGTTGAGCACCCAGATGGCAAAAAGTATTGAACCTTCTTTGTGTGGCTCAGGCCTTTAATCTGTATAAATTAAAGGGTAATTGTATAGCTTTGAATACCATTTATTTCTACTTCTCTATGTTGGTGAGTGTTGGCAAAGACGGCCTGTAGAAGTGAATGGATATTCCTTGATGTGTGCACCTCAAAATAAGCTTAGGCTATTGAGCTATAAACTAGGTAGACTTCACCGCGTGTATTCCACAAAGAAACATTTTTCCAGAGTTTCAATAAACAACACTGTATCCCCAGGCTTCTGTATTGTATTTCATGTTTTAGTTTGGCTTACCGCAGATATGCAGGTAATTGTTATGTTGGACATAACAATTGGACAAAGTAAGTGTAGTTCTTCTCACAGAAGAGCTCCCAAGGTTATCTTGATACCCCAGGGAGCTTTGATTCCACTTTTATCTTTGCAGAAAATGATACAGCTGTGTTGACCTAAGAGAGACACTTTGATACTTTATGTTCTGTTAAAAAATTGGATGAAATTCAGGTTTCACTAGCAGAGTGGTAAAGTTATGATTCTTCTACCTGTTCTAGGTTATATGTCTCCACACCCATCTCCACTAGGAGCACCAGAACATGTGTCCAGTCCAATGTCTGGAGGAGGTCCAACACCACCTCAGATGACTCCCAGTCAGCCAGGACCCATTATAGCAGGAGACCCACAAGCTATGAATCAGCCTAACAGAGGGCCTTCCCCTTTCAGCCCTGCACAGCTGCATCAGCTGCGGGCTCAGATTCTAGCATACAAAATGCTGGCTAGGGGTCAGCCCTTACCAGAAAACCTCCAGCTTGCTGTCCAGGGGAAGAGAACCCTGCCTGGCATTCAACAGCAGCAGCCTCCCAGTGCCTTCAACAGACAGTCTGGTAAGTGAATCTTTGGTAACAATCATTGCTCAGGTAATGCTCCAAGTTCTGCCTCTGATAGATTAAGAAATGGGTGCTGTGCAGGGCTGTAATTTGAGACTGTATTAAGCTTGAGAAAGTGCATAAAACACATCTGTTATTAAGAGGATATAGTCAAAATAGAATACTAGTAACTGAAATAGAAGTTATTTCACTGTGCAGTACTGTGTCTCTCCTGATATGCTTGACAGTTTTTGAATGTTGATTGTACTGGTAGCAATTCCCCTTGCTTTTCTTAGGGTGAATTTTCCATCTCCTGTTGCTATGCAGGAAAGTAGATTAAATAATCTGGATCAAGTTGCGTGATTATTTAGGTTATTGAAAATAAACCATGTATAATGTGCTGTTAAATACAAAAACATAGGGAAAAGGAAGTGTACTTAATTTTTTCTCACAATGGTAATAGATGCAGCAAGCACATTTTGGTCCTAAGAAAACTGTTATAATAAACATCCTGCACCTGTTAAGTTTCTGAACACTTCCCTTACTGAGCTTGCATTAGAATTTTGGGTTAAGATGATACTGTTTTCTTAGGTTTTAATAACGTCACAGTTCACTTCATTTTGGTGGATGTGGCTAGGAAGTAAATTGGGTTTTTTCATGAAACATGATTTTAGGTGTATGTATTAACAGTAAAAGCCACTTAAATCCTTACTTAATGAAGGAAAGTACTACTTGCCTGAATAGATTAGCATGCTGGAAAACAATGGTTTTTGAATCTTGGAAGTGCTTTGTGTTTTAGCACATTTTTTTCTTCTGTCAAATTGCAGGTATTGGATTACATGCAATGAGTGGTGCTGCAGCTGGACCAGGGTCTGCACCAGGGATGCCTGGACATACAACTGCCATTACCCCTAAAACTTGGACTGAAGGTATATTTGGAAAAAGATGTGGGGAAAAGTAAAAAGGGAAGTAAAAAGCTGTGCAGGAAAGTAGTGTGACCTTTACTGTGTCTTAAGATTTTAATCAAGGAGAGTCTAACCTTTTATTCATTTGGAAAAGACCCACATGAAATTGCTGCAGTTTTTAGACAGATTGAACATGAAACACCTTTTTGCAATCAGAATGAAATGTGTAAGTTTTCGGAGGCACATGCATAAACTTAGTAAGTTATGTTCTAAGCATGCTTGATTGCAGCAAGCTTGTCTTTCACCTTTGCTACTGTAAACAAAAGTTTTCAAATCGTGGTAGAATTACACTGTTGCCTTTGTTATGTTTTGTTCTTTTGGAATCAAATTGCTTTAAAGGATCAGTGCAGTCTTTGATAGCAAATGAACACTGTAACTTTTTTTCCCCCCATGTCTTAAAATTTGTCATTCATTATGCAGTCATTCAACTTCCCAGATTCCCTGAGAACTGAGGTTGAACAGAGGGTTTTGATGGGCTTGCTTTTTTTCTTTCTGTAAGCTGAAATGCAGTGTTGCTAAATACAGAATCTACAGCTTGTGCTCAAGTTCCTTTTCTGGAATTTGATGCAGATGTGTAAATGACAAATGGTGATCTCTGTAGTTTCCAGGATGTTGGTTTTGAATCAAGGTTGATTACAAGATTGCAGGTGTACTTTAGATGTTTTCCCTAGCTTAAGTGACTTTCGTTACTGAGGTCACTTCTATGGCTCTTCAGACAATTAAGTGGAATCTTTATTTTAGTAATGTCCGTTGTTGATGAATTTGTGAACATCTGAATGCATGAGAAACTTTTCCTAATGAAATACTGAAGTCTATGACCCTTTGTAACTGTAAATGACAGGTACTGTTTTCATGAGGTGTTGCTTTTCAAGGTGATTAGAATAATTTAGTTCCTGATATTTCAAATAAATACAGTTAATAGGAGATTATAGTGAAACAAAAGCTAATTGTATCTGGGAGGTATTTCTAAATACAGTTGTAAAAATTTCATAAGGTTATCAAGTTCTGATAGAGGCCTTAAATCAGACCTAGTTCTGCTTATTATCAGGTTGTGGTTAGATGCTTTCTTCTAATTGGTACAAGGATAGTGAACAGGAGGCAGAATGAGGTCTTGCATTTGCAGGTCAGTTCTACAGCTGTTTTATTTCTTATAACACTAGAATTAAAAGTCCACAAGAATAGTAAAAGAAAGGGCATTCATCATAAAGTTTCATGTTTTCGTTTTTCTTTCGGTATACTTGCATTTTAATATGTCTGTTTCGAAGAACAGAGTGTAGTCTCAGTGTGCCTTTTCTGGTGATTTTGAATGTTTACCTTACCTTCATGTCTTGTCTTCAGAAAGCCATCTTGATTTTCTTCCTGCTTTCCATAATATTTCATGTTAGGAACCAGAACTATTTATCTTCCAGGCCAGGCCCCGGATATGAACGTCACCAATGCACAACAAAAGCTTCCAGCGCCAGCTCCTAGTGGGAGGCCTTCCCCAGCTCCTGCTGCTGCCCAGCCTGCTGCCACCCTGCCTGGGCCCTCTGTACCACAGCCCCCACCTGGACAGCCTTCACCTATTGTCCAGCTGCAGCAAAAGCAGAACCGCATCAGCCCTATCCAGAAGCCACAAGGCTTGGATCCTGTTGAAATACTCCAAGAACGTGAATATAGGTAAAAGTGAACGATGAGATTAAAATGATTCTTGTTTTTCACATCCCTAACTCCTTGCAGTCAGCTGCTGTAGTGGTGTCTTGGTTTGGAAAGACAGGTTATCTGCCAAGGAAAGCTGGAGTTTCTCTTGGAGTGGAGAATGTAAACCCCTCACCCCCTCCAAATTATAATTTTGCAATTAAGGGCGTTCAGGCAAAGACTTGGGAATAGGAATAACAGTTCTTTAGTGGGAATATTAACAAATGTAGTGGTAAAACAAAGAAACAAGCAAACAAACAATCCTAGAAACCCTGACAGAGTCAGAGCTGCCACCTGACACCCTGTTGGTCAGGGTGTTGGAAGCAGATCCAAAGTAAATCCTCCCGGAGTGGCAGATGTGGTTCTGGTGGAGCAGAGATGATCCTGTAGAACCAGGGTCCAGTGATGGTGAGAAGGGTCCAGTCTTCCTCCAGGAATCGGGTGAAGCTGGATGCCTTTGTGTTCCTGTGTCTCAGTTTTTATCCAGTTAGGAATGGTTGGCTCCCCCCCCGGGTGGAGCATCTCACCCTGGGAGGATGGAATGTGTCCTGTCCTTGGTGAGCCTCAATGGCCCATTAGCAGGAGATATTCCCCTGGAGGGAGGACAGGTGGTGAAAGAGATAAGAAACACTGCCCCACCTGGTTTAACAGCTGGCCCATTATCAGAAGGCATCCACCCCCCTCCTCCCAGAGTTACAAGAGATAAAGAAAAAAACATCTCCCCAACTGCTTTTAACAAATGAAACAGAATACACATTTTTTGGTTCCATAACCCAAGACAAGTGGTAATGGGGTAAACAAAGTTTCCAGAGAAAGGCTGCATTACCAGGAAGTACATAAACATCAAATGAAACAATTAGTTAATTCTAACCCAAATTATGAGCTAGTAAAGCAGTTACCAGTGGCAGTATCACTGGTAACTGTTTCCATTTAACATAGGCTCGAGGGCCTTGCTGAGTTATTGTATTACTTGGATCCTACAAACACTGAAAGTTAGGAAATCAAAATCCTTGTAATTTACAGAGAAACCAATTCAGTGCACAGGGTTTTCAGTATTATAAACAAAGGGAGGTTAGAACAGAGAGGGTCAAAAAGAGAAGAGTTAGTAGCCATAGCAAAACCACACTTTATTGATACAGTGGATTTATCTGGACAACAAAAGAGTGGAGAGAATAGGAAAGTCCCAGGTAAAAGAAAGTGTACCAGGTAGCATGATTTTCAAAAATTGCCTTCTGAGTGTTGTGTTTGGATGATGAAGAGTATTTGTTACAAAGTATAAGGTAGAACATTTCTTTTTGAGTTATAGAAAGAGACTTCTTCCCTCTTCTTATCATCAAGGCTATTCAACAACTGACCTTGTGAGTCTGCCAGGCAAAATGATTTTGACCTGCACCTAACATATGTTCCTGATGATTATCAGTCAGAGGAAAGTAATTGCACTCAGTATTGCCTGTTTTGTATTAATGATGCATCTTGCATTGTTACTTTGAGTTTGTAGAGGAAGGTAGCCAAGAGGGGTGGTGATCTCCCAGAAGACTGTTTTAAAAACTTTTGCTTTAAGAAGGTAAAGCACCATGAAGCACTTTTGGGTGTGATGCCATGCCCAAAATTCAAGCCTTGATTACAGAAAAGTTCTTCTATTTTGTGTCATGTATTGCTTAAGTGCATTCTTGTTGTCATTCTGCCAGTCTTACCCTTACACCCTAGGACTGACTGGATATAACTTTCAGCATGAGCAATCATTATATTCCAGATCTTTTCCAGGAAGCTTGTAGAACACACCGTTTTATGTTTTTATTCTGACAGAAGAATTGTAGCACTAACTTCAACCAAGAGTCATATGGCCAGTATGATGTAACATTTTCTGCATCAATTAACCTCAAATTGTTACTCTTCCTGTCTTTTCAGCCCTGCGGCATTGCACTACTTGTGCTAAAATATTGTCTTAGTGTTTGTAAACAGTGACAAAAAATAAAGCTGATGCTTTTACTAATTTAGTGAACCAGTTACAGATGTAGCATATCTGTTAGGTTCTAAATACACTGATGTTCTTGGCAGAGAGATGAACCTTTGATAGGGATTCTCCAGCAGAAGGATTTTAGATTTTATGGGTTTTTTTATCCTAGATGTAACATACATGTAAGATCCTAGTTTTTTAAATGTTGAATATTACTGGTATTTAATTTTGCTTTGAGTTCCAGAATATGTAGAAATCCTGGAAATCTTTTCATTAGTTAAAACTGTGTAAGTAACATCAGACAAAAAGTTTCAAAAAAAAAAGCAGTTTGACAGCTTCTGTGCTTTAAATGGTGCTGGATTTAGCTTTAATATAGGCATGTTTAATTCAGAAACGTGTCTTCACAATTTCTTAATGAAAATGGACCATAAAAAAGCCAAAATAAACATCCTTATCCTGAAAACACTGAGGTTAGTGAAAGCTTTATGAAACAGTTGGCTCTTGAGATCTCACACTAAACCCTTTTAATAAAGGGGCATTATACTTTGAAAACCGTTTGAATTCCAGGTGGATCTCTGCATCCTTGTTGTGCTCCATGGGCTGCAGGGGCACAGCTGCCTCACCATGGCCTGCACCATGGGCTGCAGGGGAATCTCTGCTCTGCTGCCTGTGGCACCTCCTGCCCCTCCTTTTCTGCTGATCTTCATGTCTGCAGAGTTATTTCTTTCATGTTCTCACCCTCCTCTTCTATAACCACAATTGCATCTGCCCAGGAACTCTTTTTTTTTTTTTTTTTTCTTTCCTTTCTTAAATGTGCTGTCACAGAGGCATTACCACCATTTTTGACAGGCTCAGCCTTGACCAGTGGAGCGTCTGTCCTGGAGCCAGCTGGCACTGGCCCTGCTGGGCATAGGGAAAACTTCTGGCAGCTTCTCACATCAGCCAGTGCTGTAACCCCCTGCTAGCAGCACCTAGCCATGCAAATCCAATACACTTGTTTTTGGAAAACTCTGCTTAATGCTTTCCTCAAAATAAAGTGCTGCTTTTTAATCTCACTGAATAGCTGTCTTAAAGGTAGTAATGCCTATAATTTAAAGTTGTTCTGTTATGCTGAAAGGCTTTTTCCACCTTCTCGTTCTCACTGCACATTAAAAAATAATACTCTTGGTAATGTCCTGCAGATTGTACATAGTTTCTTTCTGTTACCTGCAAAGTATCTTTCTAGGTATCTTATTTACTGCATGGCATCAATGCCAGACAGGTTCAATTGTACAACCATAGCCTTTGCTGTTGACCCAAGTTAATGAGGAATGGGCGTGCATCACTTACTTTGCAAAGAGATCTCTGCATACATTCAGTAGCCACTTTCTGTATGAGGGTAAACCGCTGAACTGCAAAGATTAATTTATTACATCCTTTAAATGGTGAGATTATATACTCCAAGTCATTGTAAAAAGATCTAGGAAACTTTTTCCTTCGGATTCTCTTTATCTAAGAGCTGTTAGCATTATTCCATGAAAGTAGCAACAGTACAACAAACTGCAATCACTTCCTTTAAAGAAGGGGGCTGTGGTGAGAGATAGCTCAAGCAGTTCTTCCATTCACTTGAGTTGGAATTGTTTAAAAAAATCCTACTGGCTACTGAAGAAAACACTGTTACCATTACTCTACTAGTACTGTAGAAAATACATATACTAGTACTGTATTAGTACTGTAGAAAATACTTCTAAGTATGAAATTAAACTTCAGAATATGTTTGTGGGTTTGTTTTTTTTTTTTGTTCATATGTAACCTATCTCGTTGTTATTCTCTTTATTCTTCCATATTGGTCCTGTAGATTTTCATAACTATTTCAGCTTTTTTTGTTCTGGACTTTTTTTTAAGCAGAGAACTGTTCTGAGTTACAGTAAGAGTTCTCTGAGGTAATATGTCTGCATAGAAGTACTGATGTTTTAGTTCCTATTCCTGTTCATTCCCTCTGACTGGGTTATTAAAGGAAGGGCCATCACCCACCAAAGTATTGAACTGGTATTGTTTGTAGCTCAGTGCATTTCAACATAGGAAAGAAAAGAGTTGAAGGAAAAGTTAATCCTGAATATACTAATCTACTGTATAATTTAAAAACAAAATCTCATGCATGTTTATTTTTTGATCTGCCTTTTTAATAAACACAAGCTGAAAAAAAATTATTAGCAGTGTTATGGGTTTTATATGGTAGTGGTCTGCATAATGTGATGATGGGACATAATTAAGCTCTTTCTGTGAGCTTTGATTATGTTCAGACATACCTCAAGGAACATGTATTTAGATTTTTTTACAAATTTTGATGATAGAAATGTAGAGACCAATCCACCTTTGGCAATTGCTTGAACTTCTGTTGTGAACTTTCACAACAGCAAGCACTTCGATATCTTTTATACCAAAAGTTAAAGAAAGAAAACCAATTCTGACAGAACGAAGAAGTCAGCATTTCACTTCATGTTTGTTTGGAAGTGACTCTTACAGTTAGTTATCTGAAACGATAATGTATGTCAGGGAGAGCCTAACTTAATAAAAAAATAATATAAGAAGATAGATTAATTGCTAACATGAATATAAAAAGAAAAATTAAAAATCTTCAGTTCAATATTCAGTTGCTTTAATAAATTCTCCACTCCAAAGAAAGGTTTGGAAAGGTTGTGACTGCTCCCTTAAGGTTTCATTAAAGTCAGGGAAACTGGGTTTTGGCTGTAACTGTTTTATAGGTGATGGTTTCAGGAGACACACTGTAGCTTTTTGGAAAGAGAAAAAGAGAAATAAATAATTGTTATGATGCGGGATTGCATCCATATGTGGGTAAGCAACAGGTAGAGCATGGATTTAGAACAGCTTGGCTGCTTTTTTGTATGAATGTACAGCAGCTAGTACATCTCTCCAAGAAGCCACTTAATTCTCAAGATTTTACATCCTGAGGTGAACTAAAATATCTTCTAAGTGGAATGCCTGGTTGTGCAAAATGTGAACATTTTAATGTAGTATATAAACTCGAAATAGCAAAATAAAGCAGTAATTTTCTGAATGAAGACAATTTCTGCAGAAATAATGAACTTTTCTGGATCAAAATGAATATTTTCAGCTTTTAATGAAACTTCCTCTAGTTAGGAAATAACTATTCTGGATTTGCTTTTCAGTCTGTACGACAAACATTACTTACCTAATTCTGCTTCAATTTTTTCCTCTGTTAAAGACACTAACTTCTGCAGTAATGCAGCATTATATCCTACTTCTTGTTCCAGGAACTTTAGAATTCTTCTGGTAATACTAAAATTGGAAAAAATCAAGTTCTGTCTATCTTATCTAGTACTCCCTCTTTCTCTCTCTCTCTCGCATTTGCAAATGAACGCAAAATGAGCTTCTAAAGGGAGAGTGAAGTAGAATTTGATTTACACTAGCAGTTACACAGCTGTGAATACTTTATGAACAAAGTTACTTTGTCAATAAAATAATGAAGTTGAATTCCAGATATTAAGGCAAGTACGGTCTATGTCATCACTAACTGCACTGCATAAAAATAATGACCATCAAAGAAGCTTGAAAGCAGAATCCTGAATAATATGTGCAAAATAGAATTCCCAAGTTTATTTTCGCATACTTAGTTTTAGTTGAAAGGCCAAGAGGCATTTTTATCACTTGATAATTTATTTTCAAAGTGGAAAAAGATACTCAGTCATCTCTGCCAAAGCCTGTTCAGAAAAAAACCAGAAAAAGACACGTAAATGCCTGAGTTAAACTGACTGTTTTTACTATATAGTTTTAATAATGCCTTACAGATTTCTTATTGTGTCTTACCCAGTTTTCTGTTTTTGTAGGCTTCAGGCTCGAATTGCTCACAGAATCCAGGAGCTGGAGAACTTGCCTGGTTCTCTGCCCCCTGATCTGCGAACCAAAGCCACAGTGGAATTGAAGGCACTTAGGTTGTTGAATTTCCAGCGCCAGGTAATGCCATTTACCTCAAGTAACATTTTCATAGCTGTCAGAAGCAAGTATGTTCATGCAGCAAAGAGTAAACTGGAAAGAGATCTTGCATTAGTGCCAAGTGTAAGCAGATCTTGCATGAGAGCTAACGTAACCAATGAGCAAGCCACGGAAATGTTAGATTTTATTTTGTTTTGGTAATAAAAATGTGCAGCTTTATTTCCAGTCTAGAATAAGACCATATCTTTCGTAATGAGCATGACATTGGTACAAAGACAAAAAAAAAGGTGCTGGACAGACTGCAAGCTGATTTTCACCACAGGTCTTCTCAACAGATACCTTCTTCTGGATGTACTTAGTATTGCCCTTGTTTTAATAAAAACTGCATGTTGGTATTTTGTGTTTGTTCTCTGTGTCTTGTTTTTGGGATTTCTCCTATGGCACAGACTTTGAAAATGAAACATAAGAGGATCATACATAAGATTTAAGTTAAATGTTGAGTGCCTGTATCAGCAAATTAATTTTAGAAAAGAAATCACACTGCCAGACTTTTGTGGGCCTCTTGCCATTGGCATTTACAGCTAGTTTGGAAGAACAAAGATGCAATTTGGCAGGTCAAGCAAAATACTTCCTGACAAAAGCCTTGGCAGGAGTTGTGCCATGGTGTCCAAGCCTTCCTTCCTTTCTACCTGTGGCACTCATTTGTAATGAAGTTTTGTCAGAGGTTAGATGAAAAGCAGCAGGCTCTCCCTGCTCTCCTGCTGGGACTGTGGGAATACTGTTCCAAGGTCTTAATATTTACCTTTCCCACCTGTCTTTTGTACAGCTGGCAATGAAACAAGTTGTCAGTTTGTAAGAGAGGGTCTCTGCTTGTATTAGCAGATCCTGACACAGTTACATTCAGGTCCAGCACTAGAAAATGCATTAGGCATGTGGCTCATTTGCGTTTTATTTTGATGGTGTAATATCTTGGCTGGCCCCTTTTACTGCAGCAGGATAGTTGTTACTAGGATCTTGTAAAGAGGGAAGAAATTATAATTAAATGTAATTAACACTTTTGAACATTCTGTGAAGGTTTAAGATTTGTTTAGGGTAACAGATGTATCTGTTGCAACCGTACAATGCTGTATCTTTTCAGAACTGTAATGAAAAGAGAAGACCTGGATATATTCTGAACTCTTGACTTTTTTACTCTACCATAACAGTGCTTGGAGTTGTTTTATTACGAGCTATTATATTTTTTTGAGCGTTTGTCTTTTCCACCCTCCCTCCACTGGTAGCTAAGACAAGAGGTGGTAGCCTGCATGCGTCGTGACACAACGCTGGAGACAGCACTGAACTCCAAAGCCTACAAACGAAGCAAGCGCCAGACTTTGAGAGAGGCTCGGATGACAGAAAAGCTTGAGAAACAGCAGAAGATAGAGCAGGAGAGGAAGCGTAGGCAGAAGCACCAGGTATTTTAACTTGTTAGGTGTTTGCCCCATGACAGAAACGCACCTTGCTTTGCTGTGCAGATCTTCTCTTTTACGTATTTTATTTACCTTTGGAGTTTTTCTGATTTAAAAACTCCTAAGTGGCGTGATAAGACTTCAAGATTAGAACTCCTACATTCCTGATTTCAGATCCTTGCTGTGTAAGTGCCTGCACTAACTTGATTCTCTTTCTAGGAATACCTGAACAGCATATTGCAGCATGCTAAAGATTTTAAAGAGTACCACCGGTCAGTCGCTGGGAAAATTCAGAAGCTTTCTAAAGCTGTGGCAACTTGGCATGCCAACACGGAACGTGAGCAGAAAAAAGAAACTGAGAGAATTGAGAAAGAAAGAATGAGGAGACTAATGGTAAGGAATAGAGGAAGGAATATGGTTCTTTTGGTTAAAGTTATGTACTGTATCCTTTCAATATGCTTACATACTATCTCGGCCACTCCCATGTGTTTCTTTTGCAAAGTACTTGGTAATGAAAGAAGTAGAAATCCAAAATGTCTGCGTTTTGTTATGTATGTTTGTTAATGGTAGAGTGATACTGTTGAATTTATCCCATAGCTCCTTCTTTCGTATGGTTTTTTTATAGGAATATTTTTTTCTTTACTAGCATGAAAGCTTAGCACAGCCACTTCTAAATAACAGCAACTTGATCTTATTAACTTCATATATTAACACTTCATATAATTGCAGGGCTATTGGTCCATTTTACAAATGGACTTTGGTTTATTTCTAGGTTTATAGTTTTGAAGATACCAGATGACTAACTTGTTCATGGCATTACTCCATAATTTTTACGTACAGTTGATTCCACATATGAAAGTACCTAACCAGTAGCAATAATGCACGTATTTTGAGAATGAATAGCAGTCAGTTCTACCCATTTAATGCTTCATTTCATACTCCTTACCATTTCATGGTTTTTCTTTCCCTATACACTCACAATATCAGATCATTCTAAGAGTAAAACGGGTTTCTGTATAATCATGTCTCTTCAGAATGCTGTGGAACCAGTCAGGGGGCTGCCTACATTTCAGGAGTTTAAATAATTCTGGAATTCAAAGTGTAGGCAGATGAGTGCATATGTACAAGTATGGCAGTGACTTCGGCAGAAAAAATGCTTCAAGACATTGGTTAGCTCTATCTTAACATTTTATTAGCATTTCACCAACACAGAATGAAAGGAAATTGACAAGCTTACTTTGTAACTTGCTGGCAAAACCCATCAAGTATCTAGTAGTGGCGCAGATGTAAATGCTGGTTTCTGTCCAGAGTGTATCCCCACCATGAACGTTGCCTGAGCAGTTTGGTTTTAAAAATCACAAAATGACATGCAGAAAAAATTAAACCTAACAATAGTAGGAACTTGTAAATGAAAGCTTGTATAAAGTGTAGATTAAGAGCTTGCATAAGAGAGTGACAAATGCGTAGACCCTAGAGCATTTCTTAAAATTACGTAGTAATCAGTATTGTAGAGCTTTTTTTATAAGTGGAGGGAATCATCAGCAGTTTGTCTAGCCTAGCTTGGAAAAATGTTAATTATTAGCCAAAAAGGAGCTGATTTTAAATAAAAGCAGGATTGACATTTGGGAAATACTTTAGTATGTTGTGAAGTTCAGCTTATGTCAAATTGAACATGCAGTGTGATAAATAATGAGGATGTCCACTGCTGAAAAGTACAAAGTAGATTGGAATGTCCAGAAATGGAACAGGATACCAGTCCTTCCAGATTATCAGTGCTTTCTCCTAATACACCTCACCAAGTCTGGTGAAGAACTTGCCATACATGCAGAATTTTACAGGCATTTTCAGTTCTAGGGTTTTGCACCTGCTGCCTGATAAATCCTTCTGCAAAACCAATCTCTGTGTTTTGTTGAGGGGTTTACTTTGCCTATTTAGTTTTAGTCTAGTTGTGGTAAATTTGGAATTTGCAGATGTGTACTAGTGTTTTTTTTAAAAAAACATCATCTCCTCTCACATGCTTTCCATGGTCTGTGAAAATGTGCTGTGTCTGAAACTTTTTGCAGATCTTTTCAGGAATGCTGAATTCATTCCACAAATTTCCCTTCATTTTCTATGATTAGAAATGGTGATTGTGTCATAGCTCATTAGTAGAGCTATATATACATATATTGTGCAGAAATGGGCATTGGTGTGAGTTAAAAAGACACAAGCTTCTTTTATACATTTCAGCTTGTCAAGACAAGCTGAAATGTATAAAAGAAGTACCTTGGCTAGATTTCACAGACTGTGTATTCAGTAATATTAGAAGCAATCACACAGCATTCACGATTTACAAAAACAACAGCCATCACAATGATAATTAATTTTTCCTGAAAACTTGGGGTTATGAGCATTGTAATTTTGATGGGTTGAACATAACAATGGAATTTTGCAAGCTCAGTTTGAACATTGTAGCTATTCTTTCTGTGTGCCATTCTGGTGTCTCTGGAAAAGCTAGAGATCTCCCAGAGTTCTATATTTTAATCATCTTTAAAGTATTTCTTACTCATGTTTGGTTTTTATAAGGCACTGTATACTTCCTTAATTTGTTGTTTCAGCCAAAATTGAAACAGGCACCTCTGCTGCTTTTTTGGGAACACAAATTTCTGGAATTCTGTATTACATCATCACAGCACATGGAAATAATATTTGTTCTATGTCCAACACACTTGCACAGTATGACAAGGATGCAGAAGTTGCCAGGATGATGCAGAGACAGGGTTTATCTGGTGAATCCTGTCTCTGATAGTGAACTCTTAGGGATGAAATAAAAACCAGAGTAGAACAGTGATACATAAATCTAATAAAAATAAAATCACATGACATATATGAAAAGGATCTGTATTCATACTGGAAAAAGGACTAAATGCAATTTTATGTCCAGCTACTATGTTCTTCCTCTTCGTGAACTGCCTGCACTTTGTCTTTGAAAAGTCATCTCTATGGGAGACTTACCATCTCTGTCTCAGTACATTCAATCTGCCTAATCACAGAATCACTGGGTTGGAAGAGACCTTCAAGATCATCAAGTCCAACCCATCTCTAACACCTCAGCTAAACCACGGCACCGAGTGCCACATCCAGTCTTTGTTTAAACACATCCAGGGATGGTGACTCCACCACCTCCCCAGGCAGACCATTCCAGTACTTTATCACTCTTTCTATGAAAAACTTTTTCCTAATATCCAACCTGTATTTCCCTGGGCACAGCTTGAGACTGTGTCCTGTTGTTCTGTCAGTGCTGCCTGGAGAAAGAGACCAACCCCACCTGACCACAGCCACCTTTCAGGAGGTTGTGGAGAGTGATCAGGTCACCCCTGAGTCTCCTTTTCTCCAGGCTGAACAACCCCAGCTCCCTCAGTCCTTCCTCACAGGGTTTGTGTTCCAAGCCCCTCACCAGCCTCGCTGCCTCCTCTGGACGCACTCAAACATCTCAATGTCCTTCCTGAACTGTGGGGCCAGAGCTGGACACTGCACTCAATGTCCATCCTGAACTGAGGGGTCAGAGCTGGACACTGCACTCAATGTCCATCCTGAACTGAGGGGCCAGAGCTGGACACAACACTCCAGGTGTGGCCACACCAGTGCCCAGTACAGGGGCAGAATGACCTCCCTGCTCCTGCTGGCCACACCATTCCTGATCCAGTCCAGGATCCCTTTGGCCTTCTTGGTCCCCAGGGCACACCCTGGCTCATGTCCAGCTGCTGTCACCAGCAGCCCCAGGTCCCTTTCTGCCTGGGCACTGTCCAGCCACACCATCCCCAGCCTGTAGTGCTGCAGGAGGTGATTGTGGCCAAAATGCAGGACTCAGCACTTGGAGTTATTAAATGTCATCCCTTTGGACTCTCCCCATCCATCCAACCCTTCCAGGTCTCTCTGCAGAGCCCTCCTCCCTTCCAGCAGATCAACACACACTCCCAGCTCAGTGTCATCTGCAGATTCACTAATGAAAGCCTCAATCCCCTCATCCATGTTATCAATAACAATACTGAACAGAGCTGGCCCAGCACAGAGCCCTGAGGAGCACCACTGGTGACTTTCCCCAGCTGGATGCAGCACCATCACCACCACCCTCTGGGCCTGGCCATGCAGCCAGTTCCTAACCCAGCAGAGAGTGCTCCTGTGCCAGCCCTGGGCTGCCAGCTTTTCCAGGGGTGTGCTGTTGGAGACAGTGTCAAAGGCCCTGCTGAAGTCCAAACAGACAACATCCACAGCCTTCCCTGCATCCAGCAGGCAGGTCACCTGGTCATCAAACCTGGTTTGACCAGGTTGGTCCAACACGACCTGCCCCTCCTAAACCCGTGCTGGCTGGCTCTGATCCCCTGGCCATCCTGTCAGTGCTGCATGATGACACTCAGTATAAACTGCTCCATTGCCTTACCAGGTACTGAGGTCAGGCTAACTGGCCTATAATTATCAGGATCCTCCTTCCCACCCTTTTTGTGAATAGATTTCATCACATTGGCCAGCTTCCAGTCATCTGGAACCTCACCAGTGAGCCAGGGCTGTTGGTAAATGATTGAGAGTGGCTTTGCAAGCTCATCTGCCAGCTCCCTCCTCACCCTGGGGTGGATCCAATCTGGGCCCATAATGTAGCATTGATTTGTTTTTTCCTCCATTACTGGTCATAACTACTGTAGATTTTTCCATTCCTTAGTCCATGAGAGTAGGAAGTGTGTAGAATCATGGAATCTGTCTCAGAGTCACTCAGCCTGTCAGGGAGTTCTCTAGTTGAACCACCTTCCAGAAGTGTTTACAATGAGTTCAAAACAGGTTGCTCAAGGCTTTTTACACTCCTGCCTTGAAAACCTCTAACATCAGAAATGGCACAGCTTCTCTGCCTGTTTAGGTCTTTCTGAAGTGCAGCCCAGCATACTGACAGATACACCCTGGTTTCATGTCCTCTGCAAACATGACTGAAGTGCCCTCCATCCCTTCCTCTGTGTCACTGATTGATGTGTTAAACACAACATCAGGTGGGATAGATGCCCCTGGTATGGCTCTTCATACTGTGTTCAGATAAAGTATGGCTCTCTGACATGCTGCAGTGAGGGATTTGGGGTGTGCTGGGGAATGACAAGATGAGCAGGACCCAGCAATTTGCACTTGCAGACCAGAAAGCCAGCCATACCATGGACAACATCAAAAGCTGAGAGGCTAGTGGTACAGCAGAGTGCCATTATGAAAAGGCAGAGTGCTAAGCCCTGCCCTTGAGTCACAAAGATGCCACTAAAGGCTGGGGCAGAGTTGCTGGGAAGCTGCAGAGCAGAAAAGGGCCTGGGGATGTAGCCACAGTTCGTGCCTGCAGTGTTCTGATTTTCAGAAAATTCTTTCCCAGGGACACTTCTGGTAAACAAGGATATGTTATTGTAAATTATCCTGTTTTTCTACGTTCTTTCCCAGAGGAGGGAATTTGCTTGATGACCCTCTGATGTGACCAATGGGTCCAAGGATCCCACCTCTTAGGTGGGCTCATTGTAAAAAGGTATAAAGACAGGTGCTTTGAGAATAAACTGGGACTTGGAGTCATCAGCCTTCTGTGAGTCTGTGTCCTGATTTCATGTCCTACAGCGACATCGGGGTGCTGGTGACAGTGACTGGACACGAGCCAGCAGTGCCCAGGTGGCCAAGGAGGCCAATGGCATCCTGGCCTGTAGCAGCAGGAGTGTGGCCAGCAGGAGCAGGGCAGGGATTGTCCCCCTGTGCTGGGCACTGGTGAGGCTGCACCTCAAATCCTCCACTCAGTTTTGTGACCCCACTCTGAGAAGGATATTGAGGTGCTGGAGCATATCCAGAGAAGGGCAATGGAGCTGAAGAAGGGTCTAGAGCACCAGTTTTGCGAGGAGCAGCTGAGGGACTGGAGTTGTTTAGCCTGGAGAAAAGGCAGCTCAGGGGGGCCCTCCTTGCTCTGTACTGCCATCTGAAAAAGGATGGTAGCAAGGTGGAGGTTGGTTTCTTTTCCCAGGTGACAAGCAATAGGACAAGCAGAAATGGTCTTCAAATTGTGCCAGGGAAGGTTTAGATCAGATTTTTACATCAAAGAAAGATTTTACTTCACTGGAAGGGTTGTCAAGCATTGAAACTGGCTGCCTGGGGAAGTTCAGAAAACATGTGATGCTTGATGGCATGATTTACTGGGGGACCTGGTGGTGTCGAGTTGATGGTTGGACTTGATACCTTTGGGGTCTGTCAACCTTAATAATGGTTCTGTGGTTCTGTGAAAGTAGGTATTAGGAAGAAACACTTGACTGTGAGAGTGGTCAGGCACTAGAATGGGTTGTGGATGCCCCATGCCTAGAGGTGTTAAAGGCCAAGTGGGATGTGGGTTTGAGCAATGTGGTCCTAGTGGAAGGTATCCCTACAGCAGCAGGGGAATTTGAGCTGTATGATCGTTAAGGTCCCTGCCAAGCCCTGTGATGCTGTGACATATAACTGGAGGGGACACTCAGGAACGAGGCAGGGAATGCATTCAGAGAGGCTGCGTGGAGCTCTTGCAAGCAAGAGACCCCTCCTTTATTTTCCTGACTCCTTTTGTACATTTTACAGATGTGCCCACCCCAGAGGTGGAACCCTTGGGAACCACTGGTCATTTTCCAGAGACCATCACCGAAGCCCCTCCTCTGGGAACAGATGTGGGAGCTTCGGTAGTTTACTGAACATGACCTTGTGCTTCAAGACCGTGCCTGGGAATAGAGTTCCCAAAACCAAAACATGCAGGCACGAGAGCATGGCAACAGTGACATATTGATACAAACACATGATTCTCTGGGCCTGGTCATCCAGCAGGCTCTCTACCCATGTAGCTCCCCCTCTGTGGACAGAGTAACACCTTGTTACTGATGCAGGAGTTGGATGGTGCACATTCACCATCATTTCTGTCAGGACTGACATCTCTTTTGTGTTACCAGGCTGAAGATGAAGAAGGCTACCGTAAGCTGATTGATCAGAAGAAAGACAGACGCCTGGCCTACCTGTTGCAGCAGACAGATGAGTATGTGGCTAACCTGACTAACCTGGTGTGGGAGCATAAACAGGCACAAGCAGCCAAAGAGAAGAAGAAGCGAAGGAGAAGAAAGAAGGCAAGTAGTTACAACTGGTATTTTTAAGCCATTCCTTCTTCAAATCCAGTTTAAATGTTGATGAATGTGGTGATGCCCGATTGTCATACACGTACCAGAGTGTCTAAAAACATCTACACCTCCAAATTCTCAACACTGAGGGAACTCATCTCTTTTTATATTGAAATATATATATATGCTTTTATTAACTCGAAAGAAGGTGATAAGGAGGCAGGATTATAAAATTCTCAGCTGTTAACATCCTCATAAGACTATCTTGCTCACAAAGTTTGTACAGACAAAACTGGGACAGATGTGCAAGTTAGGATTAATGTACCCAAAAGGCGTGCAATGTATCAAAAATAGTTTCTGTGAAGAAGATGGCAAGAGTCTGGTTTGTGCAGCTGTCTCATTGAAGGCACCCGTTGTAGACTTCCACATTACACACGTGGCTTAGTTTATTTTGTAAGGATCATTGAAAATGGCTAAGAAACTTGGCTAGGTTTATTACAGTAAATGGGTATTTCACCAGTAATATTGTTTGTTGTGCATTTTTAACCTTTAATTGAAACAAGATTACTTTTCTTCATATGAAATGTTTCCCCCTGCAAGAGAAAGTTGTTGAAATTGAGCAGTGCAATTTTCAAAAAAATAATTTCATGTGTGAAACAGTGATTAAGGAATGATTTGTCATTTTTTACGACCTCAGAGTACCTTTCATCTCATGCAGAATGTATAAGAGGATTTCTATAATCCATTTCCATGCCTGGTTTGCTACTAATTACTGCTACAAATACAAGCATTATATTTACAGGGTTACTAGCAGTACTGGAAATATGCTAAAAACAACCATTATAGAAAAAATTCTGATCTTGGACATTAATGGCCAAAAAAATAGTACATATTTTCTCCTGCTCTCAAAAAAACCCCTCTGTTCCTAAGAGTATGTTCTTAACATAGGAACAATAGCCAGTCTACAGAATGAAGATGTAATTTGGATGGAGTTCTTGGCCTATGTTAGCAGAGGGAACAGGTCTAATTTAATGTATGTAGTGCACAGTAGGGGTAATCATTGTTGAGGCAGCATGTGGAATAACTGCATCGCTTATAATGCAAATAAATACATATTCCTTTAACTGTCCACATATGTGATACGTTTCTATGTCAGTTTAGCCTAAGTATGTATGAGAAACAGGGATTTCTTCTGGCCATGTCAGTAAAAACATAATTTTCCCTGAAGCTGAAAGAAATATGTCCTGTAAATATTGTGTTTATATATATCCCACCCTAAAACCTAAGAGAGGATTAGCAAAAGAAAGAAAAAGAAACCCTTTTCTTTGTCTTGATCATCTACATATTTTTGTTTGTAATTAACTTCTTTCCAGCAATTTTTTTTTGCTCATCTGTGCAGGAAGTAGGAATTCACACAAATATTGCCCTTTATGTTAATCCAGAATTCTGTGAATTTGTCATAGCATGGCTCAGGAACACATGGCAATTAATGGGCACTGTGTCTTTTTTCCAAGTCACACACTTTTAAGTTCTTATGCTTTTATGTTTTGTAATTTATATTAAAGTTTTAACTGTAGCTAATACCTGTAGTTAATGTTTTGTACTTACAGAAAAACTAGGAAAGAGAATTCTTATGATTTCTCCTAGAAATGGCAGTGAGGAGGTAAATGGTGAAGAAATAATCTTTGGCAGACTTGTTACAGAATATTCAAGTGAACCTTAAGTTCTTAGTAGAATAGAAGTTGAGATTAGTCCATTCTTCCTCTGGGATACAGTTTCTGTAATCTTCATGATGGATTTTCCCTGTTTGTTTCTTTCACATTCCCTATTTGTGTTTTCCATCTCTAGCTTCCTACTGTAGTCATGGATAAGAAAAATATCCATATGAAATTTTCATTTGATAGGCTACTTCAACTTGCTGTGCAGTTTTTCACTTTATTGTTAGTAGTTTTTCCTGCCATTATGTAGAGAATTAACAAAATGTGCCATCCTGCTTTTTAATACTGAGATTTCCCCAATTCAAGGATTAAATTGTCAACATTAAAGATCTGTTTGCATGGTCCAAAATAAAAGTGCAAGATACCTGTCATTATTTACATTTATTTTCTTTGTAATATGTTCTTCCACTTTCCAAAATTGTTTTTAACTGTAGGTTATAAATGTGCTCAGAGCAGATGATGGTTTTTGCACAGTGAGCAGCACTGATGCTCACTGCTTTTCTGTGATTAGAGTTGTAAGGTTCTTTTCCGTTGCCTGTAGCTAAGCTATAACAATCTTTATGTATTAGACAGCATTCTGTAGTGTAAAAGAATGAATCCCAGCCCTGGTTCATCCAGGGAAGAAGTACAATCTGTCACCGTAGTGTGTTCAGCCAAGACCTATCCTGCCCTTGTGTTTATTTAAAATCTTCACTTCTGGTACACTTCCTTTTGTTGTCAGCAGTCATACCTGCTGCCCAGGAATGCTGAAATAGGCGGCCTTGAAGCTTCTATTGTTGTAGTTCCTACTAAGCATCAGCTGCTGCATGTTCATTTCAAGTACATGCTTTAGATAATGGAATTTAATGGCAAAGAAAAAGGCTGAAGTATGATCTGAAGCAGATATTAAGGATTATATCAATACTG
The DNA here is from genome assembly GCA_016584745.2 of Phylloscopus trochilus trochilus. NCBI lineage: Eukaryota > Metazoa > Chordata > Aves > Passeriformes > Phylloscopidae > Phylloscopus > Phylloscopus trochilus. The sequence continues at coordinate 87,169,093 of WQNJ02000015.1, forward strand.
AGAAGTGCAGCTATTCCTCAAGTATACTTCTTAAACAAAAAAAGGAATGACTTGATGGACTATGTTTATCACACACTTTAATAATACTTGGAAGATTTTATCTCTAAAATACAGTTTAAGAGACCACTTCTTCTTGTTAGTCTATTCTCTTTACATTAGAATCCAAAATAGTACTTTGCTGTAGTATTGCAAACTCAGCAGTGTGACATAAGGAGAAGCTGTAAAATGTCCTTTGCTCAGAATTGTTTAGGAAAGTTTGAATGCAGAAGCAAACTGTATGTCTTTCGTTTTTCCTCATACTGTGTTGACATTTTTAAGTAAGGTAAATGAAGATAAGCCTTGAGAAACATACTCATCATTTCTCAGGTTGGTGCCTGGAGAGAAAAAAATCTAGCTTTCTCCAGTGAATAACTCCAATGTCTCTTTTGTTTCTAATTTGAATAAGGTCTACACATGATTGGAATAGTACAAAGACCTCCAAAAATACTCCCTTCTAGTTAGTTGTCAGACCAAAAAACCCAAAATACATACCCAAGGTAAAAGTGCCTTGCATGAATATACATCATGTATCTGTGATGGCTGCTGACACCTTTAAAATGGAGGTTAAAGCAGTTTAGAGGAAATTAATAGTAAATCATGTGAAAATAATTTACTATAGTATTTGCATTAGAATAGCCTACAAGCAACTGAGCTTTAGGTCTGAACTGAAAATCAAGTGGCCCAGCCACTTCTTATATGCAGATTTATATCCTTGACTGAGGTGAGTAGCTGCCCTGCTTACATTAGTAAATGCTTTTTGTGTGTTAATTGCTCTGGGCCTGTCTCTGTCTATATCCATCTGCACCTTCAAAAATTTGAATCTCAGGCTGTTCAGAAATAAGTGAAACATATTTGTGATCTAAGGTGTTTGCATCATATAAATTATTCTCTCTGTACTTGTAATCTGACCATAGTATTCATCAATATTTGTTATCCCTTCTTCATTTTTTGTAGAAAGCTGAAGAAAATGCAGAAGGAATGGCATCTGGTCTTGGTCCTGATGGAGAGGTATGAAGTCTTACAAAGGATTGGGTTTTTTTCTTCTTGTTGGTTTTTGGTTTAAAAAAACCCCAACTTTCCAGTGGTTATTCTGGATTGTGTGTCATGGCTGTGGCTTAGAAAAGAGTTAAAATGACAACTGTTCTAGGAGCTGTTGTTTATAAACAGAACTAATAATTACCCAGGTTAACATTTATGCTAGCCTCTCACTATTCCTAAAATTGATGACTAAACGAAAAGCATTACCCAGTCTGTCACTGAGTGTGAGGAGTCTGCCTCTCAGTTTTGTAATGTGCTTACAAGAAATACTTTTCTTGCAGTGTATATGTAGACAGCTTCGAGCTCGTAAACACCATATAGTCCATCTTCTCATCTTTATAAAAAATAACATTATTGACATTGCATGTAATTACCTCAGTCACAGGGCAGAGTAGTGTTATGATGGATTAAGACATCTGAAAGACCTTTCTTCCTCAGAAGCAAATGTAAATGAGTATTTTTTCTGTGTCATTCTTCAAATAATATCATTCATTCAGTAGCAGAGCATATGCTGCTTCATTCAGAGCTCTTAGTGCAATTTTTCTATTCCACTTCATTTTTATATGAAGACTTTATACAGACATTTTATATAAGTTCTTTTGAATTGTATTTACTGTTTTAGAATTTTTTCTAGAGCACTTTCTGCTCTCTTTTTGTGCTTGAAAGTGATAGTTCTGCTAATGTAATTAGAGCAAAATGCTGTAATATACTTGTACTTGCACAAGAAAAATGCATATAACATTTCCTGTAACTTCAGTATTAATGGAAATTGGCTAAGTTTTGTACTGTCAGTCGCTGTATTTAGAACTCTTCAGAATTAGGTTTTTTTGCTCATATATATCTATTTGGAAAATATTCATGGGTAGGAACAGCATTAGAAGGCAAAAAATTTTGAAGTAAAAAATACGTGATTAAGCAGGGCAAAGAAGTAACATAAGGAGTGATTATACTCTTCTAGTTTTATTACAATACAGATAAGTAAGAGATTTTGTTCTTACAGGTGCTTCATCACGTTAATTGAAGAAGTTAGGACAGTAAATCTTTAAAAAAGGCCTTAACTTAGAAAGTTAACTGAATTGTTTGATTCTTGTTTCTCAAAAAAAAACCCAAAAACCAGGCCACTGTATGTTTTTTGTTACATATGTCTGTTGGTATAAATAACAGGATTAAATGCCTATAAGAATAGGTACCTTGTGTCTTGATTTGCAAAAACCAGTAGTGTACTCTTTTCAATGCTGTTCCTGTTAATTTACTTGGGATACTGGGATATATTTGTGGATGTCACATAGAACATGTTACATGCAGAAGTACTTTGAGTCAGTGATTGCTTAGTGGGAAAATGTGGCATCTGGTAACAAAACTTCACTTGCAATGAAGATTGGAAACTTCCAGTTCATTCAGAACTGGAATTTTGACAGTGCTACTAGTTCTTTTTATTATGTATGAGGAGCATGAAGTTCAGTTTCCTTATGGTGTAAAATTTCACTTGAATTTTTAGCCCATAGATGAGAGCAGTCAGATGAGTGACCTTCCAGTCAAAGTGACTCACACTGAAACAGGCAAAGTTCTTCTTGGACCAGAAGCACCCAAAGCAAGCCAGCTGGATGCTTGGCTGGAAATGAACCCTGGGTATGTAGTTGGTGTAACAAGTAGACTGTTTGTTCTATTTGCATTGATATTTTTCATGTTATGCTTTCTTTCTTGTTTACCAATTCTATTCTTGTTTTTATTTCTTATATATAAGCTGAGTAGGAGATGTGTTGAACCTACTACCTCCTCCTTTTAACTATAATTCACAATCTTTTTGTCATTTTTATACAGCTATGAAGTTGCTCCCAGATCAGATAGTGAAGATGAAAGTGGCTCTGAATATGAGGAGGAGGTATGTATCTTTAAAAGGAAATACTGTGACAATGCAGTAAAAAAAATTACTTATTTCATATTTCATTTTCCCTTTCTTTGTAATGAAGAGAGGGGAAGTGGTAGCAGATGAGCAGGTGCTTTAAGACAGGAAACAGGAAAACAAATTGATTCTGTAATTCTTGATTTATAGCAGTTGTTCTTTATATACACTTTAAATGCCTAACTGGTAATAGTGGTTAGGAAGAGTAAATATTTTACTCTGATTATTAATAGTAATGAATCAGAGAATTAAGCAGGTTCCTGTTTTAAAATACATCTCAGAAAACGCTACATTGTGTCTTTGTGCTGAATGAAATTAGCATCTTCAAAGTTTTTGCACTGAAGGTTTTATAGGCAATAAAATAACATGGCTACTACTTACATATTATGTTTCATAAAACTTTGGGATGTGCCAGGGATTTATATTCAAAATTTCCAGGGTAGGGTTATTTGATTCAGTATTTGGATCGTGATTTAAATACTGTTATTACAAAAATTCTAAAAGGAATCTTGTAATTAACCCACACAAAGATCCCAGCCTTGCAGGGTCATTACATTACGTACTAGAATAGTGATACTTGCGTGGCATTTTCAGATCAGCACTTTCTAAAGGAGAGCAGAGGTGAGGAATAGAGAATAACCATGTTCAATCAACAGCCTGGTAGCAGAAGTAGGTGATCTCAGATCTCCTAAGTTTAGCAGTCTTTACCTTACTAGACCAAACAACCACTGAAACTGACTGGACTGTGTGATGTTATGGTGTGTCTTTGTGGGAGTAATTCCTGGTAATGTAACACATCTTTTAGTATTAAGGTAGGAGAGAGGGGCCTGATACCTGTCAGACTTTAGAATCTCACTTAGTGAGATTTTAAGTTGTTTGCTATCTGCTGCAGCTGTAGCCAAAAGGCAAGTTATTTCAAAAAGAGTAAAAATAACTGGTTTTAAAAAAATTATGAAACTAGAAGCCTGTATAAGTGTACTTGGCAGGTTTTTTTAAGCCTTATTAATTTATCACACATCTAGAGTACAATGTAAAAATAAACATGGAATACTCTCTATGAATATAAGAAAGCCTTTGGGAAGTCAAGATGATTACAGGGGAAAATAATTTTTATTTCAAAATATCATGACTTCCTGCTGGTTAATGTATGTCAAAAATTAATCTTTTTTTTTTTTTTTTACACGGCAGTGAAGTTTTATTGCAGAATAGGTGTAAATTGAACCTTATGGTTCAGATGTCTGTCATAAAGCACTGACCAATGAAAGCTACGAGTATGAGAATGCCAGTTGAAAGTGTGACTGAGGAACATGTTACACTTCCCAGCACTTCTGTTCTTTCTCTGTATTCTGTAGGATGAGGAAGAAGAATCAAGCAAATTAGAAACAGATGAGAAGATACTCCTGGATCCTAACAGTGAGGAGGTTTCTGAGAAAGATGCAAAGCAAATCATTGAGTGAGTCTTCCTTAAGTGCTATTTATTAGGAGCTGTGATTTCTTACAGTAGCATTTCACAAGAGTAGCTTTCTCTGGATTAGAGTGATGTTTTGTACTTCTGTGGTATAAATATCTGTGGTCTAAGGAACATGATCATTTAGTTGTATACTCTTTGTGTACAAAGGGTGTAATCTTGCACCCTTTGGTGTACTCACCTCACTCACAGCTGAGGACTTGAGCTGTTTCTTTAGACATTTGTATGTAAGCCATGGTCAAAAGATAACTTGTTTGTATTCCATTTTCCAGGACAGCCAAACAAGATGTGGATGATGAGTATAGCATGCAATACAGCGCTAGAGGGTCTCAGTCCTACTACACTGTTGCTCATGCAATCACCGAAAGGGTGGAAAAGCAGTCTTCCCTTCTTATCAATGGCACATTAAAGCATTATCAGGTGAGAGATCATTGAAACAATAAAATACCTAAAATTTGGAATTGTGCCCAACATTTCAGTGTGGTATTTCAAATGGCAAACTGAAAATTTGTTTAAAAATACAAAGGCTCTAGTGGGTTAGAATTTGGAAGTATGGATAAGGCAGGTGACACCTGTCACAGATAATGTTACTGCTTGAATAACACAAATTTTCAGCAGCTACCACTACCTTTTCTTCACTGCAGGTGAAAAATAATACTTTGATTTTGGTATCCTTCTCATTGATGTGTAATTTCATTTCTTACTGTTTCAATTTGTGTTGGATTAGGAGTATTTTCCTTCTTCCAGTAGTTAAAAGTTTAGAATTTTATTTTTAATTAAGATCCTAATATTTCAGGGCAGTGATAGATACAATTTGAAAATAAGAAAAATATTTTGCTATGGAGGTTGGTGTCACATATTTTTCACAGACTTTTACTGGATTTAGTAGCCAAGAACTTCGATATAAGCTAGATTTACCTGTGATTGAAAATATCCTTGACGCATATTTTCTACACTTCTATTGTCATACAGCCTTCTAGTTAACTCCAACAACTTGCATTTTTTCTCTAGTCAGAACATTGTTTATGCATCTATATTTATGTATCTCCACATAAAGAATAATGATGCAGGCAGGATAGCTTTCCTCTTCTCTGTTCTGAAGTAACTTTGTAGCTGGGACACACAGTGACACTACAGATTGCAGTCAGCTCTTGATGACTTAATAATAAATATGAATCAATCCACATGTAAAGCCAGTAATTTGGCAACATTATTTTGGATACTGTCTTGTAGGGAGAACAGACGATTACTTCAAGAGTGCATTGTAGAGTTTTCTTCTGAACTTTTCTCAGGCCACCTAATTTCCTGCACTCTCCATGCATGAAACACACCAAAACACTGGATATGAGAAGTAGAAATTTCACACGTCCATCAGTAGTGTGATACACACGCGTGGAAATCTGTCTGACAAAGGAGTAAGGCTTTCTAGCAGAATTCCTTGGAGTGTGAAATGCTGTTACGTGGACACTGCTAAGCTACAGAGCTCTGGCTTCCTTCCATCTCTGGAATTTTATACACAAGGAATGTTTGGACAAAGGTGGCCTGCTCTGATGCGGAGTTTTGGATGGCAGAGTGGACATCTGCTGTAGGAGCTTTAACATACCAGTGATACAGTTGGCAGGCATGAGGCTTAAGTGTTTCATGCAGTTTTGACAAGTTTGGTTTTGAAAGATTTTCATTGAGACAGGCAATTGTAATGTAGTGAAATACAGACAGAAAGTTTTAGCATTTGAGAGTGTTGAAATAGGAGAACAAATCCTTGCAGTGGTGTTTATCAGCCTTGCCGTGAGTGTCTCTGTTGCTTTGTGTGCAGTAGAAAAACCTTTCTACATGAAATCTGACTTCATCTTACAGAATGTTTTAAACAGGAATGATGATTTCCGTGTAAAGAGAGACAGGGCTCCCCATGCATATAGTATTACTAAAGGAAATACAACTTGTAAGTAGACAGGCACATCAGAACATTAGCTCCATACTGCTGATTTATTATTAATTCTTTCTGTGAGTTTTAAATAACTGAAATTCTTACTCTTCATTTCAGCTGCAGGGACTGGAATGGATGGTTTCTCTCTATAATAACAATCTGAATGGAATTTTAGCAGATGAAATGGGACTGGGAAAGACAATACAGACTATTGCTCTCATCACTTACCTGATGGAGCACAAAAGACTCAATGGCCCCTATCTCATCATTGTTCCCTTGTCGTAAGTAATGGGTCTCATTCTGGCATTATTGTCCTAAGCATTGCAGATTGTTTTATTTGGAGCACAGCACACTGGCAGAACCAGAAGCCTGGTAAAACACTTGCTTCTATTCATTTTGGCAAACTGTATTGAATTTACTGTAATTCACTCTTAAGCCAAAAGAGGGGGATGTTACTTCTTTCCTTGTTACATGCATGCGCTTCACCTTTCAGCTTTTAACTCTCATTTTAGAAAAATGTTGCTTAATTCTTTAAGCAGCTGATGCCTCACCTGATACTATGCAAGCATACTTCAATGAGGTTGGTCTTTTAAATGCTGTATAGGTAGCCCTGGATATAGGTAGCCTTGATAGATAGACACAGTTCTGTCAGGTGTGCAGATTATGGTTGTTTATTGTGCTGCCCCCCTTTTTGCTTTTCCTTAGCTTTCCGAAATGCTGCTTGTTTTATAAAATTCTTGTAATGCATTTTCCTTTCTCCAAAGGTCAGGTGTGGGGTTTAGTGATTTTAATAAAAAATATCAGTCATTGTAGAACTGCTATAGGATGTTGAGGACTTTGTTTTCTTTATGTGTAATTGACTTGATTGATGTTGAGAGATTCCCTGGTAATTTCATTAGCTGTTTTTTCCACCAGTTGTGCTGAGCATGCAGATTTATTCTGGAATTAGGATAAATTTGATTTGTGGTCATCTCTTGATTTCTTTTGAGGTGTCCTGTCTTCTGGCTGTGCTGTAGTAGTAACTGATTAAGATAAATGCCACAGGTGTGCCTAGTTGTATGAATGCAAATGAAAAGCTCAGTTTGAAAAGAAACAATTGGGAGAACATCTATAAAACAAAAATAGGGGGAAGTCTTATTAATGTCAATTTTTATAGGGGCAGAGTAAAACAGTTGATGTCTTGTAAGTACTCCAGTGGGTTTGTTTTTTTTAAGTGAGAGGAGCTGAAAATTCTTTCTTGCATACATTTTAAAAACTGCCTTTCTCTCCCTTTTCTACATTGCTAATATTGCTGCTATCATTGGTCCAGTAAGAAGGAAAGAAAAAAAAGCAAGCAGCTGAAAAACCTTGAGGTCATTTTTTGCTGTTGTCTTGTGATAGCAGTTATGTATGATATAGCAACTTTTTTATTGGGATCAAACAGCAGAAACAGTGCAAGAATGGATCCTCATAGTGGTGGTGCTGACACTATGAGTAGTTTTGCTCAAGTAGAGCACAGATGCAGTCTATTATCAGTTTTGTTGGGCTGTATTTGAAAAGCTGAAATGTCCATTTCTGGATAATAAGTCTAATATAGAAGAACTTGAAAATCTCATTTTCTTGTCCAGAGATCCTGTTCTTATCATTAATATGTTCCAAAGTATAAAGGTGCATGTAAAACCCTACTTCTACTGGTTTCAAGAAGGGCCCTGAATATAAGCTGAATGAGTGTTTCATACATTTCTTTCTGGTTACTTCCCTCCGAGATGCTTGTATTTTATTGCAGTATATGAAGTGCATTTTTAAAATATGTTGTTATTTATAGGGGTGGATTACATAAAATGTGTTGAAAAGCTGGCAACCACTTGAAAACATTTATAAAGTTTGATCTGCAGATGATGTAACATTACTTTTTCTCTCTAATCTCTATGATAGGACTTTGTCCAATTGGACATACGAATTTGACAAATGGGCTCCTTCTGTGGTGAAGATATCCTACAAGGTTTGATTTGCTTTTTATATCACTGTAAAATTGAAAGAACGAGAAACTAGAGACAGTTTTTCCTCTGTCTCTGCAAGCTTCTAAACTATCTGCTCATCAGGTTTTGTCATGTATATGAGGTACTAAGCAGTGTGTGTTAATCATACTAAGAAGACTACAATAAGCTGCAAAAGACTGTAGAAGTGAAACAGCTGTAAATCACTGTACAAAATGCAGAATAAAATAGTTTATTATCACATTTACAAGGCTTCTGCTGAGAGTTATGAACGGTAACTACCTAGCATTTTATTCCTAGCTAAATACTTCCTTGTGTGGGTACAGTAATAGTGATATAACCACTGGATTTATACTTCCATGAGCCCTATAAGCAGCTCTACAGTCTAGCAGGGGTTTAGGGAAAGTGCTCTGAGAGAAATTCTGGAGTTATGTCAATCTATTGCTCACAGTGTGGTGGGATTGCAGGTTCATCTGGTTGCTTATTGTCTTCTCATTCATAAAAACAATGTTTCTTCTTCATCAAAGTAAAGAATAACAACCCACATGTCTCTCTCTTCCAGGGTACACCTGCGATGCGCCGCTCGCTCGTTCCTCAGCTTCGAAGCGGAAAATTTAATGTTCTTTTAACTACTTATGAGTACATAATAAAGGACAAACATATCCTTGCTAAGGTAATTTTAACTATTATTCTCTACAGTAAGACCCAGTAAGTAGAGGCAATACAAAGAAAGTAATTTGAAATTACTTTTCATTTTTATAATCATGTCAATGCTACTGCTGTTGCATGTTTCTGTTCCTTCAAATGTCAAATTCTCAATACCCTCAGAAGCATTTGCTTGAGACACCTTCAAGTGGTGCACACCACAAAACACATTTTTGTTTCATAGGAAAATTCTCAGTTGTCCTGTCCTTCAGTAAAAGTTAAACCTTCCATTTGTGTTCCTGTTCTTTGGTTTATGATTGAACTTCCCAGTCACAGCTCTCCGTAATGTAATCACTAGGGTTTTCCTGAATGTGGCCAGGAAAATAATCCCTTTTTGCAGTTCTGTCATTCTTTCTGTACTGTATACTTTCCTTTCCTTGGAAGAACATGACTTTTTTCACCTCTGCATAATATTCAGCCTAATCTGCATCAGTGACTTTTAACTTTTTCTGTTATTTCTGTCCTGAAGCTCACTCTTATTAGGGCCCTTCCAGCTATGTTGTCACTTTTCCCCACATGACTAAATAGTTATAGCATGAATTTCGTATCAAGACTGAAGAGTCTACACATTGCAGTTCTTAGGGCTCACTGTCTCTCTACAGGTAGGTATCAAATACAACGAATTTAAAAAACCTTACTGTACTGTAAGGCTATTTTATGTGCACACAAAGCAGAGGTATTTTGCTATACAGAGAAACCATATTGGTCCTCCTGTAGTTTTGTTGTTCATTTTCATTTCATTTGTCACATACTGCATATTGCTGCATTTTACTTGTTCGTCCTCTCTAACAAAAAATGCATTTTCTTAGCATCATTCTGAGTGCTTGGAAACAGCTTGAGACTACATAGTGTTCCTTTTCCTTTATTTTTTTTTCACTCTTTCTGAAAGATAGGAAGGACAGCACCATGCCATTCATCCTGTCCCAGGAGGTGGAATTAGGTAGCACCTGTGAAAGTACAAACTGAGGCCTTCCCAGTCATATGGTCAGTGTGGCACTCGTGTTCACTGTCCATGTTGTTGTAGTACAAGTGGTAACAGAGAGCTTGAAAAACAGCTTTCAACATCTGCTGTGACTGCATTTAATATTTCATATTAAGAAATAGAAACTTTAGTTGAAAATGCAGTAAACTGAGGTGTTTTAATTATGCTGCTTTCTTCTCAAGTGAAAACATAGGATTAGCTGGAATGAAATAAAGTTCAGGGTTGCTGCTGTTTATGAGCATACTTAGCTTTATCAGAAAATGCTTTTGTCTCCTGTCAAGGTTCTTGTTACAGACAGATTTATTTGCAGTTTATGTGCTTTCTTTTCCACCGTGAACCATATTCTGGCCTTGAAGAGCCAGTGATTCTAATCTCTTTCCCAGAAATGGAAAGAGCCAGCTGTTAGCTGTTTCAGTTCCAGTCAGAATCAATGTCAGACTGAGCATACCTAGTGTTTGTCTCTTATGTTTGTTGCTAGCAAGGACACTGATAGTTGCACATAATGCTTGATTTGGCTCTCCTCGAGGTTGAGACTGATGAGTGTCTCAGGCTTTAAAGTATTTTTGTTCTGTGCTTTTTGGGAGGAACTTGGCAAGCTCTGGCCTGCTCTGACTTCACCAACTTTTCTTTTTCTTTCAGATTCGGTGGAAGTACATGATAGTAGATGAGGGCCATCGCATGAAGAACCACCACTGCAAGCTGACTCAGGTCTTGAACACTCACTATGTGGCCCCTCGGAGAATCCTGCTGACTGGGACTCCTTTGCAGAACAAATTGCCTGAACTTTGGGCTCTTCTCAATTTCCTTCTTCCAACCATTTTCAAGAGCTGCAGCACCTTTGAGCAGTGGTTCAATGCTCCATTTGCCATGACTGGAGAAAGGGTACTGTGGCAGTTGTTTTTTTTTTAAAGATCAGAAATAAACCACTTTGATGAAAACAGAAAAGAGCTTACACAGAAGGCTTAGTGTTTGAACTTGCACTGGTACTTAGGAATTTAACATAAGTAAAAAACTCCTTTCTATAATACCAAAATTTTAATATTTAAAGCGTACCTTCTGACTCAGAGTCAATTTGGTTATAAGAGGCAAATAATTATTGCACGTTCTTAACTTTTCATGTGGGAGGAGACATTACCTAATATGTTTGAGTTGCCTTGTAGTGACTTTTATAAACTTCTCTAGGTGGACTTAAATGAGGAAGAAACTATTCTGATCATCCGTCGTCTCCATAAAGTGCTTCGGCCCTTCTTGCTGAGAAGACTGAAGAAGGAGGTTGAGTCTCAGCTGCCAGAAAAGGTTTGCAATGAGAGGAGTTTTGGAAGGGGTTTAATATTCTTCCTAAGCATTAAGTAATGTCCCGTTTTCAGATTTATTTTCTGGAAGAGGACTTCCTCAATGTTTGTTTGTTTATACCTCTTCAGAGAAAACTGGCCACTGAGGAAGCCTGATTACCTGAAGTGTCTGCATTCTCAGGGTTCCTCACCAACCTTAAATGTGTTTGTTGTAACCACTGTAAGATAGGCAACTTCTTTGCATTAGACTCTGGTTTCAATTTATGAGTCAGCCATACACGGAGGATAAAATTCTGTCCTGTGCCACCCTCCTTGCACTGTGCTGAAGCTAATTTATTGAAATTTCTTAAGGACTACTGCACTTTATAAAGCAGGCACAATTTGGTCCTGTATTACCATCATTCCAGGAGTTGTGTGAAGTGCCTTGTTGAAATTGCACAAGTATTTTTAACTGGTGGCATTTGAATTCAGAATATAAAATTATTTTCTGATTTCAAATGAAATCAGTTTTATTTCTGGGTAACTCATCCCACTGTGTCCTCCTCTGCAATTATGCATCCCTCTTCCAGAATAACAACAGCAACTAAAGAAAAAAAAAAAAATTGAAGGTGTGGTAAGGAAAAGTTGGTTTTAAGGTAAAGTGGATTAAAACCATACCAAACTGCAATATTTGTAAGGTGTGTTATGAGCTGACTGACTAAATGAATGAAGACTCTGTCCAGATGCTTAGAGGCAATACAAAGAAAGTAATTTTTAAATTACTTCTCATTTTTATAATCATGTCAATGCTACTGCTGTTGCAAATTTCTGTTCCTTCAAATGTCAAATTTTCAGTACCCTCAGAAGCATTTATTTGAGAATAAAATATGCTTGTATTTGAAAACAATACTGAAATCAATCAATATTTATCAGTATTTGATAAATCAAATAATAGGCATTGGAGGGGGAAAATTTTCAAGTTGCAGACACACTCATACTCAGAAGACTATGTTTCTTTTTGTTGCCATTATCTTAAAAAAAGGAGTTTATGCAACCATGAGGATTGAACCTGGGGACTGAAGCCTGCTAGTCAGGTTCATTTGCTCTTCCAAATACTGGTAAAGAAGCCACTGAAGAAAGTTGCTTCTCTTTAAGGAGTTTAAACTCCTGTCTTTCTGAGAAGAATATAACCTGATGATTTTCTTCCTGTTTATTTATTCAACATTAGAAATCTTACACATAGTCGTTTATTCATAGCTTGAAAGATTTCTAGCCACTACAATGGTTATGCTGCAGTTTTTATTTGACATAACTTATTAAAAACATAGTGACTATAATCTGGACATTGGGCAATAGAAAAAATTACATAAAATTGGTGTGTGAAGTCTTTTTGTTACTGTCCTTATATCTAGTATGGAGTTAAAAACTAAGAACAGTTTTACAAAGCTGAACAAGTCAGCCTGAATGTAGGGGTCATGCAGTACTGTATTAATTCCCAGTGTTTTATAGTGGATGTGGATAAAATGGTGTATTTTAATGACAGCCTAGATAAACATGCCAATTAGACTTTATGGGGTATTCTTAATTGCTAGATACATACTGATGATATTTTTATAATGCTTTGCTTTATATTTTTATAATACTTAAGAGACACAATAAATTCCATTGGTTATTAAACATAAAATACTTTTTAGTTGCATGTTAAGTATAAAATTATTCTAAATTATTTTCTAGCTTTTAAAAATTACAGAGTGTGAAATAAAGTATGTTTGGTAAAACTGCAGTTGCATCCTTAGGATTCAGCTGTCTTACTGCAGTCATGGATAATCTTTTGAGATACTCATTTCTGTGTTTGCAGTTGGATTGCTGGTTGTTGAAATTTTATGTGGAGTTATGGTATAGATAAAAGATTAGTAGGATTGTTTTGTTTTGTTTTGTTTTGTTTTGTTTTGTTTTGTTTTGTTTTGTTTTGTTCTAGAATGACAGGAACCTAAAGTTAGATCCTACTAACATTATTATGTCAGTGTGTTTATGGTTTCTGATTTTTTATTTTATGCCAGGTGGAATATGTGATCAAATGTGACATGTCAGCCCTTCAAAAGATCCTGTACCGTCACATGCAAGCCAAGGGGATACTTCTCACAGATGGGTCTGAAAAAGACAAGAAGGTACAAAAGAAAAGCTAAAATACGAAGGAAGTAACATATTATGAGTAAACATGTTGACACTATGATTTCTGTTCTATAAAAAATGTGTAGACTCTTGCTGCAGGTATCTCTCATGGGAAGAGAAATTTCAGGCATGCCTTTCAGTTACAAGCCTGCAGCTGTTCACTGGGAGAAGCTTGTGTTCAGTGTCGTTTGCAGTGCCTTTCTGCAAGCAGGCACTGTTTGAGAAAAAACTGCATTTCCCTTGGCTGAGCTTAATTGAATAATATATCTGAGTAATTGTGATTGTGGCAATGATGGCTGCAGAGGGTCATATATTTTGTCTTTCAGAGCTATTAGTTAAATCTTGTTTCAGTCACCTAGGACTGTATACTTGCATTCATGCTTACAAGGTCTGTTAGTGACAAAATTCTTTAAGAGATCAGTAAGATTCAAAGTTACATAGTCAGATTTAGACTTTGTATTAGTAAACGTTGGTTATGCTGTCATGGGGTTTGATCCAGTCAATACAGAGTAAAGATTAAATTGCCATTCATAACTTTTCACCTGATAACAAGGTGTAGTAAATGTGAAATTCTTAAAACAGACACGGCAGAATATCTAGAATGCAAGAGCTTCAGTTTGCCTCCTCTTGTGTGTATATTGCTCATGCAGTGCACATACAGCCCTTCCATAATCCATTTTCATGTTGCATTGGTACAGTAGGTGAATTTTCTATTCAGTATCTTACTTTACCTTTCTAGTTCTTTGCAGTCAAATTATTTTCTCTACTGGTGCTTAATTAAACTCCAGGAAAAGGGTTCTTTTTCACTGGATGTTGAAAGGCATCTTCATAGTTTGAACACTTGTTAGACATTAATTCCTGTTCCTCAGTTGTATTTTTAATGCAGTTTCACAGTTTGATGTCTTTATATTTGTCCTAAAAATTTCATTTTGTATTACAGTCTTCTACTTCCTTTTCTGGTCTCTTTCTTTCATCTACTCAGATGCTTTTGTGTATGTTGTCCTACCTGTTTCTCTACCTGGCTTTGTGATTAACCAGTCTCAAAATTGCCTTTGCTGTCTTCTGCACACTTCCCTTGCCTTCCTCTCTCCCCAAGGGGATAAAATTTTTCCATTCTTGCGACCTTCTCCTAGCTTTTTTTTTCTTTAAATGTTTAATTAAGCTCTCTTAACCACTGGTGCCTGTTGGCAGCAGAGGGAGGTGGTGGTTAAGGCTGCTTGCCTTCAATGAGCAAACAACCATTGTGTTAGGAAAAAATCTTGTTTTTCTGCAGCTGTGGCCTGGACCCAGCTGAGATTAGAGACAATTCACTCACATGTCTCTAGACATCCGAGACATCTCTAGATACCTAGAAATCTCTAGGAAATTATTTTTACAATAAATATGGAACTGCACTTTGGAGAAAATTTGAGACGATCTTGGAAAGAACAAAACCAAGTTTTAAATATGTGGAGTACCCCCTTCAAATGGATAATCTCTACTCTAGATCAAAGTTACAATTTCAGTGTACTTCTGAGAAAAGATTGTAATATTGCTAGTATATATTGTAATGAAGTACTGTATTTTCCCCTAGTTCACAACTCTAAATTGTTAAATTGTTTCGGCTGAGATTTTTAAAATAAATCCAAATTAGTCATATAATAAGCTTGGAATATTGATGCCACTCTGATTACATTTTTATAAAATGGAAACAATACAAAATGACTTTTGAAAGAAACAAGTTTTTGTCAATGTTAGTGTGACACAATGTTCTCAAACTTATATTGACCAGCTGGAGTTAGTTTTTAACCATACAGTTTAGTCTGGGACACATGCTTGTCTGATGAGTGTCCTGATTCTGCAAGATTAACTGTAGTGTATGTTTTCAGAATATACTTCCTTAAATAATATGACTCATGAATTTGGTAAGCTTTAACAGTTTAGTACCTGTGGCCTGATGTTTTACTCAGTCTGGATTGAGAAAGCCATGTATAGAGTTAACAGACTGGAGAAGTTAGTATGGAATTGAAAAGAATCCAGCTAGAATTACTTCCTGTTAGAGGGTTCAGACACTATGGAGTTTGTATGGCTTCATAATAAACAGTATAAATAATCAGGACAAGAGATGCTCTGCTTCCCACCAAGAACACTGCAGGTAGAAATGTAGTGCACTTCATGGATTACTCCAGGTCTTTCTTTTTCATTACAGAGCATCTTTACGACAGCTGAATTTATACAGCAAGACAACTGTACAATAGTTTGGTTTTCTTCATTTTAGCTGTTGTGGTTTGGCCTGGTTTGTTTTTTTCTTATTGGGGAGTTTTGTTGTTGCTTCCTTTTGGGTTTTTTTTATTAGTGATGATGTACTTGGGATAAAAATATTTTAAAAGGGTATATTCATAAGCTAGGAAATCAATCATTTGGTTTGCATCGTTTGTATCCCTAGGGAAAAGGTGGAGCGAAAACTCTGATGAACACTATCATGCAATTGAGAAAGATATGCAATCACCCATACATGTTCCAACACATTGAGGTAAGACTGATAGGTTTGATTTTTGAGAGTTGTTTTAATTCAGATTGCTGGGATAATAGAAAACTGCTAAAGCTTATGTCTGTGGGAGGGGACATCTCTGTCTACATAATTTATACTGGAAACGGCAGATTTGAAAAAAAAACATGTATTACAGTCAACAAGTGTCATATTTTTATTTATAATGCAAAGTCTCTCTTTAAAGTATTTAATTTTATAGAGCAGTATCTTAAAAAAGTGAAGGGTTTTTTGTTAAGACAATCCAGAGCAACTTGGTATTCACACACACTGAATTTATTACATGTAGACACTGATTCAAAATGTCATGTGTAGAATCTTTTTTAGTAGTTAGCAGATTGCTAATCTTCTACAGTGTCAACTACAATTGTTCTATTCCATCCATCTTGTATTTTCAGCAAAAATATACTAACTATATAGCATCTTTCAATAAGACCTAAGTATATGAATATATTACATCTGAAAAGATAGGAAGTGTCATAAATATCTGGAATATAGCCAAATTTAGGAAAATATAATCAAGTACCTACTGTGATTTATTATTATTACAATTGTTGTTGTAGTTTTCACTCTTCATGATCTTGTATGCTGAGTAATGAAATTGAGTAATTTGCAGATGGATCTTCTGCTGATCAGTATAAATTGATAAACTGATATCCTACCATATTTGTGTTCTGGTAAAATGCAAGCTTCAGAAATCACTTCTGCAAATCATGACTTTCAGATAATAGTACAGGAAAGCATTAAGCAGAGCACTGTTGCCACAAGGTGGTTTCCAAGAGTACCAACATCATTGAACTCAAGCCGCAATACTTATTTAATTTCATTTCTGTAAGAATGCATAGTTTTTGGTTGCAGTGTAGTTTGTAATATGTTTATTGCTTGTAACTTTGCAGGAATCCTTTGCTGAACATCTGGGCTACTCAAATGGTGTCATCAATGGGTAACTCTCTGTTTTTTCCTGCTGTCCATAGTGGTGTATAGGAATTAATGATCACATTCTTTTTCTGGGAGCTATGTGTTAGGAAACTCAAGCATTTTATACAGAGTAGTATATATTTTATATATATACCTGTAACACAGGAATATATAAGTATAATATATTATACAGGTAGCACAGGGTACATATGTAAAGCAAAACCATACAAAGAGGAAGTTTAGGGCACATATATAAAGCAAAACCTAATAGTTCTATAGCAGTACTAATAGTTAGAATAGTGGAAGTGTTATGAGATCTTTTTATGACTGTCCATCTCTTTCAGGGTGGCAGACAGAAAAGACTCGTGTCTTCTTTTCCCCTTATTTGGAAATAATATATCATCTGAAATTCATTGGGATGACTCTTTGGAGATATCCATTACTAGTTCCTTCTCTTTCTTGTTATTTTTGCCTTCTACTTTTCCTTCTTTACTATCTCTTTTCCAAATTAAAGTAGCATTTCTTCTATTACCTGAAATGAAAAAGACTTGATTTATTTTTCTTGACACTGTGCAACTGTCAAGTTAATGGATGCTTTTTAAACCAAAAGAGTGTATCATCCACCTGACTTTCTTCCTGTCTAGGTTTTAATGATAATTTTTTTTCCTTATCTGGTACACCAGAGTGTTTGTGTCCTTAGCTAGTATACCAGAATACTTGTCCCTGAAACAGTCTAGTCTTTGGCTGGTTACAGATTTATGCATATCAGAAGGCTATGTATCATCTGGAGTTTGTGCCATTGCTAATGATAAATCATATTTTGAGAGTACAGACTCAAGGTTAGAGAAAAGTGGCGTGAAGTTTATTTCTGTAAGGTGTATCACTGTGGTGCTGACTCTGACATTCTGTTTACTTCTATTCACTTTCTGGGTTATGGGTGGAATTTCAGTGCTAGGAATCAGTTTTGCAATTCTTTTTATAGAAGATAAGAGAATAACTAATCAAAGCAGCAAAACACTATTCAGGACAACTAAGGCTGTATGGCTGAAGGCTCCTGTATCAGACTCCTGGCACTATCTCCACATATTAGCTCAGATTGCAATATTTTACTTCCATGTGCATGATAGTTGAGTGGAAAGGGAGTTGTTTCCAACAAATGCCTGATTAATACAATTTGAAACTGCAGTTTCAGTTGAAAGTTGTTTTAATGCCAGTTGAAAACAGAATAGCAGGTGAATGTCTAAGCTTATAGATTGCCTGTCTAGCTGAGAAATAACATTTGTTTTAATAACTAATGAAAAAGAACTGAGTGCGTGAAACTCAACAGAGTTTTTGTAATTGAAGAAAAATCAGGAAAACAGGACTTCACTTGTGTTTATTTTAATCAACGTGCAATTTTAAAGAAAGAAAAGTGCTATTAGTCTTGTTCAGATTAAGTAAATTCCTCTTTTTGTTAGGCTCTGGTATGATACTGACTACAGGCTTTTAAATGCGGGCTCATTCTGGCATTTGCTGTGCTGCTTCTTGAAGCACTACCCCCCAAAGCACTACCCCCCCTGCCCGCCCCCCGTGGGCTGCTGTGCTAGCTCAGTTTCTGGGGAGCTTTGGGGGAATATGCTTCGGGAATAGGGTAAAAGATTCAGAACAGGCTCCTACCTCAGGGGGATGTTCCAAGACTTTATTCTTGAAGGTAGTCCTGGGGGCAAAGAGGGCGAACAAGGAGGAGCAGGGGTTTTTATCTGGTCTCTGTCTCGGGATGGATAGCTGGCACAGAGCCATAGGTCAGAGATAAGGGGAAGGTAGGGTTAAACTAAAGGTGACAGTCTCTGGGGGCGTTTTCTGGGGAAAAGCCATTTCCCCAGAGGAACGCAACATCTTCTCTCCAACAGAGCTGAGCTTTATCGGGCCTCAGGGAAGTTTGAGCTCCTCGATCGGATTCTGCCGAAGTTGCGGGCCACTAACCATCGTGTGCTTCTCTTCTGTCAAATGACATCACTCATGACCATCATGGAAGACTATTTTGCATTTCGGAATTTCCTCTACCTGCGTCTTGATGGTAAGCTAAGTGGAAACAATGGATAAGTACTAAGATAAGAGGCAGTATCCTTCAATAGTCTGGGCATGGGAGCCCTGGGTTCTCCTCATAGTGTTTTCATAACAGTGTTGTGTTGTGACTGTACAACAGAACAGAACAGGTTCAAAATACTGTTTCATTTCTGTATTTAGCATGAAATTATGCCAGTAGATCCTTCAGTGGCGTTTTATTAGAATTTTGCATATTCTTCCAGACAAGGTACAGAGAAGGACATACTTTTGCTTCTGTTGGTAGAAGTAATTTTCTCTGTCTCTTGAAGTGTTTTCTTTTATCTGTTTAACCTGCAGACTATTTGGTCAGTGGATTATTTTGGTAAACACTCAGGTCTGTTCCAGGAATGCAGATTATGTATAAATTTGCTGCTTAGAGACTCATCTCTTTTCCACACAGGGTTTAAAATCCAGGGTCCCAATCAGGCATCACTGTCTAAGTTGCCTGAAAATATTCTTAAAAGAAGAGATGATAATGCCAGTGTTAGGCCTATATTCCAATGGAATAAATTCATTTTTTTCTGTTTAAAATTCAACTGCTATCCTTCACAGGATAGGTGAATTTCAGTGTGATGCCTGAATTTCACAAGATCAAAAGCCTTAATTTCTTCCTGTGTAGATGTTTTATTACTTCGAGCAAAAGGATGGTTTAGAAACATTTTAGATACTATTATCTTTATTCTGTTCAGTATCCCTGTTGAATGTTCAGTGTCTTTGTGGATGATCTGGATGAGGGGATTGAATGTACCCTCAGTAGATTCACAGACAATTGATCTGCTGGAGGGCAGGAAGGCTCTGCAGAGGGATCTGGACAGGCTGGACCATGGGCTGAGGCCAATGGTGTGAGGTTCAACCAGGCCCAGGGCTGGGTCCTGCCCTTGGCTCACAACAAGCCCAGGCAGGGCCACAGGCTGGGGCAGAGGGGCTGGAAAGCTGCCCACAGGAACAGGAGCTGGGGGTGCTGGTGACAGTGACTGGACACGAGCCAGCAGTGCCCAGGTGGCCAAGGAGGCCAATGGCATCCTGGCCTGTAGCAGCAAGAGTGTGGCCAGCAGGAGCAGGGCAGGGATTGTCCCCCTGTGCCGAGTGAGCACCCACTGGAGAGGCCATACCACCAGTTCTGTGTCTCTCACTCCAAGAAAGACACTGAGGTACTGGAGCATGTCCAGAAAAGGGCAGCATTGCTGGTGAAGAGTGTGGAGCACAAGTCCTGTGATGAGCAGCTGAGAGAGCTGGGGCTGTTTAGCCTGGAGGAGGGTCAGGAGTGACCTGATTCTCTCTACAACTCCCTGAAAGGAGGGTTGGGTTCTTTTCCCAGGCAACTAGTAACAGGGCAAGAGGACACAGCAAGTCCTAGGTTGCAGGGGAGGTTCAGGTTGGACTTTAGGAGGCATTTCTTCACAGAAAGGGTGATTGGGCATTGGAATGGCCTGCCCAGGAACATGGGGAAGTCACCGTCCCTGGAGGTGTTTAAGGAAAGATTGGATGTAGCACTTAGTGCCATGGTTGAGCTGCAAGGTGATGTTTGCTCAAAGTTTAGACTCTATCTCAGAGGTCTTTTCCAATCTATTTGATTCTCTAATTGATTCCCACCGTTTTATAGAAGTTTTAAACCTGTTTGAAAGAAGTTTCCGTTTTGGTTGTCTTCCATGTTGATGATCTCTGCTTTGTACTGAGCTTCTTAAATAGTGATCATTTTTATTTAATGTTTAGTCTCACACATTGTAGTATCATACAGGACCAGCAGCATTCATCAGGATACTTTTTTAGTGGAGAAGCAATGATTTAAGATAAATAGAGAGAACAGTGTAAGTGAGACTTGGAAGTTTCTTCTGAACATTTTTAACAGTGTTTTAAATTGACTCTTAGCTTCATTCTTTATTCAGAAGAAAAAGTAGTACCAGAGATATTCTCAGCCTTTATAAATATTAATGAACATGAAGTTGAACCAATATTATCCTTAAATGTAAAATGGGGTTTGAAATGGACACACAAATGCATTATATCACTGTGTCACAGAAAGCCAAAACCCTCTGAAGAACCTATTAGCATGCTAACAAAGCCTCTTCACACCTCTGGCCTGCATGCGTTTTAACATTTCTATTAAAGAAGGATAAATTACATTGCATTTTGTATGTTTTAGATTACTTTACATTATGCGTTTTTAAATTAATTCTTTTTCATGCCAGAATGTTTATGGCAAGACACAGTATGGTAAATAAACCTCATTGTCTTTTTCAGGTAATTCATTAAATTAGATAAACACTATTTCTTCTTTTCCAGTTTCATAATGACAGATATATTCCATACTGGGATGCAGTCTATCCAGGTTCTGTCCAGCTGTGTTCTTACCCGGCATGTTTCCAATTCATGTGCTTGTGTGCTGGTTTGAAAGCAAAACCAGTGAGACTCCCAGTCAGAGATACAATTTAATAGGAGAAGAGAGGGGAAAAAAAAAAAAGGTAGAATAAAATAAATGGAACAATACAACCTGACACCCTGTTGGTCAGGATATGTGAAGCAATCCAAAAGTAAGTCCTCCTGGATGGCTCCTCTGTTGGAGTAGAGATGATCCTGAGAGAGAAGGGTCCAGTGATGGTGAGAAGGGTCCAGTCTTCCTCCAGGAATCCAGTGGAACCAGATGAGATGTTCTTGTCAAAACAGCGATTCCGTCTGATAGCTCTTGTCTCCTCTGGGAGTCCAGTGGATAAAAAGCTGCCTGTGATGTCTCAAACCCTGGATTATATCCAGGTGGGAATGCTTGGCTCCTCCCCCTGGGTGGAGCATCTCACAATGGGATGATCTCATTCCATGAGTCATGCAGTGGGTCCTTGATGGCCCATTAACCAGAGATAACTCCTGGAGGAAGTTATCTATGAGTCATGTGGCAAGGCATTGTTGGGCTCGTTAACAGAAGATAAGGAAAACACTGCCCCACCTTGGCTCCAAGGGCTCATGGGGATAGAATACATACCTTGGGCACAATTTTACATTGTAACCTAGGACAGCTTGTTATGGGGTTCACTGTGTCAGCAGTGGGCCAGCAGTTTGGCTGTGTGATTGTGGTGGCTACAGGAAGGATGGAGTTAATTTCCCTCCTAGTGGCCCGTGTAATGCTGTGCTTTGCATTTAGGGCTCAGCAGGGTTTATAAAAGCACCAGTGACACCACCCCAGTGTTTTACTCTTGCTGAGCAGCACTTGCAGTGTCAAGGCTTTCTCTCACCCCCAAAGCAAGTAGGCTGCGTTGGACTGGGACCCAGATGAGACAGCTGACCCAGGTTGACCAAAGGGTTGTGAACAGCAATAAAACCTGAGAGAAAAGAGGAGGATGCTGGGACATGGTTTGTTATGGCATTTGTCTTCCCAGTGAGTCACTACAGGTGCTGAGGCCCTGCTTCCCAGGAAGCAGCTGGTCATCTGGTTGCTGCCGGGAAGTAGTAAATAAATTCCTCTTCTTGTCGTTGTGTACACACCTTTCACTTTCATTAAGCTGCCTTTATCTCAGCACAGGAGCTTTTCTGTCTTATTTCCTCCCCGTGTACTGATGAGTTTGGGGAGGCAAGGGGGAGTGTATCTGGAAGTCAGCTGGGGAACAACCCACCATAGTAATAAAAAAAAAAGAATAACTTCATTTTCTATACACATATCACCCTCAAGATGGGTCATTTTAAGAATTTGCAGTCTCTTAGTATTAGCTATGACTCCAAAGGCAAATAGTGACATTTTGATAAATCTCTATATAAGTAGCTTTTAAAAATATTTAATGCTGCTGTAGCCAGAAGGCATTAATCAAAACTAGAGCTCTCTTCTGTTTGTATATAGTAGATTCAGTTGGAATTTATGTGAGTTATAAAAAGGTATAACAGTGTTAGCCAACATTTTAAGATCTACTTTAGAAATGTCAAAACAAATGCATTAGAAGAGACCTTTGGAAGTCCATGTCGTAGGTGTGATAGGCAGTTGACCTAAACATGCATGGCCAGTGTTATGGAAACTGTGGCAGAGATGTCAAAAACAGCACACTAAAATAACCCCTTCATGTGTGCTTTTGGCAACAGACATTGTATTTATATTACTTCAGTTCACATCTTTATTATGTGGTATTTTTAATTTTTTCTTTCAGGCACAACAAAATCAGAGGATCGAGCTGCTCTGTTGAAGAAGTTCAATGAACCTGGGTCACAATACTTTATCTTCTTGCTGAGTACAAGGGCTGGAGGGCTAGGCTTAAATCTCCAGGCTGCTGACACTGTTATAATCTTTGATAGTGACTGGAATCCTCATCAGGTTATTTTTATTTTCTTATCTTCATGAAATGTGTAAAGAGTCCCTGATGCTTTTTTGAGTTGCTTCTTTAAACAGCTTGGGATGAAAGGAAAAAAATCCAAGTAAGAGATAAAATTTATGCTGCTTTGAGAGGAATTAGGCAAACTGCTACAATCAGGAAATGTTTTGGTTTGAATCAGTGAGGTAATTCTGTGCCTGCATATATATTTTATCTGAGTCTTGGGGTATCCTCAGTGCTAGGAGTGCTATAAGCCTGCTTCATTTGTATCACTGTACTCATTCTTTAACCCTTAGGATGTAATAACCAGCTCCCTAGCCTTTGGTAGTTTGCAGTACTTTAGTAAAGGCTGTGCTGAATGCCACCTGTCTCACAAAATTAGGTGACCACGTGAGTGCAGCAGTCTCGGCCTGAGGCACTGAACTTGCACTCTGGTGGTTACTAGTAAGTACAGAATACCAGAAAAAGAGGATATCATGCCACTTTGGCTTCTTTTAAAAAAACAGAACGGTTAACTGAATTATGCCTTTGCCACTTTTTTTTTTCTTTTGTTTTTTTGGGGGTTTTTTTTGTGTGTGTGTGGTTTTTTTGGTTTTTTTTTGTGTTTTTTTTTTTGTTTTGTTTTTGTTTTTGTTTTTTTTTTTTTGTTTTGTTTTGTTTTGTTTGTTTGTTTGTTTTTCTTTCTTTTTTTTTTTTCTTCCAAGAAAGTAAGTTTAGTATCCCTGGAATACATAGTTTATGTGTATGTTTTCAGCTGTTGTGCAAATCACATAATACTCAACGGCCACGTGTAAAAGTAAGGGAAGTGAGACTAAGAGAAGTTTTAATATCTGTGTTCATTCTCTCTGTTTAATTACTCACTGTGTTCTTTGCCTAATAGGACTTGCAGGCCCAGGACAGAGCTCACAGAATTGGTCAGCAGAATGAAGTTAGAGTCCTGCGACTCTGCACGGTGAACAGCGTGGAAGAGAAGATACTTGCTGCGGCCAAGTATAAGCTGAATGTGGATCAGAAAGTTATTCAGGCAGGAATGTTTGATCAGAAATCTTCCAGCCATGAGAGGAGAGCATTCCTGCAAGCTATATTGGAGCATGAAGAAGAAAATGAGGTAAGGTAGTTAGAAATAGTTACTCGGGAAGTACTGACTCTTCTTTTATTCATCATTTACAAAGGTTTTCATAACTCTTGAAATTAAAAAATTCATTATAACTTCGTACTGTCTATTCAGAGAAATAAGTTATTTTTTATCTTTTTTTTATGGTCACAGTAATAGGTTGTAACCTATAATGGTTGTGATGTAATGGTTATAGTTAAATCTCAGTGTAGAATAAGACATTGCAACTTAAAACCCATTCTACCCATTATAATTTTGGCAAATAATTGGCAGTCAAACAAAGACTTTTTCCATAACAAATTATAAATCATTTCCTAAGTCATATATATATGTTCAGCTAGGCAATTTGATTTTCAGACATGCTGAGCAGCTGGTACGACCTAGGTTCAGTTCTGAAGGACCTGCTTATTGTGCTTCCTTTGGAACCTATTTAAGAGTTAAAATCTGCTTTGGTGTGCCTTGGGCTTAGGACAAGCCAGAAAGTAACTGTTTCTTTCTAGTGCTGCATCCAGCCGGGATTTCTCATCATCTCTTTCTCTTCGAGAAAAATCAGCTGTTTAAAAAGAGTTGCTAAGTCTTTTAATAGTGGGAAGTGAGGTTATAAAGTCATGGAGTCTCCCTCTCTTTCCAGTGTATTCTTCTGTTAAACTTCTGTGAGTGTGAAATGGTGAACTTATTCTTTCGCCTGTCACTGCAGACTCTTCTGTTAATTTGAACAAAATTCAGTATTTGGACAAAAGCCATATTTGGGAGAAATTAAATAAATGTGTCAGTTACACTGATGACACATACTGAGAAATTTTTGATCAATACTGACTTTTTCCCATCTTGAAAACACCCTGTAGTGGCTAAAGACAGAGCTTCTGAGACTGATCTTGCCTCTGAGTGGGGCTTGTGTGTCTAAATAAGGTGCACACTGATAGAAGATTCTACAGCCTGTGTTTCAGTGGCATTCTTCATTATTTGGAGTAAAGTTTCGAAGATCAAGGAGTTTCCTTTTTCAGTCATTAATCCTTTAGTGTAAACTCTGCATTGTGCATTTAGAAAAACATGATTAAGATGAAATTCTGTATTGTTTTAGTATTTTTCATAGAAATTAAAGAAGAGTGACAAAAAATTTATCAGTAATTGTCTTTTATTTGTGGTCTTGATGGAGAAATTTGGTGATATACATACGTACCATTTTTGATTAAGTAAACCTGTAGTTCTAAAGTGACCACACTTTCTGTTATGAGTAGATAGATTAACTTGAAACCAACAGACATTTTCAGTAATCATATGAATTTTTAAAAAAAATTGGATTACATTTGTTTCTGAAGCATTTCTCTGACAAAGTTTCAGAAGTCAGGTCTGTAGCTCAGGCCTGTGTGACGTGCTGTATTTTGTAGATGACTTCAGAACAACTTGTTTCTTGTGTGTTGTTCAAATACTCTTAGTCTGCCATCCTGGAGCAAGAAGATTTTAAAAAAGGTTTGTTTGCCATAGCCCAGCATCAGTCTTTAAAGCATTGATGTTGCAGTCTGACTGCTAGCTGAAGCTTTCAAGTAATACTTCTTTATGAACAGAGACTGTGCAAAACTTTGCCCAAACACTCAACCTCTTGAGGACTAAGAGGAATTGAATTGGCACCATCCTGCACTGGTCAGACATTCCTCCTTCATTGCAGCAGCACTGAGTGTCAAGCAGGAGATTGATGGGAAAATCTCTGAATTAAAAGTTAAAATTATCAACAGTATTGACACAACTTTGACTTGCAAATGTGGACAGGTGTGAAAGATGCTGTTTACTGATCATCTAGTTAAATATTCCCATGCTAAGCATACTTTGAACTTTTCACACTTCTATGTAGAATACTTTGTTCTGTTCATCCTTCTTTAGTTGTTGGGGTTGTTTTTGTTTGGTTTGTTTGGGTTTTTTTTTAAGTCCAGAATCAATGCTCCCCTTATTTTTCTTTCTTCTTTTTTTTTTTTTTAATCTGTTTTTTTTTTTTTTCTTTTAGCAGTACTAGGTAAAGCAGAGAGGTAATTTCTGTGTATTTAGAAAGATTCATTAGACTGTTAGCAATGTATGACAAGTGCTTAGAAGTTACTTGTTCGTAGTGTAATTTTGTTGTTGGCACTTAAGTTTATTTATAGTTTTTTCTTCTGCCAAGCCTACCTGTTTGGCAACAGGATTATTCAGCCAAACTGCTGATAATGCAAACGCTGTTGTTACAGCTTCTACTGTGAGATCACTTATTTTTTTCAGGTCAAAAGTTACTCTGAGATAATAAGGAAGTATGTGGACCTTTCATGATGGTCACATTTATAAAAGAATCTTTTTCTCTGTGTGTGTAACCTGTGTGACTTCCTTTTTGTGAACAGTGAAGGAGCAGTGACTAGAAGTGAAAAGAACTAGCTCTCCTAATCATTTTCCCAGTTGCCTGGTTTGTGTTAAAATTTAAATTATATGTTCATTAAGGTACAAAGGTGTTCCTTGAGAATTGCGTTACTGAGAACTGGTTTGGGGTTTTTTGGGAGGTGTAGAAATCCAGACACTGGAGGGAAGATGTGTCGATATCTAAATGACTTCTTATGTCTGAAAAAAAAAAAGCTACAGGATATTAGCTTTTTGGATGCTTACTAGCTTTTTGCTACATGCAGCATTCTATACTCAGTTTAAACTGGGTTCAAAACATGAGTTTTTAGGAAGATTTATAGGTCTGTAGCATAATGTAACATAGGTTCAGAAAGCCCTGTGTAGAGTGACCTGTTGTCTGTGGTTTCAGAATAATTCAGGGAGAAGACTGAACATTTTGGGCTTGTTTTAAAGTGGGTATCATAATAGTTTCAGCTTTAACATTTTCAATTGAACACTACAGTTCTAAATTGTTTTTATAGTATTCATTTCTGTTTTTATGAAATAATCCATTTTGTCTGCAATAAAATGTTCACATGTCAATTTGTAAGCAGAAAATGGTCAAGAGAAAGTGATTCAGAAGGGTTGTTTTCCTGGACAAAAACATGTTTTGTTCTTTTCATTTAATAAGAAAATTTTCAGTCTCCTTACTTTGATGGGAAAGACCTCAAAAGCTAGAATGGAATTTCTAAAGGAGTATTGTAGAATAGCAGAACAGTAGGAAATATATCAATTTTAACCAAAGCACTAACTGGGCTCCTGACCCAGGAAAACCATAACCCAAAATTTCCTGAGTTTGTATTTCGTTTCTTCGTTCTCCAATGTTCAAGGCAGTAGTAAGTCTCATTTGTCATTCTCACCATGTTATTTTGTTACTTCTGAATAGCTGAACACTTGAAAAGGTTTAGTTCCAGTTTAAGTGCTTCACGCATGTTATCAGCAAAAGAGGGTCAGTGGAGCTCTGAACTGATGGAGGCTGTTAGTTCAAGCTGTGTGTGAGTACTTCTTAATAATTTTATCCATCTTTCTAACCAGGAAGAAGATGAAGTTCCTGATGATGAGACACTGAATCAGATGATTGCTCGACGTGAGGAGGAGTTCGATCTCTTTATGGTAAGGATGGTGTAATCATAAAAAATTATCTTCTCTAGTGTTCTTAATGAAGGCCATAACCTTTCTGTCACTCAGGTTTGTCAAAACTTTACTGGAGACTGCAATACCCAACAGAAAATGTGTTTGGGTTTATTAATTTTACTAGTCCTAGGTATTTAAAGTATGTATTTTACTAATTGGAAGTGAGCATTTCCAAAACAATCTACATGAGAGATTGGTTCCATGAGCATCTCTTCTGTAGTCACTTTACTGGTTAGAAGAGTTATTTGACACAGGACCTGAAATGTAGCTGTAGAGCTAAATTTACCATTCAGGAAAAGGTACAAGTGGACTTTGCTCCTGTGGCTTTTAGAGGCTTCACATCATAAAAAAAATTAGAAAATACTCAGAGAAAAATCAGTGGGTTTTTCTGATTTGTAGAATTCTTGTCATTTCATAGAATCCTTCAATAAGTTACTTTTCTGGAAAATAAATTGTTCCTTTTAGTGTTAAAATTGCTTACATAAAATGAAGAAAACATTAAAAAAATCATGATTTGTGATATAAAAAATGCCTTTCAAGTTGAAGGCCAAATGGGCACCAAAACTCGAGTTGTGCTAATACATTTAATCTCCTTGAAACGAAAATGGCAATCTAGTAGAACTGGCTGTATAAATTACTGGTTTTACACTGAGTGGCTTGAATGTTTTTTTCAAGGACTCTCTTAGTTATAATTGAGAAGGTTTTACACTGAATGGCTTCTATTTTTTTTCAAGGACTCTTTTAGACTCTTTTAGTTATAATTTGAAAGTTTAAGATAACCATTCGCAATTCACAGGACAACAGTGCTAAGTGGTTTTTCTAAACTGGAAATTTTAGGCCTTGGCTGTGCCAACATTCATGTTCTTTGTTTAGGTTTAAGTATTGGTAGCATATTATTTTTAGCATTTAGACCTTATTGAGAACAGTGAACATAGAGTTATTCTATTACTTTAGGTATATAAAAATAATGTAGATATCTCTTTGAAACACAGGTTTTGGAAAGATACGGGAGGATAGAGGCAGAGATTTTCCAGATATAAATATGGTTTAGAGTAGTATCCTCAGAAAAAAAGTCAGTTTGTATCTCTGCTATCTCAGATTAACTGAGATTGTCTTTAATTTTCCTTCCCAAGTGCTTTTATATCGGAAAACTGCTATTATAGTATACTTTTGTAGTAGTCTTTATATTAGCATGGTCATTGGGGAAAAATATGAAATGTCAGCATTGACTTCATGTTCTTAATTCCATTAAAGTATGATGTCCCTTGACTTCACTCAACTTCTCTGCTAAATAATAGAAATAGAGAAATCTATTTAATTTATCCCGTTTGAGCTGTTTCTTGGTGCAGTTTTATGGTTGTCATGTTGGCAGTAAACCCAGTCACATGTTTGGCTTGAATGAGACACATTTTGAAATTAATTCAAATTGAATAATATGTTCTTCAAAAGGTGAAATGTGGAAGTCTGCTGTAAAAAACTACAGGCTGCCCATTCACTGTTGTGAGCAGGGAAAACACTCGTGTGTTTATAGTTGCCACTTGAACATAGTTGGAGCTGCAGACTGAAGGCACACTTCTTGCCCTCTGCTTTTCACTCAGTTTAGAAATCAGATAGTGCACAAAGCAAGATGAAAACAGGTTGTAACGTGCACTTCCTGAGTAGTATTTTAGAAAGGCTGGTGTTTGAAAAGTGCCAAAATGAAAGAAGATCCAGCATATTCAGTGGTGCCATCACTAAGCCTCATTTTTTAAATTTGGCTGGATTTGAGCTGTCGCTCTGGAGAGATAATACCTTTGAATACATGCATGTCTGTGTTTTGGCTGAGGTTGTGAAAGGATATGTCTAGCTGGCATCGTGTGCTGAGTGCAGCATCATGTGCACGTGGGGAGACATTTGCACATAATTGAGAACAGTTTTTTGTGAAGGTGCAGTGGCCAAAGCAGTAGCCTCTTATGAGGCTACAGCAAATTCTGATGCCCATCTATTTACATAATTTTTTTTTCAAATACAAAATTGAAATGTTGGTGGCCATCTGTTTGTTTTCTCTGCTTAGCAGCTGATTACTACTGAGTGTTAAGTACTGTATGACTGTTCAAATGGCCTGTTTGAAATGCCTGTTCATGTTAACTGGTTTGGGTGCTTAAGACAATGCAGATGCAATTCACAGGACCTTAGGAAGCCAGGCCAGCATATAGTCCATAGAGGTGGATGCTTCCCCAGGAGAATTATAAAACACCTCACTGATGAGTCTACAATAGGTGATGGGAATATATCCTCTGCCATGTCTGAGCTATCCTTCACCACATTTGAAATGAATGATTATTTAAATTTTAGCTGAAAGTCTTAACTTTACCTTCTAATGTTCTTCACACTTCACCTAAACTTGCGTGATATTTTTGTCTTTTCATTTTTGTCTGGTACAGCAGTAAGATCAGAATGAACTCCAGGGTTTCAAGCATGTTGGCTTTCTGGCTCTGTGTAAACAAGCTTTTCTCTGAATTAATTAATTCTCCTTTGATTATTTGTTTCTCCTTTATTTATTTATTTATATTTATATTTATATTTATTTTATATTTATATATTTAAATATATTTAAATATAAATATATTTAAATATAAATATATTTTTATTTATTTATTTATATTTATTTATATTTATTTATTATTTATTTCTTCTACCAAGTTTTAAATTTTCTTCTGATATTCAGGGTAACAAAACCAGTCAATTTTTAGTTACTGTTTTTAGTTACATAGTAGTAGAACCTTACAGAAGGGGACAGCAGTGTTCTTGTGATCTGCTTTGTGTCACTTGGCTGTGTCTTAGTTCCTCCACTGAAAGCTAGTTATGAAGTAGTGAATGTGACTGGAAGTGAGCAATGGAATGTATCTTCTTTTTACAGCAGCATTTTAGAAGTATTTAGGAATATTATGAGAGGGAAATACCTGGGCAGGACTTTGAGGTGTTATTAGGGAGGTGGGCATTGACATGGTTCACTGAAGAGTTGCCTTGAAAGCTTCCTCATCCTTTGCCAATTGCCACTGCAGCGCATGGACATGGATCGCCGCAGGGAGGATGCCAGGAACCCCAAACGTAAGCCTCGCTTGATGGAGGAGGATGAATTACCATCCTGGATTATTAAGGATGATGCTGAAGTTGAAAGGCTTACCTGTGAAGAAGAAGAGGAGAAGATATTTGGAAGAGGATCCCGTCAGCGCAGGGATGTGGACTACAGTGATGCTCTCACGGAGAAACAGTGGCTGCGGGTAGGTGGTTGGTTGGTTGGTTGGTTGGTTGTTTTTTACACTTGGAGTTTACTCATTTGTGGTGGGTTTTTCTTTTCACTTTGGGCACTGCACCAGGGAGAGCACAATTTTAGGCCTGAAATTACCCTCATTATCCAGCTTCTGCTGCTATGTTGAAGACACTATAAGTAAGTTTTGAACTGCACTGCAGAAACTTAATGTGTTAACTCTGCAGAAACTGGTATGTGTTACTAAGTGCTGAGTCAAGACTATGATAACGTTCTGTTGGAACTTTATTATTTCCATGGGCCTTACATCTTTTGGTACTTCTGTAAGTCTTGTCTTTCAGATACATGAAAAATTCTTCAATATTCATGAAAACTATTAGTGTGTATTAAAATTTTCCGTGCTGCACAAGCTTATTATATTTTTAAATACCTGTATTTAATCCTTTTAAGAATTCAGAATTTTTCACTTAAATTTTCTTTCTCTCAGGCTATTTAACTTCTTGAGCATTTATTGGCTCCACTGAGATCAAAACAGTAGATAAATGATTTAAGAATTTAAGACCTGAAAGCAAGGATTCTACACTTAACTAACGCCAAATCTGAGATTTTGTCCCTTGCTGTTCTTTGAAATCTACATTCAATGAATAATGCATGTGTCTTTTCTTTGTGGTACCAAGAGCATGGTAAAGAGGTGAGGAATGATTGTTGGAAAGGCATTTCAGAAACTTTGATAATAGTATGATTTCCAAAACTAACAAATCAAGTATTATAAATGCAAAACTAATTTATATGGTTTGAACAAGTAAGTTTTATTGTAGAATGCTTACAGACAATAGCAAAAAAATACACAGTGTAGGTTTTGTATAGAATTTGCTAAACATAGGTAAAAATCTTATATACTTAGTTTAAAATGGGATGTTTGGGAGGCTGCTTTGTGCAGTACTGTACTATGAGCTAAACCAGACCTGTTGCTTAGGGGAGAAAAAGCCTGAGTTACTCACCAGCTGTAAATTTAAGCAAGTCTGTGAAACTACAGAGGTTTGATACTGACATTTTCAAGCAGTAGTGATGAAGAAAGATCTAGAAACATAAACTTCTGTTTGTATTCTTGAACATTTACCTTATCCTGCAGTGGAAGTGCTTACAGTATAGTGCACATATGCTCAGGATCTCTTTTAGCTACTTCTCTTACTTATGGAACACTCTGGCTATGGCAGTAGAGAAATTAACTTTGGCTTTCATGTTTTGTGACTTGCATTGGCTGTAATGTTTGAGTGCTTTATTGTCAAAAGTGGCAGGCCTAAAAGAAATCATCTGATCTCTGTCATACTACAGGCAGAATCACCCAGTCCTGTGTCGTTTGTAATAGAAGTTCAGAGCCTGACCTCTTCTTGGCATTTCTTAGTGAACTTAGAAGTCCACAGTAGATTGTTTTTACCTGTTTGGCTTTTTATTATATTCTATTTGAATTTTCCTGTTGGATTTTAAGCTAATTACGTTGTCCTAATAACTCTGTTCATGCAGAGAAACCTGATGAATCACTCTTTTAACATTTTGTGTCACAGAATAGCTGTCTCCCAGTTGAGTAAATTCAAGTTAGCAACAATGCTTATGCAATCTTTTCCCATAGTTCCTGTTTTCTAGACCTCTGGATTGTTTTCACTGACTTCCCATAGTTGTTCCACATGTGACTGATGTCTTTCTACAAATTTGATCAAAAGCTAGATATCAGAATTCCAGATGCAGTGTCATTTGAATAAGGAGGAGTTGTTTTCCATAACTTCTGTGGTACTTACACCTCACAGTCCAGTAATTCATTTTCTAACATGGAAGGTATTGTCTCATGTTAAATTTTTTGATACAGAGCAAGGCCTTAATCCTTTTTTGTGGCTCTTCTTCCTTGCCAGCTTTTCAAAATCACGTTTCATTTAGTCAGTCTTTCCTTCCTAAGAGGATTTAGCCCTTGTTGAATAATTTTCAAGTTTTTTTTCACTGAAATTACTCTGAATTATAAACCTGTCCTTGGGTGAACTTCTGGTCAGCTTGGTGTTCTCTTGAGATTTAGTAGGTATAACTTCTGTTTTGTCTTTATGTAAAGACACTAAAAACACTGAAGTGCTGAACCATTTGATATAAAGCTATAAAGGGCTACTCTGAAAGCAACTTCTCAGGTCCCCATATGCTTGACAGTATTTGTTTTGATTACTGGCTTCTGAGACTGTTTTGTGAGGCCAAGTTAGAAGCCTTGCTAGGCAAGATGGTACATACATTACTGCTTTTTCACCATAGCTTGTTATTGTGTTGAGAGAAAATATTCTCCCTTCTCTCTATTGAGTAATTAATCATATTTTCAAATTAGCTCAGTTGCCTTAGAACAGTCTGCTTCATGGTACATTGCAATTACTACTGTAACTCTACTGTATACATAGTTTAAGATGCCTTCATGTTCACTTGAGGATGTGATGAAACATATGGAAGCATAAGAGCTACTAATACTTTTTAGTCTCTCCAGTGGAATTACATTTATAATGTAATGTTGCTTAAGCACGTTCAGAGTAAAACTGTGGTGGGTAGATAATAAAATGGAAGTAAAGTTTTCTGAGGTTTTATTAATTGTCTTATTTTTCATGGGTGTGAAACAGTTATTTGTCACATTCACTCAGCAGTATAATTTTTATGTCTTTGAGAATATATTTTATTTTTCTGTAATGACATCTCTAGAAGATGTCATAGTAGTTGTATACAGCATATTCAAGGGAATACTTAACTATATAAACATTAAAAAAGTGATAGATAGTTTATAGGCATAAACTTCTAGCTACTTGATAAGCCACTTGTATCTTGTGGCTTCCTCACTGTAAGCTGTAATAGTGTCATGCATAACACATGAAAACTGTTGTTGTTTCATGTTAACTTGGGTGCAGTTGAACTACTTTGGAGCAGTTGAACTGAAAATAAAAAACAAATTCTGAATCAAAAGCGATGCTTTAATTTATAAGGCACCCTTTTAGCTACGTTCTGTGTCATGCCATTTTCCAGAGGTAAGCATGGGCCTGTTTTTATTGCAGTATTACAACAGAAGATTTATTTACCAGCAGCAAGGGACACTCCTCACTTCTTTTTCTCTTGCTGTGGCTGCTGTTGCAGCTTTATACTGTCTTCTCATGGGGTTTTCTGAATGAAACTTTGCATTTCTGATCAGTACGTTGGTTTCATAATACTGGTTTGTAGTCTTGAGTTGTCTCTTCTATTTCTTGGGGATTTGATTAGATCTCTTCTTTCCCAAGCAGTTTTGCCTCATTCAGCAGTCACAGCTCTGATTGTGGAATAAGTGCTGGCTCCTTTTAAGTTAGACCCTGAACTCTGTGCTGATAGACAGAAGACTGGAGAGTGTAGTTCTGTGTAGCCAAGGATAGTGTACCTCAAGGTCTGTATGCATGCCTGTACACCAACCAAGTGTGCCGAGCTCCCTTCTTGCTAGGATGTCAAGTACCTGAGTTTGGAGGCAAGGGACAAAATAATTACAGAAGCCAAACCTGTGATCACAGGCAGTATTTAGTGAGATTGTGCTGCTGCCCAGAACAGCCTGCAATTCATTGAGAGTCTCCCAGGAAAACTCTTAAGACAGAAGCAGGCTTCATCACTAGCTGTCGCTGCAGCCCGCTGTTCTCTAACTGTTGGCATGACAACCATATTCCCTTTAAAAAAAAAATAAAACAACCTGGAAGGAGGAGTTTACTTCCTGATCCTACAAAACATTTATATTCTGGACGTATTTCATGCTCTAGCAGATTCTGTCCCTGCACCACTTCTAACAGAACTGCAAAATAACTTTGCTGGTTCCCATGGCATATTATTTTTGGGAGGGGTCATCTGCTAAGAATTTGATTGCCTGAGACAGGCTTCAAGAAACAGAGGATTTATTTGAGTAGGTACCAGACCCTTAAGACAGTTGCATCTGGTTTCAGCTTCTCATGCAATTTAATTGCTGGCTAGGTGACATACATAAAGTCTTAGTCTCTAGTTGTGCTTGTTAGTTTGAAATGGCCTTACATGATGGCCAGGGAAACATATCTGAGTAGAAAATTAGCAGTGTCTCATTTATGTCATGAGGACATGTAAAAGTCATGCTTGTTTTGCTGATCTAAAAATTGTAAGTGAAATCCATGAGTTTGGTTTCTAATTAGTCAATCTTACTTAACGACAGTACCAGCTTTCACTCGTGCAGAATGTCTGGTGAATAATGTTTAATAGAGCCACGACATAAATTTTATTTGTTTATGTTTACTAAAGTTATTGTGGTATACTAAATCAAACTACCTAGCAGGAAAATTTTGGGCATGTTTTTAACTGTTTCCTCATCAGCTGGAACTTTAACTTTTTGATTTTACACATTTCTCTAATAGTCTGTTTACAGGTTTGATAGCAGAGATAATAAATTGGGATCAACTGGTTCATACAACTTGGTATAAATTACTAAAAGTTTTCAAGTAGGTTTGTGTTTTCTGAGAGGTCTTTACTTCTATATATATAACTTCAGAATCAATACTAGGAAGGTATTTTAAGACTTTTTTAAAACTGGGATGGTGGAATTTGATTTTAGAGTAGTGTTGTGCTGATGGGTAGGGTCAGAGATTGACACCTTAAGGAATAGTGTAATTTACTGTAATGCAAAACTGCAGAGAATCACAAAACAGTAAGCTAAGCAATGCACCTCAATATTACTACAAAAAATGCTGTAGTGATTAAGAAAGGTTACAGCTACCCTGCTTTACCCTTCATTCAGATCTACATATCAATCCAGGGAAGGTGTCACAGTGAAGGACTGGAGAGCCAAGCCCGGCAGCTGGGAAATCCTGTGGTGCCTCCACCCTTGCAGGCAACAAGGCTTCTGACTTTGCTGTGAGAGTAGCTCAGCTTCTGTAATAACCCAACTCCCATTACTTCTAAAGCAGGAGCATCAGGTTTTATCCTCCTGTTGGGTTTCTCCCAAAGCCTGGCCAGGGCTCAAGGAGAAGCCAAGGGAGTTGTCTTTGATCCTTCACCCCCAAACAAGGCCAGATGTGGCCTTGTCTGGTTTCTAAATAAAGAAAGGTAAATATGTGTTTTCACCAATGAGCAGGTATATATATCATATTGCTAATAATACTTCACTAATCAGTGGATACATAAAACATTTGTTTGGAGGGTTCACCTAGAGGTCAGCTTTGGCACAGGGCCTGTTGTTCAGGCCTTACTGCATTAAGGCCTGACATACCTGTGTGTAAAATTAGCATTGCAGTCTGTAGTTGTTTTAGTCTGTATTGGAGGACGAAATTCTTATAAGGAGAGAAATGTTTTTACCCAGTGGATAGTTTATCTGCATAGTTCATATACATAATACCCCTGCACTCCTGGTTTTCTCTGTTTGTTTCTACTCTATAATGTTTTTGGTTACAGTTGCAAAGTCTCCTGAGTTGCTGCTAAACCTGTTTCACAATCCAGTGAGTACTTGCGTAGGACATTTGAAGAAAATTGTGTTCTGAGCTAAACCCTCCTGTAGTATTGAATTGCAGATGCAATTGAATTTGTTAAGCTGTATGGGTAAACAAGTCACATTTAAAAAACTTTTACTGGAAGATTAAAAAGTTCACCATTTAAGAGTGTTGGCTGTTTTGTTGACCAGTGATCATCAGAATGCCTCAGGTACTATTTTCTAATGTTCAGTGTGAGGCTGGTAAGTTCTAGGCATGCAGAAGCTGCTTTTTGAAAGGTTAGAAAGTTGGACATGACTTCAAGGCCTGATTGAACCAAGCCATTTTTATATTTGGTATACTTATTATCTATCTTTCATGTCCTTTTCATGAAATTCAATTCAGAGTCTACTTAAGAGAAGGAAAAAAAGGGTACTTTCACATTGCAGTGAAATTAAAACTAGTGAAGCAGAAAGGGCATTTTCTTGGTTTTTCATGGATGAGAGGGAATTTAAATGCATCTCCCTGATAGCTTTGGTTCACTATTTTGGCAGGATGACTTTTTTAGTTTATAAGTCTGATTCACACTGGATGACTTTCTCAGAAATTCTCTTGTCTTTTCTCACAGGGTTGAGAGGGTTGAGAATAATAATTTTGAAAACTAAAAAAGTACTTTGAAATGCTTCAGTATTTCAGAGATATTCTCCATAAAGAAATTTTTAATAAAAAATATTATGTTTGATAAATATTTTTTTTGGTAAGAAAGACTTCAATTTGGGAGATCTGAACAGCTGTTTATGAGGACTGCTTATCAATAAAACAGTGCCATATTATCACAGGATTGGGATTTTTCAGTCTCTGATTTTGACTATACAACGTTACATGTGAAGTATCTTAACAAATATTAACATGCCTTCAAGAGGAACTGTACAGCTCTTCTCCTCTCTAAAACATATTAATGCCAAATAAGTTTTAAAAAATGTGGGGAGTACTGTTAGCATTAGAATAAAATAACGTCATTTTCTTTGAAATAGCTGTATCCTCTGACATACCAAGTTTATCTAGCCTGGAAGCTGTGAGTTAAAAAATCTGGTTTCAGGTTTCGTTATATCATTACTGTTTCAAGTGCAAAATTTTTCATGAGAAGAATTAAGCCCTGTGGTTAAGATGCCAGAAATACTTTCTGTGTGGAAGGTCAGAATCCAGATCAGCTGTCTGGAGAGGCTGAGGGGAGACCTCGCTGCAGTTACAACTTCCTCATGAAGAGAAGAGGAGGAGCAAGCACTGATCTCTTCTCTGTGGTGACCAGTGACAGGACCTGAGGGAGTGGCCTAAAATTGTGTCAGGAGAGGTTTAGGTTGGATGTTAGGAAAAGGTTCTTTACTCAGAGTGTGTTTGGCAGTGGAAGAGGCTCCCCAGGAAAGTTGTCACTAAGCCTGACAGAGTTCAAAAACCATTTGTACAATTATCTCAGGCACATGGTGTGATTCTTCTGGTGCTCCTGTGCAGGGCCAAGAGTTGAACTCTTCCAACTCAGGATATTCTATGACTCTAAAACTGAAACAAAAGCAAATATGAAGTAATTCATAAAACCCACAAAAATGGAAGTCTGCATTAAAAGTCTAAAACATTATTGTTGCTGGGAGCAACAAGAAGCAGCAAACATTTTAATGTTTGTGTCCACTGCATTGTTATGTTCTCTGACATGGCTTCACAATAACAATGATAGGTGATAGACAGTAGCTAACCTTCTGTCAACTATCAGTTTTTTAATAAAGGCATTACATTTTCATACGTTGATTTGCATTTGCAAAATGCAGAAGTTATCCATATCTTTCCAAGTGCCATATTGTGGCCAAAGTATTTATTAACTCTGTAAAAAGGGAGCCATTTAATACTTTGCCTTGTCATCAGGGGCAAGTTGAGAGACCCTTTATTGTAAAAGGCCATCTTCTGAAGGCCGACCTGAGCAGGTGATGGAAGGCTTTATGCTGACATTTTTTATGCAGTACACATACAGGCAAAAATGATTCTTCTGATGGATTGGTGTATGTATGCAGAGCTCTGCTTCTTCTATAGAAACTACTTCATAGCAGCTTAAATGACAGCAATTTGTCTTTTCTTGTATGTAAACAAGTATGGAAGTACTAACTTAACAGATGTGGAAGAACACGGAGGTTTGACACAGAGTTTCTCAAAAACTATTCAGCCAATGCTTAGGCGTGTCGTGGCTGGCAGTTGGTTTCCTGAGTCATCCTAAAGTACCCTGCTTGATCAGTACAGTAGTGTACGTACTTCCTTATTCTAGCAGCAAAATTTTAACCGTAAAACAAATCCTAGAAAAACTTTTGAGTAACCACAACCATGTAGTTTAGTCCCCTACCCTGTAACTGGCATGTTTAGCAAGTTACAAACCATGGTTCCATGGATATTCATTATGTATTCTTTCCATCTGACGTTTTTAGCTGGGTTTCAAATGAAGAACCAAGGAGTTTGTTGTTGCTTGCAGCCTTAATTTAGTTTTTTGTATATGCACCTATGCTATACTATGCTATACTGTGCTATCTTATGCTATACTTTGCTGTACTGTGCTATACTGTGCTATGCTATGCTATACATTATTTTGTTGAGAAACTTGATGTGCTCTTAAGTCATTGGCATTTCAAGAATCTTTGTGCTATTTTTAGGTAATAGTTTGTGCTCGTCAGGCTGTGATTTGCATTGCACCTCATCCCAGAACAAAAAAGCCTTCTGGACAGACACTGGTCACGTTAGATTTTTACTTCTAGGTTGTAATATGCATATTAAAGGGTCAGGCTCTACTGAGAGTCCTGGCATAGTCAGATGACTGCACCTTCAGAAGCATCCTGAGGACATGGAACTCACTGCATCAGTGCTCAGCGTTAGCATCACAACATACTCTTTTGGTATAAAATACATAAATACATACAATTTCGTTTTTCTCAGCAAACTTTTCCAAAGTTTGACTTGGTTTCATTCCATACAGTCTTCTTCCAATTCTTCTAAGTTATTAAAAGGCTATATTGGAATTGTCATAAAAGGCTACCTCCTATTATTTATTATTTAAATACAGTCTATTTCTATAAGCAATTTTTTTCCTCTTCTGGCACAGGAATTGACTAGTCTAACCTCTTGCCATATATTTATGTCATATCATACCCTTATAACACTGTGTGCTTCCTATGCTTAATTGCCTCAGAGTACTTGTATTAATTATGATAAATGTCTAAACCAAATTTCCCATGTTTTTGCAAAAACCCTTAAGCTGTTTTCTGTGAATAAATAGATACAAGAGATCTGTGAATGTCCACTAAAAAATAATTAAATTACAGCTATTTCTGAAAGCTATTACTTCCTTTCCTCACATATTTATTTTTTGCAAGATATTTTATCTATTCTCTTTTGAATTTATTATCTCAATTTTGCTCCCATTAGGTTGTGTTCCACATTTGAAACTTGGAATAAAAAATTACTGCTTGAGAATATGTGAATATGCTTAAATATAAAAAGGACATATGAAAGAAAATATTTGATGGTATGACTATTGGCAGTAGCTGAGTTTACTTTGACATAAGTAAAAAATGCCAGTTTAAGCTTTGTACTATATGTTTCTCTTGTTACATTATTAAGAGCTGTAGGTTTCAGGGCACAAAAATTTATCCTCATATTTAAATTAGAAGCCTTGTGTTAGTCTATTAGTCTGTTAATCAAAAAGAGAGAAAACTTCTGCTGTTTTTCTGAGCAATTTAGAAAGCAGTAGTGAATATCTGTTAATTTGAGAGACAAATAGTTCACTTACTCTAACACTAATGATTTATCTCAAAATTAGTGATTCCACGCTGGAAATCTGCTAATCATCCCTTTGTGTTTTAGTCCCCACCTGTGTTGTTTCCATAATGGAAGAAAAGGCATCCTGTTCTTTATAGGAAACACTCGACTAAGATACGGTGTCCTGCTGTTGAGTATGTTGCAAAACAAGAGTTTGTAATGGCTTCTTACCTTTTATCAGTGCTTAGAATTGTCAATTCTATCTTTACCACAGAGCAGATGCCTGTTGCTGGAAATATTTGCAGCATTCAGTGGAAGCAAATGTCCTGAAAAGAGCCAGGACTGCAGTTTCTTTGCAAAGAGCTGGTCTGACGAGGGTATAAACCCTGTCTTTATACCAGGTGTCTTTCTGATTTAATTAGTAGGGTCTTATGAGATAAGGGAGACAATTTTTTTTTAATGAAAAAGGGCTAAATGCCTGGAAATTTTTTTTTAAAAAATAATTTTTAAAAATACGTTAGTTTGCATTCTTAAATGGAGTTTTAAATTTTTTTTTCATAAGGAATAAAATCAAACAGAAGTCTATCTTTAGTTGTTAGCATTAAGAGCTTCAAAACATCATCCACACTGCTAGTCTGCCAGTAAGTGACATTACAAAGTAAAGATTTCCTACTTTTTTCACAAGAGAAGAATGTCATGTCTATAAAAAGGTAAATGTCAAGGGAAAAAAGATAAATTAACATCACTTAGAATTAACCTGAAACCTGCAACAGTAACAGTATTTAGTGAAATGTGAGGTAAAACACAACTGTAAATACTTGCCTCAGAACTTGGGAAAGAAGCCATCCTATGTAACTATTTATTTAATAGTAGTCAGATATACATGTGTTTCTGATTGGTTTTGTATGCGTGATCTCCCTTGGAAAAGGAACAATGTCTTAACCTGAGTGGGAGATGATAAATCCTTGAAATGTTGAATTCTTCTTTGTTCTTGGTTTTGGATCTGGCTATTATTGATGAGTACTTCCATGACTTCATTGCAGTATGTTTCCTCCTCTTCTGTGACATTTGTGTGTGAGCCTGAGTGGAATGTAGGTGTTAACAGAAATACTACTAAATTAAACCTTGTTCATAAACTCTAAACTAATTCATCAACTATTTTATCAAATGATTGAAAATGAAATTTAAAAATTACCTCAGAAGCACAAGAGGACAATACATTCCTTCAGTAAAAGATTTATTTTAGGCCAAAGAAGGAAGTTCTGGAAGCAAAACCCTCAGTACAAGCTAAGCTATTACAACCCTGATACTTATTTTCCTTCTAAACTCCTGAGACGCCAGGGAAATAAAGAACATCTGTTCTCGGACAGAAACATGTTTATTGTTTATTAAATTCCAAGCTTGTTATTTTAAAGGAATATTGGAAAACATGAGAAAAGTAATCCCCACCACCACCCCCTGGCACCCACCTCCTCCTGATGCCCATCAGAAAGGGTCATTTTCTCACACACAATGAAAGTTGGCTTTCCTTGCCCCTTGTGTAGGAAGATAATGTATTTGTTCAAGAAAAAGTATAACTCTAGTTCCAGTTATCTCACAATGCCTTTGTCATACAGAGTCCTCTACACTCCTGCAGTAGGCGTTCCTGAATCAGAATTCTCAGTAAGACAGGGAGAAAAACGCTGATAAAAATTAAAAAAGGGAGCAACCTTCCCCATTCTCACTTCCTCACTGAGGAACACTGGTCACTGAGTGCTCTGGAATCTTGTCTATGCAACAAGCATCTGTATCTCTGACACAGTGAACAAGATAAAGGGGGGAAAAATGAGGCATCTCTCTCATGGCAGGTTTTACCTCAAGATGGATTGCTTGTGAATCCAAAACCAGGAAAAATGCCTGCAGTATTTTCATTAGTCTTCCAGTGTTTTTCTTGAGCTACATGACATCTTGGGTTCTTGACATCTCGTTCAGTCTCTCAATTCTACTTCCAGTGATACTTCCAAGGATACCTGCAAGTGTTTCCAATAGCAGTCTGTTAACAATACTTAGTCTTTGAGTTATCAATATGCTGTAAGGTTCTGAGCAATATGAAGGCAAGCTGAAACACTCAGGATACCTTGTACTTGAGACATACTATTGTAAGATCCATTTGGGAATATGTGTGTTCATCATCTGGAAATTTTCCTGTGTCATATTTCACAAGTCCATTATAAATTGTCCTCCAGTCATGAAGGAGAGAGTTTTTTTCCCTGTGGAGAGAGTTTTTTCCCTGTGCTCAGAAACAGGCTATTATTCTAAGTGACAGGAATTCTTCAACAGGTTATGTAGCTTTCTGAGATGAAGGGAAGAAGGTTTGGGAAGCACAAGCAAAACACCCCACAACAACGAAACAGGTCAGTGATAAAGAGTTAAGAGGATGATAGCAATAGTTTCTGGCATAGAATTATTTTAGATCCCTCTCCCACCCTTCTGTTGCTTCTAGGTGAGGCTGGCTTGGTGAAGAGGTTTTTAAAATTAAGTCTTCTTAGCAAGACATTTTGAGAACTGTAGAAGATAATTACAGGCCTGTAGATCTTCTCAGAGTGTGGCTAAGTAAATGTAGACCACAGAACAGTGATGATTTCTGGGTAGTTTCACATTCAGAGTCTTGACACAGTGAGTATGTATTTTCTCAGTGCTCTGATTGGTTGAGAAAATGTCTTTGTAATCAGCATGACACAGTTGCTGCTTTCTGTAACTCAA
Organism: Phylloscopus trochilus trochilus; assembly: GCA_016584745.2. Taxonomy (NCBI): domain Eukaryota; kingdom Metazoa; phylum Chordata; class Aves; order Passeriformes; family Phylloscopidae; genus Phylloscopus; species Phylloscopus trochilus. The sequence goes on from WQNJ02000015.1 coordinate 87,212,266, forward strand.
TTCCTTCCCTCCAGTGGAGCACTGCCCTGGTGCTCACTGAGCAGACAAGCAGTGGGGTCCTGGTATCATGAGTAGTTAATTGTGCTCTTCAATTTCTCTGTCCCCAAAGTTTTTGAAAATCTCATCGGTGCAGAAACAGCTTGAGGAGTTCCATTTAAAATCACTGTTTGCCTTTTGAGGGAGGGACAAATGAGACTAATTACAGATTTTTTTTTTTTTCTTTTTAACAAGATTTCACTTTTGAACAGAAGAAAATTTTATGTGCTTGTCAGCAGGTTTTATCAGAACTTAGAGTTTATTAATGCTGGCTTTGCTTTGCATGGTGCTTTACTTAATAATCATAATTTTATAGATAATTTTATAATTATAATCTATAATATTATTAATATTAAAGATTAAGCTTCAGCATCAAGAGATCTTATATCAAGATTAAATATTAGGGTATTTGACCTGAAAAAAATTTTCTCAGGCCTGAAAGAAAACACTGATGAGAAAAGCTTTGATCCTATTAATATTTTAAGTCAACATCTTTTTTTTTTTTTTTCATGTTATGCTTTGTTGCTTTGGTTGAGACCATTACTCTTTAAAGATAACTCATATTTTTGCATGGTTGTGTCAGGGCATTTTGGCATCAGCCTTTGAATCAAAATTTAGGAAAAAACTATAATTTGCATTATTGTTCTTCTTAATGTCTAATTAAATATAGGCAGCTGGAGTTTCAGTGCAAATAATTGGGCAGCTATTAATAATTTTCAAATGCAAAACAGAAAACAGTCTATCTTCTCTCACTGCTTAAAATGATGCTAGTTTCAGTGATGTGACAACAGAGACTCTTGATTGATGAACATATGGCTAAAGAACTCATTTACCATATTTGGTGGAATTTCAGCCTGAGAAGACTATGTATTACAAGTTGATATATATTTGCAGTAATTGCATTTGGAGTTATTAGGAAAAGCAATACTTTCATGAGAGCAAGTTAAAACTGGATGTAGTCACCAATTCTTTGCCTTTGACAGATTCTGGTCGATATTCTGTTTTAGTTGAGTCTCAGAAAAACAAGGCTGGTGAATCTGTTGTGCAGTAATATCCAACAAGGAGAGGAAATTGAATTAAAGTAACTCTTCATCAACCTTCTGTAATTATTTTCAGGTATTTATTGATTGCACTGTTGATAGGCTATCTTAAGCCCTTTCATCTAATTGTCAGGTGTTAACAGCAGTTCTCTTCACAGTGTTTATGTAGTATACTGACCTTTATGGTGTTGCATAGCAAGGTACAATTACAATGTAAGCAAACTTGCTCTGCAGAGCCAAGAAGCAATTCTAACGTGATGATTAGAAGCAGTCCCAGATGTCAGGAATGTTAATGGTAAAAAAAAAAATAAGCAAGAGAACTGGATTTTGAAGAGATTTATTTAAGAATGTGAACTGCAGTGTGAAAAGTTGAAGTCTTCATTGGTTGCCAGATTTAATCTGAGAACAAATGTAAAATAAAGAGTGGTAGGATTTCAAACAGAGCAAGACAGCAAAAAACCCCCAACAAAACAAGAGAACTTCTTTTGGAATGTCAGTACAATATTCCAGAAGGATCACATTGAAGAGAAATTGGTAAGGCTGGGTAGGTGTAATTTTAGGGCTTTCAGTATTTATTGTCAGCTGTCCATAGGGTTCTTTTCTTCCTTTTTTCTCTTCCAGTGTGGTAAATGTGAACTTCATTTTGCAAAGCAGTCATCTGCTGTTCATTACTGCACCACTGACATGTTTTTTGGTTTTAAGTGCTTAACTGCCATTAACTATAGTGCCTTTTGGCACTAAAATTCTTCTAATTTGGTCAGTAAAATTAACCCTGTTAAGTTACTGTTCCCAAAAAAGCTTGTTCTTTTGGAAATTCTGCGTGATCAGGTTAGTATTTATCCCTTACCAGGGAGTTGGTAAGGTGGTGTGTTTTTTTTCTGTTCACCTATGTTTGTGTGCTTTCTCTTGAAATACTGAGTTTGATTAGCATGCTAAGGTATTTCTTCACATGATAATGTTAGTTACAATAGCTCTCTTTCAACTTTGCAAGTTGGAGAGACGCAGGGCATTGATGTTTGAAGTTCTCTGAATGTTCATCTCGTTAAGATAAAATTGGAGAGGGACACAGGGGGCATTTGCATGTCCTGTGCTCGTGTCCTGTTTCACCTGAACAGCATCAAGCAGACTTCCCACATGGCTCCCAGCCACTTCTGCTCTCTGTGCCCAGTCTCTTAGGCTATAAGTAGTACCAATAGCTTTCACTCTGTCTCAGTTTTCTACTTAGCTAGTTATCTCCAATCAAAGGAAAAATAATTACGTACTGCAGTGTCTTTACCATCTGAACGAGACAGGCCTTAGACACCAAAGCTGATTGTATGATGAGCACCTCCACTGGTACAGTCTGCCTCCACGCTTGAGTTACCTGATTGCTGTAGAATTATTTTAAAACATATTAGTTGTGTAAGGTCTGCACAATTACTGACTTGCAGAACACAATCATGAAACAAAACTGAGCTGTTAGTGCTCATTTGCATCTCTAATTCTGCATAGAAGAGGTGTTGAGTCACAGTTCTATATCATACTCAGCAGAAGAGGAATACATGGAAGAATTACATGTGTGATAGTGTGTCCTTAAAATGGAGGAAAGAAATAGTTTGCTTTTATCTTTACTCCTTTTCCATTTGGAGCTCATGTATCAATGTTGTATTGATGTTCCTAAGAATACTTTCACCTCAAAACAACTCTTTTCCTTTAGGAAAGGTGAAAATTTAATTGCAAGTACTAATAGGAAGGCAGACTCTCAGAAGTAGCTTCTGCCTGCCTCTTGAAAACTACATTTTTGTTCTTGGGAGGTAGCAGTTTCTTTTTGGAGGAAGGCAGTTTAATTTCTTTAATCCATTATAAGCTTGCTCTTACCTCTTTAGAAATGAAATTGGTTTGTGTACATGGACTAGGTTACAGCAATATGAGTCAGAAAAGCAGGAACATTTTGTAAGTACAGAACTTAACACAGGGTCCTCATATTTCAGCGGCATATTTGCCTTTCATGAGATGCCTGACAACTTGCAAAATTTGACATTAAATTTGTGCAGCTGTCTTTGAAAAAAATGAGGTGTCAAGACTTCCTTTGATACTGTGTTGTCCAGTTTCCTTAAGGGCAGGAAAGTGTTAAATTTTTATTAGTGTACCGTTTTCCTTCACTCCCTTGCTGTTCACCTCACTAATCCAGAGGCATTTTGAACATGGGAGATGTCTGTGTTATTTTGCACTCTCACACAGCCCATCATCTGTCAGGAACTGGAGATTTGTGCCTGAGATTTGTATCATTATCATACTGGTAAAGGTTTGGAAGGGCATTCTCTTCAGTGTGGGACTTAGGGCCTGGAATAGAAAGATTTTTTAGCAAAGCTCAGTCAGATGAATTAGCTTAAATATGTTGTTGCTAATACCCACATGCTTGGATCATATGTGTAGATATATGCACAGAGCATTAACCTATTTGCTGATAATAGATTCATGTGGTACAGTTTTGAGCTGTCATTTGAGCCAGAATAAAGCATATAGGTTTAGTTTAAAATGTTACTGTTTATTTACAAAATAGAAATCTGTCTCTTGAGAACAAATGTTAAGAGTCATAATAGCAACATTTTTGTACTGCTTGTATTGTCAGACTGATTTTCCAGTGGGGTCACTAGGGTCTTGAAGCTGAGTTTTAAAATTGAGTTTTAAAATTTTGAAAGGTTAATATAATAATTGATATATTACTGCTTAAATAGAAAGTTTAACATTTGATGGTATATTTTTAATTTGCTAAGAATTCCTTTGCTACCTGGTAGTCACTAATTTAAGAGCGCAAGAGTATATATTACTTCACTTGGGTTTTATTTTTATTGTTTGTATTTAGTACATGGCTATATGTAATATTTTAGAAAATCCCAACTTTTCACTTTTATATTTTCTTTTTGTTAATATTTATTTCTCAAAATGCTGCCTACTCTAAGCAAGAGTTTTATGCAGAATTCTAAAGTGAGATATAAACTCTGTGATGACAGGACCACTGTGATTTGTTTTTGGTGGTAGAAAATCAGTCAAGCAAGCAAAAATATAAATATTTTGTAGTTAAGTGACGTTTTCTGAAGGACAGCAAAATGTTACCAAAGTTAACAGAATGGTGACTTGGTTTGGCTTTTTTTTTTTTTTTTTAATTTCATGTGAATCAGAATAGATTATTGTATCAGTTTCAGTAACCAAAACTTGATCTATTTGCTGTGGAGCAGTAGGAATACATTTTCTGTAATGAATGCATCTTTTAAAATGCATGCAGTCAATTTCAGTTTTAAAATCATACATGAAGTAGTCTAATTGTGCTATTATTATTAAAATAATAACAAGAATCAGTAACTGTTCAGCTAAAAATCTAATTTGAATGCCTAGAATAATAAGGGGGGAAATATGATAAGTAGATGTCAATATTAAAACCGGCTGAAGGAGGAAGGCTTCAGGCCTTGTAGTAGGTAGAATGAAACAGCAGATTTCAGCATCCACAATCCTTTCAGTATTAAATTTTCAGTAAAATAAAATTACTTGTATATGAAAACATAGCCTTTCCCCAGCTCTCTTTTTTTTCCTGATCAGCTGATGAAGAGACTAGCAGCTCGCTGCTTTGCTGGCTTGTTAATTTTATCCCCACTAACTGTGATTTCCGATAGCCGGCCTGCTGATAGTGGTAAGGTAAATATCCTTTTTCATTGCCGTCTTGGAGATTCAGTAGAACTACATCACAGGCATGTGTAGGTGTGTAACACATCAGAAGTCGGTGTTTCTCCGTGTTTCAATGTACAACTGAGTGCTTGAGGAGAGCAATGACATTAACTGTTGACAGCCTTGCATGCTGTATTTATTATTAGCTTTTCTAGCTTCCAAGATGTGCAGAGAAATTTCCTTTTCTTAATCTTCATTAGCCTCAGTGGTTTATAGCGCGTGTCCTGCTTTAGCCGGATGAATATTAATGAATTTGTGTGCAGATTTATTTTTTTTTTTTCCCTTCTTCTTTCTTCCTAACTCATCAGATCTCGAGCCTCCTTCATAGTGAATATCTGAATGCTGTGGAAGCATGATGTAAATTGTCTTTTGATTATTAAGGCCTAGTTTCAGGCTGTCTCTCAGGATTCTGCTTTTGTGTTTGTCTTGGATTTGCACATCGGAGGATGCATAGGAAACAGATTTCAAAATCCCACTGTTTTTTAAACATGCCAGGTTATTTTGTGTTGTGCATCAGGTTTTGTTCACAAAACGTTTTTGAAGAGACGTTGTACACAATTGAGAAAAATAATGTCTAGGCTGTAATCACTTTTTTTATATTGATTGTTATGCTCACATGATCATAAATATTAGCCATGTTTGGTGCTGTGGAGAAATGAAGGTAATTGCCTTAGGATTAGAGCTCTTTCAGCTACGAGAAAGGATTGATTAGCATTTGCATGTACTCAAGGCAATACTGAGAAGCAAAAGCGACAAATATCAACATCAGTTATGTTCTGAGAAAGCATTAATCAGAAAGCCTTAGTTTTAAGATTTTCTGAGGGGTTTTTTTATATTTTTTTATTTTTTATTTCAATTCTCTTATGACCTGATATTTTTATTTCTTTTCTTTTGTTGGCTTTCTCAAATCACAAAAAGTTCAGCTTCTTGCTTTATGACGTGGATCTGATAGCGTGTGTGAACAGGTTCCCTTTATTCCTAGTTTGGTTTTTTGTACCAATTTTTTTGTCTCTCTGCATAGAGCTGCTGGGTCTGGTTAAAAGCGTACATCCAGGTAATTGAAACAATTGAAATTAGTGTTAATTGTCTGTGACTGTTTGTATGGTTTGGGTTTTGGGATGGATTTTTTTGCATCCCATGTTATGAGTCCTGTTTACAACAAACCACTATATTGTCAGTACTTCTGGCTGCCTCATGCTTACTGTTCCAGAAGAAAATTATACATTTTGGGATGATTTTAACACTTAGGTGATCTGAAGTTGCTTAAAAGGCTTGGAAGAGGAGTTGTTACTGTGTAAAGCATCTCTGTTTTGTGTGTATGCACAAAGAATGTGTGTGAACTGGCTTTGGGGGCTGAGCACAATTTAGACTGTCCTGTTTGAAAACATATGGTATCAAAGTCTGTTTTGCATGGAACCATGTATCCAGAACTGACACTGATGTGAAAAAATGAATGTTTTCTTTACACTTACTGAAGCAATACCCCAGGCCATTGCGTGTGAAACTGTGGTTTGGTGCAGAATTCAAGGTTCATATAAACAATGTATTTAGATGATAGCAGGATCCTTAGGAAAAGTTAATATTTAGAGTCTCTTTGATTGCTAGTAAGTCAGGTTTTGTACTCTTTTTTATAAATAAACTGAACATTTTGAGTTGAATTATCTGCGTCCTGTGGAATTGCAGGGGGTTTTTATTGTTGTTTTTAGGTACAGTTTGTTATTTCCCTTTGCAATGTCTCTTCTGTTTAAAAACCATACTTTTTTGAATCCATGGTTGTCAGGCGATTGAAGACGGCAATTTGGAGGAGATGGAGGAGGAGGTCCGGCTCAAAAAGCGAAAGAGACGAAGAAACGTGGACAAGGATTCTGGGAAGGAGGATGGAGAGAAAGCAAAGAAGAGAAGAGGCAGACCTCCTGCAGAGAAGCTGTCGCCCAATCCACCCAAACTGACGAAACAGATGAATGCTATCATTGATACTGTGATAAACTACAAGGATAGGTGAGCTTGGAGACAAGTCTGTCTCTGTTGCATGTGCTCTCTCCCTCCCTACTGGTACCACCCTCTGCATTTTATAACAGCTTCATTTTTTTCAGTCTTTGGAAAGACATGTTGACACTGCTTTTCTGAAGAGGAATCCCTCTTAGGGTCTAATCCTGAAAGTCTCACGCTTTGTAGGGGTTTTTTTTTCTTTGACACCCATCTGATAGAAAGTTGTTGAAATACAGTTTGAAAAAAAATAAGAAAAAAGTAAGCGTAGAGCTCCTGCTTAGGAATGAAGTCATCCTGCTCAAGGTGTATACTTGAGAACGTTCAGTTGAGCAGGATTTTCCTTCAATTTAATGAGCACATGTTGAAATTAGTCTTTTCAAAGACATGGCTACAGATTTATTAATTCAAGTTTACATGGGTCTCACAGTGAAAGGCTGAAAGGCTGCCCAAAATGCTTATATCATGAGCATCAGAGCTGTCAAAAAAACCACAGAAATACTGGAACATCAGAGATGGAAGCCTGTTTGTCAAGAAATCCCTATTTTCAGCATAAAAATATGCTAAATATTCGGACTTTAGTAAAAAACTATTCCTTTTATAAAATATCATCTGAAGACTTCCATTTTGCAGATTTTCAAACTGCAAATCACCTTTGCTTCATGAGCAAGAAATTGACAATTAACTCATGATGTCTTTGAATCAGACTTAATTGCAAAAGTTGTACTTAAGCTCAGTTTGTATATGCCAAAAATCAGTAAAGCCTTCTTGTGTGCTTATCTTTTCTTTGCTGTACATTGAATTACTTAGATCATATAGCACCTATTTCAAATTAAGATAATATTAAGTGCATTCAGAGAAAGTCAAGAAGTATTTGCATAGGTACCTACCTGTAGCAATATATTTTTTTGCCTGTAAACAACTTTGAGTTGTTGACTTTAAATGGCAACCTGCACTCTGCTCCTTTTTGCAGCTACTGTTCTGGCTCTGCCTGTATGAGGGTAGTTTGGGTGGTACTTGGTAAAGCCCACACTGCTGTGATCTGTGACTTTTTTTGGACATAACTGTTAAAATGAACCATTCTGTGATCTGTAGGCTCTTTCTGGAGTACATCAAAAAGTATTTTATTGTATTGCAATAGCATTTATAGCAACAAACATGATGAGCAACAAGCTGACTACAATCTCGGTGTATTTAGCCTGCTGTGATGCTCAGCTAACAGAACAGCTGAGAAGGGAGAAGTGTTTAAGTTCAGGTATTCCAGTCAGGACTGCAAGGAAGCACCCTCTGCATTTTAGATCCTTCTCTTGAGCCTTCTCTTGAAGCCAAGGACTTCTGATCAGAATATCTACTTTTCACTTTTGAAACAGCAAGTTGCTTCCACTGGCTCTCAGCAGGGGATAGCTACTGGTAGTAACTGGTAGCTTCTGGGGAGGTTAAAGATTTTTACCTGATGTTTGTGCCCCAGGAAGTTCCTATCTGATTTCTGTCAAAAAAAAATCGTAACAACTGTGGTATTTTGTAGTGACAAGGCATACTGTTTCCTCTCCCAGGACCCCACATTTATGCAAGACAGAATTGCTTTCCAATTTAAAAAGTGCACAGAGCTCTATTCTGTAAGGAATTAAGAATACCTCTTAAACTGAGCTCTTCAGTGCTGGAAGTTATAAGGAAGAGTTACAAGTTTCTGCACTCAGATTTTTTGTGAGCTAGCATCAAACCACCCAATACTGTGAAAGAATAGAACTACAAATCTAGGCAGCAGGGAGCTTTAGTATCTTAAAATATTTGGGGTTAACTTGCTCTAGAGTTCAATTAATATTTTCAGGATTTGCAGCTTAAGTAGGTTTTAGGCATTTGGAACCCCTCAGTTTTGTTGGGGGTTCAATGTTTGTTCAGCTCTGGGCTTTTGTGTGTGTGAAGACAATTGGGGCAAGTATAGAGGGACAGGTTAATTGGAAGAAAAGTAGGCCATGAGTTTTATCTGGGGAAACAAAAATGAGTTTTCAAGTATTTAGTATTTGAATGCTTGAAATCATCTTTGTCTTTTGCTTAAATTATCAGTGCTAAAGATGTTTCATCTTTTCTTTATGTAAGTCCAGAGGGCTCATCTGGACTGTGCAGAACTGATTGTATCCCAAAAGGTGGTCAGGTGATATGCATCCAAGATCTTACTGACTTAGGCCTGAGTTATTCGTCAAAGCTAATTCTGCAATCTTTAATAAGCTTTGTGTAGTTTAAAGGCAGCATGAAAAAAAAGTAAAAAGAATTTGTTACTAAGGTAGTAAGTAGTAAGTAACTTAAACATGCTTTATCTCATGTTTTCCCTTGCTTTTGAGAAGAGTTGCCTGAAAATACAGAACCAAGTAAGAACAGAATTTCTGTTCTTATTAAAGCCTTTTTTTTTTTTAATAAAAAGTAAAATCTGTGGTGCTCACAAAAATCTGAAATGTTAGTTGGCTGCTTTTCTGTGGTGACACTGTCTAATGTTGATGCAGGGAAGGATTCTCCAAGTGCTTTCCCAGCTCTCTTGAACTTAACTTTAATTGTAAGCATCTGTTAATAAGTACCACCCTTTCCTCCCTTACTTAAAAAAACATGCAGCAAAATTGGCTGGCTGTGTCAAGGAAAGCTGAAGATTTCAATAATACAAACAATAAGCTCTAGTAAATAGTAATTGCACAGTCAAACTTAAAAGTGAAGATCAAAACTAGTTTAAACTGACAAGTTAGCCATATTTTAGTGGATTTTAGTGGATTTTTTAGATATTTTCAGTGTGGATAAATGCAACATACAATTCTCAAAAAAAGGAAATGCAGTGGTAGTTACACCAGTATTTGTAAACCTCAGATAAAGAACTCCATGCAAGAAAGTGGAAGTCAGCATTGAGATGAATTTGCTCTTCCTGTCCTCAGTGCAATTTCAGACTTTGAATTTAGATTTTTCTCCTTCATGAAGTACAGTTTAGCAGTCCTCCAGTTTCCTTTTATTCCTGACATTAATCCCAATGTGATGTTGGTTTTAATGAAACATTCCTTTGACAATAGGTTCAGTAGTTCTTAGATAGCAATTTACAAGTAAAACTTGATTTTCCTTGGGTATTTCTAGAGAGCTAGACGCACCAAAGGAGAAAAAAACTGCAGTGAGATTTGACTTGACTGGCAGCCAGCATTAGTTTCCTGAAATTCCAGTGTCTAGAGTGTGTCCCATATAATAAAGACAATAGTTAATAAAGAGAAAAAGGACAAAGATGGAAGGCATAGAGAATGTTCAGCTTGGACTGCTTGAATGCTTTTGGTGTGAGAGTTGTTGAGATCTTTGACAAGTTTGCAGTACTTGATTCCTGTAGTCACCTTTGCGTTGGATTCCAGTATTGAATGATGTGCTTCAAGATTTTTTTTCATATTGATAGGCATTTATTTACCTTATCTTCATATTTATCTTTATTAAACTGGAAACAGGTAGCTGATACCTCAGTCTGAAGAACTATGGGGTACAGCTCCAAATCATTGAGTAAAAATTACTACTGAAGTCACTGTTACCTTTTTAAACTGCTCCTGTGATCTCATTACTCAGCTTTCAGTATCAAACTATAAAACATGTGGTGGTACTACCAATGCAGATCCTTCTTTACTCTTCTGCACTGCTTAGCCATCATAGGCAAAGCTGAATTAATGTAGATTTCATCTATACTCATTTAAAATGGAGAATGGATCTGTAGTGAAGCAAAAATAGAAGAGAAAAGACAGTCAGAATCCTCTGACTTCTACTAATCTGACCTAGTGAAAGATGTCTCTGCCCACCCACAGCAGAGAAGTTGGATTAGTTTATCTTCAAAGGTCTTTTCTGACCCAGACCATTCTATGATTCTACGGTTTTGCTAAAGTATTTTTTAAGGGTACCACAGGAACATTATATGCTAACATGAAAGAAAGAGGAGATACAATGAGTCAGGTCATTAATCTGAGTGAAAAGAAGTAAAAATACTTAGCTGAAGGCACCGTTAAAAAAGTAAGTGGTAAACTGGAAAGAAGTTCTTGGAGAAATGGTGTTGGCGTAGATTACAATGTATTTATGACATGTATTAAAAATGAGGAATGTCCTGGCCAAAATTAAAATATCAGTAGTGGTGTGTTAATCACAGCAGACTGGACACAGTTAGGTCTGTTAGGAGTAAAAGAAATGGCTTGAAGTACAGTACCTCAGAGTGCATTATGTTGTACTCACAGACCAAAAATAAAGAGACTTCTGATTCAAGTGTCAGGTCACATGAAACTGACAGAAGTATTACATGGGCAGAGAAGTTACTGATCAAAGCCAGCTGTGATCCATCAGTATGGTCCAGAGATAAGAAAACAGGAGCCTTAGCGTGGCGCTATTGCCTGTGCAGATGTGGAAATACTCATTTTGGGTGTGCTACTGTTAAAGACTGAGTTGCTGTATGTAGTACCCAAGTGCTCTTCCATTCAAGAAGGATTAGTTTACACTGAGACAAGTGTAAATAATTACATCACTGATAAAGTAGCATGGGAGAGCCTTACAAGAGGAAACAGGTTGGTTTGTTTATCCAGTTTTGAGAGGGGAGGATGATTTCTTTCAGTAAATTCACCTGGGAAAGAAGGGAAGCATAAACACAGGAAGTGTAGAAATATGTAAAAATACAAGATGGTAGTCACAAGGTTATATGACTGGAAGCATTTATTAATTCATACAAGTTATTGATTAAGGTTCTGTAATCTTTCCATATGAAATAGTGGGACAGAAATAACTAGATGGATTTGGCCTTTGTTCCTTGATGTAAAAAGTTCTATATGATTATTTACAGTACCAAGACCCTAGATTCAGGGACCTGGAAAGATGTTTCCAGTCGCACATTGATCCTCATTCTCCCCAGTGAGGTATATGCATCATCTTTGCACCCTCCAGTTGCAATACATATTAATCTGAGATTTTGTTGCAACTACCTCTCAAACTGAGATTTAAGTGCCTTTACACCCTTCTACCTTGTTCTAACCTTGCAGTGTAGAACACCTGTTCAGAAGAGAGCAACTTGCAGTGCATCAGTCCAGCATCATTGTTACATGTTTTTTCAGTTCCCATGCTTTTGCCTTTCTTTCCCTCTAAAATTAGGAATGCCCATAGAAATGAATATCATAGAATCATACGTTATGTTTTCACAACACAAAATCAAAGAACCACAGAATGAGTCAGATTGGGTGGGACTACAGCAGGTCATGTGGTCCAGCCTCCCTGCTCAAACAGAGTCGTCCCAGGGCACATGACACAGGATTGCTCCAGACATTTCTCAAATGTGTCCAGGGAGAGAGACTCCACAGTCTCTCTGGATGATCTGTTTCAGTGCATGGGGACCCACACAATACAGCAGTTCTTCCTCATGTTAAGGTGAAACTTTCCTGTGCACCCCTATATGCACATTCCCTCTCCTCCTACTGCTTGGTACCCCCAAATCAGTTAGGCACAGAAAAAGTAGTTTGTGTGTCCACTTAAAATACTGAAGCCTTTTGAAATAAGGGAGTTTTACTTCCGATAGCTTTTCTTTCAGAGTAAGAAATTTTTATGTCACATTTGAGCCCCAGATGTAGGCTTAGTCTCCTAAACTACATTTTTCCTCTAGTGATGATTTTCCTCTTTATAGTTTATTTCAGAGGAAGACAAGCTGTAAGTGTAGCTTTCTTTTCGTGATTAAATAAATAAAGTAGAGAAAGTAGAGAAGATGAATGATACTTTATCCTGGCAGAATTAGGGAAATGCTTGTCCCTCCGTAATTGGCACTGATGAGGCCATACCTGAAATCCTGGGTTTGGGCCCCTTACTTTTAGAAGGATACTGAAATGCTGGAGCACGTCCAGAGGGCTACAAAGCTGGTGAAGAGTCTGGAGCACGAGTCCTATGAGGAGCAGCTGAGGAAGTTGGGGGTTTTTAGCCTGGAGAAATGGAGGCCCAGGGAACATGTTTCTGCCTTCTACAACTGCTGCCTGAAGGAGGTTCAGCCTCTTCTCCATGATGACAAGTAACAGAGCAAGAGGAAAAGGCCTCCAGTTGCCCCTGGAGAGATTTCAGCTGGATATTGGGAAAAACTTCATTGAAACAGTGCTCAGTCATTGGACCAGGCTGCCCAGGAAAGTGGTAGAGTCACTATCCTCAAGGTGTTGGAAAGGTGTGAGGATGTGGCACTTAGTGGTAGACTGGGTGCTGGGTTAATGGTTGAATTGGATGACATTATAGGTCTTCTCCAACATAAGTCATTCTATGATTCTGTCATTCCTACCTTGGAATCCTTCAATTTCCTTAAAAACCCACTGTTTTCTTCTGCCCTGCATCAGAATTTAATGTTTCCTTTGTGGGTACCAGTTTGATACTACCAGTAGTTTGCATAAGCTTTGCATAAATGGCAACAGCTGAATTCAGGAGTCCTGGAATGCTGATAGCTCTGTTCCATACAGTGATTTCATTTGTGCCCTACCTGCCATCTGATCTGTTCACAGATTTAAAGTTAGGACTTGCATGGTGTACCAGTTGACTCCACAAAGTCTCCTCCTGCTATCAGGTAGCTGTTGACCACATTCAAATAAGGATAGAAAAAAATTGAAGGGTGGAGGTTTTGTGCCTTTTGCCTGCTTGGCAAGAGACTGCTCCTGTCTGTGGTGCTCAGCATTTTGATGGCACAGCTCAGGGAGAGTATTTTCTCTGTACATGGCATGGATTTTATTCATTATCTTTTCAGCTGTTTTCTTAAGTTGCCAGTTTTTAACTGTTTTAAAATAGAGAGTAACACAGTTAGCCATTACTGATCTATCTAATAATTAATTATGCCAGCTGGTACTATTGGGTATTCAAAAACACAAAGTAAAATATTTTTTACTTACATCCAAGCCCAAGTTATGGAGTAAATAGCCTTATGTCAAACCCAGGGATTATATATTTAACTATTTTTACCCACTTCCATTTCAATGATGGGGACAGGTTTACCAAGGACTACTGTAGTCAATTCCAAAAAGGGCCCATTAAATACTAATGAAAATTAATCATGTTCCTACATAGCTAGCTTACTGTTGGAAGTCACCATGTCAGCTATTGTAATTCTCCTCCCCCACATTCACTTTCCTTTTAAACAGCATCTTTGTGAGTTGCATTTGATTCAAAGTTGTAGTTGTCAAGCCATGGTTCTGTTTCTGAGCACTCTGATTTGGGCAAGCTTGCAGGACTCCTCGTCCTACCCACTCTAAATTGAATTTTCCTATTTGTTAAAAATTTGAAATTTGCCAGAAATACAAGAACATGTTGCAGTTTCATCTTCATAGTTATCTCTCCTTTTGGTTCCAAAGGAGAAAGAGTGTTGGTAGTAGTATACTTGCAACCAGGCCTGTGGCAGCTTGTTTCTGGCCAAGTACTGCCAGGGAAAACAGACAGAAAAGGAGCCTCATACAAATGAGGCTCCTGCATTTCATTTCACTGAAGACAATACTGACTAAAAGGGTGGAATTATATGCTTGTATGCGTCTTGCAAGCGGTTTGACAGAAATGAGAGAAAATTGGAAACACTGCACACAAATAATTATTTTTCAGCAAAAACATTTTCTAAATAAGCAGTATTTCTTAATGCCTTTTTTTTTTTTAACTTGTGCAGTATGCCAGTGTTTTTAATGTGAGCACACATGGGACTAGCATGTTGAGCTGATGCAGTAGCAATGAACTGTCACAGTTCTTTCGCAGTCAGATCTTTTAATTTATTCTGGTCTTTCCTTTCAGCACGTAGCCTGCTAGTTGCTAGGCAACCAGAAGTGATTTTTTTTTTTTTTCTTTTTACTGCACATGATTTTTAGGTGGTAGTTGTTGTGGTTATTATTTTCTAATTACATAAGTGGGCAAAAGGATTAAAAATCAGAGTTGCATTAATAATTGCTTATTTTTGCCTACTGTATCCACAACACAGCAATTTGAGATTGTTAGAAAAGATTGCATTTGTTTACAGTATGGATGCACATATACAATGGGAGTGCAAGATAGTACTTCTTTGTGAGAGTAGGTTCTGTAAAAATGATAGAACAGAATAAGCTGTTATTGATCTGAGTAGACAAAATCAGACTGTAGTCTTCTGTCAACCCCTTAATGCTTTTTCTTTCATGGCCTTAAATGATTTCCAGTAATTAGTTACATCAAGCAAAAGCTTGAGGGTTTTCTATGGCATTCTTAGTTTAATAGAATGTGTGAACAAATCACAGTTGACTGGTTTTGCACCTGGAAAATAGAATATTGCTGTTTAATAATTTATGAGTTGTATTTTTAATATAAAATACCATATAATGGTGGGTGTGTGGATGTAAAAAGAGAAAAAAATACAGCCATGAGATTAAAAGCAATAATCTCAGGAGCTATTTTAGTAGGACAAATAGGCTAAACATGTTTTAAAATTTGATCAGAATTAGTTTGTTAGTGGCTGTTTCCTTTTTACTGAAGTCATTCTATTCAATATTAGATTCTAAAGCACAGTTGAAGAAACGCAGCATCAGTGGTTCAGTAATTTTACTCAAATAGAAATTTCTCTTAAGGCTGCTGAAATAAAACACAGCAGTGATAGTCCTTCTGTGTAGCTAATCCACACTCATACTCTGCCAAGGTGCAGGCAGTTACAATGTGCTGTGCAGTGGAGCAACAGGATACTGCTTTGTTTTGCTTTGCTTTCCTCAGGAGCAGTACCTTGTGTGTATAAGGTGGGCACTGGTCACATAATGAATAGTTGAATTCCCCCTGGGCTTCTGCATAATGCTCTTAAGGACTCTGAATGTTTTGCAGATATAGTACTTCTCTCACGCCATTTTATTCCTGTTTTATAAATGGGGATAAATAAATGCCATTTATAAATATTTATAAATATTTATATGTAAATATATATGATATGAATAAATATATATTATATAATAAATATTTTATATATATATATGTAATTTTTATGTATATGTATATATATATATAAAGGGATTTATAAATACCATTTGGGCAGCAGAGATCCAGTTGCTGGTTTTCATAATATTGTATGTGTTCAGAAGAAATTCCATTGATCTCAGTTGCAGCTGTTACTGCTCAATGCTTCCCTCTGTGAACAAAAAAAAAAAAAAAAACAACAAAAATGCAGTCCTCAATTTTCAAAGGAATAGAAACACACATTAATTTAGTCAGTTGTCTAGGATGTGTATAATGCATTGCTTTTCCTTGTGTTGTTTCCATTTTCACTTTGAGAGGGCCATCTCTGGTGAAGATAGGTTCTGTCATGTAGCATGACATAGGCACTCACAACAGGGCAAGAACAAGACTGGTGCCTTTAAATCATTGTGTAAATGCTTGGACAGGGGTAGTATGAAAGTAATGAATTTGTGAGTCCATACCAAAGGAGATGGCAGGTGCAGTGGCCAGAATTCCACAGTTATTTGCTGGCAGGAGAGAAACAAGACTTGGCTCTGACAGTTACCTGGCCATTTTATGCTTTTGTCTGTTTCAGTAACAGGGTTATTTCCAAATGAGTTAGTTCTGTTGGGTGCAGCTGCTGTAGCTGCTGCTGAGGTGCCAGTGGTCTCTGTGAGGATCCATCCCAACAGCTGTATGGAGTACAGAGACTCCACTGTCCTCTCCTGGGACAGGGGTGCACTGTATGCCCACTGCCTTGTCTCACCTGCACCCAGGGGCACGCCCAGGTGTGTGCCAGAGCCTTGCTGAGAGCCAGGAGGCAGCTTGGCAGCTACTGCTGAGCAGGCAGGAGCTGCTTCTGCTGCTGCTGCTGCTGCTGCTGCTGCTGCTGCTGCTGCTGCTGCTGCTGCGAGTCAGTCACAACTCTGCAGAATGAGACAGAAGTTTTTGCTTTCTGGTTCTGCAGAACCATTATTGAATGGAAAAATACTCCAGCTGCCTGTTGGTGCCAAAGTTTTGGTAGAGCGGTGCTGATCAGCAGTCTGTAATTAAGAGTTTTTGCATTATTGTCCTCTGTGGTGGAGGGAGCAGCATTGTATGTCTCAGGACTAAACTGAGAACAATAAAAAATTATGGATTAGGTGAGCACCAGATAGTTAGGAAATGAGGAAAATCCATTTAGTCCTTCTTCTTCATTAATCTGTCAGGACTGTAACAAAAATAGTGCCTTCTCAAATTCTGAAGTTACCTCAGGTAACTCAGGTATTCTCAAATTCTGAAGTTACCTCAGGTGTTAAGTATTGCATGCTGTATAGTCAGCATTCATTACTCCATAAAGGGCAGAACTGTTGCCAGCTTTGTGCTTCTTGCCATCCTTATTCTTAATTGCAGAATTGCTTCAGGAACCTTCACTTCTAGTTTAATGTCTGATAAGACCCTACACCACCCTGGAGGGTGGTTGCAAGAGAAAGCCTGGGGGGAATGAATGCTTGGTAGCCTTCTTGCCCAACTCCTGTGGAGTTTGGTGTTCCTGAGACACTACCTGAAAATTCAGCTGAGAAAACAGAGCCTCTCTGGAGCAGCTGGGGGAGAAGGAAGCCCATGAATGTGAACTGAGAAATGCTTGTGAATGCTGTGTGCAGTTCTTCACAGGCCTGCTTTTTTTTTTTTTCTGCTACTCTCTGAAAAGTACATCCACATGTGGGAGAAGACCCAACCAAAAACAACAAAAAACCAACTGAACCCATAAATGTCATCAGCACATTTCCTTTCAAGGTGACTTACAGCCATGTATTATTTGGAAAATGGGAAGTAAGAAGATTTTTTTAAACATCCTCAATATGAAGGTGTTACAATAGCTATTAAAAGAGGATAAACACTGGGAAGTATGGGAATCTTGGAGGATTTGGACATCTCTAAATTATAGGCAATGTTCTGACAGTATAAAAGTTTTATAGATAATCTATCACCTTATTACAAATGAATGAAGAAGTACACATGGCAATAGTGATTTTCAATGTAGTTGAAACCCAACAATTCTGGGTTTCCCAGAAACCCAACAGTCATTAAATAGAAGTTTCTAATTTTTTGTTGTAACATCAAGTTAGTCTGATAGCACTCAGCATATAGTATCATGGAAATCAGTGTGGTTTGCTATAAAGAGGAATTGCAAGAATAACTATATAGTGAACAAGAAGACAAACTTAAGAGTGACAGAAGAGATAATTGCTAAAAATTACTGAACAAAACCAAGGAAACAATAAGAGTATACTCAGCAAAAGACTGTGGAATTCAGATGCAAATCCTGATTCTTCTTTCATAAAGCCTCTTATACATATTCATCTTTAATGATGTTAGATGTCAGTGACATATTAATGATACGTTAGGACAACAGTTTCAAATTTCAAATTGTTAGTTAATTATCTGTACCAAATTTAAAAATCAGGGTTCCGTTTCTAATTCTTTGAAAGAAAAACTTGATTTTATTCCATTATTTTAATTTTTTTCTTAGTCTTAGATAATGTGCGTGTGTGTGTTTTGTGAGAAAGTTTTAGTAATTCTTTTCAGTATGGCTTTGTTTTCCTCAACAGTTCAGGACGGCAGCTGAGTGAAGTCTTCATTCAGCTCCCATCTAGGAAAGAACTACCAGAGTACTATGAATTGATTAGGAAGCCAGTGGACTTCAAAAAAATAAAGGTAAGGAATGGAGGAATTTGGGAAGTGGAGATTCTTCCATTTCTTCTTGTTTTACAGAAGGGTGAGCATAAAGTTGTTTTTAAAGTAACAGTGTGAATATTTCATACCACCTGTATTGGTGGATTAGATTTTAAACATTGTCACACACCTTGCTAGTAATTTTGTTCAGTGTATACTGTAGTGTATCACTGTAATTTCAAGGTTAAACTATAGTAGTGTGACATGGATGACATCCCAGTGCCTTTTTTTGCAAAGACCTAATTGTGAATCTGTCAGCAGATCTGGTAAAAACACACTGTTGACAAGGATTTAATAGTTCTAGGGGAATATACCTGTCCTTACATTTAAAATCGTAGAACCATAAATATCCTGAGTTGGAAGGCATAGACACATATCATCAAGTCCAACTCCTGGCCCTGCACAGACACCCCAAGAATCACACCAAGTGCCTGAGAGCATTCTCCAAATGCTTTTGGAATTCTCTCAGGCTTGGTTCTGTGACCTCTTCCCTGGGGAGCCTCTCGCAGTGCCCAGCCACCCTCTAGAGGAAGAACCTTTCTCTGATATTCAACCTAAACCTCCCCTGACACAACTTCAGCCATTCCCTCAGGTCTTAATCATTGACCACCACAGAGCAGAGATCAGTGCCTGCCCCTGCACTTCCCCTCATGAGGAAGTTGTAGACCACAACGAGGTCTCCCCTCAGTCTCCTCCTGGCCAGGCTAAACACACCAAACGACCTCAGCTGCTCCTCATAGGGCTTCCCCTTCTAGACCCTAGCCTCATACCTTGGAGGAGCCGTGTCAGATCCAAACAGAGCTAGATGGGGTCTAGGCAGTATGTTGCACTTTGGGTGATGTCATAATTCTTTATCTTTCACATATGTTACAGTTACAGGGGTTTTTTTGCTGGAAAGACAAAACTGGAACTTCTTTTACCAAAAGAGCTCCGTTCCTTTTAACCCTTACAGTTCACAAAGAAATTGCTTAATTTTTGCTCTTTTACCTTGATGCATTTTTTTGAGTAGTATGTTAACAGCATGTCTGTTTTAAACAGATACTTACCTTGATGCTTAGGTAAAATATTTGAAGAGAAAGCTTTTAATGTGTTACCTCAAATATTAATTCAGTGTTCTCTCTGCTTTTTCTTCTTTCTGCACCACTGCCCATCAACACTTGTCTTCATTTCCTCAACAAATGCAACAGGAAAGAATTCGCAACCATAAATATCGGAGTCTTGGGGATTTAGAAAAGGATGTCATGCTGCTGTGTCACAACGCGCAGACATTCAACTTGGAGGGATCTCAGGTCTGAACAAGTTAATTTCTGTTAAACATGCAGGTTTCCCCTACCTAATCCTTTTAGTGATTATTATTTTTGCATATAGACTCTCTGTTTCAGTTCTTACTTGGAGTAGAGAAAAACGCCTCCACATTTTCAGAATCCAGAATTCACTGGACGCTGCTGCACTGTGTGGATTTTCAGAAAATTTGTTTTTAGCGCCAATTCTGAGATCAGATTTTTCTGATCCAGTTCCAGTAAGACTGTTTGAATCTGTGGTAAAAGAAGTGTGGAATGATGCATCAGTTTAGTTTTTCCACAGTGGACCACAGAAGTAGTAGTTGGAACAGTATAGCTCTAGGACAGGATGTTGAGGAAAACACATCATGGAAAGCTTTTCAGTTCTGCCAGTGGAAGATAAAAATTCAAGATTGTCCACCAGTAAAGATGTACATATGAAGCTTTTCACCCTCTGAAGCCTCTGGTTTTTAATTTTTTTTTTATTTTTGAAAGGTCAGTGTCCGTTTTAAGAAACTGTAGGAGTAAATCCCAGATCAATCTCAGGTTGGGAAAGCAAACTCGTCTCAAACAGATGTTTCACACATATGATTGGGCTCAGAATTTGGGACAGGATGGTGATACAAAAGGAAAGACTATGAAATCTGGATGGCAGATACAAAAGATAAGACAAAGAGATAAGAAAGTTGTCTCACAATACAGAGAAACAGAGTCTTAGATGATTGTTTTTAAAGATGAGATCCAAAAAGTGTGATGCAAACACAATATTCAGTTGAAGCAGAGACCATGAGGACAGCTTCCGTAACATGCAAGAGTTAAAAAAAAAATCTTATTTGAAGCCTAAATAAAAGTAAGCTGAAGGATGATGATGCCAATAATGATTGTTTCCTTAAAATTTCTAAACATTAGTGATAACATTTAGCTAAATTGGGGAGTTAAATAATAAATATAAATAAATATAAATATAAATAACAAATAATAAATAAACAACTACAAATAAATCAACTGAAAATATTTTTAAAAGTAAATTCATTGTGCTTGGGACTAAATTTTTCTACATGTCCAGATGTAAATTTTCTGTTTACTGCTCATTGAAGGAAAGTTAATAACAAAAAGTATAACTGAGATTTCAGAAAATGGTAAAAGTTTGTAGAGGACATACAAAGAGGTAATGAAAAAACAGTAGTGAAATGGGAAAAAATAATGGAATTATTCACATCAGAATGACTCAACTCGCTTATGGAAAACTGGTGTCTTGTTAGGCAGAGATGGTAGAATTGAGAGAAGTAATCCTGAGTGGATAGAAGTGTTAGTAGATATTGCTACTCTGTTTGGAAATAACTGACATATTGTCAGTGTTGTAGTAATATTTTCTGTTTCAATGAACCAACATTAATTACCAGACCTAATATTACTTTCTATATCATGAAGCCCAAATAATGTGTATATAAGATTTTCTTTTTTTGTGGGTGGTTTTGTTGGTTTTTGGTTTTGTGGGGGTTGGTTGGTTGGTTTGTTTGTTTGTTTGTTTGTTGTTTTGTGCAGCGGGTCGGGTTTTGGGGTTTTTTTTGTTGGGTTGGGTTGGGTTGAGTTGGATTTGGTTGGTTTTTTTCTGTCAAGGTCTCACACTGTTCATTTTGATTTCCCCTGAGTTGCAGGACACTTCTGCAGTAGGCCTCCAGTTTTCCAGGCTTCCTTGATGCCTTGTGTTCTTTGTTACAGTTCTGGTCTACCTTTGCTCTGACATACCAATTGTCTTCAGTAGATTAGATTATTTGTGTGTGTGCACTCAAGACAAAAGGGCTAATTCAGGTAGTTGTTTAAACACACAGTGAATCTCTAGTGTTCTGTTAGCGTGGTTTTCCTTGGAGAAAAGCAGTTCCATCTGAGATGGAAGCTTATTCAGGGTTTTGAGGGGTAGAATGACTTCATGTATTAAGGCTTTTGTCCTCATTGTTTTGAAAAGCTTTTCATGTTGTAATAGTCCAATGACACACAGATGTGTACAGGGTTAAAAATGCTTGTGTGTCTCTTCAAACAGAAGATTTCTTATGAATGGTTGTAATTTGTTGAGAAGTTCTTTTGTCATTGCTTCTCCCTTCTTGAAGGAAGTACTAATGTCATTGTTGCTTGATTTTTTGAATCCTGTTGGAATTGGGTTTCTGTCAAAATAAGAAAATTTCTATTTGCACAGCTTTTCATGAAGCAGCCCCATGGGTTTTTTGTGTATCAAAATAGATAGGAATATTACAAGTAATTCCAGGTAAAGAAGGTTAAAATAAATTTTGAAACTGCTGTATTTCATTGGGAAGCTGTCTGCAAGTCTGGGTCACATTGATGCTCTAAATATGTAGTGGCCAGCATTAAAAAATAATGTATTGTACAGATCTTTAATTTTTTTTGACATAAAAAGTGTTTTTGTGAGAAAGAACAGAAGCTTAGTTGAAAGAACCATTCCTAAGAACAATTGCATATGCTAGGCATATGTATATGAAAAATAAATAGATCTCAAGAGGAACTTGGTGAGTTCTATCAATGGCTGACTTTAAAAGAAGTAGATGTAAGAGAAAGTCAGTTGTTATTTGACTTTAAGGAAGGAAGTTCTGGAGTCTCACAGCTCACTAGTGTCATGAGACAGGAGAGCAGCTTTCTCAAAACAGTCATGATTATTTTTTATAGATAATAGATATGTAAAAATTTTGCCATGATTGAGGGCAATCATTGTAAATCACTGAGAACAAACAGCACAGAGGAGCTTACAGAATGGGGAACAATCCACAGTGAAGGGCAGTTTTTCAAAAAAAGCACTTGGTGGTCAAGTGAAAAAAGTAGGAATTGGATATTTCATGTTAATTATTCTGAACAAACCTTTTCTAATTCAATTTATTGAACCCACAAAGTATTAGAACACTTCTACCACGTTTAGCATACAGACTGCATAATGGCAGCCAAAAATCCTTGATTTTCTTTTTCACAAATACCTAGTGTCCTTTATACAAGGAAGTGTATAGCCAGAGGAGTAGAATGACAGTCAAGGTAGGTGATGATGATGATGACTGTGATGATGATGATGATAAATCAAATGCAGTCTGTGACCCTGTACTCTTCTAGTAATTACTCTTAATTGTTCAGTGCTGAGTTGTGCAGTGCTTGTCTTCTGACATTTTACAAAACAAACTGCACAAGGTTATTTGTTCAGGTGATGACAAAGAATCAGATACTCAGCAACACAAGATTTTTACTGTGTTAATGTACGAAATGTTACAAGCCAAAAGTAGTAACTCTTGAGAGTCCACTCACACTGGAGGTTAAAGAGAAAATCTGATGTACCTGAGGTACTTTGGATACTACAGAATGCTTGAGAACACATGTTCCATTTAGAGCAAGCCCTATTTTTTCTTCAGTCTTTTTGGATCTGAGAGGAAGGAAAGGATGAGCTACTTGGGATAAATTATTTTTCTCATAGCCTCTTTGGATTTCAGAAAAAGCCTAAAGGTAATTAAATTAGGGTTAGCCATTTGTCATTATTAACTGTATTGCCAGACAATAATCCGTGTTTTAATTAAGGTGCTTACTGCTGAAGTCTGTTCCTTTGGCAGGTTTTCAAGGGTGTTATGATCTGATGAAAATGCAATGTAGTTCCTATGGTAGTAGAAATAATAAGAAAAACATTAACTAGACGTTTTAGATGTAATACATTGTAAGAGTTGTTTCTTTGCAGCTCACTACTGACAAATTTCTTCATTTAGAGCATGAAGAATTAATGTTGGCATTTCTTGTACAATTCATGCAACAGACATTATTCCTTGGTATTTGAAAAGGCCACATACTCTTTAGACTTGCACTGGAAATTTAGGTCTGTGCTGTGAATTTTTGATTCTGCTTGACTTCATAGTTCTGACAGAGATTTGTACCTGTACTGTAGATCTATGAGGATTCCATTGTTCTTCAGTCTGTGTTCAAAAGTGCACGACAGAAGATAGCCAAAGAAGAGGAAAGCGAGGATGAAAGCAATGATGATGAAGAAGAAGACGAAGAAGAGGAGTCGGAATCAGAATGTGAGTCCCCTGCTAGATATTGACAAGGAAATATATCTGGGGATGGAAGAGCAGGTTTTGCTGCTTCTGCACAGAGACTGATTATAAGATTCTATTTTCCACTGGTGGAAGTAGTTTCTTACTAAGGTTGTTTGGGTATAACACTGGCTTTGTCTTTCAGCTGGGTGTTCTGCCTTACTTCTATTTCAACTGTTCTTAAGCCAAACAAATCATAGAGGTGCTTTGTGGGCAGCCATAATTCTTTGTAAGCCCTTCAGGGCCTGTTCATGCTGTTTGTAGATGGAACTGGCTGGAGAGGCTGTAGACAGTCTTCACTGGCAAGTGGTCAGCCTTCAGGCATGATGTGACATACGAAGTTCAGCACATGGTTAAGAAGCAGATGATGTTGAAAACACCCTTTGGTGTGACAAGGACTAAGTGAAACTCTGATTGTTTCAGAATGCTCATGGAAAAGGATGGATTCCTTCCCTGCACTTCATGCCATCCAGTACATCTACCCAAATTCCAGCTACCCCCTTTTCTCTGGTTACAGAAACTGTAGTACTTGGCCTTGAGCTGCCCTTCCACGTGTGTCACACATGTGTGCTAAGCATGCAACTTCAGTAGCTCATTGGGAAATGACTGGATATGGAATCAGAATAACATGTTCTTTAGAAAGGTCAACTCAAAATTCACCAGTAACCTTCACATAGCATTTCTATACTTTAAAGTACAAAAAAATCTGTTTATACAGAGGCTAAACATTTCTATGGTAAGGAAGAAAATATTTTCAAATGTCTATCTTCTCACAGGGCCATATACTATTTGTACTCACCATACATTCTGGGAATGAAAAGGATTTGTATATTCTTAACTTAAAGTTAGTCTTTATAGTTTAGTATATATTATTGTTAAAAACTATTAAAAACAAGATAAATAAAAGCAAATACCTCTTGCTTTGTTGTTCCACAGTCCATAGTCAGAGGCTGCTACCAGAGGTGAATTTCTGTGAACAAGAGACAGCATTTAAAGTGAATTTTTAAAGTGATAAGTGAATGTTACATTAACGTACGCTGTCAAACTTCTTGCAGCAAAATCAGTGAAAGTCAAAATCAAGTTAAATAAGAAGGATGAAAAAAGTCGTGAGAAAGGAAAAGGCAAGAAGAGGCAAAGCAGAGCAAAAGCCAAGCCTGTCGTGAGTGATGATGATAGTGATGAGGATCAAGATGAAAATGTAAGTTTTGTTCAGTGAGACTGTGGAAGTGGTTGCAGTGATTGCATCTCTGCCCTGTCCTGCTTGCTGTCAGAATTCTCAACTATTCATGCTTAAGCACATATTTAACTTGTAGTGATCATCCTGAGAGAATTGGGTGGGGGTGTTAACTGTATCTTGAGTGCGCTTTTGAGATCTGGTCCCAGTGCTGGAAGACAAGAAGTCTAAGAAGTTTGGATCTTATTGCTTCGAGCTGTTCCTACATTCATTGAACCTTTAAGTCTCATGGTCTGTTTGCTTTTGTCCACAGATGAAAAACTTACAGCTTGATTATTTTTTACCTTTTTTTTTTTTTTTTTTTTTTAGTGAGTGCTTCTGTTATTGCAACAAAAGAAAATAGATGTCTTCCCAGTTGTTTTTAAGTGTCTGGATAGAAAGAAAGAGCTGGTGTTTCCTGACTCTCTGTCTTTCCTCTCTAAAGAAGTCTACAGCAATTAGACGAAATTTCGTGAAAGAGAAATACTAGATAACACAGTACCTTTCTTCAGGCTATCTTGATTTGTCAGTTTAATTGTCATATTTCTTCCTCGTACTTCCTTTTATTTTTCCTTCTTTAACAAATTCCACAGAATAGCTGGAAAGAATTTCTGACTTGTCTTGTGTCTCTTACCTCTAGGACCAGTCGGAAGCAAGCGGAAGTGATGATGAGTGATCCATAGGGTTTATTTTCTTGGCAGAACTGACCCCTTCCCCTTCTCTTCTCTTTTCTCCTATTTTACACCCAGTGAATTCTTTTTGTCAAATAGACATCGGGTTGTTTCTGTATTCTCATTCTCTATAAATTAGCTTTAGGATAGTGCCAGACAAACATATGATATCATGGTGTAAAAAAAGGCAAGAAAATGTAACATATTGTGACCAAATGGGCCTCAAAAAAAACAACAAAGAAACCTTTTGAGGGAAAATGTGGGTTGATAGTATATTTCTATGGGCTGGTTTTGACTTGGTAATGGTTTGATTGTGCCTGGTTTTATGATTTGATAAGGGGATATTTCAGTGGCATCAGAAAGTCAACAACAACTACAAAAAAGTTTTTTTTTTGTAGCATTGATGACCAAGAGAAGTCATTAAAAGCCACTGGTTATTTTATTTTTCATCAGGCAGTTTTCAGATTTTTTTATTTGTCCTGTATTGGTTTTTTACACTGTGGTACATATATGCGACTTTGTTTAATAGCTTATGAATGTTCAGTAGTTAGCTTCCATACATCTTGCCCCATATACGTTTTTCCACTTTGCGCTTGATGATCTTCAGAAAAAGGCTTTTTGAATTGTATCAAATTTATGTCTACTGTAAACTTTGCTTAACTTTTTTTTTTTTTTTCCTCCTCTCTCTTAAAGAAGTTGGTTTTAAAATGCTATTGAATATTGCAATCTATATAGTGTAACGTATGGCTTCTTTCATCAGACTGATCTTCTATGTTACCAATGTGGATTATCACCTTTTCCCTAAAGTGTACTTAATCTTTGCTTTCTTTGCACAATGTCTTTGGTTGCAAGTCATAAGCCTGAGGCAAATAAAATTCCAGTAATTTTGAAGAATGTGGTGTTGGTGTTTTTCTAATAAAGAGATAATGGAGTTGAATAGATGCAGCCTTGTGTTGGGAGTTCCACAAAATCACTTTTATAGTGGCAATGAGAGGGCAGGAGTTTCTCCTGCAGAGAGCTCTACTACTATATCAGTTTCATATCCTTCCTTGAATAAAATTCAAATATCATAGAGATATCTTCTGAGATGGAGAGAAGATATGCAATACATGTTAAAGAACAATAAAGTTGAAGTAGTAGACTGATACCTTGAAATAAAAGCGTAATTCATTACTTAGTTACAATTGAAGTTGATAAAGCAATAAAATAAACTTTTTTTTTTTTCCTCCTTTCAGGAAATGTATGTCCATATGCCTTAGTGGGCATGAACACAATTAGTTATGCAGGCAGTCAGCCCACCCATAAGTCAGTTTATTTAAAGTTATCACAGTAGTGATGCAATAAGATGTGGTAGTGTAAACATTTGAACTATATATATGCAGTTAACATTTCTACTCTGCAAAATCAAACCTTAAATTTGAACATACATTTTGTAAAAAACGTACAAGCCTAGAACATACCTTTGTTATATGAACTTCTTGAGAGTGTGTCTGCAATAAATCTCCTCATACAGTTTGTTAACTGCTTCAGATTTTTGTAGCTTATTAGGAAAGTAATCAGTAAGCTGGACTGGTGCTCATTTGTTTATATTAGCCCTGCACTGGGAGGAATCAGCTTTGCTTATGTTCAGCAATTTTGAACATCTTATTCCTGGTGTGTGCCCCATCCAAGTGGAAGACCCAGTGTTCCAGAGAGGGGTGTCACTGATCTCAGAGGCTCACACTGATGGTACCAGTGTCCAAAGCAGCATTGCAAGGAACAAAGTCCTGGTGGACACCAAGTGCAACGTGAGCCAGCAGTGCATCATTTTGGCAAAGAAGGTATCCTGGACTGTTGCCAGCAGGTCCAAGGAGGTGATCCTTTCCCTCACCTCAGCACTGGTGAGATGTATGTGGAGTTCTTAACGGACTCCAGCTGAAGAGAAGACATGGACACACTGGAGAAAGTCCAGCAAAAGGCCACTGGCATAGTTAAGGGACTGGAGCATATGTCATACACAGGGAGTCTGAGAGGGCTGGCACTGTTCAGCATGAAGAAGAGTGGGCTCAAAGGCACCCTGTTGATGTGAATTCCTGTTGGGAAAGGGAAGGTGCAAAGAAGGCACAGCCAGGATCTTTTCAGGACAGGACCAAGAGGCAATGGGCACACACTGAAACATGGGCAGTCCCTGTGAATACCATGAAACTTTTACTGTGAAAGTGACTGAGCCCTGGAACAAGTTGCCCAGAGAGCTTTTGAAGTCTCCCCTGGAGATACTTAAAAGCCACCTGGACGTGGCTGGACGTTCTCTTCCCCTCCTGGCCCTACTTGAGCCAGGGGATTGGACCAGATGACCTCCAGAGGTGCCTGCCAGTAGTCCTTCTGTGATTCTGTGATGCAGGATAGTTTAGTTTCACTGACAATTTCACAAGACCACAGAGAAATGTCATTTTTTCACTACAAAATAAAACAAGTCTACTAACCTGTTACACATGACAAAAGGCATGTGGCAGTAGGCTCCAGTCACTGCTGGTCTAGACTGGATTTAAACTGACAACTTGGATATAAAAGGCACAGGATCACATTACCCATCCCCAGAGTCCCTGATGACTTTGCAGTGACCCAGTTTCATTTATTTTTCAAGAACTCATTATTTGCAGATGAGCATTTACCTGGATAACAAAAATGAACTAAGAAGATAAAACATTTCTGTTGAAATTGAAAGTGGCTTTGGGTTTGGTCAATAACTCTTAAGTCATATGGTATCAGTTTGCATGAAGAAATACAGTTGAATTCTTAGCTGCAATTTCTTTTAGCAAGTTTTAGTAACTTCAAAATATTTTCAGTTTTCTCTCTGAGTTTCAGAAAACCCCCCCAAAAGACCTGCATTTTTTTTTTAACATCAGATAAAATATATTTAGGATGTAAGACATGCTTATACCTCCACTGCGGTTGGTCCTGTTATTTTGCTTAGGATTTGAGTTCATTTCTACCAGAGTAGAATTTTAATTGTTATCTTGCTGTTTCTCTGTATGAATTTACTGTATTTTTCAAGATGAGTTGTTTTCCTGGCAATCTTAGCACATTACTGTATGAAAAAAAAAAAAAGGTACTGGGAAAATTATTGTAACACATAACTTTCCAAATTGTTTACCAAAAAAGGGAGAAAATCTTCACTTAAGGTATGTATAAATCTGTGTTTAAGATGGAACTATTTTCTCTTTTACAGAATTCCCTCTCTAGTACAAAGGGATCAGCAAAACATTTGACTTACCTTTTGGACTGTACCCAAAAAAAAAGCACAGTGCTACAGTCCATATTGAGGAAAGCTCATTCCCTGCCTTAATCTCAAAAATAGTGTAATAAAATTGGAAGTGGTGTAGCTTGGGCTCTGATGAAGACAAGCAAAGTGAAGTAAATAGCAAGGTGTTTTCTTTGATGCATCAGTTTCTCCTGGGAAGTAGGCAGCAGTGTAAGTGGGCCAGACGAAAAACATTTAACATCTTTTACACATTTAGCATGCTATTAATAATATTTCTCTTCCCCTCACATCTTCTGAAAGAAACAAAGAAAATAACAGAATCTTTTGGTTGTTGATATAAATGGCTTCCTCCTTGAATGTGTCTGGTCCTCAGTGCAAAGTATTTTTCACTCCCTCAGCTCATGAATGAAGCTGGTGGCTCAATGACTGTGGAGGCAGAAAGGCACAGCAAATGCTGCCACAGCCTCTGTGCACACTGAGGTAAAGGCACAGCTGATGCAGTGGTAAACCTCAAAGTTGTGTGCAGTTATTGGGCTGTTGATACATGCTAAGTCCTGTCAACTATCTAAGCATTTATAGCTCTGTTAATAATGCCCAGCCTGCTGTCACTTTTTCATGAATTCTTGTATGATCAGTTTTACCTAAAACACATAGTCTAACCTAGAAAACAGGACACGGAATACTAAAAACAAAATTAGTTTTTTGTAACAGGATTTTTAGGCTGGTGTCTTTGCTTTCCCCTCTGTTCATCCCCTGAAAAACCTCTGAAATATCTTAAAGTTCCTGCAGATTTTGAATAGGGACTTCAGCTGTATGCTGAAACGTGGGTTCACAACAGGAGCTAGCCAAAGTAGTTTTTGTGGTTGTTTGACCTACTTACTCTAAAGAAGGGTGAGTAGGTTCAGGGCAGGCAAAGAGCTGAGTGATACAGAATTTTGACTCCTTTGCAGTTGACTTGTCTACCATTTGGGGAGTCGCTCATCCCTCGTCTGTCTGTGCTGATAAAAGACGTAGAAGGTAAGTGAGAAAAAAGCAATAAGCAAAGGGTGTGAAACAAGACACAAGTCAGCATTTACCTAATTCTGTTTTGATGAAACTGAACATTGCATTCAGTGGGAACTTCAGGACTGTGTAGTCATGAGTGTTTAAACAGCAAGGACCATGTTTGCACAGGGGGTAACTTTCCTAATTACATTGAAATGAAAGTGCCATGAAGGATTATCCAGAGGCAGCCTGCCTATTCTGAGGAAAGTCAGAAAGTATGTTTTATTGAACAGATATTTAAACATGATGTAAACCAAAAATTAACTGAGGGTTGGTGCATCACTCTTATTTCCCCTTAACAACCAAGAGCTCAAGTGAGAGTAGGTTGGTGCAGACACACCAGTATTTCTTCCTCATGCAGAAGTTACATCTCCTTTCCAGGTGCTGGTCCTTGTCTCTCCATTAGCTTGATGAAGATTGTCACTGTGGCAGTGTTCACCATATCTTTGGCTCTATGTTCACACAGAGATGGGTGTGCTGAGGAACACGTTGAAGTCTGCAGCTTGATCAGACACTGTTATGTATTCTCCTGTCTTTATTATAAAGAGCTTGTATTTCATTCTGTTTGGTGTTTTTCCTTCCTTGTTATATTTGTGACCACAGCAGACACAGTAAGAACAAAATTCTTATCCAATTAGATGGTGACAGCTTCTGTTCTCTTCTCCTATATGCCAAGTTGCTGTCAAAGAGGCTGAATCACAACAAATTACTGCAACATGAAGTTGTTGTGTTTTCAGAGGGACCAGGAAACTCGTGTTGGGGATTTATACACAAGACAAGGACCACTTTCATGTCAACTTCCAATTTAGGGAGCTGCTTGTGTGGTTTGTTCTTGGTGTTCAGTGTCATGTTTTCATGCACCATCCGTTGTTGTGGTGACATACACTGATGTTTCATTACATTTGTCACTTTTGGTGATATAAAGGGTTTAAGCTATGTGCTGCATCATCTGCCACCTGCAAATACAAACTTCACATCAGCTACTCTCACACCAAGAAATGGAGATAAAATCAAGAGAGGACCCCAACACTAAGATATTAATTCATTGCAAGTGAAAGAGAACTACTTACATGCCAAATGTAAATTTTTTTTCTCTGAAACAGACATGGCTTCTGGTAGAGGTGAATTTGCATCCACTTGTATTATTTGTATTATGGTTTATACTCCATTTTACAGTACTAGTATCTGTTGTGTGCATTCTCCCCTTGGGCTTCCAGCATAGCTTCTGTCCATCACCTTCCATTGGAATAAATTTTGAATGTACTTGAGTGCCTTACAGACTTACGGAAGTTAGTGATTAATTGTGCAGCATTGCTTCCCATCTCCTTTGTCATCCAAACGTGAAATGAGAAAGAGGAGGAGGAAAAAGGCATTATCCACTTAGAACTCCATTTTTCTGAGACCAGGACACCTTGTTTCTATTAATGCTGTTGTCTGCTGGCATAACCCTAGGGACATGCCAGTGTTCCCTGCACTTTCAGAAGTTTATTTGAGCCATTCTCATTGTCAAGGAAGAAAGCAGTGAAGCTGAGCATGTCTGACATTTTGTGGATGCACAAAAGATGGTAAGTGTTCCATGCCAGTGCACTTAAGCACTCAGAAGACGTAAATAGCTCTTTAAAACTGCAGCTAATTTCAACTGCATAAGAGACAGTCTTACCAAAACAAGAACATTTTACTTCTGCTTTAGAAAATCTTGTCAGACCAATTTCCACTGCTGTATCACTTCACTGGATGTAACTTTTTTGTTCAGTTTCTTTGTGCCATCTTCTATCCTACTGTGTTCCTGTGTGATAGTAAAGATTCAAGTCATAGTCATTTTGAGTCATTGCAGGAAAATCATTCGTTCTGGAGGTTGGCCAGTGTGATGCCAGCCTTCAAGAAGGGTCAGAGAAAGACTGGGGGATCTACAGGCCTGTCAGTGTGACCTCAGTGCTGTGGGGAAGGTTATGGAGCAGATTGTCTTGAGAGCCATCACAGGACAACCAGGGGATCAGGCTCCATCAGCAGGGGTTTGTGAAAGGCACGTCCAGCTTGAGCACAGGCAGGGTGACCCACCTGCTGGATAGGGGAAAGGTTGTGCATGTCATCTGCCTGCACTCAAAGCCTTTGACAGTGAATCCCACAGCATTCTCCAGGAAAAGCTGTCAGCCCATGGCTCAGACAGGTGTGTCCTGTGCTGGGTAAAAACCTGGCTGGGCCCAGAGATCGGTGATGCATTGGTGATGAGTGGAGTTACATCCAGCTTGAGGCCAGTGGTGCTCCCCAGGGCTCAGCACTGGGGCCAGTTCTGTTCAATATCTTCATTTAATATCTTCAACCTGGATTGGGGGTTGGAGAGTCCCCTCAGTCATTTTGCAGGTGACACCAAGCTGGGTGGGAGTGCTGATCTGCTGGAGGGTAGGAAGGCTCTGCAGAGGGATCTGGACAGGCTGGACCATGGGCTGAGGCCAATGGTGTGAGGTTCAACCAGGCCCAGGGCTGGGTCCTGCCCTTGGCTCACAACAAGCCCAGGCAGGGCCACAGGCTGGGGCAGAGGGGCTGGAAAGCTGCCCACAGGAACAGGAGCTGGGGGTGCTGGTGACAGTGACTGGACACGAGCCAGCAGTGCCCAGGTGGCCAAGGAGGAACTGGATGTGGCCCTTGGTGCCATGGTCTGGTTGATAAGGTGGGGTTTGGTCAAGTTTGGATTCAATGATCTTAGAAGTCTTTTCCAACCTTAATGATTCTATGATTCTGGTAATTTTTTCACTATTTCTAGGGAACCTGGAGGATGCCTAGATGCTGTTTGGCAGGGTCCATGCCAGAATCACAGTTCATTGCAGTAGTGATTTTTCTGAGATGGATAGGTCAAACAAAAACAACCAACCAACCAACAAAACACCAAACCAAACCAACAAAAAGAGAAATAAAAATAAAAATAAAAAAAAAAAAAAATAAATAAATAAAGTGGCTTGTCCCAAGTCTGGTGAGTTGACTATTTCTGCTTATGGGCAAACAAATTGAAAAGGCTTACTACTGTCTCTTTTTCCAGACTCAATTCAAAGCATCCTCCCTGTTCCCAGAATATAAATTCCAGGTTCAGCTGGCTTGAGACCCAGCCACCAAGCTGTAGGTTAAGGGGAGAAGCTTGAATCTATTCTTCACAACCACTCAAGTGATGGATTTTTTCCTTCTGCCATACAGTGATTCTGTCATTCTGGCTACCTCTGGGGCTCTTGCTCTTTGCCTCTTTCAGCTGTGCTGTGTTGAAAGTTCTCACCTGAGAGACTTTGCTGGGAAGACAAACTTCAGTGAAACTTCAGTGCACTTTTTTTAACCTTAGTAATACAGAGAGCTACAGAAAAATACCCTTCTGCAAAAGCTGCACTCACCACAGGTGTAAACATTCTCAGGAAGGTCAGACATGTATCAGCTTTTTGCTCACAGAAGGGCTGTGGGATGTGTGGAGCTCAGAGTTGTCAGAGTTGTGGGATTCTGGGTAAGGATTAAGGGGCAGACAGTGCAGATGTCATCACAGGAGTCTGCTATGGACCACCCAGCCAGGACTGATGACTTAATTACTCTCTGAGGAACTAAGAGACACCTCTAAATCAACTGCCCTTGTTCTTATGGGGGATTTCAGTTTGGGGGACATTAGCTGGGAGCACTACACAGCTGGCACAAACAGGTCCAGAAGATTTGTAGAACACATGGATGATCATGATAGAGGTACTAAGGGAGCTGGCTAGGAAAGATGCTCTCCTGGATTTGTTGCTTGCCAAACACAGGGTTATAGTGAAGTGGAGGTTGGTGGCCGCCTTTGCCACAGGACTGTGAAGCAGTCAGGCTTAAAATCTCTGACAGACAGAAAAGCACCAGCAAAACCTCAGCTCTGGAGATGAGCAGAGCAGACTTCAGGCTGCTCAGGGAATCAGTGAGTAAGGTACCCTGGGAAAAAACACTTTTGCAACTGCTGGGGTCTCTCAGTGCTGGTCTCCATTTAAGCACCATCTTCTAAGGACACAAGAGGAGGCAATTCCCAAACCCAAATGCCAGAAGCCAAGCAGGTGAGGCAGAAGGCAGCTTTTGGCTGAGCAGGAATCTTCTTTGGGAGGCAGAGGCAAAAAAAGAAGGTGCAGGCTCAGCAGAAGCAAGGCCAGGTGATGTGGCAGGAATACAGAGATGCTGCTCACCACTGCAGGGAGAAAATCTGTCTGAATGCTGAAGATCCACTGCAGTTGAAACTGACCACGATTGAGGGGGACAATAAAAAGAGGGGTGTTTTATGCATTAATAGCAAGAGACAGTGGAGAAATAACATTGTGCTGTTGTTACAGGATGAGGATGGTCACCTCACAAGCAGGGACATGGACATGGCAGAGATGTTTAATGCTTTCTTTGCCTCTGTCCTCAATGCCAGTGATGGATTAAGGGGTCTCGGTGCCCTGAGCTGGAGGACAGTGGCTGTGAGAATGATCAAGGGAACTACCCAGTTCCCTGTAAATCTGTAGGGCCCAACTGAACTCATCTGAGAATACCCAGAGCTGACTGATGTCATCCTGAGACCTCTCTCAAGGATTTTTGAATGGATTTGGGAACCTAGATATGTCCCAGCTGACTGGAAGCTGGCTGATGTCCCAGTTTTCCAGAAGAGCAAGAGGAATGAGCCTGGAAACTCCAGGCCTGGCAGTCTCACTTCAGTGACTGGCAAAATTATGGAGAATACTGTTCTAGGAGGTATTGAAAAACACCTGAAGGACAATGCAGTCATCAGTCACAGCCAACACAGTTCATGAGGGAAAAGTCCTGCTTGTCAAAATTAACTTACTTTTATGACAGAGTAACCCACCTACTTGATCAAGGGAAGCCAGCTGATATAATCCTTTTGGATTTCAGTAAAGGTTTCAATACCATTTCTCACAGGATCCTTCTGGACAAAATATCCAGCACTCAGCTGCATAAACACATCAAGCATTGGGTGAGCAAGTGGCTCCTGGGTCAGCACAAGGGGTTACATGAATGTGGTGGCATCAGACTGGGGACCTGCCACTAGTGGGGTTCCACAGGGCTCCATCTTACTCTTTGTGTTGTTCTACATCTCCATTTATGACTTAGATGCAGGACTGGAAGGGATGATAGCTAAGTTTGCAGATGATGCAAAAATTGGGAGGAGCTGTTGGCTCCCTTACAGGCAGGGTGGCCCTGCAGGTAGACCTCAATGAATTAGGGGGCTGAGGAATTACCAGCCATATGAATTTAAGCACGGGAAAGTGCTGGATTCTGCACCTTGGATGGGGCAGCCCTGGATGTACAGACAGACTGGGGAATGAGATGCTAGAAAGCAGTGCCACAAAAAAGGGACCTGGGGGTCCTGGTCTGTGACAAGTTGAAGACAAATCAGCAGTGCCCTGGCAGCCAGGAGGGCCACCTGTGTCCTGGGGGCATCAGGGACAGCATCAGCCAGGCAAGGGAGGGGATTGTGCTGCTCTGCTCTGCACTGGGGCAGCCTCACCTCCAGTGCTGGGGGCACTTCTGGCTGCCACAAAAAGAGACACAAAACTACTGGGGAGTGTGCAAGGAGGGCCATGAGGATGGTGAAGGGCTGGAAGCCTCATGAGGAGCAGCTGAGGTCACTTGGTCTGTTCAGCCTGGAGGAGACTGAGGGGAGACCTCAGTGCAGTTACAGCTTCCTTGTGAGGGGAAGAGCAGGGGCAGGCACTGATCTCTCCTCTGTGGTGACAGTGACAGGACCCGAGGAAATGGCCTGAATTTGTGTTAGGGGAGGTTTAGGTTGGACATCAGGAGAAAGTTCTTCACCCAGAGGGTGTCTGGGCACTGGAAGAGGTTCCCCAGGGAAGTGGTCACTAAGCCTGACAGAGTTCAAGCAGCATTTGCACGGTGATCTCAGGCACATGGTGTGATTCTTGGGTTGAGTTGGACTTGATGATCCTTGTGGGTCTCTTCCAACCCAGCACATTCTGTGATTCTGGGATATAGTCCCTGGAGTGAAGACTAATTCAAAGCAGCTCTTCTAGGTGAACATGCTTCCCCTTCTGAGGCATGAGGATTACTAAAGGGGGCACCCTTTGGGTGAGCCCAGCTGTGTGAGGGGCAGCTCATCCCCTTTCAGAGCTCAGGTGAGTGCAGCCATCTCATCCCTGCTGAATTCAGTAAGTAGCCTCACTGGCTGTTCTGCCTGTGCCACCCTTCCTTGGGTAAGAGTGCTTCCTGTTTCCTCCAGAGTAGTTTTTTAATAGCCTAATATCTGTCTGATAAAGAGATTTATGGGGAGCAGCTGTCACAACTATCTTCCTCACTGCTTTCCAAGAGTTCCAGGAGAAGTCCATGCCATGCTTTCCCTTTCTATTGCTTGCTGATCCTTTAATGTGATCAGAGTTACATCAGGTGAATCACAGGCACTAATCCTAAAAAAGGACAAAGGCACTATCTACACTCTGTAATGGTGTCTCTCATCTCCAGCCTTGGAGGAAAGACCTCACCTTTCTGAAGTCCATCAAGTGTTCAGCTAGGGGGTTGTTCAGCCTTTGGAGACACTGAGCAAAAAGCAATCTCTAGTTATTTCTAAACAAAATCAGCTTGCACAGTAAAATGTTTTTAACTCATCTCAGAATTGTTTCTGTCCAGACACAGGATGAACAAATCAGCTGCCAGCTTCATGAAAGGATAACTTTAAACTCAGAAAAAATACCTACCACATAGAATTCACACTTAATTTTTCAAAAATAAAAGATTACTCATATAAGACCACTTTGCACTTTGCTGCTGCTCAAAAAAGCAAAGCAGTCCTCTTGAGAAGCTGCCTCCAGCACATCATGGATCCTAACCTCTCAAACATCAGCCCCCACCTCAGGTACACCTTATGGTACACTTTGGTATAAAGCACTGAAATCCATCACAGGAGAGGCCTGTCTGAGCCTCACAAGGTCTAACAGTGTACCCCATGTGGTGTGACTACAGCATTCAGTCTTGGAAAAATGTTGCAGAAATGAACATGTACACTTTTTTAAACTTTGGTGTTACAGAAATGTATAGAAAGAGTCTTCCATGAAAAGAGTAAACATTTCCAGGAAGGTCACAGGTGCATTATTTTTTTGTTTGGTCCTTGGTGGGGCTATTTTTCCTCCTAGTTTTGCCTGAAAATGTGCTCTGTCTCACATAAATGCACCAATTTGCTTCTGACAGCTTGAACACCCAGTAGCCAGTGCCAAGGTTTGCACTGGACTCGGCTGTATCACAGAATCAGAGAATTCTGAGTTGGAGGGGTCCCACAAGGATCATCAGTCCAACTCTAAAGTGTTGTACAGGGATCAAACCTGTGACCTTGGCATTGTCAGCACCATGCTCAACCAACTGGCAGCCAACCCATCAGCTCTGTCCTAAATTATCCCTCTTTGCAGAGGGCTGATTTTTTTCTTTGAGATAGCAAGGACAAATTACCTTTCCTTAAGGGCAAATCTGGGGAGACTTCCAAAGGAAAGTGAGGAATGAGTAGAAAGTTTCAAAAATACCTAGTTTCACAACCAAGAAAGTAATTTTTGAGATCTCTGCTGAAGCATCTCTTGCTCTGTGGCACAGAAATTAATTTCAGCCTGATGCCAGGCCTTGCACGCACACCTTTGGAGGGCAGTGAGGAGCCATGGTACTCTGTGAAGCCTCTGAAAGCCTCCTCAGGCCAACATGGTCTCTCCAGTCTAGCAAAGAGCCTCTTCATCACTGAAGACAGCACAGGGAAATTTGCTTTCTCAAGCAACTGATCTTGACCAGGTCAAGCAACCTTTGCAAGGGGGGCTCCAGCCTGGGAAACAGGCAGGTAGAAATAATTCTAAATTAAATCCCTGGTCCTATTTGCCTAAGTCTCAATGCTTGCACAGCTTACTGCAAACAGCAAACACAGTGTTTGCTGTGGGAGGTACAGAGCTGAATTTTCATCCTTTGCTTGTAAGTGGTTGGTACCCCTGAAAATATTTCCAAATCTGAAAGGGAGAAACCACTGCTGCAGGCTGTAGGAATACACAGCTCTTCAGGCCCTTCAGCCATGGATCCTTCTGGATCTCTAGTGCACCTCAATCACTGTCAGATTTGCACTGAGGTGCAGAAATTCAATAGGAATTTCAGTTATGCTGTCAATACCTAATGCAAACAGCAAGCAGATGACAAAATAGTAGTAATCCTTGTCTGAATAAATCCAGGCTTAACTTCTATTTCCTCCAGCTCAGGGTGAAGCTACCATTAACCTACCAGGTTCCAGGCTACTACTGTCACTTGGGACCCTGTAGTAACCTGTTTTTATTTTTATTGAACAGTACTTTCTTTTATTTCACATCTACATGACTGCTCCTACTTTCCTGTGAATATTGTATTTGTGGTCCCTCGCTTTTGCCTTTCCCCTGTGTCATTTGCAGACTGTCTTGGGTCATGGAACCAAAAATGTGTATTCTATTTCATTTGCTGAAAGCATCTGGGGAGATGTTTTTCTTTATCTCTTGTGACTCTGGGGGGAGAGGGGTGGGTGTCTTCTGATAATGGGCCAATTGTTCAAACCAGGTGGGGCAGTGTTTCTTATATCTTTCACCACCCATCCTCCCTCCAGGGGAATATTTTCTGCTGATGGGCCATTAAGGCTCACTAAGGGCATTGACATATTCCATTGTGAGATATTCCACCCAGTGGGAGGAGCCAACCATTCCTACCTGGATAAAAACTGAGACACAGGAACACAAAGTATCTGGCTTCACCTGATTCCTGGAGGAAGACTGAACCCTTCTCACCATCCCTGGACCCTTCTCTCTCAGGATCATCTCTGCTCCAACAGAACCACATCTGCCACTCCAGGAGGACTTACCTTTGGACTGCTTCAACCACCCTGGTCAACAGGGTGTTAGGTTGTATTGTTCCATTTATTTTATTTTACCATTTTTTCCCTCTCTTCTCCTGTTAAATTGTATCTCTGACTGGGAGCCTCACTGGTTTTGCTCTCAAACCAGCACACAGACTCATACAACAGCTTTGGAAGGCAGCTGTCTGTGGCAAGGGTTAAAGTTTGGTTTGGGATGGGGACATATGCTGTCCAAAGATGAGTGCTGTGCTCCTGCCAGCTCCCATACTTGGAGTTTCACTGGATCCCAAAAGTCCTGTCCAAAGTACCCCAAGGCTTGAAAACTGATATTTCAAAGATACAGGAGAAATGGGGAAAATAACAGTCAATAAAAAAAAAATTAAAAACACTAGAAAAACCATCCTCTTAGAATACTTGCTGAAAGGTATTAAAAAGCTATTGCAATTGGAATTTGGCATATTTACATGCATGTGTAAGCCTTATTAGATGATCATCTTGCTCCAGCCTGGATGCCAGATTTACATCCTTTCTTTCCCTCTGTTTATACTTTTTACTAAACACCATGCAATTTGATTTCCCTTCTCAGGCTCCTGTGAGCTTTTACAGGGTTCATTTTGGGCTAATTCTCCCCACTGACCTTCCTTCCTCCCAAACCATCAAAAGGTGTTTGTAGCATGTGATGCTGGGTCCACCCATCAGGCAGTCCTAAGCAGCCAGAAATCCTTTGCTGCTACAACTCCAGATATTCTGACACAACCCCAGATTTAAAACAAACAAACAATAAAATTACAGTAGAACTGCCAGAGGCATCTTCTGTAGTCAACAAGAGCACATGCAAACTATGACAGAGGTGGAGTCATTAGATGCTAGAAAAGAGAGTTATCTTTTGCTTTAGAAGAACTTAATTGAAAGTTTTTAAAAGCAGTTTGGAAGTCTTTCTGCTCAGTTGTTAGCTTCAATGTTTTGCTTACATTTCACTGCTTTCCATGGAGTGGAATGGAGTGAAATAGAAATAGAAATAGAAATAGAAATAGAAATAGAAATAGAAATAGAAATAGAAATAGAAATAGAAATAGAAATAGAAATAGAAATAGAGATAGAATAATTTCAGCTGCAAGGGACCCACAACACTCATCTCACCCAACTGCCTAACACTTCAGGGCTGACCAAAAATTAAAGCATATTGTTAAAGATGTCATCCAAATGCTCCTTGAACAATGACAGGGTCAATGCATCAACCACATCTTCTAGGAAGTCCATTCCAGGGTATTGTTCTGGTAAGAAAAAGAAAAACAAAAATGCATCTCTTCTCTAAATTCTAGCAGACCAAGGGAGAGGAGACCTCCCAAGAATCCTTGTACATCACAGGTTCATCTCAAGGCTGATGGGAATGTCTGAGTTATATCAAAATGCAAACATTATTGATTTAAGAAGAATATTGATTTAAGCAACAAACAAACAAAAAATAAATAAACAAACAAACAATACCTTTAGGCATGTAAGTACTTTGCCTTTTTGAGGTTTCAATGGGAGAAATATGCTTTGCAATAATTTTTCATTAGTCAATGTATCAGCTTCTTGGTTTTATGAGGGTGATCCTGAGTCTAAGCACTTACATAGCAAAGGAGTACATTTCTGCCATTTCAGGACATTGGAAACATAACCCAGATTTTGGTATGTTACCACAACATTAAGAAAACATTTAAAAACTTAAAAGGGGGGTTGTCTAAAACAAGGACTGCTGCACAAGGATGGTATTTGATTAACAGCCATGAACTTCAGGCTCTTTGGGTTTCTTTTTTCTCCTTGTAAAAAAATACAACTGGAACATAATTACAGGCAGAGGTTAAAGTCATACATTGAAGTCTCTGAGACACTCAGTGTTCCTGGAGCAAAGGAATAAACCTTGAAAGAAGGGAAAATGAAGATGAGGTGAAAGGGCAGGGCAGCTGGTGTTGGGGAGGATGAAGTAGCTAGGCCTTGTAGAGATAATTTAATAGTAAAAGATTCTAAAACTATGAAACCCACAAGAGGGATAGAATTAAAAGCAAAGTTTGAGCTTTAAGCATGGACAGGAAGAAGGTGATTAAGCAGCTGAAAGGCCTTGGCTGGGTGGGTCAGTGACACCCCTGACAAGACAAAAGGATGAATGAAAGGCTGCGCCTTCTCAGGTATCAGAGATAAGGTGGGTTTCACAGGTTTTGATATGTAGAGTAGTATTATAATGTTGTAGCTCCCATAGGCTGTATGTAGATTCTGTAGATTTTGTATCTAGAGGTGATTGGTTAATGTTCATTAGCATATTCATGATAGAAGGGGTTAAAATGGAATGTAACAGAGAGTTCGCCCTCTTTGCCTGCCTTCTCTTGGACCCTCTTGGACTCTGCACTGGATCCCTGGACCCTTCCCTAGTCAGGCTGCATTTCCACGACCAATAAACTACGTGTTCTAGAGGATCCTGATCTTCAGGTCATCTCTCTCGCCGGGTTACAAGCGTCTTTTCTAATAAGCTGGGAGCTGCAGGTGACAGCAGGACAGGCTCATGAGGGGACTTGGTCCCGGGCTGGGGACGTGGCCAAGGTCGTGCTTGGGCACTGCCCCACAGGTCAGGGAAGATCAGGGGGTGCCATGGCCAGGCAGGGCTCACTGGTGACACAGCTCAGGCAAAGAGCAAAAACAAGAGCCCAGCTTAAAAGCAGCTCCCAGGGCAGGTGGGAGATAATCCCTCTTGCTGAGGCTTCAACTGCTCAGGGTCTGGGTTACCAAACCTTTGGATTTGGGGTTCCATTTTTTTTGTTTGTTTTGTTGTTGTTTTGTTGGTTTTGTTTGGTTTTTGTTTGTTTTGTGGGTTTTTGTGGTGTTTGTTTTGTTGTTGTTGTTGTTGTTGTTTTCCTTTGAAAATAAAAACACAGTAATTGTTCACATTTTTTGGCCTTGTCCAGTAGACCTGAGAAGATGCCAGCAGGGCTTCTCTGTGTGAAGAACAAACCCTGGTGGATGCAGTTCTGGAGCTCCTGGCTGCAGTGGGACCATGAGGGGAGCACTGGTTTCCCAGGGCTCAGAGGGAACCCCACCTGCAGTGAAACATTCATCACTTGGTTCTAGCTCCAGGTAGCAGAAAGGAGAAGCCAACTCCAAGGTTGCCTTCTCTCTTTACACCTTCCATGTTCTTTGTCACTAACAAAATATTTTGTTGGTGCAGAACCTTTCATAAGGGCTGTGCTTGAACCCTCTCACACACAGGGCCACCCTGGCCTTGTCAGGATGTTGGTAACTAGAAGCCTAAAGTGAAGTCAGACAACAGAGTTTAATAAACTGATCTGTACCACTGAATCTGGGTGCAAGAATTCTGTGCCACTGAACTTCTGAGCAGCTCTGTCCTGCAAAATCAGGCACAGACCAGCCAATGTGGATAATTTGTACGGATGAAGCAGTGAAGTGGGACATGATCCTGCATTCCCTGAAGGATCCCCCACTATCAGTGACCCACACAAGTAGTGTCTTGGTTTGGAAAGACAGGTATCTGCCAGGGAAAGCTGCAGTTTCCTTTAGAATGGGGAATGTAAACCCCTCACCCCCTCCAAATTATAATTTTGCAATTAAGGGCTTTCAGGCAAAGACTTGGGAATAGGAATAACAGTCCTTTACTAGGAATACTAAGAATACAAATATAGTAGAAAAACAAAACCACCCAACCAAACCAACAAACAAACAAACAACAATTTTGGAAAACCCCGACAGAGTCAGAGCTACAACCTGACACCCTGTTGGTCAGGGTGTTGGAAGCAGTCCCAAAGTGAGTCCTCCTGGAGTGGCAGATGTGGTTCTGTTGGAGCAGAGATGATCCTGTAGAACAAGAGTCCAGTGGTGGTGAGAAGGGTCCAGTCTTCCTCCAGGAATTGGGTGAAGCTGGATACTTTCTGTGTTCCTGTGTCTCAGTTTTATCCAGGTAGGAATGGTTGGCTCCTCCCACTGGGTGGAGCATCTCACAATGGGATGATGGAATGTGGAAAGTCTATTTTGTGTGCTTTTAGGGGTGTCTTAATGGTCCATCAGCAGAAAATATTCCCCGGGTGGTGAAAGAGATAAGAAACACTGCCCCACCTGCTTTGAACAGCTGGCCCATTATCAGAAGGCATCCACCCCTCTCCCTCCCAGAGATAAAGAAAAACATCTCCCCAGCTGCTTTTAACAAATGAAAATAGAATACACACCCCTGGCTCCACAACCCAAGACAAGTACCAAGTCCCTAAGAGGCAGCCAAGAAGGGCCTTTTTAAAACACATCCTCCTCTGGAAGGCAGCTGTGTGTATCACCAGGCTGGGGATTATTTCAGTCCAAAGTTCTACATCTCTTCGGGGGTAGATGAACTGCATGGATGGAAATTGCTGTTCAACAGGTAGGAAGAGAGCTGAGTTTTCTTAATCATCTGTTTTTAGAGCCTGCTTCCTTATTTGCATGGATATAGTGTCTGTTCCCAGAGAAATGAACCTTTAGCAGAGAGCAAAAGCCAGAAGTATCAACACCCTAATCAGCAGGGAAGTGCAGAAGTCCCCAAGGTGAGTGTATTGATAGAAATCACATTTAGGGGATCTTAACTGCAAATTTTTCAGCTTGCAGTAGTCCTGGGCTGCCCCTGATTACTTTCTTTCCTCTCTCTGTTGCCTGTCCTTGAGTTTGGGAGGAAAAGGTTTTCCCATTATTGTCATCTTTTTCACTGGCAAGGCAGCAACAGCTGTCATAGTGCAAAAGCCAGCCTGTGAAATACATTTAATCCTTAACTCAGTCAGTAACTTCAGATGACCATGACTTCTTAGTGATGCAGCCCTCTTCCTTTAAACTTGTAGAGCACAGAACACAAACCTTGACTTTATTTCCAAGAAACTCAAAGCCACTTCACTGTATCAAAGCCACCTTACTATATCAACACAAGGATTAAAAAAAACACACACCAAAAAACAAACAAACAAACAAAACACAACACAAAACAAAAACAAAACAAAAACAAACAAACAAAACACAACACAACACAAAACAAAACAAAAACAAACAAACAAACAAAACAAACCACAAAACAAAAACAAACAAACAAAAACCCAAAAAACCAAACAAACAAACAAAATAAAAAACCACAAAAAACCCCCATCACCATTTCTTCCCTTACTTGCAGGTCAAAACAAGCTGAAATATTCCTTCTAGGACAGAATTCCAGCTGGTGTTTGACCAAGGAATAGCACAGCAAAGCTGATCATTGTAACCTACAGAGTTTTTAGGTCCTGTAAAGATGCAGAAATCTGAAATCTCAGACAAGAAAGGGAACAACAAACTTTTTCAGCTTTTTGTGGTTTTTCACGGCTCACAGTCTCTGACAACTGTAGGAAGACAAAACCCCTGCAGACATCCCTGCCCAGAACCAGCAGCCTGCACATGGATATGGGTCACCACCAGCCCTGGAGTCTCACCCCATGTGACTTGGTACACTCTGCTGAATCCTGTGATGGGATCCTGCTGTGTTCAGCAGGAGCTTCATTCTGCCTGTGTCTTAATTAGCTGGCATAATGGAGTTAGCTGACATTCAGGTCTTGGAAGAGCCTGTTCAGGCTGAAAGAAGTTCCTTCCTGTCCAATTGACCTGAAGTCTGGAAAGAAGTAGATCAGCTGTTTCCTTTTCTGGCTGCAGCAAGTCATTCAAATGAAGTGCTTTGTTTGGTGTTCCTCAGTGCCAGCTAAAGCCTTCCCTGGAGGTCTGTAAGTTTTCTCCTCTATAACGTTGGCTTCCTTGAATATTTATGCTCCAGACCTTTATACATAAAACTAATCAAGAAAATAAATTATGTCCATAAAAACTTGTTCTG
Source organism: Phylloscopus trochilus trochilus (assembly GCA_016584745.2). NCBI lineage: Eukaryota > Metazoa > Chordata > Aves > Passeriformes > Phylloscopidae > Phylloscopus > Phylloscopus trochilus. The sequence continues at coordinate 87,256,882 of WQNJ02000015.1, forward strand.
TTAGGAGCCAGGACAATAGTCCTGAGTTTTCACTAAGCATTTCTGCCCGTGTTTGGTCAGAGGGTTTGGTTTTCTATTTTTGTATGAGTTCAGCTGAATTGTTTAATCAGGCATTATATGCAGGTGTCTTTTTTTTTCTCTCTCTCTCTCCCTCTCCTTTTGTTCCCCTTAAGCTTTCTTGCAGCCTACTGCTTCTCCTGTTCTGTCCTCTTCTCACAGTTTCCCATGGAGTGGCTTTGGGAATTAACTCCTTTAGTTTGGCATCTTTGGTCAGCATGGCAGCCTGGGGCCAAGCAGGCTTAGTGCAGAGTCCATGGAGCATATGCTGAGCATCACCACTGGGCTGTGACTCATTGAAAGGCACCATTGTCTCAGGCCCCCTTGTTGGTCCTGCAAGAGAGGACTGTACCTCAGACAGCCTGGCTTTTGCCATATCCCCACATTTAGGCATTTTTGTTCTCAGCACAGGCCTTGAATTTTCTTTCTTTTCTCTGTAGTGGAGCTGGCAGTGTCTGAGAGAGTGGGGGCTTAGCAGTTAAGGAATTAAATGGCAGGAGTATCCAGCCCACACTTCCTTCTGGAACTCCACCCACCTTTTCTGTACCTAATTCAATTCAGTTTAACAAAGAATTGCATTCCCACTAGAATGGAATATGATGGTTCAGTAACCTACAGCATTGTGTTGAGCTTCTGGTTTCTGGGTCCAGTAAGGCTTTCCCTAAGGAAGCTGCAGCTCTTTTCTGATGATGAGGACAGTGCAAGCTAGAGGAAGGATAACTGTTAAAGGAATTTCATCCCTAAGTAGTGCTTTTGGTCAGTGGGAAGAAAAAAAAAAAAAAGTGAAACTAAGATTTAGCCCCCATGTCCAGCTGATCAGGTGTCATGCTCTGCATGCAGAGGTGCCTCTGTCCTGGAGTCCAGCCCATGGGTTAAGGATGGGTGCCTCGATTGTTCCAGCTGCTCTGTGTCTGTAATCCATTTTTGTATGAGATCCATTGTTCCTCCCAGTTTGCAGTCAACCAGATTTAATAAAAACGCTGAGTTTCTTGTGGAATGTGATCTCAGGAGAACCCTACACGGTCTCTATGGCAAAGTTAAGCCAAGTAAATCCTAGAGTTGCTTGCAACACAGATGACAAAGAAGTTCAGAAATGTGGCTGCTGCAAGCATTGTAAGACTGGCATGAAAAGATTGAAAGGTTTCTAGACTTTCCTTAGAGATTTCTAAGGAAAATGGATGACTGAATGTCATTCTGCAGCCAGTGAAGAGCTTGGATGGTGATAAATGCAACAGAGGGAGCTAACAGGGAGCAGAGGTTTGTGTAATGTACACAAGATGGTCCCAGAGCCTTTTCAAGAGCAGCATAATTGTCACTACAGCAGCCAGTCAGAGCCTGCCATGAGCCTGTGCCTGTGCAGTGACAGCCTATTCTCCCCAAGGGGAAGTGTTTTTGCAGCAATAAACACCATTTTCAAGAAATGTCCAACGCAAGAACCAACAACACTGATCTATCTTCCCTGCATGGATCATGGAAACATTGAGCAGAGGTGCTTGGCTGGACCTGGTACTTACAAACCAGAAGGAACTGATCAAGGATCTGAAGATCAGAGACAAGCCTGGTTGCAGGAACCCTGAGATGGTGGAGGTTAGGAGTCTGAGAAGAGGGAATAAGGCAAACAGCAAGACCGCCTTGGATTTCTTGAGAGCAAAATTTGTCCAGAAATCTGCCTGGAAGAATTCCATGGGATATGGCCCTGGAGAGAGGAGGAGTCCAGGAAAGCTAGTGGATGTTTAAGGTTAATCTCCTCCAAGCTCAGAAATGGTCCATGCCAACAAGCAGAAACCAAGCAAAGAGGGCAGAGGATGAGCAAGGAGCTCCCCACTAGGCAGACACAAAAAGGAGGTGTACTGGAGGTGGAAGGAGGGCTGCAGGGGTGCTGTCTGATTGTAGAAATTGTCAGGAAGGCCACAGCTCATCTGGAAATGAAGACAGGAACACATGTGAACACCACAAGGACAAACAGCAGCAAAAGGAAAACCAGAGAAAACGTGGCCCCACTGCTCAGGTGGGCAGGGAGCCCTGTGGCAAAAGACACAGAAGCACTCAATGTCTTCTCCACCTTTCTGATTGCTGAGCTCACCCTCAGCAACCTCAGGGACCAGTGGGAAAATCCAGGGCACAGTACATTTATTCCCAGTGGAGGGTGGTCAGGTCAGGGAATAAATACAGATATCTGTACCTACAGAATCCATCCACCCCCACCAGTGCTGGGGTGCTGGCCTCTGTCATTGCAGGCTGCTTGCAATCAAAAGGGGGTGGAGAAATGAGCTGTGAGGACTGGGAGGAAGCAAGGCTCTCTCCTGTCTTCAGGCAGGGGAATCTGAGGAACCAGAGCCTATGGAGTCTCACCTCAGTCCCTGGGAAGGTGGTGATGCAGCTAATCCTGGAAACCATTTCAGGGATGCAAGAAGGGGTCTGCAAGCAGTTGGTATGGACCTATGAAGGGGAAAACCTGCCCAACCAGCCTTCCACAGCAAGGTGACAGGCTTGGTGTATGCACCACAGGAAAGAAGGACTGGGGAATAGTTGCTCAGAACTATGGCCAGAGGAAAACTAGGTTCCTGCTGCATGTAATAGATTCAAGAAATGTTTACCTGGCATAAATTTGGATGCCTGCTGGATAATTTTTATATTAGTGCTGACAGCTGCTTGCTGTAGCAGATGAAAGTACAGTGCTGCTGCCCTCTTTGTGTTTCTTTCTTGTTCTGGTACTGAGTCTCCATTAGCATTTCTGGAGGAGTAAATACGTTGATTGGGAAAAGACGACGTTCTTTTAAATATTTGACATGGGTGTGCTTTCAAGACATCAAGAGAGAAATCCAAAGATAAAGGAGATGCTGTTTGTCACTGTCTGCATCTTCAGACACCCAACACTACAAAAAAAAAAAAAAAAAAAAGTGCTTTATTTTTAGGAAGAACCATTATAGAGCTGGCTGCCACTGAGTGACATCTCTTTTATGAGTGGACTCTGTTCAGCAACCAAGGTGAATTTTGCTGTTAGAGTTGAGGAAATGTTCCTCACCTTTGACCACCTACTTTTCTGCTTGGGTCACTCCCCTTGCCAAAAAAAAAAAAGAAGGCAAAACCATGAGTAAAAACTGCTAAACTAGCCACAGATATCCAGAGTGGGACCTGTCCTGCTTCTGTCTCTTAACAGGAGCTAGTATTAGATATATTAGAAGAACATGCAAGAAAGGCTGTCACTAACAATTCACCTCAGAAGAGAAGCCTTTTATTATTTTTAGCATTCTCATGGGGATGGCACAATGATTTTTTTTTTAATAGTAATTAGTCTTTGACAGCTTTCTGTGGCAGGATGCCATGCTGCCAGTATCTGTTATCCAGTCCTTCCATGAGCCTCCAAGCCTGCTGACAATAGGTTCCATATGGGCTTATCTGCATGAAACCATTTCCTAATATTAGTATGAAATGCTTTTCCTTTGCATTTGCTCTGTTCTACTGTTATAAAGGCCAAATAAAGAAGGCATTTCCCCCAGACCTATCACTCATATTTTCCCTCTTTTTCATCATGGGTGAAATCCTGCCTAGGGAGGAGTGACTACACTGACTTCTTTGAACCAAAACCATCTATCTTTTCCCCTTGATTCTTGAGCTACTGACTTTCTCCTTTGAAAGAGACTTTGCTTAAGACCCCAGTGCTCTGTCATTACTATTATTCTTCTGTTACTGTTAAATCTGTCTTGAGCTACAGTGGGCAAAATCAGATGTTTTTTATAGACTGTACCATCACCGTGGTTATCTGTATTATTTGCTGGGAATAGAAAAAGATGAGTGTGCCTGAGTGGGAGGTAAAAAAAAAAAACCAAACCAAAAAAAACTATCAGGTGAGATACATTAGGAAGTATCTAAAAAGCCTAGTATTGCCAAGTTAAATTTTTGATTTTCAGTGGATTTCTGTGCACTAAATTTATATGCACCCAAATATGTAGAGGAACACTTTCTGTGATTTCTTTCAGAAGTTTGATCTGTGTAAAGGCTGAGCAAGCTTAGGTGCTTCTGACAAATTTCAGTGGGTACAGGGCTTCAGTACAGATACCCAAGCCATACTGGGGGGCATTTCTGGCTTAGTGATGGGCAACACCAAAGGCATTAATGTTTCTCTGGAGCTGCAGGTGACTCACACTTTGGGAAGTTATAGCCCAGCTGCTCCAGGGCACACCATGGGAAAAGGAATCAGCAAACCAGCAGCCTCTGCCTGGAACTGATTTGTGTTAAAAGATGTTTCCAGGAGCTGATTGGGGATTTTTTTGCATGGTGTTCCCTTTGTGTGGAAGCATGTTCCTTGTAGGTATACCAAACTCCCAGATGACTCCCTTTCTCTCACCTGTGTTTTCATGGTGAAGGACACCTGCCAGAGGGAAAAGACAATTAACTTGAAATGTTTTGCCTTTGTAGGTGGTTTCAGTCCAATTAACAAAGCAGGCTAATTCTGGTGAATGCCTTTATCTTTGTGACACATCCAGGCAATCTAAGTAGGACAAAGGAGCTGATGTACTTCTCTGCTGCTGATCCTAAAGTGACACTTTAGGCATTACATGCTTGCCTACTGCTGTCTATGCAAACAGTAACTGCATCCTTGCCCTTAGCTGACACCAAAAGACACAGAACTCATGAAGACCTAGGAAAGCTTCTCTGCAATTTTTCCATGCATCTCCTTCTCCCCTTTTCAGCAGTACAGTGGGAGAGAAGATAATTGGCAGAGAGAGAACCACAGCCACGAAAGGAGTGAGGTTCAGTAAACACCCGGGAGCATGACCACGCTGCACGGTTTGGAGGACAACCATCCTCCACGAGGCAGGATTTTTTTTAATGAGGATACACTGTGGTCCTCAAGAGAGAAGTTTAAAAAGAAAAACTAAAAAAATAAAATAAAAGAAAGGCAGGAGGAAGTGTCTCTGCGTGTGTGCTGCTTGAGAAGCTCCTGTCCTGTCTGACCTGCGTGGTGCTCTCTTTGCTCTCATCATAACAATCTGGCCAGGAGGGGTCAGGGGCAGGGTGTTCTAGGATTAGGAGGTTGTGTGTTGTAGCAGGGACACTGGTGGGAAGGTTGTACAGCTGTCATTTTAAGTGTGTGAAAGATACAGAGCAGCAGGAGAGGAAAGAGGCAGTGCAGGTTGTGCAGTATTTTGGTAAGAACTGGATTAACTTCTGGCTGTAATATTGCCATACAAGTAGTGGGGTAAATGTCTGAATAAAACAAAATGAAAGTGACTGCCCAACGTGTATTTTTATTTACTACTTTGTCTCCTAGACTACTTCTTTTCTTGGGAATTTATCCCATACACTACACTCATAAGTCATGTTCAGACACAGATTCCTCTTGGAACATTTTGTTTTATTGATCAGATACAAAACAGTAATAGGTTTAGGTTTGGTGGTTGTTTGTTGATTTTTATTTTTTTTTTTAGTTTAAGGGCAATGCCATTCCAAAGGTATTTCATCCCATGCAGTGTAATAGAGCTGTGTTTTTGTTACCTGTTTTTATTAAATCCTAAGCTCAAAATGCAGTGAGTTCTTGCTTGATGCACTCCCTACAGTTCTGCCCAGCTACGCTGTGTGGAGTCTTGCAATTTGTCTCTAATGAAAGTATTGCCTTCAGAAAGGAAAAAAAAAAAATCAATTCTTGACCAGGAGAGAGCAAGAAATAAAGAACCCACTGTTTTGAATAGTCATGGAATTTAACCTTTGCACTAATTGCAGCAGTGTTACTTTTATCTTCATATCATAAGCAAAAACGAATCCCATGTCAGTGATCTTACAAATTCTGTTTCAAATGAGACTTCCAGCAGCACCATTCCAGGGTGAAGTTGTGTGATCTGAAATCATTAGAGTAGATTCACTCCTGGAGTACAGTTCTGCTGAACCCTGCTGAGCAATGCTGGTAATGTAATAGCCCCACAGATACACGGTGCCTCATCTCTTGTCAGAACAAGTGATACCCCAGACTTCAATTCACACTAACCCAGCTGAAGTTTGGCACAGCTGTGCCACAGTCCTTAGCTGTTTCCCAGTCAATCAGACTCTCATTTACTCTCTTTCTGCAGCATAACCCCGTTGATTAAAACCCCAGTTTGTGAGGTAAACATGTAGTGATTTTGCCTTCAGAAAAACTGATCTGCTGATGCATCTCCACCAGTTGAAATCTTTCCCTTCTGATGCATGGAAGTGGGAAGGGAAAGAAAGTGTAATAGTACTAACATGCTTGATTAATGATCAGAAAAAATTATTAATATTTACTAAGACAATTGTGAAGAAATTGAGTTCAACAAAACACAGCATTATCATAAGCCTCAAATCCTGTTCGTTGTGAATAATCATATCTTCCCTTTTGCACTAATCTAACAGATAATTATTATTCTGTGCTAGCAGCCAGTAGTATTAACATTCTCCCCAGTTATGTCCAGAGACATTCATAACAACATGCTGGGTACTGCTGTTACAAAAGAAAAGATTTGCAAGTCTGAGTTCTGACTTAATTTTATCTGCTTAGTGTTGGACTCGCTTTTCAGATTCAGACAGGTAGGCCAGTCCTGCTCTCATTCAGCTTAGTGATGATTGGAACATTGGTTTCAAAGGGAGCAGCACTGGACTCCTGTCAGACATGGAAATTAAGGTGGAAGTGGAGATGGAGGAAGGCTCTCATTCTGAGCTGCCAGTCTGTGCAGTGTGTGTGTGTGAGTAGAAGGTGGGTTACATAATGTGCTTGTCCCTAAGGAGATGCATATCCACTTCCTGGTTTGATTTCACACCCAGCCTTTATAGCATTGTTTGATAATTCCTGGACCACATCCTCTGCTTATGTGATAGGTGTAAAACCTGTGGCTTCCTAAGAACAGGTCCATCATGGTACTCTCTGGGTGAGGACACAGACTATGGGCTGTGCTGCACTACAGACAAATAGGCACTGCTGTCCTTACAAGTAACTAGCTGTGTGATTTTTTTTAATACAGGATTAATTCTGTTGAAAGCAATGCCACTTATCTCAGAGTCACAGGATGGCTGAGGCTGGCAGGGACCTCTAGAGGTCTTCTGGTGCAGCCCCTGCTCAGGCAGGGCTACCTGGAGCTGGCTGCCCCAGACTGTGCTCAGATGCTTTGCTGCCTTTAGGTGTTGATGCACCCTGACACGGTGTGTGTGCTTCTCTGAACAGCTTCCTCTGGGCATCCATGTGTGATCCTTTTGTTGTTTTATATTTCCCAGCAAGAGAATTCTAATGCATACTGATAGGGACTGAATAAATAGATTAGAAAAAAAAAAATATTTGAAGTGCTGTGGGTTTGAACTTTGAACATTTCACATCCAGATGTTTTGGTACTGTAGTGTAAGTAAAAAATATTTACAGGATGTCTTTCACAGACAAATTCTACCACCTTTTATGAAGAATTAACTCTAAATTTTGATTCTCTGCTGTAAGCTCAAAATAATCAAACTGATCAATTCCTTGCTTTTCTCATAGCAATTCTGTTTAAGAAGCAAAGCAATCATGTAAGAGCCACAACTTGATTTATGTGTTAACTGCTATTAGGACAAAGAGACAGGCACATCTATCTGAGAGTCCTGTCCTACCTTCAAACACATGAATTTTTTTGTTTGAAGTCAAGATTCTGCTTCTGGGATGCCTGTCCATGAGTGGGCTCAGAGATTCTGCCTTTTCCAAGGCACTCTTCCAAAGACACTGCAAATGACATGAGGACCCTAGAGCAGAACACCCTAGAGCAAAATAAGCATTTTCCAAAACACTCAAGGTAGGTCACTGTAGCCCCATCCTACTCCTAGAACAGCACTGCAAACCTGACTTGCCCTTGGGTTCTCCCAGCAGGGTGAGTCAAGGCCAAGGGGTGTAAAACATTCCCATGTTGTCTTTCCTGGCCTCCATCACTTCTGTCAGTCCCATTAGGCTGGACTGCCTGGAAATGCTTAAGTGATGCAATCCTGGCAACAGCCCCACCTTGGCAAGCCACATCTCCAGTTGCTGTGAGAGCTCTCAGAGGCCCCCCCTTTCCAGGAGCAGGTGTGCAGTTAATTGCTTGGGGAGATTTAAATACAGGATCAGACTTCAGGAAAGGGGACAGAGAGCACAGGAGAATCCCCAGGGTGGGTACAGCTTGCAAACAAAGCACAGGTGATTCAGCTCCTCAGGGCAACCCCTGCTGTGGTTTAACCCCTGGCTGGTGTGGATGGGCAGAGAGCTGTTCCCAAAGCTTGAATGTGCAGTTGGCTAATGTTAAGCAAGACTAAACTGGGCAGATAAACCCTTCTCTTTCAGGCCAAGCAGCTGCTGCATAGATGCTGCTCTGGTTCCAGCCTCCTGTCAGGCTCCCTCTCCCAACTCTCTGTCAATCCATCTGTCCACCACACACTCCAGTGTCCCCAGGGATTTGGAGGTTCTCAGGACCAGAGAGGGCACCAAAGAACACAGCATTTGGGTGGCTCCCAGGCCTGCTCACCCAGGCCTGGTAACAGCAGAACAGCAGAACAGTGAACTGTTACGGGTGGCTGGTGTTCAAACCATGAGGCTTCACAGGGACTCAAAAAGAGAAAACACCACCCTGCTAAAGCCTGCAGGTTTTAAAGTGTGTCTTCAAGACCAGACAGCAGGCTTTGTAAGGAGCCTTTGGGAGCCAGGGGTTTATCCATGGAAACAGCTAATTATCATAAGGAGAAAGGAAGGGAGGCTTTTCCTGAAACAACAGCGGGACAGGAGATGCACAGGCAGTAAGTGCCACCTTCTAGATGAGAGTGAAAGGTGGATGCTGGAATTACTGCTTCTAATTTTCAGCACTTAGCATTGTTTGCTGTTTGTAGTCCACTTTGTTGTGTGGTCCCTGGCAGGAAGCTGTCTGAAACTCTCCTTCAGTTGTTGTTTATAAACATGGTATATTTTGTCAGCTGCTTCTGTCATGCTTTGTTCCCTGAGGTGGTGGAATCGTGTTGTGAATTATGACATAAAATTCTAATTTTTACCCCAGCTGTGTTGTAAGGTACTACTTCTGCTGGCTGAGCAGTGTCAGTGGGTGATGTAATGCCCTTGGTGTGGTAACATTTCTGCTACCAGAGCTAAAAACTGCTGGAGGTTCTTACTGCATTACAAATCCTATGGAGACTACAGTAAGCACAATCTATATTAAAATACAATACTTTCCTTCCTAAATTACTAGATACAGAGCGATTGAATGAAGGACATTGGATCACCTTAGGTGATCAATTAATATTGTTTTTCTATAACTGCTCTTTTGCAAGTGATATTCTATGCTTTTTCCTCAGTCTATTTCCATCTGTGGCATAATCCCCTGTATTTGTCTCCAAGCTCTTTAATGATATTACTGTGATAGGTGAGAAAGGAATTACCATCATCTGTAGAGAGTATTGGAAATGTTGATGACCACAAATGAAAGGCAAAAATCTAAAAATTTTAGATAAATCAACACAGTTCTGTACCATTAAGATTTCTTCAGAGTAACTTGCATCAAAGGTTAGAAGCAATCCTGTGTGTAGGTATAAAAAAAACTGTAAATACCTGTGTGGAAAAAAAATGTTCTTTTTTTCTTGTCAAATGTCATCTAAATTCCAGTTGTACTGCGGCCCTGTGCTACTGCTAACTAGCAGGTCTTTCTGCATTTCACTTTAAATCACATGAAAAATAAATGATGTGGCCTCTAACACACATCAAAGAAGGAAGCGGAGTTGCTTCAGTGGATATTCTATTCAAAAAGAAGAATGGATCCAATTTCTAGAGCGTACTTATCCTGTGCCTGGGGCTTACACCTAGGGAAGCTTTCTCTTTGCTGCCACAAGAACCTGCAAACATCCTAATCACAACAAAACCAAATCAGATCAATTTCCCCTGCTCTTGGGTTGGCAGGGTTGCTTCCTTGTGCTGTGAAAACAAAAAGAGAGCAGCACAACAAAAACGTGTTGCCGCCTGATTTTCCTGCTGTGAGGACACTGACGGCTCTGCCTGAGACCTGGGGATGCGACTGCAACACCACATTGCCACTGTTAGGGTTTTGAAATCTCTGCAGGATAAACACTCCATCATCACCTTCCCCTAGCAGCGTGCTCCTCAGTGATGCTGAGGCAGTGAGCCCTGCAAGGCTGAGCTGCTGCAGCCACTCAGGTGCAGCTGCATCCCCCAGGCAGCGGGCAGGGAAGGTGTCCACCTGCCCTGGCTGCCTTCCTGCTGCCCCTTCCCTCCTCTGTGTCTGCAGGAGCCTGGGGGACCCCAGGCCTGACACACCCACTGCCTGACACACCAGGCAGAGTAATGTTAATTACATTAATCAAGGAATCCTCCCGGGGCACAAAACCATGTTTTGATTGTGGCGATGATGAAGCTGTTTAACATTCAGGCTGTAATCCCACAGTCCTTCCCTACACACAGAAATCCTGGGGTTGGAGCACATACTGTGTTGCATGGGCCTGCTGTCCTGCCTCACAGACAATTCAGTTTATGTTTAAACAGGGTGGGTATGGAGTGTGTTTGATCTCCCCTGTTTGCCCTCCCCAGCCTCTGAAGTTGAGGACCTGCTTATGCAAGCAATCTGCAGGGAGCAAGGGGAGGCTGAGGCAGGCAGCTCCTGCAGCCCACTCGGTTTGTTGGCAATAGGGCAGTTTTCATAACCCTTCAGATGCAGATTTTTATATATATATATTTTTTTTTTTTTAAATGTCCTGAACTCTGGTGTTGTGACAGCCATGGTTTCCCAGGGAAAGCTAAAGCACAGCCAAGTCTGATCTAGCTGTCTCTGCATCTAGACACGACTGACCTAATTATTCCAGGCGTTTGTGCATCTTGAAGCTCTGCTGGTCACAAGTGGTTAGTAACAGTGTGCAAACGAAACTGCCTCCCTACCCCCTTTCTGGTTTTGCAGGCAGCTCCTACCAGGGCACCTCTGCTGTCTCAGTCTCTTCCCCAGCATGCCCCGTGGTCTGTAGCTTGGGTACCCACTGTCATTCTGCATTTTGGTGTTTCCTATTGCGTGGCTACTTTCAGACTGCTTAGAAACAACAGCACATCATCTCCTCCATTTCAGCTTCACAGCCTTCTCCACTGCCTGCTGCTATAGCTGTTAAAAGAACTGTGTTGTGAAAGCTATTCCCCTGAGCTGTGGGGTTTGAGGAAATGGTTTCTTCATTGAATAATGTATTTTTGCACATGGCAATACTGTTGGCATAGGGGGGTCAGATGGAGGATGGTGGGCAACAGGCAGATCACCACTGAAACTCTTTTTGTTACCTGGGTCTGCTCTTATGCAGGGAGTGTGAGATAGAAGTTCAGTGTCTTCTTCTGATCCAGGAAATTGCTGCAGAAATCCTGTGGCAAAATCACTGAGGTATTGGCGGAGCTGGGACATGAACCCTCGTGCTCTGTCTCTGTGACTGGTGTCCTAACCACTTACATGCTGCTGCTTGATGTGCAATTCAAGGTGCCACACAAAGTGGGTGGACTCTCAGTGGAGCTCACCCCTGCAAGAGCCCTCCCTCAAACCCTGAAAAGTAGACAAAGATGGATAGAACATGAGTCCCTTCTCCTCCCTGGTTAGAAAGAAGCAAGACCTTCCCTCTCTGCTGTTCTGCTCACCCTTGAGCTTTGTGCTGTTTCCTCTACTTTTGTTATATAGGCTGCAAAATCAAACTTTTTTTTTTTTTTTTAATGTTTGGAACTCTAAATTTATCTGGTACAAAAGGGAGGTGCTCAGGTTTCCACTTAACTGGTAAGGATAAAGGATCAAGTGAAGAGTGAAGTGGTGGGGCTTCCTGCCATGATAAGGGTGAGCAATTGCAGTGCCCATCCAGCAGTCTGACTGCTCAGACTCCCTCCTCCCCTGAACTCCACTGCTGGGCCTTTCTCCAGACTCCAGTGGCCACTGTCCCCACTCATCTTCCTTGCCAGCATCAGCTGCCCTTCCACAACACACCCCTCCTCCCCTCCATCTTCCCTCATCTCTTGGTTTCCTGTGCTATTACCCTCAAAGCACTTTCAGATCTCATTTTCCTTCCTAGAAGTGTTTATTGCTGGATTTCTTTGCAGGTGAGCAGAATGAGGGATACAGGACAAGTCAGTCAGCCTGGTCACTCACCTGCACCTCCATAAGAAATAAGTCTGAGGCAGCTATGCACCAAAGCTAGGAACCACGTTGCTGCTTTTGGTGGTTTTTTGTTTGTTTGTTTGGGTTTTTGTTGTTGTTGTTTTTAATTTTATTTTTTAGGGGTTTTTTTTGTTTTGTTTTTTGTTTTTTTGTTATGATTGCTTTGTGATCAGCAATTGCTTCGTGATTTAATTTTTTTGTTTTGATGTCATTTCCTAACACCAACAGTTGCTTCACCTTTTATATGACTGACAGGATAAACAATCTTCTGGGAAAAAAAAAGGATAATAAAGAGCATTCACAGAAACATTTAACTACCTGTTCCATGGATTTCACTCCTTTTTTTTTTTCTTGTCCTCCAATTTTTTTTTTTCCTGTTTTTGTGTTACTATCACTTCTTTCTCTCCCAACACACAGCACTTGTGACCACCCTCCCACACATTGCAGGTGCCTGCTTATCACCACACCGTGCCTGCAAGCTCCTGAATTCTGAAAGTGGCAATACCAAGAACTGAGCAATTACAGGAGAATTTCAGGGGGTTGTTTTATTTATGCAAATACTACGTTTCTGGCACACATGCTGCAGGGAAAGCACTGAATTCCTCACCCAGGCTATGGTTCTAAAACAAAACAAAAAACCACAGAAGTTTGAAATAACAGAGTATAGCCACCTGTACTTCTTTTAATCTGCTGAAAAATGTGTTTGTCTAGGTCCTGACGTACATTTTGTCCCTGGACCCATCAGTATTATAGAAAACAAGCAGATACCTTTTCCTTTCCAATCACATTATCCTTCTCTTTGTTTGGGCATTTTGAACTGAAGCTGAGCTAAAACAATCTGAATATTGTCCTAGGACATGGTTAATAAATGACATGGAGTCACAATATACAGATATGAAAAGTTTCTGGATTCATTCTCTCCTTACACCCTCTCTTCATTTCTTCTGTCCAAGAGGCAGATAACTGCAAGTGGAGATTTGCACAGCCGTGAAGAGGATTGATTTTAATGGCAGATGCATGGCTAATCCCATGCAATGCTTTCAGATTTCAACCCCCACTTCACAGTCAGTGGCTGGAAAAGGCTGCAGAGTTAATCTGTGAGCTAATGCACATGTCTGCTAAACATTCCTTTTCAGCACAGTCATGAGGGCACCAGGCATTGTGGCCCAGGAGGGCTGGGGACATAGGAGGGGCAGCTGCAGGTCTGGCTGCAGCACCACTGCAATTCTCTGCAAACTGGTTTGGCTTGGCCTGGGGACAGCCTCCACCTCTGGGCTGTAGGGCTGGGAGGTGCACCCCAAAAAACTGTGTGTGTACATCAGTGCAGCAGTGCTCCCTGCACTAAGCCATGGGTGCTACTAAAGGAGGGTTTGTGGTGGGCTCCCAAGCACCTAAATCAGTCTGAGTCCTCAAAGAGATCCTCTTGAGCCCACCACTGAGCTCTGCACTTGTGCTCCTTCCCCAGCACAGGCTGCAGCAAGCCTGCTCCTGCAGCAGTCCATACACCCACCCAGCTTGTGGGTTTTGGCAGCAGTGCCCTTAGATGGCACCTGCAGGACCCACTGTAACCTACAGCCCCTACTGCACTCCCTGTGTCCACCAGAGCCCCTCTCAAAATGAACTTTTGCTGCACATTCCTTGCAGGGTGTTAGCTGGCTGATGGGGATTCCTCCCTTAGCCCGAGTGCCCTGCCATGGTGATTTAAAGCTGCAAGGTAAAGCCACTGTTAACAGCAGACAAGCAGTTAGGAGGGCAGTCCTGTGGTGAAACAGGAGCTATGTTGCCTATTTCCAAGTATGGCCTTTAATTGTCACTAACAATGCCATTGTGATGTCTATCATAGAGAGGTTTTTCTCCCCTGTCTTGGTTTGGAAAGACAGGTATCTGCCAGGCAAAGCAGGAGTTTCCCTTGGAATGGGGAATGTAAACCCCTCACCCCTGCCAAATTATGATTTGCAATTAAGGGCTTTCAGGCAAAGATTTGGGAATAGGAATAACAGTTCTTTACTAGGAATACTAACAATACAAATGTAGTAGAAAACAAAACCACCCAACCAAACCAGCAAACAAACAAACAACAATTTTGGAGAACCCTGACTGAGTCAGAGCTGCAACCTGACACCCTGTTGGTCAGGGTGTTGGAAGCAGTCCAAAAGTGAGTCCTCCTGGAGTGGCAGATGTGGTTCTGTTGGAACAGAGATGATCCTGTAGAACAAGGGTCCAGTGATGCTGAGAAGGGTCCAGTCTTCCTCCAGGAACTGGGTGAAGCTGGATACTTTCTGTGTTCCTGTGTCTCAGTTTTTATCCAGGTAGGAATGGTTGGCTCCCCCCACTGGGTGGAGCATCTCACAATGGGATGATGGAATGTGGATGTGTTAGTTTGGGGAAGTGTTAATGGTCCATTAGCAGAAAATATCCCCCTGGAGGGAGGACAGGTGGTGAAAGAGATAAGAAACACTGCCCCACCTGGTTTTAACAGCTGCCCCACTATCAGAAGGCATCTGCTCCCCTCCCCCCACAGTTACAAGAGATAAAGAAAAAAAAAAAAACAAAAAACAGCTCCCCAACTGCTTTTAACAAATGAAAATAGAATACACACCCCTGGCTCCACAACCCAAGACACCCCCATAAGAAAGCACCAAATGGTTTTAGCCTTTTGGCATGCCATGGTATCCACATAAGCTGTGGGGATGTTAGAGTGTGCATAAATCCTCCCTTTGCAGTCTGGCTGGTGTGCAGGGGATGAGGGGTGCAGGCAGAGACTGGAGCTCCAGGGAGGGTGCCCAGAGCCCAGGGGAAGGGTCAGAAGGGACCAAATGTCTGCAGAAGGTGGTTCTCCCCTGTGCTGTCGAGGGGCAGCCCTGCCTGCTTGCCTCCTCAGCAGCAGTGCCCCTTAGGGCAGGGTGCTGAGAGGGTGGCACTGCAGGCAGTGGGTGGGCATACAGACCTGCTTCTGGGTTAGCTTTCCCAGGGAGCTGACAGCCTGCCAGGAGAGCCAGGGGAAGTGCAATGCTCCCAAGGGTGACTGCAGCAGCAGCTGCATTCATGTCCCCAGGATGCTGTCTCACCTCTTGCTGTGGGCAGAAGACCCCAGGCCTGCAGGGCCAGAGGTGAGAGTCCCAGGGCCTTCTGCAGCAAGTTGGGCTCACCAGCTGGCAACCTGCTGGGATGCACAGAGCCATCAGACAGAGCTCCAGCAACAGGGAAACCAGGAAAAACCTGACATCTGCTTCCCACCCAGCTTCCAATGCTCAGAGGCTTATAACAGCATTAGTGTCCTTGAGGTTTCCATGTCCTCACTCAGATTTGTTTGAGTCCTGCCAGAAGGCTCAAAGTTACAGCAGAAGAGGGATTATTCACAATCAGAAACAGCTGGCTCCCCCTTAGGACTTGTTTCCTTTGGATCTAGGCTTAAAATATGCAATTTCTAGCATCTGCACCTTGTTTCCAGATGAAAGGAAGCAACTACAAAGCTGTGATGGGTAGAGAGCACAGCTGAATGCCTCAGCAACTTGCTTTCCTGTGAAATGAAGTTCCACACACCTCAGAGATGATCCTGAAGCAGGTATGGGGGATTTTCCATGTCTTTTTTTCACATTTTTTCACCAGTGAGGGGCCACAAGGCATGGATGGTATGGTGCACAGACAAGCCAGCTGCTATCACATCTTTATTTTTTAAGTAGATTTTGGTTGTCTTGTTGTATTTGGGTTTGTGTTTGATGTTCAAGTTTTTTGGCAGATGATTTTGAGTTGTATGGATGTATGAGAGACACTTCCCCTCCCTCAAATGCCCAGGTGATGGGAGGTTTTGTATGGATGAAGCACAAGATATATGAGGTGCTACAGGCAGAATTACACAGGCTGACTATCCGAAAAAAGGGTAACTTGCAAATGGCCTTTATCACCTTAAAATATATTTAAGAACAGGGAAATGACTGTGTCAGTGATTCCCAAAGTGCTCAACAAAAGCCTCAGTATAATCCTGGAATTTTTTTTTTTCCTGATTGTTGTCAGATGCTAATTAGGGAAAAAAAACTGGCATTCACCAAAGATGTCTGCATTTATTTCAGACTTAACTATGATAGCCTAGAAACAATCATCAGATCAGACAGTCATCCAGAGGCTACTCTTCAGCTTGTTGTTCAGCTGGCAGTAGATAACCATGTTGCATCACATATTTTAAGACACAGTGATTCAGAACAATCAGCTCAGGCTTGCTCTTTAGCAATTTTTTCCTCTTCTTTGTGGGGAGGTTTTTACCTCAGAGTTCGGAGGAGATATATAATCACTCACTGCAAGACAAGAAATTATTTTACAAGAACAAATGCTGGTTGCCATGGTTTCCAAGAGGGAGAAAATCCAAGGTCATTCACTGAAAACACTCCACAACAGTTCAGCAGCGAGGATACTCCCTCAGCCTCCCTTGTCTGTGGATGCATTCCTCCCATCTCCACCGGCAGGCAGCTTCCTGTTTTAGCCACAACAACACTGATAACAACCTGATGTGAAAAGCCTGCAGTATTGTCTGGGAGTAAACAGTCCAACCTGGATTCACAGTCCTGTGGGATTTCACAGCTGGCTTGCTTTCTGGCTCCTCTGTGCATCTCCTGGAGAACCTGACCTACCCGCTGCTTTTGCCAGCCAGAGACTTGCAGAGCCGTGGGACTTTCACCTGAGGGAAGGGCCAGAGTGACCCCAGATGGATGGGCTGGCATGTGGTCAAGCAAATGGAAAAAAAAAACCAACACACCAGAGACAGCACGCTGCACTTACAGTTACACTAGGAAAAGAAAAAAAAAAAGTCAAAAGCTACATTTCAGGGGTTACTCATTTGAGTCTGAAGTACAAGAAAAATTTTGCTTCTTCCAGTGGCTGAGGCTTATGGCACCGTGGCTGCCCCTGAATGTCTCAGTAGTGACCTGTGTGCTGGTGACAGCAGCAAAGGGCTTCAAACAAGCAAAACCCAGCTCTGCGACCCCTCAGCACCCCAACCAAGACGCCAGGAGTTTCTCCTCAAACTGGAACTGCCAGGACAGGTTAATTAACAGGTGATACTATTCAGCTGTCTGGAACAATAAATTTTCATTCTATCCTTTACAGGGGCATTTACAGGGGCAGAGGAAACTGCTGAGCCTTTTGCTCACGTTTTTACAGATGTAAAATCTGTGTGCACATTATGCCGTGACAAACCACAGTTTGCACTAGACTTGACCCATGAAAAGCAAATGCAACCATCTGAGGTGTGTCCAAAGCCTTATTAGTGTAGTAGGCGTATTTCTTGCAAGAAAAAAGAAAGTGTGTGTGTGGTGCCTCAGTGCCATAAAATCAGTGACTCCTGAGTACCTGCTAATTTCCGTCTCTGTCAGTTTAAAAACAACAACAACGACAATGTATTAGATTAGAAGTGACAAGGGAAATGGCTACACTGAAGTGATAGAAGTAACATTTTGCAATGTGGCTGCACAGTGTGTGCAAATGCAATTCAAATTGCCAAGCCACTATCTCAGCAACTGAGCATCTTGCACAGGGGGAAAAAAATCTTTGTTATTAGGGCACTGGAGAGTGTACAGGTGCCAGTGCAACCCCCTTTTTGACAAGGTTTCTGGATCCAGACAGGCAAGAATCCTAGGAGTGGGACTAGGCCTCCTGCTGCCTGCTTGTTATTCAAATCAGAGGAGATCAAAACACAAGTTAATTATGGAGAAAGAGAAGCACAGATGGAGATTCAAGGGCTGGATTTTACAAAGAATTTAAGGACCCAAGCATTGTTCAAGTCTTGCTTTTAGCATCTAAACTCCCAACTATCTCCCTAACCCTTCTGCACCACTGTTCCCTCTATGGATAGCCTGTCACTCCCACAGCTCCATGGTTTTTGCCATAAAGCTGCCCAAATGCACAGAGCTGTTTCTGTATTTTTGTACTCTTGCCCTGGTGTAAACAGTTCTTTAATTCACTAACACTTCACTCCCCCTGGGTATTGACACATCTGAGCCTGACTCCCAGCCTTCAGAGGTGTTTATCAGAAGCACAAGTAGAAATTCCACAGCTGGTAAATAACTAGAAATGCTCCTCCTCTGGTACTGGCAGCTCCGTGCTCCCAGTAGCTGTGACCCTGGCCTGGAAATCTGAACAACACCACTCTCTGTTGCTCTACCTCTGGCTCATTATCTGTCCTTGAAGGAATCATGTTGACCTCTCCATGTCCTGGTTTCCCCAGCTTTTAGATAACAATGATATGTTCCCACACTGAAGCTCTCGGGCTGGGAAGTGCTCACAATTATTTCTCTGTGACCCCTTTGTGAAAGTCAGAGGGACCTCTCCTCTAAGAGTTCAGATGCTGACCCCTCTTAATTTCCTCACATAATTGTCTTTTGGTCTGTCCTGTCTATGTTTTCAGCCTCAGGTCTAAATTTTTGAGTCAGTCAGATATGTGGGGTTTGACTTGTCATATCCCCAAAAATGTCACAAAATCTACTTTAGATAGATACAGGTATTTCAGTTGAATGTACACAGGTGTAATATTTGTACAGGATTTATTTTTTAAAAAATAAAAAATATTGAATGATAAAAAAAATAAATAGGAAAGAAAACGAAGAGCAAAAAGAAAACAGAAAAAAAGAAAAAAGAAAAAAGACGAAAGATAAAAAAAAAACCCCATAAACATATAAAAAAATATTTTGCCAATATATTTTTGGTTTTAAATACATTACATCTGACTGTGGATGTTAAATACTTCAAAATATGCTCCTCTGTTTAAAGCCAAACTACTCAATATAGAAGACTAGGCTGTGCTGTTCAGCAGTACCAGAGCAATCACATGACTTAGAAATCCTTAGAAACAAAGAAGAACACATTTCAGGCTGTCTGTGTAATAAACCAACAAAATATTTTGATCATATATATAGAAATTACTATTTCAGCATAAACTTTCCTTTCCAAACTTTAAAAGAAACAAGTTTGATTTCCTTAAGGAGTCTGCAGGGAATCTGTGTTAGGCATTGCAATAGTACCTGCTATGCCAGCAGAGCTGGTAATTTCCTTCCCTCTCCTAATACACATATCTAAGGTGAAATTCCTGCAGTTTTCCCTTGCTAGAAATTTAAGATTTCTATCAGTTTTCTGCTCACTAAATCACAGCTTTTTCTATGTCAGGCTGTACCTGACACAAGCTGAGCTGAGGAGGGGAGGGGCACATGTAGAGAACATCATCACAAGGTAATGCTTTTACTTAATGTTTAAAATACAATTTAGGTTGTCTCTGTCTTTCCCTTCCACATGGTTCCTATAGAAGTTCTGATTTCCAAAGTCTTTATTTGCTCTTTTTCTTTCATGTTTGTCCTTTTCCTTTATTTTTGTTTGGTTGGGCTTTCTAAAATTCTTTTTAAAATCTTTCCATCTCACAGCTTAACTTTCCTCTCGATTCAGTCTCTCTGGTGGACTCTTCTCACTGCAAAATCCCCCTTTCCCAGGATGTACATGTGCACAATCCATGGCACTCCCTCTGCCTTGCTCTCCGGGTATTTTTTTCTCTGTATCTCCAACTTTTCCCTCCCCTTGTCCTCAAGGCCACTCCATTCCCCCCCTCTGCCTGCCCAGCAGCACCTCTCATCTCTCCTGCAAACCCCAGCCACCTGCTGATGCTCACCCACACACAAGAAGAGGGCCTGTAAGAAAAAAAAAAAAGCAAAATTTTTGAAGAGATATATGGCTGTGTATACACGCGTTTAGTATTTTCCATCTTCCAACTCATCACCACTTGCTTACTATCTGTACATGCTAATCTTCTTGTACAGGTTACAGCAGTTTGTCAAAATGGCTCTGCTACCAAGAAAACAGCCCTCAGTGTGGCAGTTTAGTGATTAAAACCAAAGTGTCCCCCACAGTTCCACGGTAAAAGTGACAGGCTACATCTCCCAGCACAGCCTGTGGGCACGAAACAAATTCCCACTGTCCAGCCACCCTCTCAGCACGAGCTACAGAAACAAAAGTGTTTTTCTTCCTCCCACTAGCTTACCCTTGTTCTCCATGATGGAATTGATGCTGTCATTTTCATCCTTGAGATTTTAGTAATTTAGATGCCAGTGTAATTTTTATGCCTTCTCTGACCCTGCTTTTCTCCCCTGGTGGTGGCTTGGGAGAGGAGTTTGCACGTGCATGTACACCCTGTACACATGTACACAATATGCAGGGGAGATGGTTTTGTGAATTTTATCTGTGTTGCATCTAAGAGTAAAACAAAAAGACATGAGAGACCAGCTGGGTCTGACAATTTTATTGTACTGATCGTTCACCTATTCTTGTAGGGGAAGGCTGGCACAATGCCACCAAACAGTCTTGAACTAATAAATATCCTCTGATGTAATAAAAAGGGAAATGTGTTTTCAGTTCCTGCTTCCTACATCAGAAAGACACACCATGTGGACCAAACCTAATTATGTATAAAAATAAGGAAGGAGGAAGGAGCCAGGTGTATCTGCTTTATGTCATCTCATAATAAAGGAAAAATCTTCCAATTTATGATCAACAAGTCAATTCAGAGGAGTGCATCATATTAATAAAATCATAAATCCCCAATATTAGTGTAATCTTTTCATATTTGTTTCTCAACTAGAGTTTTGTTCAAATGAACTTCAGCTGATTTTGGAGCCAGAAGACAAAATCCTTTTGTGCTTCACACAGAGACATTTTGGGAGTACCAATAAGGAAAAAGATTAAGCTACCTGGATATAAAGCAGGAGCGAAAGGAGAAGCCATCTGTAACCACCTCCTGTCACAACCCATGTGAATTGTAGCCTGGTAAAGAAGGGCTGCTTCTGTGATCCTGGCCCTGAGAACTCCTGTGGAGGTATGGAAACATCATCTCTTTGGTTGACTCGATGATCTCACATCAGGCCTCAAAATCTTATTCTATCATTTTATCCTAGATGGTGAATTTCTGAGATGTCTTCAAGATTTACTCTTTCACTGCTGTTTCAACCAACCACTGTTGTTTCCTCTAGCAGCTGGTCTTTTAAAAACTATCCTCCTTGCCCTGTTGGCCAAGAATACACGTGTTTGTGGGTCTAGAATCCAGGGGGGCTGTGGAAAGGTAAAGGAGTTAATCCCAAACACTGCTCTCCCTGTATTATCGCTGCTATCCCAATATTATCCCAGCTGCCTGGGAATGTCTGATGTGGGAACTTGGCTGTGCTTGCCAGTGTTGAGTTCATTACTGTGAGATGTAAACAGCATCCAAAAAAGGCTAGAAGGTCAAGATGCTGTGAGAGAACATTGGCAGAAACAAGAGGAGGAAGCTGTGGAGCAGTTAAGAGCCTCTGGAAGGCAAGGAAGGACATGGAGAAAAGGTGTTTTAAACCTATGTTTAAACCCTGTTTTAAACAGTGTTTTTATACTGATTTTATGCCTACAGATACAGGAAGCCTTCTGCTGGTGGTGCAGATCAGCAGAGCCCAGGAAGTCACCAGGTTTTCCCGAGCAGGAGGGCCAACCCTGTTGTGGGTGGATGTCCTGCCTTTAGCAGAAAATGAAAGAAAAGGGTCGGGAGGCTGCCTAGGAGCTGTTTGGGAGCAGCCCTTTGGGTGATGTGAGGGTTTGGGTCACAAGCTTGTCATGGTTGAGGTGGGGTAGAGCTAGCAGAGGTGGGATAGAGGTAGCAGAGGTGGGATAGAGCTAGTAGAAGGGAGATAGAGCTAGCAGAGGTGGGATAGAGCTAGTAGAA
Source organism: Phylloscopus trochilus trochilus (assembly GCA_016584745.2). Classification (NCBI taxonomy): domain Eukaryota; kingdom Metazoa; phylum Chordata; class Aves; order Passeriformes; family Phylloscopidae; genus Phylloscopus; species Phylloscopus trochilus. Next base: position 87,278,770 of record WQNJ02000015.1, read on the forward strand.
GGGAGATAGAGCTAGCAGAGGTGGGATAGAGCTAGCAGAAGGGAGATAGAGCTAGCAGAAGTGGGATAGAGCTAGCAGAAGTGGGATAGAGCTAGCAGAAGTGGGATAGAGCTAGCAGAGGTGGGATAGAGCTAGCAGAAGGGAGATAGAGCTAGCAGAAGTGGGATAGAGCTAGCAGAGGTGGGATAGAGCTAGCAGAAGTGGGGTAGAGCTAGCAGAGGTGGGTTAGAGCTAGTAGAAGGGAGATAGAGCTAGCAGAGGTGGGATAGAGCTAGTAGAAGGGAGATAGAGCTAGCAGAAGTGAGATAGAGCTAGCAGAGGTGGGATAGAGCTAGTAGAAGGGAGATAGAGCTAGCAGAGGTGGGATAGAGCTAGTAGAAGGGAGATAGAGCTAGCAGAGGTGGGATAGAGCTAGCAGAAGGGAGATAGAGCTAGCAGAAGTGGGATAGAGCTAGCAGAAGTGGGATAGAGCTAGCAGAGGTGGGATAGAGCTAGCAGAAGGGAGATAGAGCTAGCAGAAGTGGGATAGAGCTAGCAGAGGTGGGATAGAGCTAGCAGAAGGGAGATAGAGCTAGCAGAAGTGGGATAGAGCTAGCAGAGGTGGGATAGAGCTAGCAGAAGTGGGGTAGAGTTAGCAGAAGTGGGGTAGAGCTAGCAGAGGTGGGATAGAGCTAGCAGAGGTGAAGGCATTGACCAGCACTCACCATCTGCCCAGGGTGGGCATGGTGAGAAGGATGTGGCCCCCATGGCTCCCGAGCTGTCAGCTGCTCCTCTGAGATGGGCAGCCACAGGGGCAGCAGCAGGGTCTCTGCAGAAGCCAGGGGAAGAGGTCTGCTGTCTGCTTCCCCTCTTCCCTGTGTGTCCTTTATGCTGAATATGTGAAGAAAGGCTGCTAAGAGCAGCCCTCTGGGTGCCCCATGGGAATCCCACCCCACTGCCACATTTCACTGCCCTGTGGCCTATTGCCTAGGGGTACAAAGCAGAACTCATGGCCCAGACAATCTCCTTTTGTCTCATCCTTCTACAGGCAGCTGTTCTCCTCTTGGCTTGCAGAGGACTTAAACTGGCATTTACCCTCTGTAGTAAAACAAGAAATGCGTCCACCTTGGCCTCTGTCCAGCATTTTGTCCAGGGGCAGCTAAGAGATCTGGACAGCTGGAGGTCAGGCAGTGGGGATGGGGAGAAAGGCTGCTCATAAGACATTGATTGCACTGTATGCAACTCTCTGATGTCTTTCCTCTCTCTTTCATGCCCGTATTTCTGAAAGGCCAATAACCATCTTTTTGTTTCCATCTCTACAGCAATTCCATTCTTTCTGTTTGCTCTTTCTTCAGTACATAACTGATCTACGAGCTAGAAGCTATTTGGCCTTCAGTGCTCCCTTGGAAGGATTATTTGGTTAATGCTTCAATAGAAATAGAGACACTTGTGCTTGATTTTATACAGTTTAGAGATTTTTCCCCATCTGACCCGCTTTCTTCTGGAACAAAGCCTCAGCCTGAAATGCTGAACTGGAAGGACACAAAGACCTGACGCAAATGGGGATAAGTATAAGTCTGATGAAGCTGAAACAAAACCAAACACAGACCTTGGTTGTCTGGGTGGTTACCCCTTCCTTCTTCTTACAAATAATGAATGTGCCTCCTGTAAATTTTCTGCTTTTCTGCTGTCTTTCTTCTGGCCAGTTCATAAGAGAGCTGCCTGTCACTGGGGGAAACAACGGTATGCACTCCTTGCTGAGACTGCATGGAACCTTCTGTTTCAGACAGAAACCAGAGAGTAGGTTTATGTGACATCAATCTCACATCTACCTTTTTGCTGTGCACACTCCCCCTGCTCTGCCTGCAGCCTGCCACTCTTCTCCACTAAACTGGAGTACACAGAGCTGGCTAAGTGTCTGTTCACCACCTCTCTGCCCTCAGACCACCGAGGTTGGAAATGAGAAGAGGTTTTGTTGAGGAGACGTAGGATTCCTCAAGATGCTTCATCTTGGCTTGAAACCAAAAGCAAAGGGAGTTGGATAATTAGTGTTAGCTCTGTCCAAGTGAGGCTGGAGAGACGGGGCTGAGCATGGAAAATCACGTCACTCTGTATAAACATTAACAGCCTCCTCGTATCTGTTGGAACAAGTTCACTGAGGTCATGGATTAACTCACAACATCTTCCTATTCCATATTGAAATTCTATTTAAAAAAATCTTACATAAACATACACATAAGTGTGTTTCCAAGCCAAAAAAAATACATGATCTCCAGGTTAATTAACTGGAGACCTGGGAAAGGAGAACCTTTGTTCTTGGGCCTTTCTCACCATATCAGACAGATGATTTCTTCTACTCTCACTTGACAGGATTTCGTGTGAGATCTTGACTCATCTACAAAGTTAAATGCTTTGTCTGTACTTCTTACCCTCTCTGCTGTCTAGAAAATGAGCAAAATTTTCAGAAAATCTATGTATAATATCATGAACAACCTCAGCAAATGAGCCAGAAACTGACACTTGCTGGGTTGAATGTTGCTCTGAGGCTGAGTGAAAATACCAAACACTCCTGTGCATTTTTCATAGCTCATGTAAACAAAGTTAGCACTTGCATCCATATTGCCATTCCAGGCAAGCTTTCAATTAATATGGATGCCCTCTTACATTAAAATCTCAAAGGCATCTCTCCAGGAAAGGGTCTGCTCCTGCATTCTGACTCCCTCCTAGTTACTGTAATGACTCTAGATTAAGATGTTATCAACCTGAAATGCCAACAACATTGGCAAGCAGCCAATCTGGGATACACAAGTGAATTCGGGTATGAATAAAACTGTTTAACTTAAAATCCCCCATGCTGGGAAGAGAGGAAAAACAAATAGCAAGCCTGCTGTGCAGTAAATCCATTCCACTGAGTTACTGCACAGAGAGAACTGGGTGCATATTTATCATTCACCCTCTATGTATTAGAACTGTTTCATTTAATATTTTTTTTCTGTGGCCTAATCTACTCTCAGCAGCCCCCATATTGCTCTGCTCTATTACTATTAATGAAATATGATTCTTGCAGTGATTTGGAACAAGGCATGAGGCTCCCAAAATGACTGGAGGACGGAAACAGGGTATCAGTGGCTGGAATGATTGACTGGTTCCCATGGAAAGTCTGCAAAAAAGAAGCTCTGTCACAGCCCTCCAAGGTGGACAGGAGAGGGTGGCATTCACAGGGTGTCTTGGGTTGTGGAGCCAGGAGTGTGTATGCTATTTCATTTGTTAAAAGCAGTTGGGAAGATGTTTTTCTTTATCTCTTGTAACTCTGGGGGGAGGGGGGTGGATGCCTTCTGATAATGGGCCAAGCTGTTAAACCAGGTGGGGCAGTGTTTGTTATCTCTTTCACCACCCATCCTCCCTCTGGGGGGATATTTTTTGCTAATGGGCCATTAACACCTCCCCAAACTAACACATCCACATTGCATCATCCCAGTGTGAGATGCTCCACCCAGTGGGGGGAGCCAACCATTCCTACCTGGATAAAAACTGAGACACAGGAACACAAAGGCATCCAGCTTCACCTGATTTCTGAGAGGAGGACTGGACCCTTCTCACCATGACTAGACCCCTTCTCATCACTACTTGGACCCTTGTTCTACAGGATCGTCTCTACTCCAACAGAACCACATCTGCCACTCCAGGAGGACTCACTTTGGGGCTGCTTCCAACACCCTGACCAACAGGGTGTCAGGTTGTAGCCCTGACTCTGTTTTCCAAAATTGTTGTTTGTTTGCTGGTTTGGTTGGGTGGTTTTGTTTTTCTACTACATTTGTATTGTAAATATTCCTAGTAAAGAACTGTTATTCCTATTCCCAAATCTTTGCCTGAAAGCCCTTAATTGCAAAATCATAATTTGGCAGGCGTGAGGGGTTTACATTCTCAATTCTAAGGGAAACTCCAGCTTTGCCTGCCTGATACCTGTCTTTCCAAATCAAGACACAGGGTTCTACCACAGTGCCCTGTAAATTGATGCTGGCTTGGGTGAAGTACTTCACCTCCAGCTGCAACACTGCAGTGCAACAGGGTGGAATATCTCAGCATTGCACAGGAAGGGTCCTGCTGCCCCCAGGACAGCAACTCAGCACTCAAAGTGAGCTCCCCACACCAAACTGCCTGTGCTCCAGCACCATGGAGGAGCTGACCCTGGGAAGTGAAGAGGAACGTTTTTTCAGGGATTGATCTCAGTGAGTCTTCACCTTTAGCCAGAGTCATCAGTCTAAAAATCAGGAGTTGCTAAAAAAAAACACTTAAGGATGAAAATGCAACTACCTTGTAATGAGCCTGACATACTGTTCCTGCATCTCTTGCAGTTAGCAGGAAGCAAGAGGGATTGTGATGTATAAATTACACTTTAATCATTGCCTCAACAAAGTTCAGGTGTATGAAGTATATATGATTTTATGTCACCTTTTTTTATCTTATAATAAAGGCTGAAAGGGTAAGTTCTGAGTTGGGCACTTAGAAATATCCACTCAGACTTCAGCATCAAACTCATCACTGACATAAGCATGTCACTCCATGATTCTAGGATGCTGCTGGTTTTGTGTGTGGTTTGACACGTGTCCAGTTCCAAACAGAGGTGCCCCAGCCTTCCCTGCTCTTGAACTCCTGGAAGCTGAGCAGGCTCTAGTGAGTGTGCATGGCTCTGGTAGGAGTCTTGCTAGACCCATGCCTGAGAACAGCTTTATCTGCTTTAAGAGTAGAGTAGGAGGCAAAAAAAACCAGGCTGCCAAGTTGATGCAGCTGTGTTGTGTAGGAGTTTGATTTGCCTTTGTGCAGATGAGTAACACAGCCAAGGAATTTCCAGCTCTTGGCACAGGCTGCTGAAGCATGGATAAGCGTAGTATTTCTTTGCTTCCAGCAAGGACTATCCTTATGAGCTGGAAAAATGCAATCTAGAGGGGAGTCCAAAGACTGGCTCTTAGTCTGACTCACAGATTGGAACTGATTCTCCCTGAAGAAGAGGTAGAGAAGTCCTTTCAACACCAAACAATTAGCTCTCCTCCCAGAACAGTGCCCATTGCAGTTGATTAGTCTTTATGCCTCAGGCAGAAGAGGTGAAGTCTGCTTCACGCTGATTTTCTGGTTCACCTGTGACTTGAATTGGCACAAATCCTTTTAAGCACCTTCAGTAAACTTGTGTTTTTTGCTAAATACTTGAGGGCAATGACCATCTCAAAGTAGAAGCTCCATTAAAATCTACCTGTCAAAGACTACTTTGTTTTGTCTGTGTTTCCTTTAGGATATGCTGGCTCTGTGTCCAATAAGCAGTGAAGCCTTCATGTGCAGGGTGGAGAGAAAAGGCAGCTCAGTCTTGCTTGTCATGATGTGTTCTGCCCAGCCTGTGCCAGTGCTTCAGACAAAGAAAATATTAGAGTCAACTAAAACCTTAAGTGTTGTGGAAAAAGAGCTGTGGACAAATATAGAAGGATTCAGCCAGTCTTGGAACTTACTATCCTCAGTTTGATCTATCTGCTCCACAGCTTTGAGGATTGATTATGTGTGAGGTTAAGTATGTGCTAATCTCTAGTTTGCAAAGGAAAAATTAATTGCAGCATACTCAAAGAACAAAACCTCTCTGGCACATTAATGTCAGCAACAACTTGAATCTTGCTTGTTCTAGATATTGGGATTTTTTTTTTCCTTTTTTCTTTCCTTTCTTGAAGGGGCCCCATGTTGAATAGCATCTTCTGATGATGATGCAGATAAAGCAAAGATTCTTGTAGCTTAGCTCAGAGACTGAATTCCCAGGAAGTATTTAGATCTTGGATGACTAGGATGTTTTGTTGAACATGTCACACTAACACACTAATGCATGCTAACAATCCATTGAGTTCATAAAGTTTGAAAAAGCACTAACAAAGGGCGGATGATGCAAGAGAGGAAAAAAAAAGGAGCAATTTGTTTTCTCAATACAGTTGATGGATGCTTGGAAATTAAACATGACATACTTGCTGGAAGCCAAAATCTTCCATTGTCCTGCTGATCTCCCTCTCTATTTGCTTTCTTTTCACTATTACAAATGAAATGTTGGAGGAACTGGTATATTTAATAACTTAGTGTTGTGTCACCATTCTACTGAAATCCTGCAAGAGTTTCAAATTTTTTCTTTGCCTGCTTAGGATCAAGCCATCACATTCATGTGCAAGCTGGGATATAAGGGAAGCAGGGAAAAAGTGCACTTATCAGAACTACTCAATGAGGAGAGAAGCAATGCCCAAGTCCTTCTCTTCCATCCAGGTCTACTGAAACCTTCATGGGAGCATCCCTAGGGAAGGGAGGAACCTTGACACCAGCAAGGGATTGGTTCTGCACTACATAGCTTTAGTCCATATCAGGATGAAAACTAATTTAGCAATAGTGCTTGGGACAGCTGATTGGCTTAGAGATGCCTTCTCCCTTCCATTCTATTACTTATGGCTGCAACTGTTACCCATTTGGAGACTTAAGTTGGTAGAAAGTCAGCAGGTGGAGTTTGCCAAGCAAATTCCCCTCCTCTAAAAAAACACTGACTATGAAGCAATTGTGGATTGGGTTTTTGTTTTGCTGTTTGTTTGTTAGGTTTGTGTGTGTGTGTGTGTTTTTCATCAGAAATAGGGAAGAGTTCAAATTAAACAGAATCAGAATTGAGAATTTGCTTAACTAGATGGAAATAATGGCTGGGTCAGAAATGTTACCCTAAGGCAGCTCAGTTATTTTTGTTCAAAAATCTATCTGCATTGTGAAACAGAGAAAGTTGTCCCAGTCTACCTGAAGAAATAAAACATGCATAGGCTTAGACTAGTTTAGGGCCTCAGCTGGTTCTGACAGTGTTTAGTGATAAACAGCCCTATTGAAAACTACTGACAAGTACAAATGTTGCAAGCTGATTTTCTATGTCGTGTGCATTTTAAATATTTCTCCATGACTCTACGCTGGTGAATAGAAATCCATCCTGTTCCTCCCAAAACTTTTATATTTGATGCCTTAGTGTAAAACCTCCTAAAGAAGGCTGCATGTCTTAGAGGCAGCACCCACAGCTGCCTGATTGTGGGCCAGCACTGTAGGAGGCAGCACTTTGCAGGAGACCTTCAAAGGTGTGATCTTCTTGACTATTTGCTCAATTTACATTCCCTTATTTAAGGCAGGTGGCTGTGGCATCCCATCCTTAAGGGGAAGGAATACCCAAGATTCATAGATTCTCATGGTCAAAAGGAACAATAAAAATCAGAAGGTCCACAAAAGCCCACAAATTTCATTAGTAAGTTACACAATGAGCATGGAAACTGGTATGTTAGTTTCTGAACTATATAAGCACAGGCCAGTGGGTTTAGAAGGAAGGAAGGAAGGATGGACGGATTTAGCAGTCCTGGTGGCTCCAGGACTGACCCAGCTGATGGCATGTCCAGGCTCCTGGAGGTATCACCTAGGCTTGTTGGGGGTACCCTTTTACAGACAGGTTTTCCCCACTCTGGAGCTAAGTTTCTTGTTTTCTATTAAAATTAGTCATCATATACATTCAGCCACAAAGTTAATTCTTTCAGACCTTTTGGGAATTCTTTATTCCCCTGCCACAGCCCATTCCCATTTCTCTGTCTCATTCCTGCTCTTGAGTTGTACCTGTACTTGTGCTTATCTGTGCTAGCCATAACAAGGATGTTTGTCCCAGAAATGTGCTGCCCTACCTCCACATAGCCCCTTCTCTAGCCACATATTGTTCTTTCTTGCAGTTAGTTATTACCAATAGCTCCTGGCTGCCTCCACAGTCTTATCAGTGTTTGAGACATACACATCAGCCTCCTTATTTTCTAGGCTTCTACTGGGACCAAACCTCTGCTTATTCCTTGCTTTATTCTTTCCTTACTGATTGTTTTAAACCACACACAGAACAATCATTGAATTCATTGAAGAGCTAAACTGGGCACCTAGCTGAGCTGCAGTGTAATCCCATCTGCTCTGCTGGAGGCTTCCAGTGCATCTGGATGAGATCAGGGAAGGGGATTCAGCAGTCTTGCATCCCAGTCCCATGGCTGCACAATGCAGTCCTTCTCTTCTACGGTCTAGACCTCCTTGGTTACTTGCTTGGATCTGAGAGCTTTGATTTAAACATTCTTAAAACATTAGCAAGGAAACACTCTGGGAGGTTGTTTGAATGGCTGTTCACAAAACCTGGCAGCAGGTTCTCACTTTCTCTGTGGCACAGTACACAAACCAATGAATCAAGATCTTTGAATCCTTTCCACAAGTCCTCCCCTGTGTCTCCTCCTCCCTTTGCACCCTTAGTAAGATTATTTCTTTGTCATAATTTAAGCAGTTATCTCTTAGTAGGTTATAAATCCCTGCTGAGTATCCTTGCTCAAATACATGAATGTACATGTTGATGTACACAGGCAGCAGATGCTTATCTTCTTTTTTCACTTCATGAACCTCTGTCTGGAAACAGTGTTAAACATTCAGGGTAACAAAACTACGCCTCCAGTGTGGAGCAAATCTGGTAAATTCAAACTAGACAGAGCTGCTCTTCTTCTGATGCTATCTTAGTATGCTTTTTTCTTCAGCTACTAACCTGTGTACAGGAGTAGATTTTTTATTTTTTTTAATGATGATCATTAACATGGAAGACAGTTTGTCCTTCTCAGAGAAGGGACTCACTGGTCGTGGTCAGGTTTTCCACTTTTCCTTGCAATTACCAAAAACAAAGATAAAATAGCACAGTTCTCTATCTGTGACTCTGGTCACTGAGTGAATGATGAAGGGCATACACTGTACACCTGATTAAAAGGGATGCTCAGATTGTCATCTTATACAGGAAGTGGTAGAAGACATGAGTGCTAACTGAAGTTCATGAAGTTATAGCACAGAGACTGAACTGTGGAGCTGAAAACTCTTATGGCAATAAGGGCACGGCTCTATCTTTAGCAGAGAGTAACATGCAACATAAATACCATGCATGCTACCAGTCAAATATTTAGGGATCCTACACAGAGAGGATCAGCATATCACACCCTCTCTTCTCCTGGCAGAAAGCACTGAGTACACGCAAAACAACACCTGTGCCAGTGAAATAAACACCATCATTTCACATAAGTCTGTGTCTGAGATCTTTGTTTTGTTCTCTGAAGTAGTGGGGGTATCAAAGAGTACAGAGAAGCTCAGCTAAAAGGTCAGTACACAACAGAAGCTGCTGTAGGGGCTGAACCTGTCAAGGTCTGTGCAAACAACCACGGAGCCTTTGGAGAAGGAGCTATCATGAGAAAGGTCTCCCAAGCCCTTTGGGTGACCCTCCTGTTTTCTGTGGCTTTGCTTCTCAATATTACTTGGAGGAAGTATGTTTTAATCACTTACAAAGCCATGGATCTGATGCTTCTTAGACATGGCATAGAAACCTGTTTTCTGCCACCACTTGCACATTTTAACTCATATAATCCTCACTGATTTCATCAGGTGTACATTGCATAAATTGTATATATTTTACAGCAGTTTCTGTGCATGTTGTTTCACTCATTCCACAGTTTACCACTCCAAGCATTAATTCAGACCTTCTGAATGCCTTCTGAGGAGACTATCTTTCAGTAAAAAGACCAATATCTATGGCCAGGTTTAGAGGTTATAAATTCTCCCTGGAAAGTTAAAGGCTTCTTGAAAATGGAACTCAGACTCATACTGATAGACATGTATGACTGTCAGTGCTAAGAACCACCAAAATAGTTTTTAAAGGTGAACTTTCTGCTTATTTTCCAAGAATTTCCTTAAAACATATTTTCCCATTCTAGTCTAATGCCTTATACTCTGCATTTTTTTCACAGAGCAGAAAAACAATCAATAGAAATTTTATTGTGAATATCTGCAACTTCAGTTCTGCAGTTCTGCAACTGCAACTTCATCCATCCAATATCACTGCAACTTGACACCCAAAATATCAAGACTGAACTTTTCTGTGGGACAAAACTGGAAAGATACAAAGTATAATTATGGATTAATAGTAAAACTGACTGGGTTTAAGTATACTTCAACTATTAAATAACTTGGCAAGTTGATGTCATATTTCAAAGTAGTTAGGAAAGCTAGAAAAAAAAATCCAGGGTCTCTGATTTCGACACAAAAAGCTGAAAGGAGGTTGCTGGGGTAGATAATCCTCTCATTAGATTGCCAAAATTATTTCAGGAATTGTTTTACTGAAAATTTTATCCTAGATTTATTAATGTGAAAGGTCTTCTGTAGCTGTTCAGCTCTATCCAATTGCAGGTAACGAGATATCAAAGATGGAGAAAATAATACAGACTTTCATGAGTTTGCTACTAAACTTCAATCATTGATTCACTTTGCAAGCTGTTGATAACCCAGACTGAATGTACAGTAACTTTGTCACTACCTCCAGAAAGGTTAATGTACAAAATGTACAAAATGTTAATGTTAAAGGTTAATGTACAAAAAAATTCTGGAGAAACCTGAACATTTAATAGGAAAGGAAAATACCCTGGGAAATGTTAAACAATAATTTACAACCAACCTGGTCCTTGTAACTCTAGGGGAAGTTGCAGCACAGAGGCTTTGGTGACACAGGGACATCACTAAGACCTCTGGGAAACATTTCATTGCTTAGCTGTATCAGCCACAAGGTGTGTGTCAAGCAAATAAAATGTGTGGTCACTTAAAGTAAGGCTACAGTGAATAGGATATTGGATATTGGCTATTATCCCCTGTCTTTACCAAGGTGACACTCTACTGCTAAGCAACAAAAATTTGGCTTATGGACTGCAAATAAAGGCTGACTTAGAACAAACACACAGCTTCCTCTCCATACTTTATTATTGTATGTTAGCTGCTCTAAAGAAAACCTCTCTTCTTTTCCTGCTGTTGGTGATGTTTCTCTTAAAATGAAGCTGATGGAATTTATTACTCACATCTTCTGAGTCTTGGTTTTACAGTGTGTAAGTCAAGGTGAACTAATCTGGAGACCACCCTGCATGATCTTTGTTTGCTCTAGTACTAGTCTAAAAGGCATTCTTCACTTCTTTACATTATACAATTATCATTTTTATTTTTTCTCTGTAGTCTGAGCCTTCACTTTTTAGAGGTTGTCTGAACATACTCTGCAGAACTTACCTTGTTCTGCAGAGGTGGTTTGGTTTGGATTCTTATTCTTCCCAGTAATTCAGCATTTCTCTGCAGTACTGAGCTGCAAACAACCTCCAGTGAACAGATAATATACAGAATGGTTTACTTCACTTATTTCTCATCTTTAATGCAATTCCTGTTACAGTGATGTGCTCAGGTTCTTTCTGAATAGCATATATATATATTTTGTCCGTGTCCTGATGATCACAATGAACATAACTTTCCTTATGTTTGGAGGCAGAAAGTACTTAAACAAATCTCCAGCATACTGCAGCTATCAGCTCATTCTGCTCAAGGGAACAATATTTATGGCACAAAGCCAGACCAAGCAGCCTTTTCACAGCCCATGCAACAGAAAGCCTAAAAAGTCAGTGCTGTCTGTTCTGAGAAGCAGTAACTAACAATCTGAGAATCTCCATCCATAGACATGGTGTTCTGATAGTTTTCTTCTAGGACAGTAACATGTCTGGGAGGCAGGTCTCAGGTGCCTTCTAAGGTAAGGTGTAACTTCCTTTTTGAAGCAGCAGGCAGGTCAGATTTGGCTGGGTCCAGAAAACTTCCAAATGTGGAGGAAAGCAGAGGGATCCCTTGCAAAAATTTTGCACAGCCTATATATATATATATATATATATATATATATATATATATATATATATATATATATGTGTGTGTGTGTGTGTGTGTGTGTGTGTGCGTGTGTGCGCGTGTGTGTGTGTGTGTGTGTGTCTGTATAGTGCACAGAGTGATGGTAATGAGAGAAGTGCAAATGTAGTTGCAAGAGCACTTTGGTAGCACAAGCACCCCCACTTCTCTTCAATGTTTCCCTCACAGGTGTATTTAATAATGATAAAGTGCAACTGCAGTTCCTCTACCTCTAATACTTCTCTAATACTACCTCTAATAGTTCAGTCACACCTAAATTAAACTGGTATTATTTTGTCCTGAAGTTCTTTGAGCTTGGTAGAGAAAGCAGGGAGAGATGAGCCTGCTCCAATTTGGTGTGGATATCCAACCTGAAACATTATGGCTGCTGCTCTATCTGGGCTACTTGGAATATTTGGAATACAGCAAAACCAAAAGACTAAACTGGACTGTAAGATGTTGAAAATTACTTGGAGGAATCATAAGTGACAAGATAGAGTCTGCACAAGCTTTGTCAAAATCTGGGTAAGTTGCTAAAACGTTCTGATGATATGCAGCTATGCAGAGTGTGCTTGTGATCAGACAAGCAAGGTTAGAGAAGTGTCTTAATGGATTTTATCTTTTCTTTTATCTCGAAAATGTTTCACCAACTTTTTATTGCTACATCTGAAAAGACTGGAACCAAAATGATTGAGGGGTCTCATGCTTCATTGGGAGGACAAATATAAATGTCAAATGGATGAAGCAGGATGATTACTTGAGATGAAGAACACCTTTAGTACTAGGGCTACATACATTATACCCATATTTTTTGGGTTTTATATTATCTATTGATGAAAAAACCCTGAAACATAACTTCAGTCTCTATGACTCTCTTTTTCAAGACAGAATAACTGTATTTTTCTTCTCTGAAATCAAACATGTTGGAGGTTATAATTAAAGAATAGCCAGCAGGAAAGCTCCACCTAAGGTAGCTTGCACCAGCTAACCTTAGCAGAAAGTGCAGAGACCCTCTGCACTGATGGAGGAGAACACAAGATGTGCAGTGTGGTCAGAGAATGGGAAAATCTGGAAAGTGTCTACGTTTGATTACATTTCATAAAAACACCTGTAATTCACAAAAGTACTTTGGTTAAGACAAAAAATAAGATCATCTGTTCAAGCTGATGTATCCTTGGTGGAAACACCTGATTTTGCAAAACTGAGCTGAACAGCCTCAAGCATCCCATACACTATCTGCAAGTTGAGTTCAAGCTAAGAATTCTGAAACTTCCATTCCTCTTCCATTTAGTCATCTGGTTTGAAATTAATTTGAAGAATACAAAGCCAAAATGCAAATCCTTGTGTGCTGGCTTCCAAGTCAAATTTCCTCCAAAAGGAAATTCCATGTTCTAGGGAAATGTTTTCCAAAGGCTTGGATCAGAAGTTATCTAGAAACAAGCACAAAGCTGTTTAAAGTACGGACCAAGGAAAACAGCACTGCAAAACAATCTCTGTGCTTTATTTCCTGAATGCAACTGTTCTACAATGAAATTTCCTTCCCTTTGTTTGTATTTAGAATCATAGAACATCTTAAGTTGAAAGAGACCCATAAGGATCCTCAAGTCCATATTGAGACCAACTCTATGAAGACCAAGTCCAATTTCCAAAAACTAATGTTATCTGGGGTCAAATGTACATTATCTGTTAGGTGCTTATCAGTCCTGACAGAGTTCTGCCTGCTCTAAGAATTGAATGGAGTGCTAATAAGTACTAAAACCCATTAAATATTTCTGCTTGACTTTTACAGAGAAATAAGATGCTTCTCCAGTGCAGAACTTTGTACCAAAACTGTCCTTTTAAAAACTGTTTCAAAAAGGTTTTTAAAAATGTTGGCTGTTAAATTTAACCTCTTCTAGAGGTTAATTTCTAGAGAAATTTCTTCTAGGAACTGCCACACCTGTCCATATTCACAGCAGGGCTAATTCTGCACTTCTTCTTTTACAAGACCTAAGGATGTTTTCATACAGTGCTCATCCATGCCTGCTGCTTTCCCTGACCTTTAAACTCCTCTTGCTGAAGCTTGTTCAGCACTAAGGTCATATTAAATGTCAGTAGATGGGGATACTTGCATTGAGGCACTGGAGTTATCCATCTCTAAAGAGAAAGAGGTGGAAAGTATTTTATTGAACTCTCTGTCATGCTCCATGGCAGTGAGTCTCATTGCTATGTAGATGGTACCATTTAGGAGAGGTGGAGGGCAGAGCATCTGTCAGAACATGGAGAAGTATTCAGCTTAGTGACTGCAGCTGCCTGGCTGTTTTCAATTGCATTCTTGGCTGTGGAATTTAGTATGTCAGAGGAGAAGGCTAAGCCTGGATGAATCCTGAACTTGAATAATGTGTTAACAACATCTATGAAATGCACCTTCTCCTCAGCTCTGACACCACTGATAAATCTGTGGATCTGTGAAACCAAGTGATGAGGCAGTCTTGAGAGCTTTATCATGGGATATCTCTGTTGTACAGAAAAAGACAGCATGGATTTTAACCTATACACAGACAGAACCTAGCCAGTGACAAGGAGTATCAGTTTCTCATCTGTACACATTGTAGTGTGCACATAGCTTTAATTTCCACAAGTCCTGAAGAAAATGGCTGTTTGCTTTGATTTCTCTGCATTTCTCCATCTCCATACAAATTCTGTAATGCATACCAGAGGTTGACTGAAAGCACAACAAATAGGGAAAGAAGAGACACACTTTAGCATGGTGGTGACTGAATTAGATTCCCATGAGATTTTACGTGTAAAACCAACTTCTGAAGTCTTTCCTATAGCTGAGAGTTTCAGCCTCAAGACTGCAGCAAGTAAATAGTTAATGCAGGAAAACAAGCAACTCTCTGACATCATAAGTTTATCCAGGAACAGTTTCATTTTGTTTTATTTTCATACCAGCCTTGAACAGTAAAAATCTAACACACAAGTCACCCTTGCATTCCATCTGTTCTTTACTCGCTGCTTTCCACTTTCCTCTGCATGAAAACACTAAAGCATTATTTAAATAGTCACGGCTGGAAGAGGCCTTCAAGATCATCCAGACCAACTGTCCACCCAGCACTACCCCTGTACACACCCCTAAACCACTAAACCACATCACCAGATGCCTGTTAAATACCTGCAGGGATGGTTATTCTACCACTTCCCTGGAGAACCTATTGCAATGCTTCACTGACCTAACAGTGAAAAAAAAAAAAATTCTAATGTCAGAATTTCCCCTATCTCAGCTTCAGGTCATTTCCTCTTGTCCTCTCACTGCAAGCACAGCAGAAGAGATGAATCCTCACCTCACTGCAGCCTCCCTACAGGCTGTTGTAGAGAGCAATGAGATCCACCCTGAGCCTCCTCAAGACTAAACAAACCCAGCTCTCACAAGTGTTCCTCACAGGATATGTTCTAAAGCTTTCAAGAGCTTTGTTGTCCTTCTCTGGACACACTTCAGCACCTCAATGTCCTTCCTAAATTGAGGGGCCCAGAACTGAGCAGAGGATTTGAGGTGCAGCCTCACCAGTGCCCAGCACAGGGGGACAATCCCTGCCCTGCTCCTGCTGGCCACACTCTTGCTGCTACAGGCCAGGATGCCATTGGCCTCCTTGGCCACCTGGGCACTGCTGGCTCGTGTCCAGTCACTGTCACCAGCACCCCCAGCTCCTGTTCCTGTGGGCAGCTTTCCAGCCCCTCTGCCCCAGCCTGTGACCCTGCCTGGGCTTGTTGTGAGCCAAGGGCAGGACCCAGCCCTGGGCCTGGTTGAACCTCACACCATTGGCCTCAGCCCATGGTCCAGCCTGTCCAGATCCCTCTGCAGAGCCTTCCTGCCCACCAGCAGATCAGCACTCCCACCCAGCTTGGTGTCACCTGCAAAATGACTGAGGGGACACTCAATTGCAACACCCAGATAATTGATAAAGATGTTAAACATGACCATCCCCAAAAGGAGCCCTGGGGAACACCACTGCTGACTGGCCACCAACTTGATTTGGTTCCATTCACCACCACTCTCTGGGCCTGGCCATGCTGGTAGTTTTTTACCGATGGAAGAGTCCACTCATCCAAGCCACAAGCAGTTTTTCTAGGAGGATTCTTTGGGAGATGGTGTCAGATGCTTTTACTCAAGTCCAGATAGACAACATACACAAGTAAAGATACTAATTCTAGATTTTTACCTTATTAACCAATCATTTACTAATAAAGGTTTTTGCTAAAATATTTTAGGACGTGAAGTTATTTCACAAGTTCAATCACAAGTTGAATGGGTTTATCAATAAATAGACTTTGCTCCGAGTTTTAATACAATGGACATAACTGTACCTAAGGAAATGGAAAGTGGGATTAATTTTTCTATTCTAAATAATTTACTTGCTTGGGAAAAGGCTTAGATTTTGGACTTCTGTTGCACTTGTGTAGTACTACGAAAGCACTTGGAATATATGTATTTCTTTAAACTCAGCAAGTGACACCTTCTCTGCAAGAACAAGTGCAGCATTGACTGTACATTTAGCAGAAGCTGGCAACATACCAAAGGAGCAAGAAGACTGAAAAACTGGAAAAATGAAAAAAAAAAACAACACAACTTTTTGAAGTCTCACTGGGCAGTAAAAGCAGCATTGTCCCCTGCAGCCCCCATGGACAGCCCCCAAATGTCCCCATTCAGGACATTTCAGCCAATAGAATGATTTTTTTGTAAGAGCATCACACTAGTAAAGACTGATCCCCAAGCAACTGCTCCTAGTGTCACAGGGCTGGATCTATTTTACAGCATTAAGACCAGTCTCTAAGCCCATGGCATTGCTGTCTCCCCTTTTCTTCACTCATGTTCCTTCCTCCATTTCCTTTTTCAGCCAGGGACTCAGAAGGGACCAAGTGAACCTTACACTAAGTCAAGAAGGCAGAGCTAAAACATGGTAAAAGGGTAATGGGTAACGCCTCATTCCCCTTGGTGATCTTGCATTCACTGAAATAAAAAAGTCTCATCTCCCCTTCCACATAAACTCAGTTATTAAGCACATATTGGCAGAAAAATCACTCCTCCATTTTGGCCTACACACAAAACAGTCACATTGTTCCCCCACCTCTCTCAAAAAGTCACAAACCCAAGAAAATCTCTTAAACTACTACTGTGAGTTAAAAACCTAAATATTAAGTAGGGAGTAGAGAAAAAATGAGTTCTGTTTAGAGACTATCTACTAGCATAAAAAGCAAATAAACCTAGTGGAAACAGAGAATTAACCATAGTATAGTGAGATGGCAAATTAATATAGTAAAACTGTAAGCTTAAAGTCAATGTAATTTGGTACAGATTCACAAATCTCTGCAGCAAAACTCTTCCAGAAATTCAAAACCATGTTTCTGTTTTTCTGTAAGTCACAGTCCAGCAGAATATATGTCTTGCTCCTAAAATAGAGAACTTGCTGACAATCTGAACTGTCATTCCACTGCTTGATGAGGTGGAAAAGCTGACATCTGTGCCAATTTCATTTGAGGAATAAGTCACTGTAATCCTCAGTCCTGTATCCAAGCCTATATACTCCTGATTTGTGCACTAAGCAAACACTACAGATGAGTGTTTCAGGTTGGGGCCAGCATTTTTTCAGTTAGAAAAAAAAACAACCCTACATCTATGAAGCTACGTGATATTATCTCCAAAAAGAAGTATGGCTTAGTTACTTTTTGTTCCCAATAGACCTGATATTCAAGACAATTTAAATGAAATTGTAAACAACAGCTTCCTGACACAGGTGACTGAGAAGCCAAGGAAAAAGATGCCCAGCTGGACCAGATACTTACAAAGCAGAAGGAACTATCTGGGAATATGAGGTTTGGTGACACCCTTGACTGCAGTGACCATGAGATGGCAGATGTCAGGATCCTGAGAGAGATCAGCAAAGCAAATTGCAGAATCACAGCCTTGTACTTCTGGAGGGCAGAATGTAACCCCTTTAGAGATCTGCCTGGAAAAATTCCAATCATCCCAGGGAGACAGACCTGCAGGGAGGAGGAGTCCAGGAGAGCTGCTGGGCTCCAACCTCAACAGTGGTCTCTGCCAAAAAACAGGACCAGAGAGGGCAGGAGGCTGCTGGTGGTTGAGCAAGGAGCTCCTTACTTGGCACAGACATAAAAAGGAGGTGTACAGGAGGTGGAAGAAGGGGCAGGTGGCCCAGGAGAACCAAGAAATCCTGTGTGACTGTGGGAGGATGTGTTCAGGAAAGCCAAAGCTTGTCTGGGGTTGAATATGGCAGCACATGGGAACACCAACATGGAAGGTTTTCACAAGGACATCAGCAGCAGAACAAAGACCAGAGAAAATGTGGCCCCACTTCTGAAGTGGGCAGGGAGTCCTGATGAAAAAAGATGTGGAGAAGCCTGATGTCCTCAAAGCCCTGCTCCTTTCTTTGTGGTCTCAGTATTCCAGGTTTCTAAGACCAGTGGTGAAGTCCAGAATGATGTATGATCACCTTCAGTGGACATCAAGCATGTTAGAAGTAATTTTAAGAGAGGTGATGTTAAAAGAGGTTACCCTCCATCCATGATGTGATACAGTAAGTAATCCTAGAAACCATTTACAGACAGGAAGGTGGCTGGGAGTATTTGGAATGGGTTTGTGGAAGGGAAATCAAGTCTGATCACCCTGATGGCTTTCTACAACTATGTTACTTTCTTGAAGAACACAGAAAGAGGAGTGGATAGTGTTCTTTTGCACATCAGCAAGATTTCCAACTGTCCACCTCCTATCATCCATGTTCAGACTGGGATGGTGGGTAGAGAATAAAGATAAGTGGTGCTAAACTCCCCTTGGTCACATCCCTTGAAGGAACAAGATGAAAATTACAAAAATTAAAATACATGAAACTTCACTGAAACATGAGAAAAACCTTGGGGGGTTTTTCCATGAATGTGGTTAAACACTGGAAGAGGTTGCCCAGAGAGGTTGTGCAGTCTCCACTCTTGGAGATATTCCAGCACTACTTGACAAGACCTCTCAATAAGCTGCCATGGCTGACCTGCTTCCAGCAGGGGCTTGGACAAGGCAATCTTCACCAATACCTCCCCACCTCAACAGTTCTAGGTTTCTTTTATCAGGATAACATGTTTATTAACTTGCAATAAGATCTAAACTCAGCGAAGGTTGTCCTTTCAGACCTTGCTTCAAGCAGTAAAGTGTAAGCAGTACCTATTTCCCTAGAGGCTTTCTCTTTGTCTCAGAGAAAAGTGACCATGGCAACATTTTAAGAAACCTAGTGGAGGACAGCAGGCTGGGACAGAGGTCCCAGATTTAGGTGCTTCTACTGTTCCAGTCTCCAACAACATTTTGACTAAAATCTTCCAAACGTGCATTTGAGTACTTAATGCAAAGCCATGTAAGCAGCTGCTACTAATCACAGTGAATAAAGTAAAAAATGTAAGTCTTGCAGAATCGGGGCCACGCAATATTACTTGAGTCTGTAATATAGCTACTTGTCTCCTTGCAAGCTGGAAATTATTTCTGACTTGGCAAGGATAGCCCGTACTCCACAGATGAAAACTGTCATGAGTACAAAGCAATGCTGTGCTCTGGCATGTTTCCTGAGGTTTTTTTTTTAAAGTGTTGTGGATATAATGTCAACAGAATTTCATACAGGGGTCACTATCTGGTTTATCAAAAGGTTTTGCATTCTCCTTAATTGCAATATTTAACTTTATTTTTTCCTAAATCTCAGATTAAAAAGCCCTGAGTTATTTTTACACTCTGTAGCTTAGAGGATAAAGAATTTGTTGGTCAAGATACACACAGTCTTCACTTAATTTTGTCTATCAGTCTGCCGTGTGGCCTTGGGCAAGTTATTTCATCATCTGTACTGTCTTTGTAAAATGGGGACAGCGATACTAGAATGCTTTTAAAAGAACTTTCAGATGTACTCCATGTAGAACCCAGCAAGTGAGAACTGAACATGCTGTGCATTAGTGCCAAAGATGCAGCTCCTCTGTACCTGGGAAGATCAAAAACTCTCTGCCTGACACATTCATCAATTCCAGTAGAGATAAGAACATATTAATGTCATTGTACAAGGCACTGGCAACATTTCCTCGGCACACTGTGCAAAGAAAGACTCTAAACTGAAAAAGGTATAGGACTGGAAAAATTACTAGGAAGAGGGAACATAATTTACTTTGACTTGTTTAGTATAGTAAAACCTTTGTTTTCTTAGAAGGTTTTGGCTTCTCAAGAGACATACACAAGATGTGAGGAGAACTGAAAAAAAAAAATAGAGAGAAGAAATCAATTAACCAATGTTGGCATGGGAACAAATGGCCATTGCCCAGAGAACTAAATCAGAAATGAAAGGTTTCTCCTTTCCAGACAATTGAGGTTATGTGTGCTTGGGTTAATAACATAACAAGATCACAGAGAAGCGCCTGGTTGCTTTATAAACAGTATTGCATGTTGTGGTAACTGGTGATGCCTGGTGCAGGTCTCAGTTACAGGAGAATATGTGTTATGGATCTGTATTTTCTGTCCCCTTGCATCTCCTGTTTGCTATTCCTTCTCATTCCCCACATCCACAGCAGTTCTCTTACCTTTACCTGCGGGCAGTAGTGACACTGACCTGAGCAAAGGTAAATCAGGGGCACCCAAACCCATGCTGTGGTAATAATTTTTAATAATCTGTTGCAAAAGCAACAGGGCAGGAGAGACACAGAACTACTTGAATGAGACTTGTAGGCATTGAATAATGTCCTGAAATAAATGGTAAAAGCTTTTAACTGTAATTAAATCCACTGGAAATTTAATTTTTAAATGTGTTGTCAAGAAGGAAAAACTTCTATATGTATGTTTTGTCAGTGCCAAACTATTTGCACTGATCTGTATATAACAGGCTTGTGTGATGACTAGGATTTACTTTCCAAGTTGATAAAATAAAAAGCAGATGGGATAAATGTAGTTGACACAGATGTGGCTTCTATTTCTTCATAATCTGCCTGCCTTTGAGCAAACTGTAACATAGATGGTGAGATGCTGGACCCTGTCCAATAATGAAAAACTCTCCTCAAAGCTACAGTATGCTTTCAAGCTGAAAGCTGCTCTGTGCTCTGAAAAACCTGCTTTCACAGTCTTGGTTAACTCTGTCTTTGCTGGCTTTACAGCAGTCAAGGCCTAGGGCTTCTATGGAAAGAAACATGCATTCCCCTCTCCTCTCACCCCAAACAGCTGGGGAGTTGGCCATCACAGCAGATGTGGGAGGCAGGGTCTGAGGAGCCAGCTCATGTAACCTAACTTCTGGGTGCTCTGGGACACCTAGAAGTGCACAATTCCATCCCCACACAAAAATGAAACAGTGAGGAGAAAACCAGAGGGTGGAGAGCAAAATTACAGAGGAATCTAGTCCAGCCTCCCTACTCCCAGTGATACCTCAAGTTTTCAGCTTTCATGTTTTTCAGATTCTGTGCTGCCCAGGGTGTAGATCTGAGTCTCACATTCAGTGCCAGTCAGCTCTCTTCACAGAGCAGGGAGACAAAACAAATTCTTTTCCTGCTGCAGACCAAGGACAACTTTCAGGCCCAAAAGCACAAACAACAGTGGAGTGAAGGGAGGAACAAGAAGGATGGGAACTCACAACATGAATCTGCAATTAGACAATTAAACCCCAATATGCAAATGGACCAAAACTTACGAAAGTGTAAAACCTCATGACCAGTTTGCCATTTTGTGACCATTCTTTGTCCACCTTGGGTGTAGGCCTGGTCAGGCCCTGTCCTGCCCAAGGTGGATCCTGGAGGCCTTTCAATAAATATCTACTTTATTCTGTAGCTCTGTCCAGTCTCTGTTTAAGGTCAGCTCTCCCAAAGCATCAACAAGCAGAGAGTTGTGTCCAGCAGGACTTTGCATTCCTTCACTGGTGGAGACTCCATGGACAACAACATCAGGGAACTCCCTCAGCACTCAGTGCCTCCCATCAGAACCCATGTATTTCACAGAGTCACAGAATATTCTGAGTTGGGAGGGACCCACAAGGACCATCAAGTCCAAATCTTATGTGAGCAGCCCACAGAGGAATCAAACCCGCACCCTTGGCATTATCAGCACCATTATTTGTGTAAGCTTAGTTTGTTAAACGTTTGTTTCCTGACCTGACTTTCCTCCATCAAGGAGTCTACACTGCCCTGGACCCTCCCCTTTGTGTCAAGGACTGGAGTCATGACGGCTGAGGAAGAGAAGGCACAGAGCAACTTTGCCTTTCCTGTGTTCTTTTCAATCAGATCCCTGGTCCATATACTCACAGATCCATATTTGGTATAGGATGCCCTTTATTGGATCCCTGAGGATCCATGGTAGAAATCTTTCTTTTTTACCTTCATATGCTCTGCCATATTCAACCCCAGACAAGCTTTGGCTTTCCTGAACACATCCTCCCACAGTCACACAGAATTTCTTGGTTCTCTTGGGCCACCTGCCCCTCCTTCCACCTCCTGTACACCTCATTTTTATGCCTGTGCCAAGTAAGGAGCTCCTTGCTCAACCACCAGCAGCCTCCTGCCCTCTCTGGTCCTGTTTTTTGGCAGAGACCACTGTTGAGGTTGGAGCCCAGTAGCTCTCCTGAACTCCTCCTCCCTGCAGGTCTGTCTCCCTGGGATGATTGGAACTTTTCCAGGCAGATCTCTAAAGGGGTTACATTCTGCCCTCCAGAAGTACCAGGCTGTGATTCTGCAATTTGCTTTGCTGATCTCTCTCAGGATCCTGACATCTGCCATTTCAGTATCTCCCAGAGGATATGCAGTAAGAGGTATCAAAAGGATAGATATAGATTATTTTATGACCTATACAACGAGGGATTTGAATGACTGTAAAACTAAACCAGCTCTTAAATGTGCATCAACACGAGACACCAAATTAATGAGTTCTGTTTACAGCAGTACTTTCAGTGCCTCTGTCTCTGTACCCTGACAGCAAATGCAGAAACTCCCCAAATCCTTTGCTTGCTGTATTTGGACTGTTTCCTCTTGTCCCTTCTTTGCACAGACATTTCTAAGCCACACTCCAAGACCTTCTCACCTGCAAATGACTGCACCAGGTTTACAACAACATGTGAAGTGAGTCCTCAGCTGTATTCACTGCATTGTTTTGCTGAAGGGGACAAATGCCTGTTGCAAGGGTCTTCACTCTCCAGGACTTGCCTTTTGCTGAGCTAATATCCAGTCCTTCAAAAGGCCTGAAATTAGTGCATATCTGCCTGACTTCTTGCCACAAGCCATGTCATCACATGGCTTTCAGCTGGTCAGGTGAGATAGGAGAAGATGTATAGCTACAAAACACAGGTAATTCATCCCACTGCACTATTTTGTTTCTCTGTTCATTGGGGATGTGGATTAATAACCACAGCAACTGACTTTCTTTTGAAAAATCTTCTGCATAGCAGAAGATTTTAAAAAATCATGTCAATACTTGTGCTCTTGCAGAATGAGGGTCTCAGGAAGTTCTCCCTACTATGTCAGCTGCCAGTACTCTTCATCCTAATGTCATTGATTTTTGGCACATTTTCATGTCCTCTTTCAGATGTGTCTTTGCATTTAGGGCATATTGGCAATTACTATGCTGAGTGTAAACAGGAAACTTGCAGTCTCAGCCATATTTCTGAGTGTCCCTGTCTCGTGTCACTGACTTTGTATGCTTCACTTGGAGCACATCTTGTCAGCCCTGGGCTTTCCCCTTCTCCCAGCCAGTGTGCACTGGAGCTGTGGTGCCAGCCAGAGGCTAGGATCTGGTTTAGTCCTGCCTGCCACCCTACAACAGCACCAGTGATAGGTTTTCTGTCCAGAAGTATTTCAGGTTGTTGTAGATGAGTGTGTCACCAGCACTTATGGTCCTGTAGTTCAACAGCAGAAATAACCTGAAGACAGACCTCATTTAGCTTATATTTTTAACTTAATCACCAAATTCTTTCTTTTTCCTCTCAATCTCAAATC
This sequence comes from Phylloscopus trochilus trochilus, assembly GCA_016584745.2. Taxonomy (NCBI): domain Eukaryota; kingdom Metazoa; phylum Chordata; class Aves; order Passeriformes; family Phylloscopidae; genus Phylloscopus; species Phylloscopus trochilus. The sequence goes on from WQNJ02000015.1 coordinate 87,302,506, forward strand.
CTCTGTAGATCTACATACAAGATCAGCTAGTTTGGAATAGAAATGCTGGAACCAAATTCACAAAAGCTCTTTTTTTTTTTTTTAGGAGATAGCTGGTGCTATTCAGTTAATGTCAAAGTCAGAGGAACTATCACCTTTGCACTCAGACCCAAGCAAGACTGCAGAGATAATCAAAGCACAGAAAAACCTAGTGGGAGGGATGGATTGCCAGGTCCACCAATTCATTGGTGAAAAGAATTTTTCTGGATAATGGTTGGTATTCAATGCTATTCACCAGCTTTAAAAAAAAAAAAAAAGAAAAGAAAAGTGTCTTTGAAGAGTTTAAGAGTCTGCTGTAGGCATAATAATCTCTCTACTAGCACATCTTTTGGAATAAAAAGATATAAGGACAATTTTGACATCTTTCTCTTGTAAAGGAGTTGCAGCTAAAGGTTAGTGTTTAAAAAAATACACTTTATCAGCAGCCAGCTGACAGTAGCTAGAAGACCAAGATGTTTAATTCTGTGTCTTGTAGTCACTGTGTGATGCAGTGTATTTCCAGTCACACACACAGGAGTCAGCACTGTTGATTTGCAGGCAGCTCTGGGGTTAATACTCGGGTTCTGCAACAACCAGCATGTTGTCAGCACCAGACTTTGTCTCTTGCAAAGTCAGAGACCTGCCCCAAGCTCCGTCATTGTTTGGTGAAAGTTTTTCCAAGGAAAGCCTCCAGAACCACTAGCCTGGACCCTTTTTAAATTAAAGTGTTTTTTGGTCTGCTGGGGATGTCAATACAAGGGACAGACAGAGCCAGGGCTCAAATTAATCCCAGACAAGGTTGGTTTAAGATGCCAGAGAAGTGATGAAAAGCAAAGAGTTTTCTCTCCCTCTCTCACTGTGATCCCACAGAGCCGTGCTGTACACATAAAATATCATCTGCTGCATTACCTGAGGAGTCCAGCCTTCTTCACTCAGAAACAGAGAGGTGTTAGTGTTTGTATAATGGTAAAGCACTGTGTGCATTTAAATAATTGAGTTTTTTTCTGTTTCTGCTGATCTAGGGATGGGGAGAGTGGCAGGTGTGTCAGTTTTCACCTGGCTTTGCTCAGCGCTGCTCACAACACTCCAACTCAGATGGGATGAGGAGTGTGAGAGGGCTGCTCTTACCTTCATGGAGACAGCTTTTAGCAAACATTTATCAGCATGGATGTACCCTTAAAGCCTCACAGGGTAGATGAGTAAGTCCAAAGTGAAATCTCCTAGAAAGTCAGATTAAATTTACTCTTCTTCATGAAGTCAGCTATTTTCAAAGCATTTCTTCTATAAAACAACTGGTTGCTTCCCACAAGCTTAGGACCCATGTGCTTCCATTAATATAAAAGTTAGAGCCTCTTCCCAAGTTTCTCCAAGAAAAATGTTTCTTTATGGGAGTTTGTTGTGCACTCTGGACCTGTTTCTCCTGTTTCACTCCCTTTTACAGCAGATCCAGCTCTGCAAGGATGGAAGCCATCATCAGCTCTGCTTCTAGCTTTGCTTTGAAGCAGGGTTAAACCCAGTGCCCTGGAAAATCTGAGCTGGGAAGCTGTGTGGAGTCGTAACCATGAACAGAGAGCCTCATTAACTCTCCTGAAAACCATGGGTGGTCTATCCTGGTCCACAGCAGTGTGGGGGTGGTGTGGGGCTGACTGAAACTCCCTTGGGTGGGAGATGGGACCACAGCCACCTGTGGGAAGCTGAAAGCAAAAAGCAAAAAGCAAAAAGCAAAGCCACAGGGAGCTGCATGTCAGTAGCAAATCCAAAGCAACTGCAGATGTATGGCAGAAAGAAAGCTGAAGCAAAAGGCAGAGCTGCCCCAGATTTTTGCAGAATGGAGTTCTGCAGTGGGGATTGCTCTTCACTGGGGGCTGGTGACTAAGGCACTCCTCACAGCTGGGACTGCAAGGAGGTGCTGAGAAAATGGAGGGGGTCCAGCTGCAGTGGGAGCCTGGTTTTCAGCCTGCAACACGAGGGAAGGGTGTAGACAACAGGGCTCAGTATCAGAGAGGCTTCCCATAAATTATTAGAAAAACTTTTTTTTTTTGCAGAGGTCAGAAGAGTGGCATTTCCTTGACCACCCCCCAGACCATTTATGAAATGCTATCTTCAGCAATCAGACAGGCACCTTATTGCAGGAGACATTTCTTTTGCCATAAGCAGCTTCTGGGGACATCCTGACCTCCTCTGACACAGGGGCACTTTCTAGAACTTCAGATTTCAGAGCAAGATGCATTTATCCTTTTACTGAACTATCAGGCCATCACAACCAGAAAAAAAAAAAGCAAAAAGCTTTTTCAGGGAAGAATAAATTTCACATCATTAGTTGTTTACACTAAAGTTGTATATAGCTCCCAGAACAAAAAGCACGATGCATCCTGAATGTTTGGAAATTACACAGACATCAGGGGGCTTTATTGCAAGTGTACTGGTTAGAATATTTGTTTCTAGCTTTTCAAAATTTAAAAAAAAAAAAAAAAACATTTACAAGAGGAAGTAAAGCAAATGTAAAGTCCTAAAGGTGCAAGACATACCTTATTTCATCTGGACAAGCACAGTGGTACTCTGTCTCCTGGTGTTAGCAGTGTTTTGGGGGAGTTTGTATAATAGGACTGAAGAAAGTTTATATGAACATGAAGTATATAATGCAGATATATTGGCATCAGCAGAACATAAATGTATTCAGCTATGCTAGGTAATTTAAAATAAGTGAAGCATCTGAGTGTTTGCTAAGAAAAGAAAGAAAACTGTGTACAATTCCTGCCAATGGCTAAAGGAAAATTCCCACTTTTTCCTCAATTCTCCAGTGATATGTTCAGAAGAACTTGCAACAGCTAACAGGAAACAGTAAAAAAAAAATAAAAAAGGAAAGAGAAAAATGAAAGCTTCCCAGGGGTCCAGTGGTAAGTTTCAATATTTTTAGTATCTTTTCTGCACACATTTGATACTACGAGTTGCTCAATACCTAATAAGTGATACACAATACCTGATTTCAGGCCTGGACATTTGCTTCACTTCCTATCAGTGATCTCTTTCTTTGCCTCTCATTCCCAAGACTGCTGAACATTCCCTAAAAAAAATTTTAGAAGTTGTTGTCTGCAGTTTCAGTCATAGTATCTTCCCTCACTTTGTGCTCTAAATGGAAAGGTGGTGTTATAGAATGCACCTAAAACTGCACCAGGCACTCACGTGCCCAGCAATATCAGGAGGGGAAAGCCAGGTTACCAGGTATGCTGTGAGCAGGGTCTTGCTGGAGACATCCTGCTACTTCTTGGAGAAGCAGTAGTACTAACCAGTGTTTTCTTCAAACTTGTCTGACTCACAGTTTTTGCCTTGTCTTGGAGACATATTTATATATACCTACCTAACTTTTGCATACCATTTGGAATTGTGTAGGATGAGTGTGCAGGATGAGCCATCCTGGACACCTACTTGTAGAGAGTTAATACCTTCAGCTGTGTCCTGTTTGCTGGCATATCTTCCTATCCATGAGGATCATGCATAATCACATCCTTCACAGTGGATGATGTTTTAAAACTGCAAGAGTGTGCGTGGTGCAACGAGCCCACTTTGTTCTCCATTGTGTGAATGACCTTCCAGAACAGCTTCTTTCTGAACATTAAGGATAGCAGCCTACAAGTGTCAAAAAGTTCCCTGTGTCCTACAAGTGTCAAAAAAATCCTGACAAAAGTCAGGATCCTATCAAGTGGTGTTTGCAGTCCTGTTGAAGTGGATATTTGCTGTCTTGTCAAAAGCAGTGGTCCTGTGGAACTTCTGGTCCTCCTCCTGACCCATTCAGTGATGGTATCCCAAATCCCCAAACCCAAAGATTACATCCCACAGGTTCGGGTGGGAATGCTCAGCACAGCCCACAGGGTGGGGAGCTTTCACAATGGGTGATGTAACACTGTCACAGGATATTTGGAAGTCCTTGATGGTCTAAGTCATTGCAGCTGCCCATTCTGCTGGTGCCATTAAGTCACTTAGCAGGGATGGATGTGACTGTACTGGTGCCTTCCCCCACCCCCAGAGGGAGTTATCACAGCTGAGTCATTTGTGAAGGCAAAGGAACACTACCCTGCCCCACAGGGTTTGCTTTTTCTCCCTTACCTTGTTTAACACCCAGCTTGTAACCTCAGGTGTCAGATGTGCACTGGGCAGCTTCTGCAAATGACCCATCATTAACAGTTTGTCAGAAAGTGACAGAAATATACACAGTTTGGTTACACTCACCTATTGCTAAACTGGCACTCTTCTCCTGTAACCAGGACATGCATGGCTTCTTCTCCAGCCACATCTTGTCCTTTCTCTCAGTGTGTTATTATCAACAATCCTTGTTAGCAGCAATCCTTAGCTGGCTCCATAGCTATCTAGCTACTCATGCTTGTCAAAAGCAGTGGTCTTTAGCTACACTTCAGCCCCTTACCTTCTGGGATTCTATACCTAGATTTCCAGAAATGTCTATAAACCTGGGTACAGCAACTGCTTCTTCTGTGTTATCTTAACAATTGCGAAATGAACAGTGGCACTGCAGTATAAGTAAAACCCATTCTAGCAACAATTTTAATGTCTTTATTTTCACCTGCTTGCTTCTAACAGGCAGTATTTCATGGCAGGTAGTAATTAATAATCTTCAAATTCCTCCCAAAAATCAGGAGATTCTTCCTATTTCACAGTAGAGAAATGTGGTGGAGGTTGAGCAAGTTCTTAGAAGACAGTCTGTCCAGCAATGAAAAAAAGAAAGGATCCAGACTTCTAAAACCTTAATCCAAATAATGAATCAGACTCATCCTTTGTTTCTGCTCACAGCAGACAACTAGTGCAATCCTCTGGATTGTCATTGCATGGCAATGACAAGAAAAAATAAATTATCTTAAGAGGTGGAGGTTATGGGATCATTACTGATCAAGTGTAGACTCAGTGAGGTATTAATGAGTTAGGCATCCTATCTATCTTCACAAATTTCCTACCACTACCGGGCACTGCATTAAAAATTTGCTGGCGGGCATTTTCTCTGTCACACACAAATTTTCTGCAACTAGTAGATGTTAAAAGTGGCACATTTTCCTACACACTGCCTGCCAAAGGTGGGAGTCATACCAGACAGTCACTCCACTAGAGAAAGCAATTCCAGCCTTATGTTTGCTACCATACAGAGAGAGCTGAATCTGCAATGGCTGCAGGTGTGTGCTGTGATTTGCTGGATAACCACTCAGCACAGGCAGCAGTACAAAATCAGCCTGAGCATAACCAGGCCAGCTGCAGCCTTACCTCTGTCTGTGGCATGCAGGGACTTCACTGTCAACAGACTGCAGACTGCAACCAATTTAAGGTTTGCTGTGTCAGCAATCCCTTCCAGCTAGCAAACTTGTTCACTAGAATGATTTATCAGAAAGGTAAACAAAGAGGAAAAAAAATACTGTTGACGATAACCCATTTAAAAATGTGAATAAATATTGCAGAACAGTTTGCTCCTGTGTTTACCCTGTGCTGAGCAGGACCATCAAATTAATTTGAAGATTAAACATTCTGGAAAGCTTTGCCAATCAGGCATAATCCTTAATGTAGCTGCAGGAAATGGACCAGTTTCAGTGCTTTCCAGTTCCTCAGAGAAATGCACACTTATATTTCATGGTCTGCCTAAGTAATTTCTGACAGCAAAACACCATCTTTAAGGCTCTGATTCAAAAGCTATTGAAAGTGATTGGGAACCTCTCCATTGACCTCAATGAGTTTTGGATCACAGCCTGAACTGTTTTAATGCAACCCAATCTGGTCTGAAGCTCCCCAAGATGTATGCTTTTCTAGAGATTTTTGTTTCTCTAGGATGATAAAGTGAAAATCCTAAGATATTTCTTGCTCCAGACTCATCACGTCCTCCCTGAAAAGTCGCTGTAGAGAGATTGACACATTGTGTAAGAAAGCTGTTTGATTGCCATCTTGATAAGAGCTCTTAAAACATTCAATTGCCAGTCACCAGCCACGTTGAGCACATCTCAAAACCAGATCATTAAGATACATTCCCTAAAACTGGTAAATTAACAATGCAAGGACTTTTTGGGGAAGGAGATCTACATGGGAAATCTATGATTACTGCTTGATTTGTCCTCAACCATTGTAAAGGATTTGCTGTCTTGCCAACATAAAAACCAATGATGACAAATAAAATCATCTATAGACCTAAACTAAAAACCTGTGTACTCCTTTCTTTCCAAATATTTCCAGGGAACTTCATAACTACAAATTTCTTCTCTATAAATTTTCCTTTATTTCTACTTTTCCTAATTGTTGCACTGTACAAGGCATATTAAGGCATAAAAGAATTTGTCGAAATACCTTTTAGAAAAAATGTTTAGCTGTAAATCTCTCTGAAAACTTCTAGACCTTCTACCAAAAGCAATTAGCCTTATCTTAGTATCTCTGACAGAATATGGATTCAGTGCCTCCACAGCACAAATTTTCCCTTATCTTACCACTTCAGCTTTGCTTTATACAGCAAGAAGATCCATTCACTCTAAATGGCTGTAACAAGACTGTCACTTTCTACTCACCTCACAGCACATACTGTTTGGGGAAGTTGTATACCAAATAAAATCCAGCAAGAGCAAGGAAACAACAGGTCCAGAAAAACTCAGTTGTAGATATTACATCATGTTCATTCACTGAACCACCCTGTCTCATCATTTCTGCCACTACTTCATAAGGCAGAAAGTATTGTTGCTGTTTGTCTGTCCTAAACTCTTAGCAGCTTGCATGTAATTTTAGAATAATTATAATTATTTCTTTTAAATATCAAGGTATTTTAGAATATAGGTTATTGGCAGATAACAGTGTTTGAAATGAGATTGAATCATAGTCTAAGAGGTTTCCTTGTGGACTAAATAGCAATGGAAAATAAATACAAAACAAGAGCATTGTAGATGCTTGGATGTATTGGATTGTAGATTTTTGCATCATGCATCCAAAACAATGGAAAGATCAGGAAGAAGGCAAAAGAGACATCTCTGTGTAGACTGAAGAAAAGCCAAGTGAAGTTTTAAACCAAAGTCTGGATTTTTTAGACAAAAGATTTTTTTATGGATGGAAGCAAGAAAATGGTCCCCCTGTAATATAATGATCCTGGCTCCAAAATGGTGAATGACATACACTTTTTATTTAAGTAAACAGGGTTCCAGCATTGATTCCTCCTCTGCCTCTAGGAAAAGCAATGAAGAGTGCTGAACTTTGAACTCAATTCAGAAATGGTATGGAGAAAAAGAAACTGGTTTCCTTCTGAGTTCCACAAAAGAAGTCTCCATGTCTTCCCATTTTCCATACCTGTGTTTAGCACTGATACAATTTCAGCGTCTAGAAGTCTTCAAACCAGGAGCAGATCGTCTTCAAAATTGATTTGAATAGTTCACAAAGCATGAGAGATTCATTTTATAGAATCTAATAAAATCATAAGCATACTTTTTGCATGTTAATTCTTGTATCCTCAGAAATACATACATACAAAGATAACTCTGATACTAGTGTGCTCTACCTCTAGAAAAATCAGCTCTTCAGCTGAATGGTGGAGCTGTTTTTCAAGGAAGAAACAGTGGAAATTAAGTCATTAAATATTCAAGGCTAGGAAAAAAACTTAAAGGAAACATACATTTTGACAGCATCCTTTTAAGTAATTGTTCTGCTTTTCCTTGAACTACTTCATCAATTATTTATAAGCCATATCACAAAAATCATAAACCATATGAAAGAGCAATTTACAAGCAACAAAATCTGTATTAACATCTGAAAAAGAATGTTTTCTAAAATATCAAAACAAAACAATATGCATTGCATTTTTTTTTTCAGACTTCCTGCTCTTCCTTTGCCTTCCCCACTACCCTCGTTGATATAAGGAAAGAAACACTTCCAGAAAATTTTCATTACAAGCCTAGTTGTTCAAAGTGCTGATTGTCCTCTGATTTTTAGATTGATTCTCTGTGTTGTCCCTTACCATACAAAAGAGCAGATGTTTCTTATGCATACAAAGAGAAAACCCATTTTTCTTGTGGGTTTTTTTTTTTTTTAGCTTTAAGGGACCTACAACCTCTTGCACCTTCCAAAGTCAATGCAGCCCTAGAGATGCACGTCTGCCTGCAGAATCACAGAGAAATCCATCTGCATTAAGAGAGACATATGACTGCAGTTATGAATCCTCTACAGAACTAATCTGTGATAACATGGAGTGATTGTGTTTTGAGCTTGGGGGATGCTTCATCAGCTTTAACTACTCATTTACTACTGCCTGTGTTGTCAGAAGACATAACACAGTGTTTCAATGTGTGTTGCACCCTGCTCAGAGATTCTGAGTGCTGCTGCATTTTTCTGGTGTAAATGAATCAAAGTATTAGATGTTATTTTTTACAGACCTTCAGCCTTAGCAAGGAAATTTTTTTGAGAAATATTTTACTGGGCCAGAATTGTTATATGCTAAAGCAAAACCTGCTTCCTTCGTCTTCCCAGTTGTTAAAAAAAGGGCGGGGGAAGGGAAAAAAAAATAATATTAAAAAAAAAAAAACAAAACCACAAAAAAAAAAAAACCACCAAAAAAAAACGAAAAGGAAAAAATAAAAAAGAGGAAGGAACTAGTTTGTCTTTTTGTGAGACTGGCATTGCAAAACCCTCAGTCTTGTTCATGCTACTTCGACAGTTTTATGCCAGAAGACTGGTGCCTAGCTCTGTTGTAGGCCTGTGAATCTCATGATCAAGCACAAAGCTGACAATGTGAGTCAGAAGATAAAGCCAACTGCTTGGCTGGTTGAAGAAAGTGTTTGAAGCAGAGCAGTGCCTTGGCAGGCTGTAAGGCATGTAGTAACCCCCTGCTTCACAGCTAACAGAGTAACAGAAGCTGTATGGAAGTAGGTCCCTGGTTTAGAAACAGAAATTATTCAACATCAATCCTCTGCTGAGCTACTGCTAATACCAAGTTTGCAGGATAATTTTTTTTTGTAGCAAGAGAATCCCTAAGGGATTCCCCCACCATCATGTTTTAGGACCACAAAATATTTACATGGATTGCCCTGTGCAGAGAGCATTTGTTACATTGCAGCATAGCGTGAGGACATGAAATAGAAATGGCCTTCCCCTTTCTGGATTGCAGTGAGTAATATTTTGTCATTAGACACTGAAGAATTGCTGTCACGTTTCTAATTATCCAAGGCATAATTACACCTGACAAATTAAGATTTCGTTTTCTGGACTTGTTCTCAGTAATTGTTAAAGAGGTGCTCTAAGATGAGGAAAGCTGTGCTGTGGGTTTTGCATGAATGGGACAGGGCAACTGTGAGACACTCCTCAAGACTTTATTGCAACATCAGCCTCATAACAGGGTTTTAGACAATTGAAAGATGGCAACAGCTCAGCTCTGCCAGCAGCAGCCAAAGATTTCTTTGTTACAGGGCGCTTTAAAAGTTTTCCAGCCAACAGCATATTGCAAAAGCTTACAGACAATTGTTCTAGCCAATCACTAAAAGCACATGGACTCCTGCTTCAAATAATGCTTGCTTGTATGCTTTCTATTAAAAATACACAATATTAAGTTTAAAACCTTCTACTATCTTGCTAAGCATACTTTTCTGCAGTCTTAAGGTCTATTCTAGCCAAGCCTAAAAACTCAAACTATTGTTTCATGTCCTTGCTTGCTGTATCATTGTATCTTCTGCTACTTTCAAGCTTTGCAGTTACAGCTAATTCCAAGTTCTTCTGCTCTTTCTGTTTCTGGGGCCTGCTTGCACAGCTTTCTGAAAGCCTTCTTACCTTTAGCATTTCCCAAAGAACACCTGCAATGCTGAGATCTTGTGCTCCAACCCTGACCAACACAGCGATGCAGAGGAGAAGCAAAGCACCCAGCTACCCTTCCCTCCACCCAAGGGTACTGAGGAAACCCCTGGGAACACTCACTGAACCACCTTACACCATAATTCTGGCTAACTGTGGAAGTCCCAGTTGACTGGAGTTTGGCAAATGTGTCACCCACCTATGATGGGTAGCCAAAAACTGATGGCTTGGGAAGGCTGACCTGAAACAGAGACTGGACAGAGCTAGAGAATAAAGCAGGTGTTTATTGAAAGACCTCTAGGATACACCTTGGGCAGGACAGGGCCTGACCAGGCCTACACCCAAGAATGGTCATAAAATGGGTGACCGGTCATGAGGTTTTACACTTTTGTAAGTTTTGCTCCTTTTACATATTGGGGTTTAATTGTCCAGTGAGAGCTTCAGGTTGTGAGGTCCCATCCCTCTTGTTCCTCCCTTCAGTCCACTGTTATTTGTGCTTTTGGGCCTGAAAGTTGTCCTTGGCCTTCAGCAGGAACAGGATTTGTTTTGTCTCCCTGCTCTGTGAAGAGAGCTGACTGACACTGAATGTGAGACTCAGAACTGCACCCCTGGGCAGCACAGAGTCTGAAAAACATGAAAGCTCAAACTTAAGGCACCATCTACAAGAGGGGCTAGAAAGAGGATCTAGAGCCACAAAGATTATCAGAGGACTGGGGGACAGGCTTATGAGGGCAGGCTGAAAGAATGGAGGTTGTTTAGCCTGGAGAAGAGAAGGCTCTGGAGAGGCCTTAGTGCAGCCTTTCAGCCCAAAGGGGGCCTATACCAGAGAGCTTTTCACAAGAGTATGTAGTGACAGGACAAGGGGGAATGGATTCAAACTGAAAGATGGTAGGTTTAGATTAGAAGAAGTTCTTTGCTGTGAGGGTGGTGAGACATTGTGACAGGTTTACCAGAGAAGTTGGAGATACCCCAGATGTGGTAGGGTTTTAAGGCCAGGCTGGATGGGGCTCTGAGCAATATGGTCTGGTCAAAGTTGTCCCTGTCCATGGCAGGGGGGTTGGACTAGATGATCTTTAATTTCCCCCCCAACCCAAACCATTCTATGATTCTATGACTCTATGATCTCAGGAACTACAGAGAACTGCCAACATGACCTTGATGCCAGGGAAGGTCATAGAGCAGCTCATCCTGAGTGCCATCACAGAGCACACCCACAATTAACCAAGAAATGAGGCCCAGACAGCAGGGGGTGTTAAAGGCAGATCCTGCTTGAACAACAGGATCTCTTTCTATATCAGGATGGCCAACCTAGTGGATGAAGAAAAGGCTAAGAATGTTTCTACCTGGACTTTAGTAATGCCTATGACACTGTTTTCCACAGCATTTTCCTGGCTGACTGCTCATGGCTTTGATAGATGCCCTGTTCACTGGGTAAAAAAAAATCTGTATAGTTGGGCTCAGAGATTGGTGGTGCATGGAGTTACATCCCAGCTGGTGGCTGGTCACCAGTGGTGTTCCCCAGGGCTCAGTACTGGGGTCAGTCCTGTTTAATATCTTCATCAAAGATCTGGATAGGGATGTGGAGAGCCTCCTCAGTAATTCTGCAGATGACACCAAGCTGGGTGGGAGTGCTGATCTGCTGGAGGGCAGGAAGGCTCTGCAGAGGGATCTGGACAGGCTGGACCATGGGCTGAGGCCAATGGTGTGAGGTTCAACCAGGCCCAGGGCTGGGTCCTGCCCTTGGCTCACAACAAGCCCAGGCAGGGCCACAGGCTGGGGCAGAGGGGCTGGAAACTGCCCACAGGAACAGGAGCTGGGGGTGCTGGTGACAGTGACTGGACACGAGCCAGCAGTGCCCAGGTGGCCAAGGAGGCCAATGGCATCCTGGCCTGTAGCAGCAAGAGTGTGGCCAGCAGGAGCAGGGCAGGGATTGTCCCCCTGTGCTGGGCACTGGTGAGGCTGTACCTCAAATCCTGTGTTTAAGTTTGGGCCTCTCTCTCACAGCAGGACATTGAGCTGCTGGAGCTGGTGAAGGGTCTGGACCACAAGTCTTATGAGGAGCACCTGAGAGAGGTGTTTAGCCTGGAGAAAATGAATTTGATGGGAGACCTCACTGATCTCTGAAAGGAGGTTGTAGTGAGGCGGGTGTCAGTCTCTTCCCCCAAGGAGCATGCAATAGGACAAGAGGAAACAGCCTCATGTGGTCTCAGGGGAGGTTTAGATTGGATATTAGGAAAATTTCTTGACTGAAAGGGTTGATGAGCACTAGATGAGACTTTCTAAAGAGGTCATCATCCCTTGAAGTGTTTAAGAGATGTGGATATGGTTTAGTGATGCAGGGTTAATAGCTGGACTCAAGACCTTAGGGGTCTTTTAGGACTTAAGTGATTCCATGAATTTATGATTCTAAGATTCTATCTACTAAAATGCAGAAAACAAAGCTATAACAAGGGAAAACTAGTGTCAAACTAAAACTACTTTTCTAGGAAAGTCAAATGGCAAAGTTGGGCTAACACTAGAAAACATTAAACTCTTTTTTCCCTGTGTCCATTACTTTACATCGGTATATCTGTGAATACACCACGCTGAACAAACCATAGGATGTATAAAACCTATTTTTAATTAAGTGTGTTTCTGGTAGGTGTGGAAACAACATCTGATATCAAAAGCATCAGCCTTTGAGGGTACAATGCTACAAAAAATGTAGAGAAATGTAGAAAAAAATGTAGAAAAAACTAGAGAAATTATTTTGCTATCTTATTATATTTCAAGGAGTCAGCTGTATTTAAAAGATGAATTTTCCACTTGGCTGAATATGGCAATATGTTCTCAAAACTCTTTTATTATATCTCACATCTAATGTGCATGGAAGCACAGTTGTACTGCAGCAATTCTTTCTGTGGAACTACTCATAAACTGCTTGAATTCATCTAGCTTTAATATGATAGCTTAGTTGTCATTAGACAAAACATTGGGATAGGAGTGGAATGGCAGCATTACCCTTCACAAGCACCTTTGGGCTGAGCACTACTGAAGCATTTCCAGTTCAAGGATCTGGCAGACCAGTTCTTGACAGCCTAAAATATTTTGGGACAATATCTGTTCTCAGTGATTAGAAGTTGTCTGGCTTCATACTACTTTTCAACTCTAATGAATGGTGGGAAAGGGAGGATGATGTTACAAAAATTTGCTTTAACTCACACTTCACATAAAGCCCTGCAACACAAGGCCAGAACAATAGCACCTGCAAAATACACTATGTCCACACTAACAAGAGGAAGTTCTTATGTCAAGCCACAGCAGTGCTTTGCCCCTTTGATGTTCCCTTTCACTTTTCTGTTTATCTTGAATCCAGAAATTGTGCTTCATAGTGCATCAACAGTACATATTAGCTTTCCTAAGTAGCCTCTTCATCCTGTGGCACTTCGTGTTACAATATCTTCTCTCTTTTCTTCCCCTGCAGCAAATCTCAGTAAAAAATCAAATGAGTTAGTTGCAGGTATAACAACACACATCAGTGCACCTTTAGGGTACTGAAACTAAACTAATCTAAGCATGATAGAAGAAACAAACCCACTGATACTTCAAGCAGATGTTTAACAAGGGATAAGAAAGAGATGATCTCATCTTTGAGCTTGTCTTCAAGTGATCTTGTTTCTCTAGCTTGTTCATATGCAAGATAGTCACTTTGGAATGATGTAGCAAATTCAGCCATGATTACTGCAATTCCAGAGGGAGTCAGATAGACAGTTTCTATTAGCAAGACAGAAATACCACTAGATAGCTTAAAGGAAAAGAGATAGTCCCTCATCCTGCCTCAAACCATCCAGAAAACCTAGATTTATTAGGGGCTCCAAGCAAACAAGAAGAAACTACATAAAGCCAATATTTTAAATCATCAGTGTTCTGGAAAATATGTTCTTATGTGATAGGAATAGACTTTCTTATTAAGATAAACTGTATTGTGGAATAAACTGTATTGTGGTAAAATCAAACACTGGTCCTCCAAGCCAGAATCACCAGGAGTGCTAGCAGGTCACTGCTCAGTAAACAAAAAGTTGTGCCAATTTCTTCCTATCATCTTGGGCAGACTGGCAGCTCTTGAATAGAGGATAATATACAATCACTATTCTGAATGTCAGAGGTAATGTATGGGCAGAAATTCTGTGCTTAGTGGAGAAACCAAAGACCTCAATGACTGTAAAATGAGCATCTGATTGTAGGTTTTTAGTACCAGACAATTTAACACCAAATCCCATCTTTCATTCATGGACTTCAGGGAGTTCAGCTGAAAGAAGAGGAACAACCATTCATCGCCACATCACCATTTCAGTTAGATCCTACCAACCACCATCACCAAGAGCACTTCCATTTCCATATTTCACAGAGCAAAAAGAAAGATCTTTTGAAGTCATGCTGCTATAAAGAGATGTTCCCTGCTTCCATTTAAGCTGACAGCAGGACTTCCACTCTGATTGTTTGTGAGTAGATTAAGATACTACCCAGGAAACCTCCCTGACTAAAGGTGGGTGCTAAGCAGCTACTTTTCCCTGCACCAGGACTGCACAGAATATCTTTTCATAAACGAAAAGTTCAAAACAATTCACTGGCTTATGTAGTTTCCAAATACAGAACTATTTTAAAATATGGCACGTACCTCAGCCAAAAGTTTAACTCACTAATTTGACCATCATGCTCACTGTCAGACTACTAGCAGTGTCAGGAATTGAAGGGCTGAAAGTTATGCCTAAGTTTCACAATCAGATATTCCCAGGCAGCTCAAAGTTTCAACTTGTTGCTTAGCTTGTTTTCTAGCTTGTTCACCAGTTCCTGGTACAAGCTCACTTGACCTCAAAAACAAACCTGTTACTCTTCATACATAACCTGGGAAAAGAGTGTTTGAACTTCTTAGCTTTTAATACCTTCTTTTAGAAAAAGCGTGCTCAATATTTGAAGGCCGTTAGTAAATATAGCTTGATTGCTAGGAAACCACATTGCATAAACAACATCCTCAGGCTGCTTTTAGTGTCTAATCTGCAATTTCTATTATTTAATGTCTGTGTTACCATACTCATAAGGCACTGATCTCATCCATTGTCAAAAACAGAGCAAAGCTCATCTTGTTCATGGGTGAGTGGCTTTCCAGAAGAGCAAAATACAGAACTTCAGAAGAGAGCAACTTCTCAGGAGACAGCGTTCTATTATGAAAAGTTATTCTATTATCCAGTGTAGTATGTCTATGGCGACTGAACCCCTTGACATGAGAAAATAGGAAATCATCCAGTTTATGAACAAGATAGCCTGATAGCTGATAATTAAATTACATACTTAAAAATTACACAGCTGCCTTAAGAAGAAAACAAACAAACAAACAAAAAACCCCAAAACAACAGCAACAAAAAAACAACTGAGTAAGGCTCATAGAAGGGAACCTGATATGGTCCTAATAATTGTACATTTAATATTTAGAGAAGAAATCCTCAAGATTTGAGCTGTGCAGTAATATTCCTGCCCAGGAAACTGAAGGCAGATGCACAGAAAGCAGAAGCATTCTGCTGACCGGAATTACTTCTGCTTCATTATCACTCTCTTATTTCAGGTTAGCTGAACTACAGCTAATCTAAGACAGCCTTCACCAGAGGCTGAGAATGTTAAAGAAAAAACCTTAACCAGGTCAAAGACTTAACACCAAAAGACTCTGTTGCTTCTCTTGCTCTGTTTCCAGGTGTCATGACATGACCTTCGATACCATCACTACTTGCTGTAGCTTGCTCTGGAGACAGGCCATTTGTGTCTGCCACAGCAAAACGAAGCTCAGATGGAAAAAAAATGTAAATTTATTTATGCCAGCGGTTTAAATCTTGTATGCCATAAAGTATTAGTCTTTTCTATTACAGAATTCAGTGGGGAATTGTACAAGTCCTGGTAAAGAAGTTGTGATCAGATAGGGTCACACTGTTTAAGGTAAGGTCAGGACTATTACTAACATTTTTGAAGACAGTTGAAATTCAAAATTAAATCCTACTAAATCCATCTTTTTCACTGTCTCGGGTCTGATTACCTCTTTGCCTTCAAACAGTTCTCTTCAAAGCATCTATGGATCCAAATATTAGTTTTGCTTTGCATTGCATGTGCAGGGTGCATCCTTCTGGGCTTAATATACTAAGAAAATTATTTATGCAAACCTGAAGCAAAAAGATGCAGAGCACTGATTTAGTTCTGTGCTCAGCTTCTCAGCAGTGCTCAGGGTCTGTGTCATGTATTTTCTTTTCAATCTAATATTAAACATTTCCAAAGTTTTAAGAAATAATTTACGTTTTTACTCAACAAAAGTCAGTTTTGTTCCAGGCTTTGGCATTTTAAAACAGCACACAACAGTCTAAGTGAAAAACATAAGGTTTCAAAACTAAGCATGTGGAATGAATATTAACATCAGTTCCATGACTGGCCCTTACTATATTTACACAAAACAGCACCGCGTCCTTGAGGTGTTCTAGGAGCACAAGACAAGGGCTTCACTCCCCACATTCCTCTTCCAAAGCAGAAAGATTACAAGGTTCAGATTCAACGTGTAATGCCAGCCTTTATTCTGTAAGATGTACACAGCAGTCCGCCCATGTTCCTGTTGCTACAGAAAATTTCCCTATCAAGCAGCCTAACCCAAAAAGAGAGGGAGTAACAAGTAGGTCCTGCTTTCTGAGTGCAAGGCAGAGACATGGCATTTTGTCAAAATTCACAATCAGACAGTGTCAGGACCACACACTCCAGAAGTCCTAGCCCAATCCATGGTCACAAGATTCCTTCTTGGCATGAAAGGAAGAGACACTAGGAAAACGCCTTCCTTCAGATTGGGGTATGTAGTAGGGGAGTCTTCACTGAAACTAAGTATCTGCATTTACAGGATATGTGCTTCAAAGGCAACCCAAAAAGCCCCACAAAATTAGAAAGGCAATTTTTCCACCTGTCTTGAAATACTGATTTTGCTAATTGCTTTTATTTGAATGCTTAGAGCCTTCTAGCCAGTAACCACCTCCACAGCTATTATTTGGACAGCAGGTGAACATGACATTGCTTATTTGTCGAGTGTTCTTGTAGTGAAGGTCATTCTACAGCTGGGAATAACATGCAAAAAAGAGCTAAAACAATGTCCATCCTCCTGCTTCCCTCAATGTAGAAAATTTTATGAAGATATAAAGCAGTCATCCAAGACAGCAGTTGCTTGCAGCAGGGCAGACAAAAGGATAACAGTTTTAAAAACAGTATTAAAAAAAAAAGAACTTGTAATCAAAATCTATCAGAGCTAACTTACTCTGATTCTCAGTTGCCAATCAATGCACAATAATGACAATTTTTAAAAATCCATGATTAAGTCAAAGTCAGACTCTCACCATGTCCCATACTTTGTTAGTTCAAGACTTTGCAGTATGCCTGCTCTTCAACCCACCACCCTGAGAGTCATCTCTGCCCTGGATATAAAAACTAGAGCAGTTAAATTTTGACACTAGCAATCACCTGCATGTTTAATGCCTGAGCTATCTAACAGCACAGATCAGATTAGACCATGGAGGGCTGAGTCGTGATGGAATTCTTTCAGTGCAGCAGAATGGGGGGTTAAGTGTTTAAGAAGAAAGGGATAAGACACTGAATTTTTCAGCATTTCCCCCCCAACCCCCTCCCAGAGGTACCTTAATGTTATGGGTTGCTGACATACCTAATGGTTAGGATTGCATATAACACAAGATTAAATTAATTGAATTCAGATGTTTGTAAAACCACTAAGGTGTACTCTGCTGGCAGATAACATCTATACTTCCCATGACTTTCAGCATGCTGTTCAGCCTGGAGAAAAGGAGACTCAGGGGTGACCTCATCACTCTCCACAACCTCCTGAAAGGTGGCTGTGGTCAGCTGGGGTTGGTCTCTTTCTCCAGGCAGCACTGACAGAACAAGAGGACACAGTCTCAATCTGTGCCCAGGGAAATATAGGTTGGATATTAGGAAAAAGTTTTTTATGGAAAGAGTGATAAAGAACTGGAATGGTCTGCCTGGGGAGGTCACCATCCCTGGATGTGTTTAAAGAAACATTGGATGTGGCACTCAGTGCCATGATTTAGATGAGGTGTTAGGACTGGGTTGGACTCGAAGAT
Source organism: Phylloscopus trochilus trochilus (assembly GCA_016584745.2). Classification (NCBI taxonomy): domain Eukaryota; kingdom Metazoa; phylum Chordata; class Aves; order Passeriformes; family Phylloscopidae; genus Phylloscopus; species Phylloscopus trochilus. Next base: position 87,320,469 of record WQNJ02000015.1, read on the forward strand.
CTTGAAGGTCTCTTCCAACCCAGTGGTTCTGTGTTCACAAAACCACATTGATCTGGACCATTATAGTTCCCTGTAAGTGACATTTACAAAACAGTTGCTGTTCTAGCTGTTGCACAGACTACATTTGAAAGGTGGTTAGAGCAACTAGCTTTTCCAGATAAAGTACATTACAAGTCCCATGGCTTATTTCTAGTCTTGATCTAAGCATTTGAAATTGCTTGGTTACATTTAAGAATTGTGTGTGGGTATCATGTTAAGTAAACACCTATTCTGTTCCTGCTAAGAATCTAGATATATTTGCATATTGTAGGGGTGACTATATTTCCATAAAAGATAGGCAATTTTGGCAGAGTTTTTTGTTTATGTCACCTTCCAGTTTTCCCTTTCTGATACCTTTCTCCTTTGAGGCCTGTATGTTTTTGCATGTATTGCTATACATCTGACAAGAGATGTGTCAAGGAGAATGCAGGATCTTATAACATCTTGTCACTGCAGCATGATTGTGACAGGAAGGTTTTAAGCCCATAAAAGTCCTTTCACTACATTTGTGTTGAGTCTGTTCCAGATAAAAAAAAAAAAGAGTTCCTGTAGTCCCTGCACACTTTGGCTTGTTATTTGTTCTTTTGGCTGTCAAATTAATGACTGAACTATCTTTTAACTCTTGTCATAGGAGGCTGGCCATAGGACAGATCCCTAAGAGGAATCCTGGGGTTTGCCTAGAGCAGGGAGGTTTAGAGTTCAGAACCCACAATGCTATTTTAACAGCAACAGAAGCGCCACAGGACAAGCAAGGCATTTGTATGCAGCATAGTATCTCCCTTTTATCTAAAATAACAACCCCCCTAAAAAAATAAAAACAACACCAAAAAAAAAAAAAAAAAAAAAAAAAAACCAAAAAAAAAAAAAAAAAAAAAAAACCACCAAAAAACCTCACCCAAACTCTTGTGTGCTTTGCATCAAAACATGCAAGATTCTCTCTTACTGTGGACATTTATAATCTTACAGACAGATCTGAAAACCTCTGGCAAAAATGATTTAATGTGACAAGCTAAAAGGAGAAGAGGGGAGAATAACCATAGCAATGAAGTCCAGTGAATTTTAGTGGGATTTCTGAACAAGGGAAATACGTTAACAATACTGTCTGGTTCTGAAGGACAGTGGTTGACATATGTACAAATAAAGCCTGTTTAGACTACAGGGCTTTTATTCTGGGCACCAGAAGAAAGTATTAAAAACTATCTTCTACAAAAACAAACAAACAACAACAACAACAACAACAAAAACCCCAGACCAGTAATTCTATCTCCTTTTAAAAAGCCTGCAAAACAGTGTGTTTGCAATGCTTGAAATTATCCCTGAGCACAGCATTGACCTGATGATTATAAAGACAGGCAAGAGAGGGCATCTGCTTTTCCCCTAGCATACGTATTTCCAGGCCAGAAAAACCACAGTTTTTCACAACAAGGTTAGACAAGCTGGCCCTTGACAGAAGTGCACAGTACAGAGTGTAAGGACACACCAAGTTTTTTTATCTCTGCACAAAAGCTTTCAAATGGCCAGAGTGAGCAGGAAAGCCTTGTGCACTGTGCAACATTTCAGCTGAGGCAGAGGAAATACCTGAGAGCTGATTTGGAGACCTCACCCTCACTTCCAAAAAGAAAGCATAAATTGTTGAGGAGAACCAAAATCAGCCACAGCCTTTCAAAGCTGGAGCTGAACCTGCATCCTTCCACATCCATAACAGTATTCTGAATGTGGGTACCTGTTTTACCACAGACTCTCTGCTTTGCTGCATAAATGACATGGGTCAGTGAACTTACAGGTCAGCTCAGTATGGTCATGACTCCTTGCCCACCCAAGGGCCTTTGTCAAAGATGAAATAACCAGGCTGAACATAAAAGGATGCAGTATAAATGCAAAGTAGAAATCCTTTTACAGATAAGTTGCTGTTTCTTGGAATTACTATTTTTGTATTCCAGTTTTTTGTATTACAGTCTGGGAGCAGACTTTCAGAAATACCACCGGAATAATATCTGTAGATGAAATGTTCTATACATTATTGTTGTTGTTACTGTTGTTGTTGTTGTTTTTATTGTTGTTGGATTTATCTTGGAAAAGGTTATTACAGCAAAGATTGCTTTTGGCCCAGATGCAGGGAAACATTATTCTTTCCTCTGTAAATAATACAGCATTTAATTTGTCTGAAGGACAAAGCAGACACAACATTGCCAACCCATAGAAGCCCAGTTCTGCCACTGAAGAGCTGACCAGTTCTAACAACACAGTATTTCCCTAGACAAATTTAAAAGAAGCCATCCTGAACATGCAGCTGCCTAGAAGCTAGGGTGCAAAATACCCTGATGAGGGTTATTTTGTCTTTAAAGTACTATTCAAAGAGATGAAGAGAGGAATAAATTTCAGCCCTTTTGGTAATGAAACCTTGTCAAATGAATAGCCAATTGCTTTGGAAGCAAACAACCAGACCAGACAAGCTGCTTTTGTATCAAAGATCACTCCCCAGATTTGTCTCTAATAGTTACAGTCATAACAGAATTTCAAATGCTTCACACTTAGAAAAACCATGTGGCATTCTAGGGTTGCTGGAAAACATTCAGAGCCAAGTCTTGTGGTCATCTAACTGGTCCATGGCCAGAAGGACCAGTTTTTACTTCGACCTCTGGCAAAAGCAGACTTTGCAAAATGACATGTGCATGCACACACTGAACAGTCAAAATTAAGGTCTTGCAGGCAACAAATGGTGTTACAATACTGCAAACCAAGTAGCAAATCTTAACATGAGACCGTAAGGAGGATAGGCATGAAACAAAACTTAAACAGAAGTGATTTTCCTCTTTTGTATCCACCTGCTTACACTGAGCAAGACATTCATGTCAGAGTGGCCTGCCCAGCAGTCAGGCACTAAAGTGCTTTATCTTGGAGATGAGTGTCTGCCAAAAACTCCTTAAGAGGACATGAAATATGAGGGGTGTTCAGTATTGAGTTTGCCTCCTGTGCCCTGGATTCCTCTGAGTCTGGAAGCAATATCAGTCTTTGGTCTGATCTTCTGTACTCATTGCAAGCTGACAGTTCATCTCTCCAAACATTCCAGCTCTGTGGATCTTTAGGATTTGCTTACCATGCTTCATGTTTATCTGATTCTCTTATAGTTCATATTCTGATTTTCTGCTGCTTGCTATGCTCTTTAAACAGCTTGGGTCTTCCATCTTCTAGGCTGCTATCCCCATGCTGTGTTTCCTGAAAAAATGTGCATACTGATGATGGGGTCACAATGACATGCCAATAGAGGTGCCATGGCATCAGTATGGACCTTCTCCAGCTGTTCCTTCCTCCTGCTGCTCCCAGAACCACACATACCCATTCACATCAGTCCTAGCACATCTATCACAACACTCACATAGATGTCTCAGTAAAGTGTCTTGGATTATGGAACCAAAAATGTGTATTCTATTTCAGTTGCTGAAAGCAGTTGGAGAATTGTTCTCCTTTACTCTGGGAGGAGGGGGGCGGGTGCCTTTTGATAATGGGCCAACTGTTAAAACCAGGTAACCAGGTTAAAACTCTTTCACCTATTTTCTGCTAATGGACCATTAAGACACTCCTAAAAACACACAAAATAGACTATCCATATTCCATCATCCCATTGTGAGATGCTCCACCCAGTGGGGGGAGCCAACCATTCCTACCTGGATAAAACTGAGACACAGGAACACAGAAAGTATCCAGCTTCACCTGATTCCTGGAGGAAGACTGGACCCCCCTCTCACCACCACTGGACCCTTGTTCTACAGGATCATCTCTACTCCAGCAGAACCACCTCTGCCACTCCAGGAGGACTCACTTTTGGACTGCTTCCAACACCCTGACCAACAGGGTGTCAGGTTGTAGCTCTGACTCTGTCAGGGTTTTCCAAAATTGTTGTTTGTTTGTTTGCTGGTGTGGTTGGGTGGTTTTGTTTTTCTACTACATTTCTTTGTAAATATTCCTAGTAAAGAACTGTTATTCCTATTCCCAAATCTTTGCCTGAAAGCCCTTAATTGCAAAATTATAATTTGGAGGGGGTGAGGGGTCTACATTCCCCATTCTAAGGGAAACTCCAGCTTTCCCTGGCAGATACCTGTCTTTCGAAACCAAGACATAGAGCTACCCATGTTAAAGTGCCTGGGAAGGAAGAAAACAACTTTTTACTTGCTAAAGGATTTTGAAAGCCTGATTTTGGCACTCTCCTAAATTTTTAAGCTTGGCTGAAAACTGTGCCTTGATTCCCTGCCGTGCAAATAAAGATAATGACCAGCTTATCATCTATCTCTATTCACTGTAAATGCTTGGGAATACAGATTGTCTTAGTCGTGTGCGATAGGGTGCTGAGCACAAGGTGGCACCAATTTTAGCAGGTATGTCTCACTGTAACAGACAAAATGAGTCCTTGCAGGGAGGCAGGGACACCTTTGTGGTGGTGATGCACAAACCACAGAGAGACAATAGATCTGTTTCAAGGGACTGTTTCTACCATAAATGTTTTGGGGGTTTTTTTATGTTGATTATGTGATTACAGTTCCTGTGCAAATACAGCTTGCTATCCTAGTATTTTTTTCTGAAGTACAGAAGCAGCAAACATCAATTTATCATTTCTTGTGCCATTTCTCACTGTATGTGCAAGCTAGGATATTTGAAGCAGGACAGGGCTTTTTCTTTCTCTCTCCTTTCGAATGAATATAGTGTTAAGTGTTTGATACAAGCAAAGGGACAGGTCTTCTAAATTCTCCTCCCTGCACATTTCATTCTTGACCTCAATGAGCAATTCTCAAAGCATCAAGGCAGCATTGGTGTTCTGTGCACTCAGGCCTTGAATTCTGCCCATGGGTTAATCTCCATGGTGGTCATCTTACTCCCAAGCCATTTAGTCACAAGGAATAGGCTAAGAGTACTTGATAATTTCTCTCTGGCTACTGAAAATCTGTCATCAGGAATGACGTTCTACCACTGTCAAAGGAGGCTGGAGATGAACCATTGGATGGTGGGGCTATGCCAAGTTCAATCCCATTACTCACTGTCTCCCATTAAGGACAAGTCACAGCTCACCAGGGATCTGTAATCATCTGCACCTCACTGGCTTTCACCCAGAGTTCAGGTGCAGAAGGAACAGAAGAAGCAGAGGGAGGAACAGGAAACAAACACAGAAAAATGTTAAAAAATCTGGATTTTTTTTTTTTTTGCAGGATGTCTAATGTATTAAAACGTCCAATATTGTTCTGCATTCCTGATTTTTTACTTCATTAGAGCATTTTTCTTCACTTGAGCCCATTCCCCCATAATATTTAGTTATAATTTTCGGGTTTTGATATATGAAGGCATCATTTTAACCACACTTTATCCGTAAGATTCATGTGGATAGAATAGATGTGAACCATTCCAATGCGTTAGTTTAAAGGGCTGCAAAAGCCATTTTGAGCACCTGATCTGCAATGTTGACTCAGATGGTTATTCCAGGATAAGTATCCTAGGGAAGCCCTCAACAGATAACCTGTTTCATAAAATTATATTGAGTTATGCTATCAAAATATCACCATACCACTGAAAAACTGATAAATACCAGAACCACAGTGCTTAAGCTTCAGAGGATAACTGGGAATTTCAATGGGAAATTGAATATTTGCTGACCCATCGTATGTTGAATGTCTCTATCTTAATGTGAAATTATATTTATAGCTCCATATTTAGTACTTACTGAAGTGCACCAACACAAGAATGCTGCTTTTATGCAGCCAGAAGAAAAGGCTGAGAATCTTTCTCTTGTTTTGTTCTACTTAGAATTGCTCACAAGTGTTCAGACTTCGATTAGCATTTGCATGTAGGAGACTCTGTAGCTTTGCTGCCACAGCTCCTATTTAACCTTCTAAGAAAAAGGTCTAGCTTGTATCTGCATGAGCAAGTAGGTACAAAAAACAGATGTGAAGAAACAGTAATGAATATTGCACAAAAGCATTGACATGGTTTGTTTATTCTCTTTTCAATATCTGGGAGCATAGCCTACTTGAGGATATGACAATTAGCTATTGGAAGATCTGAACAAAAGCTATTGAAGTGCCCTTATATGAATATTCACACAAAGCATATCCAGTGTATCAATATAAAGTATGGAGATTCTGCAAAACTTATTTATAGATACTCTAAACTGCAGGCTTTTCATTACAAACCTGTAAAGGTAGATGCCTTCCACTTAACATGAGAATTAAATTTGTTTCCAAAGTTATCAAAATGTATTTTCACTTGCAAATACAACTTCACATATAACCTTTGGTACAGAGATACCCTAAATCCTCTCTATTTATGTAATTGTTATCATAATGTTGACAAAATTTGCATGGAAGAATGTGCAAAATCACAGTTTAGGAAGAAAACTTAGTCATGCCATCCTATATTCAGAGCAGCTTCCATAATGTTTTGTCATAGAGATTTATTTCATTTTGTCTATATTTCATTATATTATTCACATTATTTTACAGAAAATTGTTCGGGCTAGTAAAGATTTTCTCATTTTAATTTGCAAAAACCATTTTTAAAATCAACTTAAACTGTTGTATAGAGCTGTCATTGGTCCACTTATTTAAGATCTGAAAAATCAATGCTTTATAAAATTGTTTTTAAGAAAGACCACTGTGTGTTTTCTCAAGTATTCTAGGGTCAATTCCCCATGAATGCTAAAGTATCCTTACACTTCTTGGTACAATTCAAGAATCCTGCAAAGACACTGGAATTAGATACATGGATTTTTTTTTTCCCCCAGCTACACCAGTATAGAACTGTAGGTTTAGTATATCTGGGTGTTTCTGTGATGATCAGGCAGTGCAACTGAAACACAGCAGATCCCTCCACACATTTGCTACACACTTGACAAGTCTATTGAAAACTGAAAAATAGTTGGTTCTGAGTGATCTTTTTCAGCACTGCCTACTCTGCCAATGTCTTTGGATACCTATTAGCAGCAAGAACCAGATGCAGCCCATTTTATAGTAATCATTTACAGAATCTGACAACGTGCTTGCACAATGGAAGTTGCCAGTGATGGATTTTTCTGTTCTTGTCTCATTTGATTGAATTAAACTCAGCCTAAACAAGAATCAATAGAGTATTTGACTTAATTGATCTCTCTTGATAAATATGCACACAAGGGGTAGAGTGTGCTTTTAATAGCTCTGGTTCCACTTCCAAATTGTGTCAGAAATGCATTCATCTCCTGTAACATCATTTTTACAGTTCAGAACACAAAAAAATTGGAAGATAAACAGCTGAGTCAATGCCAGTCTCTGCCAAGCTGCCCATAGCTAGCATAACTTCAATAATGAAATATCTCCCAGCGTGGTTTGAAATGATAAAATTCATGTCCTATGCTGTTCAGTGCTGGGCTGTCTCAATTTCCCCTACCTAAGCACCTGAATAAAATAGTTTCACTGTGTTTTGATGAGAGGCTGTACTTACACCTGCCCTCTGGGGCAAAAAGAAAAGCAACACCACACAGCATAAGCACAGTACACACAAATTGTTCCTTCTTTAGCTTCAGTTTTCATCCTGGGCTATTGTCAAGGTCCTGTTTTTCTCTCACTAATGCTTTTGACACTGTTAATGTGGCCAACTTTTTCTAAAGGAATATTGTTGAAAGAGATGAGTCCTAATAACAGCCAAGAGTTGGTCTGTTGGGATGATCTCCTCTGGAATGCCTTAGAGCATCTTTGAGTAGGGGAAGTAATGGGCATCAGGTAGAAAAATCCAATGCCATCTTATTATCCAATATTTTTTGTACTGATTTTATAATCCACTTTATGACAATGTTAGAGTAAGCATAAAAAAAGAAACGGAGCCTTCTCATTACATTTTGCCTTCCTGAAGATGATTTAATAAGCATACCCTTTCTATTAATTTGCAGGAACGTAAGTGACATCCATTGACTTGATACTTAACCTACATCATTCTAAATTTGGAGGTTGTAATAACTTCCTGAGAAGTGAGGCATCCTCGTCTTGCTACAGAAATGATCTCATTAAGTAAGCAGAGACCTGGCCAAAAGGATAAACTCTGCACAAGTATTTACAGGCTAAACTCACAGGATAAACTCTGCACAAGTATTCACAGGCAGCTCCAGCTTCATGGCAATCCTGATGACTTGGATCAGGTGATGGAACACACCCTTGTGCCAAAACCCAGCTTTAAAATTCATGCTTCACTCCAACACAAGCTACACCTTATGGCTAAATTATACCTGTGTGCACAGATTCAGCACAAACCACTTACATTTTCAGTGACTTGAGAAGAGCACTGGCCCTGTGGGGTCTCTCCCAGCAGAGGTTGTGGTAAACAGTGCTTCCCAAATGCTTCCCAAATGAAGGTCTGAGAGTCACTTTAAAGATCTGCCTTCTCTCTTGCACATTCCCATGAGGTTTTCCTATAAGGTCTATCTCCCCTCAACAAACTATTTTGGGATCACCAAGAATTGTGTTGCTACAATAGGAAGCATACTCGACTGAACAATTGCATGCAAAAATTGTATTTCTTTATCACAGCAGCAGGATGTAGTGAGAACACTCCTTGGTTAAACAGTACTTTCACATAACTTCCCAGTAATGGATTTTGGCTGGTGTTCCTAGACTTGAAAATGATAGACACTGTCTATCATCTGACAGTGCAAATATATTAGCACATATACATTCCTCTATTCTTCTCTATGCCAGAATTCATTCACTCTTCCCAGACCATCTCCTCCAAGTATTAGAATTTTCTTTTCTCTGAATTTTCTTGCTTCTCCTGACTCACTCTCTTCCTTCCCATCCAGTTTTTTACACCAAAGCTAACCCTACAGACTCAGCTCAGTACAGCCCCTTTCCATTTCTCATGTCTCAAACTTACACGTTATTCTCTCTACACATGCTCCAGCCTCAACCCTAATCTCTTCTTCCATCAGCAGATCAGTTTGTTTCACTCTTTCTTCTTTCTGCTACTCTATGATGACAGCAGCTGCTGCCCAGGCCAAGGATCCCATCCACCCTTTACACCTCTCACTTTCAAAGGTTTCCTTTGCCCTTGTGTAACATATTCTGAGGGTATACATGTAGCACTAAAATAAAATAAAATAAAATTAAAAAAAAAGAAAAAAAAAAAAAAGAGAGAGAGAGAGAAAAAAACCCACAAAGACACACTCCTTTGGAATAAATCACACCCATGACAAATGGCCTTATTCCTAGGGGAGATATATTAGAAAAGACAAACAAGGTATGGGAACTATTCAGAACAAGACATGGGAAACATTCAGGCTGTTTCAGAGACCATCCTATAGGGATCCAGGAGGCATCTCCAGTTAAACCTGTGGAGAGTTCAAGAACAGCTTTTAATCAATGGGTATATAAGAAACTGTGTGCAATAGAGTTAGAGGTGTGCAAGACGCCATTTAAACAGGAAAAGAAATAATCCCACTAAACCTACAGTTTCAAACTTCTTTTGGCTGGTACTCCATTACTTCAAAAGCCAGTAAATCATGCTCAAGACCAGTCTTCTGGTCAAACACCACCCCATAAGTACACCAAGTGTAAAAAGCTGAGCACAAAGATTTATTTGAATTTAGAAAGAATTTTGCTGACTCTCAGTCACTGATTACAAATTTCACTTTTGTGTGAAGCACAGTGTACTTCTGCAGGTCTCTCCAGAATGCAGATGTAGATGTTCCTGATGTCTGATTTATAAAATCAGTAAATGGCTCTTTTACTCCTCTGATATGGATTACAATGGCTTACTGGGTTCTGCAGGGTGAACCTGCAAGGCCAGGTGAGAAGATGTTAATCTACCAAAACACCCAGTGCCATCAAAACCAAATAACTGCTACTCTGCACACTGTCTGCTAGCTAAGACAGACTTCCACTGGCCATAGCAGATCTCATTTAGATTTCCATCCTTCCTGTGACACAGAAGTTACAAAGTGCTCTACACAGACACAGGTTTGGAAGTGAGTACAGTCAAATGGATTACAATTTGAAAAAAGAAGTGCAAGCCCAAGATAATGGCCTGTGCAGGTGCATTTGTCTCATGAGAACCTACACAGAGAGCTGCAGCAGGAAGCACGAGTCCCCAAAGTTGGTGGCATGTTTGCATATAGGCTGAGAAAGAAAGACCATCCACAGATGATACCAGTGGTCATCGCTTCTATCAATGGAACGAAATAGAATGAAACAGAAAACAACAAAAGAAAAGAAGAAAATACAGTAAGACCTTGCTTGAATAAAACGCGTATCCAGAAACACATTGTAAAGGAAGTAGCTTAAAATCTTCCAGAGGAACTCCTTGAGGGTGACCATGGTGCCTCAAGGTGTACTGCCAGAGAGAGGTGAAAAAAATACTGCCCAATTTGGCGGTGTATTCCCTCCTACCACAGCACTTCCACAGGGCTGAGAGCTCAGCTCCTGCGGACACCAGCCGGCGGGCACATCTTCCTGCTGCCAGGAGAGAGCGCCAACAGGTTTGGTCTGGTACCAGAGAGGGAGAAAGATAACCCTCGGCCTTCCCTGTAGTAACTAACTGTGTCACACTCACATGTAAGGAAAAGGAAATCATGACACTTGGAAAAGATTCCAGGGTGAATGCATCGCTCCTCCATTTGCTGTGCAGGCTGTTAGGCCATCCAGTGGAGCTGGCTCCAAGCAGAGATGGATAGGGTTTCAAATACCCAAGCCATACTGATGCCTTAAGCTTTTAGCTTTCATGTTTTTCAGGTTCTGTGCTGCCCAGGGGTGCAGTTCTGAGCCTCATATTAAAAGCCAGTCAGCTCCCTTCACAGAGTAAGGAGACAAATCAAATCCTTTTCCTGCTGAAGACTGAGGACAACTTTCAGGCCCAAAACCACAAACAATGGTGGAGTGAAGGGAGGAACAAGAAGGGTGGGACCTCACAACCTGAAGCTGTAATTGCATAATTAAATACTAATATGCAAATGGACCAAAACTTATAAAAATATAAGACTTCTTGATCGGTCAGCCATTTGGGTGACCATTCTTTTTCCACCTTGGGTGCCGCCCTGGTCAGGCCCTGTCCTGCCCAAGGTGTATCCTAAAGGCCTTTCAATAAATACCCACTTTATTCTCTAGCTCTGTCCAGTCTCTGTTTCAGGTCAGCCCTCCCAAGACATCCTACTTGCTGTCTCCCTGCAGCTCCCAGCTGAATAAGCACCACTGTTCACCCACACCCTTTGCAGGGTTGGAGACCACAGACACCTCACTCATGGTCCCAGACTGCAGGGTCTCAGATCAGTGCCAAGGGCTCTGGGACCCCAGCAGAGGGCTTTAGATCTGGTTGCCTCAATCACACAGATGTTCAGACCCTCACTGACCTCCACTCTGGGATGAGATGAAAAGCCTCCACCTTTTGACTTCTTTAAGTATGAGCCAGGGAAAAAAAGGAACTGACAAATAAAAAGACGTAAGAGAAAACAATGCTGCATAATTTAACTGAAAGTGGTGTCCATTTTTAATCCACTAGGTAGCATGTAATCCCAGACCTTTCACTCTTCCATGGCAGGAGACACACTCCTTTGGAACAAAGTGAAGAAGTAGGATTTTTTTGTTGTTGTTTCAGAAAAACCCACTTACATTCCTATAAGCCTTCCTTGAGTACCATGAGAGCCCTCAAGATTGCTCTGACTGGAGGAACGAAAGGAACATTCAAGGCTTACAATAATCCTTTTCCTCAAGAATGAAGAAAACATCAGATGTGACTGCAGCTTTCAATGCATTATTAATACCAAGCACTTGGCAGCATTTGTTTCAGTGAGGTAAATTGATCTGTGAACACAAAAGAAAGAGAAGGAAGACAGCTGGTCAGACTGGTCACAGAAATACCTGCTGAATCCAATCAAAACCTAATATTTTTGCACAAGGACCCATGAAACATTGACATAAAACAAGGCATAAAGAGTAGTAATACTTCAAGAAAATGTATTCGGTTACCAATCTCAAAGAATAATTGCAATGCAAATTACATCAGCAGTTAAGCAACAATGCAGACTAATTAGAGATATTAAACCATGTAAACAAACCTTTTATCAAATAAAGCAGGCACTAAAGGAGATTTTGAGGTATTTATGATGCCACCGGGTTTTCTGCAGGTGTTTTTAAATCTGTGAGTGCATAAATGCATACCTTGCACGGTAATGATTCTGCCAGCAGGCAAATCCTTCTGCCAGCAGGCTCTCCTTACTTAACTACCTTATGTGGACTATATGGGTCTAATTTCTATTCTTATAGGAAAGAAAAGGGAAAGGGAAAGGGAAAGGGAAAGGGAAAGGGAAAGGGAAAGGGAAAGGGAAAGGGAAAGGGAAAGGGAAAGGGAAAGGGAAAGGGAAAGGGAAAGGGAAAGGGAAAGGGAAAGGGAAAGGGAAAGGGAAAGGGAAAGGGAAAGGGAAAGGGAAAGGGAAAGGGAAAGGGAAAGGGAAAGGGAAAGGGAAGAGAAGAGAAGAGAAGAGAAGAGAAGAGAAGAGAAGAGAAGAGAAGAGAAGAGAAGAGAAGAGAAGAGAAGAGAAGAGAAGAGAAGAGAAGAGAGAAAAGAAAAGAACCACGAAAATCCAATAACAACAACAAAGGGCAGCAAGATGAGAAACCTCTGTTTTGGTGGCTGAACTCAGCAGAATAGAGAATAATCACACACACAAAAAAAGGAGCAATTTCATGTCTGTGATCTGCACACTGCCATAGCTCCATTAGTCTGCTGGGGGCTTGAGTCAAGTGAACAGTCAATTTATGACATGATATGTAACAGCAGCTGGGCAGAACAGTAAAATGACCCAGATGAGAAGGTCATACAAAGCTCTTCATTCAAAATGTGTGCTTTCATGTAAAAAAAAAAAAAAGTCCTTGTGCCAGCTCAGAACTGACTTATTTCCAGACTCCTGATGAATGATTCGAAGTGGGAAAAGGGATTAAAGGTGAAAACTGAGATACAGCTAAGTGCCTGGTGCAGGCACCCAAATTAAGCAGGTGACACAGGAGTTCTTGTTTGTCTTTTAAAAATGCATCACTACCAATAGTAATAATCAAAAAACTCAACCCGACTTCTTTGTGGCATTTAGTGTGGGCTTGCCACACTGGAGCAGTATATCAATTCAGGTACAAATTAAGTTCATTAACCCTTCACCCTCTATGAGGACTCCCATTCAGTCCCACACAGTTGTTCTTCAATCACAGCAAATTAATCTCCCCTGGAGTAGGAGAAAGCTGCTGCAATCTAATAATGTTACACCTGAATGGGAGCTTCCAGGGCAGTACAACATGGTTCAATTCAACGCTACATCTTCACAACCTTGGCTGATTTGTCTCTATTTTCTTGAAAAGCAATTACTTTAGGGAGGGAATTGGTTGGTGCAATAGTCTGCTTTCCCAGATAAAATAGGCAATGGCTGTATCTGTGGAGGGAATAAAGATGGTGGCTAGAAAAAGAAGTGGATCATAGCCTGGAAGCAGGTGTGCAGCTTTCCTCCAGCCTCATGGAGAGGCCCTGTGCAAAGATAGGAATGCCTTGGGCTCTGCTATCTCATGGCAGAGCGTGCTGTCCATCCTAAGGCAGGCTCAGGGAGCAGCACTGGTGGTGCAATGATAGGGGAATTCTGTTTGGCTCAGAAGGTCAGGGTGAACTGCAGGAGGGTGACAGGAATATCTTCAGACTGAGGAGAACTGGCATTTCGCAGTGTGCTTTTTGAAAACCAACTCCATAGCTTCACAGGGTGGTAGGGAAGGGGGAAATTACCCTAAAAACTCTGTACACAAGGACTTATTCTGTGTTTTCCTTTTCCCTTACAGAAGGAGATCTACTTGATACTGAGCACTTTTTTAGTAGCTGCAGCTAAACCTATGTCACTCAGCTTGGTGATTCAACAGTTCCTCATGATAAGTCATTTATTTTATGTAGCTGACATCTCCCTTTACTTTTCCTCCTCTCTCATCTCAGATTTCTGGGAGAATGCATTACTCTGATATACATGCTACTCACAGAAAACTTCTGCAAGCACCATTTACATAATCACCAAGTGACCTATTCATCTCTGATAGACCTTTCTCTAATCAAATCTGTAGTCCCTCCATCATGTCATATTGTTAAGTAGGCCAGACTTATCTTGAGATGTCAAGAGCCACTGTGACTAATTAATTATTCTACATTATCAGTCTTTTGAAAAGTACTTCAAAAATCACTGAAGATTCCACTTCAAAACTATATTGTCAACTGAGAAAGTTAGCACACAGAAGAATTGAAATAAGAAAACTTTTTATTCAGTGCAGAAAGTTCACTCAGCCCAAGAAATGGCATTCAGTACCATACCACCAGCTTCACAAACTTTAAAGGGCCTTGCTCACAAAGAATCCTGATTTGTTTTTTTGTGGTTTGCCATGTCCTACCTTGCCAGGCACAAATGAACACTTACATAAACTCTCTGAACAGAGAACAACCTTCAAGAACAGCTGGCTCTCTCTGAAAGGAGGCATCCTTTTCTACATCTTATAAAATCTTTCTCAGACCCATACAGGTTGTTGTTTTTTTTTTTCCCACCTTCCTTTTTCCAGCTTAGGGAAACATGTCACAGTGCCAATGTGCTTTGATCATCAGTACAAAAACCTCTTCATAATCTCAGTGTTATTAAGAGCAATCAGACTCTGAGTAGGATAAAAATAACCAATGCAACGGGTTTGGTTGTTTTTTTTTTTTAACAGTGTAATCCACCAACAAATCCAAAAAGATGCATTCATTCAACCATAATAGAGGAAGACAACCCATTCCTTGAACTGCAACAAAATGCCCACTTATGCCTGTCTCAAGGATTGAGCAGATACTACAACTGGCACAAATTAGGGTTTATGCTTACTTCTATTTATCAAATATTTCCAACCAGAGAGTATTTTACAAAGTAATCAGTTGAAGAAAACAGTCTCCTAACTGATTTCCACATCAGTCCAGCCAGACCATATCTTGGCTTGACATGTATGTCCTACCAAACACACTCAGAGCCACTCAAGATGCTTTAAAAAATGCTTTTAACAGATGTTAGAGTATCTGCATTAACTTTTATATGTCTTTATTACCCATACAATGGGTTCTTTCTATCTAATATCTTCTGTTGACTGGGAGGAGCACTGTTATTGTGGAGTTAAAAAAACCTCATCTTCTCTACAAAATATAGTAAGTGGAAGTAAAGGAAGAATGTCAAAAACTGTTTGCTTGTCATATGTACCCCTCTGACATTCCTTTTGTTTTATACTGAGATTATTTTCCTTTGTATACACAATAAATCTTACAGAGCATGCATTATCTTCCGAACAGGAAGATTCCATATAGTTTTAGTGGAACTTCACTGAAAAAATACTACCCTAAGCATATATTTACAGCTAACTGTAACATCAAATGGAAAACATTCTATCTGATTTCCTCCTCTTCTCCTCCCATCGCTTTTAGGGTGAGAATTGGCCTTTGTTATTTTTTCTACATCTGCAAAATGCAAAAGCCTGTTTTTAGAACCCTGGGAGATTTTCCTGCTGGAAAATCCCACTATGCTGTTAGGATGTTTCTGCTGCCTGCTGTAGGAAGCATCTGTATGCAGAATAAAAATATGCCCCTTTCCCAAGCATGTTGGAACTGCACAAATCAGTACACTGTGTTAATAGGATCAGATTTGTTTCATATCTTCAGTTCACTATTAGCACCTAGAGGAAGATGAACAAATCCTGGGCTCTCAGAAAGAATAGAGAGTGTTTCTTCAAAATACACTGAATGATTCTTTAAATGCAATTTGATGTATTAAATTGAAAAGGTATTCCCCTTGCTATGTTGGTTAGCTGCATGAGGCTATCAATTTTTTTTTTTTTTTTTTTTTTTTTTTTTTTTTTTTTTTTTTTTTTTTTTTTTGTGCAAACCTTCAGCAAACCAATTTCATTACAGGAATATCTTAATTTCTACAATTAAGCCTGTTCTCCTTGTCCAGCTGCAAAGAGTGGCTAATAAAACTCTTACTGCTTAGAGATAAGGTAAGCTACCCTGACTCTGTCCTCCCAAATCCTCTATGAGAAAAGGGGAACTGGTACACAACAGAGTTGACTATTTTCTTTCCCAGGGCTTCAGCTGAGGACAGAATATGATTTCTCTCAGAGCAGAGGAAATGGTTTGTCCTGTAAATACACACTGAAAAACAACATACTGTCATAGAGACTGGTCACAGTGGACATCATACACATTGCAACAATAGCAGCATAACAGTGGTCAGAATACACACAGGACTCCCCCTGCACCTCCACAACTTGACCAAGGAAAGAAGCTATTAGAGGACTGAAAAGGAATGATGAGTGACAAGCTCTTATGGAAGAAGATGCCTTAGAGGAGTTGTGAGGGAGCCCACACTCTCCTGACAGCCTGGAAATTTATCTTACAGCCTGCAATACTGGATTTACTTGTAGTTTTTCATGATCTGTGTCAGGATAGGAACAGAGATCCTCATCCCCTGGAGGAGCCACAACAGGAATGAGTCAGGCCTTAATAGCCTTAGTTCTCCTCCTTTCCTCAGGGGAACATCAATTTGCTGCTGGCTGTGACTATCTTCTCAGCTCTGTGCAGATGACCAACAGCTTGCCTGGGAATATAACCCAGATTTCGACAGTGTAGCTGTCATGTAGGCAGACACTGTCCGTGTGCACAAAGACCAAAAGATGGGTCCCAGAGGAAGCACAGCCAGGATTGCTTCAGGCTTTTCCATAATGGAGTTCAACAGGACCCATGGCTACTGCCAGCAAACACTAAAAGCCTGTTCATGACCAGTGATGTCCCTCAGGGCATCAGCATGCCTCAGAGGAGGATCTCCAGAGGAGCCAGTATGGCTGAGTTAGTGCTGATTAGGGAGTTGAAATCCTTTGAAGAGCGAGCTGAACAACTGGCCTTATCCTCCATACAGCATCTCACAGAGTACATCAAGTTAAGCCCTCAGGATATTTGTAATAAGCCTGGAAGAAGGCTTTTTATCACCTCCAGCTGAGCAGGAGTCATCCTTTCTCTCTAGATAAGCAATGGTCACAATGACCCAGGCATGATCTCTTCTGAGCTGGATTACTCTAATTCTCTCTATCAAAGGCTGGATGCAGACTGCACCAAACTTCTGTTTCTCAGGCTGTGATGAGAGTAAGTGAAGGCTCTGCTCAGTTTTATCCACTGAACTCCAGTAATTTTCAGAAGATAGATTATAGCTTTGGTCCTTGTACTCCACACAGATAATGGGCCAAACCATTTGTCAACAGCCAATATGCCTGAAAAGCCAACTACCAACTTCCCTGGAGCAATGAGCAATGCAACTCCACGCAGGCACGTGACAGCCAAAACCAAGAGCACCTCAAGTGAGAGGATCCAGGTCTAGAATAAGGCACTATAAAAATATAATTAAATTAGGAGTTCACTGCTTTAAGGAAATTTTTAGAAATTCAGAAGAAAAACCTCTGCTCTCGTGGTGTTGGGAGTTATTCTGTAAAAAGGAACAGCATCTCATCCTCAGAGATTGCATAGCCTTTTCCAAAGTTTGTGTGGATCTGTCCACAGAATGGCAGACACTTGGAAAGGGAATTATTGGAACTTGGAAAGGGAATTATTCTGCACTAGGAACATGAGAGAACTCCAGTGGAAATTTTCCTGGGTAGGCAAGTAGCAGCCTGGAGTGAGGCCAGAGCTCTTCTCCCACATAACCCAGTTCCAGTTGATGGGTGCTGAGATGTGCCAGCTAAGGGCACTCAGCATCTGACAGAACCTGCCTCTGACTAGTCCTGAGCTGTTGGCCCCATGCCATAGGTTTGCTGGTTTCTTTGGAAGAATCTCCAGGATCACCACTAGCTGTACAGTTTACAATGGGGTCAGAAGTTTATGCATAAAAATCATCTACCTTTGGCTATTGTGCCTGGAGGACACCTTCCTGTTTGTAAGGGTGAAACAGGGCATTATAAGGGCATGCGTGAGGCAGAGTGATACACAAGCTTGCTGAAATAAAGTATTGTGAGAGGGTTACAAATTTACTGAACAATAGTGTAGGATAGGATAAATAAGGGTAGGATAAATAAAAGAGGTTATTCCCTTATTTTAGTAAAAGAGAAGGAAGAACCTGCAGGAATCAAGAGCCATGACTCAAGAGGTAAGAACATGACACTCTCAAACTACTGAAAAAAACCCCACTAAACTGTTGATAAAGCTAAGGAATAACTTTGATTGAACTTTGTCCTAATTTTAGTCACTAATACAGTAAAATATCTGCTCATAAGTTATGTTTGCCCCTTACTCACACAGGCCTCCTCCCTGCAGAGCATGTGCCACGTACCAAGCGTGCACTGTGTCAAACAGAGGCAGGAGAATGCAAAGCCATGGACTACAGCCTTGGGTTGTCATATATGGGAAATGACAATTTTTCATACTGCAGGTGTGCTGGCTTTGTGGATTTACCACCTAGCACCCATCTCTGCACAGACAAGAAATTATTAAATCTCTCACTCTGTGTGAATTGGCTTCGTACACACTGAAGTTTGTGGTTTTCACTGGGTGAAACCAGTGAAAGCATGTATGTTTTCACGTATTTGTGAACACATGCTGAGAGCATCATCTTAAAAGGTGTTGTGAATGGTTTCCAAGTAGATAACCTGTACCTCTTCAGGTCCAGAAAGCCTGGGTTTGGTTTCAAAATGCACCTTGTGCTTAAGATGAAATTAAGAAATTGCAAAACAACCTCTTAAGTCTCATTCTTGCTAAAGGTATCACTTACATAAACCTAAGGTAACACTTCCAGCAACATAGCGTTTGCTACCCAAATATGTTATTTTACATAATTTCTTTTTCTTCTTCTCCATGGTTTTTTTTTTTTTAATTACCTGCATACTTTCTCCCATTGCCTTCAAAATTCCCATTTATGTAAGTAACCTATGGTCTTTTCTGGTTTTCCTCTTATCTCTGGCTATTTCAATAGTTTTAGACGTCTGTCCTGTGAATGTTCTTTGCACATTTCAGAAGGAAGATAAAAACCCTGCAGCAAGTCAACAGCAGATACCACTAAATGGAGATACTTGTTCCACACCATGACCTACCACAAGTAAGCAGCAAAACCTTCCCCTGCTTGGACCCGTTTGGTCTGTGTGGAGGATTTCGGGGCCCTGAAGTAAGGGGTGCAATGCCATGTGTTGTGAAGACAGAGTTGGGCTGATCTGGAGGGGAAGAGCAGAGCAGGCAGTGGTTAGGGGATGTATTAAGTTAAAGGGTACTGTAAGAAGACAACTGTGCTGTTGGGGTTCAAGAAGAATTATGAAATGCACTGAGTCAACTGTTTCATCCACCACATGCTTTGGAGTTCAGTATAAATAATTTTAATCCTTCAATTTAATGGAAGAGGAAGTGGACTTTAAGGTATATCTCCTCTTGTGTAGTCACAAATACCAACAAACAACAGCAATTTGACAAATTGTCTGCCTCACAAATTAATTTAGCTAAACAAAAGGCAAAGCAGAGCCTGCTAGATGTAGCTGAGTAGAAGTCCCTCCACAAGGACATTCAAATCTCAGATATGCTGTTACCCCATTCCCAAAGGAAATTAAGAACATTTAGAGCTAACTAGTGCTATTGCTTACACAGTTAGCAAGCAACTCAATGAGCTACAGCTTGAAGGGAATACATAGCCCTGTTCCCTGAACAGCTGAAGTCCCAAGTTGCTGGCTCTCAGGAGAGTGTGAGCCACTGGGTGTGCCTTGCTTTCTTTTCTATCTATGCTATCTTAAGCTATCTGGCAGAGATAAGCCAGCACAACACTGCAACAGCACCTTCATTTAGCTGTGGGGAGACACCCTTCACTAAGTGGTAAGCACCACCTCTTTGCCTTTCCAGAGGTAAAAAGCTAAGTAATAGCAGAGGCTGTTCCTGGACTTCTGTTTATTTCAGCACTCTTTTTGTCTATATTCCTTCTGTTACTGAAATCAGAAAGGTTCTTTGCTAAGCACAATCAAATCCCTCTACACAGGCTACAAATATTCTCAGCGAAGCAGTTGTGACTACCGTTGTCACTTCTCTTAAGCAAACAAACCTCACCAGTCAGCTGTACTTTAAATCCCAAGTGGCTGGAGAGGTCTCAGCAATATTATAAACCAGTGGGCTTAGAATCCTGGCTGCTTAAAGAGCTAGAAACACTTCTGTTTGCAGCAGTGCAGGAAGGAAAATTAAGTCTGAAGACAGAAGTCCACTGAGTAGTTTCTCCTATCAATATGGCCCTGGAAGCCTGTCTGACTCAGATCCAGAAAAACTGCTGTCTCCAAATTTCCCTGGATCCCTAAGGTCTGTAGCTAGAGAATTGAACACAAAGTCCCTAAAACTGCAAGAATCTAGTAAGGTTCATCAGTCACTCTTGACAGCATTGTCAGCAGCTTTTTGGATGTCCATTGAAGATAGCTATCAGGAAAAGCTGTAGAGTGTGGGCACTGAGCCATGCCCTGATTGATTCAAAGTTCCAGTACCTGAGGTAAATGCAGACACTGTGATTTGATCAGCACTCATTTGTACCATATGTTTAGGGAATAGCTGTTAAGTCCATTTGTTCCAGAGAGGTGCTTAATTAATTACTGATTTAGTTTTTCCTATCAGTTAGAATTACATTACATGCTACCTATGTAAACGTAAACCTTACAAATAGAAAACAAGTAACTACACTTTGGCTCACACTAGCACTACACATTTTCTGTGACTGCTTTAACAGATTGGCCCGTCACAAAATAAATTGTATATCACATCAAAAGTGCCCCAGATGAAGATTTGAAGATACAAGGTGTCTTTTGAAAGTATTTCAATAAATTTAATTGCTGTCATGCTCTCCTCTCAAGTACACTAATCAATCTGTAGCTCAGCTGTTGGTTGGTACACTTAAGCAGAAAAGATCCATATGCAACTGCCATTTCCTTGGCATAACCAGGAGGACAGGAGAAGGATAAATGCTCTCTTACTTTACTCCTCCACCTTTTGTGCTGGTGGAACTATCCTTAGCTCTTGGCAAAGTTTAGAGAAGCCCTAATGCGTTTTCACTTTCAGCAGCATCATCTGCCAGCTCTGTATCATTCAGGTGCATTCTTGTGTCCTGTCCTGATAATGCATGGCCTTTGGCTGCAGGCCTCTTCAGTTTCTGTCTTGGCATTGTCCTTTTCCACCACACAACGGTTATTTAAATAATCTTCCCAGAAGTTAATAATTTGTAGCTCCTAACACTGAAGGCTTGAAGTTCATCATCTTAGAAGATGAAAATTTTATAGCCAAAAGACAAGGATATTTTTATAATCAGTTCCTGGCCAGTTCCATACCACCATGACTAGAAGTGAAGAATGTGTGATGGTTTTAGTTAATTAAGTACAGTGCAAGAGACAGACTCTGTAATCTATATTTCAAAGATTTGGTGAAGATTATAATAAAGCCTAAATGTTTGTTTTACACTGGTTTTACTCTCTGTTGTCAGCGCTCTGCTTTTCTTTGAGAGCTGTTTGAATAGTGTCCTCACAGCTCATTAAGAGCTGTTAAGCATGAGAGCAGTGGTTGCTTTCCTGATTTTGGAGTTTCCTCTCATCTCAGGTCAAGGAAGCCCAAGACCTGGTCTGAGAATCTAGGAGTGAATAATTTGGAGCTGCTTGAAGACAGTATTACTTTATAGCTTACCCACTCAGAAACACACAAGCTGTATCTTATGCCACACTTTTCTTCAGTGCTGGAAGTGATGTGTGTCACTAGCACCGTTTCCTTGCAGGCTTACACATGGCAACTGCTTTTCAGAGTCTCCAGTGCCTATCCAAATGCCCCTCCTGCCCCTCCTACAAAACACAGAGGTAGTCTTTGACTTCTGTTCTGCTGCCATTGGCATCCTTAGTAAGTGGTCCACAAAAAAAAGGACATTTGAAACAGCAATTTGAGATGAAGTCTGCAGCACATTGCACATAACAGCTGTCTCAAAGTCTTCATGAAAATAGCCATAAATAGCTCATCTACATGATGGAGTTTTGTTTGCTAGTGATGATGATGATGGTGGCAGTAATAATAATGATAGCAACAACAGTTGATGTGAGATAGGCAAGGTTTGAGCCAAGGGAAAGGGATTTGTTAAAATTTCTGCCTTGGAAAAAGAGGTGGAGAAGTCAACTCCTCTCCTTTTGTTTAAGCTGAGCCTGGCAATATTAGACATGGTGTTAGACACATTGTAATGATGAATATCTTGAGACTATTGATTAAATAGTATGTTTTTAGTCTTGGCTTATGGTTCCCATTGAGACTATAGTGGCTACAAAAGTGCATTACTTTCACTTGACAAATTTTTTAATCTTTCACACACTGGTTTCTGGAATGGCATGAAACAATACCCCAGCAAAGGATGAATAAAGAGTGTGTTCACTTGTGCCTTCTCTTTTGAACAAGAGCTCTTCCACAGGAAACCTGTAGAAAACTCCTTCAAGAGTAAATATATAGTTAAATAATTAACCTAATCTGGTGGTCCCAAGATGCTGTGTTCTCTAAGGGTTGTCTGTAAAGGGTTTTTAATATCTCAGTTAATGTATGTTTGAACCAGAATGTAACCTGCTTGGCATGTCCTGCTCAGTTCCTGCATGCACTTCTCAATTCAGTCTAAACAGCCCAGCTGGAGTATTCCTGAGTTCAGCACAAACCAAATTTATTCTGAGGGACACCTTTTTGCCTAGCTCTTAAGCCTCTCCATATAAGAAAGAGAGGACTTAAGTATTTATAAGAGTAAAAAATAAAAATTATCCCAATATAAATAAATATACTAAGGTACATAGGAACAGTACTCTTAAGCTTACTGCCACAATTAATTACAGTGAAGGATGTAATTCCTCTTCTTTCTTTTTACTATCACCACACAGTCTACTCATTCATCTGCAAAACCCAGTACACCAACATTTTTGAACTCCATGTTACCAAAAACTCTTTACCAGGGCATGCTGACTGGCAAAAGTAAATGGTGGAGTTCCTTCATCTCTGGAAAAGGTGTCTGTACAATCCTGTTATAGGCAATAGAATCAGCCAGAAATGGAAGACACAGAGAGAGCAGGAATTTAAGGAGCTCGGTGTTAAGAAAAAGAAGAGCCAATATGCAGAGAATTAACATGGAGAAGGACACTTGGGAAGTGCTGTCAGGAAACACACAAGTCACTGGCATTGGAGAAGGACTTGGAAATAGTGAAGGAGCAGAGAGCAGCAGCATGCCCTAATAACCTCAGGCCATTTAGGTATCCTTCTGACTGGTTTACTTTTGGCTGGTCCTCCTTTCCCATGCAGAACAAGGATGAAAGAGACTGTAAACATGGGCTCACAGTACTGACAGACACTTCTTTTTGTCCTCACCATCCCACTGGTGGTGGGTCCACAACCAGTATAACCAAAACACAATGTGGAATGCTCACTTATGTTGCATAACATTTGTCCCACTAAAAAGAGAAAAGCTTCATTTCCACAACACAGCCAGGGTAGCTGCTAATGCCAGCACAAAAGAGGCAGCAGGAATGTATGGTCTGGTAGTTGAGACCATTATGAGCTTGCACACTGCTTAAGGACAGGGCCATTGTACTGTCACTCCAGGAATACTCTGTAAACAGAGAAATGCATGACTGGCTTTTGAGAAGCCACGGTTTATCATTTGCCAAGCACTGGCTTTGTTCTGATGTAATGCTCCTCCTTGCTCCTCCAAGAACACATCAAAGTGCTGTAAACCGTAAGAAATGCAAAAGGGGTACATATCTGGGTAAATCACTGCTGGTTAAATAAATCTATCTCTTCACCAGTCTGACACTGGGGGAAATTACATCTTCTGAGCATTTTAAGGTTCTCTCCTTTTATGGTTCTGCTCAGTTCTTTTCAACTGAACAAATAAGAAGATACAAGTGTTTGAAGAGGACATGTCAGAAGTTTCCTATTAAAGTATTTTATTTAGTAGATAATCTAGGAAAAGCTGGTCTTAAAGCTCCTGCTGTGTCAATGTCAGAGGTTAGTTGTTAAATTAACCATATTGTCAGTACAGAGACCTGCAAAAAACCTAAGTTTATGCCACTTAAATGCTTGGCAAAAATAATTAATTTGGCAGATGCAAAAATGGACTATTTCAGGTAGTGTTTAACTTATTTCCACTAATATGTTCCAAAAGTATCAGCAAACTCTGATAAACAAGGCTTAGGATTGAGAAATTTTGAGCCTCACTTCATTCAGCACTCTGGTTAACCACAGATTTTTGATGTGGAAATCATAAGCAAAGACTGCAATGGAAGCTGGTGTACAATATAACTAAAGTATATGTACATATGTGTGTGTGTGCATAGACACACATATATATGCCTATATATACATATAGAGAAATAAATCCAGTGCTCAAATCTGTGGTGATTACAGACAATTCATTCCCTTAGGCTAAGACCAGAAATGAGACAGAAAAATTAAGAACCTGCATTAAGTCCTATTGCTAAAATATCTTTAATGACCATGGAAACAGCTGATGAAGGTGCCATGTGCCATCTGTTCATACTACATAATAAAGCAGACAGATAAGACAGCACATTTCCCTAATTTTTGTCTCCTCGATGTGGCAAAATTTCTTTGGTTCACCAGAGCTGAAGCAACACCACATCTAAATAACTCTGGAGTGCTGTCTCAGCATTCCCGATCAAGGATAAGCAGAAAAAAAAATCCCACAGCTTCCTGGGCAGCCCTCCTGTCTGTACTTACACACAGACTAACCCTAGACAAAGCCCCCAGCAGCTCCATTTTTGGATAAACTCTCAAACTGAACGCCTTTGCTTAATGTTCACGCTTTGGAGGTCTGGATTAAGGTGTGGGCTGTGCCATACTTAAGATTCTATTTGAAATTCTATTTGAAAAATCTCAGTATATCAAGGCAGTATGATTCACCTGGATGTGGAGATGGTTACAGGCTGTGGCAGAGAGCATCTGTTGGGCCATGCTTTAAGGCAGAGCTTTTTCTCCTTTTACATTTACACCCTCAGGGGAAACAACTACTAGCAACTGCTCCCAGTACTGTGTGAACTTCCAGTGCAAATAAAAACTGGGGGAAAAGAAAACAAACTTTTGAAACTACATCGTAGTCTTCAGTTTTTTTCCATTTTAAAAATATATATAAAATCAAAAATATTTTAATCAGATCTAGAACTTGTCCATTTTAAGCACTATTTGTCAGGAAATGTCTCACTGACCAAAAATCTGAAAGATTCTTCTTGATCTGACTTCATAAAAAGTAGCTCTGGTAGTATGAATGTGCATGGTTAGTTCAGATTTTTTTTTTTCTCTAAAACAGTGATTTAGAGCTGTTGTGTTGTTTGCTTCTAAACTATTGTGGAAGACAGCTCACAGGATCAAGTCTTTGCTGCACAGAAACAAACCAGCTGTTTCCTTGTCTTTTCTACTGAGGGTTTTCTAAAAATTATTTTTGGCAACAGAAATAATGTTATTGCTGAGAGGAAAATTGGTCCTATAATAAAAAACAACTTCTCACCCATTCCACCTATAAAATTTTTCATTCTTACAATAAATTCTTCTCAGGCAGCTAATTAGAAAGTTCTTTAATTGATGAGCATTCTGACCATTAGGGCATTTTCAATTTCTCACAGCATCCCAGATGACACTGTTACAGAAAGGCGTAACTGAAAAGAGACTAATTGGAACAATTAATTGAAACAACATACAGTTAATTTCAATTATAAGAACCATCCTGACTGCTCCCTTGTCCCTTGTTGTGTGGCCTGCTGCACTGGCATGATGTTCCTACAGACTCCTCTGCAAAAGCTGTGTGAAAACCCCATCTGCTGCTGATTATTCCTGTATTTACTATTTGTATTATCATAACACACATCAGCTCTGTTTCTGCACACAGTACCCAGTGTAAGGTAAAAGCAGAACAGGAAGATTCGTGACTGTAGACAGGAGCATGGCTTTGCATGCTTGAATTACACATTCAGTCAGGAAAAAAAGTTAAGCCACTCGCTTGAATGCTTTGTTTCTTAAATGTTCTCGTCACAAATTTCCTCAAGAAATGTCAAAGAACACTTCTAAGCAAGAAGTCTGTTCCCAGCTAAATATCCAGCTCTGATATTTAATAAGCTCTAGGAAAACACTCCAAATTGTGCTTTTTGCAAGCAAAGGCTTCATGCTTCAATTTGGAGGGTCACAAACACTGAGCTACAAGGTCTTACCACCTGTTCATCCTAAAGCAGGAGGCTGCTTGCTGTCATTTTTACAAGAAACAACTGTGCACCACTGTCTGTGGCACCCTGCAGAAAGGTGTGCACTCATACACTGTCTAGCTGATCTCAAAGTCATCACACTCCCTTGCTCCACCAGTTTCTGCTAGCCACAGTGATCAATTAAGTTATGGTTCTGTCAAATGCATGCCATGGCTCCAGTAACCTCTCTGGGGTTAGGATTTCCTGCTGCATCGTGTAGTGGATGCAGTAGCTTTTGTGCAGCGTGCACAAACACCACATTCACCTGCAGGAATTCTCCAGGCTGTAGCTTGAAAACAGCACATGACTGTTTCATCTCTATAGAGCTGGTTTTGACCCCAAGACTTAAGCAGCTCTACAGCTTCTTATGGGAGAATCTGTTTGATTTTTTTTTATATGAGCATTCATTTCCTATGCCATGACTCCTAAGTCTGCCACAGGGATCTTATATAAACAGCCTATTCAGCAAGCTGTGCTGAGTTAGGGACATGACTAATTATAATTTTATATGGTTGAGAGAATCAGGACTGTACTGTCAAAGAAAGGGCCGTCTGGAGAGTTACATTTATTCATAACATTCACCAATATTTTACCTCACTTTCCCACAAATTGTCCTCCCTGCAACAAACTAGAGAAACCATTCCTACTCACATCAAATTAATTTTTCCTTCTGTATGATTCCCCATGCCCTTCTTGTAGATTTTCACAGGTTCCCTATAGGAAAAGCCATCATTTCACAGTTCCCTTTGCAGGAAATATCATCTGAACCTGTGTTTCACACTGACATAATCTCTTCTGCTGGTAGCAGAGAGAGCAGCCATCCTGATTATCAACTGTATTAACAGCTCCTGGGCCTTTGAATCACTGTGAGGACATGATCTATGGAAAGCCTGAACAATACTGTCTTAAATGTATGTCAAATCCTTAATCTTTTATTTTGCAAACCACAGATCACTCTCTGTGGGAAAAGTGGCATTTCTTTCTAAATGCAGGCTATGCAGATGGGCTTTACGTTGGAAAAAAACTAGTCATGTAATGACTTTTTGAGTGAATAAAAGTAACTCTAATGCCTGAGAACCTACATCAGGAATATGGTCTTATATAATGAAGTGTGCCAAACCTGTTTATCAAGATTGGTCATGTTGGTCTCATTTTAGTCTTAGAGAAGATGATGGTGCACTGACAACAGCTGGCTGCCAGACATCCACCCAGTTGTTCCTTCAGTCCCCCTCCTCAGCAGGAGATAGGACAAAAAGAAGTTGAAAAAGCACCTGGGTTGAGATAAAGTCAGTTAAGTATGAAAAACGAAAGCTGCATCTGGAAGCAGGGTGAGAAAAGGACTTTACTCCCTATTCCCCATCACCAGGCACATGTCCAGTGCAGGGCCTTGGCACCTGTAACAATTGTTTGGGATGACAAATGCTGTGAATGGAAGTGTCCCTGGACCCTCCTCTTTTCCCTCGTTTTTTATTGCTAACCATGATGCCACGTGGTATGACAGAACATCCCTGCAATCAATTTGCACCTGGTATTCCAGCTGGCCCCCTCCCAACCTCTTTCCCATTCCCAGCCCGCTGAGCTCAGGAGGTGGAGCGGTGGTTGAGAGGGAAAGCCTTGACACTGCAAGGCCTTGACAGTCAGATGGTGTTCCAGGATCAACAGAAGTTACATAACTGCCATGAGAACATGACCTATATCCTCTGTGGGCAAAGGGGAAACCTACATTGCAGTGAGCTCTGCAAAACACCACTTGTCAGAGCTTAGCAAAATCAAAAACTACAGGGAATTGAAAAAGGGGATACAGGAGATTTCAGAGTTTAATTAAGCTAAGCCATCAAATAACAGGCTAAACACTGCCAAGCAGGTAGCACACTGCATCTTCAAACACAAAGGAGAGCTTCCTTTGACTTATTTCCATCATTACTTTTCCACATTTTCACCCAGTCTACCACATTTCTGTGGTTAGAGAAACCAACTGGAGTGTCTGGTACAACTGGCCTATGAATGAGCTTTGCTAAAATATCCACAGCTTCTGTGCCATTTAAAACTGACTGCAGCAAAGGAAACACATTGTGAACTGAAAAATCTGAATGAGAGAGTATTTCAAATTTTTGTGTTCATAAATGCTCTCAAGGGTTAGTGAGAGGGTTACTGCTCTGTGAGCCTCTTGGCTCCTCTGCTATATACAGCCTAAAGCTCAGGATCTGGGAAGGAGATTTCAAAAATTGCTAAAATTCTGCCAGTGGCATCAGGTATGACTGAAATAGATTCCACATGTTTGTCATATGTTTATGCTCATATCTAGATATAACAGCACTCAAGATAGGTTGCTTTACATTTATTTTTCTCCTACCAGTGTATTTCACATCAGCACGTGCCTGCTATTCAGTACAGGTAAAAGAAAATTTTTCACACAAGAAGTAAGACAAGGAAAATAAAATCTCATTTACTGGCATAAAATGGATTGATCATTCACAGAGGAATTTGCTCTGTGATGTGGTCCTGTTGCACAGTTGGTTAGATGCAGACAAGAGCAGCTGTCTTATAAAATTGCAATAACTCTTATAACTGATGATGATGATGACTGGAATCAATAATCTGATATGTAATGCCCAGTCCTATGATCTTGCACATTCAAGGCAATGTTGCTCTTTTCTTTATGTTTATAATACTATAGCCCAGAAATACTGGTTTGTTTGGTTTTTTTTACATTTCAGAAATACTGATGTTTTCTTTTGAGACCTTTTGGCAATCTGAAATTTTAGGCATGTATTACTTTGATCATAAATACCACTTTTCAACTAAGCTACCACAGCAGTCACATCTGTATGGGATCACCAGTACTGTGTAAATTAAAAAAAAAATCTATAGAAGCTAGAGTATCTTCAGGTTTTATAACAGGCTTTAATGACTTCTAATAGTCTTAACCAAAATGGAGCATTCTTAGATAGTGGAGAATATGTCACTGTTTCAATCCATTTTAGTTTGCTTGTGGGCTGTATGTACAAGAAACAGAATCCATGCTTCTGGTAGCAACACAAATTGTTTATGGATGATTCATTGATGCAGGTGTAATGATAAAAAGTCTCCTAAGTGAGCATCAAAACCAGACTCTGTATAAAACTGGACATCAAGTTTTGCTTTGTAAAACATATCTCTAAGAGAGTGTAACCTATAAAAAGTGATGGAAATCTGGTATTGGTGTGTGTCAACATCTGGCTCTTTGTTTATTCAGTACCTTACTGTGGTCAGCTGCTAACCCCATTCCCCCTCTGCTGATGCAGGGGTAGGCACAAGTCCTCCATCTCTCCTTGGCACTCCTACACCTCACTGGCAACAAAAAGAACGTTGATAATTCAAAAGATGTAAACACAGCTGGACAGAACTCGAGTGTCTCTCTTGCCACCTTCACTATGCCACAGTGATACAAGGCAACCTTCTTGTCAGTGAGGTGGGTTACTATGCAACTTCTGTGCTTGTGGGTAAGACATAAATAATAAGAGCTGAAAAAAGTCACCCCCAGAGACCAGCCAATATCCAGAACACAAGGCTAATCATACCTTTTTGTTGAAACACATTATAAATATGAACACTAGTAGATCAAGCGTCACTGCAGGAACTCAAATCTATGTGGAAAAAGAACAGTACAAAACCTGACAAAGAATCTGGGACATGGTGCAGGCACTTCCATGCATAACATTTCATTATTTTTTTTGAGTTTCTATGCAGACCTATGACCCACTTCAGTTCCCTCTGAAATCCATGGCAGATTTAATAGGTGCTCTATTTTTTCATTTTAATAGGCACTCTATTTATAGAAAAATGTGTAACTTAAAATTATGTGAATTCTAGTCTTGCTTCACCTCTGCTCCTCAAGGGATACTTCCTACTGAAGAACTAAATACTATTCCACAGCATAAATGTGACAGTAACCATACACACTGCCTAAAATGCCTGTCATAATATGTTCAGTATACTATCTTGCACTGCAGAATAAACTTTATTTCCCAGCTACTAAGATACCACGATCACAGTTTGTCATTAAGGCTGTGCCTGCTTTTGACAGATCATCCATCAAAATAGAAGCAAATTATTTTATACTTCCTCACCTTCAGCTTCCACCAATCCGTATTTGCCAAAGCACAAGACTTTCAGAAAAGGCACTGATGACGTGTGAAAGCAGCAAAATGTGAGGCTGCTTCCCATTAGTGAGTCTTCTCCTCTCTTCTGGAAAAACATGTCTTAAAAGTTGATTCTCTGATACACTCCGCTTTTTAATTTTTTTTTAAGAGGATCTGATTAAAAACCCAAACCTTTCCTGCTACCACATCTGGGAAATATCAAGGTCTTTTCCCTACAAAAGATTTCACTCTCAATACCACGTTACTCAAAGTTCAGTTCAGTATGAGGGGCCTAATACAGATTTCAGGACTTCAGAAAAAGTAATATCAGGCAAAAAAACCCCCAAAAAACCCCAAAAACCCCCCAAAAACAAAAAAAACCCCACCACCAAAAACAAACAAACAAACCCAAAACAAACCAAAAAAAACACAACAAACTCCTCTTTTTAATAAAACTAAGCATTTACACGAGAGAAAAATAAAACAAAACAAAACACCACGACTGTCAGGGTAAAGTGTAGTGGCTTAGACTCCAGGTATTCCTACTTCTTGCAAAGCAAGCCAGATTGGAATCC
Organism: Phylloscopus trochilus trochilus; assembly: GCA_016584745.2. Lineage (NCBI taxonomy): Eukaryota > Metazoa > Chordata > Aves > Passeriformes > Phylloscopidae > Phylloscopus > Phylloscopus trochilus. The sequence goes on from WQNJ02000015.1 coordinate 87,351,474, forward strand.
AGAAGCAGTGCCCCCAAGCTATGATGTGCCTCAGGAGGGGTGTAATTTGATGTTGAGCCATACAGGCATACTGCAGGAGTGGTTGGTGGTGTGCAGGGATGGCTGTCCAGGCAGGACACTGAATGAGTGGTTCCACCCCCTTCTCCCTGCCCACAGCCACTTTCCCTCCATCCATCACTCTTGTGGCCATGCAGAGGGGCTGGAACTTGGAAGCTGAGTGCCAGCAACAGGGACGTGACTGGGGTTTAGCCAGGTGGTCCATCAGCTCAGTTCTCCATGTGGCTGCTCCAAACTCATGCTGGCAACAGAAAGCCATGGGGAGGTGTTGCTTTTATCTTCTTTTTGCCAGACTCGGGATTAAATGCTCGAGATGTTATTTTGTGTTCGGGCTCAGATGTTTATTAATTCTTATCTACTTTACAGTCTCACAAGCTGTGAGTTCTACAGCACTTCTAGCTAACAAAGTAAAAATGGAGATGCATCTCTCTCTCTACAGGGCCTTTTAAGGATAAATTGCCCAATTATGAAATGACACCTGAATTATTTTTATTTTTAACCCAATAACCAGCCACCCGTGGCCTGCAATGCGGACTTTTCTACCCAATTACAAGATACCACCCATATCCATGAAGAAGGTGAAAATGAAGGACTTAGCCTACGCCCTAAATCCTCCACCTTGCTTTGAATATGTATTACTATATTCTAAGAGCTTAAACTCTAAGTTTTCCACCCTGTGATATCACACACTTCTATTCAAACTTCACACCCACAATCCCAGCACCATCATTCAATTTTTGGAAGCCTCTTCCAAGGCCTCAGCTCAGATGTAGTGTTTTCTTGGGGGTCAGCGCCTGTCAGCACAGGAAGTCTAAAATTCTCAGTGCCCAGGGTTCCAACAGGAAGGAGCAGATCATCCATCAGTACAAAACCTGACAAAGAATCTGGGACATGGTGCAGGCACTTCCAGCAGGCACAGCTGCAGGCACAGTGACAGCTGCAGGAGCAGCCAGTGACATGAGAGTGGGTAAAGCCATCCTGCAGGTCAGGTGTGCTTGCAAGCCCTGCACAGGACAGGGCTGGCATAGCAGTACTTTACGTGTGTGTTAGCCTGCCTTTAGGTAAAAGCCTTTAACCTTCCTTTCTGTGGCCTTTAAAAGTATATGAAGAACTCAGTCTACAAGTAATAGACATGCTTGCTTAATAAAAACAGTTTTGTCCGAAAGCGCTCCAGAGCATTCTACTCTTTTTTTTTTTTTTTTTTTAACCTCTGTGTTACTGCTTATCCTCCTAAGCTCTTATGGGATGTGGACAAATGAGCTACCAAAGGTACACAGGAGCTCCCTTTGCTGGCACACCAATCTAAATGGGCCTTCAGCCAGCACCGAAGTGAAAACCCCAGTGACCTTGCTAGGGTGACACTGCGCCCAAGCTAATAAGCTATATGCAGAGGCTGAGTGATTTGGGCTGGGCTTCACAAACATGCTTCTGAACTGGAGCTGGCTGGTGTCCAGGAAGCTGGGCACACGCATGCAGAGGGCATTTGTGCACGAGCTTAGCCAGCCACAGACATTTATTTCACGGTGTCATCAGACTGCAGGCTACGGCTTCTCCCCAAAAGATCTCAGTAGCTGCACAGCCTCCACTCTACATTTCAACATATATCCCATGTATTTCACTTAACCTTCCCCTCTGAGACAATGGGAACCTTCTGCATTATACAAGCTATACAGTCATCTTCTGGCATTGTTCACCCCTAATAAATCACTGGATAGACTTGGCTGTTCCTTGCTGCAGGGACCACCCATTTCCATGTGGTTGGAGGAATATTCCTGCAATTACCATTGTTTTGCAATGCATAGGAGGCACCATGATGTGTCTCCTGTAACAAACCTAAACATTATAACATAAAAGAAACCTAAATTCTGGCTTTTTTTTTTTTTTTTCAAGAAACCATGCATTATGAAAATTCTGTTCAGCCAAGCTTTTCTTTAACGATGTCAATAAACCTATACAAATTATGACCATGTAATACAGAGTAAATGAGTGTTTTACTTCACATTACTTCAATAACAGTTCAACATAAATAAATGCTAATATGTTTTCTAACTTGGCCATCATTGGATTTACCCAGTTGTTACTGAACACTTCAGCGAGAATATTGCTATTATTTACAACACCAGCACTGACACAAAAGCAAGTTTCTAATTACCTGCATTATTTTAGTAATACAACTGGAACCTAACTCACTTCTTTTACTTCCCCCTCTCCTGTTTTTCTCTCCTCTCTAAGACCTGTTGACAAAGCTTAAACCCTAAAGCTCCATATATCTGGGATGCAAACAGAACACAAAATAAGTGTAGAAAAAGAAACAGAAAATCAAGACTATTCTCTGTCCATGCATAAGAGTAACAGACTGTACTAAGTATAGAGAGAAAATAGCAGCTGCAATTAAATGTTAGAGAGTACTTCCAGCAGGAACAAGTAATCTAAATGTCAGAACAGGAATGGGAGGGAGAAATAGGCCTACTATTGTGCAAGTTAGGCAGAAATCAAAATGTGGTATTTCAAGTGGGGAATAGGCACACCATGTATGTTAGGCAGCTATTCTGACAACTTAGGTGTGTCTGGCAAATATCTGCATGCTAGATGAATGTTGAAATTTCCTTTGAGAAGTAAGCCTGTACAACTAACACATGTAATATCTCAAAAACAATTCAGAGGGTTTTTTTTGACTAAGTTATAATTCTGTGCCTTTACTGTGCAACAGCTATTTGATTTTAAGAAAGGCCAGTTAGGACTTATTAATTTCCCACATACTTGGTCACAAGCAGTTGCTTCATTTTTTTAGAAATTGTATTATTTGTCCTTTTGTATCTTGCAGCCCTCTTGGTATTCATAATTACTTTTTTAAAATTGGAATTAGGAAGCACGATACACAAGCTTGACCCTGTGAAAACAAACTTCTATTAAAAAAGGTATCATTATTTATGTGTTATTAAACAACTGGAAAAACTCTACTGGCAACAAAAAATATGTATTCCAGCCTACCAACTAGCACAGTGAAAGCAGAAACTTTCAAATTATTTAATTAAACTACTGTAGTTAATGGCTGAATACAGTTTGCCTGCACTGAAGGAAACAGCTCAGTTACCCAAAATCCAATAGCAAAAAAAAAAAAATACACAATCAATATTTTTCCCCCTCTGGGAATGGGAGCAAGCACCAGCTGCCACACTGTATACATAACTGAGATCTGGCTGGAGGACCAGCATTCAGATTTGCATAAGAATGAGCGAGGAGTGTTTTTAAGCTGCCTACGTGACCCAGGAACATAAGTGCTCCTAGTGAGAGTTAAAACAAGCAAGCTAAACTTGATACTTTAAACTCCCCTTAGGTATCTTTACCCTGACTCGCTTAAATGTGCCTCTAGGAGATGTCTTTGACAGGAACAGAGGGAAATCCAAGCACAGTGAAGAACCCACTGTATAAAGGGAGGGATTTCCATCACCTCCAAGGAGGGCAAGAGCTGGGCTTACATGTAAGCAGAAGCATCATTGCAAGATTCGCAGTTTAGCTGCATTTGATGGTAAAAAATCCCTGCTAATGTAACTTTGTTACACCAGTGCAGCATACTGCATTAGGAAAATTTGAAAAAAAAAAAAAAATAGTCTGTGGCCATGTTTTTAGTATGCAATGCAGATAATCGAGTCCATATGGGAGCATGCACCAGTTCCTTACAGGAGTACCTCACTCAGAGAGAGAGGACATTTAACTGCTGCTACCCAAACTCTTCACCCTGTCACTGAGGTCCTGCCACGACATTGGGAAAGGTTGTTGAACCTCGTGTGCTTTGGGCTCCCTCAGCCTGTAAAGAGCTGAGGTAACAGAGCATCCCAACTCCCATCCCTGCCCTGATGGGAAATACATCAGAGCCTGTGAGCTTCTGATATAGGCCATGACTGATCACTGCAGTTACAACATTACCCTTAATCTAGGCCATTAGGAGAAAATTAAGGCTCCTCTGTGTCCTCAGTGTTTCGAGACACGATTTTGGTTCCAAATAAGAAATTACTCCTTAATTAACAAAGTCTTTTCAGCATCACATGTTTTTTCAAACTTTTTAACATTTAAATAACAAAACAAAACAAAGCAAACAAAAACTAAACAAAACAAAGCCTATCTAAGGAGACAAATATTAACTCAACTGAAATCTTGTAGCAGTTAAAAATGGCAGAGTAAATAACACTGAAACATAAATACCTGAATGCTCTGATCTTCTGTCAGAGATCAGTGTTTCTGTATCACAAAAATGCATTTGGCTATCCTACTGTACTGGATATTAATATGTAGGTCTTTCTTTAAACTCAAATTAGATTACAGTGTTAGTAGGTAATAATGGAGGTATTGTTCTCATAACATGTGCTCTCCTGAGCAATTCTGTTGCTGATAACTATTCAAATCAAGGAATTTAGGTGGAAGTAGAATGTTGTACCTTTTATGTCAAGCCATCTAACAAACGTGAGTGTAAAGAAACAATAAATTCTACATCAGCAAGAGCTCAAGTAAGTTTTTACTTCTGACATTACCGGTACAGACAACAATCTCAGGCATCTTTCTGGTGAGGCAAACTCTATAAACACTTACCTAGTCTGACCTTTCAAATCAGAGGTGTGAAGTTCACCTTTGGAAATGAGAACAGGGGAGAAGTGAATTTGGCCATGAATGCTGTTTGACCACGTTTCCCCTGCACACACAGTTTTGAGATGTTCATGTTTTAGTGACAGAAAACTCACCTTTCTGCACGAACATGTTGGGGCTACTGAATGGAAAAGGTGGGACTGAGAGGGAAGCGAGATGTTTATACACTGTGCCAGCTCCAGTGCAGTGAGGAACTGCAGTACAGAACTCTACCTGCTACCACATGAATCAACCACTTCAAAACAATTGTCTAGAGCTTGCAGAGGCCTCTGGTCCAGGGGTAGATGTCACCTGACTTTGTTCCTGCTTTGCAATCTGCAAGTGCAAAAGTAGATGTCATGGAAAACTTTGCCTTGGAAACAGCAGAGGGCTGGGACATGAGCCCGAAAGGGGTCTGGCTCGTTCCCTTTCACCAGAGTCAGAGGCTGAAGAGGGAAATCTGCACACAGGAAAAGGAGCAAGCTGCTGGCTGCCATCCTGCTCTCTGCTTCCTGCCCTCTGGCTAGCAAAGGGTAGATTTCATCACCCACCTGCGTCATGACTGCTATGAGTAAGGAGCGCAGTTGGCAATGTGTACTCTGAGCATTTTATTCAAAGGACTCGGATCCTTTTGACTTCTGGTGTGAGCTTTTGCCAAGCCACATTCAGATCAATTCCTCAGGTGAATTTGTGCATAATCCTAGGACTGCTTCTGGTGCACAAGACAGATGTAATTTAAGTTTTCACCTCGGCTAAAGTGCCCTTGAAAAATTTCTTCATACATTAGGCAGGCATGCTGTAAGCATCTGGCTTGTTTAACCAGGAATAAAAAAAAAATCATTTGAATTTGCAAAGGTACCCTCACAGCCTCTCAGTCTTGTCCAAAACATAACAGAAACATTGCATCCTTAGCACAGTTAACTTCCTCTCTAAAAGGCTCAGTGCACCTTAAATGTCAGGTGTAGAACTGTAGATAACAAACTAAGGGGCCAATAATGTCCTGCTGTTGCAGAGAAAGACATGGAGTTTCCATTGCTGGAAGGTTTTAAAAACATGTTAAAACATGCTTTTTCCCATGTCAAGAGCAAACCCAGAGGATGCTAGGAGTATCAGCCTTCTCTAGAGGCAGGAGTTGGATCAGATGACTTTGGAGGAGCAGTTCTAGCCCAGTTTTTTTTACAGGTCTGTCTTGCACTACTTACCACCAGCTGCGCTTAGCCAGATGTGAGTTTACAAAGGCAAATACTAACATCAGCCTTTGCTCACCCCCAAGTCTGATAAAAGTCTCACTGGAAGCCTTAAAAAATGCAATGGAGATGCTAAAATTTTATTATGTGGTTAGTATTAATTATTAATAATAATTAATAATTATGAAAACAGCTATAAAATAGTATAGTAAGATTAATTAATATAGTATTGTATATAAGATCAGAGTATATAATAGTATATAAGATTAATTCTGTCATAGTGGTAAGACAATTCTCTGGTGATTCACATCACTGTACTATGGGTTTCTAAGGAACAACTACACTTTGTCCTTACAAATATTTATTTTTTTAAGTTTTTTCTTCACTTGGGATGATCTATCTCCATCTTACACACAGAATGTTATACACTACCCTCATGCAGACAGATATGCAGTTGCTTACCAACACGTTTGCAACATTGACAGACCATTTCAATTCACAGATATTACAAATACTTTTTGTTAAAGTAACGGACTGAACTCTTATTAGTAAACCCTTCAAAAATAAGAGTGGAAACTAATTAGTTAAGCAACCACATAAGCACTTCCCCAGCTGCTAATGCAAAGCTAAATAATACAACATCCTTAGCCAAAACTGGAGCCTGGGAAGATTTGTTGCTTCATTTGTAGCCATAGTAAAATCAGAAATACAGTAGCTAACCATACCCAGGCAGCTGCCAGGTGTGCCTTTGGCAAGATGCTGCCCTGAGAATTCTTTTGGCTCACAGTGACATAGGGGTGGAAAGCAGAAAGCCAGATATGTTGACTGAACTAGAGGCCTGCAGTTCAACTACGTAAAAAGTCCTTAATTTTCAGAGTGAGTAGGAAGATGCTTCTATTTAAGGTCCAAATATAGAATCTGTACCCCAATATAAAGCATGCATGTGTTGACTGTATTGAAGAATCTGGATTCAAATTGAACTGGAATGAGAGAAAGCACATCTAAAACTGCACAGAAAACGCTCATATCGACATTTCCTTAAAGAGGGAGAGAGAGGATCTCAGTTAGAAAGGGCCATCCATTTGGCACAGGAGAAGTTCAGCACTTCACTATCCAGGGAGGGTTTGTAGGGAGCCCGGTTGGCAGTGTGTACACTGACCATTTTCAGGGAGGCCTTGAAAAAGAGATGCCCCTGCTTGACAAGCCTCAGGGTGCCTGGGAAGATCTAGGTGCTTACACTTTTTCAAACCCAAAGCTTTCTCCCTCAGACTCATTGCTCCTGGGGATCACTAGTCCAGAACCAACTTGTGAGACAGCAACTGCACTGAGAAGTGAAAACAAGTGAAACAGCGCTAAGGACTCCATGGCGCAGTGAAGCAGCAAGAAGTGGATAAACAACCAGGGCAGCTTAACATGGCAATTGCCTTCCTGCTGAACCAGTCATGTGGCTGTCCCTCAGGCTCACATGCACGAGTTCCTTCACAGAACTGTCCCAAAGCTTAAATTATTGATATCTGCGGAGCACAGCCTGTCAGGGCCTACCAAAGAACGCTCTCCCTGCAAAATGCATACAAAAGAGAGTGGATCCTTCAGCCACTTAAAGCCTGCTGACAAAGGGCTGGATCTTGCTCTGATCTTAACCCTGCAGATGGGCCTTCCAGCTCCAGCTGAAAGGCAGCATGCAGCACCAGGCCTGGCCACATTCCCATTCTGCAGTTAAACAGTCATGTTCCCAGGCTGTAGTTTGTTGCTGGGGCTGGTTATTTGGAGCCTAATACCATTTCTGAGCTAACTTTCAGTTTAGAAGGAGGAAGTCTCATTGCTTGTTACTTGCTCAGAGCAGTGTAACAACCATGAAAAAGGGCAAACCATCAAGCAGGAGTTGCTGAAACCAGTGGGCAGTCTGGAGGCCAGTCCATCACATTTCCTGCTTTTTCCCATTGAAGGAATGACTACCTAGCAAAACCACCAAAGATAAAACAGGGGCAGGGCTTCTTGTCAATTTGCACTGATGAGGACCTAGAATATTTAATTCCTAACAGGAGAGGAAAAGGGATCAAGAATTTTCCCAAGATTTTTTTTGTGTTTTTCCCTGGAGTCTGTTAATACCACAAAGGCTTCTGCTATACCCAAGCCAAATGCAAGTAGACCTTGCCTCATTTTTCCTCCAAATAACCCAAGTAATTTCTAGATAAAGCCCCACAACTGCATTCACCTGCTGGAATTAGTCAGAAATAGATGGTGTCACTAGCACAAGCAACAAATGGAGTGAGATACGTTGGAAGAAGAAACAGGTTAGGGTCACACTGGACCTTTCCTGCATGCTTTTGCTGAAGCTTACACAGCAGATAAGCACTGCAGTGCACTTGAACATGACAATGAAGACGATAATGAGAACTTACTCACCGAGTGAGCAACAGTGAGAGAAAGGTGGGGCCTGCTGGGAAAACCAGAGCAGAAAGCACACTTAATTTCAACAGAAAATGAGACAAGATAGACCCTTATCTGACTGAAGCCACCGGGGTTCACGATCCTGGCTGCCAAGATGCATTTCAGCACAACAGCCCATTGGCACAACATGACTGGCAGCTGTAGAAGGATTTACGAAGATGATGTAGAGAAACAGATTGACTTTTGTAAGCTCTTGAAATAACTAGCAGCTGGAGAAGCTCATCTACGTCACCTAATCTGCCCAGCTCCGCTTTGCAGGAACGCTCATGGCCCCAGTACCCCATCTGCAGTGCCACTGCACTGCCCTCTAGTTCACTGCACAATTACTCTCACTGTAAGGAACATTCTCCTATGGCTTGAGATTTTCCTGTTTCAGCTTCAGGCCAATGAACCTTGTCTGTCTTTCTTCTGAGAATGCGGGCAATTCCCTTCTTTCATTTACACTATTATCTCTGCAATTATTTATAGTCTGCAAACCTCCCGAGTCCTCCATTTAACACAGTTCTTTCAGTGTCTTTTTCTGCAGTCTTACTTTTCTGTCGTCATCCATTGCTGGCTTTGTATCATCTCTATTTTTAATAACTGTTACGATTTGGGGTCTTGGGTGAATTCACCATTCTAACTGTAGGAAAATCACAGCTGTGTGAATCAGAGACTCATTATTTTAATACTACTACTTGAGAAAAGGTAGTGTGTTTATGTGACAGTGAGACTCAAAAAGCACAGGTAACCTCATTTTCTAATGGCAAATCACACATCCTAAACTTGGCAGTGTAGAAACAAAGCTCTGAGAATTCTCAGAATGACTGCCCAAAATAAGGTAATTTCCTTCAACTATATGGTAAGAAATACAAGCAGGTCTTTGCTAAATTAATAAATAGTAATGAGAGCATCAGTGTAAAAGCAGGATCTCATAATAGAAATTATTAACAAAACCTTTTCTGTAGGTGATAATGATTACCTTTTACAAAAAATCAATATAAATTTAAAATTGGAATAGTGGCATGTATTTACCTGAAAATAAGCCAAGAGTCCCAATAATATTAATAACAATTGGGAAAAACAGGGACAGCATTTATTCTACAAAGTGGTTGATGTATTTTAATTTTTTTCTAAGCTTTCATTTTTGAAAAAAAAGAAACAAAAATCTGGCAAGGTACTGACTGCTGTTCTGAGGCTTGAACCCCTAGCCACTATTTCTACTGTATTAACTACTAAATTACTTGATCCCCTGCCAAGCATTGATAAGTATACCCCCTGGAAGTGCCTTCTGACACTGGGGGACCTTTTTGCCTTCATTTTACTTTGCAAAGAGGCATCAAAAAACTGCACAAGAACATTAGAAAAAGACTTCTACAAAGCCAAGCCATAAACTGAATCTGGATATCCTGGCCTGCTGTTCAGTATCTTCACAGCAATGTTCTTAGAAAAAAAAGCAGAGAAGTGGTACCTTCTGGTTACATCTGGTGCTACAGTTAACTGCTGTTGAAAAGTCTAAAGAATCACTTGTTATATGCAAACAAGATTTATCTTCATGTAATAGGACATGCTATGCTGTACTGGCACTGAAACTAACTGCAGAGATCATGATAAAATGGATCTCCAAGGAGTAATACAGACATGATAAAATTGCAACCATGACAAAAGCACAGCTTTGAAAGGATACTTACCTATATTTTAAAGAATTTGAGTAAAATGAAATAATGTTTACGACTGTGCAGTAGTTTTGCCTACTAATGATGTGACAGACTTCAGGAAAAAAAAAAAGATAAGAATCTTTCTGGAACAGAAAGATTCTAATGGGATAGAGCTGGAGTCTGATACGGGCTACCAGACGGGACTGCAGGCACAGCTCTACAGTGTTACATGGGGGAAAGATATGTCAGGACCTTGTATTTTTACTTGAACTTTCCATAGGCAGAAAAATATTACTGAATGCTGTCAGTTCAGCCTACTTCAGCACATGAATGATGGGTGCATCTTCACCAGGTAGCTAAAAAACCAACACTACTGTAATTGTGGGGTTTTTTTCCTATTAGGTTTTCCACATCAGAGCTGGTAAAATATGATTTGAATGATCACCAGCCAACTCACTTTAAATCAAATTAATTAAGTTCTTTATTGTAAAAGATCAAATTTTAAAAATCTGAGAGGACCAGAGTGTTCAAGAGTTTGCAATTCCTTCAAATGATCCATCTTTAAACGTATTAATAAATTAAAAAAGGAAGTCCATCACACACATACTGAATATGATACTGAATATAATCAAAGATCCTCTAAATACAGCTCTGTAATTAAAATAAGACTTGATTCACTTTTCAACAGAACAATGACAATGCCATCAAGCGTAGGATGGTTAAAGGAAAAAAGGGAATTAGTACAAGTGAAGGAGAGCTGAAACTCCAAAGATCCTGTGGTGGCAAAGACAGTCTCTATCCTAAGATGTGCTTTGGAAGAACAAAATGAACATTGTTTATATTTAAGGAAGAAAACAGGAGAAGTGTCTCCAAGTGGTCAGCCAGGCATATTCTCAACTTCAATAATATACTAAGTTTTAGAACAAACACAGATCAGAAAACTTCATCAACTTGTGTGCTTGGAAAGTGGGAGAAAGCAACTGGGATTTAACAGAATTTGATTGCACCGAACTAACTTCACTCTTTCTTTCAATAAGTCATCTGAATTTTTCAACTGATTAGCTAGATCAAGTCAACATGTCACTCAGTAATGAACTTATACGAGATGAACATAGTAAACTATTAGTTAAGCATCAAAGGTGGGCAATTTGTAAAAGAGTTGCTAGATGGAGTAACATATATAGCTTATAAGGTGTATGAGCAGCAATGGTGAAAAGAACACTTCAGGATAAAGGAGTTTTCTAAGAGGTGATCCACCATGGGACCTATCAAATAGTATTATCAGCAATCTTAAATATCATCACCAACAGTCTAGAAATTAGGAGGTAAACAAAATTAAGGACATGAAGTTGGACACTTTAACAGACATAGAACCAACTAAACTAAACAACAGAACTAAACAACAGAAATTGTATAAATGTCTCTGAATGGCCACACAGAAATGTTCATTTCCCCCCTCTGATTATAAAGGCACACTTGCTCCTCAAGATAAATACTTAGGGTAGATGGAAATGTACACCAGAGATGACAACACCATCTGATGCAGCCAGAGGGAGAGCACAATATATCTATCACTCAAGGTACTTCCAGCAAGGTAGATGATCAGTGTCAGCTTAATGTCAGCACAGATTTAAAAAAAGTCCTCCTGGGGAGCTCTTTGAGCCCTGGAGCACCACCTACCTTTCTGTTCAGTCAAGCCCCAGGAAAGGTGGATTCAAGCTGGGAGAGGGCCTGATGATCCCATTCACAACGGTTAGAAGAATGGTCTCTCAACAGTGAAGAGCCTAAAAGAGTCTTGGCTAGCTTAGCTTGGAAAAGAGAGAGCAAGAGAGGACAGAGAAGAATGTCAGACACAGTCACTGAACGTAAACCTCAGTCTCAGAAGCAACAGGAACAAAACTAACAGAAAAAAGAAATTCTGTGTGTAAATTAGAAGGAAACTGAGTAAATGCAAAAACAAGACATCAGGGTACTCTTGGTAAGATTTACAGTAAATGTCTCATTGTAAGCAAAAAATAATCAAGAAACCCTCCTTTTCCCTTTGAAATCAGTTGTAACAAGGAAACAACTGACCTTAAAAGGATAGAATATACTTATATCTATCCTACCTGGGTATGTCCTAAGATAGCCCAGGCCTAAGAAAGCTGATTTTCAACCTGCAGAATTAAAGTCTATGGAGTCTGTGTACTGCTATAGGCAGACACGTTTTATTATACACATTATAGTACTAAAATAGATTCAGAAGCTGTATTTCATGGCATCATTTAATTTCACAGAAGCAATTTCCTTGTAAGAAAAATCTAACAATATCTCAATATGCAGAACAAAAGTATCTTTCAGATAGATGCAAAGGCTTCAGTACTGATCAGTTTCAATGTAAGTTAAAATGTAAGGGGAGTGCTGTTACATTGCACTTCCTCAGTTTGTAAATCTGTCTACCACTTCTTGGCAAACACCACCTGCAGCAGAGACAAGCTTGACCATTTGCCTGTCGAATATTACACCCCTTCCCTAACAAGAGTATCCAAAAAAAGATTGTGAAACTTAAACATATGGGGAAGAGGAAGGGCTAATGAACGAAAATGGCAAAGAGTTTACTACAACACCCTTAGTGATGAAAAATGATATTTGCATTTAAAATGTGAGTAGGCAATGCAGAGTACAACAACAAATCATTTTTGCAAGAATTATGGGACATAGAAAATACAATCTACTGTTAAGTCCAAATAACTGATGAGCCCAGGGCAGTTCTCTCACCATGAGCTTAGGTTGTTCTTTTTTTTAATCAGCAAGTCCCACAGTCTACTTGCACAGAACAGTGAGAATTTCCCCAGTGTGGCTCTCTGCTGCTTATCCTCACCACAGAGGTACACACAGGTCTTCTGCAATACCTGTTACCTTTTGGGTGAACCAAGAACACATTCCAGGATTTCTGCATCCAGGATAATACACTGTATTCTGTTTTCACATTATCCTCCAAATCTAAATGCTCCAAAATAAAGCAAGAGCATCATGGCCCACTCCAAGCTTGCCAGCAATGTCTTGCTCCCCCTTCTATTTTCTATGCTCTGCAGGCACAACACCACAAATCAGAAGTTTTAACCCACTTAATTAATCACATTTCTTGTTTTTAACGTACACCACATCATTTTTCTTAGTAAAGAAGAAAACAAACTATCTTCTTCTATCCTTCTAATCCCTAATTAGAAGGGACCAAACTAATATCCATCTCCACTGCAGAGTTTTTTTGGAACACAGATGTCAGATTTACCATGTGCATGCACATGTACTTCCACAAAGGGGAACATATAGACTGTTATACAGTGTACAGGAAAGAAAAACAAACTTCAAATTCCTCTTTTTCCCCTGGAAAACTTTACAAACATGCACTTCTGGTGGGATTTTATTACATATTCATTCTACCAGGTTTTCTCAAAGGAAAATCTGATCAGAATATACTCCAGCTTACATGTAATAAATCTTGCAGTATCAGCAAGAGCAAGTTTTATTTGGTTTATTACCAAGCATACAGAATTGGAGTCACATGAGGGCATGATAGTCTAAAAAGTTCCTCATTTCTGAAGATAAATATAACAGGTTTTGCAGAGCTGTGGAACTGGTAAGGGTATATTTTGAAGCCACATCCTATGCCACATCTAAAAGAAATGGAGGTGCTTTTTTCACGACCAAAGTTTTACCACATATTACTGAAAAAAAACCCAAAAAACCAAAAAAAAACCCCCAAAAAACCCCCAAAAAAACCAAACAAAAAAACCAACCAAAAAAAAAAAAACCAAAAAAAAAAAAACCAAAAAAAAAACAAAACAAAAACAAAAACAAAAAAAAAAAAAAAAAAAAAAAAAAAAAAAAAAAACAACAAAACACCAAACCAAAAAAGCATAATGGAAATCCTGATTCCAAAGCATGACTTAAAATTCTCTCACTTCCAGGCTTACACACTGCACAGTACCACTAATGAAATGTGAACTTGTGTTTTGGAAACAAATTAAATGCTTCCAAGGCTCTGTTCCTAACATAACACAGCTATTATGAAGACTTCTAATACTGCAACACTAAGAAAAATGCATTTGTGCTTGTATCACACATGCTCACAAACAGGGGAGCCCCATTAATAAGTGACCATGCAAAGAAAACTGACCAGTTTGTAGCACAGAGGAGCAAATCCTGTCCTCACAGAAATCAGCAGCAAATTCCAATTGGTGTTGATACTGGGAATTGTATCCATTGTTTTAGCCATTGTGAAGAATACAGCCAAAAGAAATGAGTATTTTATAGCCTCCTTCAGAGATGAACTTTACGTTTCTTGGACCACTAACAATTTAAAAAAAAATCAAAGTGGATTAAAATCACCAGTGAAACTTAAAGTTCTGCCTTGTCTTTACACCTCAGATGATGATGGTGGATAAAGGAGACTTTTCTGTGAGTCCTGATTCACACCTAGATACCCTGAAGAACACAGGAATGGTGCATTTTTATTGGAAAGTTGTGTTTCTTTGTTCCCCTTCTTTTTGTGTAAAGCTGGAGACAGAACACAGAACATGGACATGAGCAGGACTTTTTAAGAGTATAAACTTTCACACAGTTTGCAGAGAAGCCTTCAAAAAAGAAAAAATAGGCCAATTTATCCCTCAGATACAGACATGCAATCACACAAATCAGGATTCATGCACATACCTATTTTAAATTATTCCCAAAGGATGCATTCTCTCTCTCTCTCTCTCTTTCTCTCTCTCTCTCTCTCTCTCTCTCTCTCTCATCCTCTGCACAACTCCTGTGAAGTCAGTAACACATATCTTGGCTCTGCAGGTCCAAAATACAGCCATGAACACACCTCCTTCATTTACTGTAAGTTCAGGCATGCGCCCTCATAAGCAGTTCATGTCTTTAACACCAGCACACCACGAAGAAAATATTTCTGCAGCTGATCCTAACGCAGGGTGTTATCCCATAATACATAGTTGCTGCTTTTTCTACCCATGAGGCCTTCCTTCTCTTTATTAGATTAGGCTGAATACTTGTAGACACATCCTCACTTCGTGTCTTTCACCAGAGGAGCCGAAGGCAAAAGTCCCACTGATTTAAGACCCGAGGCTGAATTAGTAATCCCAGTGCTTCAGGAATTCATTTAGAAATGGAAGCTATATGGTCTTTAAGGCAAAAAGAGAAAGGAACAAAACACACTGAATTCATGTTATGTATACTCCAGAAGGTCCTTTTTTGTTCTTTATTTTTTCTTGTAAGTTGACTTTACACTCTATAACCAACAGAGTAAATTAATTATCCCGAAGGATCCAAACCAAAGGATGGGACCACTAATCCTTTTTTTTCCTTAAGTCCAAATGCATTGACCAGTGAACTGATGCTGGAAAAGTCTCAGGGAGCCAATGTCTGCCACAATTCCCAAAAGGAAAGGTAATACGATGCCTTTTCTTGCTGCGTCATATTTTAAGGTGAAGGCAATGCCTAAGTGGTTTGCTTAGCTTCTTGGCAGTACTTTCCAGCTCTTTCAAGGGAACATCACATATTCAAGAATATTCACCAGTTATGGCCAGAAAAGAGGCTGGAGACTTTGCTAAAAACAATTAGCAGTAATAAAACAATTATGTATAGCATTTAATACCATATACCACCTGACTATGGCTTAACTGAGGTGGCAATGCCAGGTTTCCCTTCACACTCCCTCTCTGTACTGAGGAAGTCTGCAGCCTCCTGACTTCCCCCAAACTGAAGAAGTTTAACTCAAACACACACCGCAAAAAAAAACAAAAAAACCACAAAGACTGCAGGTCACTAATGGGAACAAAGTAAATGTTAATGCATTTTCCCAGACAAAATGAATAAAGGAGTTACAGTAACAAGAGCCAGTTCACATTCCCTACAAAATTCAGCACCCTTCCTAAACCTTAGGCCATCCTGGGTGCTTTGCTCCTACATTATCGCTAGCACAGCAGGGCTGCTATTCCCCCATGTATGTGTATTTTCAACAGACAGAAACTCACAATTTTATTTTATTCTCCTGTACAGATATATTCTGGCTTGAATCCTTGCATGAACAAGTGACTCTCCATTCTACACACTGCAGACCCCTCAGATACCTTCCCATTCCCAGATGACACAAGCCTTTGAAAGACTACAGCTGCTGCAAAGGCATGAAACCTCAGTGCAGATGGCTCCCATCCTGCAGACCATCTCACAGCATCCAGCAGGACTCCTGCCCCTGTCTTGAACAGAGTTCCTGCAAGGATGGTGCTGAGGATGGAGAAAACATTTCTGTCTGAGATCCCTCTATGGAGATTCCACCAAAGCCTGTGGATTGTAAGATTCGTAAATTACTCACGCACTTTAATGCAGCTGAAATTGTAAAAAATACTTTATACCAAGTTCTGCTTTGGAGACCAAACCCTGGGGTGTAGAAAGAGCTAGGTACATCCCAGATAGGAAGCTGGACCCCCATGACAAAGCCAGGTGCAGATGCTCGTGGAGCAGCCATAATGCAGGGCACAAAGAACAATTTTTCTCCCTCCAGTATACCCGTATCTTCCAAAGGAAAACAAGGAAGGCCATCAGCTACCAGGATACACCAAGGTATGTCCAGCTCTGTATTTCTGCATGTCTGGAGTCTTCTTGTGTATTGCTGCACTCAGGATTATGGCTTATAAAATATTTCTGTAATGACAGCAGGACACTTATGAAAGTGATGTTCAGCTCAAAGCACAGCAGACCACGCAGCAGTGAGCACTGAAGGCAGTACGTTGCGCTGAAGATCTGCAAGGAGAATTATGTTTTCAACACACTACTGAAACTAAGCCACTTTCTTGAGGGCCCCAGTCAACCCCTGTGTACACAAAAGATTTTTCTTGCTTGAAGCAGCATATGTGTGCAAGAACAAGGCTGCAGCATCTAATGCCATGCACCAGGCAGGCTGGGAAAGCAGTCTTTGGCCCTGAGGCCATGAGGTGGAAGGGCTGTAGGAAGGCAAACGCTAGGAACTGCTCTCTGTGAGAAATACAATCCCCAGGTGTATTTCAGCTACACGAAACCAAATCTTGACTTTTTAAACACGCCTCTGACACACCAACTATTTGCCCATTTGGATGACATGTACAGTCACTCATAACATGAACTGCAAGAGATAATCCACTCCAGAGTTATTCATGCAGTAGTATGGTTTGTCTTTAGTGTAGTTCACGATACAACTGGATGTGAATCAAAAGGAGCTTCACTCTGCAAATAACATACAAAGAAATATGTTATGACATTGAGGAAACATGGAAATTCAAGGATGCTCGCTTCACTGGAGGAATCATTCATGTTACTGGAAAAGACTTAAAGTATCAGGCTAATAAATCAAGGCTTCATTTCCAAGGGAAGAAACAGCAACCAGCTTTTTCGTCATTTTTGGATGGAGCTGCTTGCTGAGGTTTATATCTGCACAACAGTATTAAAAGCACAGCACACAGTATCACCATAAACCAGCGAGTCCACAAAAATACATTTAAAAAAAAAAAAAAAAAGAGGCAGAATATCTTAGAAAGCACAATTTCGAATTCTAAGAGTGTCGCGTACAAACGCAACTTTGCATTTTATCAGCCCTTCCTTCCCACCTACATTTCACCGAGACATAACTGGACGTATTAAACGCAACGAAAAGCGGCACGAAACTGCCCCATTCTCCTCCTCAAATAAAAGGTTAAGCCTGCAATTACACACAGCGTTTTGCAAAATCACTAATTAACCACGATCCCCCTCCATCGGGTTACGCAGAAGGACTGCTTTTTCCTCCTCCAGAGCCGCGCCTGCTTCCTTTTAAATCAAGTTCCGCTACAGAGAGGGAGGGAAAAAAAACCCGCACAAACACGCCAGCATGTGCGCATGGGGCGGCGGGCACCGCGTGCAAGAAAACACTTTGGGCGGCAGCCGGGGCGCAGCGCGGCTCTCGGCACGCCCGGACCGGGGGAGCCGCATCCCCCCTCCCCGGCCGGGGGGGACAACGCAGGGGAAACAAAGCCACCGCTGCCGCCGAGCCTCCCGACCCTCTCCCGCCGGGACTGCCCGGTGCGCGGTCTGGCAGCAGGGTCGCACCGTGCCCGTCCCCGCCCTGCGGAAGGAGGGCCGGGCTGGGCTGGGCTGGGTTGGGCTGGGGTGGGGTGGGGGGGCACGGGGGGCTCTCTGCCCGCAGCACCGCACCGCACCGCTCCGCGCCGCCGCAGCGCCACTCACCGCGCCGCCCGTGCCCCGCCGAGCCGCGCCGAGCGGTGTGCGGGGAGCGCCGCGGCGGCCGCAGGTGCCGCGGAGGAGGTAGCGGGGGCGGGCGGCGCTGGAGAGCCAACCGGGGCCCGGCGCGGCGCCGTGAGTCACCAGCGGGCGCGCAGGGCGGCCGGGCGGCTGACTATAAGAGCGCCGCGGGGACGGCCTCCCCCCCCCGTGCATGTCTCCGGCTGCCGCCTCTGCTCCTCGGCTCTCCGCCCGCAGCCCTTGCCTGCCCGCGCACCCTGTCCCCGGCGCGGCGATGCGGCTGGACCGGCAGCGCGGAGACTCGGGCGCCTCGGCCGACAGAGGCGGCGCGGGGCGGCGGGCGGTCCCGCGGTGCTGGGCGCTGCTGCTGCTGCTCGCCCTCGGCTGCCTGCGCGCCGCCGCCGACGGTGAGTGCGGGGCCGGGGGAGCGGGCCGGGGCAGCTCCCGCCGCGGGGGTTTCGTCTCTCTCTCTCCCACCGCCCTTCCCTTTTGCCTCGCTCTCGTTATTTTTTTTTTTTTTTCTCTCGCTCTTTCGGGCTGCCTGCCCGCTGCCCCCGGGGGGGAGCGGGGCGGGCCCGGGCTCCCGGGTGAGCAGGGGGGCGCTGCCGCCGCGCCGGCCCCGCCGCCCCTCATGCCGGGCGAGGCGCCGCCTTCCCCCCGGGGCCCCGGGCGGCGGGACCGGTGAGGGGGGACCGAGCCCCGGGAGCCACCCGCCTGCTGCGGGAGGGGCCCGGCTTCCCCGTCGATGCTAAGGGGCAGGGTCTGAGGGGCCGGGGCTAACGCCAGAGGGTCGGGGAGGATTGGGGCTCTGTTGTGGAGGGGGGAAAGAGGCGCGCTCGGCAGGCTGGCGGCGTTAAGGTGCTGTCAAACTGCGGTGCAACTTAGGCTTTGTGTTACCCGGCGGTGTTGGCGTGGCTCTAGTTCAGGGTCCCGGGTAACCACCGTGAGGGATCTCCATCTGGTGGCAAGGCGGAGTGCTGCCGGCGCCGGGTCCCTGCTCCCGGGGCTGGGCGCTCGCCAGTGGCGCTGCTCGGGGCCGGCTCCAGGGCTGCCTCCCGCCCGTAGAAGCTGTTGCCCCTTATCGGCAGGGGTCCTGCACGCTGAGCCGGTTGGATGGTCGTTTGAAACATATTTTACTCTTACTGGAGGTAGTAATCATTTGGCTGACTCCCTTCTTCCTTGAGAAGCTGAGCTCCAGCCTGCTCTCCCAGGTGGGAGGTGGGCTGTTGAGGTCTGCGCTGTCGAATGGCTCTTAAATCTCCTGACTAGGTTGTCCTAAGGGAGGCCTAAGTGATCTTGGCCGTCTTGCCTATAACAGGAACCAGGTATGTCGGGTAGAGCCCTTGCTAGCACATTGTTGTACCCAGTCCTCATACAAAGAGAGAAAGGAGAAATGTCTGCCTAGTCACCTCTCATCTCTCCCGGTCATGTAGGTTGCTCCCTAGTCGGCAGCAGACATGGTTAAACAGCTGTAGAATGAAGGGCCAAGCTGGCTGGCACTGAAACAGCTACTATGCTGTACTCAGAAATCATCACGAGAGGTAGACAGTGGAGGGTAATTAGCAGGCTGGCTGACCAAGTTATCCTGATTGTTCCTTCAATTTGAGTTAGTGGCCCCATCAGCCCTCTTCTGCTAGTACTTGCAATTGCCAGGGTCTGGGAAAAGTCTAAGCTAGTTCCTATATGAGCTCTCGCAAGGTTTCCCAATCACGGTTGGAAGCTTTTCTGGGACTTGGTGTCAGATGACAGTACACAAGTGTCACATGTTTGAAGCTGCCCAGACAAGTAATCTGGCAACATGCTTAAGGGGCTGAGACTAATAGTGATAGCAGAGATATGGAGAGAGGTAGTTTAACTTGGGTAGGCAGTGTAACTCTGCTCCTTCACCCTACACCCATTGCTGCTTATAAGCCAACTTCTAGTAAGTAGTTACCTGGGGAACAGTAAAATAATGTGTGTTAGCAGTCACAGGCTGTGATGTTACTGGTTCTCAGCATTTTTCAGCCTAAGCTGTAGTCCAAGGAAGAGAAGATGTGTGAAGGTGCTTCTGCTGTATGAAGAGCACATAAAGAGAAGCTTTGAATTAGTAGCTAGTTGATAGTGATCCAAAAAGCATTAGGTGTCTAGTGACTGGGGCTGCAGCTGAGGTATGACTCCATTGCTTCAAATAGCAGTGGATCAGACTGGTAGTATCTAACTAAATGGTTACCTGGCATTGTAGAACAGTTCTTGGTGTAAGACAGGGGATCAGAGTTACTTGCTGTAACTAACCATCTTAACTGGAACTCATTTCGAGTGGCTGCTGGAGTCTCACAAACATCTTCAGGAGCAGTAGCTGACCTTTACCTTTGTGCACCTGGGTGCGTGTTAGTCCTTCTCAATTTTTTTCACTTGTTTGTGGGCTAAAAGTAGTTGCTCTGACATTTCACATGGTATCAGCTGCAGAGGCAATGATATCTTCTTGGAATGGCTTGTGTTGTTAGGATTGTAATTATGAAGTTATAGCTGTCACTCCGAGCTCAGCTATGGTTCCTGTTAGCCTTGTGTGTAACTTCCCTGTGTAGCATTTGGTCAAAATGGTGTTACGTTTGTAAGTCACAATGTACTAGGCAGCCTTAGCAAGCCTTTTCTCGTTATTCTACCTCGAAATAGAGTAACTGAGGACCATGGAGTTATTTTGGGATCTCCTTAGTGGCAGGCTTAGTCTAATATCTCTGTATGCTATTTTGGGAAAGGTTGACTGTTCACACTCTGAATGCCTAGATGAGAAAGTCCCGAAACTAGCAGGAGTTAGTTGTTGCATATGTAGCAGTACAATAAAACCTGAAATATGTGACCAGGGCTCACAACTCTAACCTTCTTTTAGAGGTTGCTGGACAATAAGGTATCAGGCTTAGAGCAGGCTTCTAATTGTGGCATCTACTCCCACTCTTAGGTGGCTGGGGTGTCCTGTCTAGCACAAGGCAAGCTAATTGGTTGACAGCTCATGACCAAGTAGTAGTAGTAGTAGCTTTACAAAACCAGGTTGTTAGAAAGCACATGCTGGTGTAATTCCCAATCAGAAAAGGAAACAGTATACACAGGAGCCCGTGTTCTGATTTTTGGTACTTTGTGGACACAGTTCCCATGAAAAAAAAAAGTTGTTAACTTTGTTCTAACAGCTGGGTTGCTGCTTTACTCCTCCAGTAAGGCTACTAAAACATTAGCAGAACACAGTAAGATGCTGTTTCACATCTTTAATCGTGGATTTACACGAGACATTCAGCAGATAGAATTGCTCATGTTGTTCTTGCTTGTACTGCCCAGCATGTGTGAGTACCTCACGTGTGATGGCTAGCCAATATAATGTAAAATGGCTGAGTACCTCCCTTCTGCACGGAAACTGCCTTGCATGTCATACAGAGAGGATGTAAAATAGCAAATAATACTCTACTAAAATTTGATGCCCTTTGAGCTCTGTTAATGCCAGGAGAAAGCACCCTCACTAAGTGATGCAATAAACCAAGAAAGATCAGGAATCTTGCATCGTGCTGTAGGCATGTGCAGCCAATACTGATGCACAATCTTACACACTTGCCTGCGTGCATTAAGTGGAACAGCTCTGGCTTAGCTGCTGAAGATGCAGGCTGCTGCTTTTAGTGACAGTTATAACAGGAGCTTCCAAGACAAGGCACGTTCCCTTGAGGGATGGGGTCATACAGTCGTGGAGCTGAAGATGCTCTGGAAAATGCACTCTAAGGATCTTGCAGAAAGCAGTACCTTACACAAGCATACTAACAAATCAAGACTTACCAGTTCTGAGACAAGGGACTTGATTCCAGAAGGAAGTGATAGATGGCTCTGCTCTTTTAGCATCACACTTCTTTTGGTGTATGCCAATGAATGTCTCTGGGTGCCCCTGTTTGAAGAGTAACATAAAGCATGAAAACTTGCTCAGCTACAAAGCAGTTATCTAAGCTACCTTTGCAGATGTCTTGGGGATTCTGCTGTAATATGTTAGCAGCAGAGCATTGAAATGCTAATCCAGGTTGACATTAATCAAATTTAAACTCAGTTTGCTTAAAGTTTGAAGAGTTTTGAGAATGTGTGAGACAGCAGAAGTAATTGTGGGTACATTTTTTCAGGCTTGACCCTGTCTTGAAGAGGAAAACAGTAAAAATAACACTGAGACTGTTTGCTGCTGTTTGGCAGGTGGATGGTTATGGTGCTTAAATTCTGCACTTGTACTGTGAAGGAAAGCTTTTGGCTCTACTTTCATGATTGAATAAGGTGATTGCAAAGATTTGGAGCTCAGATCTGGTTTCATGTTGATATGCTCTTCATTAGGCTGGGTAGCTGCTTGATCAGTGGGGAAAGTGAGAAAGTATTGCTTAACAGTATGGAGGCTTAGGTTCCCTTTTTCATTGAAGGCGCCAGAGCAATATGTGAAGAATCCCAATTTGCATGTGGTAATGGGCGTTGTATTCCTCAAATCTGGAAATGTGATGGTGATGAAGACTGTTCTGATGGCAGTGATGAGAGTGCTTGTGGTAAGTAATCAAAATAATACCTCTGTAGTAGTACTTGCTAGATGGAAGTGGGGACTTAATAGTGGATAGCTGGAGAGATGCTTATCCTGTCCAGCACTTCTGGCAGTCAGAATACAAAGATAAATGCCTTAGAATAACCCCTTTTGATTCCTTGTATCCATCTGAGGCAATTGAATTTTCTTGAGTGTTATCTAACTCTCCTGAAATTGGCAACTGAGACAAAGCTTGTGACCAAAATTCTTCACTTGTGAGAGTGATGACTGACAGGAACAGACTATAAGCCTGTTCTCAGTTGTTTCTTGAATACATAATAGAAAATCTTTGCTATTAGTACTCTGCTGTTGGCTATTCCACTGTTAAAAGCCCTGTTTGATATGTGAAAGTGATTCTGCAGTGGCTCCTATAAACATTAAGTCTAGCTTTGGCTGCCAACCCTTGCTTTAAGCAGACATAGAAGGCAAGATAGATGACTAGATTTACTTGGAGACCAGGCAAAGCATACTCTGTATCCATCACTGGTGTGGTTGAACTACTGGTCTCCTCAAGCAGACCTAAACTATTACCCTAGAGTTACATAGTACCATGCTTCTGTAATGACAAATCAAATGCCTTGACTATAAACTCAGAGTTCAAAACCTAAATATTAATATCAGTAGACCTTATGTTAACTCAAGTCTGTTCAAAGCAGCAGCTAAAATAGACTAACCTGCTTAGTCTCCTTAGCAATAGTGGTCCTTCAGTGCCTGATTAGATGAATATAAATGTTTCTCCATGCACAGAATGACTTTGTGGGAAGTGTTCAACAGCACTGTTTACTAGGTTGGTGGGGACGGGCACCAGGCATCCACAAAACAAGGATGTTGAATAACTTCCTAGGGCAGTGAAGGGTTAGCAATAAATGAGCTGAGCTCTGGTGCCTAAACAAGTGCCCCTTTCTCCCTTGCAGTGAAGAAGACATGTGCCGAATCTGATTTTGTGTGCCTCAGTGGTCAGTGTGTGCCTAACAGATGGCAGTGTGATGGGGATCCAGACTGTGAGGATGCGTCTGATGAGAGTTCCGAACTGTGCCGTAAGTGAACCTGGCACGCTGCTGCAGCCAAGCCTGTGGGGAGGAGCTTCTTGACCTCTTGCCTGCTTGCAGTCTGGCTCTCCTCCTGAAGCAGGGATGGATTTCTCCTGGGGAGCATCCTCCTAAGTGCTTGGCCTGGTCAGGGTCTTGAGACTTCTTACTGCTTAAAACAATGAGTGGACACTCTTGCCCTTGTACTGGCAAGAGATGGCAAGTACCAGGTTTTAGTCACAGTCAGAAGCAGCAGGTAGAACGTGGCAGGCCTGACCATCACTGTGGCTTGTCCACCAAGTGATTGCTGTTGTCCAAACCAGCCACTCTGAAGTGCAGTCCCACTACTACCAGAGCTAATGTAGGGACTGAGTACCTGACTAACATGTCTCTGCAGTAGTGCAGAGGCTTGACTGCGAGGTCTCAGGATTGGCAACTCTGGTCTGAAGTATCATAACTCATCAGGTAATATAGATCCAGGAAGTGTCATTTTCCTCTATTAATAGAATCCACAGTGGGGAATAGCACAGCTCCAAGTCCTAGTGCACTTGGCATTACTCCTCCCTAGTACTGTTTGCTGTAGCTCGAGCTGCTACAGGGTAATTGGCATGCAATCACAAAACTACCACTACAAAGTTACCCTTAAAATACTGATCTCTAAGGAACTGGAAACACCTTTGTTAATTGAACACTACAGAATAGTTTAGCCTTTTCCATCAATTTATACAGATGTTGGCATGTAAATAACTGCAACTTTGTCCAGACCTTAAGCCTTTCAGTCAATTTGCAGCACAAATGCTGAAACCCAAGATAAGTAGCTCTTAGATTGAATTTAAACTTTTTTTTTTTTTTCAATAGATACAAGAACATGCCGGGTAAATGAAATCAGCTGTGGTCCTCAGTCAACTCAGTGTATCCCAGTGTCCTGGAAATGTGATGGTGAAAAAGACTGTGACAGTGAAGAAGATGAACAGAATTGTGGTAAGGAGAGAAATGGTGGCTGCATAACTCTGTTTGAAATTGACTTGTCTGGAAAGGAGCTAGCTGGGCAGTACACCTGGGAAGATAAATTTTGATAGTATCAATATCTCTCCTACATTCATCTTGTTTTGCAGCCACTTAAAGCAAACTTTTTCTAACACTCCTCTATGCTGCTAAGTTAAGAGCTACAATAATGTAAGCTTCTTAATGTGTGTCTTTCTTCTCTGCTAATTTTGGCAGTAGCCACAGGTAGGCTTAGTCACCTGGCAAGCCAGCTGTCAGAACTTGTTCTCTGTAGAGTTTCTGAAATTGCTGCTTACATTAACAAATTGTCTCCTAAAAGTGTAGTAAGGGCATAGCTGATTTACGTTATAGCCCTATCCTGAAATATCTGTGAAGCTGGGTTTCTGGTGTTTGGGTGGCAAGTTCAGGCTGGTACACGTACCGAGCTGCCACTGCAGCATTAGCGTGCAGCATTCCTGGCTTATTCAAAAGAATTTGCATACATATGAGTTTTCTGAGGTGTCCTGAAATGTGTTTGCTGCAACCAAAGCCACAGGGCTGGCTTCCATCGGAACTACCTAACCTGGATGGCGGGGTTACACAGATCTCCAGACTTCTGCTATGTGTCTGTGGAGCTGCCATCTTAGTCAGCAAACTAATGCCTTAATCTACAAGTAAATCTACAGACAGTGTTTCTAATGAAGCTGATAAAACTATGAGCCTAGGCCTATTGAGCTGTTAGCTACATTGCTATTAAACCAGCGTAATTTGTACTGACATAAATTGCATGGGTGTGCTTAACCATGGGATCAACTCAGGCAATGTCTTGGTTTGTTATTGCCACTGGTCCAGGTAAATGTGCCACTGCTGTCCTGGGGACTAGCACAAAGCATTTCAAACTACAGTACATGCTGACCATCAGACTACCTTAATCTTAGTCTGTACTCCTGAGTTTGCAATTCTCTTACCTTCTGTCTTTTGTTCACAGGGTAAGACCCTGTTTTCTGAAAGACTTGCAGTCTGAAGAGCAGGACAGCCTAGCTACTTCAGAAGGTTATTTTCACTCAGTAGTTCAAATGTGGTGCCTGTCACTTAAAATGCCCAGTGGCAAGGAGGATGGTCTATGGAACCCAAGTGTCCTCCTGTAGGTGGTCATTTGGGCTTCCCTTTTACCTTACATAGGATGCTGATCTTCTGTCAACTCACAGCTGCAAAACAAAATACCTTCACACAGAAGTCAGCCTTCTTGTGGTGATGTACTGATCTCTTTTACTCCCGTTATCCCAGGCAATGTGACCTGTAGTCCAGCAGACTTCACATGCAGCAGTGGGCAATGTATTTCCAAGAGCTTTGTCTGCAATGGCCAAGATGACTGCAGTGATGGTAGTGATGAGCTGGAGTGTGCACCTCCTACCTGTGGAGTTCATGAGTTCCAGTGCAAGAGCTCGACTTGCATCCCCCTCAGCTGGGTGTGTGATGATGATGCTGACTGCTCTGACCACTCAGATGAGTCTCTGGAGCAATGTGGCCGCCAGCCTGCCCCTTCTGTCAAGTGCTCTGCCAGCGAGGTGCAGTGTGGCTCGGGTGAATGTATCCACAAAAAGTGGCGCTGTGATGGAGATCCCGACTGCAAGGATGGAAGTGATGAGATCAACTGCCGTAAGTTCACTTGGTCCTTCTCTGGGAGGTGCTGCTTGACTCCTCTTTTATCTCCTGCGCTTCAGTAAACCTCAGGAGTAAAAAGTTTGTAAATGGCTGTGTCCTCAGCTTCTCGGACCTGCAGACCAGACCAGTTCAGATGTGAAGATGGGAACTGCATCCATGGGAGTAGGCAATGCAATGGTGTGAGAGATTGTCTGGATGGCACAGATGAAGCAAACTGTAACAATGGTAAGTAACTAAGCAAGAATAAAGTCTTTGCAGAATATGTGTTGAAGCTGGTAGTCACCTCAGTCTTCATTGTGTCAGTTATTCAGTGCTCTGGACCTGGCAAATTCAAGTGCAGAAGTGGAGAATGCATAGATATCAATAAAGTGTGTAACCAGCAGAGAGACTGCAAGGACTGGAGTGATGAGCCCCTCAAGGAGTGTAGTAAGTGAATAAACTCTTGGCACTATGTTGACTACTAGATATATTTGGATATACCCTCTGACTTGTCAGCTGGAATGCCCATTGGCACTTCTTGGAGGCAAGCTTACAACTGAGCCCAGCCTAGTTAATAGGCTAGTTTTATCCTAGCCAGACTAGCTGATAGGATGATTTCTCTCTAGCCAGGAAGGCACTTGAATGCATCAGAAACACTGGAACTTTGGGAGCCTCAATCTTTATTGCTGCCTGCTTGTAACACAGAGAATGTGCTGGTAGCTGAGTGAACATGAATTTGCGGGGGTTTTCTTGCACATGACTTCAAGTGCCAGAACAGTTTATCAGATGTGGCAGGCATTGTTAGAAAATGGATGTGTACCTGGTAAAATGTTCCATGGCTAAGCTGTTAAGACTAAACAGCCATGCCTTCTCAGAAGTGGCCAATTCTCTCTTCTAGACGTCAATGAATGTCTGGTGAACAATGGTGGATGCTCTCATATCTGCAGAGATCTCATTATTGGCTATGAATGTGACTGTCCAGCTGGGTTTGAGCTTCTGGACAGGAGAACCTGTGGAGGCAAGTATCTAGTAGTTTTAACATGGACCCTACTGGTGATGTTGGAGGTGAGCATAAATTAAATTTTTGTTTTTACAGATATTGATGAATGTCAGAACCCTGGTATCTGTAGTCAGATCTGTATCAACCTGAAAGGGGGCTACAAATGTGAGTGTAGCCGTGGCTATCAGATGGATCTTGCTACTGGGGTGTGCAAGGCAGTTGGTAAGTGTTGACATAAGACTTTTATATCCCCACTTTAAAATGAGTCAGCAAGTGATGCAGTGTTTATAGTACTGTGGTTTTTACGCTAGCTGTTGTGGTCTTACTGATCCCTGCCAACACTTTGAATGATGCCATGATACAGCACTTAAAGCTGCCTGACATAAACTGCTTGTGTCTGCTCCCTGAGCAGGAGGATCCTCCCCATCAAGTTGTGGAGGGAGGGAAGGATGAGGTATGGTACAGCCAAGACCTCTGTCAGCATCAGCTACCAAGTGTGGAATGGCAGATACTAAATATGATAACTTTTAAAACTTTTTGTGAAATGAAAGCATGTGACTGAGTACCTAGAAGTACAGATGACTCTTAAACTCTTTTCACAGGGAAAGAACCAAGTCTAATCTTCACCAACCGCCGGGACATCAGGAAGATTGGCCTTGAGAGAAAAGAGTACATTCAGCTTGTAGAGCAGCTAAGAAACTCTATAGCTCTGGATGCTGATATTGCTGAGCAAAAGCTTTACTGGGCAGACTTCAGCCAAAAAGCAATCTTCAGGTAAATCAGCTTAGCTTCTGAACCTAGTGTACTTCCCTAAACCATCCCATGTTTTACCCAAGCTACTTCTCTAGTATCTGGTAATGAAAAATAGATTCCTGAGGTCCTAAAGACAAGGTACAGTTGGTGCAAGTTCCCACAGCTAGCAATTTGTATGCCTATTGCACTTCCAAGTAACTGCTGCTACCTTTGTATAAAAGGCACTCTCTGCAAAGTCCCACACTCATCTTGTGCCTGAAGTCTTGTGCAGTGTTTGCTGAGGTGTGCCAAGGGATAGTATCTGCAGAGGAAGTGGTTGAAAGCAAGTCATTCTTGTCTTCCAGTGCCTCTATTGATACCCGTGATAAAGTTGGAACACACATCAGACTCCTGGACAACATACACAGCCCTGCAGGAATTGCTGTTGACTGGGTTTATAAGAACATCTACTGGTCTGACTCAACTGCAAAGACCATTTCAGTGGCTAGCCTGGATGGCACAAAAAGAAAGGTTTTGTTTCTCTCTGAGCTGAGAGAGCCAGCTTCTATTGCTGTAGATCCTATCTCTGGGTGAGTATTTGTCCAGGTTCTTTTAAAAGAGTGGACCTACCACGTACATGTTCTGATAACTGACTTAGGTAGCCTTTGTTAGTTATTGGTCATAATTAAGAGTGATACTACACAGTACTATAGTGCATCATACAACATAAATTCTGCTTCACAGCTTTATGTACTGGTCAGACTGGGGTGAGCCAGCAAAAATTGAAAAAGCAGGAATGAATGGATTTGACAGACAGCAGCTTGTGACAACAGAAATCCAATGGCCTAATGGAATTGCTCTAGGTATGTTGAACTTGTCTCTGTGCCAGAAGTATTCTGGAGCTTTAGCAATTTTTTTGCTGCAAAAGCCAAGGTCATTCTTCAGAGAACTATTTTCAGCTTCTGAGAAAGGGAAGCTTCTGTTTGCCTGAAGACACTGCAACAGGCATCAGCACTTCTCAGATACTGAAACAGTAACTTTTCTTGAACTACTCTATATTGTAGCTGAGGCACAGGCCATATAGGCATCACTATAGCAGCCCTGGGTGTCCTGGAATGGTAAGAAACTAGGGCAACACTGCCACCATTCTCAAACCTGTGGGCATTTCAACTCTTGCAGCAAGCTTTGGAGGTTTCCTCCATGTGGACACTTAAATATGTTTGGTGTTTTCCCCCTCCTAGATCTTGTAAAAAGCCGCCTGTACTGGCTTGATTCTAAGCTACACATGCTGTCTAGTGTGGACTTGAATGGCCAGGATCGTAGAATTGTGCTGAAATCACATATGTTCCTTCCTCATCCCCTTGCTCTAACCATTTTTGAGGTAAGAATGACTTCCTGTGGTCACTGTCAAAGATCCTCTTCTTGCTGGTACGTGGCAGGCGTGATGGGGCTGGTGGCATCGTGGAGGTAATGGGAATGCAATGACATTGTCTTCTAGGACCGTGTGTTCTGGATTGATGGGGAGAATGAGGCCGTCTATGGTGCCAACAAATTCACTGGAACCGAGTTGGTTACTCTGGTGAACAACCTCAACGATGCACAGGACATCATTGTGTATCATGAACTCGTTCAGCCTTCAGGTAATTTCAGTGCAGTTTATAGTTATGTCAGTGTGTACTTGTAAGAAGCCTGCCCTGCCTGGATGGTGGCAAATGGTACCCCTTCACTCTACAGCTGTCCACTTCTACTTTTGTTTGGAGCTTCTAACACAGTAAGCCCCGTGGTGGTTGGGAGGTCTATCTGCAATTGCTCTTCCTTGGGCAGAGCAGATACAAATCTGTAACCAGCTGAGACTAGTAATTCCACTAAAATAGTTAACGGGCAAATGCTTCTGGAGCATGAAGGCACGCTCTTGTTCACTCCTTAATTGGTGTACCAACAGGTAGGAACTGGTGTGAAGAGAACATGGCAAATGGAGGCTGTAGCTACTTGTGCCTGCCTGCTCCTCAGATAAATGAACATTCTCCAAAGTACACCTGTGCATGTCCTGCTGGGTACTTCTTACAGGAGGATGGTCTGAGATGTACAGGTACTGTAACAGAACTGAGATCTTTCCCAGGATGAATGGGGGAGGAGTAGGGGGGTATTGAACCTGTTAGTGGGAAGGAAATACAGTGGTATAGGCTGGCAGCTTTGCTAAAATTAATCTGATGTAATTAATTTTGGAGGGGAAGATCTTGGGCATTAAGATGGCCCTCAAAGTCTGCAGGTGCTGTCTGAAGTCCACGCTTTGCTTCTGCATCATCATCATCATTTGCAACAAGACCTTGTACCTCCATGGCTTTCTGCAGACAAGCAAGCAAAAGCACAAAACATACTCAGCCTCTTAGAAAACCAGGGTGTAAACTAGCTGTACATACAAATACCCAGTGTTCAAAAGGTGATTGGCTAATGTTGCTGTCCAAGGAAGTCTGTGCCTACTTTTTGGTCCAGATGGACATGCTGCTGTTCTGCTGTTGTCAGCACTGGCTGTGCAGCAAGCTGGCTTTGTCCAGTGGAGTGGAACTAGAGACTCCAAGGTGCCACTGACTGTATTGCGTGTTGGTTCTGACTGCCACAGAGTGCTAAATGCAAGGATGCTGGCCTGCCTTGGCTGCTCTGAAGGGTTTTGCTATGGGCATCAAAGCCTGTACCTAACCAGTAAACTTGTAAAACTAAAATCTCATTCAGAAAACCTTATGTGAGGGGTGGGAGGGCTTATGACTGTTGTGACTTTAGATGCTTGTAATTCATTTCTGAGTAACTGTCTGGCCTTGTTCTTGGAACTACTTTTCATCAAGAGCTCTCTGCTGAGGGCATGCTAGTGAAATAGTTCATGTCAGTGTTTCCAGTAAAGCTAACAACAAGCTGCATGATCATTTTTTTGCCATCTGCTAAACCTTCACTACCATGGCTCTCATAGCAAAGCCATTGCAGAACTTCAGGATTAACTGATCTATAATTAGTTCTTGATCTATAATTAGTTTCAGGTACTGGAACAACTGTGGCTTACACTGAGGCTAAAGATACCAGCACAACAGAAAAATCTCCAACTGTTGGACTAGTTCCTGGAGGTACTGGTCCCAATAACTCACACTGCTAAACATTAGAGAAATTAAATGCAAACTGACCAACTAGCCTACTTGGATGTTTTCTCCTTTGCATGCAAGTAGAGAACACAGGCCAGATCATTTGTGTAGTGTAACAGCTGGAGCATGTGTTAAACAGATTTAGTTCACATAGGACAGTGTGGAACCTGTGGGTTCCATGAAACCCCAGGAGTGCTCAGAGAAGGCAAGCAATAAAAAAAAAAGCTTCCAACTAATACAGGATGAAGCATGTTAGGCTGTTCTAGCAGTGTGCTACTGAGAAGCTGATCAAATAGGAGCTTCTGGGTTTGGGAAATGCTTGCATATGACAATCTGCCAGCCTGTCAGTACACAAGCTCACTGTGTCAAATTCTCATGCAGGATTCAACACTAGTGGTACAACCTCTGAAGTAACTGCAGCTGGAAGAACATCAGCAGCTTGGATTATTCTTCCTGCTGGTGAGTACAGCATTTTACTAGCCTTTTGGACCCCATGTAGGGAGACAAGCCACTCTCAGGAGCTTGACCTGACTCCTACTGCATGTTTGCAACCTCTGTCTCCCTGCAGTATTGCTGATGATGGCTGCAGCAGCTGGCTACTTCATGTGGCGAAACTGGCAGCACAAGAACATGAAAAGTATGAATTTTGATAATCCAGTCTACCTGAAAACGACAGAAGAGGACCTCACAATTGATATTGGAAGACACAGTGGTTCAGTAGGACACACCTACCCTGCAGTAAGTAAACCTATTAAGCTATTATGTCTGAGACTCTAGGTTAATAACTGGAGTAGGAAGACTGCCAAAGGATACCTGAGCTGAATTTAGGAGAGGTCTCTACTTTTGAAAGCTGCTGGCTGGAGCCAGCTGAACTACTGGGCTGAACCAATTGACAACTTTATAATCAGGGTTAAAGTGGTGGTAGGTAACTGTGGGCCTGGTATTTCTGGATCTGAGAGATTTTAGCCTGCTACTAGCTGATAACTTTTCCCAAGGGAAGATTTCTCAAGAAAGCTTCTTCTCAAAACAATCTTGGTAAACAACTGTCCTTTCTCAAAACAGCCTCTCTCCAGGTGGTGTTTTGCTGTTTCTCTAGTTTAACCAATGGGATTAGAGAGGTGTCATTCCTATTCACTAATCATATTAAGTCTGTATCAGAACACCTTATAAAAGGTAGTAAGTATTAGACAATAAAGCCTTTTCTCTATGCTCTTTGCCTTCTGAAATATTTGGAGTCTCTCATCTTTCTTTCGTGTCCTACAGCTACAGGCAAGGTACAGACAGCTGTACCTGGGATGGAGTAATCTGTGCTGAATGTGGTCACTAGCCTGCAGAATCAGCCATGATGTGTGTTGCTCTGTGTCTATTATTGGTGTAACTGTAGCTGACTTTACTTCCTTTTTTCCAGATATCTGTTGTCAGCACAGATGATGATATGGCGTGAGCACTGGATCAGCAATCACTTTCAGTTTACTTGTGTCTTACACTCTTTGGGGATAGTAACCAGGTTTGTGGCTGAAGGACTTCCTCCATTCTTGGAAGAAAGAAGATACTTTCTTTATTTATGGAACACTTGTGTAAATAGTTATTTTCTACGGCTTAACAACTCTGTAAATACCTGTCCACAACAATTCAGCTGTTAGTGGTTACAGTTTTATCAGTAACCCTTGGGTTGGTTAGTCAGTAACATCACTGACCAAAAATAAAGCACTTTCCATAGAAAGCCATATTCCAGCCACAACTTGTAACACCTGTACATATGTCTATAGGCCACTTGTAAATAATTATTGGAAAATCACTATCAAGCACTTTGAAATACTTCAGATGTAAATTATTGTACACTCTCTTTTTCAATGATTGGGGCAACGGCAATAGGAAAAAACGGGTTACTATGATTGCCAAAAATTTGTAAACATAAGTAATTTTATATGTATGATTGTTTCAATCTTGTCTGTTACCTCTTAGAGGTCTACAAGAGTGAATGATCTTCAAGAAACCACTGTAAAACTCAAATGCAGCCGAGGGGATAAAAAATAAAATGAGTCAAGCAGTTGAAGTATTGTTCTCGGTTATTATGCTAGTTACTCCCCCTAACTTTTGTTGGATGAGGTGCTACTTGACTCTTGCTAATCCTTCCCCCTTCAAGGTAAGAAAAAATTGCTTATGGTAGGAGGGATGCAGTTTCAAGGCTAAGACATAGTTTGGAAGAAGCAATAATCTCTTAGTTATGCTTTAGTGATGACATGTTAAATCATTCTCGATCGGTCCTGTCTCTAAAACAGTAACAATGGAAATCATTGAGTCAGAATTTGGATCTGTTCCTAGGCTTGCTTCTAATGCCTGTTCTCATTGCAGTTACAACTGGGGTCTGTTCTCTTAATGGTCTTCTTGTATTGTGGATTCCTTTAATAACAGATGAGGACAGCTGCCAACTTAAGATTGCCAACTGCAGATTTAAAATAAGTCGTTTCTAGCAAGTTCACAACTCTTTGGGGAGTTGAAGCTTCTAACCAACTGTCTCTGGCACCTCTTGACTGCAGGCGTTTAAGATCTCTAGAACTCATGTGGACTAAATTGTCTTGCAAAGATCAGGGTGTAAGGGGGCCTCTAAAGTTTCTGGCTAGCAATACTATATCTATTTTACCAAGTACTTCTTGGGATGAAGTGCCTTTTGTAGCTGCCTAATATGTGAGGTTCATTGGTTATGGGGTAGAATTCAACTTTGTCAGTTTGACTTCTAACTCTGGATACTCTGAATTTCAAATGTGACAGAACAAAACATAGTTCTCAGTCAGATGATTGACTGTAAATTCACATGGCAGCTAATTACAAGCAAAATGCTCAGCCTTCCCAGTCTTTGTACAGAACAACTCTGCTTTTTTGCTGAAGTTCATTGCTTTTATCAGAATCATACCAAATGGTGTAAGGAGAGACCATAAGACCAATAAAGACTCTTTTCTTCCTGAGGTTAATATTTATTTTAAGTAGCAACTTAAGTCTATTTTGGGAACCTAAGTAGTTTTACAGGCACTGCAGGCTCTAGGAGTTTGTTGTCTGACTTTACTCCAATGTGCTGAACAAAGAATAGTGTCTTGACAAACAAAACTTTTTCCTATAGACTAGAGGGAACTTAACACTTTACCAGATAAAACTTCTATGGCTTCATATAGCAGGAGGGAGGAGTGGGGAATATAAAGCAGTAGCAAGAGATGATATAAGATGGTCTGTACTTACTTGCAAATTGGTTGGTTTTTAGTCCCACTAGGTTTATTCTTTCCTGCCCCTCTTCATTTTTGTGTTATGAAATCACTGTTTACTTCCACAGCAGGCTTGGAGAGTGGTCAGGGATTCCTTCTGTGAAAACAGATCCAACTTGCATTGACAAATACCTTCCTCTCTTTGAACAGCCTTTTTTCCCCCTGCCATCTGGAAGCATTTGACTCTGTTGTACTCATCATATGACTCCCTTGGCATCTGGTTAAGGTGGGAGCTGTACTCAGCACTCCTACAGCAGCACGCTGTGGCTGTGCTGGTGTCCACTAAAGGAATTCTCAGTCATCATCCCTGTCTCAGCTCCTCTGCTGCAGTCCTGTGGAATCCCAGAGCAATGGGACATTAATAACCTCTTTGGTCAGATTTCACTTTTAAGTTGACTTTATATTCCTCCTGAAGAATTTTCTGCTTATAGATGCAAATTATGACTGTTGTTGGTTATTGAGGTAGTGTTCAAGGTAATGGTATAGTTTTTGCTTCCCAGAAGAATATATAAGCCCTCTGGTTCTAAATACTGCTTATTTCTGTTCAGTGTCTGCTGTACAGTGTGAGTGCAAAGCTAAATCTGAATCTGGCTTTTTCTGTCCCTTATAAACATGCAGATTTCTCTTAATGCACTCCCTCTGCTCCTGTATTATTTTCTGCCTCCTATTTGATCTGCCTTTGTTTTTATAGCACTGTAAATATTTTACATTCTTGCTCAGAGGGAAATTAACATAAAGGAAATTGATGCTGCTCATGTGTTTTTCTTCCCCTTCTGCACCTTGTTTCTCTACAGGTAGCTACAATATGCCTTTTCCTACCCTACTTGTATTTACCTACATTTTTAATGAGCATACCTTTTTTCCCAATCAGATCTTTCCTGAAACAGCAAAGATGCATTTATCTATTTTTATGTAAGTGCTGAATCTTGCTAGGTTAGAGAAAAAGTACAGAAACAAAGATCTGGGCTAGAAGAAATAGTGTGAGAGTCCTTGGATAAAGGAAAAAAGCAGAAGCTCTCTTCACAACCTAGATGTAAGTGGAGGCCTGCCAGTACTTTCTGTAGATATGCCACAGCATGTCTGTGAAGAAATGTGCTCCTGTTCCTTCTTTGAGCTGGCTCACAACAGTGGTTGGTATTGTCATTTACTGGAAGATGATGTTTGGAGAGGTCTGTCTGCTCTGCTGAAGTGCAAAAGCCAACTTATACATTCCTGGCTTGGTGGTTTTTGCTTTTCCTCTCCTGAAAGAGATTTGAAATTTGCCAATATCAAATGGAAGATTCTTCAGAGCAGGGGAGGGACAGACAGGCTGTGCAATCAGTTAGGTTGCTGAACATCCAGGCTGTTAAAGATCTAAAATAAAGACTGCCTGTGAAAAGAGTTGATTGATGGTTTCAATTCTTGCACAGCCCTGGTTGGGACACTTCCACACAGCTGTCAAGCAGGGGAAAATGCTTCATATCCTGCATGAAACTTACCCCCCACCCCAACAACCTAAACAGCTAACTGAAGGCTAACTTAACTAACATACTCTAAGCATTAAATCAAGACAAATGATTGGGAAAAACACATTTCATAGAAATGGGTTTTTGCTGTGGAGATGTCCTCTGTAGAAAAACTAGACTAGTTGTTAGGTAATTTTTCCTTCCTTCCTAGACATCCTTTTCCTAAACTTCAAAATACATGGAAATGTTTTATCATACTGTCAGTGTGTAGATTTAAAGTTGATAGTTGGATAGCAACGTAAAAAGATTAACATTCAGAACATTTGTTTCTTTCCAGTGGAAAGTATTTTTGAAAGGCCTCTTGGAAAGGCTGATCATTGAATACACTCCGTGCCACAACCATCTAGAAACTGCTGTGTGTTCTAATGGCCCCTTTGTGGATGTGTGCTTCTGAGAATTGTGGGTTGGTTTAGACAGCTTATTCCTTTTTTGGGCCCTTAAATATATGAGAGCTCATATGTGCATTTAAATGAAGACTTTCTTGAAAGTTGGATTGTGGTTTGGTAATTCCATTGTGTGTTGTGGCTGCCACTTGTCTGAGTGATAAATACTGTGAGTTTCTAACCTTTTGGCTGGTGCCTCTAATGGTAAAAAGTTCTTCCCATTAACTTTCTACAAATAATGATCCTTAATGAAGCCTCAGTACAAAATTCAGGTTACATGTGCTGTATTCGTACAGGAGCAACTTGGTCATTCTGGTTTTACTAGAAGAAACACTGATTATTCTTTAAGTAGACAGCATTCAACACACTGCCCGTCTCCCCCAACATTTTTTTACTAGAAGAATGGGTCAAAGACATTTGGGGGCAGAGGGAGTGTGAGGATGGTGTCTGTAGGATTTATGTATAAAATGCCGGTTGTCATCCATACGCATTATCAAATTCGTGGTGCCAGGTAAAACCCATTGATTTTGTAATTGTAGTATACCTGTATCTTGTCTCAGAAACGGAGTTTGAAGAATTGCTTGGACAGAAATGGGTAGCTGGCAGTTTGTAGCCTATAGGAAGAGCTGTTTCTTCACAGCCCTTTGTCTTTCTGGCAGCCTCCACTGCTGGTTTAATTTATGTAAGTGAATGCGGAGAAAGGAAAGTTGTAAAACTGCTTGCTTACAGAGAGCATAATTCAAGTGGGGTCACAAGAGCTGCATTTCAGTGTTTGGTGTAGTGCATCCAGCTGAGAGAAAAACCACTCAAAAAAAAGCCATTTTTCACCATCTTAGGTTTCAGATGCAAATACCCACTGACTGCTGAGGACTAACATTTTGTTAGCTGTCTTTGTAATTCAAATGTCACAGGCAGGCAGTGGACATTCCCAATTACATGGTATCATCTAAGGGTCCCTTGTTGACCATCAAGAATCTCTGTCAGAAGGTGGTTTAGTGCTCCCTGTATAAGCATGACAGACATGACTTTGACTAGGAGCTACCCCAGCACTTTCTTTAGGTCTTCAGCAGCTAAAAGGATCCACTCCAGAGTATGGCCTCTGCAAGTGGCTGTGACATACAGCATTAATAATTAGACCTGACATTCATTTTGTTCTTCTCATCTGACACTTCAGTAGCAGTTAGTTAATTTAACACTAAGTGGCAGTTTTTTACATGCTGCTGTGGAGACAACTGAGAAAATGAAACTGCCTTTAAATTACCTCAGAACAGAAGGAAGTCAAGCAGCCAGCCTGGTCATTAGGAGCCTAACAATCACGTTAATGAATTGGTGAAGAATTGAAATAATCACAACTTGTGTAAGTCAATTATCTCCAGAGCCTGTTGTCCTGTAGGGAGGAAGTGAAGCTTCACACTCTGCCTCCAGAGGCAGGGCTGAGCCAGAGGTCTGCTTTGAGCAGCTCAGTCCTCACCAGAGAATATTACAGTACCTCTAGCATGCTTAGGTATGTGGCAGCTTCTCCTTTGCCTGCACTTCCTCTTTTAGTTTGGTTTTTTTTTTTTTTTTTTGGAAGACATTTGGTGCTGTAAAATAAGGTCTTCGGTGTTAGCCATAGTTCACAGGAAGGAACCTGGCCCAAACTCACAGCAACCAGAAGCAATTGCATGGGTAAGTCCGAGAACAAAAGCAAAATGTGCAGGAACATCATTGCTCACGTTGCGAAAGGTAGGGCAACCAAAATAGCACACAAAGTCTGGGAGGCCTCCATTAGGCCTGCAGCAACATCCCTGGATGCCCCTTGGAGGAGAAGTCCCTGCCAGCAAGTCTGGGCCTCATGGAAAGGCTCCAGTCCTCTTCTGAGGGCAGCCTGCAATGCCTCGTCCATCTGTTGAAACAAAGGGTCAAGGACTGACAATCAGGCAGAAGGACATCCTGTGTCATTTAAGATTTTCAGAAATTAATATTAAGAGCAAAGCAATACATTGAAGATGAGAGCATAAAATCAGTTTAAGTCAAAGGTGAAGCTGCCATATTAATCTTGCAGGGAATCCTTCTCAGTGCAAGCTGTTAATTTGTGAGCTGCATTAAATGCCATTCTCAGGTTTGACTGTAAATGAAAGTCCAGAAGGCCAGCTAGGCACAGCTCATCTCTTAAAATGATGAGGATTAAAAGGGCCACTACCAGGAAGTAGCAGAGAACATACATTACTGATTATTTAATTTTGTTCTTTGTATTTGTTACAAATCAGAAGGAAATCAAGTCAATGTCTTTCCATCTTGGCAAATTTGTAGCTTGACTTGCTAGGAACTTAAATTTTGCTTTTAGAAGCAGTACACAGAGAAGCGTACTGACAAAGACTCCAGTTTACTGGAGAGAGGAAACAAAACTCAGAGAAATCCTCAGCCTGGCAGAGAAGAAAATGCCTCACTCAGCAATTTATCTTAAGCACACAAGCTGACACAGCCAGCTACAAAGAGGAATTGTCACAGGATCCCTTGGCACTCCAGAGCTTCTGTGCG
Organism: Phylloscopus trochilus trochilus; assembly: GCA_016584745.2. Taxonomy (NCBI): domain Eukaryota; kingdom Metazoa; phylum Chordata; class Aves; order Passeriformes; family Phylloscopidae; genus Phylloscopus; species Phylloscopus trochilus. Next base: position 87,390,424 of record WQNJ02000015.1, read on the forward strand.
TCAGTCCATCATGTTTGATTGTTTAAGCTTCGTGGACCTTAGAAGTATGACTAGACAATATAGTCCTGTGCTTTGTGAGGAGTTGCAGCTGCTCTCAGATTAGGTATGTATGAAAGGCTGTTAAATAGCTCACATGGTAAGTGGAAAAGTGTGTTGCACTCGTTCTGTTATTTGTTTCCTGTCTCATTTGAGGCAAATCTCTTCCATGCCTCAGCTTTCCCACTTGTACCAAGTCACGGGGCTATTGCAAATATAAACCAGAACTTCTAAAGCTCTAGGGGAATGATGGGTGCACATGTATGGCTGTACTCATACGCAGAAGCACACATATATAAGCATTTTCACAAAGATGCCAAATAATGCCATCGTTTAACCAAATTTTAGCAAAGACCTGAGGTGAGTTGTTCTGGTGTTCTGCCTCTGTGGTTTTTCTGGTAGGCAGTGTAGGTGCTTTTGCTGGTTTTGGGCAAGAGCAGGGTTAATCTTTGGTAATAGCTGAGAGGGGGAGAGGCCAGATCCTAACATTGTGCCATATCACCTCAGATCACTGCCAGGGGCAAAGGGACTCTCTGCCAAGAAGAGTGAGATTTCTGGCTGGGACAAAGCATGATGGGGAGGAGCTGGTTGGGATTCCTTGTGGGCTTTCCATGTAAATAATTTCTTATGCATTTTGTTATTAATATTGTTGCTGTTCATTTTCTTACCTCACTGCTGTTTCCAGTAAACTGTTCTTACCTCAACCCAATTTTAACCTTTTGTGCCTCTGATTCTCCTCTCCATCCTGCTGGAGTGGGAAGTAGGAGGGGAAGGGGGAAGAGAGGGAGTGAATGGCAATGTGGCTTTGGAGAGTCTCAGTGGGGGCATTGAATTGGGGAGTACCATTCCTAAACCACAGATGTGTACCATAAGGACATTTACTTCTTTGTTAGTTGTAATATTTTGCATTAAACATGTTGTTCTAAAGTAGAGAGAAAACAGAAATTACATATATATGAAGTTCAATCCAAGCACATGAACTGTGTATATGCTCGTTCTGCTACATTTAATGCACTAGTAAGATGCATGTTTGAAAGAAACAGAGAGAGTAAGCGCAGAATATTGCGTCATCAAATGGACTTTTTGAAAAAGTCATGGAAAAATCCTTGGAGGTCATTTTGTACAGCCTACTGCTCAGAGCAGGACTCCTTGCAAAGTTAAATCAGGTCGCTTGGCTGGGCAAGCTTTGAGTTTGCAACTTAGATCAGACTTTATTACTCAGTTTTGATTAACATATTTTTATGATGCTAGTTTGTTTTAGCAATGAGTTGACAAGGCTTTCTGGTACAAGGACACAAAACAAGGCATTGTTCTTTGAAAAGAGAAATGGACTGAAATGCAGATGTCAGCCATCAAAGTGAGTAAGAATGAGTTATTTGGCACAACTAGCATAATGGTTTCCATGAAGAGAAATATATTTCAGGTCCTTGACTCAGTGAGCTTTATATGTTGACATGGTTGAGACTGAATTTTATTAGCTCACAGCCTCAGTCAGTAGCTCCAAGACTCATACTGTGCATATATTCAGGTTACATGGGAAGTTCAACAATAATCTGGATTTACTTTATGTTGTTTGGAAATCTCGTACACGTGCTTACTGTACTGGTCATGCATTAACAGCATAAATACATTTTCAAAAGCATCAAGCTAATAGTATGAGAAAAGGCCTTAAGGATGTAGTATTGCCAACCTTCAAATGTTTCCATTCAGTTTTATAGAACTATGCCACTAAGAATATTTTTGAATCAAGATTTCTCTTAAACTTAACAAACTTAGGATACCCTGCTGTGATTGGGACATTTAGGTTGTGATAATGCTAAACCATCTATGTCCTGAAGAAGTGGAGAATTTATCAAAAGTGTAAGTTAAAGGGGAAAAAAAAAAAAAAAGGAAAGTGTCTTGGGCTGATTAGCTAACTCATCTCCAAAGACAAATAGTAAAAATCAACATAGGTTGTATCACTATACCATTTTGTCTTTAGGACAGAAGACTGGCAAAGAAACTGGAGGTACTGTACCAATCTGCCCATCCTTTTCTGCATTAAAGGAGGACAGTTGAATAAAATGTGCTATTAGAAAAATGCCTGATGGCATTAAAAAAAAATCAGTAATTTGTTAGCTCTTTGATAAAGCTGTAGTACTGAACATGTAAATGGTTCCCTGACTTTGCCTGTTTTGGTTCCAATCCTACACTGGCTTCTCCCTGGAAGTAGGCATTTTTCCAACTTAATTGGTCTTTTTTGAAGCAGTCACAAAGAAATGATTCATTTCCGTGTTAATATTGCCACATGAGGCTTTCATTTTTAGTTTCTACAGTGCTGATTTTCCTTCTCAACAGCCTCCTGAGGTCATTAGCAAGCATGAGCAGTCCGGGATAATCAGTTACGTAGGAAGCAAGACATCAGAGTCAGAAATGTAGGAAGAGAAATCTTTCTGCTGGAAGCTATGTCACCCCTGTACTGTTGATGATATCAAAGCAATCAAAGGCCTTTTTTTTTTTTTTTTTTTTTCCCCCTCTGCAAACAGTGCCAAGCATTCAAATTCGTGTGCTGAAGAAATCAATTTCTCTGGTAGGTTGGCAGACCACTCCCCACCTGCCTTCTATCCCCTTGCCCTTCTGCAGTAAGGCAAAAGGAGCAGAGATGTGCCTGCAGGAGAACTGAACAGGTTTGGGGTGTGGTGTGGCAGGAGATCACACTTAACCAGAGCACTGCTGCAGCCTGGCAGACCCTGTGGGGCTGATCCTGTTGGTGCTGGAGGATTGGGACAGCCCTAAAGAAGCAGAGGAGCACAAAGGTTGTACAGCTGCTCAGTTCCTTCCCTTGCAGCTGGGACCTGTGCCGAGCACAGGCGAGCTCTGAGGAAGTGTGCTGTCTCTCCCCCTCCTCTCTGCAGCAGCTGTGCACTCCCGCACCCAAATAAGTCTTAATCACTCCATGGTGGCTCTTTTGTTCCACTGTTTTTAAACTTGGAGACCCATTTATGCAGCCAAGTTAACACGAGACTCGGGGCTTGAATCTGCATTGTTGTCTGCTTTGTGCAGTAATTTGATGGGCATGCCAAATGGTAGCTGAACAGCACTAAACCCTTGACCAGCTTTTTTTTATCTTTTGTGTACAGACAATCGATTATACAAGAGGCAAAACAGAATAGCTTGTTTGATGTAAAACAAGCTGCAAATTTTGTCATATTGTCATTCACATCCTTACTACAATTAATCAAAATTCACTCCGTGCAACTAAGGAAGGAGAGGCCCATACTGAGATACATGGGTGACTGTACCCAGGCATAACAACTGACATTAGCTGTGCACACTTTAAGGGGGAATAAGCTTTTTTTCCTGACTGACTATGACAGTTCGCACTGTTTTCAACAACAACAACAAAAAAATTATTAGCTTTAGATAAAGAGGGGAAAAGGATTGGCACCAATTACAAAAATAAGTACTATAGAGGGTTTTTTTAATTGGTTACTGCTTCAGAGTTAGATATAATTTCCTTTTTAACAGTATAAGAATATAATTTTCTGTGTGTGAGATATGATATTATGGAATCTGTAACAGAGTGCTTCCTCAGACATCCACAAGAAGCTGGAACCCTGGGACTGGAAACTGGTTTCCTCAAAGTAGCAGCTTCACAGCCAAATCAAGAGTTTGAAAGTAACAGTCAACTAAGTTCAGCAGGACACAGTTTACAGAAGAAAAATCTCCAGAATCAGAGTAGCCTAACCAATAGTGGTAATGAAGATATTACCGAGATGAATTGGTTAAATTTACAGAGAAACTTTTCCATCTCAGGTATCTTGGCTGCTCTGTGCAGGAAACAGCAGTCTTTGCACGAGGGGGAAATGTGATACTGTAAAGGTCTGTAGTGTGTATTTATTGCAAAATTTAGACTTCTTGAGTCGATAGGGTTTGCCACAATTATACCAGCTTAAGAAACCAATGAAGCTTTAAGGACACACCCTGAGTTTAGAATATCCCTTCTCATCAAGGATAATTTTGATCTGCCTTTAAGAAATGAAAGGGAGTTCTCTTGGGGTTTTTTGGATTGAGAAATCTATTTTTACCACATGGTGTCAAACGCCAGAAGGAATTCTCTTACTTGAAGTTATGCAAAGAAAACATATATGACATATTTCAGTAGTGACATTCTAAAATTCAAACTGCCTTGAGTGATAAACGACATCTTCATAGGCTTAAATATTTAAATGGGTAGAATTATCTGTGTTACTTAAAAAAAACAAAAACAAAACCAAAAAAACAACAACAAAAAAAACAACATCCTAAAAAGTTCATTGGAAGCAAAATTTTATCTTTTGATGTCTTCAGATGCACATGTAGATCCAGCACTATTGTGAGACATGAACTGATTTGGGTGATATGTCTATTTAAAAAGCAGGAAGAACCATGTTATCACAGGGCTTCCAAAAACACCCCCATACTTGAATATGAAGACCATGAAATGGAGCAAATTATTGTTTTAAGAAAAGAATATTATTTAATTTTTTGGTATGTAAGAGTAATGGGTTTTAATGGAAGAAAAATAATAAATACAAGAATGCCAGCTGTTATAAATTGGGCCAGGAGACCAGCTCCTTTGAAAAAGCCTTTATTAGAAATCAGCTCTGGGTAGGGGGCCCGAGGGGCTGCGCACGCCGCCGCTGCTCCCTGAAGACACCACGGAGGAGGAGGTGCAGTCGAATCTGCCGCCGCTGGTGCTGCTGCAGAGTCGGGATTCCTTCCTCACGGGGGTTCCAATAGAATCCCTTTGGCTCCTGTGGTCCAGGGGCGTTACCTTTCTCTAGTTTCTTTCAAGCCATGGCGACAAAGTAACAAAGGAATGCCTGCCGCCTGCAGGTAGCTAGACATGTGCCTCGCACAGTTTTGTCCTTCTTAGGTCTAGTTTCTGTGTCGGCTCGCTGTCCCAGGGGTTTTTTTTAGCTCTAACTGGACTCTCGGCTGCAGCCAGGCACCATGGGAGGTCCTTTCATCTCCATATTGGGCGGAGCCCACAGCTCGACGGGCAGGCAGGAAGCAGCAGGGAGGGACTGCTAGACAGCGGCGTGCGGGCTTTCAATGGAGAGGGGCAAGCCCAGGATTTAGGTAGAAAGGGTACAGAACTTGGACATAACGAACAGAAATTCAGGGTACAGATTCAACATGAACAGTTTAAAACAGGCAAGTAACAGTGCAACTTTAATTTTACAGAAAAACAGTGTAACAGTACAACTCGGGGGTGCATAACCTGGGGCTAATTTCTTTCAATCCCCCCTCTATTTCTTTGATCGGGCTTTAGCCCGCATCAATTGGCCATGTCTGATTCAAGGGAATAAATCTGTTTTAATTTTTGGTATTGGTCATAAATTCTTTTTGCTGTGCTCAGTTCTTCTTGGGGTTGTAATCTAATTGTATTTGTAGGTTTCTGAATCTTTACTTTAGGGATTTGGAGACTAGCTGGAACAGTAGTGGCTACAGTTCGAATTAGACAGGGAAGTATGCAGGGGAGAAGTAGGAGGCTGACAAAGGCACTTATTGCAATGAACACTACTTTTTCCCACCAGGTCCCTTCAAAGGACCAGAAGTTGTCCCACCAGTCTATATTAATTAAGGGCTTCCATTCCTGGGTACTTACATATGCAATTTTTTGTATTCTTTTGGAAATATTTTTTATTACCTTACTTTCATAATCGACTGCTAGTTTGATTTGATAAACTACTGCTCTTGTCTGTGCCAATTGGTTACTGATATGATCAAGGGCAAGGGCTGTTTTGTTTGATAACCTGATAATTTTATTCAACATGTAAATTGGAATTCGGCACCTCCATGATTTATCTTGTGTCCAAGTTGCTGGCTTATATGTTTTCACTATTCTTTTTGGTGTCTGTATTTTACTTTTCCATGTTTGTGTGCTGCCCCTCCTCCCCTTTTGGTATTTTCTTTTTATCAGGTCTGCTACTCCCTCTGTATTTCTTAACTTTTTAAAACAGAACCACTCTCTGATAGGGCACTCCCCAGTCAGGCACTGCTTAAATGTGGCAGCATTTTTTACAATCCAATATTGTTTTTTCTCTTTTTGACAGGTGGATAATTGGATCATGTCAAAACATGTGGGATTCACATGGGTGTGAACTCTCATAAGGGATTGTAGATTCTCCCCATCACAAACTGAATGACAGCATTCGGAGTAAGCCCCATCTGTAAACTTGCTTATCAATAGGACTACTATCAGTCCCTCCAAGAGTCCAGTATGAACCATTCTATTTGTGGATCCTTTGGTCTCACCTGGCCTTGCCTCTTGGGTCAGGGGGTTCTTTCTCCTCATCATATCAGTAGGACTACTATTAGCCCCTCCAAGAGTCCAGTATGAACCTGCCCCCATCTCGCTCTGAGGATTCTCTTTGGTCTCACCTGGTCTTGCCTCTTGGGTCGGGGAGTTCTTAGGCTGGATTTGTGGAGTTCTCCCTTGTTTATTCCCACTTTCCACCTTTTTCTTAGTTTTAGTTAGCTCCCTTTGGGTGTGCCCTATGAGAGATTTAATTTTTAAATTAAGAATTACTGTTACTTATTACTTTTACATTAACACATTGTGACTCATTATAACAAGTTATAACATCAGATTTAACCATTATTTTACACTTTTATATTAACACCTTTTTAACCTCTTATAACAATGTGGATTTTCAACAATGGTAACGACAGCTTGCAATAACTGTTATTGTCCCTTATTGGCTTTAACTGGTTTTTGGTTGTTTCCTGAGAGTCACCCGGAGGGTGTCCGGATCTCGAGTGGCAGTCCACTCAGAGGGAACTCTTGTTGGGGTTGCAGGGTCAGAGGGATCTGACCCCTTGTTGCAGTCAGAGGGATCACTCGGGGGTGGTAATGGTCCTTTCACTCTGGTGATGTGGGTCCAGCCCTTTTCCTGGGTTCGCACTGCAGTATGAGTAGTGATCAGAACTTGGAATGGGCCTTCGAATTTAGGGGTTAGTGGGGTGGTATTCCAGGACTTAATTAAAACCCAGTCTCCTGGTTTTATTTGATGCATGTCAGTGTCCAAGGGAGAGGTTTGAGGAAGATACCCTCTTCTTTTAAGATCTGCCAATGTCTTTCCAATTGTTTTTACATATTCTTGGGTAGCGGCCTCTCCTTCTAAATAATCCCCAGTGCTATAGGGGGTCAGCAAGAAGGGGAGTCCAAACATCATCTCATATGGTGAAGCCCCTATGTCAGATCTTGGTCGGACCCGGATTCGCAGAAGGGCCAGGGGCAGACACTTGAGCCAATTCATTCCTGTTTTGGTTATCAATTTAGTTAATACGTTTTCAAGGGTTTTATTCATCCTCTCAACTCTCCCTGAACTCTGGGGATGCCAGAGTGTATGCAACCGCCACCTGGTTCCCAAGGCTTTATTGACATCATGTAGAATTCTGGCTACAAAATGAGGGCCTCGGTCTGAACCAGCACTATTCACCAGCCCATACTGGGGGATGATGTGTTCCAACAATACCTTTATTACCACTTGTGCCGTCTCCTCCCCAGCAGGAAAGGCTTTCACCCAATGGGCCAAACAATCAACCATAACAAGTAGATACCTGCAACCCTGTACTGAAGGCACCTCGGCAAAATTCACCTGTACATTTTGAAAGGGTCCCAATGCCATCCGTCTTCCTCCTGGGGCACTCCCCCCCCATCACTCTCTGATTTACCTTTTGGCATATAAGGCATCTTTTAGTTACTGCTTTGGCCAGACCATACACCCGAATACATAAATATTCTCAAAACAAATTATCACATAACCCTTGGGTGCCCCAGTGGGTCAGGCTCTGTATTTCTGTTAGCATTTTTTCAAGCTAGGGCTTTATTTAAAAACTTTCGTTTATCTGGGGTTAACCATTCCCCTTGCTTCCCTTGGTACAACCCCAACTTCTTTATTTCTCTCAACTCATGTTCATCATGTATTGGTTCTCTTCTTTTGTCAGCTGGCAGGATCTTGGATGGCAGTCCACTTGGGGAGACTCGTGGGGGACCTTTCTGGGCCTTGTCCATAGTTAGGAGGAGGCGATACTGGTCCTTTTACACGGGAAACGTCAGTCCACTCTTTTTCTTGAGTCCAAACAGCAGCATGGGTTACTAATTTCTAGCTTTTTCCTGGTATCAGGCCAGGATCCAGCACAGAACTGCACCTCTAACAGCACTTGGCCCTCAGGACTGTCGGGATCCACGTAACCAAAAATCTCCTCCCCTGCTTAACTAGGTGGCTGGGGTCCCATTCCCCCTGGGTCCCATCAAAGGCCAGCCTGGTGCTGCCACCCCGGGGAACAGACCCTCCGATGCCCCTCACCACCAGGGCTCCACAGTCTCCCACATTCTGCCCTTCCCCTTTTCCACCTGGATCCCACCCTGGATCCGCCCGCGGGAGCCCGTCCCCTGCCCGGGGCCCAAACCTGCTCCCCTGTTCCCAGACTTGCATCCCCGCGACATGGACCATGGCCATCTCCTTGGGGCTGAACAAGGCACCCAAAATAGAGTTCATCTCACTCCAGGTGCAAACATTAGGACCCAGGAACCGATCCACCCAGCCAGCCACCCCCACCAGGTCCCCAACCAGGCCTCTCAGCTCTTTCTTAAAGCCCCCAACTTCTGAAGCTGTCAGAGGTGCATCCCCAGCTGCCCCACTTATCGGGACTTTCCTTAGGGGGAAGAGCTTTGTTCTTGACCTGGTGCCACAGTAGGGTCCTTTTGGGGTTTCCACAAAATCAGTAGTATTGGCTGGCAAGTCCAGCTCCCAGTTGTTTGGGGGTGCAGGGACAGTAGATGGTGAGGGGGAGTGGCCTCGGCCAGTGCTAGGAGAGGTCGAGGATAGAGTTGAAGAGTAGAAGGGGTTAGTACTCAAGACAGTCGGGTCAGACTGAGGTGGTAGAGAGGGTGGAGCTGTAGGGGTTAATCCGGTTGGGGAGCAAGCTGAAGAAGGAGTAGGGATCATGGTTTGGAGAGATGGGGAGGGGTTCGCAGGTAAAGCTGGAGGGTTAGCAGGGACAGTTTGGGGTATCCCAGGGTAAACAGGAGGAGGGGGCAAATAATCAAGAGGGTCCCAATGGTGACTGCTTTCCTCCTTTTTCTCTTTTTCATTTTTCCTCTTTCCCTCTTGTAGCTTGCAAATCTTAACTGTTTCACTTTCAGTTCTGTGTCTCTGCCAACAGGCAGCATAAAGGATCTGCTCAGTATCTGAGTCCCCTCGGGATTTCAGATACTGGTTTAATTGCGAGCACATCCAGGGGTCCTTAGTTCCACACCACGGCCATCCTCCAGGCAAATTCAAAGTGGGCCAAACCTCAATACAATAATGGATCATTTTAACCTTGCTCAAATTTTTAGTGGCCTCTTCAGTATCCCATAGTTCTAACATTTGTCCTAATGGACTATCTGGGGGAATGTTCTTTATCTTCCCCTTTTCCTCCTCAGGTGGTTTTTGCTTATTTATATATCCTCCCATTCTCACTAGGTAATCTTCACTCACTCTACGAACACTCGTCAGTGGCCCCAGTGGCACCACTCCTGCCAGTGCTCAGAGTGCTCTGTCGGTAGCCTGATATCTCGCCCTTAGAGATTCAGCCACTACCCCAGCCAGCACCCCTTTCTCACTCACTCCACGAACACCCGTTAGTGGCCCCAGTTACCCGCCCTCGGGTCTGGCCACTCCTGCCAGTGCTCAGAGTGCCCTGTCGGTAGCCTGATATCTCGCCCTTAGAGATTCAGCCACTACCCCAGCCAGCACCCCTCTTCCTCTCCTGTATATCTATCGAGTTTCCATAAGTGGCCGGTCAACCTGGGCCCAGAGTTCCAGTCACCACCTACAGCCAGGACTCGGACATACAGTGTGCGACTCACTCACTCCCCCTATCGTTAAATCCCTCGCACCTTGGGACTTCCCTAACTTTCATTCATCCTACACCCAGGCGGTATACTCAAAAGACCCCCGGCCCTGTAGGCTCTCCGCACCTGGAACGCATACCTCTCACTTCTAGGTACCCCCAACCAGTGCGCCCACTCCTGTACCCCGGTAGTTACCCCAGCCAGTGTCCCAAGCCAGTAGTGGTTGCAGTTACCCACTCTCAGGGTCTGGCCACCACTTCTGCCAGTGCTCAGAGTGCCCTGTCTGTCAGCCAGCACCCCTTCCTCGCCTGGACACCCCAGGCCGTAACTCGGCCAGTACCCTCTCTCACTCCCCACACCCTGTTAGCTACCCCAGCCAGTATCCCAACTCGTGGATACCCCGGGCCGTAACCTCAGCCAGTGTGGTGCGTGCTACACCCACGGCTCCAGGCTTTCCGCACGCTTGGATCAGCCTGAGCAGCCTGCCTCCGTAGATTCTAGAATGAGGCGGGCCTATCCTCCACACACCCTGTGACGTGCCACTCACTCTCTAAATTACCTCCGCACGCCCGGAGGGGGGCGCCTATGCCCCTGGAGACGCCTCTTTCACACCGTTCTCCTTTCGCTTCCCTCTTTTCCCGGCCAATTCCCTCGCGGGAGACTGGAAACGCGGTACTGGGAGGCCCACACTCGCTTCAAAGATCCGAGCTGCCGGTCTTTGTCTCACTCACACACCACTCGCTCGTCTCCACCCCCGCCACCGGCTATACTTTACCGGCGCTCCTCCGTGCTGTCCAATCCCAGGCTGTCTTCCTTGGTCCGGTGTGACCAGCTGTCCTGAGATCCAAAGGGCGGTCGGCCGTCCCGTCCTCGGTCCTCTTCAGGCGTGGTCACCTCCCGGACGAGCCCCCAATTTGTTATAAATTGGGCCAGGAGACCAGCTCCTTTGAAAAAGCCTTTATTAGAAATCAGCTCTGGGTAGGGGCTCGAGGGGCTGCGCACGCCGCCGCTGCTCCCTGAAGACACCACGGTGGAGGAGGTGCAGTCGAATCTGCCGCCGCTGGTGCTGCTGCAGAGTCGGGATTCCTTCCTCACGGGGGTTCCAATAGAATCCCTTTGGCTCCTGTGGTCCAGGGGCGTTACCTTTCTCTAGTTTCTTTCAAGCCATGGCGACAAAGTAACAAAAGAATGCTTGCCGCCTGCAGGTAGCTAGACATGTGCCTCGCACAGTTTTGTCCTTCTTAGGTCTAGTTTCTGTGTCGGCTCGCTGTCCCAGGGGTTTTTTTTAGCTCTAACTGGACTCTCGGCTGCAGCCAGGCACCATGGGAGGTCCTTTCATCTCCATATTGGGCGGAGCCCACAGCTCGACGGGCAGGCAGGAAGCAGCAGGGAGGGACTGCTAGACAGCGGCGTGCGGGCTTTCAATGGAGAGGGGCAAGCCCAGGATTTAGGTAGAAAGGGTACAGAACTTGGACATAACGAACAGAAATTCAGGGTACAGATTCAACATGAACAGTTTAAAACAGGCAAGTAACAGTGCAACTTTAATTTTACAGAAAAACAGTGTAACAGTACAACTCGGGGGTGCATAACCTGGGGCTAATTTCTTTCACCAGCCACCAGCAACAGCAAGGAAATTTGCACAGGGAAATAGCTGTTTTATAGCTTCTATTTTTTTGTGCTGTACATCCACCAGAGGCTGAAACTATGACATCATGGATACTTCCCCCATGACACATTGTTGTGTCCACCATGGAGGGCAACATGATAAATTTTCATCAGGCAGTCTGTCACCCAGCTGGCAGGCAGTGGAACACTGTCAGAGGGCAAGCCAATAAAAAAGGCAGAGACACAATGTTTTTCTGTCCTATGACCACCACTTTAGTTATGCTAATCCAACAAATTAGATGCAAGAAAGTCTACTTAAAAGGCAATGTTACGCTCCAGCTGCCAAAAAAAAAAAAAAAACAAAACACCCAGAGAAATTGCAGTGATGCTGCTCCCAAAATGTGCCCTCCCCACGTGCACGTGCACACGTAGACACACACACACACAGAGTGGTTATGTCACACTCAAAAGTAATGCTGAATGTTCCATTTGAAGGGATCCAAGCTGACAAGTGAGTAAATTAGTGGTGTTAGAACAGCTGGAAGTAGGTTTTTCTATCTGGCCCTTTTCAATTTGTTCTCATATATTGCATTAATATTCTGTTTTCTGCCATGAGAGAGAGGGGAAAGAAAAGCAGCAGATAATAAATTCCTAGTTTAGCATTTCCATTGTCTTTCATGCTAATGTCTTTTCCCAGGCTCAGGGCTGTACCCTACCCTATGGGGCAGCCTGTAATAATTCCTCTGAACAACTGGCTGCTATGCTTGAGTATTAATCTGTAGGCTTAATTCTGCATCAGAGGATAGATCCTTGTTAGACCATTTTCTACTCCTTTTTCACCACAGACCATGTGTACAAACATGTTTTCTTTCCTGTGATTTAAATAAACATTTGTTTCCACGCCACGGGACTCACCAAGAGTTACTTTTAATAAGAAGACAATTTAATTTTGGTTTCTACTATTAAAATTTTTAGATTATGTTTTAAATACAGTTAGTTACTGTTTTATTGAAGTAGGACCATTGTTCCTATAATTGTCGATTCTTTTTTAAGAGCTTGTTCTGTACCAGCTCAAGTCTCTTGTGATTATACATCTTTCTTAGATGAGCTGAAAGGGGGTCATGTTACTAAACTCAGAGTTTGCTTTTTTTCAGAAAAGGGGTTTGGGTCCTGTAACTGGTAACTGAGGCCAGACACTGTACTCTGAAGCTGAATAAAAACCAGGCTCTCCAGGCAGTTTCCTGCTTAAGGAATTCAAGGATGGCAGATAGGACCTTAAAGCAGAAAATCCATGAGCTGTTTTGCTGCTGCAAATCTGAATCCCTCAGGGAGGCAGTAGGAGCACTTTCCTCCTCACAGAGCAGGGTGGGTATCCCCTGACTGGTGGGAAAGTGTGTGAGGGGTTTCCACATAGAAACCATCCACCTAATTACAGGCAGAAAGAACCAAATAGGCAGAAAGAATCTAATAACCTACCATGAGAGAAAGATTAGCGAGAACATACAGTTCTTTGGCTCATCACAGTGTGACTACACACAACCTGTTCTGGGGCTTCAGTGGCCCTCAGCCACTCAGCAGCAGCCTGGGAAAGGTCTGAAAGGGGATTGCAACAATTATTGATTTCATGGGCCATAAATCTTCCAGTATTATTATTTCTTAATTACCAAAACACCTGGTGAAAATTGCAGTTCCTAAGCCACCGTCCAGGTGTGTCATTACAAGCACGATGGTAGGGTTGGCTGTGTTAGCATCACACTCTGCAACTTGGTGCCCAAGAGGGTGTGAAACACAGGTCCCCAGGGCTGGCTCCACGAAGAAAGTTGTGCTGGTTTGAAAGCAAAACCAGTGAGACTCCCAGTCAGAGATACAATTTAATAGAAGAGAGGAAAAAAAGGTGAAATAAATGGAATGATACAACCTAACACCCTGTTGGTCAGGGTGTTTGAAGCAGTCCGGAAATCCTCCTGGAGAGGCAGATGTGGTTCTGCTGGAGTAGAGATGATCCTAAGAGAGAAGGGTCCAGGGATGATGAGAAGGGTCCAGTCTTCCTCCAGGAATCCAGATGAGATGTTCTTGTCAAAGCAGCGATTCCTGTAGAAACGTCTGGTAGCTCGTCTCCTCTGAGAGTTCAGTGGATAGAAGCTGCTAGTGAGGTCTCAAACCCTGGTTTCTATCCAGGTGGGAATGCTTGGCTCCTCCCCCTGGGCAGAGCATCTCACAATGGTATGATTTCATCTTATCAGTCATGCAAATGGATCCTTGATGGCCCATTAAACAGAGATAATGTCTTCCGGGAAGGCATTGTTGGGCTTGTTAACAGAAGATAAGGAAAACACTGCCCCACCTTGGCTCCAAACGGCTCATGGGGATAGAATACATACCTTGGGCACAATTTTACATTGTAACCTAGGACAAAAGTGCAATTTCAAGTGACTCTTTTAGGTTCCCCTAAACCAACCCTGGAATATCAAGTAGATGCAGTAAGGGCTTGGAGCTTGGCGTACTTGGAGGCAGAGGCAGGAGAATGCTCCACCATGGGCTCTCCCCGTGGGGCTTAGGGCTCTCCATGCTGCTTTCACCTGCAGGCAGGCAGCCTGGGAACAGCACTTTGGTTTCTCTCTTCTGCCTGGGGAAAAGCAGCAGTCCCCTGAGGTTACCTGAGAAAGCACAATACAAGTGGTGAAATTTAAAACTTCTGCCATGGCTCTTTCAGCGTGACCCAGGGAATGTTACACTTAGCAGGGGGATGTAATACACCTGCCTTTGGTGTCTGACCTTCTATCTGGCAGGCAGTTGTCTGGGGAAAATTACACACTTGTATACCCAGGATGGCTTTGAATAGTTTGTGTCTTAATGAGTTTAACTTCCTTGGGTTACTAAGAATGAAGAACCTCTAATTTTTTTGGCCTACTGCTACACCATGTTTTGTTCAAGTAAATCCAGGCCTTTCAGAATCTTTTACTACCATCAATTATATCAACCATCTATTGTATCCCCCAGCCTTTCAGCCATGCTTTCTATATTCTCTCTTTTTCAGTCTGACTGACACAACAGTTGCTTTCAGGGAATGTAATCTTTAATTAATCAACTTACTAGCAGATGTTTTCTGCAGGCTATAATTTCTCATCTAAAAAGACATTTTTCTACCAAGAAAATATAAGGCTGGTAAAAAAAAAAAACCCACCCAAATTGTAGCTGTAAAAAAGTAGTCATTTCCTCTGCTGTAAACTTCATCTCATCACTCCAGTGATGTGATTTGGCAGCCAGATCTTCAGGGTCTCTGCTGTCAGTGCCCATTATTGCACCTTCTGGTGAATGCTGGAGTGTTGAAGCACCATCACAAATAAAAGAAATTATGCTGCTGACTTGTTTTTTCACAGTGATGGTCGAACCACAAGAGTAGGAATAATAACACTCTTTATTCCACAATTGACCATAGCAAAACCTGGAGCAGAGGATAGGAAAAGAGATTCCAAAGCTTATATCAAGTAATCTAAATTGTTCATCCTCCTCTGCAAATCGTAGTTTTACAGCTATTTACATATAGAACTGAAAAGTGCTGATGTATCCCTCACCAAAGCTTTATAAATGTTAAGAAAGCACAGCGAGCCCCTGTTCCTTAGCAAAGTTTCATGTAGCTGCTATAACAGTACAAAAGCTGCTCATTAGCAATTCTTCTGGTCTTGAAACTTAATTTTATGGGTGCATTACATGCAAGAACATCTAGGGTCCCAAAGAATGTTAGGGTTAAATCTTAGTCTAAGCTCACAGCCTGAGGCTGTCAAAGAAAACAAAGAAAGACTATATGGCATTTACCCTGTTATTAAAGTTATTGAGTCATTTGGCTTATCAAATATTCATATAGCTGAAGCCAATATCTATCTTTCTTACAAAACACAATCAGTCCTATTTACCTATATAGGTATCAGACTTTCTTGTATAGCATTGTGAGTTCAGCCTTTTGTTTCCTTGTAAATGTAACAGTAAATACTACTGGGTAATCTGTGCCACATCTCCAGCACCTTTAGCCTCGGGCAGGCAGGGCCCAGTGCCTTCACACACTGTTGTCTGTCTGCAAAGGGCAGCAGGACTGGGCACCAGGAACGGGGGTTGAACTGCATGGTCCAAACTGTGGAAACAGCAGCAAGCACCTGAGCACCAGTGGCTGCATGAAATCTTAGGTGCTAATGTCATGAGTCAGAACAGATCTGCTTCAGTGATACAACCTTGAACAGAACCTGTGGTCTGTAAAATCTGTCTGTTTGGGGCACTGTCTAACCACTGAACAGCCAGTGGCCATTTGCACTCCTACTGGCAGCTAATGGAGAACTGGAAAACACAGGATGTACATTTTCCTCTCATTCATGTCCCTGTCTTGCCAGTCCTTTTATGCTTTAATTAGGCTCAATGATATGTCCAAACACCTCCTGACAAAGCTGTGCAGAGGGCAAGCCAGAAGGGAACTCCTGTCGCAGTGACCAGAGTCAGAGTACAACTTTTACTCCCACAGCAAATGTAGAAAATCTCAGTCTGAGCTGAGAAATCACACTGGAATTCTTCTTAACAAAATGAATTTTTATATGGCTGATATAAATTTTGCAGCAGGGCACAGTTGCTTTTCCTGTCCAATTCAGCATTAGCCATTAAAATCCACCTCAATAAAAGATGATTGGTGCTGTGTCACATCCTATCACTTTAATGTTGCTGTGTGGCCACTGCACATTTTTATCTGGGGCACGTCTGAAGTCTGTAAATTTGAAGAGGCTCACTCCAAGACAGAAATCAGCAATTAGGTAGTTAGGACATGTTGAGAACTGAGTGCACAGCTTATTGCACAATAGCAGGGAAAGCTTCTATAAGAATATTATCTTTATTTTAATGTTATTGACATTTCAGCATAACCAAAATCTGCTATAAAAGTAGGAGCTGCATTGTACTAAACAATTAATAGAAACAGGAAAATTGATCCTGCCCTGAAGGATTTCCAGTCCATTGGGAACAGAGTGTAATATGAAAAATAACATTCAGGCAAAATGTACAATCATAACATTCCTGAAAAAAAATGCTTTTTTCATTATCATAGTAGTCGTGTTTTCCATACCCAGGACTAGAGCTATTAAAGGAACTGCCTATCACAATCCTTAGAGCCACAAAGTGAAGCCTTCAGCCATCATTGCAAACACCAGAGCCCTGAGCAGTATTAAAACACTTCCTCCCAAAACAGGAGGGGAGGGGGAGAGCTGGGCACCCATGTTAGGATTTCCCCAAACTGCTTTCCTCCAGCAAAAACAGGACAACAGTGCTCCTGAAGTTTTGCAGACTTCTGGTAACTTTTAAAGAGTCCATAGGTTATCATACTTTCAGTCAAAATGTTAACAGGCAAAATGGGAACCAAAGCAGACACAGCATTGAAGGAAGCATCAGAAACTGAAGTGGGAAGAGCATTTTTCAGCACCAGGCCAAAAGAGTCCATAGCACAATCAAATGATGGGTTTTTTCCATATTTGTGCTGATGCAGCTGTATTTTAATGAGCAGAACTGGTAATGAGGTAATGACTAAGAAAGTGTCTCGCAGTCGTCTGCTGTTCTAGCAGGGAATCTACCTGCAGGTGCAGCGAGATCCTCTCCTTCCCTTTGAAATGGAACCTCTGGAGCTTAGAATGGATTTGCCCCTGGAGGACAGTCTGCCTTACTGGTGTTAGACTTAAGAACCTAAGATTGGCTCCTAAGCTTCCTGGGAGTACACTAAGGTCACAGGTGTTGTGTGCCACGTAGTGTTTCATAAATGGATTCTTTTTATTGCATTATTCCCTGTAAGTTTTCTGTCTTCCCTGCTACTTTCATCTGTAAAGTTCTTTTAGTCCCTTTGCCAAAAACCTTGGGTTTGTAAATACCAACCACTTCATTTTTTTATACTTCAAACAAAGAACTGCCTGGTAGGAGCTCCACAGGTCAGTATGTCTTACACCCTCCTCACCCCCTTGACAGGATTCACCTTTTATCCCCTCACAAATCTCTGCCTTCAAAACTCTTCAAAAATTAGACAACTTTTTTTTTTTTTTTGTCATTCCCTTTAAAAAAAAAAACAAAAAAGAAAAATGAGGGAAAGAAATAGTGCTTTCCTCCTCACAGCCTGAACCTTTCCTTACTCTCTTAGATAACTTCCCCATACTTGGGCCATATGTATTCTGTGTAACCAATACCAAGGACATGGTGGAAGAGGTTCAGTTTGTTAATTTTTTTTTTTTTTTGCCTACTTAGGGTGCCTACTATCCAGGTAGTATCCCCCTGTTATCACAGATGAGCAAAGCAGCAGGGACCAGCCCTTCTGGAAAGGTGAAATTGGGTACAGAAGTACCAACAGCTCTGCTAGGAGCTGGTTTCTGAAGCTTGGGCAGAGTGGAAGAAAAACGACAAATTTTTGGTTGGCCAATATGTACATTTGTATTCCTTCACAGATGTTTAAATGGTCTGTACAAAGACTTCTAAATTCCATTAAGGCTTTCTTCTTCAGGGTAGTGCTACTGATCTCTAAAAGCAGGAACCCCACTAAAGGCTAGAAAGTAGAAACATTTACTCTCTAAGGATAGTAAATAGAAATGCCCTAATTCAGTAGAAATAATTGTTATTTATATAAATTTTGAATTATTCCTTGTGTCTCTTCTGTGCATAACTAAATAACTGAAAAAGCTACAGGAGAACAAAAAGCCCAATGAGAAATTATTTCTTATTCAGCTGCAGTTTTATTATGATCCTTTATTTCAGGTTTGCAACAGCCAAAAATATTACAATATTGCATTTTAAAATCTTTTATACTCTATACTAAACTTCTGACAGATTTCAAAGTCTGCACAAATGGACTAACATAGGATCTACACTGTCCTATAATTATGTTAGATATATCATTGCACTATATGTAACTTAAGATCCTAGATTGATTTTAACCCCTTTTACCCCGTCCCCAAGCATAGTGGCTGAATTCTGAGCACCCTGACTGAAGTCCATATGATGTTCAGAGAATGTACAACGTGCACCATTGTAGTCCCACAAGGGCCTCATGTTTTTATTCCTTCCCTGCTTTATTGTGCAGGGTTAGGGATCTGAGTAGGTGCTCTCTGCCAGCTGGAAATAGCTGTGGTTCTGTGATGAATGAAGCAACCCCGTGCTCTTGTGGGAGCCTAAGTTTACAGCACGATATCCTCAGTTAGTGTAAATTAGCTGGAGCCCTTTAAACTTAATGGAGTAGTGCTGATTTACTGCCTGGGAAAATGGAGACGTTGGTTACTGTGGAGTGTGGCTCTCAGCAGCTCATTAATGAGATCTAATGGCATCATATTTTTATACCTCACAGAAACCAGATTGAACTCCTCTCAGCCATTTAGCTGCCGTGAGAGAAAAAGGCTGTGTGTTGTAATTCCTGTACTAACCCATGTACCTGTCTGTGGAGCTGGTGATTCAAACTTGGATGCTGCAGATAAAGAAAGCCTAGAAATGTTGAGTTCTACATACCCATTCAGTTCTCAAGGGAGTTTAAAAAATGTGCACACTTTCAAGGACTTCTGATCTGCTTTTCCAATAGACAAGGTGACAATCAGTCAAAGGTTAGACGTGACCTTAGAGGTCTTTTCCAACCTAAATGGTTCTGTGACTCACAGCCAAAAAAAATCCTTCCTCAAGTGACAGCATAGTTGAGATGTCAGCTAAACTCCTCTGGCTGATGCATCAACATTTACTGTAATCCTTGTTCTCTTCAACTGTTTTATCATTCATCTTTAATGATTTGTCTGAAGATTGCTCAGCATTATACCAGCCATAAAGATTCTTCAGGTCGTGTTATGCCCTGCAGGCCCTTCATCATCCACTCTCCTGATTCCAAATTACATTGGGAACGTCACATTTTGGCCAAAGCAAATGAATTGTTCATGACACGTTTTACCTCAAGAATTACTGCGTTTGAAATCCTGTGCCAAACAGGTAGCAGCAGCAGGCTATTCTGAGTACACTGCCAGGATGAGCATTGTATTGTTCTCTTCTCCAAAGCCTTCATGAATGCAAACCCAAAATCTGACATACTTCCAGTGTCACAGTTAGAGTCCCTGAACAGATTGTTACTCTCAGAAGTGAAATCAAATACAGTAAATTGAAAGCACTTCTGACTCCCCCTTACCCTGAGGCGCACGAGTGACAAGTGTGCACCTGCAGTGGGAGGCACTGATCATTCCACTTCTTTCAGTTCTGCTTTTTGAAATGCCTTCTGCCTTTTCTCCCATATCTCATCAGCCGAAAAAATCTGAACCTTATTTTGCTCTTTAATAGCATTCAGGGGATAAAGATGACCTTATGGCAGGAGCGAATGCTGATAAACTCTCTCTTTCTAAAACTGAAAACTCCTCTCCTGAAGAGTGGCCGCTGTTATTTTTAAGGTGTAGAGTGATGAAGGCACATCCTGCTGGGATTTACTTGTTTCACACCACGAGACATGCTGAAATAAAACTTTTTTGGTTTGTTTGTTGTTTTTTTTTTCTCTTGAGAGTGTGGAATTCAGAGGGGAACATTATGCAGAAGTCCCCAAGCTGCCTTTTTTTTCGGCAGCAACTGTGTCATTCTAGTAGCAGATTCCCAGTGCGATGATGGATGAGTTGTTACTTATTTAGGTTATGTGCTGCAAGGAGGAGGAAGGGCCATATGGAGTCTCACCACAGCCAGCTCCTACCAGGGGACTGCAGCTTGCCTGTTGAACTGGTGGTACACAGAGCAACTGGCAGGATGGCACAGCGGGATAATGCAAGACATTATGCTTCATTTTTTTCTGGACTGCTGCATGGTTTAGATTTTACACACCTGGGGGTGTTTTACCTAGTCACTTAAGTGTTTTAGAGCCATTTGGGAGAACTGTGTTCTAAATGCAACAAGTGAGAAATGCCATAAGAAGGGCAAGTTGTATTATCACAATTACATTCTGTAGTTCTGACTCCAGATGTGCCTGCAAAACGTTCCCTCTGAGCCAGGGAGCAGCCCTTGGGTATAGACCAGCTTTATCACGCAAAGGGTTTCCCTTACCATTTCTCAACCAGTAGAAGCAGCAGATTACCAGTCATAGGAAAAAAAATATATATATTGCGCAGCCTTAGAAGAGAAATACATTCTGCTTTCTGTTTAAACTAACCCTTTAAAACACTTCATGCAATGCTTGCTGAGTATGGCGCCACAGTGGCCTCCTGTACATTCCATTTAGGCAGAAATGGAACTGGCACCACTGTGTGATGTGACCACCAACTACATGTCTGTGCTGCAACACTGACCCACTTACCATTTCTCTCAACATTCTTTTTTTTCTTGCCTCATGGCTAGGAATACCAAATTCTTAATCAAATTCCCTTGGTTTGATAAATGCAGAATACCAAGGCTGGGCTGCCCTCATAACCTCCTGTCAGTGGGCACATTACAGATAACAGTTACAGCAGATGGACAAGGTCATCACATGAGGAGAAAATACCAGTTGTGCCAGGGCATATCAGAGATCTTTCTCACCCACTGTCTGCTCCCTGGCAGGAGCCATCTGTGGGTGCCCAGGGAGAATTTAAGGACATCATATAGTGATACTTTGACAGAACGCTTTGACAGAATACTTTGTCACTTAAATGCAGTTGCATTCCTTCACAACTGCCCTTCATGTTTTATTCTAAGAATTCATCTAGCCTCATTTGTGAGTCATGAAAACTAGCACACACAGTGCCTTTGGGTGAGGGGCTTCACAGATGATCTGGTTTTGGCTGGAACAGAGTTGCTTCTCTTCACAGTAGCTAGCATGGGCCTGTGGTTCGGAATTTTGCTGAAAACAGTGCTGACAACATGGAGATATTTTCATTATTGCTGAGCAGGACTTACAAGCACAGTGTGAAGGCCTTTTCTGCTCCTCACCCCATGCCATCAGAGAGCAGGCTGGGCGTGCAGGAGGACAGCTGACCCCAGATGACCACAGGGTGGGCCACGCCATATGGTGTCATGCCCAGCAAACAGAGCTGCAGGAAGGTGAGCCAGGGAAGGCCACCGCTTCAGGCTGTGCATTTCTCCACAGAAGCTGACAGGAGGGGATTAGCAGCAAAGCAGTTTGGATCTCTGAGCTCAGTGTGCTAAGACACCTTCAGCCTTGCACCTGGTGACCTGGCTCAGCCTTTGCTCAGCTGCATCACCAACAGAGAGACCTGTCCACAACCAAACCCTGCCAAGTCATGTCCAGAGCTGTCAGTTTACTACCTATCCACACCTACAGCTGTGCTTTCACACACTGCTCACAGCTGGGGAGACTGAAAGGTCTTTCATTTTAGTAATCTTGCTGAATTCTCTAAGGCAGGGAGAAAGGCTGTGTCTGGTCTCATCAACACACTGAATATTACACTTATCACACAGAGAGCAGCAGTAACTCCAGGGTAATTAACTACTTAAGGCACTCCAGCTCTCAGAAACACAGTAAATAAATATATTTTAACTTTACAGCTAACACAAGAAAGTAAAATACAGGAACAACCCCTCTTCTTTTTTTTTTTTTTTTTTTTTTTTTTTTTTTTTTTTTTTTTGTTCATTAGCTAGGACATAAACTCTCCTGTGAACAGGCCTGATAAATGGAATTTCCCTTTAGGGCATTACTGATGAAAAATGACAAGTGTAATATTTCTATCTAGCACTTTGCTGAGATTCTGTCAGCAAATTCCCCAAACCTTACAGTTCCAAACCACTCTAAGGAAGATTTTATCCCTAAAGTCTCTTAGGAGATCCTTCCTTCCCAAAATATGTTGGTGTTCTGACATTATGGTGTTGGCCCTGGAAATGCTTTGAAACTCAAAAGTATTGCTCCTCCCCAGGAGACCAAGTCTGGTTCATAAAAAGCAAAATTTTGATCTCATAGGTAGATAAATGTGCTATGCAAGAATTATGCTGAAGTGTAGAACATTTTAAGCTAAACTAATACTTTATGCCATAAAGAGCCAGTGTTTCTATCCATCTTAACCATCTGCCTATTTATACTTCCAATCACCATGGCATCCAGTCACAACAAATGGAGAAAAAAACCCCAAAAAAACAACAACACTCTTCATTTGTTAGTCATCATTATCAGCATGTACAAGCCATCAGATCCTGTTTTCATTGCTCATGCCAGTACCCTCTACAGCTCCCAGGTGCTGCATCTGCAGTCTGAACGTGTGGTACTCACTTCAAACTGGAGACAAAGTGCAGCACTGAATGTTTAAGTGCTTTCTCCACTGGAAACTTTTTTGATCCTTAGCTTCTGAGGTGGAACGCCACTGGAAGATTGCATAAACAAAAGGCTAAAAAGGGATTTCTCTGTCAGTTACCTATTAATATCTATTAGCACATGTCTTAGTATGCATGCCTAAAGTCTTACACTGGTCTTGAGTTTGAAGGCATCAGTTCATCTCAAATAGACTAAAAATCCATCATCCCAGATTCTTCATCACTTCAACTTGTTAGAACTGCAGCTAAAGCCACATTCCCTTCTAGTATGCACACTATCATGGTGATTTACATTGATATCTTCAGACAGGGGATCAAGCTTGCAGAAGGCTTGCTTCTTCTACCACAGCTGAGCACATGTGGGTGCAGATTTAGCTTGCCTAAATCAAATCAAGGACAGACTCTAAGCCCTTGAAATTCAGCTGAGACTCAAGGACCAGTTTAACCCACCTGCTTTCCATTACAACCTAACAGAGCACCTAAATTATTTGGCTCATTCCACAATTCTAACCAGGCTTGTGCTTCTATGGTCCTCCCCTGGCACCAAGCAAGAGATCAAGGTATCCCTGTCCACTCTGAGTGATGTCTTGGAAAGGCTGACCTGAAACAGAGACTGGACAGAGCTAGAGTGGGTATTTATTGAAAGGCATTTAGGATATACCTTGGGCAGGACAAGAGCCTGACCAGGCCTACACCCAGGCTGGGCCTGGATACACCCTGGGCAGGACAGGGCCTGACCAGGCCTACACCCAAGGTGGACCCAAAATGGTCACAAAATGGACAAATGGTCACAAGATCTCACACTTTTATAAGTTTTGGTCCATTTGCATATTGGGGTTTAATTGTCCAATTACAGCTTCAGGTTGTGAGGTCTCATCCTTCTTGTTCCTCCCTTCAGTCACTGTTGTTTGTGCTTTTGGGCCTGAAAGTTGTCCTTGGCCTTCAGCAGGAAAAGGATTTATTTTGTCTCCCTGCTCTGTGAAGGGAGCTGACTGGCACTGAATGTGAGGCTCAGAACTGCACCCCTGGGCAGCACAGAATCTGAAACACTCAAATGAAAGCTCAAACTTCACATGGGTACCTGGGCATACAGACACCCAGGCTAGGCCATGGCCTCCCAGAGAGACCTGACATCAAGGTCCCAGGCAGGGTGTGGGTTGGTGATGCCCTGGTGCTGCTCCCTGGGAAGCAGAAGAAGGTTCCAGTCCCATGTTGCTGCTGCTGGGGGGAGATAGAGGTGGCAGTGTGAGGCAGGCTCCCCTCTGTCCATGCCACAGACCCTAGTGCCTCACCTTCCCCCCTTAGAGCCTTGTAACTTGGACATTTAAATTAAATGGGCTGATTTATGCCATCTGTAGTTAAATGTATTATGTGCCTATGTTTCTTCAACTTATAAGACTGCAGTAAAGTAAATTTTTATTCCTTGTGTGTTGCTTCACTTACCAAATTGGCTATAATGTCTTTTCTGTGCTCATGGCAATTTAGTCCCACCAGCCTAGGATGAGTATGCAATTGCTCACATTTGAGAAGAAAAAGAAAATCAGAAAAGAAAATAATAAAAAGAGAAAGTACAAGGAATCCATGAGCCAAAGATATATTTCTGGGTTAATTTAAGATCAAGATTTAGCTTAAAGCATAGTTCATGGCAAAAACATAACTAACTGCAGTTCATAATTCTGAGCACCAGGAAAACAGCAACCTAGGACATTGCAATGTATGCCAGGACCCCTCCTATTATCAGGGTAGCCAAGGGGTAACAAATGTTCCCCTCAAATGTATGCAAATTACTGTTTGCAGTGGAGCACCACAGGCTTCAGGACAGGCTGTGGTCACCAGCAGCAGACAGGAGCAAGAAGGCTGGAGTGAGGCAAAGTAGTGGGAACACCTGAACTGCCAGCACCTCAACCTACAGCTCTAAATGGTGATCTAATTCCAAGAAAAATACTTTACCTGAAGCCCCATGCATATGTGGCAAGTTCAGAGTTGTGGTGCTTCACAACTACCATGCACTCACTGTCTTGCCTCCTGCAGGCTCTGTGTGAACATGTTGTTTCACCTCAATGGGGAGAAATGGAGGAAGAGCCAAGAACAATAAAAATAGCCCTGGCAGCCACCTCTGTCAAGGTTCAAGAAAAACAAATGCTCTGAAAACAGTTTGGAGAGCAACTTTCTCTTTAAACATCTCTCATCTTCTGAAAATTAGGCTTTCTCCTCAAGGTCTACAAAACCCACCACAGACCTAGAAAAGGTGATATAACTGATGAGCTGTGACCACTGGTTAGTAGTTATCACAGGCTCACAACAATTTCACTCCAAGCCTTCTCCTACATAGGCATTACTTACTTCACCTCTTTCTGTAAACTCCAGTCTTAATTAATTTTGGATGAACCATGTTGCTTTTGGCATTTCCTGGGGTCCTTCAGTGAGGATGGGGTTTGGTGCTTCTTCATCACCTTCCTTGTTCTTCAGTGTTCAGCACCTCAATATCCCTTGGTCATAAACTATCATTCCTGTACCCCTGGTGCCCAGAGAAGAGCAGCTCCTTGTCAGCAGGTGTAGGATTCCTTATTGTTTCCAGCCAGGAGAGAGAGCAATCCAAGGTTTCTTCCTTGTCTTGTTCTCCATTTCAGAGATGCTGAAGATGCCACTGGTGGTGATGTGCTTGTGCTGGTGGTGGTAGGCTTGCTTACACTGTCCCCAGCCAGTAGCTAAAATCCTGAGTGATTTGTTGCCTTTACACCATAGAGTAGTAAAGTATCACAAGATGGATAATTCCTTTTTTCACTGCAAAAAGGGAAAGTGTAAGGAAGAGAATGCTCTCTTTAAATACCCTCCTCATCACTCTCTGGAGTCTTAGACCAATTTGGTATGATGTCTCTCTGTCTACTTGCCTGCCTGACTTCCTACAAAATCTTTAATTATGAATACTCCTGCATGTGTTGTTTTATATCAAGTCCCCTTCTTTCTTTGCTTCCTCTGGTCCTTCTGATCTGCAACCACTGCTCCCTACCATTTCACCCTCACATTTATCTCCCTCTACAGTGGCATCCCACACTTTTCATACCTAAATTATGTCTGGCAGATTATTGATCCCATACAGACAAGTTCTGCTGTGAATATACATGTAAAACTACAGTGATGACCCAGTGGGGAATTAACTTTAACAAAATAAAACATTGGATGGAGGACAGTTAATGAAGTAAGACACAGCCTAATGCAGTTAGTGAAGCAGAATGGTAACAGAGAATTGTCCTTCAGGACTCACTTGTCCTCGTGGAGGATTTTAGGAAGTTACTGAGAAAGAAATTTGTATTGAACATATTAAGGAAATCACTGAATGACAGGATATGAAAATTACTGTTGGACCATATGGTCTCTGAGGCATGAAAATATCACACAATCATATGTGCCTGACCCATCACAAATGAGTGACTAATCATAAGCCAAGGATCATGCTGGAAGGAACCTCCTGGCCATTAACTCCATACTCTTGGTCCTATAAATGCTACCAAAACCCATACAAAAAAATTTAACATGCAGCATAATTACACTTGTACTGTGCTTTCCAGAACCTCAAATGAATTTCAAGCAGGGGTGCTGACAATTTAGGCAAATCCCTGTTTGCTACACTGCCAAGAATCTACATTAGATATTATCAGTTAGTTATGTATGGATTGTTTCTCCCAAACCTCCTTCATTTGTGAATGAACTGAATATTTCCCTGACTGCATTTCTTATGCCTCTTATTGCTGCCTCAGGCCACCCAGTACCAGTTCCTTCCTTCCTTCCTTCCTTCCTTCCTTCCTTCCTTCCTTCCTTCCTTCCTTCCTTCCTTCCTTCCTTCCTTCCTTCCTTCCTTCCTTCCTTCCTTCCTTCCTTCCTCCAGCAACCGTGTCTCACCATTTATGTCCCTCAGGGACATGCATCAGGGAAAAGCTCACCTGTGACTGACTTTTTCTCCTGAAGTCACTCATGGTCAAATGAATGTTACTGTGAATCACCTTTCATTCATATATTTTAATTTTCTAAGGGTATTTAGACAGATAAACTGCAAATCTGCTGATATGATTTTTAAGCTATCTAGATCCTTTATTTGTGCAATGGTTATTCACAATTCACAATAGCAATGACATCATGTTTCTGCAGAATATTTTCTAAATACTGTCTTCCAACAAATCTCAAGAGACCATCTTGTGTACAGTGGTCTGAAACTCCAGTTTGACAGAAAGCATTTAGCCAAAATTATGAATGCTGATTTTGCTGTAATGACAGATTAAATGCAATTAACATATTATTAATCATATTTACAAAATAGGGATTTGTGACTTTTTTTAAAACAGCAGAGCACAGTGTATTTTCTAAAAGAACCAATTTTTAGGACAATTTTTTCAGCAGTATTTGACAAAGGTAGTGGTTAGCTTAAAAAGGCACTTGTTACTCTGTCATATTTGAAAACCTTCTGCAGTTTTGCAGCTCTACCTATCTCTTTCTCTATCCAACCTTTGAGGGTGGGGTAAGGAATGATATTGTTTTTTACCAGAAGTCAAAATCAAAGGAATATTTTCAAAGGTATATTCATTATTTCTTCAGACACAATATCAGCAAAAGATCTTTTCTCAATCTTGTTCGCACTCCAAACAATTGACAGTTTCTGAGAACAACAAAGAAAAAAGTTTGGGGTATTGCATTGTATTGAGCAAGAAAAGTACAGAGTTGAGAACTGAATTCTTCTTCTCTATAAAATTTAGCCTGTAAATCAAGCCCATGCACTGAGGTGTATGGCCACAGCAGAAAAATAAAAGATATCCTGTTCAAATCACTTAAACTATATTTCATGATATGCCCAAAATGCTCACTGCATCAAAGTGGTTTGCAAATGTCACATGGTTAGGGTAAGGATAGCAATCTTGCTGACAGATTTGCACACATATGTGTGAAATGAGTATGTATGCAAACATCCATACACAAAAACTGGCTAAAATCCAGGCTTGCAAAAGCTTTTTTTGCCCCTCAACTTATTTGTTCTTTGGTGTGCAGCTTTATAGACTAGAGAGCTTTATTATAAATCTGTTAGCATTTGGAAAATATCATCCAGAATTTAAAATCACAATTAGCTCTGATTTAAGCATCTCAGTAATGACTGAAATCTTTTCTTCCATTGCACAAAGTTATCTAATTCCCTCTGAAAAGTTCAAGGAGCAGCTAGCTTATTTTTAGCCAATCTTTCTTGTGTGTAAGGAAACTCTGATAATTTTGCAGCATTTCAGTCGGTATGCTAAAAGCATACACTTTGTGTTCTTTGAACTTCATCATGACAGAGCATATTAAACTCTCAGAAGGAAGCTGAGAGATGAGCCCTCGAGCATGCTGTGGACAGAGAAGTCTTCACAAGGAACATAAACACCTGACTCAGAGGAATGCTAGTGTCACTGCTTTTGTAGGGAGAGGTGCTGCTGTAGAACAGGCAGATAGCTGGGACTGAGGCAGTACAGCACAGATGCAACAGGCACAGAGGAGGAAGCAAGAAATAAATGTCAGAAAAGAACAGTATATGCAGCTGGAGTCCCAAACTCACAGGGAGAGGGGTGACAGGCATATGCATGAAGCAAACCAAATGTCAAAACAGCACAGCCTTGAAAAAGCCACTATGGATTATGGACTTAAAAGTCTGGGATCAGAAAATTCACCTCAGGGAGAGTAGCACCCCTTTTCTCCTCCTTAAAGGTAATGCTGATGTGAAGCTGGATGCGTCTCTGGGTGGAGGATCTGGTAGATGCTGACCTGTTCTTTAGATTTGGGATGTAGCATAGCAATAGGCCTGCACATGAGGGTAATTCAGATGCAAAGCAGTAAGTAAATGTTCAGGAGACAGGTTGATGCCTTAAATTTGAGCTTTCATGTTTTTCAGATTCTGTGCTGTCCAGGCTTCCAGGCTCTGTGCTGAGCCTCACATTCAGTGTCACTCAGCTCTCTTCACAAAGCAGAGAGACGAAACAAATCCTTTTCCTGCTGAAGGCCAAGGAAACTTTCAGGCCCAAAAGCACAAATAACAGTGACTGAAGGGAGGAACAAGAAGGATGGGACCTCATAACCTGAAGCTGTAATTAGACAATTAAACCTCAATATGCAAATGGACCAAAACTCATAAAAGTGTGAGACCTTGTGACCCATCAGCCATTTTGTGACCATTTTGGGTTCACCTTTGGTGTAGCCCTGTTCAGGCTCTTGTCCTGCCCAAGGTGTATCCTAAAGGCCTTGCAATAAATACCCACTTTATTCAATAGCTCTGGTCAGCCTTCCTAAGGTGTCAAGGTAAGCTGTGCTAATTTACAATCAGGCTGGTATAAGAAAGGCTCAGGAGGGGCAGTTACACCCAAGGAAACAAGAAGGAACAATGGAAAAATTATTACAATGGATATGTTTGTTAAGGGATAGATCTTGGAAAAGACTGTTCCTGGATATATGCCTTGCATTAAGTCCTTTCTAAGTGTGATTCTGTTACAAGAAAAGTGCATCGAATGAGTTAGGTTTTTTTGCTAGCTGGTTTCAATGCAGTCTAAGTAAAGAACCAGCAGTTTTTGGTACAGTGTGTGACAGGACACATAAATCAAAACAAAATTCTCTCCAGAGGTCATGACACAAGTATCTATCATATTGTTCCGTAACTGAGTCCAACACAACTCACTGTTATGCCACCAAAAGGAATCCAAGGTTAAATGTACTTCTTTATTTTGCACCTATTTTTTTTTCATCCTTTTTTTTTTTTTTTTCCTCCTTCTGGGCAAGGTGGAGTGGGACAGATGAGGGTTGGTTGGTTGGTTGGTTGGTTGGTTGGTTGGTTGGTTGGTTGGCTGGAGTTTTTTGTTTGTTTGTTGCTTTTCAAGATCTTGATTTTTTTGGATCACCATGAACTCTGTCACATTGAGATTTGTCTTCCTGGTGGCTGGTTCTTGCTAGGGGTGGGATGTGAACAGGGTAAAAAAGAGAAAGTGATGACTGGAACAGTACCAGAATGGTAAAGTTTACAAACTCAGTAGGCTCTTCGTAAGTCATAGGACAGATTGATGTCCAGCCCAGCAGTGATCCTGAAATCTTGAAAAGGGAATGCATGTCATGCTGCTTAGTGTGCCAGGAAGGGCTGTTTGGTGCTGTTCCACACCTTTATCTGTGGCTTCCATTTTGTGACTTACTGCTGTTGATTTTTCAGTTGCTTTTATTTTCCTTTGTAGAGCAGCATTATTGTTTTGCAGGGTCCTCTCACATTAAAAAAAAAAAAAAGAGAGAGAGAAAGCACTGTATTACTACATCCTGCCAGTCAAAAGTGCCTCTATCATACATAAGGAAAGAGCAAAACAAATGAAAAAGCCCTCCTCTGGGAGAGAGGGGAAATGGAGGAGTGGAAACACTGCATAAATATATCAATACTTCCTCCCTTTCAGCCACATGAAAAAGATTCTCAAAGCAAAACCAGCAACTCTGTCAGCAAGAGAAGTGTTTATTCCCAGAAATCTGTAATACTCAGAAAACATAAAGCCTGTTGATTGCACAGGTCACTCCTCCCATACCTTTAGCAATGTGTTACTGCCATGATTTGGTCTCTGCTTCCAGCATATGTCCTTATGTTTCTTTACATATCGTTCATATTCATTCCCACTCATTTAGTAAAACTTTTTCTTGCTGCTGCTGTTGTGTGCTTTTTCTCTTTGTGTTCACTCAAGGGCTGGCACCAGCTGCCTGCATCTGAAGGGCTACTAGTGTTTATGAATGAGCCACCACATAGAGCAAGCAAGGCCCAGTGGAAAGCCCAGCAATATGAAATGCAGAAAATACTGTTTTATTCTTCTCCTGCTTGTTTTCCAGGTTAAATCACCTTGCTCTTCAGCATCCCATCTGTAAAAAAAAGGTTATGAACTCACTAAGACAGGGAATATGTTACTGGTGCTTTTGTGTGTGTCACGTTTTCCTGTGTGTTTGCTGCTGTCATGCATTGACTTGCTGAAGCACCTAAACCTGCTGAAAAGAATTGTAATTTACAACAATAAGTAGAAGTTTACTGGGAGAGGAAAGTGATAGCATGGAGTGGCCAAGGTGGAAACAGGTCCCAACAAGGACACATTGAGGCACAAGAGCAGTGGGAGCACACATCATTTGTCCTGGGTCTCTGGGGCTCAGGTATGCTGCTGCAGCCAGCTGGCACACCCCTCAGACATACACCACTGGATGACACAGCCTGAATGCTCAGGTGACATGACAACAACCCCCAGTCTGCCCCTCTGCCTCTTGTCTGTGTCTGTAGCTGGCATTCTGTGTTCTTTTCCCTTCCAGGCGAAGGCAGCACTGATGAGTGAAGGAAGGGGATTGCACAGGCACGTGAGCTCTTCCCTGGAAGCAGGAAGAGGTGGACTAAATTATCCCCTCAATTTCCCTTCCTTCCCACTTTTTCATCTCTTCTAAGCATTGTCTGGCTGCCTGCTGCAGCAGGGTTATAAGCAGGGTTGGGGGAGGAAAGAAAACCAAAGAAGCAGAAATAGAGAATGCAAAGAGCAGGCAAGCATTTGTCCAGCAGCAGCATGGTTTTCTGATGGCTGAGAAGGTCTGCCAGGCTGGTGGGCTGCAAAGACACCAGAAATTGCAGAGCAGAACAGATCTTCTTGCTTACCTGCTTGCATTTGAATCCAAATAATTGAACTGACTGGAGACAAAGCATAGAGTGAATGTTGCATCAGCTCTGAGCAGATCTGGTATTTTGGAAAAGCTCTAGCTGAGGATTTTTAAAAAAAATATTCAATTTTTTTTTTTTTTTTTTTTACAATCCCTCTGTTAAAAGTACTGGTATGTGGAGAGGCAGACAGAATAGAATCCTAATTCTCTTACTTGCTGAGCCACCCCTTACAGTTTTAGCAGACTGCAGTCAGTCTACCTTCAACCCTGTTACACAGATTCTTGAGTGCCCTAAAATGACAAACAGGGCATTATTAATTATTGCATTGTTGACAATCACCATTAGCAGTATTTTCCACATGGTCAACTTAGCTTCAGAAGTCACTGGAAGTCATGGAAAGAGCCTGGCTGGACCCTTTGAAATATGGAAAATGGCAAAATTGCTGAGTGAAGTTGTGGGGTAATTGTTCAAGTAGGTCAGAACAAATGATATTGTAGGCCTGTCCCAACCTTAAAGAACTACTAATCTATGAAAAGTTCTCATGAGGCAGAAACTACTGGACTGAGGCCTTATAATTTTTTAAAGCAATCTTAATTTTCAAATTATCGTATTTTTAAACCAAGAAAAAGCAGATATACTCAATTCTGAAGCTGATTTGCTCAGTGAAAGAGCATTTCAACTACAGTTGTAACTCAACAGTACTCTATCCTGGAAAAGTCAGCACTCCTAAAAATGAAAGTTTGCAAAGACTCAGCTGCTTAACAAGTACCTTCCATTTTAATTATATTTTTCTGTTGTTAAAATCTTGTTCTTAGGAAGCTGGTACCCAGAGCACTGTCAGGTTGATTGGGCATCATTCTCCAATGTTACTGACTGCTAAGTTTTCACAATTCTTCTTCTACCCATAGAATCAGAGAATCATACAATATCTCAATTTGGAAAGGATTCATAGGAAACACTGAATCCACATCCCTTCTCCTTGCAGAACTACCTGAAATGGAACCATGTGAGTAAGAGTGTTGTCCAGATAGTCCTTGAATTCTGACAGTCTGGGTGCTGTGACCTCTTCCTGGGGAGCATGACTCAATCACTGACCACTGTCTCCATGAAGAACCTCTTCCTAATGTCCAGTCTGAACTTCTCCTGATGCAGCTTCATTCCATTTCCCTATCCTATCACTAGCCACCAGAGAGAGGAGATGAGCACCTCTCACTCCACTGGCCACCTTGAGGAAGTTGTAGGTTGCCCCGAGGTCAACTCAGCCACTTCTCCTCCAAGCTGAGGAAACCAAGTGACCTCAGTCTTGCCATTGAGAACTTTCCCTATCTTGGTCACACTCTTCTGGACACTCTAATAGTTCAATGTTCTTATATTGTGGCACCCAGAACTGCCCCCAACAGTCAAGGTGAGGCTGCCCCAGTGCAGTGCAGAGCAGGGCAATCCCCTCCCTTGTCTGGCTGATGCTGTCCCTGATGCCCCCCAGGACATGGGTGGCCCTCCTGGCTGCCAGGGCACTGCTGACCTGTCTTAGGCTGCAATGCAAGATGGAACCAAAAGTATGTATTCTATTACCATCTGTTAAAACCAGTTGGGGAGGTATTTTTTCTTTATCTCTTCTATGACCCATTCCTCATAACTCCAGGGGGGAGGAGGCAGGTGCCTGCTGTTATAGGCCCTGTAACAGTGTTCTTTATCTCTTCCAGGACCCATCCTCCCTCCAGGGGATATCTGCTGTTCATGGGCCATCGAGGCTCACTGCATGGCTGATAAAATTACATCAGACCATTGGGAGATGCTCCACCCAGTGGGAGGAGCTCAGCATTCCTGCCTGGATAAAACCTGGGAATAGCAGAACAGCCTGGTTAAACTGGATTCCTTCTTTCCCAGACAACGACCAGACCCATCTATCTCACCACCACTGACTTTCAGAGGAAAACTGCACCCCTCTACAGAATAATTGCTTCAACAAACCACATCTGTCACTCCAGGAGGATTTGATTGGACTGCTACCAAAACCTTGACCAAACAGGGTGTCAGGTTGTATTCTGATTCTGTCAGTGTTTTCTTTTTGTTTGGTTGGCTTTTTGTACTATTACATTTTTATTTTAATATTACTAATTAAGAACTGTTATTCCTATTCCCATATCTGCCTGAGACTCCCTCAATTTCAAAATTATAATAATTTGAGGGAGGGGGGTTTCATTCTCTATTTCAAGGGAGTTCTCCTGCCTTCCTTAGCAGACACCTGTCTTTCCATACCAGGACATTCCCCATGTTCAATATGCCATTGACCAAACCCCCAGATCTCTTTCCTCAAACCTCTCATCCTTGAATCTGCATGCACATCCAGGATTACCCCATTCCAGGTGAGAATCCTGCAACTGATCTTGTTTAGTTTTGAATGGTTGGTACTTGCCCAAATCTCTAATCTACCCACATCTCTCTGCAGAGCCTCTTACCCACAAGGGAGTCCACAACTTTCCCTCATGTAGTATCATCACCACACCTACTTTATGTGCATCTGATCCCTGCACCCAGATATTTTATAAAAGGATTATAGAGCATTGGTGGTAAAATGGAGCCCTGAGCAATCCCTGGTCCCTGGCTGCCAGCCTGATTTAACAACATTTACCAAAAACCCTTTGAGCCCAACCCACCAGCCAGTTGCTCACACAGCATATTATGGATTTAACTAGGTGTGTGCCGGGCAATTTATCCAGCAGGGTGCTGTGGCAGACAGTACCAAAAGCTCTGCTAAAATAAAAGACAGTCCACATCTACTGGCTTCCCTTGGCCACCTAGATGGGTCACTTTGACATAAAAGAAAATTAAGTTGGTCAAACAGGACTTGTTCCTTGTGAACCCATGCTGGCTGTGATCAGTGGACTGCACTCTCTCAAATGTTTTTCAGTAAATCCCAGAAAAATTTTCCCTATAATTTTACCACGTGCTGCAGTGAAAATGACAGGCCTATAATTTCCAGAGTTTTCTTTTTATCCTTCTTAAAAACTGGGAAAAATTTCCAGTTTCCAGCTGACTGGGACATCTCCAGAGTCACAAGATAAATGAAATATAATGGAGAGAGGTCCTGCCAAGTACATCAGCCAGTTCTTCCATGGAAAGAATCCTATCTGGCCTCATACACCTGTGTGCATCCAACTGAAAGAGCAAGTCTCAAACAATTTCAAGATTACCTGGGAATCTATTATTCTCCGAGTGACAAGTCCTCCAACAATGGGCTCCAAGGATCCTAGCCCATCATTGGTCTTGAAGACAGATGGCAAAGGTGGCATCATTCTCTGCTGTGCCTGCAATTTTATTTGGACCTCATCAAGCAATGGACCAACATGATCTCTGATTTTTTTTTTTGCTGTTAACATATGAAAACCAAAAAAATCCTTTTTGCTTTCCTTCACAGCTTGTCCTGGACAGCTTGAATACTATCTGAGTTTTGGTCACACAAATGTTCTCTCCACAGAGATGATCAACATCTCTGTCATCCTCCCATGACACCTTGTTTCCAGTGTTCATTCAGCTTTCCTTCTCTCTCTAAGTTCCCTGCTCAGCCAATCCAACCTTCTGCCCCATTGGCTTGGCTTTCAACATGTTGTGTTTGGCTGCTCCTGCACTCTTAAAAGAGAGCTCTTGAAAAGGGACAAGCCCATAACTCAAATAACTTAAAAAAAAAAAAAAGATTCCCAAGACACTTTACTAGCTAGTTCTTTAAGCAGCCCATGCTGCTGCTCCCCCCCACACAAGAAGATGAGAAATTCTTACTGATGATATTTATGAAGAAAAGCAGCACACTGAATAAGGTGGACAGGGGAAAAAGTGGATCCTTTCTAGTCACTTCATTTTCTTATGTATCTAGACTGATAATCTAGGGCCTCAGAACCAGCTCCCACCCCCAAATAAAGAACATACGTGAAAAAATTTTATTTTAGCTATTTTGTCAGTTAGAGACAAGTTTGAGCAGAGTGCAGCAGGTGCCCCAGAGCTCTGTTCCCAAGAATATTTAGATCAAAGAGATTAGTCTGAGTAGACCAAAGCTAGTGATCTTCCCTACTTTGCCTAGTAATGTCCAAGATCTGAGTCCATGTGCACAAGGAGCTGGTGCCTGACAGTCATGAAGTTTACCCTGTAGAAGCTCCTGCTGCAGCAGTATGGCATAAGAAATGATCACTTGAATAGTGAGCAGTAAACCTTACTGGATACTTTTCAGAAGTGAGGCCAGGGAACCTGAAAAAAACCCAAAATGAAATGCTACAGCAGAGACTGGCATGAAGAATATGGTTACAATCTACCCTGGATCTTGATTAAGAAATATTCAGGAGTTTTTGGTACTAAAATGATGGCATTGTGAACAACCCTTTTGCTTACCTCTGAATGTGTTTGCTTCCGAGAATGAAACAACCTTGAAACTTGACATGAATTTGCATTAAGGTTGCTATACAAAGGACTCACCATGGTGTGGTTTAATTCTCAAAGCAAAGCAGGTTGGTACTCTCTAAAGAGGTACTGACAATCCCTGTTAAGAGGGGCCTTACCTCTTTTGTCAAGAAAATAGGGGCCTTTCATCAAGAAAAAGAACAGGCAGGGGAGACAAATTCACTCTCAAGCAGAGCTACATACAAAAAATTCAGGCCTTAAACAGTGTGACTCAAAGAAACCTTGAACAGTTTAGTGTGATCCACTCACTAGAATACAGACTGAGAACAAAAGTATTGCAAAATGCTGAGCTATGGCATCTTGCATTTTTGTCAAGAAGTAGTAAATATAAACATAAAAGCTACAGCTGGAGGTAAGGAAATGGGGAAAAAGGAGGAGACATTGTCATAGCAACATCAATTGCTTCACATGGAACACTGTCTTGGGTTGTGGAGCCAGGGGTGTGTACTCTATTTCATTTGTTAAAAGCAGCTGGGGAGATGTTTTTCTTTATCTCTTGTAACTCTGGGGGGAGAGGGGTGGATGCCTTCTGATAATGGGCCAGCTGTTAAACCATGTGGGGCAGTGTTTCTTATCTCTTTCACCACCTGTCCTCCCTCCAGGGGAATATTTTCTGCTAATGCACCATTAAGACACCCCTAAAAGCACACATCCCCAAAACAGACTATCCACATTCCATCATCCTATTGTGAGATGCTCCACCCAGTGGGGGGAGCCAACCATTCCTACCTGGATAAAACTGAGACGCAGGAACACGAAGGCATCCAGCTTCACCCAATTCCTGGAGGAAGACTGGACCCTTCTCACCATTACTGGACCCTTCTCACCACCACTGGACTCTTGTTCTACAGGATCATCTCTACTCCAACAGAACCACATCTGCCATTCCAGGAGGATTCACTTTTGGACTGCTTCCAACACCCTGACCAACAGGGTGTCAGGTTGTAGCTCTGACTCTGTCAGGGTTTTCCAGGATTGCTTGGTTGGTTGGTTGGTTGGGTGGTTTTGTTTTTCTACTACATTTGTATTGTTAGTATTCCTAGTAAAGAACTGTTATTCCTATTCCCAAATCTTTGCCTGAAAGCCCTTAATTGCAAAATTATAATTTGGCAGGGGTGAGGGGTTTACATTCTCCATTCTAAGAGAAACTCCAGCTTTCCCTGGCCAATGCCTGTCTTTCCAAACCAAGACAAACACCACCAGAACAACAGTACAGGGGTCTGCAGATGCAAGAATGTGAGACCAATGCAGAAGAACAGGAGCCTGAGGACAATAAAGTGAAGACACTGGTACAGTGCTCTAGGATAAACTGTCCCAGCACCCTATGTTAAAGTGAGCTACAAGAGGAAGATAGGCTACAGAATTGCAGATGGGAGGCCTTCCAGACCAGCAAGGGTGTTGCCAAAGCCAGCAGTTTTCCAGCGGCTTGTCCCTTCCTGCAGCAGCCTGGATACTGGTGGAATAATGAGCTGCTGCTTAGGAGTTGTTGGTCAGGTGCTAAGAGCACACACAAGGAACCAGCATTTTGCTGTGTGCCTCCCCCTGATTTACTGTACCTCCAGCTTAGTGAAGCTCCCACTGAAGTGCTCCCAGTGGCAAGGGGAATGCTCATTGTTATGGGAATTGCTGGTGCCATCTGAACCAGAGCTGAAGATGAAACCTCCATCCAAAGCATCTCTCCTGTCCTGCTACTTATACTAGAGCTTTATACTACTCTAACACAATCTGCAAGAGAAACAAGAGTGGCTTTATGCTGTTTCTCAACAGCTCATGAAGAGTTTGAAGCTGGAAAACCCTCCACACCCCTGCCCTTTACTTCCACTGAGCCCAGCAGAGCATTAGACCTGCACACCCGGAGTACATCCAAAGCTTCAGGCACAGACTGAAATATTCCCCAGCTCTTAACCCAATGGAGGTATTCTAACTGGCAATAAAATGAAATTACTTCTGTTTGCTCACCTTTTGGAAACATTTTAACAGCTACTCCAGTGAGTTCCTACCCTTCATCTGCATATCAATTATTCATTATTTTCACTAAAGAAAACCAAGCCATGCCATGCTCATGAGGATGAAAGATATTTGTAATGCTCTCTTTCTCTCTGCCCCTCATACATTTTTATTTGAGATTATTTCTAATCCACATGTGCTTGAAATAGAAAAATGTGTGGGTTTTATTAGCAATAAAACTTTAGGGGATTTTCCCCCCTACTGATTTTTCATAGATTTATGGATCCATAATCATTCACGTCACAGCCTAAGGGAAACGAGGCTTGAACAGGATAATAGCCCTTAAATCCCCTCCTCTAAGCACTCAGATCTTTGCTGTCAGCAAGATTAAAACGGTCAACAGCAGTCTTCATGTGTCTATATCCCACACAGAGCTTTCACAACAACTGGAGTGGTGGCTGGCAGGGAGAAATATGCAGAACCACTGCTGAGCATGATACTTCTGAGATAAAGAGAGAAGCAAACCAGGTTGCCAGCT
This sequence comes from Phylloscopus trochilus trochilus, assembly GCA_016584745.2. Taxonomy (NCBI): domain Eukaryota; kingdom Metazoa; phylum Chordata; class Aves; order Passeriformes; family Phylloscopidae; genus Phylloscopus; species Phylloscopus trochilus. The sequence continues at coordinate 87,428,788 of WQNJ02000015.1, forward strand.
TCTGCAGCGTTGAAAAGGACTGGTGTTAACCGCTTGACCGCGTGAATGCAAAGAGGGGAGAAGAGTAAGGAGTAATGTTGCAGTTTAACAGGCAGCAAGAGTTTCCTCTCCTAAAAAATAAAGGCAGAGAGATGGAAGCACCAAACATCCTCCGGCGGGCCAGCAAGGGGAAGGAAAAGGAAGTCGTTCATGTAGACAAGCAGAGCGGTTCCTCTGCCACCACTCCCTTGAATGCCCAGCCCCTGCTGCAACTAGGACCTGAGGGGAATTACAACTACTACGTGGATGATGAAGACGAGGAAGACGAAGAGAAAGAACAAGGGAAATGGCCGCACGAAGGCGCATTCCAGGGAGAAAGCAAGGCCTCGCCATTTATTCCTTGCTCCCCTGCTCCTTCCCCTGGAGCCCCGTCCCCAGCATCCGCTCCCTCTGTGCTGAACATCAACGTTGGTGGCCAAAGCTACCGCCTCACCTACCAAGCTGTGGCCATCTATCCCAAGACCCGCCTGGGCCGCCTGGCTACCTCCACGGACCGCCGCTGCCAGCTGGGCCTGTGTGACGACTACGCTGCCCAGGTGGACGAGTACTTCTTCGACCGGGACCCGGCCGTCTTCCAGCTGGTCTACAACTTCTACGCCTCGGGGGTGCTGCGGGTGAGGGACGAGCTGTGCCCCCGCAGCTTCCTGGAGGAGCTGAGCTACTGGGGCGTGCGTCTCAAATACACGCCGCGCTGCTGCCGCATCTGCTTCGAGGAGCGCCGGGACGAGCTGAGCGAGCAGCTGAAGGTCCAGCGGGAGCTGCGCTCCCAGGCAGAGGCCGAGGAGAACGAGCAGCTCTTCCACCACATGCGCTACTACGGCCCCCAGCGCTGGCGCCTCTGGAACCTGATGGAGAAGCCCTTCTCCTCCGTCACCGCCAAGGTGATGGCGGTGGCCTCCAGCTTCTTCGTGCTCATCTCCGTGGTCGCCCTGGCACTCAACACGGTAGAGGAGATGCAGCAGGTGGACTGGAAGAGCGGGGACAGCCGGCCTGTCTTGGAGCACGTCGAGACCTTGTGCATCGCGTTCTTCACGCTGGAGTACCTGCTACGCTTGGTCTCTACCCCGGACCTGCGCCGCTTTGCCAGCAGTGCCCTCAATGCAGTAGACCTCATCGCCATCCTGCCCCTCTACCTGCAGCTGCTGCTGGAGTGCTTTGCTGACGAGGACCAGCCCCGGGGTCGGGGCTCCCAACACGAGCACGACATCGAGAAGGTGGGACGGGTGAGCAAGGTGGGGCAGGTGCTCCGCATCATGCGCCTCATGCGCATCTTCCGCATCCTCAAGCTGGCCCGGCACTCCACCGGGCTGCGTGCCTTCGGTTTCACCTTGCGCCAGTGCTACCAGCAGGTGGGCTGCCTCCTGCTCTTCATTGCTATGGGCATCTTTGCCTTCTCTGCCATGGTCTACACGGTGGAGCACGACGTCTCCAGCACCAACTTCACCAGCATTCCCCACGCGTGGTGGTGGGCTGCCGTAAGTAAACAAGTCTTGCCTAGCTTCGGTACCCAGAGACCCTCCCTGCCTTCCCCTCCCTTTCCTTGCTGGAGTTACTGGCAGTCTTGAAAACAACTGGCTCAGATCAGTGAACATCTGCTCCGAATTCTGAGCTTACGGGACAGACGCAGGCACACGCACAGATGCCCCCACTCACCTCTCTGAAAGCTTAAACACAGGCTTAATCAGGCAGGCAGCCACGAAATTCCCATATCTCCAAATGCAGAGAGAATTTTCACTTTTACGGAAGAAGTGAGCAAAGACACAGGAAAAAAAAATAATGTTTCCTGATTTAAGTGCCACTGTCAGTGTTGCCAAAGAAAAAAAAGAAAAACAGGGGGGGAAATGGATGCATTAGACTGTCTAGTTACAGGGTTTTCGTTCTTATTCTATGTGTAGTTCTTCTGTGACCCATCATAAAACTGCAGTATGATAAGACGTAATTTATTTACTACAGTCAGATCACTCAGACTTTAAAAGTGAAAGCTATCCCAGAACTCTGGCTGTTAAAAACCCATTAGGACCAACCCTGCGTTGTTTTACACAAGAGATTGTGCTCTGCTGTGCTGCAGAAGACGTATTTACAGCATCCTAGATGAAACCAGGGGGTAGCTGGACATTGTCGATGCCAAGGGAAGGCACAGGACCCACATCTTGGCCATCCATAACCCTAAGGCTTGTCCTAGACCATTGCCACACACTTTTTGTTTTGTAGCAGCTGATGCCAGACCCATAGTCCATTTTTAGGTGGGACTTCAGGAGCACTTCTGACCCCTGGGCATGGCTATGGGTCTGGCTCTGTCCCAGTCACTTCCCTGGAGAAAGAAGCCCATGCAAATAGACTGGATGGGAGTTGGAACATCTCATGCTGCTCGATCAGCACAGACACTGGTGCCCACCAGACAGTAATTCCAACTCATTTGGGGTCATTTCTTCTCATCAGCCACCCTGGAGCCCCAAGTCTGCACTTCTGGTTCAGCCATGGGCAATGAGGTGTGGTGGTTTACCACACATTTGCAGTGATTTGGCACATGGCAGAAAGGGACAAGCACAGATGCACACATTTATATGTGCTCATGCATATGTGTAACTGTGCTGAATATCCTTTAGGCTGGGCCATGGAAGGATGGAAAAAAATCAGTGAATAAAGGAAAGGGTCCTGTAATGTGACCCTCACAGATCATCTGTAAGTGATATACAAAGGCTATGAGGACATTGGTGATTCATACACTGCTAAAATAATTTGTTTTCTGAACATGCAGGTTATACGCAAGATCTTTAGGGCTCATTTTTGCAAACTGGTGACACCATAGTCATTTAGATATTCCTAATAAACTGATATGGCCACGTGAAAAAAGCCTGTTTAGATGAGCAAATGTCTTCAAAACAGGAGCTGCATCATGCACATTGCAATTCCAAAGCATAAAACACTTTTTAATGCCCCTTCGTTCTTTAAGACTGTAAATTAAAGTATTAGATCACTGAAATTTTATAAAAATGCAACAACATTCACCATCTTAGACATGCAGAAGAAGCATTCTCCTAAACTGTTACAGGCAATGTATAAGACTATACCAGTGGTACAGAACTTTATCAGAGGATAACATTTTTGTCCTGGCTGGTAGAGATAAACATCTTGCCTTCATCTCAGTATTTATTTTTGGTGATATTTATCCTGTATTATCATTCAAATCCAGTGACTTGATTTCCATTAAACCAAATCACTAATCCTTTTTATTCCACAGGAAGCACCACGTGCATCCTAAAAATGTGCTCACCCAGTGCTGGTCTCCTGTACTCTAATGCTTTCTTCCTTTAAAATATCATTCTATTTACCATTTTAGAGGATGGCAAACTCTACACAGTGACCTTATGAAGATTTATTTCAGTGCTAAAGCCACGAGAGCTTTTCAGTGAAAGTCCTATCGTCTGTGGCTTGTTTTTGTCAGAGTTTTAGGTTACTGTTTAACAGATACCCACAGTGTGTTGAGACACTTTGAAAAAATTAAATAAAATTCACTGGCTGAAAAAGATCCCTTGCACAGACTAGAAGGTGAGAGGTGACAGAAACATGCAAGTTTTACCTGCCAGAAAAAAAAAAAAAAAGTAAGCTATATTCACTAAATATAAAAATTACAAAACATCAGGATGTGTGCAGTGAAACTATTTAAATTAGGAGTTATCATATGCTGACTATTTGAGAGTATATCTTTCAAATGTAGCATCTCCATAATCAAACATCTAGTAATTTTTGATCTGAATTTTACAATGGAAATATTTGTACTTGTTGAAGCACTGGACCCATAACACAGTTCCTTCACATATCCATAGGCTAGAAAGAGAAAATTATATTGTCTGAGAAGAAAAATGTGAAGGTATGTACACAACAAACTGGCAAAGTGTTCAGATTATTATAAAACAAATACACTGAACACCATCACTCTCAAAAAAAACCCAGAACAAATCCAACAACCAAAGCTGAAACATTTTAAATAAACCCCAAATCCTTCTTCAAAAGGAAATCCAGCAAAAATTATCCACCTGTGTACTTACTTAACACTATAACTATACATGTTGCAACCATACACTGCAAGCAAAAACTTCCAGGCTACAGTTCCTTGTAGGTGTGTAATCATTAAAGGGGATTTTATCTAGAGACTTTGAAGTCCTGGATCATTTCTTCCTACAACGCATGCAGGAAGGTTTATTTCCTAATTAATTGAAGGTTTTCATGTGTTTTTCACTAGTTCCTACAATATATATGACAAACAAAGGTAAAGCTCAAAATACAACCCACAGAATAAGTCCCAAATACAGGGTTTTATCAGCACAGTGGATTTAGAAACAGGACATCTGTTCCAAGTGAGATGGTGAGGGAGCAGGGTTGCAGCTGTCAGTGGATTTGCATGGTCAGGGAGTCCCATCTATCCTCTCCCTACAGCCAGGCACACTCACCTTCCTGACAGGCTGGTGAGGAAATTGTCTGGGAATTCCCTCTGCAGGGCAAAAATCGAAAAATCCTCCTGAATGGTGTCAAACCATTGTCTTTCTTTACTTCATGAGAGGGATTTTTTTTTTCTTAAATTAAGGATACTTTGATAAGACAGCTAGTATACAAAAAAGAAAAAAAGAAAAAATAGAAAAAATAGAAAAAAAAAAGAAAAAAAAAAAAAAAGGAAAAAAATGCACAGAGTATTTCAGACTTACAACGCAAAGTCCAAAAGAGCTAACTTTAGCACTGCCCCTGATCAGTGAAGATATCTGTCCATGTATTTCTTCTTAGCTAAAAAGCTGCCTGTTGTTCTGCCTGTAGGTCAGCATCTCTACAGTGGGTTATGGAGATATGTGTCCAGAAACTCACCTTGGACGCCTGTTTGCTTTCCTCTGCATTGCCTTTGGAATAATCCTGAATGGCATGCCCATCTCCATCCTCTACAACAAGTTCTCAGACTATTACAGCAAGCTGAAGGCCTACGAGTACACAGCTCTCAAGAAGGAAAGAGGGAAGGTGGACTTCACACGGAGAGCCATGAGGAAAATATCGGAGTGCTGCGGAGAAGGTGCATCCCACCCCTTGTCACAGCAGTGATACTTCGTGCTGTGGATGTTGGGAGGCAACCAAGAAGCTGGAGGAGAATGGGGATCAAACCAGCCAAAAAAACTAATCAGCCAAAAGATAAACTAAACAGGCCAAAAGTAACAAAAAAAAATCTGTTTTGAAGGGCGTTGTTTTCAAAACTAAAAAGGCTCAGATTAAAACAACAGATTTTTTTAAACTCTGATAGCCTGCTAGAAGCACTTAAATGCTCATCAACTCTCTGAAATTGCTTCCTTCAGATTAAATCTTCTGAACAAGTTCCACATGAAGATCTAAACCCCTGCTACTGATTAGATTGACAATAAAGACCCAACACGATTGTACAAGCAGAAAACAAATGGCTGTCATTAAGGGTCAGCCACCTTACTTCTGTTAAGGAAGTGTCAAAAATTAAGCAAATATAATACCCAATATACTGACTGCATTAGTTAAATTGGTTTTGCATCAGCTTTCAAATAGAGGAAAATGGCCTGGAGCACTTTCCTAAATACTAGCAGCAGCTACACTCCTTAAAATGTCAGCCTCCTTCTCCATGGCCAGGTAGCTATGCTTCATTGTTCCAGTTTTATTTTTCAAACACAGCCCTGCAAATGAGCCCTCCTATTTTCATGCCTAGTCGAGCAGTGCACTGCTTTTAGCATTTCCCACCACCCCACCTCTACAATCATCTTTCAGCGTGACAAGTACTAGCGAAGAATTCTGGAGTCTGAGTTGATAAATCTTATCGATCAAATATGAAAACTTTTCCAGACCCAATCCTTTTTAGGTATAGGATTAAGTGGTAATTTATTTTGCAGTATTTAATGTATCTATTTATTGGATTGTTAGAATAATAGACCTGTCAAGGAACGTGAGTACTGAAGCAGTATTTTAAAAATAATCAAAAGAAATATGTAATCAGTAGCAACTCTTAAAGACTATTCATGCAAGGGATTTTATCAGCACTTAACTGTAACCAATTTTAAATTAAAAAAAAAATCAAGATAATTTGTCTGGTACATATAGCCATTAGGGACAAAATCCTGACACCTTAGGTCACCCAGAGAGGAGTACCTTATGTCCTAAGATTACTGTGTCTTCTTGCACAGCTGGATGGGATTTCTCATGCGTCTCAACTCATCCCAAAACTTAAATAACAAATAAAACCAAGAATAATTAAACGAAGTTGCTGTTTTATGTATTACTTCAAACACCATCAGGATTTGGGGTTTTTTACATAAGAGCAGTCACACCCCTTTGGAAACAGTAATCTGAATAACAGATCTGAAAGAAAAATTATTTTATTGATAATTAGATGCAAAGACCTTAAGGAAAAAAAAAAAAGTGCAATGAAAAGTAACAACAGTAACAGTGCATTGATATGACCCATGGCTGTTACTCCTGCTGCAAAGCATCTTGATGACAGAGATGCATTTCAAAACTCCTGAACCCTCACGTTGTGTCTGTGCTGCCCTGATGAATGCAAATGTCTGCATTGAGATCTCAGGGCCACATGGGACACAATGGTGTGAGAAGCTCACTCTGGGACAGCTGAGGGTGAAAATGTTCATTAATTTTGACATGTCCATGCAAACTGTGTCAAGCATGGGGACATTTCTCCTTTCAGTGGTGGGAAGGTAATTAGTAACCAACTTGCTCTTCTCATTCTCTACCTCCAGACAAATGTATCATAAGCCCATCTGTCATTTTGTTCTTTAGGAATGACAGTCAGAACACTGTGTGCTGATCAGCTCTGTTAAAAGCTAAACCATGTCTTTAAGGCACAGCTGAGCCCTGGGAGTTCAATGTGATAGATGTTTGCTGTTCTGGACTGCACACAATGCAGCAGGCACAATCCTGGCACTCACTGAGAAGAATAGCTGCTTTGCTTTGGCTTTAGGGAATTTGCATAGCCCTTCTGCACAGCAACAACAGGACAAGAAGCTTCCAGGAGCCACAGGAAACCTCTTACTGCTGTTCAGTGAGCTGACAAGTCACAAGCATGCAAAAACAAAACTATGGTTTATTTTCAACATGCAAATTGAGTTAGACTCATTAAAAGGGTTTAAAAGGATTTTAAATCTGGTGATAACTGAATTTCCCAAAATATACCACACTATAAGTCAATTTCTTTCCTGAAGGAATTCATACTTGTATGACCATGCAGACAGGATGCAGATATGCAGATGCTTGCAAGGCAGGCTCAGCAGCTTCCTGCCACCTACAGAAATCCAGAGCCTGAGCATTAACTCTGATAACTAACTAACTAACTAACTAACTAACTAACTAACTAACTAACTAACTAACCTGCCTCAGAAGACCTGACAAAGATAACTAGTCTCATTTTCCACCCCCTTTGCCTCACCTGCAGGACCTACTGAAGTAGAGATTTTTGAAGACCTGTAATGAAATAGATTGTCCACACCAAACACGAGCAGAAGAAAAAGGAGTCTTATCTCTCAATCAGGAGTCAGAATTTAATGTCCTTGCAAATGCTTTACCTGTTCAGTCAGATTTCAATGCACAAATCAGTACTGCTCTAGCTGTTCAAATGCAGCTTGAAGAGGGTCTCTTGCACCCCTCTAGCTGAATCTCTTCCACTTTGCACCAGGTAAATAGTGGCCCACAAAGGGACAGTAGAAGGAAGACCATACAGCTTGGTGTTTCCAAGCTTAGCTGGGTGGAAAAGTGTGTGTCACAGGCCCTGCCTCAATGAAAGAGCTATGAAAGTACCCTGACCAAGCAGCAAAGCCTTCCCAAACACCCAGTCTCCTCTGGCCCAAGCAATCTTTAGTTGAGGGCTTTTAGTTTGGAAGGAATCCAGAGTCACCACACACTGCAGCCACATGAAGGTAAAACTCTTACTTAGAGTACCTCAGAGGCTAATGGCACTGGCCCAAAACACTGCCAGACAGAGAGGAGAGTGACTTCTGTCCCTTCAGAAGCACAAGGCGTTGTGGCCACCAGGCCTCGTGTGTGCGCCCCGAGCAACAAGGCCATCACACTTTGGGAAGCTCAGCTTACCTAGCAGCTGCTCCACTCTCTTTTTTCTCAAGGCGTTTTTTTTGCCCCCTCATCCCTCACCCAGCCCCACCACCCCACCCTGATGCAGCTTTTGGTACCCCCTTGGCTACTCTGTGCACTGACCCAGCACACAAATGTGACTCTTTGGGGGAGTGGGGAGGGATCCTCACTTGGCCCGTGACCAAGCTCAGTGCCAAGAGCTCTGAGCAGCACCAGAGCTGGCACAGCTGACACTTTAGAAGTGTGCAGTCCAGAGAACACGCCTCTGGCAGTGAAATTGCTACACAAAGCTGCTGTGTTTTGTTTTGCAATACCTGTCACCCCTGCTCTGCTGAGCTGAGGAGGCGAAATGGAGCTTAGTGGAGTAAAGCACTTCCCAGAAAATTAGAAGTTATTGCTTGGTAGGTTTGGGTGTTGTTTTTTTCTTTGGTTGGTTGGTTTTTGTTTGGTTTTTGTTTTGTTCGTTTGGGGAGTTTTGTTGTTGTTTTTGTTTTTTTTGTTTTTGTTTGTTTTGTTGGTTTGGTTGGTTGGTTGGTTGGTTGGTTGGTTTTTTTGTTTCTTTTTGTTTGGTTTGGGTTTTGTTTGATTGTTTGTTGGGGGTTTTTGTTGTTGTTGTTGTTGCCTTTGTGGTTTTGGTTTGGTTTTGGTTTTTTTTTCCCCAAAGGTTGTCATTTTCTTCTCTGGATAATCTGATGCATTTTTCTGCCTTTGGCTCAACTGTTCCAAGTGTGACAAGCATAGGTCTGTGCTTTTCAATGAGAAAGATTATGCCTAAATTCGAGGTACCATTGTAGGAGCCAGGCAGTGCCTGGATTGCTCAAGGCTCTGTCAGTTTCCATCACTTCCTACAGAACCTGTGTAGATGGCAACCAGCAAGATCCTCCCACAAATTCTCTCCTGCTCCTACCATACAAAGTAGACCTCCAGCCAGCTCAGAGGAAGGAACAAGCTCACATTCCCACAGAACAGACTTCTGAGAACCTGGAGAAGGCTGTACAAACCTGCATCAGCTGGTTTTGAAAGAGGATTAAGCATTTTTGCCTTCCTTTTTTTTTTTTTTTTTTTTTCCCCACACAATGTTTCCTGCAGAAGGCTCAGTTAATTCATTGTGCCACATCCACAAAGACTGGCATCACTGTCCCTTAATTACTCGATGGAAACAGTCAAGTTGCAGACTTGATGACATCCAAAAAACAATGCAGGAGAGCCATAATTGTCTTAGTTACTTGCATTCCATGGGGCTTTGGCAACCAAAAGGGTTTCGAAATAACAGATCAAGGGGAAACATGCTTAAACACAACAAAGGTGGGCAATACTATAAAAGATGAAGTAGACAGTCTTGTTTTATGAGATGACAATTTGGCATAACTAAGGTTTTGGGGAAACAGGGTGGAGAAGTCTCAAACCACTGAGAAATTGGAAATCTGTCTAAATATGGCCATGCTAAAGTCTTCTGTTTTAACTAATTGCAGATATTAATGAGACCCAGAGGGAGAAGAAAAATACATTCTATCATTATGTTTCACTACAGACTTAGCAAACATGGTGTCTCTGTAAGACAAAGGAACAGTTTATCTGAATGGCTTGGCTTCATTTTAGGAGAACCAAGCACTGTTTCCTCTACTTAATTTAGTCCTGGGAATTATTGGGGGAAAAGGGGGATTAAAAAAAAAAAGAAAAGAAAAAAGGAGAAAAAAAAATAAAAAGAAAGGAGAAAAAAATTCTTTAAAAATATGGATGGGGGTAGTAGAAATGTAGTCCGTCCCTACATGAGAGTGGAAAGAATTCCAGTTAGAATAAGCTCCTGCACAAATCCTGTCTTAGAAGAACATCCCTTTTTCAGTGCAGTTCAGGAGCTGTTTGCTTTTCTCATTCAGAAAGATAGCACTTAAAGGGGTAGCTGCAGTACTCTACAGATCAATAGGCATCTGGTACTATTCCCAGGTTTCTAAGGCAAATGGCAATATTCAGTCTTTAAATATTGTAAGTAAACTAAGCGAAATTTTTAAAATATCAACTAGGAGTACTTCAGGGTTTTTGATGAAGTACAATTACTATGACTAAACTAAGAAACAAAAATCATCACCTTGCTTAAAAAATAGCTTCAACTGTTTAGATCATTCTGGGTTTATGTCATGCAAAAACATGCTTATCTACTATTACAAAACTTCTATTGACTTCTTTATTTGGTAGTATAAAAATTACATGCCTTTTGATTGTAATCCAGTCCTTTATCTAGGACTAAAATAGGGAAAGGTCAGCGGCAGAGGTTTTATATGTACTCAGTTAATTTAATGAAAATATGCTGTGAAAAATTAGAGCTTTCTACAAGTTAAGTCCTGAGATAAGCAAGTTTTTAAAATAAAACTTGTCAGTGTCTAGTTCTACTCTAAAAAATTGCTCTGTACTGTCATTCAAATTCCTGAAGTGGATTTGCTCGATTTATAAGCAAAAGAATTTGACATCATTAATAACCAGATAAGCAAGCACCGTACTTTGAAGCCAGTCTTTTGCCACCACTTAACAGCTGTTCTTCAGACCACCATGTTCACTTTTTCCTTCACCAGTTTTGGAAGGGGCTGGGGGTGGGGAGGGGGGGAAGGCGGGGACAACAACGACAACACATGACAGCGAACAGTACAGAACAAAGAAGAAAAAAAAACAAAACTAAACAAAACTAAACAAAAACAAAAAAAACCCAAAACAAACCAAAAAACCCAACAAAACAAAAAAAAAAAGAAAAAAAGGAAAAAAAACCAAAAAACCCACCCCCCAAAAAAAAACCAAAAAACCACAAACCCCCCCCCAAAAAACCACCCCAAAAAACCCAGAAAAACCCAAAACCAAGCCAAAGCAAACAAACAAAAACAAAAAACAAACAAACAAAAAAAACCACAAAAAACCCCAAAACCAAACCCAAAACTAACAACCAATCAAACAAACAAAAGCAACAAAACACCCCCCAAAACCAACCAACCAAAAAAACCGAAAAACCCCCCAAAACAAAACAAAGAAAAAACCCCAAACCAAACCAAAACAACAACAAAACAAAACAAAACAAACAAACAAACAAAAACCACCAAAAAGACACCAAGAAACAAAAAAAAAATCAAAAAAACCCACCCTACCCAAACCCAGCATGTTCCAGAAGTCGGGAAGTTGGGGAAAGCTGAGGAAATGGCAGGCAGGTTGCAACAGCACCTTCCTCTGTGATGGGGAGGGCTCTGTAGGGCAGGACAGAGTAGCTGGGTGGGTCTCCTTGTGGGGAAGAGCAGCTCCTGGCGTGGAACATTGTTCACTGCTGCCGCTCAGAGGTTACGGGCTGACAGATTCCCCTCTCCTGGTGCCGAGTTAGCCCCGCTCTGCTGCCCCTTCCTCAGGCAGGCTGCCAAAAGCCTGGAGTCCTGTCACCCAGGGTGGAGTGTTTACAGAAATGCAAAAGTCCGGCCGGTTTTAATTCCTTTGAAGAGAAATGGTGCAGGCGTATCTCGAACATCTTTAATTGGTACTGCCGGTTTTTTATTTTTGTGCTGTTTTGTTTTTTTTTTTTTTCCACTGTCCACTATCAAAAGATACAGAATTTGAAAGAGATTTTAAATCCTAATATTTTTATTTAAACAGAGAGGGGGAAAAAACCCCTGTGAAAATTGAAAATGCCTACAATAGAAAAAGGGGCGGCATCAATTTGTGAAAGAGCTTCTGAAAGCGTTTCAGCTGTAAGAACAACTGCCTTGAAAACTGGTGCTATCACCATGCTGTGAAGATGCCTTCATGGCAGGCATTGTGGCAGTTGATGTTCTTCATCTCAGCACAACCTGGGAGCAGAAGCTTTAACAACCAGAATGCACTGAACCAATTCTCGTATCATCTTATTATTCTTCTTCCCCAAAAAATGTTTCCTCAGAGATGCTTATAATTTAGTCTATCATTAAAATAACAAACTCTGGTGGGGGTTTTTTGGTTGGTTTTGTTTTTGTTGTTTTTTTGTTTTGTTTTGTTTTGTGTTTTTGTTTGTTTTGTTTTGTGGTTTTTGTTTGGTTTTTTGGTTTTGTTTTTGTGTTGTTGTTGTGGTTGTGGGTTTTTTGGGGGTGGGTTTTGTTGTTTTTTGTTGTTTGTTTTTTTGCTTGTGTGTTTGTTTTGGGTTTGGTTTTTTTGTTGGTTTTTGTGGTTTTGTTTTGTTTTGTTTTGTTTTGTTTTGTTGAGGTCGTGGTGGTGATGGTTGGCTGTTTTGGGTCAGTTTTCCTTTTTTCCCCACAAGTATCCTATATGTATCCGTTTTGCAAACGGATAAAAAATTTCTGATGACTTCTTAATTCAATGCTTGAAGCACCTGCTTGTCTATGCCTATGTACCCAGAGGTCCTGTAGACTCCCTCCTCTGTGCATTTTATTTTTGGTTTTAAGTTCTAATAAAAGATGTAATCCATGTAATCACACTCCAGTTAGAGCAGAGACTGGCAAGATACCTGAATGGCAGGCAGAACCAGCTGTGGGGAGGACAGTGGAAATCAGAGAATCGATGGGATTCCTGCATTGTGTAAAGCACAAGTGTACTTGTAAGACACATTCTGATTGAAAGATACACAAATCCAGCAATTAAAGCCATCTTCTATGACAGCAGATGGCAAGATGGTTAAAGCCACTTCAGCCAGTATGGCCCTTGACAAAACCTCAATATGACTACTGCAAAAGGAAAACAACAAATATGATGTTTAGTCGAGCATATGCAAGGAATTACTGCTGATAAGCAGTAATGAGTTTAACTCACACATTTTCCAGTTTTCCAGCCAACAAGGACTCTCCCTTCCCTCAATCCCTTCACACAGAACAGTGTGTAACACTGGCTATTTTGGTGCTACAGTAAAACAGGTCAGACCTTCTGTAAACATTTACAGGAAAATCATCAAAGTCAAGGAAGACTTGGACTGCTGAAATTTAGAGTTGCAGGGATGAGAGAAAAGGTGGAGAGCCCACTATGACACATTAGTGATTCTTAAACAGCAATGATTTCCAGGAATACCTGTTCCTCTTTTATTAGATGGTTAACACAAGGTATTTACCATTTATAGATCTTTAAAAAGGTTACACATCTTAAAAGTATGGGATCTTAAAAGAAGACACAAAAATTGTGCGTCTTGTGTATGTCTTTTTATTGTTTAGACTATTCCCTGGTCTATTGTTTAGACCACAGAATGGTCTAAACAATAAAAAAACCTATTAAAAGAGAAAAATAAAAGTGCAGTTTACATAATGGTGAATGTAAGGGAGCAACACAATTCAAGAGTTTTAAACCCCAAGCAGAAAACAAGGAAACTGATGGAAGAATAGTATGGTTAAGGGCAAATGAACTCTGGTGTTTTCACAAAGCTGCTGAGCAATGTGAAGCACACTGAGGCAAAATGGATGAGTTTTGGCAATAATCTTGAATTTGATAATGCCAAAGGTTAAATGGGCAGTACAGATTTCTTCTAAGAAATCTGAAGGAAATATGTCTTGATTAGTGCAATGAACTCTCGCATGAATCTGTTCTAAAGCTATAAGAAATTAAAAAGCCCCCACTTTTAATATTTGATTATTACAATTTAGTTTTTTAGACACAACACAATTGCATAAATCAATTGTAATTGATTATTACAGTTTGATTTTTTTAGACATAATGGAATAAAGAGAACACATGGTAGAGCTCCTTAAGTACCAAGAGGCGTGCCTACGTGGACATGGCCCTGTGTCCATTCTGTCTACAACCCAACTTAAGAGAAGAGATGGACAGGACTAAGACAGAAAGTCTCACAGCTTATGGGTCACAGTCTGTCTGTGTCTATTTGTCCCCAAGAATTCCTCCTTTATTTTCAGTTAAGTCAAGCACTCCACATTTTCTGTTGATCCCACTTTTTCCTCAATTCTGCAGTCAGAAACAAAGTCATTGTGTACTTTTTTTTTTCTTTTTTCTTTTTTTTTTCTTTTGAAGGAAAGGTAAGTTGGTGGAGTCAGTGGGAAAGCAAAACACTGTGTGCTCTTGGTAGAGGGGAGGGCTGATTCTTCTGTACCTTAAACCAAGAGCCACTAAGGTGCAACTACACCCACCTGCATGCCCCAATATCCAAGGTAATGGAAAATACACTGTTACACAGTAATACACATCAATACCAAGGAAATGGGTCTTCTGCCTTCTAAGAACAAAAAATAAAACAGTCATTACCATCTTTTCTGTCCTAGCACTCACAGTGGTGGTTCAGCCTCCTGCTTCTGATAAGTAAGTGGGGAGGTGTTGGCTGGTCTCAAGGGACAGGCATTTCACCTGGGGAAAATGGCTTTAGAACAAATGCCCCATAACTGCTGGCACAGCCTTTCTTCTGAGCAACTAGCAGACAAGGAAATTTGCTTGCAGCCTGTGCACTTCCATTGTTTTCTTGGCGATAACAAAAATTACTAAAGCTATATTAATATGCTGACTGTAATTTGAGCAGTTTGGTTTACCTAAAGTAGGCAAAAAAACCCCTACATATCAAACAAAATCAAAAGCACACACTTAAAAAAAAAACCCACATCAAGCAAAAAAACACTGTTATTTCAGAATCTTTCAAAAATGTACTTCTCTGCCTTCACACAGCCGCAGAGACCGCTGGCAGACTGAGGCAGACATGGCACTGCACCCAACCAGTTTCCTCACTGGGAAAAACCAGGCCAGTCCTTGATGTAGCTTAAGCCATTGAAACAATCTTCCATACTCCATATAACCTGCTTTCATCCCCTTCCATTTAGGCTATCCCATTTTTTTTTTTTTTTTTTCAATTGACATTAAAGACACACCTTAATAGTAAAATTTATGTTCTGTCTCTGTTAGGAAAACAGTGGCAACTACAGCATAACTAACTTAACTCATGTCTACTTAATGAAGAGAGGCATTTCTGAGCTTGTGGTGAGGAAAACTAACAGCCAGTCACTGCAAATTAATACACATAGCTTAAAATAAATGATGTATGCAGACTCAAAAATGCAAATAAACTGCCTGGTACACATCCAGCTGAAGCAACTGTAATTAAAGCACACAATCACAGCATCAGATCAGGTTCATGTAAGCACACATTCTTACACGGCTTTTTGCTATTTGGTTTATTAGCATCTTCCTTTGCTAAGACTTATTTTCATTGCTCCCTGTAATCCTCTTGACGGGAGGTATGTCTGTGCCAGATTGTAAGTATTAGTTCCCCTTAATAACCCAAAAATTGAGAAGGGTTGTACCAGATTTTTTTTTTCCCTCTCCCTGTTTCATTTTACTATTAATTATTCAGTCACAAATCTGTTGTGTATTTCGTTCAGGTTGGGTTTTTGGCAGCAACTGGGGCTTCTTTAGAAACAGTTCACTGCAGTTTAAATTCATTATCTGCTGCTAATTAAACCGATCTGTTTTATTGTCACAAAAGAAAATCCTGTTACAGAAACTAATGAGCTCCAATCTTCAGTAACTGAGAGGATGTATTTACAAGCAGGAACACTTAATGCCATTGCCAATCAGATGCTGGAATTAAGTACATTTTCTAGATGTGTCTGTTTAAGTCTACATAGTTCAAAGCAGTGAAATGCACTGTTTCATCTTTATAAATAATATCTTGCTTAGCACTGGTCTTGTCTGGGGGCAGTATTTGTTAGTTGACAAAAAATTATAAGATACTCAAATAGGTGAATTTATAAAAACAAATAAATCATAAACCCAGTTGTAATTTGTAGTTTACTCAGGCTACTTTGGACAGTACATTTATGTTACAGTTAATGAAAATGGTTCCTGTTTGTTTATTTGGATCTGTTGACTTACCGATACTTTGCTGACTGTGCTCCCTGCTAATTCCAGCTAAGTTTATGAGTAGGTGTAAATACTTAAAGGTTAATCCCAATTAGACCTGCTTGGCCCTGGCATTAAGTGTTCCTGCTTGTAAGCACATCCTCTCAGTTACTGAAGATTGCAGCTCACTAGTGTCTGTAACACGATTTTCTTTCGTGACAAAAAACCAGATTGTTTTAATTAGAACAGATAGTGAATTTAAACTGCAGTGAACTGTTATTAAAAAGTCTAAGTTACTGCCAAAAATGCCAAAATATGCAACAGATTTATGCTGAATAATTATGGAAGTACAGAATCATGGAATGGATCTGTTTGGAAGGGACCACAGTGAGTCATTGCATCCAACCTTCCTGCTCAAGCAAGGTCATCCTACAGCACATAGCACAGGATTGTGTCCAGAAAGTTCTGGAATATCCCCAGTGGAAGGAGACTCCACAGCCTCTCTGAGCAACCTGTTCCTCTGCAGAAGAAACCTCTTTCTTCCTTATGTTCTGGTGGAACTTCTGTGCATCAGTTTCCACCCTTTCCCTTGTCCTTTAGGTCAGCACCAAGAAGAACCTGGATCCATCCTCTGGCACCCTCCCTTTGGAAACTTACAGGCACTGATAAGGTGCTTACTCAAGTCATTTCAAGGCTGAGCAGTCCCAGTTCCCCCAGCCTTTCCCCATTGGAGAGATGCTGCAATTCCTTGATCAACTTTGTAGCTCCAATTAGTGGTAGAGCAAAAGAGGGAGGGCAAAAAAAATCCCCTTGATTTTCAGGTTACTGAGGGCAATAATCTAACGTTTAGAACCTGACACACAGACACATGAGAGCAATGAAATTAAGTCATAGCTACAGAAGGTGCTGATGAACTAAACAGCAAACAGCCACAGAAGAATGTGTGCTTACCTGAGTCTGATGCTTTGATTGTGTGCTTTGACATCAGATCGTGGTCCCTAGAGAACCAGAGTATTTTACCTCATGCTACACATTCAAGTCTGAGTGTAACACTGGGTTAACCAGTGTGACCTGGTTGTGATGTGTGCTGAGCACTGCAGCTCCCAAGAGCGCAGGACTAGTGGTGGATCACGTTATGTCTTGGGCATGCAAGATGTATTCTATTCCCATCTGTTGAAACCCATTGAAGAGGTGTTTTTCTTTATCTCATAACTCCAGAGGGGAGATGGCAGATGTCTTCTGTTACTAGGCCAGCTGTTAAACCAGCTGGGGCAGTGTTCTTTACCTGTGATTCTGCAATCTATTCCAACCCATCCTCCCTCCAGGGGATATCTGCTGTTCATGGGCCATCCAGGCTCACTGCATGGCTGATACAATTTCATCATCCCACTGGGAGATGCTCCACCAATGGGAGGAGCCCAGCATTCCTGCCTAGATAAAACCTGGGATTCAGAACAGCAGAACAGCCTGTTTGCACTGGATTCCCAGAGGAAGACTGGACCCATCCCACCACCACTGGACCCATCCCACCACCACTGGACCCTTCTACAGGATCATCTCTGCTCCAACAGAACCACATCTGTCACTCCAGGAGGATTTATTTGGACTGCTACCAACACCCTGACCAACAGGGTGACAGGTCGTGTTCTGACTCTGACAGTGGCTTTCTTTTTTTGTTAGTTTGCTTTTTTGTACTACTCCATTTTTAATATTGCTAGTAAAGAACTGTTATTCCTATTCCCATGTCTTTGCCTGAAAACCCCTTAATTTCACAACTGTAATCATTCAGAGGGATGGGGTTTACATTCTCCGTTCCAAGGGAAGCCCTGGCTTTCCCCTGGCAGACACCTGCCTTTCCAAACTAAGGCAGGTTACTCAGTCAGTAAATGCAGTAATTTAAGAGGCTGATTTCAAGTATGTAAAACATCGGAACTTAAACGAGTTTACTTAACCCCTGGCAACCAACCACTGGTAGTTGTATTGTACTTCATGTTGAGGAAGCTGTTATTGGAGGAGAAGCAATGCCTAAGTATCTGCTATTACAAATGGAGCCACCTCTTGTCAAGCTAAGCAACAGTAAAGAGTGACTCCTTGTCTTAGTTTGAAAGGCAGGTGTCTGCTAGGGAGGGCAAAAAGCCTCTCTCGGAATGGAGAATGCAAACAACCTCCCTCCAAACTATCATAACTTTGAAATTAAGGGGCTCTCAGGCAAGGATATGAGGGGTAGGAATAACAGTTCTTTACTAGTATGTATAACCAAGCAAACAAACAATAACTTTTTGGCATTAACAAGCAAACAGAACCAGGAACCTCGTGACAGCCTTGTCAGCTGAGACAGGAAGGGACAGAGGAGAGGCTTTGCTTCACAAACGCCGGGGCAGTCTGATCCTGGTGCCCCTGCAGGGCTCCAAGGAGCACCAGGCTGGAATGGCAGGAACGAGCAGAAATCCTGGGCTGGTGGATGAAATCAGAAGCTCCACAGTGGTAGCTGAAACTGCTGGACATCCTGGCAGGGCAGGGGGTGCAGGGCTACAGCATAGCAAAAGACCCAGGGAACTCCCAGAGATAAAGTGTAGCCTGGTGCTAGACTCCTCTCCTTCAGCCACTTCTTGTCTTTTTGCCTAAGTACCCCTAAGTACCCAGTAGTTAGTTTCCTACCAACTTAAAGGGAAAAAATTCTGTAAGTAAAAAAGAAACAAATCTAACCCCCAACACTCCTACAGCTGGAGATTTAATCAATCTGGTTGTCAGCCTGGATCAGTCTATCAGCATGGCCCTGAGCACCAGCAGGGTGGGTGTTCTAGGAATGACTGAGGAAGGAAGCTTTGGATTTTTTTTTAAATGGGGAAAATAAAATATCGGCTTCATTTTTCTAGATCAAAGTAAGGTACAGGAAAAATCAATAGGATACTGATTTGGTATCATGTAGAAGTGAATTTAGCCCTCCTCCATTACCAAAAAACAAACCCAAAAAACCTCCCACATCCCTTGGGTTTATTAGGGCTTATAAGTGTGCAGTAAGAAAACTTAAGTGAAAACTGTGGTCCACTGAAACAGTCAGCTGTTCCTTCAGCTTTCTTCTCTAAAAAATGTCAGAAACACTATTTTAATCCTATTCTTGTTAGTTCCTAGGGACAACAGCCTCCATCACAGGTAAGAATGGGACTTAAGTAGTCTTCCTGGTTGGATTTTTTTTTTTTTTTTTTTTTTTTTTTAGGAAACCAGGAGGGAAGGAGATTAAAACAAATATAGTTGCCCAAAGACAGTATATCCAGAACAGATGCTTGTGTTTCTATGGTAACCATGACACCATACATACAAATCCTAACAACATTTAAAACATTTTTGATCAAGTTATCAGGAATGACTGAAGCCTTGATTATATGTTCAGAAGTTTCCATTACCTCTTAAATCTTGAGATTTCAGTCTCTGAGAACAATTTTCTGTTGTGCACAACAGAATGAATACAATGACAAGTTGTTTTAGAAATTATTTAATATACAAATGCATACACTGCTTGTTAAAACCACGGTACAAAATCTTACCAAATCTCATTTGATTGCGTTGATGTAAATAATTATTTCAGGTTCATTTAGACTAGGAAGTCAGTTTCTCCAGCAATGCTTCTATTCCTTTTACATTTTTATTCTGCTTCAGCTTCGGGACGAGCTTTTTTAGTCCTTTTTTGACTGTGCTTGCCACCTCTTCATCAGTGCTTCGGAGAAGGCTGCAAGAAACAGGAAAAAAAAAGAAGGATATCAAAGGTCAGCATGCAGGTTGTAGAAAAAGAAGCTGTCCCTGACAGGAAACAGTAACTATTTAAGAAGAATATAGTTCAAGCCAGATGGTACCACCTCCTATTATAAAAAAAGTTGCAAAACATTCCATAAAATATGACCTTATCACTCTCCACAACCTCCTGAAAGGTGGCTGTGGTCGAGGGGGTTGGTCTCTCTCTCCAGGCAGCACTGACAGAACCAGAGGACACAGTCTTAAGCTGAGCCAAGGGAAATACAGGTTGGATATTAGGAAAAAGTTTTTCACAGAAAGAGTGAAAAAATGCTGGAATGGTCTGCCCGGGGAGGTGATTGAGTCACCATCCCTGGATGTGTTTAAACAAAGACTGGATGTGGCACTTGGTGCCATGGTCTAGAGGTGTTAGAGCATGGGTTGGACTTGATCTTGAAGGTCTCTTCCAACCTAGAAATTCTGTGATTCTGTGAAGCACCAAGTCAGAACACAGCCAACAGAGGGATAAATCAATCTGCAAGGAACTGCTGACCTGCTACTCAAAGTGTGTTCAAATACTGGGTCAGACCAGGTTGTTCACAGTTTCACCCAGTCTGGGCTTCAAACCTGCCAGGCTGAGGACAGCCAAAACTCTCTGGGCCCCAGCCCCACTGCTGCACCATCCTCATGCAGAAAATGCTTTCTCCTTATCTCTACCCTAAGCCTCTTGTGTTTCAGCTTGTGCCACTGCCTCTTGCTCTCTACTCATACACTGGTGTGAAGGGACCAGCTCTCCATCCATCCTGTTGGTACCAGGGATGCTCACAAGCTGCCTCTTCTCCCAGCTGAAACAGACCTGGCCCCCACAGCCTCTCCTTCCAGGCCAAAGGACCCAGCCCATGACTATGCCAGTCACCCTTCATTGAGTTCACTCCAGTTGCTGACGTCCTTCTTGTAATGGGGGTGCTAAAACTGGATGCAGTGAAGTACATCTAACACCTTCACTACTGCACTTGCATGCTACAGTTAGTGAAGAACAATGAAGCCTTACAAGTTCTGTTCTCCTTTTAGATACTACTTTTGGAAAACAAATCAGATTTCCCAGATAAATTATCTTCCTCAGAAACAAGGAAATTCATCATAAGCTGTAAAAAAATATAAGCTTAGCAGTGACTGTCCTTTTCCCTTTCTTCAGTTAACAGTGAAATGTTCTTGGACTGAAATACAAGATCTGCTGAATTAATAGCACACCTAATTTGCTACTTCAAAATTATGAGTGAACACTGCCTAGAAAAGTGCCTTCTACAGCCAGTTTGTGCAAACCAGAGCAGAACTACAAGTTTGACATAGAAATAAACTAAGACTGGAAACAAATTGTAACACCCACGTGCTGGTAATGAAGCAGGCTGCATGATGCTACAAGTCCTTACAAGTCCCTAGGATTCTCCCAAGTGGCTCCCAAATTTGCACTGACCTCAAAGCTTGTTTCTCACCTACTTTTTAAAATATGATTAGAGATGGCAAACTGAACTGAGTAAGACATAAAGGAATTAACAGAGCTTAAGATGAGATTTAAATTTTGTCTCCTTTAGGGCACCAAATCCTGTGCTGGATGGCAACACTATAGGTAGAAAAGCAGTGGATGTCCATCTGACAACACCACAACTTTCATCTACTTAATTCCAAGATTTATTTCTATGACTACGAAAAACTATTACAACAATCTTTAGCAGCGAACTGTGTTACACTTTTTCCTGTAACAGTACCATTTAATCAAGAGGCCTTCTTTAAAACTGAATTCAACACAGCTCAGAGTGATGTTTTCTCATCTCTTCTATCAGTCATGTACCCCTGATAAAACCAAGGAAGTCCAGAATCCTGGAAAAGGACATGCTGAACACATTGGTAATTAACGTGGGGAGGTATGTATGCTTCACTCACCATAAGAGCCAGGGACCACATAAAGTTGCAAGCCACCCTGGATTGCATTTTACTTATAAAAATTAATGTCAGCTTCTGACAGCTATACATGTAAAGCTGCTTTCAAACTCATAGCAACCACAAACCTGTCAAGACAATGTTTTTAATACAGAACATCTGTATGTTTGATAACACAGCCAACACAGTGACACGGTGGGGTATTTTTAAATTACTTTTCTGTAAGATCTTACGAGGTCTAGAAGGCGGGCACCTATGTATTTGGTGGATGTAAAACCTAACTTCCACAGATTACAGAAATAAAGGAAATCAGTAACACATTCAGTGAAGTACATTCTTATCCATTTTCCACCCTGATGCTACATATCATTTACAAATTTAAAAATATGCAGAGAAGCCATATAGGAATTTAAACAGGTAAGCATCTATGACATTCATGTATTTACAACACTTAATACACATGTGAGCATGCAGAGGGTCCTTTCACTACCTTTGGGCTCCTCAAGATAGTCAGAACCAGGCCCCAGATATTTTTTATAAAAATCAAAAGCAAGTATGGCAAGGAGAGTAAAAGGTCCAGAGGATACCAGGTCATTGAGAAGCCAAGCACATGCAGTGACTGCTTAGAACTGACAAAAAAGTTTGACTAGATAGCCAAAAATCTTCAAATGGACTCACTGAGTACTTCTGAGTTTCAGATCTGCACATATGTGACTGATCCCTTCTGAAAGCCAACAACAAAACAAAAATCAATCACAGCTTTAGGAGGAACTAGCTCTGTCTGAAAAGTACCTCTGTCTGAGCACTTGAGATTATTTATGACAAAACAAGTGTATGGGTTTTGCATGGCCTGGGTTTTGGTAGTGAGAGGGGTCAGAGAGGTGGCTCCTGTCAGAGGCTGATGGAAGCTTCTCACCACGTCCAGCAGAGCCAAACCCTGATGGCTCTGAAGATGGACATGCTGCTGGCCAAAACTGGGCCAATGATGGTAATGCCTCTGTGATGACATATTTAAGAGTAAGTTCATAACAAAGTAGACAAAGTTTTTTCCTAGCCAGAGAAGAGGAGGAGGTGAGAACACGTGAGGGAAACAACATGGAGACACCAGGGCCAGTGGAGAAGGAGGGCAGGAGCTGCTCCAGGCCCCAGAGCCAAGATTCCCTTGCAGGCCATGGTGAGACTGTGGTGAAGGAGCTGTGCCCATGAAGGCCATGGGGATCCATGGGGGATGCAGAGATCCACCCACAGCCCCTGGGGATCCATGGGGATACAGAGATCCACCCACAGCCCTGGGGATCCATGGGGGATGCAGAGATCCACCCACAGCCCCTGGGGATCCATGGGGATACAGAGATCCACCCACAGCCCATGGGGATCCATGGGGGATGCAGAGATCCACCCACAGCCCCTGGGGATCCATGGGGATACAGAGATCCACCCACAGCCCATGGGGATCCATGGGGGATGCAGAGATCCACCCACAGCCCCTGGGGATCCATGGGGGATGCAGAGATCCACCCACAGCCCCTGGGGATCCATGGGGGATGCAGAGATCCACCCCCAGGCCCTGGGGATCCATGGGGAATGCAGAGATCCACCCACAGCCTCTGGGGATCCACAGGGGATGCAGAGATCCACCCACAGCCCCTGGGGGAAGTGCCCACACTGCAGTGGGAGAGCCTGGAGGAGGCTGTGATCCAGGGAGTGACCTGGTGGAGAGAGAGGGCCTTTGCCTCCAGGCTGGAGCAGCCTGTCCTTGGAGGATTGCACCCCGTGGAAGAGTGACCCACACTGCAGCAGTTTTGGGAGGACTGCTGCTCCTGACAGCGAACCCACATTGGAGAAGTTCATGGAGAACTGTTGCCCATGGGAAGAACCCCACAGCCTCACAGGGGAAGGACTCCTCTCCCAGAGCAGTGGAAGAGAACCCTGGCTGACAAACTGACCAAAACTCCCCCACCCTGTCTCCCTCAGCTGTCGCTGGGAAGGAGGGAGGGGCTGGGGGGGAAAGGTGGGGGTTTTTTTAATGGCTTATTTTACCTCTCATTATCCTCCTCTGATTCTGTTAGTAATAAATTCATTTTCTACCTTTAAGTTAAACTTGTTTTGCACTTGAGTGTTTTCTCCCGGTCCTTATCTCAAGTCATGAACCTTTTCATAATTTTTTTTTTTTTCTCCTCTGCCCAGCTGTGGCAGGGGAGGGTGAGTGAGCATTTTTCATGGGTGCCTGGCATTTGGCCAGGGTCAAATGACTACAAGAAGTATCTGGGTATTTTAAATGAAAAGGTTTTTAAACATTCAACAATTACTTTATGGGTTTTTAAAAAAAAAACAACTACTGTTACTTTACACCAGACTAAATTTATCACTGCTGTACAATTTAGGTAATCTCTTGACTTCAGTGCATGCAGTTACACAAATATGTGATTAATTGCTATGTGATAGTGAGGTAAGCAAGTGTCACATGCAATGGAACAAAAGGAGATGGTTGGTTGTCTGCTCTCAGCTGCCTAAACAAAAAAGACATCATGCCTAAAAAAATCACCAAGAGAAGTTCAGTCTACAAAGGATTTAGATTTAAGTGAAACAAACCAAAGACTACCAACAAAATCCCATCAAACAAACAAACCAACAGTCCTACAATATGCTTTTTTCTCTCCTTTCTGCTAGTTAAGCCTCAGTATGGGTGAAAATACTGCCAGTCTGGGAGGTAAGATCCTCTGCTTGGTAACAAAGGACACTTGTCAAGGCTCCAGCTGTAGTGACATGAGCAATAGCAGAGAAGGGGAAAGACAGCCATTCCTCACAGACTTTTCCACAAAACACACCACTCCTATGCTAGTTTCTTTAATGAACAATTACCAGCTTCCTGTTTTATCTCTTTTAAGTCTTCAATGTCTATTAAAAGACTATTGTCACACTGATCACCAAACAGTTTATTAAAGTGTTAAACATGGGGAAAAAAACGCCTCTATTAATTTACTTTACAACTTTATTTGGACAATCCCAACAGCTTAATACATAGACCAGCTATGTCACATGTTAAATTAATCTGTTCAGCCTTGACTTAAAGGAAAAGTGTCCAAGCATTAATACAGCATCAGTGAATAAGCCTTTCTAACAAAACTTCACTGAACATCTATGCATAGGATCAGACAACTTAAAGGCATTAGGTGCATTTGTTGAATTCTAAAGGCCTGTTATAAGAGGCAAAGAAAGAGCATTATCATTTGGGCAGCTGAACAATCTTAATAGCCATATATATGTATGACTAGTGAGATGTTGTGTGAACTGGTTTTGTATCTGGACTGCAACTACTCTTCCTCTACCTGTTCTTCTCACTAGTGATCTGAGTGATAATGACTAAAAACGTTTAGAATTAAACTCAGATTATCTAACAGAAGTGAAAATTACTTTTGATTCACTTTGCAAAACAGCACAAGCACCGAAGCAGCCCTAATCTAAACTGATAAATACCAGAGATGGAAAGCAAACAGCAAGGAATCTAAAGTAACTTTAGAAGAGAGGAAAGTGGAGCAGAAAAAAAAAAGAGATCAAGGGACTTAATTTTCAAAATCAAGCTGTCTGTTTGAATTGTTTGCTGACTTTGGTTCAGTGAAAGCCCTTATGAGGTGCCAGAAGGGCAAGGCTGATACAAGTTCCAGAACACAGACCATATACACTTCAGGTTATAGGACAAAACCTTGGGTTTCTATGACCTGATACTGACAGGGAGCTACAAAGTGAAAGCAGCAATGATTAACACTGCAGTTCACCCTTGATAAAACAAAATGTTAACGTTAATCTGATCCCTGTGGGGTGTTTTTGATCTCACTAGCTGCATGGTTCACTGCTTCAAATTTGTGAGCCAGTTAGCTCATCACAGGCCTCTTCTTGCATAGTCTCCTCTTATGCATGGTCTCCTCTAAACACTTCTCTACTTCAGTATGAGAACTTTTTAGACTTTGCAATTAAGGCACCAACACAAAGCAGTAATTTACCCAATCAAACAGAACAAAGCAATTTCCAGATTTTTGTATGCTGCCATCAGTCCCAGTTGATTATTTTAACGTGTTTATTTGTAGACTGCTCTTTTGAGAGTTTTGAGCTTGTAAAACAAGACATGGTAGGCACAATTTTGAAAATAATTTTGGTTTCAATCTTCAGATTTTCTGATTCTGAGCTGATTCCTAGTACTACAGAAGATGGAACTCAAGGTATAACCTAGGGAAACTCCGGTTTGAATTTTTCCTAATCCCTGTTTCATTCAAGACTTGCCAGTTGCACTCAAGACAGCACACCCTGAGTGTCATTTTGTTGGTTGAAATTTCACCTGATGTTCTCTCATCTATTCAAGAAATCAGCAATATAATCTAATCAGGAGTAGTCATGTGTCTGACTGACTTACCAACAAAGAATAATGGCACCTCGATTCACTTCTGCCCAGGTCTTCAGATTCTCAATACCAACATGTTCCACCAGTGTTCTCCCAAAGCAAACTGCAAAATGTGGGAAAGAAGCAGGGGAATTAAAAAAAAAAAATGAGACAATATCCTTCAACAAAGAAGCCTGTTGAAAGTTCTCTGTGGTTTTGGTTTAATCAAATTGTTTCCAGTCCCCCAGGTATTCACAAAGTCCTGCTCCCTCAAAGTAACTGATTGTTCAATGCAATGCTGACCTTTACAGATATTTAGACTACTTTCAAGTACTGCATGGAATTTTTTAGACAACAGCAGCACTGTGTGACAGTTTACTACTACGAAGTATGCAAATTTGTTTGTTTTTTGAAAAGGGTGTGAAAGGGTATTAATATCTAGGCATCCAGTCCAAGGAGAGAACTTGGCAAGAATCACAGAATCATTCTGGTTGAACAGATCACTGTATGCAATATAACAATTACATAAACACCTCTATTGAAAAATGCTACATTTTTAAGCATCTGTCTTTACAACTGAAAGAAAAGAGTTTGAACAGAAGTTACTTAAAACTTCAGAGCTAATCCTTTATTGATGCCAAAACCTTGTCTTTTTCAGCTGTACTGATGCTCCAGGGCTCTAATTCTTCAGTGGCTTTGAAAACCTAGGTTGACTTCAGATTGATTACACTAACCTAGGCTGACTTCAGAAAAATTTAAAAAACTGAACTGCATGGAAAGTGCTCTTACAACTTGGCATGCTGAGCAAACATACCAGTAAACAATGCAAAAAAACCTCACCCATCCCAATCAACACCAGCCTCTAAACACTGAAGCTATTTTTCACTGTCACTTTAGATCCTAATTCCACCTGAAGACAGGCCAGACTTTATACAACTTGTTCCCCATGTGATAACAGTTTGCTTGGGGTTCAATGACAATTTAATAAACTCAGAGCAAAAATTTTGAATGGTACTTTTTGGAAGAAATAGCAAAGGGAACAGCATGTGATTAAACTGGAAATTGTACAATTTTTACAGAAATAAATCCAGATTACTATCATCATTTCAGATAGGCAAGTCTCTGAAAGACATAAAACTTTTCCTTTGCACATTTTCAATAATCTGCTTGAGAAGTGGGACAACAGTCTACTTTCAGAAACATTTAATAAAGCACAGCTAACACTTTTAAAGGAAATAGTGGCTACCTGAATGTAGCAAGAGGAAAAGAAATAAAAAGTTTAACAAGATCTGATAGTTCTACATAGAAAAAAACTATTATACACAGAGAAGTTCCCTCAGATTACACTTTGCCAACCACTTCCTTTCATTTTTTGAGCTTTTTGAGAAAAAGTAATCACTATTAGGATAGAGTGATACACACAGAAGATTTTACAGTTACATAATAACGTAAGTTAAAAAGCTAAATAAAGATGAGAACATCTGTGCCCAATATCTGCCTTATGGAACATAAACTAGCAAAGATGTCCTATTTTTGTGCACAAATTATTTTAGTAACAAAGCATTAACCCAGCAGCACTAATGAACACAGTAAAGATTACAGCCTGGCTTATGAGCATTAATGAAACAGGGGTTCCTGCAAGAAAGACTTCACTGTTTCTATTATTATCCTTAAACTACTATGTAATTCAGCAAAGCTATCAAGACATTTTAAGCAGCGAAATGACACCACCCCCCCAAATACACAATAAAGCCCTGAGAAAAAAAACCCAACTACTGCTTGCATTGCAAAAAAAAATCAAACATATCCTTGGCGTTCTGTTTATATAGCAGCTCACAACAGCAAAAAGATAGAAATAATAAAGTTAAATAAATAAATAAATAATAAAGTTAAATAAAGTGAGTATACACTAGTATACTCAAAGAAATAACTGCAACTATCTTATTTGAGGTCAGATATCAAATTACTCTGAAGTTAATCTGAGCAAATAAAGCTGTATTTCCAACATACCTTCTTTTCCACTCTCTCTCATTTTTTCATCCTGCTCTATTAACCATTTCAAAACCAGATGGCCTGCTGGATGTTCTGCGATGTGAAGCTTTAAGTGGAATAGACAAAACAAAACAAAACAAAATTATTTAGTGATGTTGGCTCAAAATCCAGTTACCTGTCTGGCCATCATTATTTCTGCTTGATTTATTCACTCTGCCACCACACTGACTCACTGAGTCATGGCCTATGCTAATATCAACAAGTTTGATCTAAGTTTCTGGCTTCTCATTCAAACTGACCATTTTAACTCTTACCATCTTCCCTGTAACATTTCATTTTCAGTAATATAAACTGTATCAACCAACATTTCATTCACCACTTCAAGGACTTCATTTTTAATAAATAGAACCTCCTGGTCTAACTGGCTCTGTCAGAACTTCCAGATTTTTCACATTTCCACACTTGTATATCAACTACAGTATGGTTCACAGAAAGTCACAGGAAACACATGTAATTCACAGAGAACTTCATAAAATGTTTATCAAAGAATGCAAAACACGGAGCTAAACCACCACAACTACAGAAATCTGGAGGATATCTATCTTAACATTGCACTTTTTTGTTTTCTAGTCTATGGACACGTATCTGACCAAGTTTAACAAAGTAGGGGAGGGGCACTCTTTGAAGAGAAGGTCATACTGTGAAGACAAACAGCTCTTATCTAAGATCTTACCTTGCATGGAGATAGGCACACCTGAAAGGTAAGAGATCCTGTCCCTCTCAGTGTAAACAGTCAAATGACCTATAAAACTCTGCAAAGTGCTTGATTGCACAGTGGTAACATTAAAAGAGAGACTGGGCAACATGCTTGCCAGCAACCTTCCCACTAAGTGTTTAAAGCAGTTCTGAAGATTGAAGATCATGAAGCACCTTGCCCTACAACTCAGAGGAAATGCTGGCTCAAGCCACCGTCACTCCAGATGGACTAATAATAAACTATGAAATCAAAAAGTCAGGAAACAGGATCACATCTCACGTACAAGTGCTATCAGGGCAGTACACTGATGTCTTACATAAAGGAAAACAAGACCAGACCACATTTTAGTAATGCAGAAGATCTGCAAGATCTCAGAACCTTTGTCTTCTGTACATTACCTGCCCATCTCGGCCCCCTGGAATCAGCTCTTCTGCTGCTAACTTAGCAATTGCATCTAGTGCAGGCTGGATGTCACCAAGAGCTGTTCCTAAAATATCAGCAACCAAGACAAAAGTGGCTTTGTCTGTTACTACTTCTTGGGTGTGTTCTTGCAAATATTCCAGCAAAGGTGAGGAAATGGCTTCCAGGAGCTCATGGCGACGGACTTCAGTATTCTTCTTACTGATGAAAGAGAAAACACATTATTGCAGAAGATTTGCACTGGATGCACATCAAGGAACAAGAAATTTCAGAAGGTATGTGATATTTGAGACATTTTAGATTCAAATAAATACAGGTATTGTTGTTTCCTTTGTTTCATGTACAATTAAATGCATGTTGGACACAGAATTTAAGACCACATGGAGTGAAAAAGCATTTAAAGCTGACTGTCTCAAAACCTCACAGAGTTTCTTCTTGTTAGTAACTTTTACTATTTCATTTTGTTATCTCAGCTATGGAGATGTATTTTTTACACAGCTTACTAGTCACCTAGAATTGCTCCTTCTTCAAAAGCTGGTAAGCATATATTGCCAATACCAGAAACTGAAATCAAATCAACAATTTCCATTTATATTGCAGGATTTTGAGATATACTTTTATGTTACCAAAAGCACCAGTAATGCATATTACAAAATTTCTTCTACACTAAATTCGATACATGAACATACACACAAAATATATCATAATATTTGCCCTTTACAAAAGGTGCAAACATATTATTTATATATATTTACATTACTTAGATGTATTACAAATTAAAGTTGAAATTAAATGACAAAAAGTTGTATGTCCTTCTTCTGGACTCTTAAGAAAAAACACGTAACCTTCACATCTGAGTTACCTATAGGCATTTCCATCTCCCTGTTGCAGAAGTGTGATGATTTCTGGAACAAAATGTGCAGGATCTCTAGGACTCAGCAAGTACAGCAAGACCTTCTTTCCATATTTGTTGTTTATTATATCAGGCAAGGAAGCCTTTATTTCCTGTGAGAGTGAAGAAACCACAACAAAACATCATTTAAGTAACAGTGCTTGGTCACTATCAGTATTAGAAATGTGAAAAAGTACCAGGAGAAACTCTAAATGACAGAGACGTGCTATCTCTTGTTGGTAATGTCTCCATCTTTTTGGAGTCCTCCAAAGAGAGAGATTTTGTGCCAAAATCTGCCTGAACCCTTACACATGACAAGTGCTCAATGTACAGTTCCAATCACACACAAAAGCACCACACACAGACTTTGGTCCAGGATTAAGATTCCTTGGACCTGAGAGATGATGATAAGAAAAGACTTTTCTCAAGAGGGTTTAGAGAGCTTAAACCCCTCCTTTTACCTATAAAGTCTCACCCATACTGCAAACCCACATAAATGATGAATTTTGCAATACTACCAAAAAAAATTTCCAAAACAACAAAACTATAAAAAAACCCTTACTTTTTCTCCCCCTTAAGTTCTTACTAGATTTTTACCTTCCTAAAGCAAATTCTTTTATGGACAGAATGATAATCTCTGTAATGTCTACCTGCTCTTTGAAGTAACTTTAAAGATAGGTTTCCACCTCATCATCTACTACTAATTTTCATTCACTATCTGAAGAGCTGGTTTTGATCCTAAGATTTTTTTTTTCCTTTTCCTGCATCCTTTCCCCATTCTTGACCTCACATAAGCCCTGTTGGTCAATTGTCTATGTGCCAAGGCCACATCTTGTTCTCCATTTTCTGTCCAGACTGGTGTGGTAGGATGACCAAACAGTAAAGATTCCACGACCTTTGTGTGGCAACCTAGCCAGCTGGGATGGATAATACCTAAGCTCACGTAGCCTATAAAGAAACCATAAACCTGAGACCATGGGAGGTGGGATATGGAAATGTCCTACGTTATGGAAAACAAAAATGTGTATTCTATTTTCATCTCCTGAAAGCACTGTTCTTTAATCTGGAAGGAGGAGGGAGGGTGCCTTTTGTCAATGGGCCAACTGTAGGGCTTTGTTTCTTATCTGTTTCACCACAGGTCTTCCCTCCAGGGGGATAGCTGTCTGCTAATGGGTCATTAACACCTCCCCAAACTAACACATCCCCAAACTATACCCTCCCCAAAGCAGTACACCCACATTCCATCATCCTATTGTGAGATGCTTCACCCAGTGGGGGGAGCCAACCATTCCTACCTGGATAAAACTGAGACACAGGAACACAGAAAGTATCCAGCTTCACCCGATTCCTGGAGGAAGACTCCTCCAGGAGTGACCCCTTCTCACCACCACTGGACCCTTGTTCTACAGGATCATCTCTACTTCACCAGAACCACCTCTGCCACTCCAGGAGGACTCACTTTGGGACTGCTTCCAACACCCTGATCAACAGGGTGTCAGGTTGTAGCTCTGACTCTGTCAGAATTTTCCAAAATTGTTGTTTGCTGGTTTGGTTGGGTGGTTTTGTTTTCTACTACTTTTGTATTATTAATATTCCTAGTAAAGAACTGTTATTCCTATTCCCAAATCTTTGCCTGAAAGCCCTTAATTGTAAAATTATAATTTGGAGGGGGTGAGGGGTTTACATTCCCCATTCTAAGGGAAACTGCAGCTTTCCCTGTCAGATACCTGTCTTTCCAAACCAAGAGGTTTGATGCATCACTCCAAAATAGGTCATGTCTCTGGTTCTGGTTCTCTTGGTTCAAGACCTTTGACATACATAAAACCCCTATCCCCAGCCTGGGATTGGACTCCTGTCCCCAGGTAATTTAATTTAGCCATGCCCTTGGGTCTTTGGATGCTGCCTCCCAAAATGATGTGATCACTGTGTTTGTGACTGGACCATCATCAAAGTTCTATTTTTGGGCACTCCATCGTTCCCCTCTTGTTTATTTTTGCCACACTCCACCCAGCTGGACCTGACCCAGAATCACAGTGCCAACTGTGATATCTTTGATAATGGATTAATTCCTGATCTCAGATTATTCTGTAATTAAATGACATCTTGGAAGCTCAGCTAAAGACATAGTATCTGAACTAAAAAACCCAGCAGAAAGCAGAGTGCTTGTTACACAGTACAGGTCACATACCTCATACTAGGACAGCTCAGATACAACAGAACTTATTTCCCTTGACCTTTCCCAGAAGTTGTTAAAATCCAGGCTGGGAACCAAAAACAGCTGCAATCACAGCTGAAATCCTTGAGGAACAAAAGCCACCTCCACACAAAGATGCTTTCATCTCTCCAGACCCATTAGAGAGGCACAGTCTAAGGGCCAAATCCTTATGATAGGGTACAAAATCCCAATTGCACCCTATACAAAGTTGCTCAGGGGAAGAATTGTGCCTATTTTTCAAAACAACAGAACCCCTTTCCCTCCTCATATTCCTTCCCCACATGCAGAAGATTTGCCTCATTTTATCCCCCTGCCACCTCCCCTAAACTAGTCAGCCCTTACAGCTGTTGCATGAGTACTACTGCAAGCAGATCACAGCATGTACATCAGTGTTAATTTCTCTGCTGAGAGGATGCAAATAGTTTTGCTTGTAAAATCAATAAGGTAACATTTTCATTCTGAAGTTTTCCACCAGTATCTCTAGAAATACTAGCAGAGCTCAAACTTCTGTGATAAAAGACATTGACTTTAAAGAGACTCCAGTCACCCCTCATCCAGAATGGATGTGTACTAAAAGGAAAAATTTCAGCAAGCACTGAACCCAGCTTAAAAATTAATTCAAATAAATAATTAAAACGATGTATGAAAGTGTTAAGGTCTGCTAGGAAAAAAAAAATCTAATCATGATACATAAATATAATGAAACAGAAAAGATGGGAAGTATTTAAATAGTCTAAAAAACAGATGGATCCCTATTTTCATCCTCCTATACACTTACAAACATATTGACACTATTTAATATACTATTTTAGGGGAAATTCAATTACTTACTGATATAATTAACTGCTTCACAAGTTTAGTGTCATCAATGCAATCAAATGCTGCCAATAAGACCAGATGAGAAAATTCACCCTGCAAAGATGAGACATCAGAAATCACATGCAGTCATTTTTTATGAATATACTGACTTAGAATCTGGATCTCTGAGGGTTTGTCTCAAACACAACACAAAGCACAAGCAAATTCTGACTACTGTCATAGAATGAGAGAAGTCCAACATTTAGGTTTCTCTAAAAACTGGGCTTTTAGAAAAAGGTAGATCTTCAAGTGAATATACTGTTTTATCACATTCAAGTTATTAACCTAATCCTACTGTATTATCAACATTTGAAATCACAGTATTTTCCCTACAGCAACACTACATACAGACTTTATTTCTATTGCAGATTTGCTTAAAGCTGAACTAAGTCACCTACAATGTTTTTGGAGATCACATCTGTGCAAGGAGCCACACAGTCCCACTGCACTGCTGGAGATCAAGTCTCCACTACACTCAAAAGGGCACAACCAAATTCACTTGTGTGTCAGTGAGGCTCTACATCAAGGTGGAGCCAGATCTTCTGTGCTCCAGTGCTGTGTCAGCTATTATTTAACCACTGTCTCATATTTCCATATAATACATAATCTTTAAAATGAAACAACTCATTTATTCTAGTGGAAATTTATGGAGAGAAACATCATATAGACCAGTGGCCCTCAAAGTGGGTTGCACAAGACAATCCATTGTGGTGCAGAAAGAAAATAATTTTAATAAAAAAATAAAAATAGCCCCGGGTTACTTTTATCCCATCCTTTCAAATCTTCTGTTTCTCTGTATGCTTTATAATGTACACCGTTATAGTAGTGAAGGAATGTAATTTATACATAAGTATATATATTGGGATGCATGCCTAGGATGTGATCAAAAAAGTTTGAAGGCCACTGATTGAGACCACAATAACTATTAGCAATTACAAAAAAAAAACACAGCAACCAGGAAGGGAAGTTTAAAAAGCTCTTCTTTACAGCTGCAGTTTTCACCAGCTGTTGAAACAATTCAGCTGCACTGAATCTGGTTTCAACTCTTGCTCTGCCGGTGCTGCAGTCTCCAAACACAAATTTTTAATTTAAAAACAAAACAGACTTCTTCCACTGTATGCCACTGTACTTTGAAACTTCCTGACTTGAAAAAAAATATTGGGCATCCTCAAAGAAATGTTGAAAGAGCCTTTTCAATGACATCTCCAACACTTTTTGATTTTTCTTCCTCTTCTTTACACAGGCTGTTTGACTCCCAGCAAAGGAGACTTAACCAAC
Organism: Phylloscopus trochilus trochilus; assembly: GCA_016584745.2. Taxonomy (NCBI): domain Eukaryota; kingdom Metazoa; phylum Chordata; class Aves; order Passeriformes; family Phylloscopidae; genus Phylloscopus; species Phylloscopus trochilus. The sequence goes on from WQNJ02000015.1 coordinate 87,463,157, forward strand.
GAGCCACATGAAGATGCAATACAAAGTTGGGATCAACAAAATAAAAAGCAGAAAGAAAACTGAGGAATAACAATGAATTCAGCCATAATGAAGCATAGTGCTACAAGTAGTGCCCACAATGAATCCTCTTGGCATGTCCCTAAATATTACACACAATTCAATTATTTTATGTTATCTAATACATCACTGCTTTTTTAAGACTGGTTTTATTAACATCTCAAAGTTGTTCCCAGTACCAAAGAATATTCAAGCTAGCCTCTATCAAATCCCTAGTTTCAGAGACTATGAAGTAAATGCTTAATGAACACTCACCGTTGCTATTTTCTCAATATATGTCTTCATAGTTTTCACAATGACTTTTCTGTCCTATCCAAAAGGAAAGAGGAAACTCAAATGAGCCTAGAATACCAGCCATTCTGAGTAACTAAACTGCTACTTACACCTTTCAAAAAGATAATCTTCAATTTGCTTCCTAAAGCAAAGGCATCTACCAAAGACTCAAATATATTCTATCAGTTTACACCTAGAATCAGTATGAAAAGTTACACCTGAACTGGGACTTGATTCCAAAGAGATGCTGTAGTGTATTTAAAAGCCCAGATCACCAGTTGGAGATGTCAAGAAAACTTGGAAAAAAACCACAGCAAACAAAAAACCCCAAACTACCACATTTGCTGACCTTATATTTTGTCCATTTATTAAAGAAGTATGCATTTCATCTCTTCATTTGGAAAGAAACATATTCCACAGGACCTCAAACTAGCTTGGTTTAAGCCCCTATTACTAGTAAGAATATTTTGTCACAAAGTTCCTTCCCTGTATTTTTGCCTCTTGGAATCACTGCTCAGTCTTCTTTAGATCCATTACTATGCCTAGATCCTAGGAAATAATTTTTTTCTGCATTCTTTAACAAGTGGACTATTTTAATAAGTGGTCTCTTTTATTTTTTAAATATAGAAAAACAGAGGAGGCATTACTGTATTTCACAAGACATTACACCGAAAGTATTTTTGGATACTGTATCAGCAGATGAAACTAAAACACACTTTCTATAACATTTTGTAAGTCCTGGCATTCCAAAGCCAAACACAGTTTCACATTATGACCTCTTTGCTGTCCTCTCCCTACTGTTAATTTCACTTATATTGAGAAATCCATGGGACAAATGGAATGCCAATATCCTTACAATGGAAAAATGGCCCCATGTGTCACTGCCAAAACCTCTGCTAAAAATAAAGGGAGATGCTTCCACTGTAAAAGTTCCAGTGAAAGCATTTGATTCACAAAAAAAACACTTCTTAAGTCTACCAGTAGATAAAGAGGGGCCAGTTTTTAACCTTGCTCTCAAATTTTTAATTGCATGAAAACGTGCACAAGCAGAAGGACCCCTGTGGTCAGTCAGAGAGGACTAAAAAAAAAGGGAAACCAAACATTACCTTGGGGGTGCCATGCCACAGGCAGTGCATTGCCACTCGGGCTCCGTCGTGAGTGTGTGCCAGGTAGATGACAGCCTCTCTGATAGCTTCTATCATTTCCTAGGGAAGAAAAGGTGATAAAGCAAAAAGATGAAAGGAAAGGCTGGAGGAGATCAAGGCAGGTGGGCGAGAGGGCCTGAAAGAATTATTTTGTCTGCCCACACTACACTGCATCACTGGCTTGACAGAACCACTCTTATTTCCCTGACCTATGAAAAACTGCCTCAAGAGGAGTCCAAAAGACTGTAAATGACACAAGCTTTCTCTCTTTGAAACTACACTGTTCATCATCATCATGCCACGAAATCACAACTGTCAGCTGCCTTACTACAAAAAACCTCAAGAAAGGGTGCTCAGAACTGAGACAGAAATCAGAGAAAAAGACAAACATCAATTTAGAAAGAAATATTTGAAGCTGATGCATATTCATACATAAAGAGTACCAGCCAGAAAGTAAGAACTAAAAAATAATTTACTCTCCAGTTACATTACAAATCAGATATTACAAGACATAGCCAAAAGCTGTGTCTTCATATCAAAGGAATGAGGTTATCCTGACAAGCTATCTGGCAATTTCATCAGCCAAAGGAAAAAAATCAAATCAAATGACACCTGCTTGGGTAGATACTACTTCAGTTACTATCCAACAGATTTCCTTCAAGTGAAATGCCTCTTCTATCCCTTCTTCTTGCTCTGTAGCCAAAGGCTCCAAGCATTTTACCAATTACTTACAAACTGCTCAGTCACAACACACTTGGTGTCACTAGATGTAGGAATAGGCAGGAACAGACCTGCTGAAGGGGTTTCCAAACCCCAAAAGGGCATGTCCATATCCTAGCACATTTGCACAGAAAACCAAGCAAGGAGATATGTATGCCCTTATTCCCCTGATTCATGCAAGCCTGCAAATCCAAAAGCGTTCTCAGACATAGCATTGCATGAAACCATGCAGAATGCTCTGGGCAGAATAGACCACAAATAGGGGAGTCCACTCCCCTACCCTTAGCTTTGGGTTTATTTACAGTAAGAAGAATTCAGGAGCCTGGTCTGGCAGAAAGAGACAGCAAGTTTAGAAGGCTCTGCCTGACTTGAAGTGAGATGGTTCTGAGCTGCTATGAGACTGATGGACACACGCTGAAGACAGGTAAAGTCAAACAGGATACCAGCTTAAACCATGTCACATCACATAGATGGATTTAGGCCTAGACACAAGAATAATCTGACATAATCTTCAATTTGCAATTTAATACGGATACAGGAGACAAAGTTTTGGTTGCTGACAGAAGGGCCAATCTCATTGTATTTTGGTCAAGAGATTTTTGGGCAATCACTGCAAGTTGTTAAGAGACTACACACTGGAAAGCTAAACTACTGCAAGCAATGGTCCTCACTTTAGTTATTCCCCAGCTACTAAGAAGGATCATTTAGCTGGAAAAGAGGAAACATCATAGTCGTCTCATTTTTCAAAAAAACAGAATCAGTATCATAAACACTATTGTGAAAGTTCACTGTGACTATAAATCTCCATACAACACTACTCTCCAATCACCTGTCTAGAATCACCAGATGTGTAGAACTCTATCAACAAAAGATGGGATTTTTTGTCTAGTTAACTTACACCATTTTCACAAGATAAAAAAAATTCCATGGAAAAGCAAAAGAAGACAAAAAGCAAAATGAAGATACTTACAGATCTTTGTTTTGGAAGAGCATAAGTGAAGAAGTCCAAAAATACTTTATGTACCAGTGAGTGCTTTATCACCGCCTCTCTGTATTTGGATAGATGAAAATCAGCAACAAGTTCCCCACAAAAAAATCACTTTAAATTATGCTAGCAATACCTCATTTGTATTTGAAAAAGTTAGGCAGCATGATGAGCAAAAAACACAGTCATTTTGGATTCAGATGTTTACAATACGTGGAAGATTTTACCAAAACTTACAAATCATAGAACCCATTTTATCATAAAGACCACTGGAGAATCATATCTAATAATGCATTATGGAAATACACCACAGTGCAACATTTCTACCAACTGTCTGACTGGGACAGAGGACACTTTAATTCATAGAAGCAGAGTTCAAAATTAAGGTAATATATTCATGATGACACCTGGGACAAAGCCATAGACTATTCAGCACAGCAACATTACAGCTTAAAAGAGTATCAGTATCACTGTTGTCTCAACTTATAAATATACCAGTGCCATTGTTAGTATTGTTTGTCAGAAATAAACTGGTTTGTGCTAGATTGTCACACCTTCAGCAACTTTTGTCCTTACTTTTGTGCCATTGGTGTAAGAACCTGCTTCATTTCATCCAAAATGGCCTCTCTCTTTTCAGGCTGAGCTTCCAGCACTTTATCCAGTGTTGGGGCAGCTGGTGTCTGAAATGAATACACAATCAGAGGTTTAATCACACCAGTAGAGTATGAGAGTTCATTAAAAATAACAATGCTTAGACCTTTTTCAATCAAATGTCACGAACAGCAAAAACAAAATGAATTTTCTGCAAAACTAACAGTTTTTTACAATTTTAAAAACAAAAAGCTGCCTTTTCTGAATATGTCAGAAGCTGTAAACTTAAGTTTCTATAAATGAAATATTCCTCATTAGCTAACAAAACTCACTTCTATAGGCTGAGCTGCTTTTTGCTAGTTATATCAACTCCTCATGCCAGATACAAGTCAAAATACACAAAACTGGCATTGTGTTAAGGTGCTCCAGAAATCCTGCTTTATGCACACATCAGAGGACAACAAGTTAATGAAGTGAGAAGCTAACAAAGGCCCAGGAAATTCTAGTTCAGGAACAGCAGAGAGGGGGAATATATACCACATACCTTACACAAAGAAGTACTTCCAGGTATCTTAACAGAAGAATTAAACTGGTAACTCTTTTAAAATAATCTGCTGTTAGAAGCCTGACTGGATAGACAATTAAAATAAATACTTTTTAAACCATCCCTGCTACTTTTTAAAGACTACACTGCAATTTTTTATAAACCTACATTGTGCTGAATCTCAGTTTTGCACCACAGTGTATGGATACTTCATGCAGTTATGCCAAAAATACCAGAATGATGGAAGCTGACTCTGTACTTGATTTCATGGGCTGTTTGACCCTCAGTGCAAATTACAGCCCATAATCACAACAAACATGCCTCTCTACTACTCACTGTTGCAAAATGCCTAACTAAAACTTATAATAACCTGTTAAAAAAAATACAGGTTCAGAAATGAGCTCTTAATTTCTTAAGATGATTTTAACAGATGTCTTGGGTTTAAGAGATGAAAAAGTCACTGGAGTGGAGTAATTGTGTAAAACAGTTCTGTAAAACTTTGTAGCAAAATTCCTAACCCTAATGGATACCAACTTTCCAAGTCAGAAATATTTAAAAATAGAATTCAAAAGAATGGAGGTTGTAGTTTTTAAGAAGGTTACAACTGCCTGCTGAGGATCTACCACAGACCTAGCAGAGTTTGGACTCGAGTCCTACAGTCTCCATGGAAAAAGAGAACAAAGAGAAAAATTAAGCTTAAATGGAACACTCTGTGTGGATACTGGCCCTTTCTGCCCACACTCAGTCCTCAAAAGACATAAGGTAGTTATGACACAAGACTCATCTACGGTATTAATGAAGAATGACACCTAAGTCTTACCTCAGCAAGGATGATTTCAGAACTGAAGCTATATAAGAACAACCTGTCTTGGATGAGCAGAGCAAGCTCATCCATGAACATAGCATACTTTACATAGTTCAGACTAAAAAAACTCACAGCAATTTCATCTAAATTAGAAATGTGCAAGTAATCATGACACTTAAACATGCTGAACTAGACTACCTTTGGACCTCTGGCAGAAAGAAATGTAATCCAAAGAAACGGTAAGATAGGTAAGGCATTACTAACACAATACCTTACGGGCTAAACTATCTTAAAACTACAAAGTTTATACTACAAAGTATTGAAATACCACCTTGTAAACCTGGAAAGTGTTCCCATATAGTTCTTCTGTCAGCATATTCCTCTGCTCCAGAATGGCTTTGTCATTATATGCATATTCCACTACAGCAGACGCTTCGGAATGACGGAGCATTTTTTTCACGTGGCCTTTAAAACTTTTTATTATTTCTGCAACTTGTGCTTTTGTCCTGTTTTACAGGGAAATACAGGAAATAGCAAGAGTTAAGACTTGCATAGATAAGCTTGCCTGTTGACAGTGTTACTTTTGGAAACACATTTAGGTAGTAAGTTTTGTAATAGAAACCATGAAATTTATGAATCTGAATCAGCCTTATGGCACTTGCCAGGAATGTGGAGAAATTGTAAGGGATTTCAAGGAAAAGTAAGCAGAGAATAAATTCTAGAGAATAACAAATGCCATCCTGAAATGCTTAGCAAAGAAAATTTTTAAAAGCCAGTGTTTATATACAGCAAGGATCAACTCTGAGCACACACCTAACCATTTTTTTGTCATGTTTTCCTTGATGTGTACAGCATTAGCTTTACTTCTTGCAAAAGGAAAAAATATTGTTAGCACTCCACTGCCTTTAGTCCATAATATTACAAAGATGTTTCCAGAAACACTTCCAGAGAAGTATTTTTCATTCATGATCAATCCACTCTAGATTAAGAAGAGGCATTCACACTGGAAATGAAACAACACAACATTGATGAGCAAATTCACCTGGTACTCACCCATACATAAGAAACTTCTTCACAATATTTCTGGAATATTTTGACTTGCTCAACTCTATCAGGCTATCTAGAAGAAGGGAGAAGCATTCAGCAGGTTTATTTTTTCACTGCATTAACTCTGTGAAACAGTATGTCATTATTTAAATAAGCATGAAGAGTTCACTAGAAACGATGCATCAGTTCAGAAAAAAAAAATTAAAATACTCAAGAGGAAAACAACATGGCTTGTTTAAATGCATCCTAACCCCACTACAGAAGCATGTAAGTAAAATGAAAATACCTTTCAATTCTTCAAATGTCTCTTGCCTTTGCTTCTCATTACCATACTGAATAAAGCACTGGATCACACGGGTTGAATCATGTGCAAACGCCAGCTAAAGGACAGAGATGTTTCATTACTCTAGGCCCTTCAAAAGCCAATATGCACCATAATTATTTTAATGTATGTGCTCTCTAGCATAGTTTCATGCCACTTGTAATGCCAATTATAAAATCAGAAAAGCAGTTACCTGCTTATAACAAACCAAGACTTACGGGTTTTTACCCCTTCACAAGTACTCTGTCAAAGAAAATACAGACAACAGCTGCTGACAATTAAGGACATGCATTAAGGTTTTTCATACTGAAATAAAACCATTAAATGGCATCTCCATTTTGCTCCTCTTCTTTATAATTTCAGAGTAAGTGTGATTAAAGTTCCATTTCAGCATGGAATACGAAAAGCTCAACATGTTCTCCACTGCAAACTTATACATTTCAAGAACAAAGCAGAAAGACTGCTTAGTATAATTAAGCATGAGGACACTTCCCTAGAAAATTGCAAAGCAACAGTTGTAACTAATCAAACCTCTGATTTCCTGAACCCCAGCTAACATCAAATTTCACATGACTAAAGCTACTTGGCAGTCTTGTACAACAGCCAACTGACAGACAAAGCATCCCAGAACTACTGTCCTAAAATTCAGTCTTTCAGCCCTGATTTTGTTCTTTTTACTCACAGTTTCACCATTCTTTAAAGAAGATTTTGTAAATTTGTGCACTATACCATTATTTTTTTTCTTACATTTTTAATTTTCCCATGAAGAAGCTTTTGTAGCTCATTCATCAGCTTTTCTCGTTTCTCCATGTCACATTTTTTCCTACAAACAAAAAAAACCTAGTAAAACAATTCTAATTGAGGAAGCAGCTTTTTTGTAGTATGATTCATTTATATCTATAAATTAAGAAGCAAGAAAGTACAAATAAAACCAGGTTGGCTTCTGCCAATCCAAATTTATACTGTCGTTCATTAAGCCTGTACAGAAATGTGATTAAGCTGTTTCAGTTTGTGGAAATCAAACTAGAATTCCACACTTTAACTTTATTCTTTTTTTGAGTAAAAACATTCTTTTAAACATAAACTCAAATTTGCAGTCAGAGTTGCTTACAGGTCCAAAGATCTATACGCATGCAAAGCACAAACACTTGGAACAAGCAAAATTAACCTTCCTTTCTGACATGGGGCACCAGCTCTAGAATCACACCCTCAAGGGACAATGAACCTTCACAAAAACACTCATGCAGCAATCCCACTGCAGGATCAGGGTCAATCAGTGCATGCTCTGTATTTCAGGGTTCAAAACAAAAAAAGGCAATTGCTTAAGCAATTACTCACAAATGTATAAATTTTAATCAAACATACAAGTTCAACCCAGACATTCCTAGGACCATGGGTTTCCATCCTCTGCCTGAACTACCTATAAAATTGCATGCAATGTTACTGCTCACCCAAAGAGATTCAGTTTGGAAATACAGTTTTATATAATTACAAGATGAGAAAGAGGGTACTCTGAAAATTTATGACTAGAAGTCAACAGAATGGAAGAAAAAAAATCATTACCTTCTCAAAGTTTCCCATATTTGTTTTGATTTTGCAATTATTTCATAATTACTTTTATCATTAATTTGTCTGGTTTGCTTTAACTCCTTCTTTTTCTTTTTGAATTCATTCCATTTTGGCTTCTTAGAATCTGACCCTTAGGACAAAAATAAATGTATTTTTTACAGTCAATAAAAGAGCAGCAATAGAATTCTTAGCCAGTCTAAACTGTGGCAGTTCTATGACTTGAACTGCTGACAATTCAGGACCTTTGCACGCAGTTATCCAGCTGCAAAGGGTAACTTAGCTATCATGAAACCACAAACCTTGAGTAAGTGTGCTAAGCTAGCAATCACTGCTTCTAGGCTATAGGAAGAACAAGGCCAACAACTAATTCTCCTCAAAACTGTCACAGGATGCATCACAAATCTCTTAATAGCTTGTAAATTGACTGAAGATGTACTTAGCAGCAATGGCTGCCTCAACCATTTCCCCGTTCTAGTTCACTCTTAATTCACACATGCTTCTTCCCTCGTTCTAAAGGAGAACCCTAACTCAAAGATATTCATCTGAAAACAAAACAAAACAAAACAAAACAAAAAGTTAAATCCTTTTTACATGCCCAATCTTTTTACTCAAATTCCTTAAGCATGGCATTTTACTATACAACCACTGTTACACTGCCACACAACGAACCTGGGCAAAACAGCAGTATAAAAGGGCCACAAGTTATGCATTAAAGACACTGCCTCAAATTTTTAGAGCTTAAAGCACTGCTCATTGGTATTTAGCAGCATGTACTTAACTGCTTTAACCATTCAAAAACCTTGCTTGTTTTACCCATTCAAACCTTGCATTCAAAAAATGCTTTCCTTTTTACAAAGCATATTACTGATTCTTATATCACTCTCCTAAAGCAACAGTGACAAGAAAAACTTGCAAAGCCTTGAGAGCAGTGCAATAGACAGAGGCTTTAATTTACTCTTATGAACAACATTTAAAGGTTTGCTGTGGGTTTCCTTTTTTTTTTTTTAAAGCAGCCTAATAAAAACATTCTACTGTTACTAGATTTTCAGACATCTAGTGCATATTCCACAGGAATCCAGTCTGTAAACGTGCAAGAACAGCAATAATAAAATAATCAACATGATCTACTGTTCTTCAAACAAATGACATTTTTGCAGAACTTCAGAACCCTTCCCCCCGCCCCCGATTTAGGATTCCACTTCTCATTTTACAACACTGATTAACTGCCCCAGTAAAGCTTTACTTTAGAGAAGAGGACAGGAAAAGATGAAGATCTCAAACAGAAGAAATTAATTTGAGAAAGAAATCTATTAAACACTGTAAAACCAGACAACTACTTAGGCTTTCTGTATATACACCAAAAAGAAAAAAGCCTGTAAAATGTAAAAGCAGTGTTAACACCCATCATGCCTGGTTTATTTTCCCCTCTTAAAGGATCTGACCAGATAGTCTGGATCAGAGAAAGGAAATAATGCAAAGGATAATCAGCTTTGTTTCATGAATTTCTATTCCAAAGCTTATAGCAAGTACTTTTAGAGCAGTCCAAAACACACCATGAAAAGCTCTGTGTTTGCAATCACGTGTAACAATTGCCAGTTTCTAGCCAGCCACTTAACACTGCCATTAAAATAAACACAGCTTTAGGATAGTATGCCAACTTTTAAATTTGCTACTCTGTCTTTACTTTCGACTTCCAAGAAAATTCCAAACTGTTGATTTTCAAGATTTCAGCCTCGAGTTTAGTCAAGTGAAGTAATTTTTCTCACAGCAAAGATTAAACAGGAAGTAGACCTGGAGTTATTCAGCCAATTTGGAGAGGCAGACAGAAAGAGGAAGATCTTGACAAACGATGTGATTCCCAAAACCTGGTTTCCCTTGACATTCAGGCTTAAAAATCTGCTCACCTCCCTCTTCACCATCCTGGAGTTTTCTCTTCTTTCCAAACTTTTCTGGTTGCTGTTTACTCTTGAATTGTTTGACAGTAGCACTTCCAGGTTTTACCTGTCCTTTAATAAATTTCTTGGAAATGGATTTAGGCTTTCCTTCCTCATCTCCTTTGTTAAAGACTTTCTTTGCTGGACCTGAATCTATTAACACAACACAACAGAAATTAAAATGCTATTTTAATACAGCTATTGTTGCTTCAAAATAATAATAAAAACAAACAAACAAACAAACAAATGCTGTAACAAGAATTAAACTACTTTGTTTACTGCAAAATATGGATTTTTTCAAGTTTCACGAATTTGACAATTCGTGTTTACCAAAAATTCTTATGTGCTTCTCAAAGCTGGTGTCTTCACTGCAGCTCCTGGATTTTTAAGTTTTCTCTAGGGAAGTTCTGCCCAGGCATTATTTCCTGGGCAGCACTGTAACAGCTCAGGCATAGAAAGGATTATTCTATATTAAAGAATTCCACCATCCCTGACATCAAAGTCATCAACTCCCAAAGCCCCAAACTTGCATAGTTCATGATCACAGCTGTTTCAATATCATCTGTTTTAAGACAGCAGTGAAAGCTTCTCCATCCTAACCCACAGCAGCTTCCCACCCAGCTTCACCTCTCAGATAATTCTGTCTTAATGTAGGAATGCCAAGTCTAGAATCAAAAGGTCATCAACTTCAAACTTTCAAACTGAGAATATTTTAGGTGAATCAAGCAGAGATGAAGGGCCTGCAATGCAACCTGTTTAAAGCACTACAGCAAGTTAGTAGCTCACACAGCCAGGATAGTTTTGAGTACAAGACAGAGTTATAGAATGGCTGTGGCTGGAAGGCACCTCTCAAAATCATCTGCTCCATCCCTCCTGCTCACACAGGGCCACCTGAAACTGGCTGCCCAGGACCATGTCTGGGTGGCTTTTGACAATCTCCAGTGTGGTTATCATCTCCCTGGCCAACCACTGCCCAGGCAGAGTCATTCCCAGAGTAAAAAGGGTTTCCTGATATCGAGAAGGAAACTCTTGTGCTTCAGTCTGTGCCCACTGTTCCCTGGTCCTGTCACTGGGCACTACCAGAGAAAGTCTGTCTCTGCCTTTGAGCCCTCCCTTCAGACACCTGCACACACTGAGCAGATCCCCCTCAGCCTGTCCTCTCTGGGACAGCCTGAACTGACCCAGGGGTCTCAGAGGAGATACCCTGGTCCCCTCATCATCTTTGCAGCCCTTCACTGGGCTCTCTCCAGCACGTCCTGTATCCCTGTTGCACTGAAGAGCCCGGGCAGACACAGCACCTCAGGGGAAGGCTCACCAGGGCTGAGGAGAGGGCAAGGTCACAGCTCTCAACCTGCTGACAGCACCCCTCCTCACACAGCCCAGGCTCCAGCCAGCCACCAGAGCACACTGCTGCTTCAGCTCTGATCACCAGGAGCTTCTGGGCCTCCCCCAGTTATTTTAGAGTGCCTAGAGCTGCTCCCCTCAAGCTGCAGCACTCTGCCCTTGGCTGCCTGAGGAACTTCACCAGGCTTCTGCCAGCCCAATCCTCCGAGCTGCCTATTTTGGACCCAGTGAGAATGGGAGCATACATAAGTAAGCAAAACCAGCCTGAGAAGGAGGAAAAGGGGACGATAAGGAACATTCCCCCAGAGAGTCCACTAGGACAAATGCTGGAACTATGGGGTGTACTGATGAGGCCACTAAAGATTTGAGCAAAGTTAAAACGATTCATTACTGTATAGAGGTTTGGCCCACTTTAAATTTACCTGGGGAATGGCTGTGGTGTGGAACTAAGGACCCCTGGATGTGCGAGCTGCTGACATCCCCCAGGAGAGCAGCACCACCCTCTGCTGCACCTCACAGGTGCAGGTCAGTCTGAAAACACTGCACTCTGCCCCATCACCCAGGCCCTCCACGAAGCTGCTGAACCAAAGCCAAGCCTTGCAGGGACTCCTGGGGCCCAGAGCCAAGCAGTGGTCTCCAGAGAGCACACCACTCTCTGGGCCCAGCCAGTCAATCACCAATTTTCAATCCACCTCACCCAACTGCTCCTGCAGCCCTTCATCCATCAGCACCCCTGTGAGGATCTCAAAGGAGAGAGGACACTGGCCAAGTCTTACTGAAGTCCAGGCAAACAACGCCCATTTGCTTATTTGCCAAAATGGTGGTTTCAAAACATTGTTATAAATGCGTGTTTTGGAGTTGGCTTTTCGCATATAACCAGCAGATTGCTTTATGTATAATATGGGAAAGTTATATTGCATGGGGGTTTTTTTTTATTAATAGCACTTGAAAAATGTGATAGATAAATATTTTTAGATTGTAACAAAGTAGAGATGGGATTGTTTTTTTTTTTTTTTTTAATTCCTCAAAGAGATAGAAGACAGGAGGGCCATCTGGAATCCCTGAAGATAAGGAACAATTGAGCCTTGTTGAAGAAGAGAGATTTACTACCTCTATCTAGACTTAGACTTATCTTAGACTTATAGAGAAACTGTATAATTAAGGGAAGTCTTGAAACCAAAAATGAATATTTGAATCATGCATTAGCTCATTTAAATATGCAACACAGAAGTCCTTAAAACAAAGGATCTGAAAAAAAGACGGTGTGCTGATGTTGTTGGAATCAGCACCTCGGCCGAAAAGAGCTTTGGTGTTTTTTTTTTCTCTCCTTTATTGTCTATTTTTATTCTATTTTATTTTATTTTTATTAAACTTATAAATTAATATATAAAGGTGAAACGTCGTTTTTCACAACATGAATTTACCAAGGGAGAAGGAAAAACAGAACTCCAAGCACAGCAGTACACAACCACAACCATTCAGCCAGGGCTCCTCTCAGACGACCCCTCGCCTTCTTACCATTATCTCTTTTAAATTTCCTTTTCCCGTGCGGCGCTTTTCCACGAGGTCCTCTCCCACTCTTCCCCACGAACTTCTTTTTACCCTTGCTCTCCATCGCGGCAACACTGCAAACGGAGCAAGAGACAACATTACCGGACCGCCGCGGCTCCCCCGTGAGGAAAAGACAGCCTGCGCCTCCTGCTTAACACCCATGGCGAAGTCCAACCCTCCCCCAGCGGGCAGTGGGGGTACCGGAGGCACGGGCAGGGAGGCTCGGCCGGGCACAGCCGCGGTCCCCGCTCCCCAGGCCGCCGCTCCCGGGGCCGCCGCTCTCCCCTCACACGTGCGGCCCGACCGCGCCTGACGGCCGCCTGCGCCCCGCGCCGCTGCCCATTGGCCGCCGCGCCGCCGCCGCGCGACAGTGCCGCGCTGCCCTGCCGTACGGCGCGCCGGCGGTGCCCGCCCTACTGTGGGTCTGGGAACAGTGATGGGGACAGGGCTGGGGACAGTGATGGGGACAGTGATGGGACAGTGATGGGGACAGGGCTGGGGACAGTGATGGGACAGTGATGGGGACAGGGCTGGGGACAGTGATGGGACAGTGATGGGACAGTGCCGGGGACAGTGCCGGGGACAGTGATGGGGACAGTGATGGGACAGTGATGGGGACAGCGGCCCGGGGACAGTGATGGGGACAGTGCTGGGGACAGTGATGGGGACAGTGCTGGGGACAGTGCTGGGACAGTGATGGGACAGTGTCGGGGACAGCGCTGGGGACAGTGCTGGGACAGTGATGGGACAGTGCTGGGACAGGTGCCGGGGACAGTGTTGGGACAGTGATGGGACAGTGCTGGGACAGTGATGGGACAGTGCTGGGGACAGTGCGGGGACAGTGATGGGGTCAGTGCTGGGGACAGTGCTGGGACAGCGCTGGGGACAGTGCTGGGGACAGTGCTGGGACAGTGCTGGGGACAGTGCTGGGGACAGTGCTGGGGACAGTGTTGGGACAGTGATGGGACAGTGCTGGGACAGTGATGGGGACAGTGCTGGGACAGTGATGGGGACAGGACAGCGGGGCTGGGACAGTGATGGGAACAGTGCTGGGGACAGGACAGCGGCCCAGGGACAGCGCTGGGACAGTGCTGGGGACAATGCTGGGAAAGTGCCGGGGACAGTGCTGGGGACAGTGATGGGGACAGTGCTGGGACAGTGATGGGGACAGTGCTGGGGACAGTGCTGGGGACAGTGATGGGGACAGTGCTGGGGACAGTGCTGGGGACAGCAGGGCTGGGGACAGTGCTGGGGACAGGACAGTGGCCCGGGGACACCCGCGGCTCTGCGGAGGCAGCTGGCAGGCAATAAGCCGCCGTGATCGTGCCGTTGTGGCCAGTGGTGTCCTGGAGGGCATTAGGAACAGAATTCTCAGCAGGTCAAAGTAGGTGAAGCTTTCCGTCTGCTGAGCCCTGGAAAAGGCCTCACCTGGAGTGCTGGGTCTGCTTCTGGGTTCCTCAGGGCAAGAGAGATGTGGAGCTCCTGGAGCAGGTCCAACAGAGAGCAGGAGGGGTGACTGAGGGACTGGAGCATCTCTTAGGAGGAAGGGCTGAGAGAGAGAATTCGGTTCACAGTGTGTCATAGAATGTGCTGAGTTGGAAGGGACCCAGAAGGATCATCAATCCCAGCTCCTGGCACTGCACAGGTACCCTCCAGAATCACTCCATGTATCTGAGAGCGTTGTCCAAATGCCTCCATCAGGCTTGGTGCTGTGACCACTTCCCTGGGGAGCCTGTTCCAGTGCTCAGCCACCCTCTGGGTGAAGAACTTTCTCCTGATGTCCAACCTAAACCTTCCCTGACACAACTTCAGGCCATTCCCTCGGGTCCTGTCACTGTCACCACAGAGGAGAGATCAGTGCCTGCCCCTGCTCTTCCCCTCACAAGGAAGCTGTAACTGCACTGAGGTCTCCCCTCAGTCTCCTCCAGGCTGAACAGACCAAGTGACCTCAGCTGCTCCTCATGAGGCTTCCAGCCCTTCACCATCCTCATGGCCCTCCTTTGCACACTCCCCAGTAGTTTTATATCTTTTTTTGTGGCACCCAGAAGTGCCCCCAGCACTGGAGGTGAGGCTGCCCCAGTGCAGAGCAGAGCAGGACAATCCCCTCCCTTGCCTGGCTGATGCTGTCCCTGATGCCCCCAGGACAGGGGTGGCCCTCCTGGCTGCCAGGGCACTGCTGGCTCGTGTTCAATTTGCCATCAACCACCCCCTTCCCCTTCTGCCTTTGCTGCCAGGCACCCTGGGCCCCTCAGGCATGAATTACCTGGGGCACAGTGGAAATAAGAATGTGCCACAACCCCGATGACCCTGATGCCAGGGAGTGTTGGATGGCACCAGCCCTTTGCAGATGTGTGGTGGTGTGAAAGGCCATTGGCAGTGCTGCTTCCCTCAAAGGGGGGGTTGGATAAGGGCTCCTGAACAGGGAAGGTGCTCATAGATTTGTTAATTGTTACACTTGATTACTGAGGTAATTCTGTTCTTTTGGTCTGCGCTCTGCTGAAGTCCCACCACCAACGTTTGCTGGAGCAGCCAAGGTAAGCAGTTCCAGGGAGTCTTTGCAGAGCACAGCAGATGTGTGAAGCCAGCAGAAGCTGAGGCTCCCGCTGGGGCTTCTTTGTGCACACTCTCATGGTTCTAAGTATGGTAACTGGGAATCCCTGAGAACCAAGCATCCCTGAGAACAGGGATGAGGGATACACATGGTTGCATGTGGCTGGGCCCAGCCAGATTCCAGTTTTCTGGTTGCCAGGAGTACCTTAGATGGGCCCTACAAAATCACCATAAAACTGCTCAGTAAACACTCCTGGTGGTCCTTGTGTCTCCCAGCTTCCTACCTTTTTCTGTGCAGTTGAGGGAGAAACCTGGGGGGCTGCTGTCTCATGTGACCAGGGTGTGCCCTGGGATGGAGCACAGGACACAGAGGTGCAAGTTAATGGGGTGTAGCACAGCTCCTGCTCTTTTAGGCCAGTTTCAACAATTCTCAAACTGCTCACACTGAGGAGCAACCTTTTATGGACAAGGTTTCCCTTTCTGCAGTCCCTTGACTTTCCAATTCTGAGACAGTTCTGGATGCCCTTCCCTGAGGAGTAACATGCTCCAGCACCTCCTGTAAATGTGTCCTGAGTCTTCTGTGTTGAGTATGGGCTACACCTGTGAATTGCAGTGTTTTCTAAAGACAGATCTAGAAGATGTGTGGTGTTCTCTGTCTCAAGAGCTGGTCCAGACTCCCCAGTTCTCATGGAAGTTGTGTCAGGGGTTCCTGGTTGTGTCTGAAGTAAATAGAAATCGAGTCAGATTTTCAGTTAATACAGCTGAGTACTCAAAACCTCCCATGAAATCTTAAATTGGTCACTGCTTTTTTTACAGCATTTAGTCAATGAAAATGCTCTGAAGGTTGTACTCAGTAATACAGTGTGGATACTTTGCTCTGACTAACTATATGTGACCATTTCATCACAGAAAAAAAAAAAAAATCCTTTCTTTTTCTTTGCCAGCAGCTGATGTGTAGGCATAACTGAATTTTGCTGTCCAAAAGGGTCGCCAAAGATGGAGATCTAAAGACAGCCTGGAACTCCTGGGTGCCAGTTACTCCTGCTGCTGAAGTTGGGAAGGGTGGTGACAGCATCTAGAGTTTTTGTGAGTTGCCATTCTTTCTCTGGACAATGGCACAGCAATGGAGGCAGCAGAGCCACAGGAAAATGGCCATGGACTTGGAGAAAAATCTCCAAAACTACAGCTGTTTCTTAGTCATCTTGAGCAGCATGTAACTTCCTCAGAGGAAAATCTGTTTTCCTGGGACTTTTCCTCCAAACCAGCCTTCCAACAGTGTGTGGAGGGCTAAAGGATGATTGTATCGTGCTTAGAGGTAACACTGCAGTTATTTTTTTGGTATTAAAGTGATACCTGCATTTCTGATTTGACTCTAGCTCATTTTTCAGAATGAGGCATACACTGAACCACAGAAACATATTCTATAAAAAGTCACTGTGTGCTTGGAGAAGAGTCACTATGTACATGGAGAGAGATCTCATTAAAATCTGTTCTACAGCTGTATAGATTTCTTCATTTGCTAGGTACACAAATGAAAAATAGAAATTTATATAGCTTGCACTGTCAATACTGCTCACAGAGTTACAGAAAAGGTAAAAGACACACAAATCCTATCATTTTTAGTTTTATATCACGCTATGTTGGGGGAGAATTTAGAAATTGAAGGGCCTTGAGGGGAAGCTGTATGAGGAGCAGCTGAGGTCACTTGGTCTGTTCAGTTCTGTTAGACTTCTATAGGCGTAGAGAAATCATACTTAGAACACTTACAAAGGCTATGCAAGATGTCTCTAGGTTATGTCTCAAAATGAACTAAATTGCTGAGTCCTTTGAGAGAAAATTGCAAACTTCTGTGGTGAACCACAAGGTTATGCTCACACGTGGAAACAGGTGCTGAGTGTTTAATGTTCAGAATGCATGGATGCTGCATACTGCTCAAAGATCTTCTGACATGTTACATTCGTGAACATCATGTAGGTTTTGTTCAATAACCTAGAATACTGGTAAGAATATTTTAAAGAGTAAGACCAGTGAACCTATTGTGAGCTTACTGTAAAACAGTAGAAACAAACACAGAGAAATAGTTCTTTCTCTATATCAAATGAACTCTCAGGAATAAAACTGAGTCCAGTACAATTCAAGTTTAAATGTTAGTGCAAGCTAAATTTAAATTAAAAAAAAAAAAAAAAAAGAGCTGGAAGGACAATATTTCCTTCTCATGTGACTCACATACAGTGATGCACACCTGCAAACTGATTTTATTCAACACCAGGAGGTCTAATAGTAGGTCTATCTAAAACCTCTGTCTTCAGATGCTGTATTATGGTACATTCTATGCATACCTGTAAGTGGATGAAAGAATAAAATACTTCTCATAAAAATATATAGTTCTACAGCTGACAGCACTAGCTGAACTAAGTAAACTTAATAAATTCCAATATAGTTTTTATTTTACTCCATAGTAAAAACTATTGGCCGCTTTTTAGTATTTAATAAAGAATTTTATGAAATTGGAAGAGTAAGCACAACACTTGGCCAATGTATGTCAGAAAAATATCATTGGAATAAAGCCAGGAAATCAGTTCTCTGTGGTATTACTGGATTTGTTAAAAAATGTGATTTCAAATTTGAATTGGAAGTCTTTTCATCTTGGTTTTCAGCTCTGCAAGCAAGTGAAAAATGCTGCCAAGTCCACTGTCCTTTACTTTGCAAAAGCAGAGGCTTTATTTTGCTCTTAAATGTAACATCTCAGGCCATTGCCTTCAGAGAAGTGAAAGGTTTCACTGTCTGGTGAAGTCCAATCTTTTATTTTTACCTTATGCTGTGAAATCAACAGGGAGTTGTTTTTAAATGAGAAAAAAGGGTCCAGGACTGCCCTTTCCCCACTATTCCTGCATGTGTAACAGAGGTAAATATTTGCATCTGGGAGACTTTGAAGCAGTGGCATGAAAGGCAGGCTGTATGTGTTGGCAGAATGTCCCACCATGCACAGGAATTAACGTGTCCTAGTTTAAAACCTGAAAATTTTTTAAAGCCTTAAAAATGCTCTGAAAATTATCTCCTGCTATTGAATAAGCTTTTTGTTGGAAGTATTCTTTGTTCTTTGCCTTTGCTTTTTCTTTCAGAGTTCTGGTAATTGCTGTGGGAGGACAGGGGCTGAATGGAGAAGAATCAATTAAAAGAATTTAATGAAGCCTCACAAGGAGAGCCTGTTAAATATGGTTAGTGTGCTGTGGCAGGATTTCACAACCAAGAACTCTAAGAGCTAATGTATGTAAGAACAGTAGTCAGCATTATTGAACTCAATGTGGTTAATTGGCTAGCAACTATGAAAACATATGGTTATCCTTTACATACAACTTTCAAACTAGAATAAGACTTCATATAACTTGGGGTATTTCTAGATGTAACACTCAACTTGAACATTCTACTTGCTGCTTTCTTACAAATGAGTGATAGCACTCTGAAGGTGATTTCCACTTTTTATTTGTTGCTTCAAAACTTACTGAAAGTTTTTTTTGCTTGTAAATAAGTAGACGTGTATCACCTTTAAAGTCACTCATGCAAGGAGTGCTGAGAGTAAGTACAGAGATTTTAGAAAAACAGTAAACTTGCTCATAATTAGCCTCCCAAAAAGCTTTTAGATTTTAAACCAATATTAGCCAAACCAAAAACATGAGCAAGCTAGGCATGGTCAATGTCACAGGTCAAATCTAAGGAAACTGGGTTTTTTTAGTGCTGCACTTTCGATATGCCAATGAAAATGAATTAATTTTCATCAGACTCCATGGGTATTTGTTTTGTAGCATTACTGCAGAATTTTCGTATAGGTCTGAGTCAAAAATACAAAACAGCAAACAATACGTTTTCCATGGGTACTTCCAGAAAAAAATCAATTCCACCAGCATATTTTTATGCCAAATAGAGCACAGGAATGAGAACAGCATAGCCTGTTTTACTTATAAATCCTCTTTTTTTCTTCTTCTCCTTCTTTTGGAAGAATTGATGGCTCCTTCCTCCTGCTTGTTTTGATGTGGAATTAACAGCTTTTCTTCCAAAATATGCTGCTGTAAACACTTAATTAAGGCCCCTGCTCAGCTGGAATGGATTGCAGCAGGTAGATTGCTTTCTTCTGCATTTAAAACAGAAAGGATGTGTCCTTCATTTCCAACACCAATTTATGTACTTAGCAGAGTGCATCTTGGCATACTGCTGATTACTCCAGTCATGCATAACTACAGGAAACAGCAAAAGATTTAAGTGCACATTAGTTCAAGTAAGTAAATGTCAACTATTTTGTCACAGCACTAAATCATGACTGAAGTTATAGAAAGCTTTTCTCTTTTGCTCTTTGTCACACACCCTAAATAGAATTTTAGACATATAAGCAACCACTGCTAATAGAAAATAACAATGCCTGTACAAATACAATAAACTGTACCTGTAATAATAAAGTCATAAACTTGTTCTTGTACAGTACATGTGCTTTATTTCCTGTCCTACAAGAACTGACCACTCTACAGTGGTATATTTTAGGCAAAAGCATTTCTTACTTAGACAAATGGAGAGTTCATCTTCTTTTGCAATGATAGGGCAGAGAATACTAATTTATCTCTCCTCTTACCACTCATGCAACTTCAACAAATCAGGAAATCACAGGAAATTAAAGTTTGTCTTTAATGCGAAACATAATTCTTCACAATAGCTGTTTCATGCTTAAATAACACTCACACTGGTGGTCCTATACTTGGTTTCCTCTTCCAAGACATATTTCTATAATATACTGGAAAGGTCTATAAGTGCAAAGAAGGGATAACACAGGTATTATGGGGAAACAAATCGACTGAGATTTCAAAACGTTGAGATAAAGAACTCCCTGAGTTGTAGACAGGTGAAAGAATTGCTGATTAGCAATTGCCTACTCCAAAATGGAGGCCTTCTCAGCAGATAGTTGGAGTCAGTTCTCAAAAGTCTGCCATTTTCTCAACTGTTAAAACTGATGCAGATTTTCTGGTTCCTTTTTTAATATTAAAAATGTTACCATCAGCTGTTAAACTAAATACAAATCCACATATGTCTGCGTTTTTTTTAATGTATGTACTATTGTAAATTCTTGACAGCTCTAATTTCAAAGGATAATAAAAGGCAATTATCAACACAACAGAAGTTCATTTTAGAACTTACTGATAAACATCACCCCCTCTGGTAGAAACATACCATAAAATCAGCACTCAGGTACAAACATGTTTGTTCCAAGAATCACTGATATACCTGATGGATATTTTACACATCTATCTAAAACTGTTCTATTGAAGCAAGAAACAATAACTTTTGTCCAGAAACTAATCACTCATAAAAAATAGAAGGTGGGTTTCTATGGCTTATAGGTTGCTTTGTTTATTATAAAATAAGCACATTTTAATGTCCTCTTCTGCAATGCTTATCTGGGTAAGCTGAGCTAAGACAGTATGGAAATACTTGAAAACTAAATGAAGTATAGAAAGCAAAATTGCTTAATACAGGTTGTCCCCTAGAAAAAAAATTAGGAGTCGTCAGCCAGTAAATGAAATATTTTCACTTAATTTTTCATTCCTTAATCACATGTGCTAATCCTAATCTATCATTGCTCACAAACTCTTTTTGAAGTAAAGCAAACTTAATGTATATCACATTGCCCCAAATTAAGCCATTAATAATTAGTATCTAGCTACAGAATAAGGATGAAGCAAGGAGATGTGTGATTTTTTTGAAAGAAGTAACAATGTAATGTGGCTTTTATTGAGCAATTTATTTCTGGTCCTAAATGGAAGAAGAATCTCAGCTGGGAAATCAAAGCCAAACATGTACTTCACTCAGGATGCAAGTGTGTGCTGCAGTCCTGGGGATTACTCCATTCTCTAACTGAAAACCAGAGAACCAGAGAGCCAGAATGACCATGCTACAGTCAGAGATAGGCTGAAATTTATTTTATTTTATACATTTCTAGTATCAAAAGCAGTTGAGTCAGAAGGTCACAGTCAGTAATCTGATGGTCTTGCCAGATTTCTGGACAGCTTTTAGGGTCTCCATGCAACAGCAGCTGATACTGCTATTTAAACTGCTTCACCTAAAGATAGCCAGTGTTTGCTGGGTGGTTTTTTTCCGTAGAGTGGTAAGAAAGACTTTTCCCCACATTCTTCCTATCTAGATCCCCCCTAGGTTTTTTACCAATAAGAAAGAATAATACTGGTGGGTGCTAAATCCAAGTTACAAAAAAAACAAAAAAACCCAAAACAAACAAACAAAAAAATAAAACCACAAAACAAAACAAAAAAAAAAAACCAAAACAAAACAAAAAAAAACACAAAAAAACCCACCAAAAACAAACAAACAAACAACCAAAACAAAACAAACAAACAAAAAACAAAACACAAAGAAAAAAAAACCCAACCCACCAAAACAACAACAAACAAAAAACCTTACATATTAAAAAGGGTTGTTTCATTATAGAGAAACCTGCTCATTTGGCTCCTTTCTCTTTTCATTTGTGGATGGAAAGGGGAAAATCAAGGTCAAGTAACTTGTTTAAGAGACTGAAAACAATGAGAGAAGCTAGCTGCATGTTAGGAAGGCAGTTGTTCACTGTGGCACCCTCACTCAGCTCAGAGACAACACCAAGCTGGGTGGGAGTGTTGATCTGCTGGAGGGCAGGAAGGCTCTGCAGAGGGATCTGGACAGGCTGGACCATGGGCTGAGGCCAATGGTGTGAGGTTCAACCAGGCCCAGGGCTGGGTCCTGCCCTTGGCTCACAACAAGCCCAGGCAGGGCCACAGGCTGGGGCAGAGGGGCTGGAAAGCTGCCCACAGGAACAGGAGCTGGGGCTGCTGGTGACAGTGACTGGACACGAGCCAGCAGTGCCCAGGTGGCCAAGGAGGCCAATGGCATCCTGGCCTGTAGCAGCAAGAGTGTGGCCAGCAGGAGCAGGGCAGGGATTGTCCCCCTGTGCTGGGCACTGGTGAGGCTGCACCTCAAATCCTCTGCTCAGTTTTGGGCCTCTCAGAGAAAATAACCTCAAGTTATCATGGGGAGGTTTAGATTGGATATTAAGAAAAATTTCTTCAGAGAAAAAGTGGCCTAGCATTGGAACAGGCTGTCCAGGGGAGTGGTTAAGTTACCATTCCTGGAGGGATTTAAAATTCATGTAGATGTGATGCTTAGGGACATGGTTTAGTGGTGGACTTGGCTGTGCCAGGTTTGTGAATGGACATGATGATCTTAAAGGTTTATCCAAATCTAAACAAATTGTGATTCTCTGATTCCCAATGTTTGCGTGTCTCTAGTCATTGCTATTAACAGCAAAACTAGAAATATTACATACATTATATCATGTGCATTGTATATATTACATACATTATATATACGTATATATACTTACATATATATATTACATACGCATATTACATTACAAAAGCAGTTAGCTTTTCCCAGCAGATCTGATCACACTGTAGAGTTAATTCCTGGCTCTTTATTCAACAGGCACTGTGCTCTGTTAAACAAGGAGGGTACTGTAGCTGTAGGATTTGGGGAAGAGGGTGAGAGAGGGAAAAACAAGAAATTAGATCCCAGACATACAAACTTACCACAATAGTTGTCGAAAACACTCATCCACAGCTGCCCTGCACAGGCTGCACTTGTTCCCATAGGATATTTTAGGTACCTAGAAACACATAAAGTGTTCAGGGAAAAATAGGGGTTTTTTTCTGTGTTCCAACTAAATCCAGGCACCCTAACTGTAAATGCCACCTGTAAATGGCAGGTGAAGTGTAGCTAAACAATTCTTTCCTTTTCTCCTGTCTTCCAAGAGGTCAAATTGCAGCCTTCCTAATCTTATTTTACCTTTCCACAGACACACTATGCAGCACTGATGTGTCATTATCCCCTAGAATGGACATATGGAGACATTTCACACTATGCCTCTGGAAAAACAGACACACCAAGCAGAAAATAGAGAGAAGGGCTCAGGCACTCTTAAACTACTTTTGTAATCTTGAGCTTTCCAGAATTGGGAGTGGACTTTGTACAAATCCAAACAAGGGTGAGGGACCTCCTTTACAGTTGTTTTTATTGATATCAAATAGGAAAATAAATGTCAAGCTATTCCAACAGAATGTGGAAAACCAAAATTTTGGTACTATCAATATGCAAAATGTGCATTTGATCTGTGTTCTAAGTGCTTCCAATATGAAATCTGAAATGAAAATATACATGCTTGAAGTAATGTTCCTCCTGCACATTACCCTCTTATCAATTAATTGAAAAGTTTAATATGTATCTTTACTTCCAGGAAGGAAGCTCATCTCCTTGTCACAGAAGTGTGATCTAGATACAAAACCATGGTCATGCTTTCTAACTTTTCAAGAAGCTCTTAGAAAGGGTAGCTCTGAATGTTTGTCCTCATTATTACATCATCATACAAATCCTAAACTATAACAACATTTTTCAAAGTGGATAAATTAGTCTAAACCCTTCTGGCAATATTCCTTAATAGTGATAAATTCTGCATTACTAATCCTATGCTAATTACACAAAGGGAAGATGTCCAGATGGCTGTATGTCTTAAAGACATCTCAGAAGACATTTTTAAGGAAAGAACTCAGCACAACAGAGAATATCAAGTGACACCAGAAACTTCAAGTGATCTTTTACCCCTTTCCATATGCTTGCTATACTGTACTAGCACTGACAATTTCACCACTAAGCCATGTTCCCTAAGCACGATGTCTTTGTGGTTTTCAAATACATCCAGGGATGGTTACTTAATCCCTTCCCTGGGCAGCCTGTTCCAAAGCTTGACAAGCCTTTTGGAAAAAAAAAAAATTCTAACCTAGACCTCACCTGGAGCAACCTGAGGTCTGGCTCTTTTGGTCCTGCCACTTGTTACCTGGAAGAAGAGACCAGTCCCCACTTCACTGCAGCCTCCTTTTCAGGGAGTTGAATAGAGCAGTGGGGTCTCCCCTGCTTCCTCTTCTCCAGGCTAACCAACACAGCCTGCTCCTGCTCAGGACCACACTGCACAGTGGATCACTCACCCCTCACACATGGCACTGGAAGTTATGGAGTCTGGGGTAGGGAACAGAGAGAGAAAGATGTCTTGTTGATTTGAGGGGCAGACCTTTCTGCAGATAAAACTGAAAGCTGAGTTTACAAAAGGCATGCCCTTATGCTTGCCAGTTCAAGTCAGTCAAGCAAGGCAAATAATGTATATTGAATAAAACACATTTTTTATTTCTTATTAGGTACACGTTAGAGATTAATGAATACACAAACACTATCTTTTAGCACGAAACTCCTTTTGTCAATTTTGAAACATTACAGTATACTTCCCAATTCTTCAGAATCTGTGATTTTAACATATTTTGATCTCCAAGTGATCATTTCCTTAATTCCCTTTGGTATTTTCTTGTAAACTGAAGTACTCACTTTTTCCCCCTATCCTTTTATCTTCTCTATGTATTGTTCCACTTTTTTATTTGCTTTCATGTCATCTTGTCTCTCCTGTCAAAACAGACACACAGAACATTGTGTGAGTACATCACACAATGGAAGAGCAAAATACAGGCTCTTCCAGAAACATTTAAAGAAGCAAACTTTCAACACTTTGAGGAGCAACAGAAAAAAAATTTCATCCTAAAATGAGATTTTTTTCAACATCCCCCATGTTTTAATATATTCCATTCAAACATTTTTCCTCAAAAACCTTCCCAAGCAGATGTTTGACAATCATGTGGTGCTTGCACAAAGAACCCAATTATGGTAGAAGGCTTAGTGAGGGATTACAAAGGGCGGGCTTGGGGTGCTTTGCATCTGTGTGGTGCCTCAATAGAATTTGCATCTCAGACTGGAATCAAAATGGCCTAATGCTGAGTATGGAACTGCCTGGGTAGACTTTCTGGAATAGTCACAGCTGAGCCATCAGGATGTGTTAGATGTAAAACCATAAAGTTGCACTTGTCTGAGCCACCTGCTTTGGAATGATCTCCTGGAGTAGGGTTGTACTCTCCAAAACTCAAGACCACTTGGGAAAATGTCACCCTCTTCTTCAGAGTAAACCAGCAGAAAAATGATTCACCCAAGAAAGGACAGTGCTCAGAAGATTTCAAATTTATTTGTTCCTGACTTACTTTCATAAACTGCCTTAACAGTAATTTCACTGATGGGTAAAAATAATCAAAACAACATACCTCATCTTGCCTTCCATTGGAGCTCACCTAATGTCAGCTAGCGTTCATGGAGTATTTCTTGCCAGGCTGGGGTCTCCATTAGTACTGAGCTCCTGTTCCTGATCCTTCACCTTCTCCCTGGGAAGTTAACCAGACTGGGTTTCTCGTTATTAGGCCCATTTCACCACCTCTCTGTTCTGTTCTCATGACTCTTCCCTGCAACCTTGCATTGGATTTAAGTGGCAAAGTCTTGTAAAAGGAGGCAGAGTGAACAGCAGGGGTGGCTTCTGTGAGAAGCCACCAGGAGAACACTGCTCCTCCCCTCCAGGGAGCTACCTCTGCTCAGCAGCTTCAACAAATGTGGCTGGCTCCTGCTTTTCTAGCGTGACTGCCCTGCACTCCAGCAGGTGAACAAGGCTGTAGCAGCCAGACTGAGGAGATGAGACTGGTATGGGATCTACCAAAGCCATGGAAATTGGCATGTGGAGCTGACAGCAGGACCACCCTGTCTACAGCTTCAAATTGCTTGTCCTTGGCTACACACCCCAGATGCCAAGACTGTCCTTGTCAGTGTGGGCCCAGAACAGCAAGGACATGGAATCTGCCAGACGGTGTTACTGTAGCTGGCACGGCCAGCATGGACTGTGCTGCATCTGTGTTCCACTGTGCTTTGTGCAGGAAGATTGACACTGCTTGGGAGCACTTGCTTTATTGGGCTTGCACTTTGTTGCTTACCCACCACAGCTGTAACTGGATTAGATCCTCAGCACCCATACTGCTCTCTGTTGAATGTTTTTTGGGAAGGACATGGTGGCAACCTGATGCAGACAGCAAGGTGTCAATGAACTTTCCAAGGGGGCTGTGATGCCCCACGGGGTGTGTTCCTGTGAGCTTTGAGCAGGCAGTGCTGGAAGCCAAATGCTGCTGCTGCCACAAGGCCTGCACACCTTCATCCTGCCAGCAGAGCATCCACTGGGGCCTATCAGGAATGTCCAGTCCCAGCTTCTGCCTCCCTTCCTGCTTGGAACTTTCATGGGTGGTGAGGCACTGGCATGGGCTGTCTAAAGAAGCTGTTCTATCTCTGGAGGTGTTCAAGGCCAGGTGGGATGGAGTTTCGAGCATCCTGCTCCAGAGTAAGGTATTGAGGGGAATTGGAACTAGATAAACTTTAAAGTAGATTCCAACCCAATCCATGATTCTATGACTCTACGTTGCCCCTCCACTGCCCACCCCCTAATGCTACTGTACCCAAAACACTGAACCAGCTGCTCTGTGACATCAGCCCTGGGGCCAAAGGTACTGCAGGCATTAGTTGGTGGCTGCACTGAATGAGCCCTCACTCCTTGCAGCAGATACATGCCACTGGCAGTGATGAATTTGCTGTGCCTCCTTGTACTACTGGTGATGTGCAGGTCTGTGCTCAGCACTTGGGACACCTGTGGGTAAGTGGCCTCAGGCTCTTGGAGGGAGTTTGGACAATATTTGAGGGGTTTTTCCCTGTTCCCTCTGGCCACACTACAGTTTTGTGAGCCCCATGCAGGAGCTCCAGTTCCTTGACAGTACCTGGGCTGCAGCCCAGCTTGTTTATGGGGCTCAAGCAGAAATAGGGGTGGACAGACACGTGCCCCATGGGATTCTCTGGCTCTGCTGTCCATGCAAACAACGCCACGTGGGGAGGGAAATTGGCTGACCTGCAGCCTGAGCAGCAGCAAGCCATCAAGCAGGACAGCAATGACTTTCTGTTTACAGAGGGATCTGTGGTCTCTGGCCCATGTCTGCTTCCCACGGCCCCATGGCTTACGACTACGACTACATGGCTCCAGACTATGGTGAACTGCAGATGGTCGGTGACACAGCTGTCCAGCCAGGAGCCTGGGCTGGGATTGTCAGCATCCAGGATCCCTGGGAACCAGGCACAGGGCATATCTGTGGAGGGTCCCTCATCAGCACAGAGTGGGTCCTCACAGCTGCCCACTGCTTCGTCAATGCCAGGTAGGGAGCCGCAGGGAGAGGGTGTATCTCCACAACACCAGCAGGTACCATGCTGGCAGCACCATGGGCTACTCCCATTTCTGTTTCCCTGCAATACACTCACTGCCTGGGCGTTGCAGACCCCAGCTGAGAAACTACTCAGGAGAACACTCTGCGCTCTTGCCAATCCTTCCTAGAATCCTCCTGATCAACATTCTCCAAGCATAAGTCATGCTAGGGCAGTCATACTCATTGCTTTCTTCTCTGACTTGCAGAGGACAGGGAACTCCTGTGCTGCAGCAGCACACAGCTCTGCTCCCTCTCACCTCTTTCTCCATGTGCTTCTCAGGAACAGCAACATGTGGCACGTGGTGACTGGGGCCACCCGCTTGACTCGGCTGGGCCCTGAGGTGCAAGTGCGCCAGATTAAGCAGCTACTGGTTCATGAGCACTATACTCCTGGTGAGGAGAGAAATGACATTGCCTTGCTGAAATTGGACCAGCCTGTTGTGTGCAGCCACTACGTACAGCTGGGCTGTGTGCCCGACCCCACACTCAAAGTGTCAGAGCTGACAACTTGTTATATTGCTGGCTGGGCTTCTACCACTACAAGAGGTGAGATCCCAAAAAGGACACACGCCCTGAGGGCAAAATTGGCACACCAGGGAGATGGGTTGGGCTTCCCAACAGCAGTGGCTGAAGCCAGAATCAGGCTGCAGGATTTTTGCCTCTGAAGAGGTAGTCCTGGTCACTCCCCAAAGCCAGACAGAAGGGGTAAAGCAGAGCAACATGGTATTTGCTTAGGGAACCCCAGGGAAGCTCTAGGGAAGGGCTTCACCCCCCAACAGGGGAGGGGAATGGCCAAGGAACTGCTGTATGCTCATTCCTGTCTGTGCTCACAGTTCAAAGACCAAGCGATGTCCTGCAGGAGGCCAAGGTCCACCTCATTGATGTCGAGCTCTGTAACAGCAGCCTCTGGTATGCAGGGGCCATCCACACTCAAAACCTGTGTGCTGGTTATCCAGTGGGTGGCATCAAGCCCTGCCAGGTAGGCGTGTGAGACAAGCCACTCTGGCCCCAGCAGCACAGGCAGCCTGTGTAGCACACCCCAACACGGCCAGTCATCCTCCCAGCCCTGGCTGCCCACCATGTTAGGGCTTCCCTCCCCTCCCCCATTTGCAGCTCCTTGTCCAGTGTCCCCATTGTCCCAGAGGCCTGGCACTACAGCCAGGAAGCACACAGTGCTCCTGGCAGTCCAGAGGTCCGGATGCCAACACCAGAACACCCATCCTCTGCACATCCAGGATCACTGTGCAGAGATGAGACACCCCTACCATACAAGCCCCTGACCTGCTCCCAGCTGAAGTTCTGGAGGCTCCATCACCTAAGCTGAGGCTTTCTCTATCAGGAATACAGCTTTGTCAAGGGCTGTGAGAGAGAAGGAGACAGCTCTAGTGCTGACAGCAGCCACCCAACATTACCTTATTCCTCTCTTGTTCCACTGCAGGGTGATAGTGGTGGTCCTCTGGTGTGCAAAGATAACAATGCTGCCTTCTTCTGGCTCATTGGTGTGACCAGCTGGGGAAAAGGCTGTGCAAGAGCAAACCAGCTTGGAGTCTACACCTCCATTCAGCACTTCTATGACTGGATCCTGGCCCAGATAGAGCCACAGTCAGATAGAAGGGCATCAAGACATTCTATGACTGCCCTAACACCCCCTCAGAAGCCAAGACCAACACCAACACCATTGGACAGGTTTAGCTCCTGCCCATTTCCCCTCCAGAAGCTGGTGGGCTTTTTCACTCGGGTGCAGGAGCTCCTTCAGGTCCTAAGGAGAAAACTGACCAGAGAAGCAGGATGAAGAGGATCCAGTGCAGGCTGCAGTAGACCATGACCATTTTCTTCTGGGGCAATGCCTGCTGATTCAAAAGCAGCCTCAGTACCTAAAGCCTGCTCTATCCTGCTCATGCTTCTCCTCTGTGTGCACACAAATCCTGAATCTGACTTAGCTGTGGAAATAAAGTTGCCTGATTTCACTGTTAATGGTGTTTTCAGTCCCATTCAGTTTCCCATACAAGGCAAGGACTTCCACATCTGGTACATGCAAAGTTAGCCTGGGGACAGACATCAGGTACAATAGAAAAGAGTCAGTCCAAAGGACTGAAACTGTTTGGTCAGAGAAGAGGGAGAGGGTGCAGTAGAAGAAGGGAATGCAGGTCACAGAGCAACAGGGGGCTTACAGAGCTTAGAAACAGCAGTTAGAAGTCCAAAGTGTCTTAGGTTGCCTGCTGGTGAGATCAGTCTCTGTTTGTGTATGTGCAGTGCACTGGGGAAAAAAGTAGACTCTTTTATGACCCAGGAGACACGGTTTGTAGAAAGACCCAAGCTTTGCACCAAGGACTGGGTAAGAAACTTGACATCCAGCCACAGACAGTACATGGATAAATTTCAATTGATTTCTATACTGTTATTTGAGGAACATGCTGTGCTTATGAATGTAGAGAGTGAAGGTGTGTTCGTATTTCAGTAGAAAACATCCAATCCAGATCACTTGGAAAGGCAGAAAAGAACTGGACTGTTCATGTTCATGAAGGAGGTGGTTATGGATATTTGGGTGCTAGTAAAGACACTGCTCTGTGTCAACAGGGTTTGTTGTTCATGGTAACTGTGTAAGTCTTTGTGTCTGTGTTGGTGTACCTGGCTCTTTGGAATGCACACATGCACAGGCATACAATTTTGTCCTTTAGGAAACAGAGCTATACCTAACAAATAGTTCAAAGCTATCAGCTACCACAGACACTACTCACCTCTGATGTTACTTCCAAACATGAATTATCATACCAGCCAGGTAAAGTTTATCCATCTCAAAAAGTCTCATTCTATATAAGCCAAGTTGAGGATTCCTTGTTATTGTTATGAAATGCAGAATGAGTAAAAAATTGCCATTTTTATGGTAATGATATCGTAAGTAGTGGTTCTTAAGTAAAATATTAACTCAGAGTAACAGAAGGGCTGTAGGGCTGAATAGCGCTGAATTTTCACTGCTATTTGTTATCTATGCACTGAGAAAGAAAATTCCTTTAGGAAAATTATGACTAAGACCTTTTCAAGAGCTTGCATTTCATAGCAGCTCTCACTTCCTCTCAGTCTCATAAGTACATGCAGTGTGAGTTGTGAAAAAACACGATGACAATCAGTTTTCCTAAAGCAGGCTGATATTATTGCTCCAACAGTTTTACTGCAGAAAATTTCAAGCAGAAAAAAATGAATCTAATAACCTATTCAGAGAAGCCATAAGCTACCATTATCCAGCAGTATTACTGAGATGCCTCTAAAATACAAAATTCATAGCTTTAAAAGTGATGCCAGATTGCGTTTTCCTTAAGGAACTGCATTTGTGCTATAAACACTCCTGCAACATCTTTCTGAGCATATCTTATTACCACAGGAGATAACGGCCAACACTTCATACCTTTTTCTTTTTTGAAATGATACTAAACAGTAAGTTGCAGACTAAAACTACAAAGTAATCATTCACTTGCCGGAGGTGGCTGTTCCTTGAAGCTTAATGATTTTTGTGTATTCCCTATTTTCTTATATTATATACTTGTATTATATAATGGCATTTCTGTTGGACATGAAGAACAATATGTAATTACATGCTTTACTGTGGTAATTTGAACCCCTGGGCACTGTGTTAGTAATGACATTTTCTTTGTCCAATGTTCTTTCATAGCTTTTTTCGAAAATAATTCTTTCCCCAATTTCTTTAGGGAATCTTAGTTACAAGCATGGTCTCTACTAAATGCTTTTAAACAAACAGACCTGAATCATAAGAAAGGTTAAAGAGGGAGCATGACTACAGTAAGATTTATTATTTTTTTCTCTCACACTACATTTGCCTGTGCTCTTGGACAATTCTCTGAACTGCCTTTATAGGGCATTATTATATAAGCTTAGCAGCAGGACGAAACATAGCACTAGCTGCTGGGAACAAAATCCCAGACAAAATTAGGACAAATGCAACAAATCAATTACCTGTTCTCCAACAGTGAACAGTGAATATTCAGAACTGGAACTTAAAATATTTTTAATTTCAGGTGCAAAATTACCACGTTTTAAAGAAAAAAAGCTGCAAGAAACAAAACATACCACATAACCAGTATCAGAAGAGGTCTCTAAGTTTACAGGGCTTTTGGTACAGGCATGTAGCAAATGGCAGGGCTGAGGAGTAATGTGCTCTGATGATGTGAATGGTGATACAGAGCCAGAAAAAGAAATTGTTAAGAATAAAGACATAGTGTAAGTAGATAAATTCATACTAAAACCAAGAATGAGACACCTTTTAAGAAAAGTGTCTGAAAGCTCTCATTTAGCACAGAACAAGACAATGACATGAAAAACATCCCTGGATCAAATGTTCCTTGTACTAAAAGAGTGTATTTAGCACTTGTGCACTTACACCCCTTCTCCTTTCTGAAATGTCCTGCTGTTCATGCTAGCTTCTTTTTCTAAAACTACAGTGTCCTTGCTTCCTTAGTGATGGATCTTTAACAATTGCAGGATCCTATTGGGTAATCTACTGTCCAGTAATTAATTTGAATGTCTTTGCACAGCAGTTGCAGGTGTGGTCTACTCCCATCTTCACAGAATCACAGAATCCACTAGGTTGGAAAAAACCTTTGAGATCATTGAGTCCAACCTATGACTGAGCCCCACTTTGTCCACTAGACAACAGTACTCAGTGCCACATCCAGACTTTCCTTAAACACCTCCATGGACAATGACTCCCTCACATCCCTGGAAAGCCCATTCCAATGCCCAATCATCCTTTCTGTGAAGAACTTCTTCCAAATGTTCTCCATCCCTAACCTAAACCTTCCCTGCCATAGCGTAAGACTGTCCCCTCTTATCCTGTCACTGGTTGCCTGGGAGAAGAGCCCAACCCTCATCTGGATGCACCCTCCCTTCAGAGAGTTGTAGAGAGTGATGAGGTCTCCCCTGAATCTCCTCAACAACCTCAGCTCCCTCAGCTGCTTCTCTATGCACTTGTGCTGCAGACCCCTCACCAGCCTTGCTGACCTTCTCTGGACACACTTCAGCACCTCAATGTCCTTCCTAAATTGAGGGGCCCAGAACTGGACACAGGATTTGAGGTGCAGCCTCACCAGTGCCCAGCACAGGGGGACAATCCCTGCCCTGCTCCTGCTGGCCACACTCTTGCTGCTACAGGCCAGGATGCCATTGGCCTCCTTGGCCACCTGGGCACTGCTGGCTCGTGTCCAGTCACTGTCACCAGCACCCCCAGGTCCCTTTCAGTCTGGGCACTTTCCAGCCACTCTGCCCCAGCCTGGAGCTCTGCCTGGGGTTGTTGTGGCCAAAGTGCATTTGACTTAGCAGATAGAGGGGCATCAAGACTTTAGAAGACCTGGCACGTGGTCTTGTTAAACCTCATACTGCTGGATTCAGCCCATGGTCCAGCCTGTCCAGATCCCTCTGCAGAGCCCTACTGCCCTCCAGCAGATCAACACTCCCCTGCAACTTGGCATCATCTGAAGATTTGCCAGTGGTGGACCTTAACAACTCAGCAGCTATGATATTGCAGCCTTTCTTTTTACAGAGATGTGGTGTTTTGTAATATTCAAGGAAGGAATAGTCTTTAAACTAAAACAGGGTAGGTCTAGATTAGACATTAGGAAGAAATTCTTTACTCTGAGGGTGGTGAGGCAATGGAACAGGTTGCCCAGAGAAGCTGTGGATGTCCCATCCCTGGAAGTGTTCAAGGCCAGGATGGATAAGGCTTTGAGCAACCTGGGATAGTGAAAGTGGGGGAGGAATAGATGGGTCCCTTCCAACCAACCCAAGCCATTTTATGATTCTGTGAACGTAATTAAAACTTTCAGCATTTCACACTTCTAGCTATCTAAATAGTAGTAAATATTAAAATGCTAAGAAAAAAAATCTTGGCACATTTCTAGCAAAAGGGAATGGCATTAGGGAAGCAGAATAGGTACATCTTACAATGTAAGTAATTTTATCTTTCCTACTTTAACTAATCCTGTTTCCAGAATGGAAATCTTGGCAACAAGATAGAGAAGGATGTGGACATTGAGGTTTAGGAGGTGCAGGGAAAGGAGCAGGTAGGAAGTCAGGTGCTGCAGAGTAATTTCAGCCAATGAAATCTCTCTGGGGACAGAAACCAAAGCAAAAGCAAATGCCAGGACTGAAAAACAGGCTACCATTACTGAGGGAACAGGCCTCTGGGGGGCAGCTGGACAAGCTGCCTCCAGAGTGTCTTGGAATGGCATTGACTCAGCAGGGAGCTGAGGAAGCTGAGGAAGCTGCAGGGAGGACAGGCACACCAAGGATGCATGAAGCAGCTAACATTGGCAGGGTGCTTGCCTGGGATGGAAGGGGGAGCCCTCATGCTAAGGACCTGCACCCCTTTCAGTGACAGGGTGACCACATCTATTGAGGGGACAGGGTTGGCAAGAGTGCTGGGGTCGCATGGCCCCGAGGGTCCCACAAAGCCCTATTCTTCCAAAAGTGGAGGTTGTCACAGCCCTGGGACTCCTGCAAAGTTCAGGAGCCCCCTCTCTGTTCCCAAAGAGAGCTATCCCAGAGGGATGAGGTGTCACAGACCTGAGGGTCCTGATGAGCCCAGCCATCCCCCTCAAACATGCGTAATGTTTGTTTCCAGGTTGTTCCGTGGAGAGAAGGTGTAATCACCCTATGGTCTGAGGCAATGGGGGTGTGTCATTGTCCCTGAAATCCCACCAACCCAGCATCCACAGGAAGAGAGTTCTCATGGAGTGGGATGTCCAGAACCATGCCGCTGCCATTCCATCACACAAAGGCAGCAGTCTGTGGGCCAACACTTGTCCCTGTCTCAGCCACAATGCCCTGAAGGTATCTCTAGATCTGCAGGGAAGTAACCAGGCCAGCTCTCTCCCAGGCCAACTGGTCTTCCTTTTCCCAGGCCTGCACATCCTTCCAGCCCAGCCTGGCATCTACCCTACAGCCCCAGATCAGAGAGCACCCAGCCCCAGCAGCCAGTGCTGTGTTGTACTACAGGTCAGGATCCAGGCTTGTTCTCTCTCTAAAAGGAATTATACTGGCTGTGTGAAAAACCAATCATAATAAAACCAAAATGCATCCCACACTGAGGAAACACTTCCCACCCTCCAGGCCTCATGGCTAGGATGAAGTCCCTCCTGTCTCCTGAGGTCAGCCATGATGGGAGGCAGAACAGTGCCCCCCAAAATCTTAGAAGTCCTTGATGTGGCTGTAAAAATCCCACCTGCTGAGAAAGGACTTTACTGGTGTTACTATGCAACTAACAACTTCAGCAGTCAATGGAGTAAATTTGCACTGCAGTTTGCATTAAAGGACTTAACTTTTAGCTGCTTTAAAAATATTAAACTTTTTGTTCTGGAAAGTGTTTTGTGCTCTCGGGCTGTGTACACTGGCTGTGTAGACTGGGGATTCCCAATGCTCTCCATATATCTTGACAGAAACATCTTTAAACCTCAGAGGTAAGATATTCCATCCCATTCAAATTCTGCTCTACTATGGTATGGCAGTTGCCTACTGCCCTCCAATCTGTATCCAGTTCTGGCAAAGCTCTGACCACGAGCTGTTTTCCTCACTGTGACTTCTCTAGGCTAAGCACTGAGACGGATTTTTCTTCCAGTGTTTTTCTTGGACGCAAACTCTCAATTCACAAATTTCAGCATGCCTTCAAATTCTCAGAAGCAAACTTTGCAACTTGTAATGATATTATTTTAGTGTAAGGGCTGGACATAATCAAATGTTTACAGTAAAACAGGTAAGATGTCCAGTGGAGCTTCCATAATGGCTTGCCTCATTTGTCACTCCTAAATGTTATTTGCTGTACTGTTTTATCCCCTTACAGAGCCATTAAGAAGTGTGGTTAAAAATGGTTTTCTATTCCTACTCTGTTAGTTCTAAGTGAATACTCATCCATTATTTTTCTAATCATAATGCTAATAAATAAATGTAATAATAGATTTATAAATAATAATAGTTAACTAAATTACAGTAAGGTATCACAGGTGCAGTTATAGAAAATCCACACAACTGAAGCAAAAGCACCAACAGAAATAAGATATAAGTAGTCCAATGGCTGATACTAATGAATAAAGAAAAATTGCCACTATTTCAACAGAATTACTTGAAATATTGATCAATTAAAGCTAATGAACATTTGGAATTTCAAACTGGAATTCCAAATGTGTTATTCAGAAACAAAACCTGCTGTTCTGATATTTGCATTTCAGGGGAAAAAAAAAGATAGTGCAGTTATGCTTTGTTTATTTTCAAGTGGGACAGTCAAATCTTGGAGAAAGTCATCTTCTTCTGTCATCAGGAACACGATAACATAGTTTTGTTCCTTCCACCACCTGGATTCCATACTTCTATTAATGTCATGCATACATGGCAGTGAAAACACTAAGCAGTCCAACAACTTGAAAAGTTGTATTTAATAAATGATTGATAAATTGTTTACAGGTTGAAGGTGAGAATTAACCTTTTTGAGACTTGTAGCATTTTGGCCACTGACCTCAAGCAGAGCCAAAATGTCACTGAGACCACTCCAACACCATTCTCTGCTCTATGTCTGCCCGTGACGAGTGGACCTGCAGCAGACAGGTCAGCAACAGACTGTTGGATAAGTGGGGTACACACCAACTTCTTCTCTGGCACTTAAGGGTGTTTCTTCATGTTGCTCTTATCCCTGCTGGCAATTTGTCTAAACTAAGAAGGCTTGCCTGTAACAGATGTCCAGGTGTGAGTTTTGCTTCTGCTCCTTCATAGTGTGGTGTGCAGGTATGTCCCTGCTTCTTCCTTTGTAAGCCTGACAAACTCCTCCTGACCTCCCTTGTCTTTCTCTCTTGTTGCTCATCCAATTGACATCTGTCTTTTCCAGGGAGAACACATGACCACACATCAGCTCGGCCACGGGAAATGTCCTGCACAGAGATTACCAAAGAGTCAAGTCCTTTATCTATAAGCATTTACTGACTACCTTTTGATTTTTGCTCCTGGGAGGTAAAAAAAACCTGAAACAGGGTATACTGTACACTAGCTAGTTTGGGGGGGGTGGGGGCGGTTAAATGTCTTAATTCAAATACAGAATACAGATTAAATGAATTTCCAGGGCAACACTGTGACTGTTCCATAAAAAAAAATGAAAAATAACCTGAATGGTTTATGTTCTTAGGTATTTGGGTTTTCTAAACTTGGCAAGCTGGGAAACAGTTTTCTGGTCACACTAATTGCTTTTTAAAATATCTACTAATCTTCTCCTTTTTAAAAACTACATTATCAGCTTTTTGTAAAGAAATAAATGGAACTGCAACAGTTAATGGCAGCAAAGAACAATTCCTTTTAAAATGCAGACTAATATCTCAGTTTTGCTTCTCCTTCCCTCTGCATTTTGGCAGAAGTCTCTTGAGATGATACAATATGCTTTTACAGGACTTCAGTGTGCTGGAATAATGCTGTTAGGGATGGAGAAAACATTCTATTTGTTCTCCTATCCCCCCATGTCCATCCATCCATCCATCCATCCATCCATCCATCCATCCATCCATCCATCCATCCCTTGGGCCATTCACCTAAAAGTAGGCTTACTTTTAGATCTCCAGTTATGAGTTTGTGAGTACACTAAGAAGTGGCTGACCTTTAAGAAGCTGAAAGAAAAATAATTTGTATCAGCCAACAAAACTTGAATTTGGCACTGAGGTAGGGCCTCATGTTAGCACATCTTAGTGTTAACAGAAAAGCACTGAATGAGCTTCTGCTTCTCAGTATCTTCACAGATCAATAGCAAACACAACTTGTTTTGCCACACAGATGCCATGCTGGTGACTTAGCAGCAGTGTAAGCACATCACAATATGCAGTGAGAACTGTGGAATAGGCAGAACAAGGAGCAGGGACACTGCATCATCCCTAAGCAACCTGGTCCCCCAAGGGGTCACAGGTCAAAGTGAATGCTGCCAGTTCTGCTGTGTTACAGGGATTTGGGTGAATGAAAGACAGGAATGTCACAGCATTGACAATGACATCGGACAAGGAGAAGAGATGCACCATGCCTGGCAGGCAGTGAGGCAGAGCAGAACTTTAGCTGGATGGCTGCAGTCCTAGATACAGTGTAGGGCCACCAGTGTCTCTTTATTTCCAATTCAGATAAGCATTTCTTCTTATATGTGCCTGATCTCCCTCAATTTTTAGAAGATGCTTTCCTTCCCAGGCTTCTGGTGTTTCTGGAGGCTGGCCATTGTCTTTTCCCCTCTTCTAGCACTGGCTGTGCTCACTCTGTTGTGTGGCTATTATTGTCATGTGATGATGTTTCTGCCCCCTGAGCAGACAGCTAGGACGTATTCTGTGGCTCTAAGTGGTCCCCTGCACAGTGGGTTTCCAAGATTCATTGATGATATTATGCTTAAAATCTTCTGGTAGACTGGTGGTTTTTATTTTTAAACACACTTCAACTGTACTTGCCAGCTGCTGTTCTCACTTGCAGCACAAAGTAAGATGATATGTGTTTGGTGAGATGACAGTATGCAGCATTTGTCATTTTGCATTTTCCTTAAGATATCTCTCTTCTATGTGCTTTTCAACAGACTGAGAAACCCTCCTATTCCTTCCCTTTCTCTCTACCTTATAAAATATGTTTTCATTAAGTACAACTAAGGTCTGAGTGACTCCCCCAAAAGAGGTACATGTCTTTAAGAATGTAATTTAAATGCTTGACCAAGTCAGAGGCATGCTAACTGTGGTTCATGATAATTTCATTAATTCCTCTTCTCTGTGCAGGGGTTTGCCATGGCCACTCCAAGAAAAATGTAGAGAGAGTGCTGGTCAGAGACTTTTCATTTATGTCCACTATGAGGACATTTGGGGAAAACCCCCCCAAAACAAGTCAGTAACTTACAAATGATGAGCTGTGCATTGCAACAATTAGACTTCTAAATCTTTCTTTAAAGGACCTCATATGCATGATTTTTGGCTCTGATTCAGGGGAACTGAGCCCAGAAAGCAGCATTATAATCATCTAATCTGAACCCAAATCACAAAAGCCATAGAAATTTCTCTCATAGTATCTGCCCTGAACACAGTAAGTTTTACATAAGTTGCTCCAGCTCTTCTTTCCATGTATGGCACAGCAAAGTGTGAGATCTGAAGGACCCATGGTATCCTTAGATAGCACCAGGACTCAGTGATTTGCAATAGTAAACCTGTGGAAGGACACTTCAGGCTGTGAATTAGATGCCTTTTTGAGTACTGTACTTAAACCTCTAAAAAAGCCTTGCAGGTTTGAGATGCTATGTCTTATCTGTCTTAGTTTCTTTCATTTGCTCCTCACCATTATAAAATGGTCTTAGAGCGAGATGACAACACAGACTGAAGATTTGGGCAGGAACTGTCTGTCTACCCATATGGAGCAGAGGGCAATGAGGCAGTGCTGGCCACAGCCACAGCCAAGTCTGATTCTTTCCTTATGTGAATCAGACACAGCCTTTTGCACAAGCTTTACAAAAACTCTAGGCTCTCTGAACTCACTCCCATTCCAAAATCAGGAAGATCTTCTGGATTACCTCATCTGTTTCCCCCTGTTGTGCTAATGCAGGGCACCAATGTCACATCAGTCTCTGCTGGGCTGCACAATCAGTATCCTGCCCATCCTCAGCCACCCCAGTAATGGCCCAGATAATTTTGCTACCATTTGATGCCCTGGGCTGGGGAACTTTTCTATGGATGAAAGGTGAAAAAGGTCTTTCAGATATCTAAGGCAAGGCCTCATGTTAGCACATCTTAGTGTTAACAGAAAAGCAGTATCGCCAAGAGCTATGTAGTGAGAGTCATGTGAAATAAGATCAGAAGCTAATTTCAAACAAAATAAACAAAAAAGAGAGACAGGGCCTGAAGAAATATTATTTCTAGGAAAAGGCAAAGGTTTGAAGTTTATGAAGTATCCATGGATATACTTCCAGTTCATGTGAATGAATGTCACTTAACAATTCGTATTTTAGAAAACTGGTATGTGTTGGATAATAGCTCTTAGCATATTGAATCAAGCAACATTTTACTGAGATAATAACTGACTTCTCTATGCACTTTTTCCTGAATTTGAAAATCACTCAATCTGTGTGTGTTCCTAAAGTAGATCTCAAAGTCTTCCTTTCTCCTTCCCATTCTTCTCTATGTTGTATATGGTTTCCCACAGCCGAAAATACAAAGATACTAAAAAGCAGAACTGCTGCAGTATTTTCTTTTGACTGGCCTCTTCCTTTTCAAATCAAAGCACACTGAACTTGTGTTTCTGGCAACTTTTTTTTTTTTTATGATTAAGATTTTAAACCTACCGAAGGATGCATGTTGCACCTTTTATCTAAGGACAATTTGGCGTGTATATTTAAATCCCTGCTGGCAGTCTACAGGCACACTGAAACACATGCAAACCACGTGATTCATTGTAGATAACACAAGCAGGACCTGTGAGTTACGCAGTCAGAGGTATATAGATATTCAGGTACATATATTGATATTTGTGTATTTACAAATAGGCAGCACAGCCGTAGCCATCTGTAATTACACTCCTTGTGTCTACTGGCAGCAGATCTACCTTCCTGAAGAACAACCCTTCTCTTACACCCGTGTGAAGAGAGCAGCCACCAGCAAGGGCAGCTGACTCGCTCCCCCCAGTGCAATTCTAATTTATTCTAAGTCCCTGCCAGCCCCAGGCCGGCCGCGGCCAGCCCTGACCCGCCCGGCTCACCGGTCCTTCCGACCTCGCCGAGGGACGTGAGCGACAGCACCGAGTCCCCGTCCAGTGATGTGCTGCAAGTCGTCGGGCAGGCGGCTGGTCACCTCCAGGCCAGCGTCCAGCTTCTCCTTGTTGGCCTTGGTCAGTCTCTTGATCTTTATGAGGAGGTCGGGGCGGTCGTAGCGAAAATGGGGGTTCCAGAAGTGGTGCAGGGGCCCATCAGCGTAGCTGGTATCGCCCCCCTCCGTGCCCGGCCTGGACCCGACCGCGCTGCCGGCCGGATTCATCGTCATCTTGTGGAACCCGTACAGGTTCAGCTGACGGATGATGCTGCCGAAGTTCTTGGTTTTGAAGAGCTCCTCCTCCCCGGTGGCGCTGGGCCCGAAGCCTAGCAGCTCCTGCTCGAAGAGCCGCTGGTCGATGAACAGGCCGTCGCCGTGGGCGTCCCAGCGCACCGAGCGGACGCACGGGCTGTTGACCAGCAGCCACAGCTTCATGGGGAAGGTGCAGGGCCGGGGGATGAGAGGGCGGGAGCGGGGCCAGAGGGCGGCGGCGGCGGAGGGGCGGAAAGCGTGCGGCAGCGGCGGCTTCGCCATGGCGCCGGGAGGCAACTGCCGCCAACGGCCGCCGCGCGAGGGCGGCGCCGCCCCCGCCGCCGGGCACCGGCACGCGCCCGACGCACGACGCACGGCTCGTGCCGGCCTCCGCCCGGCCCCGCGCGCGCCCTCGGCCTCGCGCCCCGCGGCGCCCGCGCCGCGCCAGGCGGCCCCTCAGCACCCCCGGCCCCCTCAGTGCCCCCGGCCCCCTCAGCACCCCCCGGCCCCCTCAGCACCCCCGGCCCCCTCAGTGCCCCCCCGGCCCCCTCAGCGCCCCCGGCCCCCTCAGTGCCCCCCGGCCCCCTCAGCACCCCCGGCCCCCTCAGCACCCCCGGCCCCCTCAGTGCCCCCCGGCCCCCTCAGCACCCCCGGCCCCCTCAGCACCCCCGGCCCCCTCAGCACCCCCGGCCCCCTCAGTGCCCCCCGGCCCCCTCAGCACCCCCGGCCCCCTCAGCGCCCCCGGCCCCCTCAGCGCCCTCGGCCCCCTCAGCGCCCCCGGCCCCCTCAGCGCCCCCGGCCCCCTCAGTGCCCCCCGGCCCCCTCAGCACCCCCGGCCCCCTCAGTGCCCCCCGGCCCCCTCAGCACCCCCGGCCCCTCAGCATCCCCGGCCCCCTCAGCACCCCCGGCCCCTCAGCACCCCCGGCCCCCTCAGCACCCCCGGCCCCCTCAGTGCCCCCGGCCCCCTCAGCACCCCCGGCCCCTCAGTACCCCCGGCCCCTCAGCACCCCCGGCCCCCTCAGCACCCCCGGCCCCTCAGCACCCCCGGCCCCTCAGCACCCCCGGCCCCTCAGCGCCCCCCGGCCCCCTCAGCACCCCCGGCCCCTCAGCACCCCCGGCCCCTCAGCACCCCCGGCCCCTCAGCACCCCCGGCCCCCTCAGCACCCCCGGCCCCCTCAGTGCCCCCCGGCCCCCTCAGCACCCCCGGCCCCCTCAGTGCCCCCGGCGCCCTCAGCACCCCCGCCCCCCTCAGCACCCCCGGCCCCCTCAGTGCCCCCCGCCCCCCTCAGCGCCCCCGGCCCCCTCAGTGCCCCCCGGCCCCCTCAGCACCCCCGGCCCCCTCAGTGCCCCCCGGCCCCCTCAGCACCCCCGGCCCCTCAGCATCCCCGGCCCCCTCAGCACCCCCGGCCCCCTCAGCACCCCCGGCCCCCTCAGTGCCCCCGGCCCCCTCAGCACCCCCGGCCCCTCAGTACCCCCGGCCCCTCAGCACCCCCGGCCCCCTCAGCACCCCCGGCCCCTCAGCACCCCCGGCCCCTCAGCACCCCCGGCCCCTCAGCGCCCCCCGGCCCCCTCAGCACCCCCGGCCCCTCAGCACCCCCGGCCCCTCAGCACCCCCGGCCCCCTCAGCACCCCCGGCCCCTCAGCACCCCCGGCCCCCTCAGTGCCCCCCGGCCCCCTCAGCACCCCCGGCCCCCTCAGTGCCCCCGGCCCCCTCAGCACCCCTGGCCCCTCAGTACCCCCGGCCCCTCAGCACCCCCGGCCCCCTCAGCACCCCCGGCCCCTCAGCACCCCCGGCCCCTCAGCACCCCCGGCCCCTCAGCGCCCCCCGGCCCCCTCAGCACCCCCGGCCCCTCAGCACCCCCGGCCCCTCAGCACCCCCGGCCCCCTCAGCACCCCCGGCCCCTCAGCACCCCCGGCCCCCTCAGCACCCCCGGCCCCCTCAGTGCCTCCCCGGCCCCCTCAGCACCCCCGGCCCCCTCAGTGCCCCCCGGCCCCCTCAGCACCCCCGGCCCCTCAGCACCCCCGGCCCCCTCAGTGCCTCCCCGGCCCCCTCAGCACCCCCGGCCCCTCAGCACCCCCGGCCCCTCAGCACCCCCGGCCCCCTCAGCACCCCCGGCCCCTCAGCACCCCCGGCCCCTCAGCACCCCCGGCCCCCTCAGCACCCCCGGCCCCCTCAGTGCCTCCCCGGCCCCCTCAGTGCCCCCCGGCCCCCTCAGCACCCCCGGCCCCCTCAGTGCCCCCCGGCCCCCTCAGCACCCCCGGCCTCCTCAGCACCCCCGACCCCCTCAGCACCCCCGGCCCCCTCAGTGCCCCCCGGCCCCTCAGCACCCTCGGCCCCCTCAGCACCCCCGGCCCCCTCAGTGCCTCCCCGGCCCCCTCAGCACCCCCGGCCCCTCAGCACCCCCGGCCCCCTCAGTGCCCCCGGCCCCTCAGCACTCCCGGCCCCTTCAGCACCCCCGGCCCCCTCAGTGCCCCCCGGCCCCCTCAGTACCCCCGGCCCCCTCAGCGCCCCCGGCCCCCTCAGCGCCCCCGGCGCCCTCAGTGCCCCCCGGCCCCTCAGAACCCCTGGCCCCCTCAGCACCCCCGGCCCCCTCAGTGCCCCCCCCGGCCCTGACCCCGCTGCCCTCAGCGTCACTGAAAGGTCGGGGAGAATACAACCCTCTAACACTGTCGTTTCAGGGTTGGAAGGGAGGCGTTACTTTTATTTCAGTGCTGGCTGCACGGGGGACCCCTCGCCCTAACACACACACACACACCAGGACAATTCCAGAATTCTCGTCCCCCTTCTTAGAACTTACTTACATACTCAAAGCTGGTTGCGTTATAGCTGGGCATGCATATACAATTTGGAAAATGGTCTCAAGAGGGTCTTTGGTGGTTATCCTTTCATGGCCACAAGTTCACCTGAGGATGTGATTTACAAATTGGTTCATGGCCTGCTGTCTTGGTTGAGCAGCTTCTCTCCTTGGTAAGAAAACGTTTTTATGGTTTATGAAACTCCAAACAGTGGGTCTCAGTTCCTCGTCACAACAGAGATACTGCAAACAATATGCCTTTTGAGTATTCACATCATCAGTTTCCTCAGCGTCCCCAGCCCACACCCTGATGTCTCAGTCCTCTGCCATCCCTCAGCCCTCCAGCCTCGGACATCTCCCTCAGCCACCCCTGACCCTTCATCCCCCCCAGTTCTC
Organism: Phylloscopus trochilus trochilus; assembly: GCA_016584745.2. Classification (NCBI taxonomy): domain Eukaryota; kingdom Metazoa; phylum Chordata; class Aves; order Passeriformes; family Phylloscopidae; genus Phylloscopus; species Phylloscopus trochilus. The sequence continues at coordinate 87,507,061 of WQNJ02000015.1, forward strand.
TCAGCCCCTCCATCCCCCCTGCTGCCCCCAGCCCTCTCAGCCTGCTGTCCTTTCAGTGGCTCCCCGGTTCCTTCAGACCTGACGTCCCTGGGGAGGACAGTGCCCAGTGCCACCAGCAGCTCCCAGTGTTCCTGCGAGTGACCCGGCTGAGGGGGGATCCGGGCGGGAAGGGGTTCAGAGCCGATGAGACATGGAAAACAACCCTGGTGCCAGGGAGAGAGAGGGCATCCCTGCCGGACCATGGGTCATAGGCATGACAGACTGGCTGTGCTCACTCCGGAGAAGCACTGCCTGGATCAGTGGTAGCACAGAGCATCAACCACTCCTCAGACCCAAAGGTCACCTATGCCACGTGAATCAGAGCATTGCCTCTGTCTTGGGAGCCCATAATGGGCAGAGCAGGTCAGAGACTGCAGATCTTCAGTAGTGTCAGGAAAAAAAACACAAAACCAACAATGTGGAATGTCAGAACAAAGGGAATAGGAGTGATGCAGTCACCCTAAAATGGGGTAAGGTACTTTTGCAAAAGCCTCAAAGACACTTACGGTCTTGACTCAGAATGTGAAAGGGAAGTGGTGAAACCAACCAGAAGCTGGTTGCAATGTCCTGGGCAGAGTTATGTTAATAAAATACAGCACAATTGCTGGAATGTGATATGGATAACTAATTGCCCCTGTTACCATGTGGTATCTACTTGCTAGGTGCTACATATTTATCTGTCAAAAACTACTCAGCACCCACAATTAAGAAATGCTGAAGAAAGGCTCATAGACCACATTATAATGCAGTTGCTGTGCGTTGATAATCAGACTCTGTTTTTATGCCTTGATCCTCCACAAAGTCCTTAAATGGTTTTCTTTTGTAGTTCTTTTTGTTGTTTGTTTTTTGTTGTGTTTGGTTTTTTGCCTTTTTTTTTTTTTTTTTTTTTTTTTTTTTTTTTTTTTTTTTTCTGTGGGGGTTTTTTTGGGTTGTTGGTTTTTTTGTTTGGTTTTGTTTTGTTTGTTTGTTGGGTTTTTTTTGCATGCGTGCATGCTGACTAATTTGGGGATAGAAGGTAAATTCCTTCTATAAAATGGGGTATGAAGGAGACTGGTTTTCAGTCAGCAGTGTGTGAGGGAGAGACAGCTCAGCCATTTGTCAAAAGAGAAATACTCTTGTAATATGTGGGCAGTCTCTGGCTGGAATTCAATAGAACCAGATTATCCAGCCAAGAAGCTACTGAAGAGTAAACTGATTAATCCTTTTGTGCAGTATTGTGTAGACTTTGTGATCACTGTCATTGCAAATAGGTTGCTTTTCCAGAAAAAGAGGCCTATGTGCAAAATAGCATGAATGGTGGAGACAGCAGTCCCTCTGTCACCTGCAAATATTGTGGTTGTCTGCTCCATTTAACCTTAGCTATGGATACTTGTGCTGGCTGTGTGATTAAAGCTTACATAAAAATACTTACCAAACAGTCTGCCTGGGCCAGCACTTTTGCTCTTGTCCTGAAAAAAAACAAATTGTTCCTTGGATTCACAGCAGGAAAATCAGACAAACCTAAAAAAAACCCACAACTGACTGCTGACTTTGGTCAAGGTTGCAGCCAGAGAGAGGGTGGAAGCTGAATAAATTCACAGACTGATGCTGGGCCAACTGTGTCTGATGATTTTGCCTGCAGATGTGGAGCAGGAAGTACAGTGGCTCTGCAGCTGACAGGAGTGAAGTGGAGCAGCAGCCAAGACTAGCTCTGGCAATTAAATTTTACTAGAAATAGTTGATCTTAGGTTACAAAGCAAATGGCCTGGCACTGGGCCAGCAGAGATACAGCTGTCCTCCCCCAAAGCCACATCACATAGCTGCTTGCGATTCAGAGCCCAGCCAGTGACCTCTGTGAAGCTGATCAAAGAGAGGGGGTCAACTTCTCTGTAAGAAATAGGCCCAACAAATTGTCAGAGGTCACAAAACACCGTTTTGTCATGCTGGAGTTCTCACATATGAGGGGCTTTTTATCTTTAGCAAAACGCTTACTTAAATAAGTGAATCAAGCAAGCTCTGTCTGCTCAGGCACAAACCCATATTTTCAAATGCATTGAAGCATCCAATGCAATAGTCTGGAAGCAATGTCTGAGACTTCTTCTAGTGGCTAATCAAAAATCCCTGATTTGCACTGTCTCAAACAAATTGCTGCTTACTCAGGCAAAAGCCTGAAAACTGATTGCACATTCCTGTGGTATAGCTATATTTAGACTTACTTGTGGGGGTCATTTATTACCTCAGCAAAAGCTGCAGAATCAGAACAGATGTCTGGAATTCTAAAATGAGATTAACTTTACTTACACCATATTTCACAGCCTTTCAACAGTTCTTTCTTCCCATGTGCCCTGCTGCCCCTTCTTTGTCTTTTCACAAGCAAAATTAGAGTCAGAAGGGTCCCAAAACCAACCTTCTTATTATAATGAGGAGTAAGTCATAGCTGTGCCATCCATCAGTTGGATGAGACAGGGGTGATGGCATTTTCTTATTTATCAAAGCAGTTGAGTACAGAAAGAAGTGGAAATACTCAGATATTGTTACGAGACTGGACAAGACAAGTATTTTCTTGCTGCCATACCAGAGTCCACATTTCAGGAGTCTGCAAAACTCTGAAAATCCCTTACTTCCATGAAGAGCGTCCTCTCTGAAAATCTCTGTGGTTAGCCACATTTGCTCTAGATGAGATAAAACCTCATAAAGATATGATCTCAACAAAGTCTTAAGAGGTCGTGTTAATGCCTCAAGGAATCTAGAAGGTCTAGATAAAGCTTTGATTTATCTAACTTTTATCATGGATTGCAAGATGTGGTTACTCAGAAGCCTTGCAATGAGGTTGTTCTTGGCACAGTTAGCCCAAGCAACACGCAGAGCATATGCAGGCCCATCCTGCTGCTCTGCCTCAGCTGCTCCCACATCTCTTCTGACCCCTGCTCAGCCTTATCAGGTCCAAATTTCCTGAGACCACTGCCTTCTGGAGAGAAATGGACCGGTTCATCTGTACTGGAAATGTTGGTATAAAATTGCAAGAGTGGAGTCCCTTATCTCTCCTGTACCTTTGTCAATCTCTCTTTGTCCCTCACCAGGTCAGTGCCTGTGGTAAGGACATCAAAGCACAGTAACAAAGCCAAGGTGCTGCCAGAGGTGGTGTGCAGTGCAATGCTCCTGAAACATCTCTCTGGCCTTTTAGGTGTCTGCCAGGCAATGCAAGCTCTGGACATCTAAGGACAAGTGACAGGGATTGTCAAAGGCAGCCTGACGCTTTCAGTGTTCCTGAATTAACCACTTCAGCTAAATACAGAGGAGGTATTTGTGAATCTAGATTGCTGTTTGCTGTGAGAAATTAAATCCTCTTGAAATGTCAGCACTGACTGTTTTTGCATCTTTAAGAGACTTTCTTGTTTTAAGCAATTAAACACCAGTACTTTCATACTGTTCTTACTATGGTTCTTTATTAGCCTCAATACTCCTAAGTGTGTGGGCTACTGAGATACCACATTCACTGTTATTTCAGCATTGACAGTCCTGCTGCCTGTTACAAAGGAGGAGGGGAGAGCTTGAGCAAGTCCTGACTTTGCTGCAGATTTCTGGGAGTGGCTCTATTAGAGGTGGCCTGCACCCCAGATTGCTCTCACTCACAAGCTCTTAATAATGGTCAATTAGTTCTGTTACAAGAGGAATTATTTATCGAATTAACAAAATTAACAGACATAAGACTTCCAACAGACTACTTACTACACAGGAGTAAAACAAAGAGAACTACTAGTAGATAAAATACAGTGCGTGATAAAGGTACTTGTATTTACAGCTAGTGAAGAAAAGTATAGATTAGGATTCAATGTAACTTTCCACCAAATTGGTGAGGGAATACACATAGAATTCTTTCACTCAGTTCCCAGGAAAGTATCAACCAAATTTGTGTTCAAACTCTGTGTGAGAAGTCCCACACGTTTCCAGGGTGTGTGAGGAGGTTTCTGCCTCCATTAAAGTTTGTGTAGCTTTTATAGTTTGTAAAGTAGTGTCTCTCAGTCAGGAATTTCCAGCTTACCTCCCCATATCTGTCAACGTGCCCAGGTGTTTATTGGAAGTTGTTCCCCTGGTGCCACAGACAGAAATAACTCACTAGCAAGTGATGACTTCCAAGTCAGAGGGCTGGCCTGGGTTATCTCATCACAGTCATGTGTGAGGGAGAATTCAGAGCTATTGCACCAGCTGATCAACAGAGCAGATAAGCTCTTCTGTGATGGGGGGGATGTCCTGCCACAGTGCCATCTCCTTGATTCCTCGTAAACTCCTTTTCAAATTCCACATTAATGCATGGTCTGTTCCTCATCAATACTGCTTTTCTTCAAAACCTGCAAGTGTCCACAGTTTTCCACAGGCAGTTAAAAAATCTTCAGATAACCAGACTGACTAAAGTGATATCATCAGGCCCACTTTGAGAGCAAAGCAAGCAAACTTTATATATATTCCCTGCTACATCAAAAGGCAAATACTACACTGTCCATGGTAAGGGGTAGTCATTTACCTGAGACAAAGTTTTGTAGAAATAGCCCAGAAGACTCAAACATCTGATGCTTGAATACACAAGAAGCAAGCAGAATTCTGTCTAGCTGCTTGGGTGAGCAGTGTCTGTTTTTAAAACCTTTTTTTTTTTTTTTTTTTCAGGCCACAATAAGAGAAGAGGCCAATTAATGAGATGATTTGTGGTATTTTTTTCATTGGGAGCATCTGATTCACTGTACAGCTAGCAATGCTTCACTGAGCACCAGAAAATACATTTCTGAAGGTGGTGGAGAGCAGTTTTCTGCTGTCAAAGATGTAATTTCAAGTACCACCTGTTCCAACTGCATGCACTAGAAATGCTTCCTTGTGGTGCTGCAAGAGGGTCTTTGTCTTTCACTAATCATTCTAGAGTGATTTAGAGTAGGATTTTTTTTTTTGTTCTATTTTGAATAACTTGTTTGCCATGCAGTAGTATACTCAGTTGCCTTACTTGCTTCTTGGTAAAACTGGAAATCTAGCCCTTTCAGTGAATTTTTAATATTGAGAGACCCTGAAGCCTGATGGAACCTAAAACTGCTCCAACAACAACCAGAAGCTATGCACATCAGCCATTTTATTGTATCCAGTTGTAACTCCTGCAAAACCTCATACTGCTATTTGAAAATTGGTTTTATGCTGTTCCTGTCTACTCAACTTGACATTTAATGAGTCAGTACACCTCCTTCTTTATACAAAAAAATCTTGGATAGCATGAGCCCTCCAAGCACCAAACATGACTGGTGTAAAGTTAACAGATTGGCAGAAAGAGAAGGCTACACTCCTTTTGTAATTATGGATATATTCATTTTTACTTTATTTTTGCTAACTCTATATCCACACCCTTCTGAGAATATCATGACATGTGAATAAGACTTAAAGAGAATGAGCTACCATAAAACAGTGAATAAAAAGTTGTGATGATACATGAGTTCTGATCCTTTAGATTCCAACCATAACAACAACAGCAAGACTAAAGTTATCAGATCATCATAACCTCAGCACAGACGATTTCCAGATATCTGTATTAAAGAGCTGCAATTTGCCTTTGGCACAAAAGAATCTAATCCTATAAACACATGCCAGTGCAATGCCACCCATGCACCTTCCAGGCATATGCCAGCTGAAGTCAGTGGCTTCAATAAATCACAGCAGAAAAATTATTAGCATATATTTTTGTAGAATGAGGATTTGTGCCTGACTCATTCAAAAATTATAAAGCTCAGAGAGGCAAATCTCAAGGAAGATGTGAAGGATCTTAAATAAATACAGGAAGATGTGAAGGATTGTAAAGAAATACAAGTAGTAATATAAAATGTGATGATACAGACTTCTCCTGGGGCTTTCACTAATTTCACTAACTCTTACAAAATCCACGGCCTTCCATAAATGAAGACACCAACAATCTAAAAAAGATAGTCTTTCCTGTAGACGTAATGCCCAAATTTTACTCTCTGTCTTGACTTGACCTAACACATATAAGTACCAAACAAATTTATTACAGATTTTCTAACCTTTTTTCAACTGTAAAGAGAGAGAAACTCATCTGCCACCTCCCAAGTTTGTAGGCCTGTCATTTACAACTAACAAGACTACTGCAGATACCGTTACATGGAAGGTGAGGGGAAAGAAAAAAATCAGGATTTCAAAAGAGACTGTTTGCTCATTTTCCAAAACAAAAATAAGGACTGCTCTTACAGTTTCATCTAGACAATCCTATCCATGTCCTTTAAATAAAATGACAGTTCGCAAAGGCAGCTTACCTAGACATTGGTGAGTTTACTCTATATATAACTAGGGAGAAAAGTTACATTATCTTTTAGGCTGCTGTTGAATTTTGTCAAAATATGATTTGCTGAATCAGAAAAATACTACTTTCTTCCCCCCCTCACTCACTCCAAACTACTAGTAACAGCTAATAACCCTTTCTTAAAAAGATATCAGGGATTTTGTCTTTCCTAGTAACCTCAGGCAAAACAAATAATGAGTGAAGAGCTGGTATAGTAGGCTTTTGTCCAGAATTTGCACTTTAATGCAGAAATACATGAGTTCTGCAGCTGTTAGCTGTTAGTTCTTCTTTTCAGCTTCAACAGATCAACTTTGTTTCATATTAAAATTGCTGTCACTGAGCACAATATTATCTTAAATCCTGTGTTTGTATCCTTGATACTTGTCAGGGACAAACAAATTACAGTAATAAATCAACAGAAGAAGAAGAAACCAAAACCACTACAAGATTCCAAGGATTCTGTAGTGTGCTTGTAAAAATATTCAAGAAAGCTTATTTTGTTGGATAAGGTGGGAAAATACTTCAGGCAAGCTGTAGCTAATGGTGTTTCAGAGCAATTAAGATACAGTGTAACTGAATTAGAGCTGCTGTGCCAAAGTCTGAGCTTTCAAAAACTTCACTGGTCTCAGTTTAAGATCGCCAAGATCTGTTTACGTACCGGTTTACACAGGATGGGAAATCCAAGAGGCCTAGCTGCCCTGGAGAGGCCACCACATTACTGTATTTGCATTTTAGGACAGTCTGCTGACTGCTCTTAAGCTTCCCTAGATCCAAGTAGGTTGCAGCCCTGCATTTTCTCTTGGCCTTCTGGGAACACTCCAAGAACAACAATTTTCTACTTTCTTTGGAGAAGTTCTCACTGTTTTTACCAGAACTTTTGCATTTCTGTTATGATCATTCCATAAACCAGCTATAAATTACATTTTTAGTATCACACCCCAAAGCAATGCATTGTGTCAGACAGCAGGATTTCTTCTGTTCAGCACCCATTAAAATGTTCTCACTGAAGGTCAGAGTCCTCTTAGCAGCAGCTGCCTACCTTTCAAGAGGTGCTTTGCAGATTACATTTTCATTTCCAAATCAGCAGTGATGAACTGTCCCAGACAGTAATTCAGACAAAGTGATCATCTTTCTTACTGACAATGCCTCTCCTCCACAGGAGGCCTCAAGAGGCACAAGAATCTGCAGCTCCCCTTGGGTTCACAGCTCACCAGAATCCATCACAGTCTTCCTCTCCTTGGGTTCACAGCTCACCAGAATCCACAGCCTTCCTGATGGATGCTCCTCCAAAACCACTGCAGCTCCAGCTCAGAGCTGGTCCCTCTGCACCATACTCAGACCTATACTCACCTGCTGCCGGTGGCACCTGTACTTGAGAAAGTCCAGTGCTTCTTCTTTCTCCACATATATGGATACTGCCTTGTGGAGATTCTTGCTTTCTATTGTCCCACAGCTGAAACAGGTCCATTGTCTGATAAAGCACAATGACACCTTTTCCCTTGTTTTAACATCCTGTATTTATTTGCCAGTTTTTGCAGGAGCCAGTTATTCCATTGAGGAGAAATTCTATTGCTTCAGGGTTCCTTTCTGAGAAACAGAGTGGTTGTACTTATATCCCTTGACTGTAGACCCTCTACTGCCCCAGCAGGCAATAAGGGTACTGTAAGGAAGGGTAAGTGTTTGAGGCCTGAACTGGTAGAATTCTTACCTACAACTGCAAGTAGGGAGCACAAAGTCGAGCAGCCAATCATCCACATTATAACCCACCCACTTGTTAGACTTTAAAATCACTCTGAGTACCACTAACAAACTGTATACTCTACATTATGCAATGCAATGTGTCTACATTCCTAGTTAGCTCTATCTTTAATTACTATTACTTAATTACAGAAAATAACACAAAAGATTCAGACAAAACGCAGCAGTGACAAATGAAGTATAAAAACCACAGATAACTGAGTGCTGTAACAACATCCAGTCTTGATGGATCTGAACTGGGATTAATCTTTGACCAGGCAGTTTGACCTGGAGTATTTTATCACTTGAAAATACACATTAAAAGTGCATGCTTTATTCTCTAAAAAAATATTTCCCCAAAAATATTCTCTTGTTGGTAAAGAAAGTAGATGGTTTTGAAAGCTAGAAGTTTTTCATTTTGTCATTTGTTTTTGTTACTTAAATGACAAAATCATTTAGGTTAGAAAAGACCTCTAAGGTCATTGAGTCCAACTATTAATTTTTTTTCCAGACTTATCCATTATGTAGTTTGGGGACATAGATTTAGGTAGGAAGTTTGAAATAAAGTAATTTTCACCATTTCAGTGTGGAGCAGGGAGGGGGAAAAAGTCAAGATTTCAAATTATGTCAATTCCTTTTATTGCTTAAATAACATATATCTTATCACCAACAACATAAGGCACTGGAGTGTGATCAATTCTGTTCAACATTTGTAAAAGAAGTTTTATTTCTCACAGCAGAATTGTCCATCTTAGGTGAGAAAATACAAATATTAGTAAGATCATTCTAGTAAGCAGATACTAGTACTAGAAAAACACATTGAATTAGCAGTTCTAATAATAGGCTGTACCATCTAGCTATTTGCAGACTTCTTCTTGTACCTAATACACAAACTATTCAAGCATCAAGTTGCTGAACTACCAGATACCATTAAAAAGTTTTGTATTACCCATAGAGTCTGATAAGGCATAACTTGAACATCTTCTTATGAAAGGAAAAGAAAAAAAGAAGACAGCCTGCACCTCAAAACACATTTGCAGTATTCCTCTCTTTTAGCAACAATGACACAGTGATGCACCCTCATCCAAAAACTTTCAAATGTGGTTTATTAACTAAAGGCCAGTGTTGTTGGCACAAAAATCTCAATATACCCACACCATAGCATCAAAGTTTTCCGTTGTGTCCTATGTGAGCCCTTCCATTAATATCAAAAAAATCCCCAAACCAGGAAATTGTTAACTTTGAATTTTTCTCTGCTTCCAGCAGGTCTTTCACATGAAAGAATGTGTGTATAAAAGGAAACACCGAGAGAACAGTAACTACAGATTAATCTTCTAAGTAATACAGTGCAAGACAGAAGCCTGTGTCAGCTGTGATTAGTGGTGAGTTTATGTCACTCATGCCTTCTTAAATGACATGTTAGATGACTGAAAACACAGGTCCACATGCCAGTACTAATACTGATTCATTTACATTGCTGACCAAAACCCAAGCACGACTGTAAAAACTGTAAAATATCTATCCCATCAATTCTTTCAGAAGTTACTGAGATCCATTTTGAAAAACCAAAGCCACGACAAGCACTGCATGTCTAGAACAGCTCCAGATTGGTCTCCTTCATCCACCTCACAAACTACTTTAAACACATACACCAGTTTCAGGTGGGGTTTTTTTTCACCGTCTTCCCCCCACCTAGATTCAGGCAGTTGGTTTTATTTTAAAATTTCAGCTGTGCTACTACCCTGTAATGCATGAATTTGAAAGATTGTTTTCAAGAAAGTCAGTAAAGGTGATGCAGACATTACTTAAGTGCATCTTTAGCCAGTCTACCTACAAATAGCAGAACCAGAGAGATTTACTTCAGGGCTAAGCAGCACAGTGCATCCCAAGGCACACCTGTGCTCTGCTGCCGTCTCAGCACAGCAGTCCAACTAGCAGCAGCAGCAGAAAAACAAACGTAGTTATGTTCATACAACTAGAGATTGGCTTCCGTTACTTCCTTCCCTTCCAGCTGTTTATTTTCTCTCTCTCATTTGTCTTCACACCAAGAAAAAACCCTGTCCTTCAGGTAAGAGGGAAAGACCTCTTCTGACCATCCCTGCCTGAAGTTACAAATCCAAGAAAAGGGAGGAGAAACGATCCTGACAGGCCAGTCTGTACCTTTCCCCCACGGAGCAGCTTCCGACAGCCGAGGGGCGCTTCCCCTCTCCTGGGCTCGCCGGTAGCCGGGGCAGCTGTGCCGGGGCAGCGCTCCCGGCGGCTGCCGGCCGGACCCTCCGCCGCAATGCCAGCTGCATCTTCGCCAGCAGCACCGTCTGCGCCCGAGGAAAACCCCTCGCACAGCCACGTACTCCAGGGGCTGAAGTGACCCCGGCCTGGCCAGGGCTGCCTCTGCCCAGCCCTAGGCCAGCGCACACCGGGAGAGACCCGGCCCTGGCCACTTCACGGCCACCGCCGGCACTTGGGGAAGGCGAGGGAAGACGGCGGGAGCCTCTCGCACCGCACCGGGGCTGCGTGCAGGGCTGACAGCCCGTGAGCTACAGCATCTCTTCCCATCGAGCCGTCAGCAAGTGCCCAGTGCCCTTAGAGACCAGCTGCTTCCCGGCGGAGCGGGATGCGGAGCCCGCCCTGAGCGGCGATGCGGGGGAGAAGAAGCCGAGGGGCTTCGGCACCTACCCGAGTGTCACAGGCACGTCCGCGCCCCTCTCTCTCCAGCTGCAGGACGTTCCGGTCGGGGCTGGCGAACTGCAGTCCCGCCGGCAACACCTCACGTTCAACGCCTCGATTGCGGAGACAGCACGGCTCCGATCCCGCATCCGCCGCCCGTCCCCCCCAGTCCGTGCCGCTGCGCGCAGGGGAGGCAGCGGGGCACCCGAAAGAAAGAGGCGGTGACACCGTGAGACCCTTCTCCCCTCCGTCCGTGTGTCCCCTCGGAATGGCCACGGCGCTTGAGGGCAGCCCTCTGCTGGGACCGGAACCTGAGGTTCGAGGCAGCGATGTAGGGAGAAGGCTCGCGAACCCCTTGGGAGTTCGGCTTCCCCCTCCCTGGCGTTTTCCCCTTCGCTTTATTTTCGAGGAGTGTAAGGGTGCAACTGTGATGTCCAGCAGCGGGTGTCGCTGTTCTGCTGTAAAATTTTTCCCTGGATTGCGGGTTTTTTTGCTGGAAGTGGGTAGTGCCACCCTCGCCCCGTCGTGGTAAAAGGGAAAAAAAAAAAAAAAAAAAAAAACCAACCAAAAAAACCCCCCCAAAAAACCAACAACAAAACAAAACAAAACAAAACAAAGCAAACCCCAACAAAACTACAAAACCGAAAACCAAACAAAAAACCCCAACCAAACCCCTGTTAATTAATTTCGTATGTACGCCTCTGTGTCAAAAAATACACTAGGAAGGTTAATTAATCGATATTTGAGAAGTGCTCTTGGGTTTAATAGTAGTGTGTTAATTTTAAGTTGGCCCCAGCTCAGTGTGTTTCTACTTTGTTGCTTGTATGTCCAGTAATCTCTGGATCCAAATGGTTACATGGGCTATCCTGCCTGGAAAGGAAGCAGAGGTACCCACCCTGACTGCATTCAGAGGACTGTGTGGTTGTACAAAGTGATGATCTCCAGCTACACAGAGAATTGTTCATCAGAGAATTGTTCCTCTGAGCTTCTTTAGCCACAAAATGTACAGAAGTGGCACACAGGCTGCTGAACTCCTATTTGCACTAATGACTGAGAGGGTTCACCTGTAACAATAACCTCTTGAGTGTTCTGTGAGGGAATTTGGTGTTACCTCTGTGTGAAGGAGGAACAAGGCTGTCTCCATGTGCCATCAGGTGCATAGCACACTGCACACTGTCAGTGCTTCAGCACTCAGCAGGATTACTTGCATCCAAAGCCAATTCCACAGCCTCTTAATTAACATCTAGTCCAAGTAACAGTGATTTCCGGGCTGTCCAATTCATTATTGCAGTGAAAGGTTGAATAAATACAGGTAAGGCAATACTGCATTTGTTTAGCACAGAAGGTATTTACAGGTAGCTGAAATACAGGATAAATGCCAGCCAGGAGTTGTAATAGTCTAGTGGATAAGCAGGAAAGTGACATGCAGATAGATTTTACCTGTCCTAAATGTGAGAACTGATGATGTCCTGATGACACACTGGTAATAAAATGGAGCAAGATGTTGTTGCTGACAATGCCCTGAAAAAGACAGTGGCAAGGCTAGTTTGGAGGGGTACGTTTCTTCACACATACAAAGAAACAGAAAAGTATCTTTTTTTTTTACCGGGATCTTTACTGGATGACTGCCTCACCTCAGCAGAAGTGTGACACTGACCACCTAGTCCTCAGCAGCTTCTTATGCACATAAAAGATAAACAGTGTGCCTCAGAAGAGGCCAACTTCAGGCAGTGGCTGTTGCTGCTTTTACCACCTCAGCTTCAACTTGCAGCCTTGGTTCCAGCTTCAGGCACCACCACTAAACCACTGAAGAGCTATACACCTGTGGCTCCAGTACACTAGTTTTTAGCTGCAAGAGTGAGTGTATGGTAGCAAACTTGCTTCCTGAACCAAATATATGTATTTTTGAGGAAGGAAGTGGGGAATGGGGACATGCAGGGAAGAGTTCTGAGATATTTTCTGTATTGCAGCCCTTTATGAAATATACACTGGACAAATGTGTTTTCTGAAGGCATAAATTAGTTCTAAATATCAAACCAAATAAGAGGCCAGTGTGTCTGAAAAAACTCATGTTCCTGAAAGTCTGAACAACAACAGCTAGGGTGAACTTGGACTACTGAAGACAGGAAATTTTGATCATTCCTTTTAGTGTTTAATGCACATGTTGAATTGTTAGGTGAATCAGAAACAAACAAACAAACAAACAAACACAAACAAACAAAAACTACCCCACAAAAAAACCCCAAACCAAACAAAAAAAAACCAACCAAAAAACCAACAAAAACCCCCCAACCCCCCCCAAACCCCACCCCAAAACAAAGCAAAACAAAGCAAAGCAAAACAAAACAAAACAACAAAAAAAACCCCAAAACAACAAAAAACCAACCCAACAATAACAACAACAACAACAAAAAAACCCCAAACAACCCAAAACCTTAAACTGCTACCTTGTTGTGAATGCTTTATTGTGTGTGCACCATTTTGATTTCAAAACTATCTGTGGAAGTAATAGGAAAACAGTTTTTAATTCAGTTTTGTCTTTCATTGGCCATCAACTAAGTCAGCAATATCCATAGTATCAAATTAATGCTACCAACAAGCTCGTCACTAATGCTATGAAGACTAGATTTTCCATATCTCTTGCTACAATCCTGCTCAGTGGGTTTAAAGGTATCAGGTGGTGTTAAATGAGACTAGTTCTTTTGCCTTCAGGCATCACAACAGGATTTGTCTATAATGGATTATCTATTTGACCACTTTTTTATTTTTAACAAAAAGAGAAGTCCATCCACACTTTAAGGAAATTTAAATTCATTAAATTCTCATTAATAGAAAAAAAGAAAAAAGCTTGATTGGGGTACATTATTCAGAATAGATATTGTTAGTTATTCTGGCAAGTTTGTCAGCAGAAACAGCCAAAACCAAGGCTTTTTTTTTTTTTTTTTGTCTGCTTTTTGGTGTAGTAAAGCATGGATTTGAATTTGCCATAATAAGTAGATGGAGGTAAAGTGTGCAGATAGAAGAATTCCGAAGTTCCCAAGAACACCAAGAAGTTCACAGGAAGGGAATGTGGTCATTTATGTGGTGATGATTAGGGATGACCCATTTTCTTGCAATTTTGATTATTGCACCTTTTGATTTTGGCCATTTGACTTTATTGGGTGAAACTGGAGGAAGAAGGGAAGTCTAACTTTTTCTTTAGCATTGGAAACCATTGAAGACCAGGGAAATAAATTGATGAAGTGATTGCTACTGCTCTGAGCAACAGTCACCTTGTCACTCACATGGACCAGTTAATTCAATGCCTGTTGTTGCAGCAACACAGTTTGTGATCCTAACTTCAACGTGTTGCTGTTGCAGCTTTTTTAGCTGTTTCTGACACAGTCTGCCAAGACAACATTTATTGTGGGGAAAGGTAACATCAGCTGCAGAGCATTGAGACAGCAGTTTTTAAATATCTCTTCCATCTAGATCTCTGAAAATATGTCTGTTTTACTAAAAAGTAGGTTACTAAATTAGTGCTACAACTACATCTGTAATGAACTCTGATCTTAAAAGCAGCAGCAATCTTGTGTACAGTATGCCTGTGGCAAATGCCTATACACAGAGTTACTTTTCCTAGAAGAGTTTTGCTTATAAAACATTTAGAATAAAATGTCAGCAGTAGCACATTTCAGTCAAGAAGGAGTTTTGGTTTTTGAACAGGAAAGTCCTACATGGGAGGTTAGTTAATGTATTGGGAAGTACATGTAGAGTGTAATTTAGCAAAATTTTGAATGAGACCAGCAGAACCAAGTCAGAAAAAAACTCTCTCTAGCATACTGTTAACAGCACCAAAAATGATCAAAGTTTCTTCTTCTTCCTTGCCTTGGTCAGATGCTTTTGTGGAAAAAAATAACTTATGGCTTGTATTTCAGGTGGTTTTTGGCATGGACCTTGATACAGAATTAAAGAACTGATGCACCTTGGATTGCTGCAGGCTCTATGTGATTTTACATAATTGAAGTGAATGCTTTAGGTAAGTCAAATTAAATACTTAAAATAACTCGATGTAGAATGTATCTTACTTATTTGAGAAAAACATTATGCAGAAAATTACTTTACAGAAGTAATAGAAATAGGTTACTACCTTTCTTACTTCTGTTTTTCTACAATACCCAGTATTTTCCAGTTTCTCTTACAGTTTACCTGTACTTCACACTTAGAGGTCTGGATCTGTGGATCTGTGTTACTGTGGACAAAACTCTCATGATAAAATCAGTTCCATTTATATGAACAGTAACAGAGGCTGAATTTTGCGTGGTCTTCCTTGTAGCACTGTCAGTGGAAAAGTGCTGAGCAATGTAGGCTGTTGGCTATATCAAGAGTTGGTTGGTGTGTGATCCCTCTAGGGACGATGTCCCTCTGCAGATTATCTTCCCATCTATGTATCAGAGAAATACCTATTTAGTCTCAGTAAGGCACCTGCTAGAAAATGAAGCTTTGTCTTAATTAGCAAACCAATTAGGAGTAGTCTGTAAGCACAGAATAGCATGGGGTAGCACTCTTAGGGTGTGATTTGATTGTATTGAAATTGATGATTACAATGAAGATGACACGGTTGAGTGTCTATGGTGAGATGGGGAAGATCAGCAGGGTGAATATCATGGTGGGAGCCTGTTACAGACCACCCAAACAGGATGAACAGGCAGATGAGGCCTTCATCAAGTGTCTGGCAGAGTCTCATGGTTGCCCTTTTATGTGTGTATTAGTTCAGCTTGCCAAATGTCTGCTAGAAATAGAACACAGCAGAGAGGAGGCAGACCAGGGGGTTCTTGGAATGTGTGGAAAGTGACTTCTTGACACAGCTGGTAGAAGAGCCTACCAGAGAAGATGCCCTGCTAGATCTGGGGTTTTTTTTTGTTTGATTGGTTGGTTGGGTTTTTGTTTGTTTGTTTTTGTTGGTGTTTGGTTTGGTTTGGTTTGGTTTTTTTTGTTTATGTGCTCATTTTGGCAGAAGTGGAATTAATTTTCTTCATAATGGCTGGCATGGGGCTGTGTTTTGGATTTGTGCTGAATTCAGGGTTGTTACTGCTGAGCAGGGCTTACACAGAGCTTTTTCTGCTTTTGGTACTGCCACACTGGGGAGGGGACTGGGGATGCTTGGGAGGCTGGGAGAAGACACAGCCAGGATAGGTAACCCCAACTGACCAAAGGGATATTCCAGACCATGTGGCACCATGGCTTAAAATGGGATTCTGCTTGGATTGTGTGCATGGCCTTTGTTTTCCCTATCCAACTGTCTTTATCTCAGCCCACAAGTTTTCTGGCATTTACCCTTCCAATTCTCTCCCTGATCCCACTGGTGGGGGAGTGAGTAAGTGGCTGCCTGGGGCTTGGCTGCTGGCTGGGCTTAAACTGTGACATCAAGCAAAGAAGGACTTGTGGGTGATGCAGTGGTTGGTGGCTGTCTTGGGCAGAGAGACCATGAAATATTTTCAGTTCTGGGTGGATTTAAGGAGGGGCACCAGCAGAACTTCCACCTTGGACTTCCATCCAGCAGGCTTTGGTCTGTTTAGGACATTGATTGACAGAGTCTCTTTGCAGTCAGTCCTGAAGGACAAAGGAGTCCAGGAAGGGTGGATGTGCTTTAAAAAGGAATTATTAAATATTCAGGATCAGGCTGTCCCCTTGTCTAGAGAGACAAGTCATTGGGAAAAAAGACCACCCTGGTTAAAGAGAACTTGGGGAAAAAAAAAAGAGACTATCATCTCTAGAAGGAGAGTCAAATAACTTAAGAGGACTGTGAGGATGTTGCAAGATCACGTAGGGAGAATCTCAGAGGGCCCTACTAGAACTTGATTTAAGACAGCAAAAAAATTTCTATAAGTACAGTGATAACAAAAGGAGAGGGTCAAGGAGTACCTTCAAGTGTGGAATGCAGAGGGTGGTGTACTGAGTGACAGGGTATGAGGAAAAGACAGAGGTACTTAATGCCTTCTTTGCCTTGGTCATTAATATCATTCCCTCTTGTCCTTCGGATACTGAGCTTGAGAAATTACCAGAGCTGGAAGCTGGTGATAGGAAGATGAGTGAGGCCCCCATAATCCAGAAGGAAATGGTTAGTGACCTGCTGTGCCTGAGACACTCATAAATCTATGGGTCCCAGTGAGATCCACCCCAGAGTAATGGTAGTTGGTAAAACAACGTGCCAAACCACTCTTAATCATCTGCCAAGCAGTCCTGGTTACTGTAGAAGTTCCGGGAGACTGGAAATTAGCAAATGTAATGCCCATCTGCAAGAAGGGTTGGAAGGATGATCCTGGGAACTACAGGGCTGTCATTGTCAGTCTTACCTCAGTTCTGGGCAAGGCTATGGAAGCCCATTACATGGCACGTGCAGGTTTTGTTTGACCAACCTGATCTCCTTCTATGACAAAGTGACCTGCTTAGTAGATGAGGGGAAGGCTGTGGGTGTTGTCTATCTGGACTTGAGTAAAAGCATCTGACACCATCTCCCAAAGAATCCTCCTAGAAAAACTGCTTGTGGCTTGGATGAGTGGGCTCTTCCATAGGTAAAAAACTACCAGCATGGCCAGGCCCAGAGAGTGGTGGTGAATGGAACCAAATCAAGTTGGTGGCCAGTCAGCAGTGGTGTTCCCCAGGGCTCCTTTTGGGGATGGTCATGTTTAACATCTTTATCAATTATCTGGGTGTTGCAATTGAGTGTCCCCTCAGTCATTTTGCAGGTGACACCAAGCTGGGTGGGAGTGCTGATCTGCTGGAGGGCAGGAAGGCTCTGCAGAGGGATCTGGACAGGCTGGACCATGGGCTGAGGCCAATGGTGTGAGGTTCAACCAGGCCCAGGGCTGGGTCCTGCCCTTGGCTCACAACAAGCCCAGGCAGGGCCACAGGCTGGGGCAGAGGGGCTGGAAAGCTGCCCACAGGAACAGGAGCTGGGGGTGCTGGTGACAGTGACTGGACACGAGCCAGCAGTGCCCAGGTGGCCAAGGAGGCCAATGGCATCCTGGCCTGTAGCAGCAAGAGTGTGGCCAGCAGGAGCAGGGCAGGGATTGTCCCCTGTGCTGGGCACTGGTGAGGCTGCACCTCAAATCCTGTGTCCAGTTCTGGGCCCCTCAATTTAGGAAGGACATTGAGGTGCTGAAGTGTGTCCAGAGAAGGACAACAAAGCTCTTGAAAGCTTTAGAACATATCCTGTGAGGAACACTTGTGAGAGCTGGGTTTGTTTAGTCTTGAGGAGGCTCAGGGTGGATCTCATTGCTCTCTACAACAGCCTGTAGGGAGGCTGCAGTGAGCTGAGGGTTCATCTCTTCTGCTGTGCTTGCAGTGAGAGGACAAGAGGAAATGACCTGAAGCTGAGACAGAGAGACTCAGATATCAGAAAAAGTTTTTCAGTGTTAGGGTGGTCAGAGATTGGAACAGTTTGCCCACAGAGCACCGTGGTGGACTGTCCCTGGAGGTGTTCAAGAGGTATCTGGGTCTGGTGATGTGGTTTGGAGGTTTATGGGTGACAGGGGTAGTGCTGAGTGGAAAGTTGGACTGAGTGATCTTGAAGGTCTTTTCTAACCTTGACAATTCCACAACTCTTTAGTTGCAACTGGTCACTGGTGTAGTTGTAGTCTTGTAAGGTAAGATGCAATGCAGGGACTGATATTGTACTGTACTAAGCTTTTAGTCTTTATTTGAAATTAAAGAAAAGACAATTAGTGAACCATAATTTATGGCTGAATATCCTGAGAAAAATAAGCTCTAGGGTTGCAACTCTTCTACCTTTACCACACTTTTGTGTGAAATACCTCTTTTAATCTTGGCATCTATTACTTGGTGGGTCCTCCCTGTTAAGATAAAATTCAGCATTTCTTTGTAAGAAGTATAATATGAATCATGTATGGTGCCTGCAACACATACTAGAGACCCATGGAATATGTGAACTGGTAAGATTAGGCCTTCAACTGTGTTTTGTGAAATTGTCAAAACATCTAACACACTAGCATATTGCAGAATATTTACAGCAAAAATTGCAGAAGTAAGTTCTGCTGGTACCTAACTGACACCACTAATTAGTGGAGGCCAAAGTCTGCATGCCTCTCAGTGTTAGCTGTTAACTACATAAACCTGTAATGGAAAATTACTGCTAACATTGAAATGAGTAAGTACTTTGCAGTCTCTGTTTACTGGGAATATAACAGCAACTCAGTTGAACTGACACTTCCTGGTGACCCTGCCTTGGCAGGGTGGGCTGGATTAGATGGATGGATGAACATCTTCAGAGGTTCCCTCCAACCCTACCAGTTCTGTGATTCTGTGATTCAAAATACTTGGGGTTTTTGCCATCTGAGACGTACTTGTTACTTAGTACTGTTGTTGTTAAATAAAATAAATGTGCTCTTATTTCAAAGGTGTAAGTGCAGTAATTATTCTCTCAAAATCAACAGTACAACAGTCCAGAATATCTAGATATATAAAAACTGAAGCCATTCAGATGTGTTTGTAACAAGAAAACAAATTTATTGATTTTAAAAGACAAGACACAATTTTGTTTTGAAAAACACAAGAAAGCTAGCCTGAGTTCAAGTCTGAAATATTCAGAAAAATCCTACTGTCTTTAGTATGTTCCAGTCATTTTTTTATACAACACACTAAAAGTTAATATATATTTTTATAATTATAAAAGGTCCCCAGTTATTGTACAGTACACAATACAAATTGCCAACAAACTATTATTTAGCTCCTGCCAGTTTTGAGAGGACATTATATACTAAAAGATTTAGCATTTGTCACAAAAATCACATCAGGAAATACGTATTTACAAAATCAAATACATTATACAAAAAAAACCATCACGTTATTCTGTAAAGATGTCTTCTTTAAATAATTAAAAAGTATATTCAACGGTAGCCCAAAAACTGGAAAAGAACATTACATTATCTCACACATACAATCTACAAAAAGTTGCTTACCTCATTTACATAATATATTCAGTCAACTGGAAAATAAAGAGTTTGAATATGTCCTAGTGTTATGATGTTTCTGTGCTGTGGGACTGGATAATGTAATCTGCCACTTACTAAGTGAAATTTAAATGATGGCACTTAAAAAAAATACAGTATAAAATAAATGCAACAAGGGAAGTTTCCTAGAAGGTAAGAAAGCCCTGAGTGATGATAAAATTACTGATTGGTAGCTCTAGAATTAACCTAATTAAAGTTTACCACCTCAGGCACAATTTTCCAAGTTTTTGAAAGGCACTCAAAGTTTCTTTAACAGCCTCATTGGTTATTAACTGTAAATCCAAATTTTCAGTGGGTATGAGTGGAAATGGGCAACTTGCTTTGGTACAAAGTGATATTTTCCCAACATATTTTAAATTGCTTAACTGGGTTACTTTAAGATGGGTATTTAATGTTTAAATACAAGGCAGTCACTTTAATATTGTATGGAAGGAAACTTTACTTGGGGAACCCATTAAATATTCTTTGTGTAAAAAGCTTTTGCTGGTATAAGTGAGTCAAAAAGAATTGTACCGAGTTCCTGTTAAAAACCAATCCATTCAAGGTTGTTCCTCTGAAGTCTGAATTCCTCCTAAAACAACATTTATTATTTCAGAGTAAAATTCCTAGAACTGAAAATTCCTGTAAGATGTTTGCACCATAACCAAGAAAGTGCTTAAGAACATACAAAGAACTTCCTGAATTAGTGTTAAGTGAGGCTCATTTGATGCCCACAGACTTTTTCTGGGCCTTGTTTTCTACAGTGAATTTCAGCCTTAATGAGCAATCTCCAAGAACAATTCTTACCAAATATTTAACTACTCAGGGCTTCCAATCCCAAAATGCCAATTTATTTTTTTCAACAGGAAAAGGAGAAAAAAAAATCAGAATAAAACAAGAGTTAAAATGATCGTTTTCAAACTAAGGCATATTTTACTTCAAACAAACACTAGGCAGTCACTTTGTAAGTGGCTTTTACTATTTCTTAGTTTAACTGGTAAATTAAACTCAGGTCTACTGGCACATAAATCACTAGCAGCAATGATCAAGGCATGCAAACTCAGAAGCATTTACAGTAAATTATGAATAAAAAAAGTTGTTAAATTAAAACCCTTTGAGTATTGCATTTATGTTAATTAATTATGCATTAATTTGCATTAACTGACTAAAAATGTTTACAACTTACTTGCACTATACTACTGACGTAATTCCCTTAAATAACTTTAAATGATACCCTTTTTCTCTGCCCTCAGCTAGACTTAAATAAGTACAGCTGCTTTAGTGTTTGCTGACTGATATTGCAAGAAACCAGTAGAAAATGTACTGTATTCTCACTTAGTAAGGTGGCATCAGTATCTCTTAAGTTAAAAGAATCTTTACTTGCTGCTACACTTGTTCCCTTGTTCCTGTAAGCAGTAATTTTAAGAACAAAGGGGCTTTTAAAAATATTTGCTCGTGCAATTTCTAGGTTGCTTTTAAAATTCTGACATTCAATAAGGGCCATCCAAACTGTACCCCTTGTATGTGAAATTTAATAAAATACCTTCATCTTCTAGCTAGTCATTATTGCAGTGACTGAGTTTTAAAGGAATATTAACATAATTGTGCACTTTTTGTTCCTGTTTCTCACAAACGCTGCCAAAAATTTCAATGCAAACACATCAAATATTATGCAAAATTTATTATTACTAAACCTTCTTTTAATCCTAAAGACTTCTCTTTTACAGTACCAGAGTATTCCAATACTAATCTATCTCAGGAAAATTTCAAAATAGCTGAATATATTTTCTAAACCTTTATCTTCTAAAGGCATCTTAAAGTAGACAACTTCCTATCTGTAGAATCATGTTTGATTTTCTTTGTATATATATGCAGTTACGAAAACTAGGGAGCTGAAGTACTGTTTTATATAACACAGTACCTATCAATGGCAATGAATATTTGCCTACATCTACTGAGCCCCCTATTAATACAAAAAATCCCCATATTGTATGCAAGTATTTACTTTAGACATAATTAAAAAAAAATTTACAACACTATAAGCTATTTCAAAGTATATGCTCAGTGGACTAGTTAAATTATCTAAAAATCTTTGTTCCCATCATGTTACTTACAATGCTCAAAGGGTTAATGCAAGGCATTATATCAAATTAATTTCCTAATACTAGAACTAAGCACTGTGTTTATGCTTCTATTCCAGTTTTTATTGTCGGTGTTAAATCACCAAACAAATTAGCAGAGATACTAGAACTCCATTTATCAATTTGTTTTAAATTGTATACAAAGAGCATGTCCTGTTAAGTGTGACAAGGGCCCAATTTTCAGAAATTCATCTTGCTCTCTCAAATTTGTATTTTAAACTCTGAAATTATTGTTATATTACTAATAAATCTAGGGGTTTTGTCAGCACATTTATGGCTCTCAGTGGTTGGTTTTGTTTTGTAAAAGCATTCTGAATTAAATTGGATTGCAGTGCATCTCTAACATGGATTTTTTTCTAAACAGTGCAGATGTCAATGATGAAAATGATAAAGATATCAAATCATTTCTCCTAGGGAAAACAAGATAGAACAAAAAGTGTTTCAGATATTTAAAAATACCTCGCTTTAAATTAAATTTATATATAGACCTATGCATTCCTGAATGACAAAGCATTATTTTCTTATTTTTTTGAACTAAAGGCAGTAATGCTGTAAATCACCATTTTATAGGCAAATAATTTAACATCTATTTTCCAAATTTTTATGGAACTTTTTAAAAATGAAGGTGCTTAGAGCATGCTACAGTACAAGTGGAAAAAAATGGAAAAAAAAAAGAAAAAAATGTTTTAAAACTGATTTAGCACAAGAAAGATGAAAATGTAACAAAACACTTAAATAAACAGAAAACTTTTGAAAATTGGGCCCTGTGCTTTGAAAAGGTAGCTCAACAAGACCTCCTCCCCCACACTGTTCACTGTGCTATTTTGTGCTAATGGGGGAAATGCCTCCAAAATAATTATTCTGGATTCCATTTCATGATTAGATAAAACACATAAATCGTGTCAACTCTCATAATGTCTACCTGTACACACGCTACACCTCTCCACAGCACTGACAACAGAGCTGGTGTGGCAGTGCAGCCCCACGCTGCACACTTCAGAATACACACTGAGGTATTCGTATCTCTCTACTTCAACAACTACTAAAACCCTATCCAACAGCAAGAGTGTGCAAAATGTTTTATCTAAGCCTTTGATTGAAATTTCAGTAAAAAACAAAACAAAATACCCCCAAATCGTGTAAGTTTACAACACAGTAAGACAGTTGCTCTAAAAATATCTCGTAAAGTCTTTAGAATTTAAGCGCAAGAATATGGACTCCAGTCAGTTCTCTGAACCTGTGAAAGTTCCAATTTGTCTTGATAATTCATTGTTTTTAGAAGGTGTGAAATACATTCCATTTTTTGTATTCACATTTTTGTTCAGTTTTTTCACTTCGTGACGATTAACAACTGAGTGGAGTGGAGAGCTAAATAACACAAGATACTCAAGTCCCACCATATTCAGCAGGCTAGATTTACCTTTTACAATTGTACTCTTTTCTCAGCAACAACAAATTCAACATTAAACCAAGAAAGAATAACAATAAGAAAACACAAACCAACACAAAAATTAAAACAACTACTACAGTATTAAAAAAAAGCTGAAAATGAAAAAAATGTTGAATTATTTCACTTTATTTTACTTGTAAACATCTTATAATGCACAATGAAGGGGAGTAAATATTTATCACAGCTTAGTTTTAGCATTTTTGGTGAAGGGTACAGATGTGCTGATTTCTAAGAAAAATCAGGACACACTGAGCAATATATGTGACAACAAAATCTATAATGAGATTCAGTGCATTTATGAGTTTAGAAATAGTGAATATAAACCTCACTTTTACTTTTTACTGAGGCAAAAGCCATCTACTGACATTAGTAGGAATTATGCCTACACAGAATGAGCTGGATGGGTTCACAATTCTGCAAAGGGATTAAAATTTATTTTTGTGCACCAATAATGTTAGGACATTTTAGTTTATGTGCCGCTGTATTTGGAGCATATGTAAACTCTAGCAACAAACTTGTTTGCTATAAATACACTTCCATTTTACATGCTCTTCTCCCATTTGGTACATATGACTTTAAAGTCATTTTCAGACACACTAGATAAATCAGAATAAAGGAAGCCTAATTTTTTTTACACAGTCTTTCCTGTAAAGTTGGTATTTTTGTGTTCTCATTCACTTTTTGGCTTTTTTTTTTCTTATTTAATTACACTACTTTAGTGTAGCAAATTCATGTGTCTGCATGATGAAATGTTCGTGAAGAAAAACTTGAGTTCTTTAATGTCAATTAATATGGTCTCTATAAACTGATATTATTTAACCATTAAAATGTAATATCTGGCTGATACACCACAAAATATAGAAATTGAAAACATGCACTGCATTATGTACCTGCTCATTTATTTCTTTTTAGTTTTTAAAATTAAAAGTAGGCAAGGATTTAGAAAATATATAATCATGCTTGGGACTATGGTCAATCTATTTTGACATTTGAAGTTGGTATTAAAGCTAGTTTTGCTTTCCAAATTCCCAAGCAAATTTTATTTCTATTAAAGTGAAATCCAGCTAGAAACGAGAAAAAATAGGTCTATTGTCATTCTAAGAGGGATATTAAAATCATTTAATAATAAAAAAATCCTTTTATACTTTTGAAGGCTGTGTAACCTGTCCTTACTTCTTAGGGAATTTGAAAATGACAGGCACACCTTGTTGAATGAATTTAAGAGTTAAGAATAACAAAAAGTACTAAGTCTTAGCTTCAGTTCTGTTTAAGGCACCATGTAATAGCCGAGGTACAATGATCCCTGATGTACATTCTTAAATGGCAATGGTCCATCTAGCCACCTATTCAAATTCTACACAATTGGGAATAAGTACAAGTGAGGTGTGCCAGTTACACTGCCTTTTCTAATTTTTGTAAAAATTTAAATCCACTTTAACAACAAGGAAATGCTTTTGAAAGGAAAATGATGCAGGTTGCTACATTCCTTGCATTCTATAAATCATCTTTTCTAAGAGCAGCAGATTGAACCACTAGTAGGAAAAGACCTGGAATAGAAGAAAGTCATCCAAATGGAATGTTTTCCTGTATGTCCAGTTCAGCATAAGTAGCACATACACTTAAAATTAACAATAATCAAGTCACTTCCATTTTAGCTTCAGTTTCTAACAACTACAGTGCCACTGAACAATCAAAAGCATCTGTTCAGTGGCCTCACATATAGTATCAGTAGTCTTCAAAACAGAGGAACTGGTATGCAAATAATATCTGAAACTGTTGATTTTAAATGAAGCTTGCATTGTTTACATCATGTTCAGATAATTAGGTACATTTATGCCATACAGATTACCACATTCTAATACAATTCCGTCATTTAAACAAGCTTCCTCCTCACAGGAAGAAACTAGGAGATCTTCTCAACCCTCCAGCATTATTACAAAAAAATCCCCCTGAATACTCACAATTTTATCAAAATAGTGTCTTCTCGTAGTACGATGAAAAGCACCTTTAATAACAAATTTGATACATCTGCTGTCAAATAAGTATGCCTCCAGTGTAAATCAAAGAAAATAGTTCTTTTGATATTTCACAGAAGTGCATCTAATTAAAAACCTATCTATATGAAATCAGCATAATAACTAATAATTAACATTAAAATATTTTTAAAACTATGAAAAAATTAAATTATTATACGAGGACAAAACATGAACATTAAACTTTGCAAAAATCTTCCTTGCATTTGATACAAAGAAACCTCTTCATATTGAGTGGCCAGTGTGAAATGATTTTGTTTACAAAAACTTTTTTGTTTCTAAGCAGACCTGGCAAAATACGTACACCCATTCCATTTAACAACTCCAACAAAATAATGATCAGAACAGTTACATTTGACAACAGTCAACCTTCAGACTTATTCTCTTTTTTTTTTTTCTTTTTCATGTTAAAACTAAACAGCTAATGCAATGGGGTGTGTGTTGGAGGCCAGGGGAGGTTTCACATTAGACTGCAGTATATGTATTTCCAGTAGCACTGCATTGTCTGATAGTCTGAGTAGTTGCAACAATGTGCTCATTATGAATTGGGTTCAGGAGGTTCTGCTGTACTCCACTCTCAAGCACTGGCTGCATGCAGCCCACCTGGAATGCCTGGTTTAGCTCAGTTTTCTCCCTCTTAGCTTGTGGCTCTCCACTTTCATCCAGCTCTTCATCTATTTCACTTTCAACTTCGCTGCCCTCATCTGCACAAACAAACCAGCATGTAACTACCACAAAGAGGAAAGTTTCTAATACAACACTCTTTATTTTGTAAGTAACAGTTGAAATACAGGGGAGCAATCTGATAAAGCACAAACTGAAAAATAAAATTTTAATGGAAAAAAGTCAACTGTTATCTCAGATAATCAGATTCAGGTTTGATCACTTGAGCTACACACTTTTGATGTGGAAAAAACTACTGCAATCTCAAAAGGTCTAACAAAACCGAATGTTAACTTTGTATTGGGATATGCCTCATTTCCTAAACATGACAAACAAGAGTTGTTACTTTTAGGTACAGATAGAAAAACTGCAGTGAGGAGAGCTGTGGTTACTTGACCCCAAATTTTGACACACATTCTTGTACTCACTAATTGAGTGTTCTGAGGTCACCCTCATTCAAGCAGTCAGTCTAAGAATGAATGTCAAAATAGGACATGAAGTGAGTGTAAGGAACTGAATTCTCCCTGACTTCTTCCTGACCTAGCAGAACATTCACTACAGGTAAACACCTGTAAGCATACTCTTGTCTTTCTCTCCACAGCTGTTGCCCTCCTCCACCCCCTTAGCTATAACAAAATTTGCATAAAAATTGGAATATTTCTTTGTGAAAATAATAAACATCTTTAAAATATTCTTATTGTAAAACAGACCTATGATATTCCAGTCATTATTATATGTGGCATATTTATTGTATTGTATCAGTGTATCCATACAGCATATACATGCTCTTTAAAGGATGACACAGCTCTGAATTCTGTTTGACTGTGTTTTTAAAACACAGGGATTTATTTTGCTCAGAGACACATTAGCTCTACACAGAATCATACCCTGGAGATACTAAAATGCTTACCTTTATCCATATTTCCAGGGGACACAGCATTTAAATCACCAAACTGTAAAATAAACAATGAAAAAATGGACACAGTCTTAAACAAATGAGGACTTAGAATATCTGTGATGTAGGAAATCTGTGCTCCACTGGTTTTATGGTTGCATTCATTCAAATGCATGATCTTAGCTGCAGCCACATCCACAGCAGAGTAATTTCCCATTCCATTTCAGTCTTGTGCTTATTAAGACAATTATCACTAAGTAAACCCTCAAAAATTAGAACGGAGAAGTACAACCTTTTTTAAAGATTGCTTCCTCAGGGCCTTTGTTATCTGAAGTGATCTATCTCTGTGTTTTATAAAGTCATAAATTATATTGGATATTTATTCTGAACTGCCCATATTATAGCAAAAAACTCTTTAAAATTTCCCAGGCACCATTTTAATTGTGCTGAAACAAAAATGAAGTATGTCACAGAGTTGTTAGTCTACCCATAAGGCAAATGAGAGGCACTGCTGAGAAAGGGTTTATAACCTGATAACTGATTTACATCAAAATCCAGACCTTTTAATAGAAGCTGCATATAAGTTAGAAACCTTCTTCCCTTTCCTTTCTCCATTTCTCTTGTGTGAAATTTGGAAGAGGAAAATGCTACCAGTGGGTATCAAATGAAAAGCACATTGTTTAGATAGATGCATTCCTAACCACAAATGATGACACCAGTCTTTTCCAGAAGAATTTTGCCAATACCTGTGTCCAAGGGTGGAAGAAGAGGAAGGGAGGAGTATGAAAGTGCTTTTCTCAGCTGCAACAAGTTTATACTGTTTTACAGTGCTTGTTGGACTGTAACCTTCCTCGTTTTATTTCAGCCATTGAATACACAGGGGCAGAATAGAAGTAGTGCATGAAATGCATGTCTTCTTATGTTCCAAAAATTTTGCAGTATTTATCCTCACAGTATTTCCATCTTCAGTCTCATAAATTTTTAGAAGTCCCTATGCTATGTCTAACATATAAAGTCTGCTGAGACAACAAAAATGCACTAACTGCATATTGTGTAGTACTTTCTGCAAATATAAGGCAAGAAATGTAAGAGAAATGTATATTGATGGTGAGTCTTTCTTCTAAGTAGAAACATTATTTAATTTTTCTGAAACACATCATGACACATGATATAAAATAATTTGACAAAGCAAACTGAGACATTTTCCAACTTCTCTTGAAAGTATATAATCTCTTTATAATATTTAATAAATCTATCAATATATCTTGTGGGAAGAATGACAACTCAGCTAGCAAAATTACCTTTAATTTATAGGTAACACAGAACATGGTAAGAGAGTGACTCCCAGGTGTAAAAATGTAACAAATCTGTCCTATTAACAATTTAGCATATTTTCAAATTTATCCATTTTACAGCACCTCTGAAGCATTATTCTTTGGGAACATTTCATGCTTTCCTCACTTTCTCACTCAAAATAAAAGGTCAGATGAATTACTGAAAAGAAGAGGTATAAGAGAAACTTTGCCTTGCAATGCCATAGCTGAGTATAAAAACATAGCTACGAATTGAGACTCTACATCTGCTTTTTAAATCAACTGTCTTTGAAGCAACTGTATGAAAATTATATGTGTTGCAGACCTCTGTGCTGGTATGTGAACAGGTCTTACAATCCAAAATTCTGCATGTACACCAGCCTTATATGTCAAAGAGGGTATACATTTTGTGTGGGAATTATGTGTGCAAATGCAGGTAAGCAGAAGTAACACAGAAGTAACTTTTATCTATTACTATGTTCTTTTTTTATTTTCACATAAAATATTTGGGTCTCAAAAAGTGGAAAATGCTTGATCAACATTTTTCAAATTATGCACATGAGTCTGTGTGCAGATTCATAAAAGAGCAAGTTCATTTAGAAATAATTTATTTTAAGAATCCAATGTGATTTTAGTACTCTTACAATAAACCAGTGGACCAAGTTTGAAGACTGTATATATTTGTTACTCAGTCTATTGTAATACTGTGGCGAACATCTTACCATTCTACAGACATGCTTAAAAATGTGCAAAAAAACACTTTCTCCAACTCATCACTAAATCTATCAGTTTAGTCTCTTACGTATTATCTTACCTCTCCCATAACTGCAATAGGTGTCTCTCCTGTTGCCTGAGCAACACGATGTTCTACTAAGTAAAACATGTATTCATCGTAAAGCAAGCGGATCAGGTGAAAAGAGCCAAAGCTAGCAGCACTGCGCAAGGTTAAATCCCGAATCACCATTGAGCTATTTGAAAATAAAAAATATATATTTGTTTATGTATTAGATGTCACAGCCATTTTAACATTTACCCATGAAGACAGACATTCCACCTCAAAACCAGTATTCTCAAAAGCAACATTATCCTCAAATGTCTGATTTAAAGGGATGACCAGCAAAGGGCTATCATTTGCTTCTCTCCTTTCTCTGAAGGTACTGTTGGACACCACATAAGAAATAACCAGACTGGTTTGGTTTTGCTATCGACCTATGCCTAACTGCCACTAATCGAGCAAGTGTAAAACTTAACGTGAAAGAAACTTTCTTGAAAATAGAAACAACTAAAATGGTAAGAAAACTATTTGATTTTAAAGAAACTATTGCTTAAATAGTGTCTGTTGTGTCAATCTTTCCAGGGCAATGCTTTTAATTGCCAGAATTTAAAAAGCTTTGAAACTTAAAATTCAAAAACAATAGACTTGTGTGTTCATATTATTTCTTCATAACCTCAGCAAGCAATTGCTACAGTCAGGTTCAAAGAACAAGGTTTACTCTGATAACTGTTTCAATAAGCAACTAACATGGAATGCTTGTCTCAATGTTCTTTTCATATATTAAAAACAGCTTCTGCCTTTCTTATCTAATAAACATTGATGCCACATTATTTTAATAAGTCATACTAGAAACAGTGACTTAATAACTGCATAGTTTTTTAACCATAATAATTCATAATATGTTTTGAACTCTGGACAAAATTACACCTGCATTCATTTTCAGATGGCCTTTAAAACAATAAACAAGGGTCATTTAAGTCACTGTTCATTTGTTGATAGCCCTGAATTCAAGGTTAATAACAGCGGTCGTCTGAAAAAAAAACCCCACTTTTTTCACAAGGTACCAAGCCACTGTTTGATATTAGATTTATCAACTTCAGTACAATGCACAATTCAGCAATTAACAGAATAGTTAGAATGTTTTAAAATCTATTAAAGACTACCTGTAGAAAGACCATTTTAACAGAAATTGCCGTGCTGCTTTAGGAAAGCTGGGTCTTCCTTCATATGGTTTCAACGCTTGCATCATTACATTATCAAGCCAGGCAGCCCACTGCTCCAGAGTGCTCTGCTGTTGAAGGGTCATCTTGAAATCTGTTTCGAGTCTCTGAACCATGTTGTCATCACACTGGCACACCCAGGAAGCCTGCTCCTGTTACAGCACATGGCAGCTCTTGAATTGACAATATATAAGCCAAAGCACACAATGTAATTGTATCTCAAAGGTTAAGCTGCTCAATGGATGGAAAAGATCAGCCCCACTTACTAGACAAACTAAGAAGTGGTTTTTATTTTACATCTGTTGTAATTTTGTTGAAAGCAAATAGGTGGGAAAAGCAAAGCGTAAAAGCAGACATCAAATTAAGAAATCAGAACAAAAAATGTAAACAACAAAAGTTTCCTGTTTCCCACATTCATTTATGAAGAAAGGCGAAAGGCTTCTACTTCTGTAATTTTTCTACTGAAACACTTCTATCTTGTAATTTTTTTCTGGGATTTCAGGCAGGGCAAGCAGGAAGAAGAGTCAAATGCAGGGGACTAAACAAAAGAAGCAGCGAGAAATCAAGTGCAACATTCCTTTTGTTCTGAGGAAGTTAAGCTTGAAGACAAATCCTGTTACATCGTCTTATAAAAGAAACTTTCTATGCAAACAAGGATTGTTTGCTGACTCTAGACTTAGTAATAGATTAACACATTACTTGAAGGCAACATAAGCTGCACTATGCATACACTAATCAGCAATTTAGTCAGTTACCAAGTTTAAATAAAGCTAACTGTTCAATTCAGAAAATGAAAAAAAAAAATGACAGCTCACTAACTGCAAGCCATTTCCATTTAAACTTTAGTTGTCATGTGCCAAGTTAACATCTCATTCACAGACTCTGTATCCATGTCAACATTACCACACTTAATACATTGTATCTTTGGTCGGGAACTCCTTACTAGATTTCTGTTAGTGTGTTAACAAGTACATTAAACACTCGTTTACAAGGAAGAGAAACAGAAAACCACCAGGAATCTGAAACCTTTCACTTTACTGGCCAAAAGGACAAAAGTATTTTTCCACAGACAAGCAAAAACCTGTAGAGAAATTAAGCTTAGTAAAAAGATGAATTTATGCACTATAGGTTCCAACCATACTAATCTAATCCATTATTCAGGAGACTTTTTAAATTTAGGCAGTGGCATACAGAAAAAAACATACTAATGTATGGGGTTTTAAATAATGGAGACTGTCTCTACTCAAAATGCATGCATGTAATAACTTTAAGAGACATTCAGAAAATACACTACTGAGATCTAATTCTTAAATATCATTTTTGCTATTAGTAAGACAGGTTTCATGGTACCCACTCCAAGAAAGTATTTGCTCTACATTTGCATAGAAGTTGGAAGAATCTGTTCATTTCAAGAGAGCAAATGGAAACAGGTAATGTTCTGAGTTTTTACCTTCCTAAAGCATGTGCTGTCACATTTGGATTGAGTCACTACCTTTATGAATGAGCAAAATATCAGCACTTGGCTTTCTTGATAGAATGACGCCTGACAATAGTGTTCAAAATTATAGAGGAAGTAACACTTAAAACCCCCTGCTATTCAAAGCTAAATTTTACCTGAACATTGGCAAAATCAACACGGTTGAGATCATTGAGCATCTGGTTGATTTGAGAAGTATTTTGAAGCACAGCACGAGCTGCTTGAGCCAGGTGATTAAGAGATGTGTATCTTCGCAGAGTCTGGGCAAAGGCACTTACAGCGGCAACCTGTGAAGAAATTTATTGTTTTTAAATATTGCACTCCCTAGATTAATTCTACAGATTGAGTCTTGACTTTCATTTTCATATTGTTTATTCTTGAGTCCTCATAGAATTATACCATGTAGCAGATGAAATAATATTATTTCCTCTCCCATTATTTGATACTTGATACTAAATACGAAATTTAGCATTAAAGTTAAAATGCTTTTCATTTTAGATCCTATCGCCCACTTGGCTTGCCACTGCAGGAATAGTAATTCAAGTTTCATTCTACCTTGGTTTGTATCATCCTCTGTGGAATATTGTTCATGGCATTTGAAAGCCAACCTTCAAGGCTTTTTGCAAAATTGCGAATGGCTTGGGTCAAGGCACCTGTGCATTGGAGAATAAAAAGAGAATGAAAAGAAAGCAGTGCACCTCTCTGGAAATGTTCTGCATCCTCAGAACTCTTGTACTCAGCTTTCAGGTCTGATGCATTTACTTAGAAGACAAATCTAGTCTAGGTTCAAAATGCCCAACTGAGATAAAGTTTACACAATAATGATTTTAGTTTTGTTTTAATAAGCAATCTTCCAAAGAAGTTTGTGATTTAGCAGCATTGTTTGGGACACTCCTATACAAGAACAACACTAATTGTAGCAGTTGTGATGGAATTTTCCATCACAAACTTTCAGCTTTCCATTTTACCCAAGCACCTCTTTTAAAACACAGAAGTCTGGGGAAAAATCCACTTACACGAATACTGCAGTTTCCTCAAGTAAGTCCAAAGTAATCTTAAACTATGTCATAGTGCTGCTTAATTCAGTTTTAAAGAGTAAATTCCATTCACATGCAGTGCTTAAGGATATCATCAGTAAGCAAGATACAAGAGTGTGTTTTACTGACAGAAATTATTCAACTGACCACAGTTTGATCTTACAAAGTATCTGTGTTAGCTGAGTTCTCTTATGTTATCAGGGTTTTTCCTTCTTTAAGGTGTACACATGAAGAACAAGCTTTTTTCTTCAAACCTGTCAGTGCCCAAGCTTACTTGTGCTGCTTTGTAAATTATTTCTGTGCACTTACTAATTGACTACATATTCACTTACATATTCTTACCTACCCAGACAAGATGGAATAAATAACGTGAATACTGTATGAATGGTACTTAGACATTTAAGAAAAATATTACTACTTTTTCACTTCTAGTGTTCAAATTTCTCTTTTTTACCCAAATATATATGTTACAAAATTATTTGCATCACTGCAATGCTGATCTTCTTTAAAAATAAAGATGGAAAAGCAGTTTCTTAAAGGCCTTAAGTAAGGGCCTTAACTAGAATGAAAAATGAACAAATAATAGGAATTCTAAGTGCTGAAAAAATAAATAGCTAAAGAAGAAACAAATAGCTATTCTGTACAATACTGATCAGGCATCAGTATTGTACAGAACCATCATGAATTTCTAAAGAGCTTTGGAGATACATTAAATACAGAATTTTTCTCATATCCTTAAGTATACATCTAGCCATTACCAAAAACATAAGTAATCATCCTTGAACTTTTAAGTTCATCTGAACCCTTTCAAAGATGATAAGCATGGTGCAAAATAAATGGCCTAAATCATTAAGTGTTACTAGTCACACACTAAGTGATGTGGCAATGGCAGTTACTAAAAATTTGATTTGCATAAGCACCTAAAAGCTTGACTTCTGAACTAAAACCCCTCTGACTTGTACAAAACTGAGCTTTACAGTCTTTCCAGCACTTTTAATTTTTTGTCTGTCTGGAATTGTGCAATATGGTGTGTAAGTGTGTTTTGCATAAATTCTCCACCTATCATGGAAAC
This sequence comes from Phylloscopus trochilus trochilus, assembly GCA_016584745.2. Classification (NCBI taxonomy): domain Eukaryota; kingdom Metazoa; phylum Chordata; class Aves; order Passeriformes; family Phylloscopidae; genus Phylloscopus; species Phylloscopus trochilus. Next base: position 87,540,874 of record WQNJ02000015.1, read on the forward strand.
TAACTCACAAGCAAATCTGTTACTGTCCATTCTGCCATGTGAGGATGAAAGATACCCATTCTAAAACATAATAGCTCTTGTCTATTGCCAAGGACACTAGATAATTGTGGTCTTTATTTCTGACTCCAATGGACAGCATTTCACTTTTCTTAGGAAAAAGGATTTTGTTGCTTTATACACAGCAATTCTTCACTCATTCTGTGGGTACGAAACATTTCAGCTGACAAATTTAATATAGGGGTTAAAAATAAAACCATTTTTTTCTTTAACAGTCTTTTTTTTCTACTCCAGTAATACGTATCAACGATAGGACTTGTCTAAAAGAACCCCAAAAAACTGAAGATCTAAACAAAACAAAAACAAAATATGCTTTCTTCAAGCCCCTTTCAAATTAATTTTTCCCCACTTTGAGCAGCAGCTGCTGCTATCTTCCCATTTATTAAAAAAAATCATGAACATGCCTACAATGAAGCATTTACAGATCCAGCTCCTCTACAGAGTCCAAACTTTCCTACAAACTGCTGTTTTCCCACAGAGGGTGATGAATTTGTCTGCTTCACAACTGCATTTTTGTTATATTCAACCTGAAGCCATTAGGTCAGTCTCTTGTAATGTCTAGAGATGCTTTCATTCAAAAGCAGGATTTAAAAAAAAAATCATAAAATTTTAACCATTTAACATTGAAGAAGAAATTTGGATGGCCCATCATTAAAGGAAAGCTGCGAAAAAAAAGCCATTTAGTTAGATGGTCTTAAAAGATAAAGTAAGAAAATATGTTAGCTGTCTTCCCAAGGTAGCTCAGTAGGCAATTCTGAGCAGAAAACCACTGCACTGCTCACAAAAAGGAGGCAGAAGTATCTTGGGATGAATTTGTCCTGGGATCAGATGATATGTTTGAATCCAGCAGTCTGATAACCATCCCGAAAACAGGAATGTCAAACACAGTAGGTATCAATTATTCAAATATGACTGGTAATCTAGAAAGAAGGAAATAGCATGAAAAGGACATGATGCTTCTAGTTATTGATATTAATTGATTTTGTCCCATTTTCTTGAAACCCTGTACTGGCCGTGCCCAATGCATCTTATGAAGCAAGGCAGGAAGACAGCATGATGTCCTTTGAACACCTCTCTAGAGACTGCCAGGCTTTGCAGAAAAAGCAACTGAAAAGGAGAGAAGCAGATCTGATCAAAAACTCTGTCTGCACTACCTTTTTATTCAGAAATTAACTTGCTTTTGCAAGTGAGAGTTTTCATTCAACCTATTAAATGCTATAATTAGATTTGTGGGTGGTTTCATTATTACCTAATTGTTTGTGATACACTCTATTACTCTAAAATCCTACCTAATGGTATTGTCATTAGAGAAGTAAAACCTTAAATATAAACCAATGCAAAATAATTTACACAGATAATAGTTGCCAACAATGGCAACTATTTTCTCAAAGTATTTGAGAAAACACTTTTTCTCTATTCTGCTACATAGATGCACAAATTATGTCAATTGCTACCAAGAACTTACTCATTCCTTAAAAGAAAAATTAAGTACGCATTGTAAATGGCAAACCTTCATATTTTATACATAAAGCATGTATAAAATATTTTCCAGTTTCAATTTTTATTTTGTATTATACGTAATTTGCTAAAACCTGATTTTATTCCACTGGCAAGCAGGAAATCAATAAAACTTTTTTGCAAGGCACTACCACCAAATACTCTTATTGAGTGCTTATTACTGCTGGAGTCACTATAGCAGAGGAGGTGTTCCCAGCATGACAATATAGCTTTGTTACCTGCAAAACTACTTATGGCCCTAATGAAAAACAAAAATTAATCCAACTTTTAGAATTAAATACAGTTTTTTCATAGGAAGACAATACATAGGAATTATGAGGGGTTTTGTGGGTTGCTAACATTATTTCTTTATAATATTTAGGACAGTATATGTGAGACAATAAATACTTCATGAAGGAATTCAACTTTCTTCATGCAAATTTGTTTTCTACCAAAGGTAGCCATAAAAATACACTGCTAGAGCATTGACAAATTCTAGTAAAATGAAATTTGAAAAGAAAGCTCTGTTCTTGGTAATGGTGGTATGACTGGACAATTACTCACTATTTCATGCAGGATGTACGACAGGAAAACAGTAGATTGGAGTAATAAATTGGACTAGGAATTTTTCATTGCCTTAACAGTTACTAGAATAGATTTCAGCAGTCCGGAACAAAGGACTACCTTTCCAAACATGGAATCACAAAGACCACAGTTCTCTTCCAGACTAATCAATCATTAATATGTGATGTTTGAACTGAAAGCTACCAAATTTAGTGGAAGGATTGACTGACAAGAGTGCACATTGCCACAGAGCCAGAGGACTTCTTTCTACCAGGCATCCTAGAGCCAGGGTAAAAGGAAAACATTTTTAACTGAAGGTGTAACAGATTCAGAGAATAAAATATATTTAATATGAAATTGTATCTTAAAAACTAGATCTACCAACTTTTAGAATTCAAGGCATTTCCCAGCACGACTCCTTACACAACAAAATGAAGGATAAACTATATACAGTATTTTGTAACTTTCAAACTTTTTTCTTAAACTGCCCTGTGAGACAGAAGCACACCTCAACCATATATGCTTGCAGAAAATCCTTATGAAATGTTTCAGGTGTTGAACTTACTAGGAATAGGTCTAAGGACGTCAGGAATGAGAATCTCCACCAAAGCCTGGTACATCACATGGTCACAGTTACACATCCATTTCAGAATAGACTCATTCTTGCACAGAGTAATCAGCTTTGCTTTAGGAAGTCGACTTTCTATTTCACTCAGATTGCTGGTGTTAAAAAAAATGTAGCAAATTAATAAAGGATAATGCATTTATGGCACCTAGGGGCATGGTTTAGCAGCTAATATGGTAGTGCTAGGTTAACAGCTGAATTTGACTTTTCTGACCTATAGTTTCTATGATTCCATGATTTACAGCAGGTAAAAACCTGGGTGTTAAAATGTACTTTTTTATACAGGCATCATAGATGTCTCAGCTGTACCCAATATAACTTATTTACATGTTGTCTCACGTGGAAATGGATTTAAAAAAAAAAGTCTCCATAATTCTCCTACAGCTCATATGGAGTGCAGACATATGAATGATCCTTTTGGCTTAAATGAAGTGGATTGAATATTGGGAAGAGACACCTTCACTGTAGCTGTCCATGCAAAATACCCCCGTGGATGACACAACTATTTCAAGACTGCCCTTTGGTATTCACCCAGGCTGTACAAATCTGACAGGCAAAAAAATAAATTTAATTTGGAAAATAATCACAGGAGAAAACATTACTAAGTTAAGACTAATACAATTTTTTTTTTTTAATTTCACACTTAGATTACCATGATACAAATTGAAAAAGAGAAACACTTACTGACCTTGGTTCATTAACAGGAGTGCCATCAGGTGGAGCAGAAGGAGAATAGCGCCAGAAAGTTTGCCACAATTTTTCTATCAGGCTGAATTGAAGATTAACCACCACATCCAGTATTGCCTGATAAAATAAAAGATGAGATCATATTGTCTTTTAGCCAGAACCCCTCCACTCCCACCTCCAACTCTTTTCCTTCATCACATAGTGGAACCAAGACAAACTGTACATTTCTCAAGTTATAAATGGCATTTGTTTTAATACCTTTGATATCCATAAATTATCCAGCACTATCAAGTGTTGTGCACAGAGGCTTGCATAAGGCTTGCATGGAAGCCTCCAGGAACTAGTTAGTATGGCCTATGTAAACATACCAGAGGAATTTAAGCACAGCAGATATTTACTGCTACTGCAAATAAAAAAGTAAACCTGACTTGTTGCTCCTTTTCATAGTGCCTTATAAGCTGGAAGCACCTTCAAAAATAATTCTAGAATGCATATTGTTCAGTATCAAATGTGGCTTAAATGTCTAAATGTTTCTTTGTTATGAGACAGAAGTTACTGCTTTTAATGTAAAAGGAAATAAAATTATAATCTAACCTGATTTAACATGCCTATTAACTATCTCAAAGATCTGTATGCACAATCTAAAGTGCAACATTCTGAAACATTTCATTCTCAGTATCTATTATATATTACTCTTTCCCCTGTAAAGGGGATAATCCAGAAAACTCTTTTTGCCATCCTTTTCAATGAGATAAGTAAAATACTGTGGGGAAAGTCACATGCCACTATCATGGCTGCAAGATATTTGGTACCATTCTCCTGTACTGGAAAGCAGTCCTGGCCTTCAGGAAAACTCATGAACTTTCAGAAGTAAATGGTTTATAGGAAATACCTCACAGTGCTCTCGATAAAGACTCTGTAGTGATTTGATGTCCTCAAAGGTAGTACCATCTGGCAGAGAAGATATTTCAACTTCTCCAAACTCTGGCAGTACTCGAGATGCATCTGTTGTCATGACAACATAATGACAGAGGTGCCAGTTACAGTATGGTAAAAAAAAAAAAAAAAAAAAAAAAAAGATTGTACAAAGAAATAAATAAATTCCAAAAGGTCATAATATTCAAAGAGGAAAGTATTTAATAGCTGTTGTATGCCAAAATACTAAATACATGAGTAATTTTTAGTAAAAAAGAAATTCAAAATTACATTTGAATACATTAAAATGCTATCATGTACATAATATACCAATATAGAGAAGCTAACACATGCTTTTTCAGACTATTACAGGGTGCAAGAAAATATCTAGAGTCAGTGCAAAAGAGATTAATCTTTGAATAATTTTTTTGTTGTTCAGCTGAAGAGTTTCTATGCAGCCAGGTGTGATGGGGCTTAATAAACTCAATATACATTTTTACTTGACATTTACTAGGCTTTCAGGTAGAACCAATGTGTGCTTTTACTATTTGCCACAACTGTTTCTGAGAGGCAAGTTGGTAAGATAAGAATACTGAACTGAAGGGTACCTGCAGAAGAAGATTCGAAACATTTTAATGCTGCCCTTATGCTCTAAGTGGTTTTAGTAAAAGCAAAATCAGGCCCTGAAGGACTTGGTGGTTGAAAATCCTGACCAAATAAGGCTACACTAATAGCACATTCTATCAGCACAGCCAAGGACTCTTCACATAAACAATTAACAATTAAATTACCATTTGTTTCTATGACTGGAATAGATGCTTAACTGGATCAACAAATCCACAATTTCTGGATATTTTTGAACCTTTAGGGTTTCAGTTTCATTTGCCTCTTTCCAGTTACAACACTAGAACACCCTTTCAAAACAGCCAGGGGTGGCTAAACCTGCATGGTGCCAATGCCATCTTCCTACCCCAGCTTTCATGAAATAAAATGCACTGTAGTGCACAATGCAGGAAACAACTTTCATAGCAGGAATTTCAATATGCACATTTAATATAATTATGCAAAGCAACTTCATTTATGTAATAAGAAGTGTATCTCGCCCCATTTCTCATTTTATACTTACATGATGCATATTAAATATTACATAAAGCTCACGTGTCATTTAAGTGCCTTTCTGTTCTGTTGAGAATAAGGATTTTAGAGGGCATGGTAACTTCAAAAGCAACTATTTTACATGGCTGGATTGATATATTGACTGGGATAACAAAGTTCATCTTACTTATTTATATAGCAGCATAAAACCTGCTTTCATACCTAGAAATTGTTGATGATGTTGACTTTGGGCAATTACAGTTTGTTCAACAGATGTGCCTGTCTGTTGACCACTTCCTGTGAAGCCATCTGCAACTCCATCCACTTTCTGCATAGGCTTGTACCTGCAAAAATACCAAGTACAAAATGATCCTTTCTGTTTACTTCTTCATAAATGGAACACAGAGTTTGATTTTTCCATCTCAAAATAAAATCTTCAGGACAAGTGACAAAAGAATTTAGAAATTCTTACTTACTTTGTAAATAATAGAAGAAAAAACCACTAAGGGAATCTAGAGTGTTAACAATGCACTACAGAATTCACAAAGGTGGTATTCCAGCAGTACTCCCAATTTATGGTAGAATTGAGCTTAGTAACAGCATATTGTAACACTGGCAAACTTATACCAAAAAGAATCAAATCCTTTCCTTTCCACACAGCTTGACATAATTTTGTGATATAAAGGTAATGTTTCATTACTTTTAAGAATAAACAACATTACTGTCTGAGGATAACAAAGACTTCAACATGAGCACTTTGGGATATTGAAGTTATGCAAATATAAAAGGTTACAAATATAAATGGTTACCACATTAAGAGAAGGAATGAAGAAAAATTACATGTAGCATACACTCAGTCTACAGCCTTTGCTGAAGAGGACCAGAAGTGTTTGCTCAATTACATGTGTCTGATAGAGTTGGTAGGATTGGTATAACTATGATTGGTAAACTACCCAGAAAAAAAAGCATATTGACTGCAATTTACTACTAATTCAAAAGACAAAAAAAACCAGTAGAAAAATTAATAAGCTGACAAAAGAGCACTATTACCATAATCATGAAAATTACAATATTCTTTTAGTTCTCTCTTAATAAATCCTGCTAGAATTTTTTAAAACACTTGGATACCAATGACAGGAACACATACAGTCATATAAGAAACACTGAAGTTAAATACAAAGCCTCCTACAGCACAGTATTTTTCATGTAACAGCTACTTCTTGTGCTTAATGGTAGCTTGCAGTTCCCCTCATCAACACCTTTACAGATTCTCACAGCAGAGCTTAGGACTGGTGTGAATTGAGCCCAAATTGGGTGCATGTTGGTGCAAGTACATGTGTGCAAGTGCAAAATAATGGGGCACAGGAGAAGTGTGCACTAACTGCAGACAGTGCCATTAGTGTGATTTTGTTCAGATATAATCCAGGGACATACTGACATGAAGTTAAGAAAATTATGCCAAACATACTTAGGTAAGGAAAATAAGGGAACTACGTAAAATGGTGGTGTTAAATAAAATAATCAAGCAAATAATATGAAAAGAAATATCCAGTCCTAGCAGCTGTATCATGAAATTCCAAAATCACTTTCTCATTGTGAATCACAAAGAAGACAAGAGATGTGACAGTGTTTAGCTGACTGGCATAATTTTTCCAGAAATAGTTCTAGTTAGACAGTTGTGGCATATGTTTTGGTGCACATATGTAATTTTGAATGCAAGTGAATAAAATGTCTGAGTGAATGAGATTGAGTGGGTAAAATAAGCTTGCTGGGAGATTTTGTAAATATCTATTATCATTCCTTACCATATAATCTTGCCATGGTTTTTGTAACAAGCATTTTCTACATGATGTTTTTATGAGACGTCTCACACTCCTGTATTCTGCCCAGCAAAAGATAGCTAAAACGATATATCTTACCATGAGCTTCTATTTTGTAACTAATCCATACTGTCTGGAAATCACAGTAAAATTTCAGATCAAAGTGATCTTTGTATTTGAAGTTAAAGTTGGAAGTTGTGTTTTCCATATCTCAGTTGTGTACAAGGACATAAAATATGCTTGGTACACTATACCAAACTGTTCATTCAACTGAATATTTTTTGAGAACTAAGTGTTCTAAAGGTGAGTTGCATCATATCACACTCTTCTGTGAGTGCCATCTAATGTATTTTACTTTAGGGTAATATGGCTGGCTAGTGACACCAGTCAAATCAAACTTAATTTCAAAGAAATTCACTCATTTACATTTTTTCCCCTAAAATTTTCTGTTTAACACAGTTTTCAACATGCATATTCACACATTCTTTCACCACCAGTACAGGCCTGTGCCATTGCTTTCAGCTGCTGTGGAGCTTTCACAGGTTCTTCAGGAACAGATACTACAGGAACATACTTTCATGTACTTGGAGGCAAACCATTGTGGTCACATTAATTCTTCACAGGGAGATGAAAATAAATACCAAGTAACTTATTAGTGAGTTCTCTGATAGGAAGTGTGAACATAAAATGATACAGCAATGAAAAAGAAACAGGAATGTTTGAAATTAAAGCTCTTTCTGCTTTTATTATGTGGGACATGAATTCAATATAGTTAAGAAGAATCTATCCATGTTATTTTATTATTATTTATTTTATGCAGATTTTTGACAACTTCTGGGTAAATATTCTTTCACAGTGACCGGTGTCTGACTGGGTATCCAACGCACTTTTATTTTCACAGCAGAAAAGCTGAACAGGAATTCCAGCTTGTCCATGTAAAGAAGTAAGACTTGATGAAATAGAAATAGCAGTGAGTAGTTTGTTTCACACTTTACCTCTGTTTCTGCTGCATGGGCTGTTGTCTCATGGCCATATATTGCATGTCCTCCTGTAGCCGATTAAGAGGAGAGTCTGGCTTGACACGAATCCCATAGTAATGATATTTGGAGTTCCCCCTTTATGAAAGAACAAGAATTTAAAAGAGCAGTAATACTAGTTTTCCATATTTACATTACATTTACTTTACAATTTACATTGACTGGAAAATAACACACACAACTCAGGTCTGGCTCTCCTGTCATGCCTGTTTCATGTGAGTGTCATTCTAGTACCTTGGGAAAATTAATTCACTCTCTTAAACAAATATTACCAGCATATTAGCTTGCACTCCACTTGAGTAAGAAAAATAAAATGCAAATAAAAACAATTTATCTAGTTATGGGAAAAGAGTATTCTTAGTGACTTCCAAATGGCAAGTCATGTTTTACTCGTAGTGATAAAAATCTGAAGTGTAGTTACCAAAACATAAACACATAAACTGTCAAGAGCAAAAGAAATAAAACTACAATAGCATCCTGAAAAAACATAAAACTTTTCAACATGAAGAAACAGAACTGACAGAAAACACTAATATTTTAATGCAGGTCTTATGTACTCTTTTGCCTCGCAGACAAGCTTCTTATCCATAATTATGACTTTTCTATTTTATTATAATTCAGGATTTCAATTGCACAAACCTAGTTCCAAGTCTTCTGGTCCGTAGTCCCATGAAGATTGACCGTATGAGTTTTCCAAAGGAGGCAGCATTGACTGGATCCAGCTTGTGCTCCTGACAGTGTCGTAAGTAATGGTTGTAAAGGGTACTTCTTGGAAGGCTCACTCCTTCTGCAGTTTCATAGTTGTCTAAAAGCCACTGAAGCTATATCACATACAAAACAGAAAAAAAACCCCATTATACACTTTATTAAAAATGTTGTAGCAATACCAGATTAACTTCTGACAGTTGGAACCACTCTTCAGGTCTATTAAAAAATTACTTCCTTCCTCAGAGTGTCTTTAAATGTTAGTTAAACAATAATGCTTTAGTATCTTCAGAATTACCAGGAAACAGCAGAACTCATTGAACTTGTGACCTCAGGAAAGTGTCCTTTTCTTAAAATATTTTTGATTCAGTACCACACATCAGTACGTGATAAAGGTATCTATGCTTTGGAGACAAATTGTTAGTACCACAAAGAAATCAAGTAATTGTGAATGTAATAAACATAAATTGCAGAAAACAAACCCCTTGGACACAATGTGTAGTTAACATATTTGTAAACCTGGAATATGATACTGTTTCTCTTTGTCATTAAAAAACATTAAGATACACATAAGGAAAAAAGCTACTGAATAAAAGTCAAAGACCGACCTAGGTAACATTGAAAATAACTGGTACATCTATGAATCATTAGGGATACAAACCCTTTCAGCTGTGGCCTGCTTGTCTTTGACTTCCAAAAGGAACAGAATGAGTTTCTTGGAAAAACAGTAATCTCTTCAAGTAATTGTGGTAGATAATTAGAAACATGCAAGAAGAGATTTTATGTAACATCACTGCATGTTCTAAGTACAGCACACTCATGAAACACCTCTAGCTGTTGCTAATATACCAAAAATAGAAAAAATTAAAAGGACAATTTAATACTCCTCGATTTAATATTGAAGGAAAATGACAAAATAAATCAAATATAGTCTGAGAATACATTAAATTTCATTGTTTTGGTTTTTTGATAAGTCAACATTCTTCTTTTTTTCCCAGTAGTTGTCATGGGTCCCTAGAATTTTCTAAGCTCTAGAAAAATACAGGAAGAAGATGCAAATGCTTCCAAGACATTAATTTTTTAGCTTGGTTTGCAGGCAATTTTGCATTTCAAATAAATTAAATGAAGAAATACAGTTAATCATCACTATATCATTGTTTTGTATGTACTAACATTCACAAGTGCTTCCAAACTGAGCATCTGTCATTTTGAAATAAAGCTGAAGAGAAGGTGTAATTGTAAACATTTGAGTTTTGTGTGAATGTATTAAACTTATTTCACTAGTGATCTGACATAAGCCTGTCTTGGCTTACAAACAAAGGTAATTATAACTTTCAATGGCTGCAATCTATCCATATTGAAAATCTGTTATTACATCTCTATTTTTATTAATACATTTATATAACATTTGTCATATATTATTACATCTAGAATTGAATCAGAATGATACAGAACGTGAAGTAATTCTGCTTTCCCCAAGGGGAAAAACTCTGTCAATCCCCAAAGACTGATAAACAAAAAATAATTATTTTGTAGTTAAGTTCTGTATGTTGCATTAAAGACGTTTTCCTCCAGATGGTTTCTAATCTATTATTAATCACTCTGAGTGCACTTCATTAATTATATGTATTTCTAACAGATGTTATTTCAAACATAACTTGCATTATTCAACACACAAAAAACTCCAAATCAAAAGTTAAGTGCAATATAAGAATTTCTGCTCTTGGAAGGAGTTACTTAGTAGCAAGGGCTTGAAATCCTTACTTGATAGATTATAGCCTGAAAGAAAAAATGCAGGTAATTCATAATTTTAAGAGAAAATTTAATCCAAACATTGCTGTAAAGAACTTTTTAAAGAACCCAAACATTTTTCTACCAAGCTGAAATACAATTCTAAAACTGTTCTGGTTTGAGTCCTGGCTTACAAATTTGTAGTACTGACAATAATGTATTGGTAAGATGGGGAAAGGTATGAAATATTTACAGAGCCAGACCTGTTAAATTGAGTGTGACGTCAATTAAGCTGCAAAGTTTATAAAACACTCAACACTCATCAATTAGTTGAATAAGTTGATCCCATGCAGAAGTACATCAAGAAAAAAAAAGAAAACAGAGGAGAAATTACAAACTCCTTAAAAATAACAACTCATGTATTTAAGAAAAAAAATCCTACAAAACCTCATTGAGGTATCAAAGGTTGAAAATTTAAATCCCAAATTAAATTATTCCACAAATTAATCACCTGCAAAGTGTATAAGTTAATTAAAAACACAATCTAATATTGTGGTTTAAAATCTGTTAAGCCAATTATTTTAATAATGCCAAACCAAAGCATTAGAAGGCAAATTCAAGGAAAGTTTAAAGAGACAAATTGCACATCTACAGCTCCTTTACACTGTCCTTGAGTTTAAAGACAATAAGCATTGCAGGTAAACATCCTGTAGGCTTGATCTAGATTTTAGATTTCTTTCAAAATGACCAAAAGCAAGAAAGACTTATTGCCACAAAAAAATGTACAAGGGTTGTTTTAAATTCTGCTTTCCCCACAGAGTCAAAGATATATCCCTATCACAATATTTTTCACAAAGTGTTCCCAGGCAAGAAATACCATGATAAGTCTTCACAGGTGAAAAGACTGGGATCTTCTGTGCAAATCTTGTTATTAGGGAGACACTGTGAATAGTTCCTAGAACTAGGAATGAGTGAAACACAGTTTACTGAGGCACTGCAGCTTATCTTGTAATCTTTCTTTATTTTATACAAAGACTATGGACTTCTTAACAGGTTTAAGCAGAAACTTACAACAGCTCTAGTATTTTAAGTCTTTCCAGAGAGTTTTAAAACATTGCCAAAAAGTCATGGTCTGTTAAAAATGACCTTTAAACAATGATTTTGATATTATCAGTCTAATAATATCTATTATTATTTAAGTAAAAATTTTGATACCGCCTTATTTCCAAAATAATTATTTTGTAAGCACACAAGGTGGAATCTAAATGTCCTTCTGTATATAATTTCCTGTAACTTTTTATCATACAGTTTTCCTCTTCCAATTTTAGATTTAAGAAAAAAAAATGTTTGTCTAAATTCTCCACAAAACATTTTTAATTTTAACTTCAACCAAACCAGATCCCGACAGGGGAAAAAAAATCCAAACCTTCAAAATCACACATTCTTTATTTGATTTCCAAAGGACAATCCCTACCATCATATTCTACATTCAGACTGCAAACTAAATTTCAATTTCTTCTCTAAAGCAATAAGGGTATTTGAATTTATATAGTAAGTAAAGCTGAGAAGAAAAAAAAAAGTAATATGAGTACAAACCAGTTAACATGGCAAAAATACAAAATTCAAAACCGTAAGTACTAACAGAAAAAAAAAAACATTTCAGAAAGACTAACAACTTACAAAGTAATAATATTATTTATATAATGATTTTAAAATTAACTTGGTCTTTTTCCTTTATTTTGAAATTATATATAATGAACTTATCTCTATATTTGGAGATAATTTTTGCCCAAATATATTTTTAGCTTTGTCTATGAAAAGTTCTTAATTGTAAGACTTGCAGGGTAAGAACAAAGTAAAAGGCAGATGAATAAGAAATTTCTGTGTACTTCAAATTAAGGCACTGCTTTCACTTTTTACCAGATCATCATAAGATCCTTAGGATTCTTAAATAAGTAATTTCAAAATAAACTCTCTAGTCAGAATAAATGAAGAAACACCTAGGAATAACCTAAATGTATTATTTAAGTGTGCTGTTTGTTTCTTCTCTTCCTCTTCACATGCCCCAAAATTAGTATATGGAACACAGTTCTTATAACATAGACAATTGTATTTTAAATGCCAAAAGCCAGCTAATTTAGAATTCACTGAACCTTAGCTTGACATTTACACTGTAATCCGCAAAACAGTCAAATGTGTTAACTCATCCTAACACAGGTGTAGAGCATAGGAAACAGGTAACACTCTGCAAAATACCATAAAGACATTTAATCTGACAAAATAAAGCCATGGGAGGTGTAGTAGAAGATTACAAGCAACTAAGATGGGAAGATTAAGAGCAAAAAGTAATAATAAAATAAAACAAACATTTAGAGGCAGGCTAAGCATGCAGAACAAGCAAGAGAGAGTGTATGTGAAGAAGAGACAACTTACATGGCTGTTGAGAAGAGAGCTTCTGTGAGTGGACAGACCATCAGACTTTTGCAGTGTCTCAATCGCCATTTCAATCTGATAATAGATGTCATTAAAAAAAGGACTCAAGATGGGATAGTAAAAAAGCCTGATCAGAGAAGTTTTGACAGATTCCTTACAGATCAACAGAAATGCCTGCTTTATTCCTGGCTAGGGCATATATTTTATCAAAATGCCTCATTCTAGAGTCCCAGTGAACACAGGCCTCCTCAATGAGGTCAGAAAGTCATTTTGCTTGTATGTATACTGCAGAATCACAGCTGCAAAGTTCATTTTACCTTCCAAGCTGCTCAGAATGAGCTCAAAGAAGTAGAATTACTGGCGAGCTGCATTGAAATAAAAATAACCCAGATTGAACAAAAATATAATCACTAAAGTAAAAAAAATTAAATTAAAAAAAAAATCCCTAAATTGTTTTCAGAAAGGCCTCCATATGTTTTCCCTTCAAACTAGACCAGGAAGAAACATGCAGAGCTTGCAGTAAGAATTGAATTAGAAACAAAACTTTAACTATGTGAAATCACAGAATCAAATCCCAAACCAAAGAAATTCAATAGGTTTTACACCATTAGCTTCACTGGGACATGACATCAACCCTTACTCCTGCCAGCACCCTTTGAAGATCCCCAGCTGTCAAAGTAAAATGGAAAGTCAGGAGTTACACAGACTGCAGGATCCAGCCTTTAGAAAAGCAGATTTGTTCACAGTATTTTTGCTTTTAAATAGGAAAAGAAAACACAGTATAACTAAAATACAAAGTAGATTTTTTTTTTCAAATGCAAATGTATGGTTACTCTCACATCCATTTTCTTTCTTTTCCTTTTAAATAACAATGGATATTTTGATTTTGATCAGTTTGGTAACAACATTAAAGGAAAAACCTAAGTGTAATTTATCTGGGAGGCCAGAAGAGCAAAAACCAACAATGAAAATGACAGAGACAATGGAATGCACAGTAAGAAAAGGCACACAATTATTAGCTACAATAAATGGCCAAAATGAAAGCAATGGAACCACCACTTAAACTTTTTAAAAATGCTTATAATTATCTCTGTAAACATTTTTAATGAGCTGTCTCTATCCTACTTCAAATATCACAGTACTAATTATCATTAGTACACATCATTATCATGTGACATAATTTATCAATATTGGCTGAATTTACTCTCTGTAAAGTAGAAACAGAAAACTACTACAGCTGATATTTGAATTTACCTGAAAAATTAGTTTCTCCTTTTTTTCCAGGGCAATTGACAAATATTCTAAAGTATTAGCTGTGAGGAGTAATTTATTTTAATTGTGTAATACTAGCTTTGCAAGTCTTTAAATAAAGGTACATTTTTAAATACATATAATTATTATGTAAGAAAACATTCTTGCTTGGCAATAATGTTCTTTCTTTTAGCAGTCTGACTTCTTCACTGACTTGCTTCAGTGGAAAATACCATGAGGTCAAAGTATTCAATCACACAGGAAAGATCAAATTTTAAAAGCACGCCGCAAGATAAAAACTACAAGCTGAAAAGATCATCATAAGGTCAGTTTACTACATATAATAGCCAGAGAGCTTCCCTTCCTAACAAAATGCTACAATCAAAGAATTGAGACCATAGAGACATTTAAATGCTAAATCTGAATGTTTGCTCACATGTACCACAGTGTTTAATCCACAGCAGTACTGTACACCGCGTGCTGATCATCCCCACTACTGCCCCACTCTCATTCTGCTGCTGCAACTTGTGGCCTTCTTTGTTCAGGGAACTAATCTGTTAAAAAGATTGGCATCTCTAGTAATTTCAGTTGAAAACTGGCACTACAGATGACACTGATTCCTCACTGTCGTATTGATTCCATGGCTTTTGGGGGCAGATGTTGGGCTTTTCGTCATTTGGGAGATTTTTGCTGCTGGAGTTTCTTTCAGTAGATTTCATCAGTGTGGCCACTGAAGGCAAAGAATCTGTGTTCACTTTTAATGCATCACATAAGCCAAGCAACACTGGTTACCACTAACACATGTTAATCGCTTTATCAAGCGCAGAAATGGGATCTAGATTTAAAATGAGTCTCCACAATATTCTACTAGGACAAGCTCCAAGAGAAACTGTTTTCATTAGTAATTATTTTGTTCACCACTTTTAGTTTATATTTTGATAAAATGAACTTTCACCTTCATCTGACAGGTGTCTCTACAATGCCAGAAGCCCTCTTGGCATACAGCTTGTAAAATTACTTAACTGTTTTTGAGCATAAAGTATGATTGATTTGAAGACAGAATTTTTAGACACTAAGTGATTCAGTCGCCCTTTCTGAAAACTTATGGCTGCTTATTGTTTTACTCTATTGGTGCCCTGCAGGGCTCAATTCTAGGGCCAGTTCTGTTCATATTTTTATCAATAATCTGCATACAGGAGTTGAATGTACCATTACTGTTTGCTGGTGTTATCAAACTGGGAGGTGTTGTTGACCCTCCTGAGAGACAAGAGCCCTTGAAAAGAGATGGTTCTAGATACAGTGGAGCACTGGGCAATCACCAGTGACAGGAAAATGACAAGTCAAAATGCTAGATTCTGCACCTGGGATAGAGAAATGCCAGACACAAGTCTAAACTGGGAGAGGGGCAACTCTGGGGTTGCAGAGAGGGCTCTGGGGGTGCTGTTTGGCAGCAGGCCCTGTGGCAGCCAGCAGTGTTGCCCTGGCAGCCAGGAGGGCACCAAACCCCTTCCTGGGTGCAAGAAACCCCATCCTGGGTGCACCAAACTTGACATCCCTGGCTGTCCAAAGAGGTGACCCTCCCTCCGTGTCCAGCTTTAGGGCAGGGCCTCTCCTCAGTTGCTGGGTGCAAGTCTGGGCTCCACCATTTCAGAACAATGGGAAGGTCCTGGAAGGTGTCTGGAGAAGGGCAAGACAGCTGGTGGAAGGACTGGATACCATGGCCTGTGAGGAGCTGCTAAGGGCTTTGGGCTTTTCTAGTTTGGAGAAAAGGAGGCTAACAGGCAACCTCCTTGCTGTCTACAGCTTCCTGAGGAGGGAAGTGGAGAGGGAGGTTCTGATCTCTTCTCCCTGGGATCCAGTGATAGGCGTGTGGGAATGGTTCAAAACTGCACCAGGGGAGGCTGAGACTTGCCATTAGGAAGCATTTCATTATAGAGAGGGGTGGTCAAGCCTGATGATGCCCTGAGCCTGTCAGTGTGTAAGGGGCATTTGGACAGAGCCCTTAACAACCTGTTTGACCTTGGGTCAGCCCTGAAGTGAAGCAGTTGGGCTAAATGATTCTTGTAGGTCCCCCACAGCTGAAATAATTTTTTTCTACTCTGTTATTCCAAGGTTTTGGGTTTTCAAGAGGCTCTATGTGACACAGAGTACCATGTGTACAGGAAATAGAGGCTACCTGAGTAAAAAGTTCCTTAATTGAAGGATCTGTTCCTTCAAGCTTTTAGGTTCTAAGTTTGGGCCAGGGACTTTTACTTAGGTTCTGGAAAAACTGAACATTACATCGCTATTCAAACAGCACTGAAGCACAAACACAGAATAACTACACAGGTAATACAGTGTGTATTATCATGATATTCTGTGGAAAGATTAAAGAGTAATTTTAACATTTAAAATTATGTTCTGTATAAATACAAAAGGAAGACTGACACCCTTCCATTTTTAACAATAAGCAGAGAGAGATTCCAGGCACTATTTTCTACATATTTATCTGATATGTTCAATAAGAAGAATTTCACTTATTTGAATATGTGATCAGTCATACATTCTCCCTTTTCTTCTCTTAATGAGACTAAAAGCATTTATTTAAGAGTTCTGATAACTGAAACTATCACTCTACACTATCACTCCCACTTCAATTCCAACTAAACCATGTTAAATGTTACAATACATGTAGGAACACTAATCAGTTTGTACAGTTACAAACACAGGCAGTCACTAAATTAAGAGCATTATAGATGAGAAAACTATGATTGTGAATTTCTTCAATTTACTTTGTTTGCCAACTGAAATACTGCCTTATACTCTGACACAATCATTAAGGAATAAGGATATTCTCCCAGGGTTAAAAAATTCAGCAGTTTGATCACAGTATGTGCATCTATAATGTAATCCTTACGTGATCTACTGATTTGGAAGTTATTGACTGTTTTTGCTAGGTTATGTCTTAGTATTCATTAACATGTTACTAGATAAACAAATTACACACCATAGTCTGTAAGATAAATATAGCACAGGCATAGCAAACAACTATCCCAAACCCACTTTGCAAAAAAAACCCTCCCTTCCTCTTAGGAAGAAGAAAGAAATAGTGCTTTTCCACATGATTCAACTAACAATTTCCATTATCAACTAACAATTTAACAATTAGTACAAAATGTTTCTCGCAAGTTGCTCTGAGGAGGTCAAAAGAAAGAAAACAATGTGCAGAAACTGAAGTCCTGAGGTTTAGTGAATAATCTGCGTATCTTACAATTTTTTTTTCTTTATCTGTTTGCATTTGCAAACCACCCTCCACAGCAGCAGGGCAAGCAGGTGGTATCTTAGTATTCAATATATTGTTGCAACATATTGAATAAAGATAGCTCCTGTCTCTTTTTCCACAGGCACTTTCATTCACATTGCCCTTTATCCACTTCCAAAGGTTCACCCTTTTAGGCTTTAAAGGAAGTGAAATTCTAAAGCAGCAATCATCACAAAGCTCTATTATGAAGGAATTAATAATTCATCATATGTATACAAGAAAGACTGATTTGGTGGTACAGCTAGCTAAGTCCTGGGTACTTGTGGCAATTGTGCCTACCTAAACAAGGCAGAACTAATCTGAAAATACAGGATAAATGGACACAGGCCTTTTGAAAATGTGACACTTTCACCCTTTTAGGATGCCACAAACACACATGGTTTATGGTGGCTTTCAGTTCCATTTCAGGACAGGGTATTCATGTATGTCATACTGTTTTCTGAAACCTGTGCCACAGGGGTGTGTTAGGCAGACAAGCTCGCCCACAAGGAACAAGCTTGAAAATGAAATTCTATTGACCATGTGAAGAGAAATCCAATCTAGCCCATGCAGCTGGGAGTCTTAAATCTAAAAGATTTGCATTCCTGTCAATAGAAAATGCTGTAGCAACACCTGCCAACAGGTTCAGTGAAATTTTGCTCAAAATATTGAAACAGCACTATGAAGACAGAAAGAAAGATACTTCTTTAAGTCTGTGGAATGAAAGAAATGTAAATATGCAGAAAGAGAAGGAAAAAAAAAGATGTAAAATAAGTGCAGTATTTTACATAAAGCTGACCTTAAAGGAATGCTGATAAACCTTAAAAACTTATAAAAAGAAATGCCTTTTTTTTTTATTTTTATTCCTAACAACTCCCCTGATTAAATTGTAAATATGAAGTTTAATATACATAACAGATTCAGGTGTCAAGACACCTGCTGCAAATGCACACCACCAGTAGTCTGCAGGTACATAAGGCATGCCTCCTGCCTAATGAATATAGCATGTTCTCTAATGATTATAAAATAATATATGGAGTTGTCTGGGAGAAAAAGCACACCTAGCAGTCAGAGACCAAAAAATAAAAAATGCTTGGGAGTTAAATCCAATTACCTCTTCCTTCCCAAATTTTCAAATGTAACATTGCTGCCCAGGTCCCAAGGAACTCTGACACACTTAAGGTGGGCTAATGCAAATATCATGAAATTCAATTAAGTGAAGTGCAAGGTCCTACACTTGGATCATGGCGATCCCAGACTACAGGTTGGGTGGAGAAGTGTGAGAGCAGCCCTGCAGAGAAAGATTTGGGGGTGATGGTTGAGGAAAAACTCAGCAACAGCTGGCAGTGTGCACTCACAGCCCAGAGAGCCAACTGTGTCCTGGGTTCATAGCAGCGTGAGGGGAGGGGAGGGGATTCTGCACTCTGCTCTGCTCTGCTCTGCTCTGCTGAGACCCCACCTGCAGTGCTGCACCACCTCTGGGGTCCCAGCACAGGAGGAACACAGATGGACTTGCTGAAGCAAGTCCAGAGAAGGGCATGTGTTGATAAGAGGACTGAATCACTTTCTTTATGAAGACAGACTGAGGGAGTTGAGTCTTTTCTGCCCAGAGGAGAGAAGGCTGCGTGGAGACCTCAGAGCAACTTCCAGTATCTGAAGAGGGCTACAGGGAAGGTGAAGAGGGACTCTTCATCAGGAACTTGGTGATAGGACAAGGAGTAATGGGTACAAACTGAAAGGGGAGAAACAAAGGTTGGATATTAGGAAGAAATTCTTTACAGTGAGGGTGGTGAGACACTGGAACAGACTGCCCAGAGAGGCTGTGGATTCCCCATCCCCTGGGGGTGTTCAAGGCCCAGCTGGATAAGGCCTTGAGCAGCCTTGTATAGAGGGAGGTGTCCCTGCCCATAGCACAGGGCACTGGACCAAGTGATCTTTACTCTCCCTTCCAACCCTTAACAATCTATGATTCTATGTTTATCTTCTTTGCTAGAAGTTCTCAAACACAGGGTGAAATCAACTGATTTACCATCTTCTCCCCAGATCATCCAGTTATTTATATACCTAATGTCTCTTATAAATGTCTTTAAAAATATTTTAAGCCTTTTTCTCTGTGGTCATTTTCCCCAAAATGGAAAACAATACAAGAAGATCCGATGTAAAACTCTGTTGTCAAACTTGCCATAAGGACTTCTAAAATATATACATTCCACCTAAAACCGAAAATCACATGTAAATACATCAGCTATTCACAGCAGAGAACCAAAATAGAGAAACAAAAAAGAAAATTCCATTCAGATTACTATTGAAATCGAATTTGAAAACATTTATGGCATGAAAGCCTTAGAAAGTGGCCATTTTAGGACAAATGTGTATTTAATCAAAAACAAAGAAAACCTGTCATCCTTTAGAAAGGTGATGCATTGATAACCAGACTGTTTTGAGAACATTATGGCAAGTCTCCTGGCATCCAGCTTATTATGCATGTTCAAACAAAAAGGATTAACACAAATTCTTCCTATGGATTGAAAGACACCTGTTTTTGACATCTTATAATTTAAAAATTGTGTTTCTTAAAATCTTTTAAAAAATCAGAAACTGGAATACTACATTGGAATAAACTGAGTTTTGAACAGCTCGGTTTTTTTGATGAACAAATACCAGAATAAACATTAAACTGACAAAACTGGAAACGCTATAGTTGCTACAGGGCTTTTATGCCAAAAACACAACTAAAAGCCAACGAGGCCAGCCTGCATCAGAGGAGAAGCAAAGAGCAGACAGATGAAGCCAGAATGCAGCTGGGGTAGGTGTGGCTGACCTTTGTAGGCATC
Organism: Phylloscopus trochilus trochilus; assembly: GCA_016584745.2. Lineage (NCBI taxonomy): Eukaryota > Metazoa > Chordata > Aves > Passeriformes > Phylloscopidae > Phylloscopus > Phylloscopus trochilus. The sequence continues at coordinate 87,561,405 of WQNJ02000015.1, forward strand.
ATCCTCCCTTTTCCCCCCAACACTCCTTGTCTTGTGAAGATGACATAGTCTCAATGCAAGACTTTACAGTGTAGCAGCAAGGCACTCAAAGGGACAGAGAAATACATAAATTATTCTGGTGACATTGCTACACTGAAACCTCTCGAAGAGATGGGGAAAAGCCATGATGCTCCACAGCTCTGAAGCAGAAACCAAGGCAGGGGATTTATCAAGGCACAAGATCCACCTGATACCTTTTTTTCACAAAAGAAGTCACTGTGACCAGTTGCAGGAATGATAAGTAAATGTCTTGCCTGTATATGATGCTAGACAAAATGATCTAACAATCCTTTTTGCATAACAGTTTGTGCATCTTTGATTTGATCAGAAATGTTTTATTTTATGCTAAAATGGATTTAGCTACATCAAAATTACCAGAAAAGTTAAGAAATGGATGAGGAAAAAGCTCCTGTACTGAGAAGGAAATTAATAAGTAAAATCTCACCTCAAACTCAAATCTCTTACATAAGATTTGCTCTTACAATCTTATGCTCTTACATAAGATTTGCTAGTTTTTCTGAAATAGTTATAATACTCCCACTAGCATTGTATTATCAGGATATGGTATTTACATTGGGCCTTCTTACTTCTTGTTGTTGTTTTCTCTCCAATAATTACAACATATTTTCAGTTGGTGCCATTCTTCCTTTAAAGTTAATAGCAACTTTTGCATGCTGTGTTTACTAGCAGAACTAATAGTCTGTGGTGATACATTATATCCATATTAATTTTGATTTTATTTTCCTGCAGATTACAATTTGCACTGAAGTAGGATGAATTTCTGTAACAGCGTGACTGGAGACCTCCTATGGCTGGTTGATGCCTGCTGAATGACAACTGTAAATTGAGGATCAGGCATGGAGCTTGTTAGTAAGCAAGACTAATAGATGGGAGCCTCTTACTGACTGACAAGCACAACAACACATTTATTACTGGAAACTGTATGAATTTTTTGACCTTGTGATATTATGAAGTATGGTGATTAGATCACCCTTTTTCATCAATCAACAACAACAACAATCCTTACGTGCTTACATAGGGGGGGGGAGGGAAAAACAGAAGGTGATTTGTATTTCATTATTAAAATGGCAATCCAATTTTTTGGAGAGTCCCTTAAATGTAGTGGTTCCTTATTTAATGAGAGGTGCCAGTAAACCAAGCAGATGACTCTTTCATACAGGTTTCAACGTGCAAATTTGTTTCAAACAGACATCCAGCTAGGCTAAATCAGTTCCTCTTCAATGCAATCACAGTATGTTCTTGACCAATCTGCAAACATACTCACATGAAAATGATAATTTTGGAAAGCTGCTTATCTACTGAGATCTTATACGGAAGTTCTTGAAATCTGAATGCCTTTCTGGTTTTGTGAAAAAAACCACCTTTTTAGCACGTAGAGAAAGTAGTTTAATAGGGCAGCAAGGGATATAATGGGAAGAAGCAGTGAAATCAATGGAAATGAAAAAAGTAAAGAAAAAGCTAACAAATGTTCTTCATGCATACCAACACAAACCACTACTGTATATATGCTGGAATAGTTTTGACAGAGAACAAACCTTAATATTTTGGCTATAAAAGCTGTGCTACTGCATGCTATAGCTTAAAAAGGACAGCTTTCTTGTATGAATATTTGACAAAAATTAAAACAAATTAAATATTACAACCAAAATATTAGCTCTTTATTGAAATTCTGAAGCAGAACTCAGAATGACATTAAATCATAATGAAAAAAGTGAAAATAAACTTAAGTTTAGAAGTCTATTTTCTTGAATTCTGTATAAAACAAATAGCTTACCTGCTGAAGAGTAAATTAGATTTTTAATTTAATTTATCTGAAAGAGTTAATAAAGTTACCTATTTTACATATTCGACTTCTAACCTAAAACTCTCGTTTCCTTTCTTTTAACTTAAGCTAGATGTATCAGAAAGAGATAACATCATTCATGCAAAAATCTGCTTGTAACAGAATGTAATGATTTGACCAGTGAGAGTGATAAATGACAAAACAAGTGAAGTTATCAGCTGAAAAGAGTAAACAGAACTAGTACCTCTATGGCAAAATAAAAAGAAATATATATATATATATATATATATATATATATATATATATGTGATGACCACATATCTATATATATATAAAAATTCTTCTTAATTTCTACATCCTTTTTCTCTATATAAAAATTCTCCAAGCTAATTCAAAATTGGGAAAAATTCTCTGCATATTATTCTAATAAAACAGTCGGGATACAGGTTATTTTGATGGCTCTAATTCATTCTCTACATTCTTTAAAAATGAAAAAAGTTATTCTGTTAAAGATAAATGAGGATCACAAGTGAAACAAGCTCTACCTATCTAAGGTGCAATCCCATTGAAGTATTACATTGCTCTATTTAACTCAGTTTTAATTATGCCCCCTAGTAAAATTAAAACAGACTTGGTGCTTTCAAGTCAGTTTAAACTGAAGCTTTAGTGTTTTAATTAATTCTTGAACATTTCAGCTGAAACACACCTAGCCTAAAATTATCATCTAAAATCATGTTATGTCCCACTTAACAAATGTACTTCTGTTGAACTCTAATGTATCATTCTTACAGAACTATATTATACAGAAGAAATGACACCCTAAGAAACAGAGGAAATTTTTTTAGTGCCAAAATGCCATTTCATAATTGTTGTTTAACTAGCAGTATTTTTCCCATTCTTAACAGTGAATTGATATAGCAGTATAGAATTTATTTTGAGCAACTAAAACAGGCTCTATGTGTTTTGTTGACACATAGAGCAAGAGAAAATGCTGCTGGAGCCATGAACTTTAGCTTCTGTTCAATGTTGTCCAATTCTACTTTTAATTTTTGGAAAAAAAATCAAACCAGTTCTTAATCTGCAAAATATAGTGTGGAGTTCTGACATTCAAGTAATTCTTGGATCTTCAAAGTAACTCTACTACTGTTCATTTGTGTTTACTGGACACATTTAATGTGAAAACATTTCTCTTGTTTTCACAGTCAATTAAGTATCTGAAACCTGAAAGAGGAATGGCAATTTTTTCAGAAACTGTTCCTCTATTAAGTCATGCAAAGTGCAGGCAAATATTAATATACACTCTTTTTTATAACACAAGTATAAAATCCTCTGTTGCTGTGAAAGCACCCACTATGTTCAAGTGGGATATTTACACTATTCATGAATTACAACTCTACATTATTTTTGTTTTCAAGAAGTAATACTGTATGGGGGTTTTGGCTAAAGTAATAATCTCTTGCATGGTACCAAAAATTGTATTTATCCATACCAATCACCTTAAGTTTCAAATTGGAGAGAATTTTCAGATCAGCTAAGTTATCCAATGCTTTTACATTAGGTCCTAAAAATTAAGTCCCCTAATTTTATTGCCCTTTTGAACGCTGATTAATCTGTATTATTACAGATGCTTTATCTCCTTTCTATATTTTTTAACTGCTGCTACCCTTTGTTTCACAATCCTCTTCCCCATTACTTCCAAATCTCTATGTGCAGACTAGAATACTCAGAAGAATGAGGTAAAAGTACTCCTTAGGGCAGCAAAGGTAAGATTAATATAAACCCATTTTCCTAGCTGAAATACAGGCTGATTGAGTAAGCTCTTAGGTAAAGCTCTCCATGCTCATGTTTATGTACCCACAATATTCTACACCACAGTTGTAACAGAATGCATCTTCCCATAGCACTTTCAGACATTCCCACAATGAGCTTTTAATCTGCAACAGAATTTGGAGAATATGTATTCAGATAAGTAAGAATAAAGTGTTAAAACATATTACCTCAGTATTCTGAACAACTGGAAATTCTTTGAAATAAGCTACCAAAACTATACTAATAACAGGCAAACAAACTGATTAAATGCAGGGAAGTCTACAGATACTGATCTATAATTTACATTACTTAGCATTTACATATAATATTACATTACATATTACATTATTTAACATTTACATCTACTATAGTTACTCTCAACAACACTGTACTTTTCTTACGTTTTCAGAAAAATTACAAAATGTTAAATTTTAACACGTGAAATGTAATTTCTTGCAAGCTGTCAAGGGAAAGGCATGCCTTCATGATTAAGTTTTCACAGTACTCTTACTGCTGTATCTTATACATATATAGTGGTTTTTTTTGTTTTTTTTGTTTTTTTTTCAAAAAATACTACGTAGTCCTTACTCTGACAACACAACACCGCAATGCATTCTGTCACAAAAACTGTGCCAGTCTGCAGGAACATCTGAGAGACTAAGAGACTAGTCTGAAAGGTTTTGCATCAGTCTGGAATACTTACTGTCGCTGGGGAGGCCCGCGTGGTGTGAGTCACTGTATGCCCAGAATTTTCCATGGAATTGCCAATCAGATAGGTCCCTCCTGAGCTGCTAATGAGTTGTCCTCCTGTCACGCCCATCTGAATCCCTCCAGTGCCCACCATGCTATGAGACGAGACCACTGTTGTCACCTGTGCAGAACTTCCTTGAGTATCAAAATAATTTCCCCCAGTGTTTTGACTGTACATCTGGGTTTCTGTGTAAGGATAAGTTGTTGATCGGCTTCAAGGAAAGAAAAGAAAAAAAAGAAAAAAAAAGAAAAAAAAAAGGAAAATACATTATTTGTATTTCATTTAGCTGGGGGTAATGTTACAACTCTAGAAATCGATTTACGAAAAACTAAAATCAAATCAAATCAGATTGGTGCACAATCCCTGTCTCCTCAGAGAAAAACAGTTAATCAAGTCACAGCATTAAATAACTTACTCAGGGTCAATGACAAGCCAGGTATCCACTGAACATTATAGACAAACTTACATGAAGAGGAAGAGAGAAAGGAACAACAAAAATTGAGGGTAGGCACATAGAGCTAATCCAATTATTAATATATTGCTAAGTAATTTACAAAGTTCTGTCTGCATCAACATTTTTTTTTAAAATTTGACAATAGAATTTCAATTTCTAGTCAGATTTTATATGTTTTGCATAATGTACAGTTTGCAAAATTACAAACCATTCATATAAATGTCAGTTAACAGAGGCCAATGTTCAAGAATCCTCTGTTGTATATTGTTTTTAAAATCACTGAAGCTCTTGACTGAAGCTTGAAAATCTGAGTCTGCTGGTATTTTGGGAGATGCAGTTATTTTTACAGGGAAAATTCAAAATTAGACATGAATTCATGTAATGATAAAAAATGGCATTTAAGAAACAAAACCAAACAGAACTATAACGTGTAAAATGGTCTCAAAGATTGAAGAAGTTAAAGGAATGCCACAGTAATATTTTAAAAATAATTATCAAGTATGAAACATTCACATATCATTAACTAATTCACCCTAATAAACTACTCAGCTACTAGAAACTTCTATCATGTGTTTCATGTTCTTACTTATTTTGAGTAACACATGATTCTTCATGTGTTATAATCTACTTATAACTTTTGAATTTGTATTTGTTCCCACAAAATAAATTTGCTATTTAACTCAACATATTTCAAAATCATTAAGTGAATATAAGTCATTATTTCAAAAGACTGCATCTCTGTATGTTGACAAGCATGATAACAAATAAAAATCAGTTTACCCAACCATCAATTTTCTTATTTAAGTATAAAAATCTGTAACATTTCTTGTAATCCACAGGCAATATCAATTTATACAGCATGTAACTAAACAAGTTTTTTAAAAAAATCAACAACCAAACAACAAAACCCCGGACACTTCTGTCCAGAAACACAAGAGGTGGATGCAGCACTCATGTTTTATGCAGTAAGCTGATGATTAAGACACCTATGCAAGAACTTGAAGTCAGGCTTTCCTTTCCCTTGATCTACACAATATTTATTTTTTTATTAATATCGAGAAAAAGTCAAGACAATTTACTCTTGTTATTTTTTTAATTATGAAAACTTATGTAAGATTACTTAATTAGTAAACAAGAGACCCAGAAATTATAATTTCTTCTTTACCTTCAGAAAAGCATTACTTCTAAATAACTGAGGAACATATAGCACCTCATCAACAATCAAAGTCAGAAATTTTGCTTTATTAGCTATGGCTACAACAGTTTCTCCCTTCCCCTGCAGAAACTTCCAGAATCTCCAAAACTGAAGTTTTAAAATATTAAATGTTTCATAAGCCTCAAACTACCTTATTCCCTCTTACCCCCTCTTTAAGCTACTTAAACACTTTTCATTTTATTTTGAGTATTTCAAAAGCCTCAAGATCAGCTGGAAAAAAACTTGAAGCTAATCCAAAAGAAATGCCTTGCAGTCTGCTGAAAACAAAGCAAAATAGTTCTTTCAGGGACTAATGCTCAAACAGACATTTAATCCATTAACCTTTCTTTTGGAAGTTAAAATCAGTTGATCTTTGCATTGCAATAACCTATGTCTGTATTGGGGTACTGTGCAGGTCCTGATTAATCTATGCTCTCAAGCCAAGGCATCAGGGTGATACCTTGATACCTTAGGGATACTGTTTATCTTAGAACTATAGAAAAGATCTACTGAGTTAAGGTTTGAAAAAAATACCAAGTCCAACCTTTAACTGAAGGCTGCCATCTTCATGCCTAAATCATGTCCCCATGTGCCACATCCAGATGTTTTGTGAACATTTCCAGGGATGGTGGCTCCACCACTTCCCCAAGCTGCCTGTTCCACTTGATCACCCTTTGCAGCAAAGAAAATTTTTTTTAATGTCTAACCTAAGTGTCCCTTGGTGCACCCTGAGGTCATTCATCTTGTGATGAGCACAAGAACCACCAGCAGACTGGATGTTCAATCTGTCTTTACATCTGTGAACAATGCCATGCAGCAGAGGACAAATATAGGGAAATGTTGTGAATGAGGCTCAGGGGAAACAGTTCATAGAAATGATCACCAAGTGACTGACACTGTAATTTCTCCCAAGAAGAGGAAAGAAAAATCTTGGTGTCAGCTGTCAGTAAGGAAATTAATGCAAGGATAAAATCATTGTTGACAGCAAAAATAGGCATGGCTAGAAGAAATACACTGTATAAAAGATGCAAGGAGAACAAATCTCACTTGCAAAAGTGGAACTGAATATTGGAAGCAATGCAAATCCTAGAGAAGGCTTCAAACTTCAAAGAAAATTAAGTCGCAGACTTGGAGTGGAATAGGAGACAAAATATTTGTTTGCTTTTACCTTGTTTTGGTATATCTCTATATCATATGTATCATCTGTAGACCTCTATATCACACATAGTCTCTATATAAGGACTGATTGTAACAGAGCACCTATTTCTGCTTATAATAGCACTCTGCATCCATGTATCATTGGGATACCTCAATGGGTCTGACTCCAAAATAAACACACTCTTCTGTTTGGTCCAACAACCAGCAGGCATTCCTACAATACCTGATCATTGGAGATGATTTAGCAAACCTTTCACAACAGAGATCAACTGTTTACTTAAAAGTGAGATGAAACTATTATTATTACATGCAGTAACTATTGAAACTTAGCAAAGAGATGTTTAATATAACCAAAATTACCCAATCTGGAAATTAAAAATGCAGCTGGATAAGATGATGTTTTGGAAAGCAGTTTTGAGAAATGATGTTTTTTGAAAGCAGACTTGGAATTCCTTAAGGTCATTGCACATGGTAACACGATCCTTTAAAATAAAGTTGCAGCAAAGAGGAAAATAACTTCAAATAAGGAAGTGATTTCCTATTTCTCCATAGCACTTGTAGCACAAATACATTATACTTCCTCAAAAGGCCTGACACATATCACAGTCAGTTCCTTCCCATTGCAAAGATTGTAAAAGCATTCCAAGCTCTTCTTTAATAGCTGCACATAAAATTGCACAGGGAGTAATCTCAAAGTTTTTTTGCTCTTTATGAGAACACAGTGATGATTAACTCTTGCTTAAGATAGCAGGAAGGCAAGAGAACCTGATAGCTCCTACTATTGAAACAATGTGAATTTCAGTGCTTACTAGAATGTGGTATTAGAAAGCTTATCAGTTACAAGTAAATTTCAAGTCAAAGTAGTTAGGCTGCAGAATCCTAGTTTCCAGAAGGCTGTGCAAACTAGGTCATGTTTACTGAGAGCAAGCAGCAAAATTCAGGCACTGTGTGAATTCAATTCAGATTAAGCAAGCCCATAACAGGTGCCTGATGTTAAGATCCCACACTAGAAATTAACAATACCAGCAAGAGTCAGACCAGCATTGCAAAGTACAATAATTCAAGGCATTTCCTATTATATCTCATTGCTTGCTTACATATGTTTACAGTGATTTACAAAATATAATGCTAGAAATAGAAGACATGGTGTTGTGGTATAAAATTGTTCAAAACACTTTTTTCTTTTGCACATGAAAACAGAAAAGAATCAATCTCTACATTTAGTAAGCCCCAGCATTACCATGCAAATCACTTGCAATGCGATGCCCTGCGTTACAGACTTTAATATAATGTTACTGATGCCAACTTTTACAGACACTTTTGTCTCTTCAAAGACACTGATATTCTGAAAAAAAGGAGAAAAATAAAAACAATGGCACAGAAAGAGAAAATTTGTTCTTGTCCTCCCATAGTTTTCAGTGTGCACATGAAAACTAACACTGTACTGCATACATTGGAAATAATTTATTCCCACCTGCACCTATGATTAGATTCTATGTAAACACCTGATCCATTGACTACTGTGCATCAGTGGTAAACCTCATGCCTGAACAATATCCCCAAACTCCTTTAAGTTTTTAGGATAATTTTGTGGTCCTTAAGCTAATAGTGAGCATCACAGAAACTAGAGAGAACAGAAACCTTTGTCTAATACTGAGGGAAGACCTTATCACAGCCAGATTCTGGAGGTGATGTATCCTAAGCAAAGGGAAGAAAAGGAAGTGCCATACGCCCTGAGACTGTCACAACAGAACATGATACAGCCAGTAAATTATAATAGAGAGGCATTTATTAGCCTTAAAAAAGACCTGAGATCTTCAACACTCAGTCCAAGACCATTTTCCACATGGAAACAAAGCAATAAAAGCACACACAATGCACAGTTAGAGAAAACCCTGAAAACCGGGTTTTCATATATAATATAGTAAATGAAAATAAAGGTGAAATTCTATAAATTTTATCCTCAGGATCTTTAATTCAGACAATTAGGGAAATATTATTTACAGATTTCTGAAATTCTGATGAAGCACAGTCGACCTACAGTCCAAGAAATATGGTATTGCCACTGTTAGGAACATGTCAAAGGGTACACACTAACTCTGCAGGACCTCAGGAGTTGGGCTTGTCAGGTTCTCTTTGTCTAGGCTTCTCTGTCTTAGTCTAGAGTTTTTTTCTAGCAGTGATTACTGAATAGATAAGTGTTACTTAATCTGTTTCCATTAAAATCTTAGCTTTCTACGATTGTGTGGCATGAAACCTGTAATTAAAAAGCTGAGGCATTGTTCTGTCTAACAGACATTAATATCAAATAGCTGTTCTGTACACAATAAACAACCCATGACCCTAGATCAAAACTGTAGCAAAGAGGACCATGAGCTGGCATAACAGTATTCAAGAAAGTATTCATTCAAAACCAGAACACATAAAATAAATTCAGATAAACTATGGAAATGGAAACCACTGAAGAACGGATAAGGTACAGACTGTGCTAGAACACATTTTTTTAATTAAAAAAAGCTGCACACTGTGGAGTGGCCCTTGTCACTCATCATACATTGCCCACACAATGCCTGTGTTAGTGGTAAACTGCTGTGACTATAACTCAGACAGGAGCCATTCACTCTAGTATGTATAAGGGAAATAAAAGGAAAAGGATAACGTCAGAGAAAAAGGGACAGATACTAGTAACTTGTAGGAAGAAAACTTAAACTATATTGATAATAATTACTTTAACCATTAAGATTTCAATGAGGTTAATAGTAAATTCTAAGGTTTGCATAAATAGTGTGTTTTGCCAACATAAACACCACAAATTGTTGTACAACGAGTTGGTGAGGAATGTGGTTTGGATACAACAGCAACAGCAATCCTTGCACAATCCCAGCAATTAAAACCCTCTTTGCAGCATCAGAACTACCAGGTAAATGGCTACATTTTATTCATGTGTTACAATTTCTAAGAAGAAAGTTCTCCTCTAGTATGCAGAACCAATTGACTTCTTATCATAGATGCAGCAGTTAATGGTCTTAATATATTCTGAACAGCCAGGTAAACTTGTACATGCCATTGCAACAACAATGCACTTTTGTTTCAGGATAGAGTGACATGCTTGACAAGCAAAACTGTTGTTAGCTAGAGACAAATGTAGATAACATAGTTCAAATATTCTCATATCATAACGTATGTGACAAGTTGTGGGCTACACCCTTTGTATTATTATATTGATTCTAAGTATAATAAAACCAAATAACTTTTAAGTGTAGACAAATCATGATAAAAAGTGTGTGGGAAGAATTGTATTGTAGGAGCAGAACAGTTACACTTGACAAAGACTGTGAAAAACTTCTTACTTTTATAATGCAAAGAATTTGGTAACTTTTTCCTGATCTATATTGTAATTGCATCCTTTGTTGCTATTGTATATGGATTTAAATCAACGCTAGTTTGCAAGTGCTGTATTTTAAAATAAAGGATAATTCTTTCGCAGAACTGTAGAACAGTTTGGGTCAGAAGGGACCTTACGGATCCTCTAGTCCAACTCCCCCACCATTGGCAGGGACACCTTCCATTAGTCCAGGTTTCTCAAAGCTCCATCCAGCCTGGTCTTGAGCTGTGCCAGGGATGGGGCATCCACAGCTTCTCTGGACAACCTTCCTCACCACCCTCTGAGCCAAGAATTTCTTCATAATATCTAATCTAATCTAATCTAATCTAATCTAATCTAATCTAATCTAAATCTCTCCTCTTTTAGTTTGAAACCATTGCCCCTTTAGCCTGTCATTATCTGCCTGTATAAGAAGTCCTTCTACTGCCTTTTGTGTAAGCCTTCTTCAAATAATGGAAGGTCACACTATGTTGTATTCCTCTGGGGAAATGGTTTTTCCCCAGAACCCCCAAAGCCTGTAACCTTTAGTTTGACCCTACCTTTCCCCTATCTCTGACCAATTGACTCAGTGCCAGCTATCTGCCCTGGGACAGAGAGTCTAGATAAACCTGTGCTCTTCCCTGTTCGCCCTCTTTGCCCCTGGAGATTTCCCTTCGAGAATAAAACCTTGGAACACTCTTACCCTGAGGTAAGAGCCTCTTTTGAATCTTTTACCCTGTCCCCTGAGCTATTTCCCTCAAAAGTCCCTCAAGGAAACTGAGCTAGCACAGGAGCCCAAGGGGGGTGGGCAGGGGGGAGGTACGTTAACCCTAAAGCCTCTCAGCCTGTCCTCACCTCTCCTCATAAGAGAGGTGCTCTAGTCCTCTGGTCATCCTCGTGGCCCTCCTCTGGACCTGCTCTAACAGGTCCATGTCTCTCTAATTGCTGAGGACCCCAGAACTAGACACAGGACTCCAGGTGGGGTCTCATGAGAAAAGAGTGGAAGGCGATGTCTTTCATCAGGCATGCTCTGACAATTTATTCCAGAGACTCCTGTATGAATTAATGCCTTCACTCTAACTATGGTTTGCAGACTACTTATTTTGTTGCTAGAGCAATACTGTTGCTTGACAGATTACAGAACAATCCTATATCTGATTTTGAGTTAGAATTAAGATTTTGATTTATCATAAAATATATAAAACATATAATCATAGGGAGACCACCCAAAATCTGGTGCATAAAAGCATATTGGAAAAAATATGCTTCACTACACAGAATCTTTAAAAAGTCTGAGTAGAAACACAGACTGGGTCCATTCTCCATCAATGAAATTACAGAGATCCTAATCTTCAGAAAGGTTAATCTTCCTGTAAGGATTGAACAACAAATTGCTTGTCCACTACATTGCTGCTCACAAAAACATAGGTAAAATCTTCTTTGTAGGAAGGAAGAAACAATTTAGATTTGGCTCACATGCTAAGAAGAGCTTTCTTCTTTTATATCCTCCTGACCGATTTTGGAGCAACTGACAGAAGGATTCAGATATAGAAATACAATAAAATAATGGAAACCTGAAGGTTCATACCAAGCAGTCAGTCACATCTGCTTCTGTTTTTCCCTTGTACTGTAATCAGTAGTGCAGCACACTTTTTATACACTGCCAAAAGCCCCAACAGCACATGTAAGAACTTAAAAGTAATGAATTAAAAGAGAAACTTGAAAAATAGCTTATTTAAGAATGACCTATTTTGGAGGCTAATAGTATGAGGTTATGCTGCTGTATGTGTGTGCTGGTTTTGGCCAGGGTAGAGTTCCTTTCTTCACAGGAGACAGTATCAACGCCATTTGTAGCACAAGTCCAAAACATAGCTGTGTACTAGTTACTAAGAAGAAAATTAATCTATCCCAGGCAAAATCAGTACAAAGAAGAAGAAGCCTAATAATGCATGTTTAAAATACATTGTTTAGGATTTACAAGTGAGAAAAAAAACAAAACAGAGAAGACAGTACGTGAAAAATAAATAAATTAAAAAGAAATAACCAAAGAATGCTGTCAGTGTTAGCATCCTAACTCTCTGAATACAAATAATATTACTCTTTTGAACTGCTTTTGGATTACCATCAATAAATAAGCACCTTCAGACAATCAAAAAGCTTTTCAAGTTGTACTTCTTTGTAAAGCCGGTTAGAAAGTAAAAATGGTAAAGGAAAAAATGATGTTGAGAAGCTCTTTTCCAAGCAATACAGTCTACTTTGAAGTTTGAGCCAATTTCAAAGGTGGTGTTGCTCCAACACTGCTATTAGACTAGGTAATGTCCAGAGATTGGATCCAATCTAGATTTTTTTTTCTTTTTAGTCTTTCTTAGCTTGTGTATTGAAGAAAGAAATTTGATGATGAAAAAGTTTGTTCAGGAAAGCAGGAAATGCACAATCACGTGAAAGAAGATGGTAAAGAAACAGCAAAACGAGGCTGTTGATTTTCTTCCTCTGCTTTTCCTCATTCCTTTGGAAAAAAAATCCCAAACTGATCTCATTCTATGAAACACAGGAATGAAATGACATTACTACTTTCTTTAGATAGTAAATACAGCTGCTGCGCCTTTCTATCTTTTGACACTAGGATTGCAACCAGAAGACAGAAGGCCCTGCCTTTTGTCTTGAAAACAGAAGTTATACAATGTGTCTTTCAGACAGAACTCACCCATCAACTAGAAGATACTTTTTCAAACAACGCTATGACATACAGGGTGCAACTCAATCACAAGAATTCTACTTACACAAAACTTCTGTCTTAATAAAAACAGCTTGAAGTCACATTTTTATCCAAAAAACTACTTTGACACTAGAAGAACCATAATTGAGTAATTTTTCTTTCCAATTTAATACACAGTAGTTGATAGAATCTAACGAAAAATATGTATTTAACTTCACATTTTAATTAACATTAAAATTCTGACCATTTTCCAACTTACATAGCTCCATTAGTGTAGACTGTGTCACTTCCCTCCACATACTGAACCTGGGCTGGGTAGACATGCTGTACCTGTTGCACAGTCTGTACTTGCTGTACCTGAAAACAAGAAAACCAGAAGTTTGGGATATCATAAAGAAGCACCGATGCTCCAGTGCACCTAGTGGCTTCTAAACAATTTGGGATATCTCTGCTCTCAAAATTACGAAAGGTATATCACAGCACTAGCAAAGTTACTGTTAAAAATTACTGTTCTTTCACAATATTTGTGCTGTAAGTTTGGTAAACGGAGCCCTAACACTTTTTTTCTTTTTAGTCTTTCTTAGCTTGTGTGTTGAAGAAAGAAATTTGATTACGAAAAAGCTTGTTCAGGAAAGCAGGAAATGCACAATCATGTGAAAAAAGATAGTAAAGAAACAGCACTGAAGATGCACACTCATGAAGCTTACATATCTTCAGTGACAAAGACATAACTAACTAGAGAGCACAAAGATGAGATGAAGTGCAACTTTACTTTGCACCAAGTGGAAAAATTACATTAACTACAGAAGAAAGTATAATTTCATTACATTTATTATGTAATTTTTTTAAAAAATGTTTTATTATTTCATTTAAGTCCTAAATAGTACAAGCCTTAAAATCATAGCTCAAATATGCTGCAGTAAGTTTAGAAATAAATGTTCTCATCAAGATGCTTTAGCTCTTGTTTAACTGAAGTTAAATTACAGTGATGCAAGAATTTTTTTTTTGCTGTATACCATTATGGGTCAAAACCCCCAATCTGAGTAACCTCTTTCCCAGAATATTATCAGCTACTAAAAACACAACCTGGTTTTACTTCAATGAACTAAAGAGCATGAGGCAGTAAGGCATGGATTATCTTCACATGCATTGCTAAGGACAGTTACTCATCAATTAATTTGATTCATATACAGTTGTAGAAATGCTTCAGGTTATCTGAATTTTCTCTCCAGTCTGAATTTTTTGTCTTCTGCCACAGTAAAGATGAAGAATTTCATCTTTTACACCATCCAGCTTTCAGAGAAGCTCTTTTTAGTCCAAGATCAGTCCAGAACCTAAACAAGTTAAAGGACTTACAGAGACTTTACAGATTGACACAATTTTATCCAATTTATTATTCAATTCAAGGGAATTGAATCAAGAAAGTATCAGTGCACTTATTTGTAAATAGATTTAACATTATGTGACAAAAAAATTTTCTCATATTCATTGTTATAAGGCTACTTCAATCTAAGTTGGTTCTTAGGACTGCAAAGACCATAATCCCAGATCAGTCTGGGTTTCATGCATTTAGTGAACCCCCTCCAAGAGCTCTTTAAAATATCCTAATCTAAAGCTTTCACCTGTGCTGTTTTAAACAGTTCTGCAAAGAAACATATTTTCTACTTTTTCATAATATTGATTCTGATGCTGAAACAAAAATCTATATTTTCACAAAAAATATTCACTTAGGTTGACATTAAAAGCCAAAGTCTGAAAAAGCAACCAAAGTTTAGAACAGTTTATACCACTATGATGAAAAATCAGATGCTTCTGTCCATTAACTGCAATGAGACAGAACATGATGGCTAAGATACCTACTAAAATCACAAGTTTTCTGATTTCCCACATGAATCATGACATAGATTGAGAAATACACCTGAAATACAATATCTCAACTTCATAAAGTATTCTTTGAAGATGTTTGCTTAATTATTACGGTAAGGCAACTGTGTACATTTCTTCTCCTAGCAATATTTAGTTATTTAACAGAAAGGTTCAGTTCTCAAAGTAAACACAAAAATCTCTAATCAAAAAGAAGAAAAAGCGCATTACTGAGACCTTAGAAAATTCTTTGAATGAAAAAAACCCATAAATAGCTGTACTGTGCAAACACCTTTCAAAATTAAGTTATTTCTATTCCCATCACTTTTGACTTCATAACCTAAATTAATTCAAACCATAATTTCATGGAATGGGCTTGATCCAAATCCACTGTAAGAAAGACCTGTAAGCTTGTTATTAATCTGTACCTCTCAATATCCAGATCAGCCAAACTCTGACAAAATGACCCACTCATGCAATAATTGGCCAAAACATGTATATGCTTTATTGTGAAACATATATGCAATTTAATGTGATATTTTTAAGTTTAACTCTAGGCACATTTCTTCCCTTTGGGTGAGTCCATTCAGTGATCTTCAATCAATGGGAGAATGGGAGTTATTGTTGATCAGTCTATTACAGAACAGCAAACTGATGTACTTGACCTATGCTGTGAGAAAACATCTTGAAAACAGGCTTTGTTCTTACAACCAGTAGCTTGTCACATGACATGTAATGGATATGCCCCATTTTCTCTCTCAGCAGCACAGCTGGGGAAACACTGTGGAAATGATGCTGTTGTCAGTATCAATTCCATGTTCTCATCCAACTGCTCCCAAAATGCACTTTGTTCCCTATTCACACACACTGAATATGGCTTAGTTCCCATTAAAAAGAACCCACACTGTTTTGCTGTTAATAAAAGAGACATGGTTTTCTTCCTGTAACCTGCATATGCTGGATAAAATGGAACTCTACACTGTGTACAAACACAGCATTTAAACAAAGAGGTCACATTCCCCTTCTACACAAGGCATTATATTCTCCCAATATTCTTGAATATAAGCTGCTACCCATTTCAAAAACATCAGATTCAGCACAGTGCAAGACCCTTCTGTCAGAACTGATGTGATACTGCAGGGACAAAGTGTGTACACAGTGTTTCAACATTTGCTGTCTATTGGAAAGGAAACTGAAAAATTCCAAAATGTGTTTCTCTTCTAATATGGAGGAAGAACAAGAAGAATATAATTTACCATGGAACAAAACACCAAAATCTGTTAACATTTTCATTGCTTAATGTTAATTTTCCATCAATTTTTATGTAGGTTCTTTACTAGCCTAATATGTAGTACTACCAGAAACTTCAGCACTGTTTGTGCATAAAAAGTAACTTATTTTTTAAACCAACATTTACAAATGGATATGCTACAGTGCTATCAAATCACTTTACCTACTTCTGAAAATCAAAATGTTTTTCCTTTAACACTTAATTTCAATACCAAGAGGGCCACTGAATTATTTTTTTCCAATACAGTAATTTAAAAAGTTTACAAAAAAACTTTACTTCAGCTTCTCTGAAAGTCAGTTCTGCTACAGTTAAATTCATTATCCTGCCAAAGGAAGCTGTAGTCACTACAGGGTATTGCAATGTACTAAGAACTTAGGGTAGGGAAGGTTAGAGGCATATTTTTCCTGTCAAGCTATGACAAATAAAATAAGTAAGGAGCCTTTAGGATGGCCTTGTATATGAAACCTCTGCCATGAGGAAAATCTTTGTTATATGGTATTTCCAATACCGATTTTATTTCCTGGCGGTTTTTTTTCATTTTTAATGCTTTAATGAGAATTAAATCTAATGCCTCTGAATTTTCTTCTTAATCTTCAACAGAAAGAACTGAGATGTCTATATTTACTCTCTATGAGCACAAAATTATTTGAGAGAAGCTGGTTATGAGGAAACAAAACACAATGAAAAACTGTGGAAAATATATAAAAAAGGGGCATTTTTCTTCACTTCTGTTTTATTTATCATTATCCTTTCACCTTTTATTAAGCTGTTAAAGAAGTGGTATCAGCTAAGTCATGTAGTTTTTGAGGCAGAGCAGAAATTGTTGAATATTCTCCCAGTGTTTTCCAGAGACCTAAAACCTAAATTCCTGTATTAAAAAATACTCCAATAATTAACTGAACTGGGCTCAAAAAGGAAAACAAAAAAAATATTTATTAAAGAGCAACAGTATGCAAGTTCAAAAACTAAATTCTAGGGTGGATGGGTGAACTAGCCAGGGTAATTTTTATTATTGTCTGGCTGGAAAACAGAAAATTAACAAACTTGTATAGCAATTTTTGACTTAAATAAGATCAGACAGTAGAGCTTTCATTCCTCCTGCTTCAGTGGCTCTAGCCTGAAATAAAAAACTGGAACAGCATTAGAATCAAGAAGCTGAAATGCTGCAGGACAGCAAGAGGTGAATGAAGACTTATTTCATTATACATGTATAATTATATTTACTAGGTGAAGAAGCAAAAAAAAGGGAAAAAAATTGTATTCCTAATTATACTACCTCTGAGGAACAAATGAAGGACTAAGTTATGTTTTGTCTATGAAAGTTTATCAACAAAAACAAAGTGTATAAAAGCATACTGAAATTCTGAAATTACACTGAACATGAATCAAAATGTAAGTGAACTTTGATTTACAATAAAAAGTGCTTCTGTTCAAAGTAGTATTAAACAAAGACTAGAACAACAGAGTAATATATATCAGGAGTTTTAAATTCTATTTAAAAAAGAACATATAATTATCCACTGTGTCTTTGCAAACAGCTTGGATGAACAACATTTTCTGTCCTTGGAGATAAAAATAATTTTTTTCCTTCATTAGTATGGATTACTTTTGGCAAGTAATATATAAATAGCACATGCTGTAATATTCTAAGCACATTCATATTTATATAATGGCTAATGTCAGCTCATGATTATGTGTTTCATATGCTAAACATGATTTTGCATTAAGAGCAATTTTGATTAGCAGAAGTCTGCATCTCCAGCTAATGAATGATAGAATGCTTTGTGAATGTGATGGCCACTGATGATTCAGTGACTGAAGAAATGCTTTGCCCAACTTCAGATGCATGGATATATTTTTATAAAATAGCTTATTTTTAGTTTTATTTCTCCAATTTTTCCATATTGCATGGCATAAACTCAAAAGTGAGTTTAATTTTGAATCCTTTAGAAGCTTACTGCACTGAGCTGAAGACTGCCTGTTGAAAAAGCAGTGATATATTAATGAAAAATTAACCCTGTATTCAAGGAAACAGAAAACTTAAGAGAATTCCTCAGGTTATTTAAACAGAATTTAATTACACTCACACATTTTTGGTCTTACTGTTTTCGCTTTTTGTTTCTTATTCCCCTCTATCCCATCTCAACAGTGACTTCTTCTGTGTTGCATGAAACCAGTTGCTACTAGGGTCATTTTTGCAAGAGGAAAAATCCAGGTTTTCATAAATGGTACCTTTATTGTTCCTATTCTCGGAGCATTACAACAGACTGAGCTGCATATTACTACCAGCTATATGGAAATCAGGGATTTGTTTTAGCTAAAAATATTAAAAGTTACTCCTTTCTTGACTGTTCAAAAGACAGGATGTCTGAGTATTAACACAGTTGAAGAGAAAAGGCTCTTAGTCTGCCCTTCCACTTATTCAACTTGCTCTTCTTGAGGGCAAAAATATTTCAGTTTGAAAAAGATGTATATTTTGTGTGCATAAAAGAAACATGATGTCGTGAAATCAACCCCAAATTGATGTATTCAGGCAATGTTATTTAAATATGGTGTACATACAGGAATAGAAACATGGGAAACAGAAATTTCCCTACAAAAATGAAACACTATACATTGTTTTAATATTTATTAAAAACAAATTCATCTAAAATTGCATTATTCACTAGAAAGCACTAATAAATTACTGCAAATCATAATATGGAAGTTTCAGCTTACATCAAACTATTCTACTCTATTCTATTCTATTCTATTCTAAGATAGATACTCATGTTACAATATCCTTAAATTTAACAAAGTCCCAGAAGTGTCCCATAGTTTTTAGCAATGTATTTTCACAAGATTATATAATAAAAAAATTGAATATTCACTCGTAATTTAGATACAGCTAAAATCATTAAGACTGTCCATTATAAATGACAGAAAAAAAGAAACTGTACTTTATATAACCTTGCCTAAAATCTTCTCTCTAGCTTTCAACATGGGTAACTTTGAATGTGCAAAAATAGTAAGTCTTCCCTCTGCCAGCAAAAGAACATCTTTATTAAAATAGCCTTTATAATGGCTCTTTCTCCTCATTTTCTTTAGGCAAATCGGCCTAAAGAACTCCTACCAAAGGTACATAGAGACAATATTAACTTTAGGCCAATGCCATCTACACACAGGTAATTCCTCAGGACAAGATCATACCTGCAATTTCCTCAACACAGAGATTGTTTTTATATTTGCAATTCCTTTTTTTTTTTTTTTTTCCCAACACTGCAATTCAAATTACCTATCCCACCTACATTCTCCATCACATTTCCTGCTGGCATACCATATTCACACCTTCACTCTTCCCTTCCTCCTCTCTACTTCCGTAATCTTATCATCTCTCTACACACATATCTCCCATACATACGAGTTGCAATCACTGCAATACTGTCTGCATTGGATTTCCCAAAATTCTTGTTGGACCTTCAATCCCTGACCCTTCAGATTTCTCTTCTCAAACATTATGCTGATTGTGCAGTCAGTGTTAAGAGCCAGTTGGAAAAGTATAATTTACTATGTCCACAGGGAAAAAACAACCCAATTTAATGATGGTGTATTCCATACAAGGTGATACTCAGAGGTAGCAGTACTGGAGGAGAGACATGATCAGGAACAGTTTTCACACTCAGGGCAACAAAATAATACTGTTTGCTGTCCATATTAAGATATATAATCAAAGAAGGAAAAAAACAATCTGATCTTTGGCTTCTATGCTTTGAAATAAGTGTAACATTATTAATGGACAACCAGCATTACTTTAGAAAAGATACAGACAGTTGGTGACAAAGATTAACACATTATTTATGTGGGAAAATACATTAAGGAAACTTCCCAGTCTGGCTATTCATGAGACTCTCTGGCAGTCACACTCCCAATGCAGAGACTTCAACTGCTGGGCCTGAAGCCCTTCACAGCAGGTGGCTCCAGTCAGTAAACAAGGAGCCAATTCTATCCTACAAGTTTTCAAAAAGGTAGAAACTTTGCTCAAAAAAATGTTTACAAATATCAAAGTCCTGCTCATTCTTCATCTTGCTCTAAGAGTAGAACACAAATGCATAGAATAGAACCTGACCTTATAGTTCAATCAATACAAACACTAGAACTGCTCTAAAATATCCTACATGGCATTAACTGGTTACAAGTTTTCAGTCCTTCACACGGAGCTGTACTTCACAAATTCAGTATGTAATATTAGACCAGTGTATGTATGTCCGATTTGCTAGAAACAAGCAACCATGTAGCACTACCAAACTGCCATCTTGTATCTGAAAAAGTCAAATACAGGAATAGCAAAGAACGAGTCATATAAACTACAAGTATTAAACATCTGCCATCTTGTATCTGAAAAAGTGAAATATAGGAATAGCAAAGAACAAGTCATATAAACTACAAGTGTTAAACATCTGCCATCTTGTATCTGAAAAAGTGAAATACAGGAATAGCAAAGAACAAGCCACATAAACTATATGTATGAAACATCCGTCACCGTGAAAGAAGATATAAATCAAACAAATTATCCAGATTGTATTTCAGAAAGGAAAAAATAATTTTTCACAAATCTTACAAAAGACTTACAGACAAATCTCCTATAAAGTTTAGCTAAGTTCAAACATCTTACTATAGTAATGGAACTATGAGACACCACAAACTGAGTCTACACAACAGGAAAAGAATATTAGTGAAATGTATGAGACTGAGAAACACATACATAAAAATGCACTGAAATTTAAGATCTCAACAAATGCTGAAGAGTTTAATCTAGAGAGAAGTGCTCCACCAGCACAGAAACGAATAGTACTATTTAATAAAATATGTCTAGTTCTCGTATTACTGATCTGGAAAACAGTGAAAAACATCAGATGTCATCCAGAATACCCATCACATGGACAGCTAATATCTGTGTTTTCTGGAAAAGTCCTGGACAGCCATTAGCACTTTCACACTGAGTCCCCATTTTCTTCCTCCACACTTTTCCTTTTCAGCTCCCCATTTTCTTCTGCCTCCATTTCTTCTAAAGCTGATGGGTGCTACATAGGAGTAACCACCTCATGTAACAGAACAGTGCACTGTGCTGGGGGCTACACAAATCTTCTTCCTTCCCTGGCCAGTTTACATTATGAGTTATTGATTGTCATACCACAATCACTTTCAAAACACTGTGTATATATCTGCAGGCAGTCAAGCCTAGAGGTGCAAAGAACAGTGTTTTTCATATTTACATTTGTATTGCACTTACTTGGACGTCCAAACAGATGAAGAAATGATATAGTCAATAATTTCAGAAACATATGCATTATTTAAAAGAAAAAATGTAAATATTCAGTAACATAAAGCAAACTTCTGAGAGCTACTGCATGAATTATATAATAAATAACAGTTAGAATCATGTACCAGTACTACCAGAGCCTGTCAGATGCTCTAGTTAAGGAACAGATCCTGAAAATAGCCTGCTTTTCTCTGGTTATTTTAATTCCAGCAAACTAAAATTGATAAAAGCAGAGCAAAAGTTCCTTTAGCAGTCTTGCACAAAACCAATTTCCTCATTATATTGTAAAGAACTATTATTAGGATTATTTATTTTTTTTTAAATCTTCTCAAAATTCACAGCCACGTACCTGTTGCTGAACTGGCACTTGCTGTACTACCTGTGTGGGCACTGCTGCCTGGCCAGCCACAGATGTCTGTAAAGTCACAGTCGAACCTGTATCCGCCCCAGTCTCTGATGTCTGCATTGTGATCTCTGAATAAAATTAAAATACAAAATCAAAAGGTTAGTGCATAGATGTTTTTTTATTTTGCCACTTACATTAGCACACTCATTTGTCCCTTATTTCTATTACTATTTTAAAATTAGCTAATACCAGTCTTATTATGAGCCCAAAGATTTTTCTCTCTACTAGCACAGGAGTTTGTATAAATAGGGTTTTAGTTTGTATAAATAGGTTATATTTGAAATATTGTATAAATAGGTTATATTTGAAATATTGTTTGCTTACATATCAAGAAATATGTCACTTATCTGAGCTTTGTCACTTTAGGAATAATAAATCAGCAGCAGATCTTCTCTCAGCTTGTAAATAACTGGTCAGCATTCAAAACCATTTTTCTGTCTTACTGAATTACACTAAAATCTCTATACCTTCAAATTCAAAGTTGAACTTGAAGCAGGCCACTGAATGAAGGCCTCCACTCTAGAAACCAAACTCTGAAAAGCATCTAATGAGTCCCAGTAAAAAAATCACTCAAATAACCTTCTTCAGTAGAAAGCATTAAAGCAATTAGTAAGAAACTTTTTGACACTAAAACCATTTAGAAATACATAAATGGAACAAAAGTGCCCATGATACATGGCCCTGATGCTTAAAGGGAACAACAAAATTTGGGTAGAATTAAGAAATGGTTTGAGAATCAAGAAAAATGCCTGACAAAGAAAACTTATCAGAAAGAAAACTTATCAGAAGAGTGACATACCTTCACATGAAACACAGATTGTGAGCTCAATTCTGCACAGCCAAAATGACAATACAATAGGCTGGTGACAAACCAAAATGAATTCAAATTGTGAATCAGCCTTTTATTTCCCTTTCTTCTTAAATTTCTTTTAAGCAATGGATGATTAACCAATGAAAATAATAAACAGATGAGGCAGGTTCTTCTTCAAAGAACCTGGTTTCTTCAAAACAGAACACTGTATGTATCTGTGAAAAATCACAGTGAACAAATACCAATTACTAGTCTGCAATCCAAATGTTCTGTGAGAAATTTTACTGCCCTCAGTCTCTATTAATCTTTATTAGCTACAGAATATTTGGCATTTTGAGAACCTCTGTCACTAAACATGAGCACCTTTATCATGCATAATAAAAGAGATTTATATGAAAAAAAATTCTATAGATACTCAGAATGACCTACGCAAGTGATATTTTTTTTCAGTTTAACTCATAAGACCCAGATGGCTGACAGTGAAGAAACTGGACTTTAGTCCCTACCACCACCACCAAATAACAAGCGCCCCAAAAAACTCTACTTTTTTTTTTTGAGACAAAACCATAATAAAAATTTGAGGCACATACCACTAGATAGCAGGAGGAATTAATTACTGAACCAAAAAAAAAAAGAAAATTCAGTGTTTTCCTTGCCTGACAATACAACCAGCTGTCAACAACAAACTCTCCTCTAAAGGCTCGGTCCACAGCAGTTTAAGCTGATTTAAGGCTGGGTTTCTGCAGCTCCAACTACTTCTAGTTCACTTTGCATTCAAATGCAGCCACTGCAAAGCAGGGAATAGGTATATAAATATGGTATGACAGGGCCAGGACCTTGCCAATTGGGACCATTCTCAGTTTAAACTCCAGGAAACCTACAGCAAACTTGATTATTTAAATTCTTCTTCTGAAATACTCAGAAATTCTGATAAATGCTGGATCAAACTAATTTCAGATTAATCAACAGACTCTCACAGTTTCTTGTTAACTGAACCCTCTGCTTTTAAGCAGTGGATGCACTTCAGGACCCAGCACACCTGACAACAATCAGCATAGAAAAGAAAAGAAAGAAAGAAATAGAACTTCAGATAACACTTATATATTAAAAACCTAACAATTAAAACAGATGTCCACATGATAAATATGGAGAAGTTGGAAGCCTCCATGCTGCTAGAAAGTTACAACCTAGCTGTCATTACTCAAAGTTGTGAGATGAACCCCACGGCTGGAGTGCAGCCATCAATGGTTACAAGCTGCTCAGAGAGAACAGATGAGGAAGGAGAGATAGGTGTATTTTGTTTGTCTGGTGAGGTTTGGGTAGCAAGGGAGGGGGACTACATGGGTGGCTGCTCTGAGAAGCTGGCAGAAGCTTCCCCTATGTCTGGTGAAGACAGTGCCAGCTGGATCCAAGATGGAACTATTGCTGGCCAAAGCTGAGCCCTGAGCCCATCAGTGATAGTGATACTGCCTCTGAGATATCCAAGAAGGGGGGAAAAAGGTATTGGGCAGAAGCAAATTGCAGTCACAGAAGGAAGGAGAATACGTTAGAGATCCTGCAGACATGTCAGTGGAAGAGCAGGAGAAGGTGCCTGAGCTGAGATTGGAGCAGATTTGCTGGTGGGATTTGCGACTCCAGGGAAGAGCCGTGCTGGAGCAGCCTGGTCCTGAAGGGCTGCACCCCATGTAAGGGACCATGCCAGAGCAGTTTGTGAACAACTGCAGCCCATGGGAATGACTCATAGAGAAATGCATGGAGGGATCTTCTGTGAGAGGGATCCTACACAGAGGCTGAGGGAGAGTATGAGGAGTTCACTCTTGAGAAGGAAACATCCAGAGAAACAATGTGCGAGGAACTGACGGTAATCCCCATTCTGAATTCCTCTGCACTGCTGGGAGAAGTGGAGAATCAGGAATAAAGTTAAGCCTGGGAGAAAGTGGGGGATGACAGGAAGGTGTTTTGAAGATTTGGGTTTATTTCTTACTATCCATCTCTGATCTGATAAGCAATAAATTCAAATAATTTTCCTCAAGTTGAATCTGTTTTGCTTGTCGTGGTAATTGGTGAGTGATCTTGCTCTGTTGTTATCTTCATCAATGAGCTTTTAGTTGCATTTTCTCTTCCTTATCCAGCTCAGGACTGGAGTGATAAAGTGATTTTGGTGAGCACCTGGCATTCAGCAAGGACTATCCTATATGCAAAATTCTATTGTAATTCAGGACATTCTGAAGATTTTTTTTTTCCTCTAGGTGCTGTAAGATATGGTTGGACAGTCAACCTTAAGCATCTTCCTATTTACTGGAAGTTTTTTCTAGCATCGTGTCAGTGTCAGTGATGCAGTCAGTGTAATTCCTTTACATTGCATCAATATTGAGAACACACTGCTGGTTTTGGATAGGGTAAAATTAACCTTCTTCACAGCGGCTGGCATGGGGCTGCGTTTTGGATTTGTGCTGAGCACACGGTTGATAACACAGAGATGTTTTTGTTACTGCTGAGCAGGGCTTGCACAGAGCCAAGGCTTTTTCTGCTTTGGGTACTGCCACACTGGGGAGGGGACTGGAGGTGCTTGGGAGGGGACACAGCCAGGACAGGTGACACCAGCTGACCAAGGGGATATTCCAGACCATGTGGTATCATGCTCAGTGTATAAAGTGAGAGGAAGAAAGAGAAAGGAGGGAGGGGGGGCATTTGAAGCAATGGTGTTTGTCTTCCCAAGTCACTGTTGTGTGTGATGGGGCCCTGCTCTCCTGGAGCTGGCTGAACACCTGCCTGCCCTTGGGAAGCACTGAATTAATTCCATGTTTTACATTGCTTGTGTGTGTGGCTTCTGCTTTCCCTTTTAAACTGTCTTTATCTCAGCCCCTGAGCTCTTCAGCTTTTACCCTTCTGATTGTCTCCCCAACCCCACTGGTTCGAGAGGGAGTGAGAGGCTGCAGGGGCTTGGCTGTTGGCTAGGATTAAAGCCACAACAATAATCTAAATGAAGACTGCCATTTTTTCACTGACACTCAATGTAAGTAAAGGAAGTGAATATTACAGCAGAAAAGACGTCATCCTTGCCTAATTGGACTGTCAGGTGTATGACAAACAACAGATGAATGTTTGACAAGCTCCTTTTTATTCTGCCTAATTAAGCAGTTGGACACACCCATCTGTTAATGGTATTCCTTTGTATAGCCAGAGCTTGTTGCACGATGTGAATGTAAGCTAAACAGTCCGCATTCTGAAAGAAGACTAATTAACCCCTCCAAGTGGGAAAAGATACTGTCGGGACCCAGCTGCTGAATGCAACAAGGTTATATTTCCTCAGTACAATGGGCAGAACTTAGGCAAAGCTCCTATACTGAAAATTATTCCTTTCCTGTATATTCTGTGCTGTTTCATGTTGCCTGTTAAATTCCCTAAAGATTTTTTAATATACCCAAATTCTCAGTTGGAATCCTTCTGTTTTCTAGACTTGAAATATGAAGACAGAATGATTTAAGAGTATAACTTTCTCTATTACTTACCAAAAGAGATTGTTAAAATGTGTCAGATTATGGTTTATTTTGTTCCTGGACTACTTCACACTGAACTAATTTACTTCTTTAAGCGACCAGAGTTTGCAAAGTTTTGTTCAGCTACATATGCTTTATTGTCTAGATCAAATAATGTAGCAGGCTTTAATTCAATGCAAAAAATGAAAGCCTGTAATTTACTTTCAAGTGCACCAGGAAATTTCTTTTTTCTCCTCTAGAAGCCTAAACAAAACATCACAGAAGATAAACCGAACTAGATCTCGTAATCACATGCAGTAATGGCAGGCTTTTAATAGTCAGAATAAAAGGCTAATCTTAAGATCTTATCTATTTATAATGATGAATAGCCAATATACTAATTAAGAATTTGCAGCAACATAATGTGTTTCACAATAAAGGAAAACTTCTCAGAACATTAAATTTCAACAATTAATACAGAACGCTTGGTTCCTGAACAAGAGTATAAATGAAAGTAGTTTTCAGTAACACACTAGTTTCACATAAACATTCCTTTCCAATTTTTGTACAAACAAAAATTTTATGAATAATCGACTTCATAATTGTGTTGTGTTAGCCACAGAGCAGAAGACAGATTACACAAGCTATTCACAGAGGAAGAACAGAATATTACTATACTTTTCAGACACTAATGTATTTTCCTGTTAGAGCTGCAATTTCTTACTAAACACCACTTGATTGTTTGTCTTCTCCTAAGGTTCTTGTGAATACCAAATTAGGTATCTGAACTCTGCCTGGTATTAGTACTGGTTGCTAAATATTGCAGTTAGTAATACAAATTTCCTTACTCTTTTCTTAGCTTTTCACAGATTTATGGAGCAGTAACAGTTAACTGAATGGCAGTTTAGAAGCTGCCTCTCTGGACTTACATATATACTTCCGAGTAGTAAAACCCTATGAAAGAGTAACAAACAGAGGGGTGAGATACAGAGGTGCACACTGGAAGGGACCTGTGCAGGTAGAAACTCCTGGTAACTCCTTCAAAGAAAGCTTATAATATAAAAAGCATTGTCTTGATGATCAGTTTACTAAGTACCTAAGAACAGTACTAGTCAGTAACAGTGATAATGAAATTCCATATTGCCAGCAGAT
This sequence comes from Phylloscopus trochilus trochilus, assembly GCA_016584745.2. Classification (NCBI taxonomy): domain Eukaryota; kingdom Metazoa; phylum Chordata; class Aves; order Passeriformes; family Phylloscopidae; genus Phylloscopus; species Phylloscopus trochilus. The sequence goes on from WQNJ02000015.1 coordinate 87,588,996, forward strand.
CACAGCACATGGGTGCTTAGATTGAATGACTACTTCATGCTGCCCTCACTGTGATCTAGTTACTAATTTTACCTTCAAAACCATCAAAATTTTATTTACTCTAGCTGGAAAATTAATCACTATTACACGGCAGCTCCACCCATTTTTACACACCAGCACCAACATTACATTCACAAACAGGTTAAGGTTCTCAACATTTTTGTTGTAGGAAAACTAGCAAATCATCAAACAATTACATTTATGCTATTCTAAAGCATTAGTTTGTCCACTAGAGATTCTGTGAGTAGAAAAGTCCAAGTGGTGTTTCCCTTCACCCTGGGTGAAAGGGTGTGAGGAAGAGGGCACTAATACTGCTGGCTGTTGGTTGTAGAACTGGCAATGGCAACAGGGCTTTGGTTTTTATGACCACAGGACCTCCTCTGAGGTTAACAACTTGGAAGAGATGGGATGCACCTCACTAATTGCGGCAGAGATATATTTGCCCGCTGACCTGGTAGGAAAGGACTGGAATCAGTAATGATATGAGGAGAGAAAGAGTTTCCAGCAGCCTTGTGAAGGAGCGGTGGACAAGTTCAACAAGCAGAGGCTTGGGGTGACATGAATGAAAGGCAACACAAAATCAAAAAATGAGGCTTAAGCAGGGTGACCACAAGAATGTGCATATGAGCAAGGAAGGGGCTACAAGGCGTCTTGATGAGGAAGCCACGCAGACCTTCTTTCAGAAATCAGCATGCTGAAGTGCCTGTCTGAAGAGCTCATATGCAAAGGGGTATTCAATGGCCTCACACTCAGCATGGTGAACAAACACGAGGAACAGAACAGGTCTGTGCACTTGCAGGACAATTGTCTTCTTGAGATGACAGTGATGTGCTGGGATAGCAAACATGATTGAATGGCAGCAATGGAGGGTCATAAGCTATCTGACCTTACAGTTTGGGGGTTTTTTTTCAGAAATGAAAATGTCTTTAACAATCTAGGATAAAGTTCACAGGAACTTCCTTGTTGAGATGGTATTCTGTAGAATTTAACCAGAACCAAGTTTTGATAAAGAATTTTTGTACAGAACATTGCTACAAGTTTAGTGTGCTTTCTAAGTTGCTATTTACACTGGTAAGTCAAGTATATTACGGCTTTTAATTCAAAGTTAGTCAAGTATTATCCATTTTTAATAGTACTCAGATACTTTTTAGATACTGAGGCATCAGTATCTAAATCAATAGTTTATTATATTAGTATAATTGTCATGGGCTGGAATGAGCATGTTCACAATCTCCCAAAAATATTTCTATGCAGAATGATAGTTACAATATCAAACGAAATTTCTAGCCTGAGCCAAGATCTTATTATAAGGCACTAATGATAACAGCAGAATTAATTATAAAGTCTAACGTGTATACTTCTTCACATGTATACTTCTTCACACATTTCAAAATTATTGACAACAAAATGTATTTTGATTACTTTCTGAGGAAGAATACGAAAGCAAGAGAACTACCTGGATAAAACAGCTATATTTTGCTTCTGCATCATTTATACAGTTAGGAAAGGAGATCTCCAGGTTGCTTCAGAAGTGAGTTATGGATGTTTGGGTGGGTTTTTTCCTCCTAGTATGATACTGTGCTGCAGTCCTTTCAAAATCAAAAGACTAAATGTGTGCCTGATAATAATGAAACAGGATAAAAAGCTATGTCAAAATGGAGACTACATCTATTTCGACCACTCAGCAGATCATAACAAAAAACGAAAAAGTTAAAACATTACAGCTGGAAAAATCTACTTTATTAATAGAATGAGCAGTATTACAGGAAACCGCTTATGTTCTCCATGTGTCACCTCTGTGTTACAAATTTTCTGTTTGTGATTCTTACTGTTGGACTTTCACCAAAGGACAGTACAGTCCCAGACACTGTACTGCTCAAGCAGTGCTACCTACAGGCTTCTACCCTTCTGCCCAGGGCCACGTCCAGGTGACTTTTGAAAACAGCCAAGAACAGGAACTCCACAGTCTCTATGGACAACGTGTGCCTATCCTTGGTCAGCCTCACAGAAAAAGCTTTGGCTCAGGTTGAGAGAGGATCACCTGTTATTGCCTCTTGGACCTACACTGGGCACCACTGAAAAGAGTCAGCTCTGCCTTAGCCCATATCATAACACTTAGAAGTTACTGTATTAGTAATACACTGACATCTTTCAAATGCTTCATTTAACCATTTCCTCACCAGGTACAAGAGGAAGGAAACAACTCATGCCAGAGTTATTGCCCCAATTTTCTTCCTTTACCCATCACCTTAGCAGTAGTTAAACAGATGGTGAGATAGGTGACAATCCATGGTTCCCCTATAAATAGGGATGGGGAAAACCAATTAAGAAAAAAGAATGAAAAAAAGGAGAGAAAAAAAAAGGGAATGTAGAGGGAGACACATTGGTTTTACCCAATAAACCACCTCACCACATCATATTCAGGTTATCATCAATATCATTTGCCAAACTAGAATTTACAGTCGCTGGATAGGAAAGAAGGCTTAGGATAAAATCTGATGAAAGCTCTTAAAGGGCTATTTAGAGCTCTCTAGAAACTAAAAGTGGTTCAATATTAAAATACCTTTAAATTCTGAAACATGTACAGAATAAAAGGTTAAACAGCATGATCCTGTCTTGCTACATCCTATTAGAGAACAAAAGTTCTAATGCAAGGTTGTGCACCTAAGGGAAAAAGAAAATGAAGACTGACTTTTCCCTTATTCTGAATTACAGCAAAGTTTGCTTCAAAGTCCATATATCACAAAATTACGAGATTCCAAATGACTAAAGTTTTGGGGTTTTTTTAGTTAGGATGCATAAATCTTCATATCTCACTTTTTGAGAAGTTGAAGCAGTTCAAAACATTGAAAGTAAAAAACACTGTTGACACACTGAAAGTTATTTGAAGATGTATCTTCTAAACATATCGGGTTCAGGCTCTGGAAAACAATAACAAATTATCATAGAATTGTGGAATCATTAATACTGGAAGATACCTCCAAGATCAAGTCTGACCTCTGATCAAACAGCACCATGGCCACTAAAAGACAGCACAAAGTGCCATATCTGCTGATTGCTGGAACACTCCTGGGGATACCAGTCCCCTGGGCAGCCCATGCCAATGCTTAACCACAGTCAAAATTTTTTTCCTAATATCCAACCTGAACCTCTCCAGGCAACTTGAAGCCATTTCCCCTTGTCCAGTCACTTGTTGCCTGGGAGAAGATGCTGACCCCCATCTTGCTACAACCTCCTTTCAGGCAGTTGTAGACAGTGGTAAGGTTCCCCTGAGCGTCATTTTCTCCAGGCTGAACACTCCCAGGCCACTCAGCTCCTCCTCATGGGACTGGTGTTCCAGACCCTTCCCAAGCTCCACTGCCCTTCTCTGGACATGCTCCAGCACTTCAATGTTCTTGTAGTGAGGGGCCCAAAACTGAACACATGATTTGAGGTGTGGCCTCATCAGTTCCAAGTACAGGGGATAATCCCTGCCCTGGTCCTGCTGGCCACACTGTTGCTGATCCAAGTCAAGATGGCTTTCTCAGCTAAATGTGAAATCCATTTGGTTACTAAATGCAGAAGTTACAGCTGTCCTTTATCTATGGAAGTACAAAGAAGACTTCAACATGAGTAATATAACTCTGACACTAGTAAGGATATATTGGCTTAAAACAAAGAAGCAAGCTAAGACAAATCTTTTCTATACTGACCTGGGAAACAAGCAAATAGGCTTACAGCTGGGATATCTGCAGGCTTACTTCAGGGATAACTATATGTAATCTATCTACTTAAACAATGAATGGAACAGATAGAATTTCACCAGTTTCTCCCATTCCTGTCTTCCTCAGACTGCAATTTTATTTCATAAGAGAAGAATGTGTATCATGCATGTCAAGAGACAAGTTAACGACTATTTTACTTTGCTAACAACTGAGGCTAAAGACTGAAGCATATCCTTCCTTGGAGCTTTCCTTCCCTGTACTGAGAAGGTCTATTGGTGAAACATTTCATTTTATTCTTGCTCTGAGACATTACACTGCTTGCTTAAAATAGAAAAATGAAATAAATTCTTGTTCACCTTATACCCAGACACTTAAAAAGAATGAATTAGAATCAGAAATACAGTATTTCACCATACTGGATTGTGTGCCACAGTCTGCAACTATTAGCAGAAAACAGATGAATGGAAAGATGTCTGAAAATAGGTATCAACCCTCTGAAGAAACACAAAGACCAATGTATTTGATTAGTGCTTGATTCTTAGCTTGTAACAGACTAACAAGGTAGTAGTAGGTGATAAAAAAAATGTGCCTAAAATTCGGAGATTTGATCAGTGTCTCTCAGAATATTACCATTACCAAAGTCCACAGTTGCTCAGTAATAATAGCTGCAATAATTCACACCTTAGCTGCAACTGGGACTCTGCTTGGTATGGTGTCAATTCACTTGAAAATGGAGAACAAGCACTGGGATTGCAAGGTAATTCTGAAATACAATGCAAATAGAAAAGAATTAAGATGTCAACAGGCAGGGAATGTAGAAGATGATAAGGACACAGAGTGTCCAGACAAACTTCATCATACTCATTTACATCTGTCATTCGGCACCTAGCAGCTGTGTAGCCAAGTAAGCCTTGCTTATCCTTATACCTTTCTCCCAAATTACCCTCCTATCCTAAATTATTCTTACTCTGGCTTATGTTCCTGATGAAAGAGCATTAATTAAAGAAAAAAAAAAAAAAAAAGGAAAAAAGAAAAGAAAAAAAGGGGGAAAAAAAGAAAAAAAAAAGAAAAAAAAAAGAAATCTATTCTCATCATGTAATTTTGTTTTGGTTTTGACACTGCCACGCTGGTGAGGAGACCAGGGTGCACAGGAGGTTGGGAGGAGACACAGCTGGAACATCAGCATATAAAGTGGGGGGAAGAATGAAGAAGAGAGGGACATTTGGAACAATGGCGTTTGCCTTCCCATGCCACCATTATGTGCAATGAGACTTGCTCTCCTGGAGATGGCTGACCACCTGCCTACCCATGGGATGCACTGAATTAATTCCTTGGTTTTTTATTCTGCTTATGTGTGAAAGCTTTTGCTTTCCCTGTTAAACTGTTTTTTATCTCAACCCAAGAGTTTTCTCACTTTTCCAATCCTCTCCTCAATCCCACTGGCAGGGAAGTGAGTGAATAGCTGCATGGGGCTTAGCTGGCAGTTGGGGTTAATCCGTAACATTCCTTTTTGGTGGTCAATGCGAAGCACGAAGGGTTCAAGACAACAACAGATTTGACTCGAATGTACTTGATCAAATTTATAGCTAATGCTATTTGGCTAGTAATGAGCAGGCTCCTATGCCTGCTTGCCTGACTGAATATTAAGAGTATGGTGCTCATTAGTGGCCACTTGCTGCCTTTGCTGCTTGCCACAGTGCTGTGCTGCTGATCACCTCACTGTGTTGTGCCCAAGAACATTTTGAAAAGAGCCACGGAAAAGTGCCTGGGCAGGCAGGTGGCCAGGGTGTTGCTGCAGTTTTCTGTGCTGCTGTACTGGACAGGCTGGAGCACCAGTGTGAACTTGAGTAGAACAACAAGTCCATGCAGGAGCAGGTATCCACTTGCAGTCCATGGAGGACCCCACGGTGGAGAAGCTGGATGATTGAAAGCATCTGTGACCCTGTGTTAGGCTCATGCTGGAGAAGGACCTGTGGGTGCATGGAGAGAGGGGCCCACCCTGGAGCAGGCAGGACTTGTGACCTTGTGAGGGACCAATGCTGGAACACGCTGTTTTTGAAGGACTGCACCTTTTGAAAGAGACTCAGGCTGAAGCAGGTCATGAAGAGCTGCAGCCTGTGACAAGGACCACACTGAAAAAGGCTGTGGAGAACTGTCTCCTGTTGGTGGTACCCCATGATGGAGGAGAGGAAGCAAGAGATTCCCCAGCAGCCTGTTTAGGTGAAGACCATGGTGAGGCATGCTGTCTCTCTGCAGCCCATGGAGGTTAATGGTGGACCACAGTAGGAAACCCTGCTAGGCAGGGTAGGGAAAAAGTGAAGGAGTTTAACATTGCAATGTTAAACCATGAAAACTGGCCCAAAAAGGTGAGGGATAGAGCTTGTAATAGATATACTTTCAAACTGTTGCTGTAAGCCATGATTTGAGTTGCTTCTTATAGGGATTACCATGGCAGTAACTACTCAAACCAACGGAGGAGAAGCCTTACAAGAAGCAGCTTCAGTGCAGCAGTGACCTGACCTGAGCTGGCTTTGGTGCCCAGTTACTCCACTCCATGCAACATACCACCTCCCCGTCCCAACTGACCACCAGAACACAAGGAACCCAAAGTCATGGATTAAATAAACTCAATGCATGTTTTGCTGAGGTGGTCCCACCACTAGGGGAATGCTATCTGTGTACTGTATCAAGCAATGGAAAGGGGATAGTGGTTAATGGGATCATACCAAGTAGTATGGGACCTGAGCATGATGTAAATGCCAGGGAAATAAGGCCTGGAATGTGCTAGGTTTAGCTGGGGTAGAGTTAATTTTCTTTACAGCGGCTGGCATTGAGTTGAGTTTTGAATTTGTGCTAAACACAGGGTTAATGATATAGAGATATTCCTCTTATTGCTGAACAGAGCATGCACAGAACAAAGGCCTTTTATGCTTCATGTACTATCCTACCAGGTGTGCAAGAGGATGTGCAAGAAGCTGGGAGGGGACACAGCCAGGACAGCTGACCCCAGCTGACCACAGGAATAACCCTTCTGATTCTCTCCCCCAGCCTCTAAGTGAGGAAGTGACTAAACACCCGCATGGGGTTTAGGTGCCAGATGGATTTAAACCATACTTAAACCTAAAAATATTCCAAAGAATAAAACGCAGTGCTTCTGCATTCTGTCAGAAGCACTGACAATGAAGCCATGAAAAATGAGCCAAGTTTTGTGAACACTTCAGTGCAGCTTTTTTACTGATCACATTCAGTCATGAATTATGCGGAATGCTCTCAGCAGAGCATGCACACTCTTCCTTAGCACCAGAGTATTTAACTCTGCCTTGAAGCCTCAGTCAGCCCTGAATAGCAGAATAGCTTGGTCACCATGGTCTGCATAACACCAGACAGACATATCCTCTGAACTCCCTAAACTGACAAAAATTTCTAGTTATTTTAAGGAAATTAAACTTTCAGACCTAGGAACTGAAGGTGTGGAACCTGAAAATATAGAACTTACAATGGAAAAAAAATTTAAAGGTATTATTTTGAATAACTTCAGACTCTAATTCAACCACAAATTGGTGGTTTAGTATTTCTGACTTACCAGAAGCCTTGCATATTTCTAAACCATAATCTGATATATTTTGTGTATCAATGGACAACATTCCTCTCTCTTCCTAAGACTACTTAAGACTTTCCTGTCTTGACAGCATTTGTTATAGTAGAACATTCATCTTTCAAGTTACTTTGACAACTTTATTTTATATTGCAAAGAGAATCTTCAAGGACTAAATTGTTTAAGGAACAGACAGTGGAATGTGTTTTAATTTATATCTGTGATTTTTAAAAGGTACAAATCCCAGCATATTATGTGCTCTCTATTTTAATAATAATAGTAGGAAAAAATATTCTCAAATACTTCATTTGTGCTGACAGTTTTAATTAGGAATGGCTTTAACTTATTTCAGATAAGTGTTTTTGATCTCCCTAAACAATACCCTGTAACATGTATTAAGTGTTGACATATTAAAAATTACTAAGTATTTAGGCACAACTGGAGTAGAGAAAATGGGAACTGTAGATTGATATATCCTTGCAGTCAAGACAACCAAAAGCAGACTTGACTGTAACAGGCAGGTGCCTTAGTTCCAGACTTTAGACCCCACCCGAAATGCTCTATCCATCTTTGGACTCCACAGAAAGGAGTGTAAAAAAAAACCAAAAACCACACACCAAACTAACCAACCAAACCCCCACAAACCAACCAAAAAACAAAAAACCAAAAAAACCCCCACACCCACAAAAACCCCCCACAAGTTATATTTGATGTGGGAGGAAAGGCAGATGAGAAGGGATTTGTTCAGCCTGTTCAGCCTTAAGAAAAGAAGTTTACACACACATAATTTCCTGAAGAACCCACAGGTAAATTGCTTGCCTCCTGAATTTCACGACATACCTTTTTAACTTCAGAAACATCCAAGTACTTCTAGTGGTAAATATGATTATTGCATTACCAGAGTTTCTCTGAGATAGCCTCCCCACATACTCAACCTTAGAAGCAGCCAACTTCCAGATGACTTGTGTTCTAAATGTTAAAGATGATGCTTATGCTGTAGCAGTGACTATAATTCTCAAATAATCAGTAATCTAGTAGTTTTTCTAAAACAACCTAAACCTTGATTAAAACAAAACAAAACAGAGACTTCAGCAGAGTGCTTAGATTTCTTAATTCAGCCTAAAGAAAAAGTAACAACCTTCTTCCCATAAATCATTTATCTCTTCTTATCCCATCTAACATCTTAGGGAAAAAAAAAAAAAAAAAGTAAATCAGTAGCATTACTAACTTATATTCAGGTTAACCAGACATTCTCACTTACCTACTGGTATCTTCCAGGCATCAAAAGAGCAGACATTTTTATTGGAAAACTGGAATGTTTTAGTTTCTTACAGATAGGTTCACTTACATTTAAGAAATCTGTACACAGAAAAGTGAAAAAAAAATATACTGATTGGCTGCAGCAACTGATAAATTGGTTATAGAAAGAATGGATTCAAATCAAACTCAGACAAGTTATTAACAGTATGGTTCCAGGTTCAGTCTGCATCTGATCCACTGTGGTTGTACAGAAAAGAATAGCGTGACCCAAAAACAAGCAGACTGGAAGATGATGTTTAAAACACTATACATAAGAAAAAAGATGTAAGTTTCTGAGGTAAGAAAATTTCCTGTTGAGCTTGGATCTATACATCATCTTCACAAGTTAGAGATGAAAAGAAAACTCTCAGATAAGAACAGAAATAAGAATCAAATTTCTCCACCATTTGACAGGTGGAATAGTAAGAATTCAAATGGTTGGTCAGGTGTAAGAAATAACTTAGCATACCTCCTACTTCACATAACTTTGCCTTACTAAGAATGAACTCCACCATACATGACATTACCATTTGCCTGGCCTGGATTACACCATGATGTCTCCGTGTCTTCTGCTAAGAGACACAAAAATTATTTGTTCTTTCACTGCTCACATCCTTGCAGCATTACAACAGTAGGCTTGTTATTCTTACTGAAGAAAGTATGTTTGACCTACTACAGCTTTTCTTCCATAAGGCTTCATCCTTCACGCTGCAAAAATTACTCTGGTGCTACTATGCTGGTTTCTTTTCACACGGAAAGAGAGCATCCTGATGCCAACCTCTGGAACTTCCACTGTATAAACCAACGGGTACTGCCTTTCAGCACAAAAAAGTTTCATTGTTATAGAGATATTATTCCAAGTCTGTCTACAATTTCACAGGAAATAGTTCTTACCTTACTCTTCTTTATTGTAACTTTAGGAGGACAACTGTAGCATGAAGAGCTGAAAGCCTGAGCTACTCTCAACTATTCACTCATTTAGCAATATAGAGAGACAAATATTACTGGCAGTTCTACTACAGTTCAACGAAGCAGGCAAAAACTATCAATCACTCTAAGGCAAGTTCCTTGACTGCAAAGGAAAACTTGCCTGTCAGACCCCACATAATTAACTATGTGTTTTAAACAAGTTTGGTGAAGTGTTACTGTTCACAGCACATACGCCAATGCAGCTATTACATTTACATTTAATATCTGAGATGAATTGACAGGTATCACACTGACTACATCATGCTTAGATCAGTGCTGATTTTTTACTTCTGGTAAAGAGCAGCTTTCCTTTAATTCTGTGGATTGTAGTTCAGATTTCTAGTACCAAATAAAAAAAAAAGTGCCAAGCTACTTCCAAGATTTATTTTCATAAGTGAGTCAACACCGATCTGCTATGTTGTATTGTGTTATTTCTATGTAAACAACACTGCCCACCTACCAAATATTTATATTGTCTTCTTTCTAAGAAAAAAAAAACACAGAAAGCCACAGAACTCTACAACCATAATTAAAATACTTAGTCAGTTAAAATATCCAAATCTGCTATGTTCCCAAGTGATTGTCCATTTTTGGTGAATCAAGATAATGACACAACTACCTCAATTGCTTTGAGAAGGCAGCAGAAAAAAAATGTAGTTCAACTCACACCAAATACAAAAAAAGATCAGTGGCAGGAGTTAAAAAATGGACAGATTATGTTACAGTTTCTGCTCTATCCTGCTCTATATTTTCACAATATATTTGCAAATAAATGCAATCTAAATGGTCTACTCAAATTTGAAATGTCAGGGCTGCTTAGTAATCAATGAAGTAGTTGGTCTTATTTACTACTTTTTTCAACTACCATGTTTAAACACTTCAGGCAAGACAGAAATTTCCTTATGAAGTACAAATTACACAAATCTAGAACACCAGGACAAAGTGCACAGTTATCACACACCAAACCTAATAAAATACTAATGAAAAATTCTTCCTTTCTTTTAATTTGTTTACTAGAGGAGAGATGGTGTATGTCCTAGAATAAGAGGAAGCCACAACAGTATCCTTACCTGAGTTTTGTGATATTTACAAGAATTGCTGGTTTTCTCTTCTCTCCCTTTCCATCTCTCCTCAGTTGCCCAAGATCCTCAAAATCCTGGACAAAAGTTATCTGCACTGCAGAAGACTACCTACCTAACAGAAACCTTTAAAAATACATTAGTTTTGCACTTTGAAATGTGCCATATTTTATATAAATAGAAAAAAAATCAGCATTTGCATGGTTTTCACTTGAGATGGTGCACACAAAAAAACTGTTATAAAACTACCATCTAACAAGACACAGCACAATAAAAGGAAAGGTGTCTGAAGTTCTCACTGCAAGGTATATATGACAGAGTTAAAATCTTTCTCTTAAGACTTTGCTCTAGGATCAGAAATTTGTTTTAAATATAAAATATAAATTGCAGGTATTTCACATGCCATGAATATAATGAGCTGTTACGCAGAACGTTAAAATACTAAAAATAAAAATCCAGGAAGTTATGTGCAGACATAACAAAAATAAGTTCCTGACCTACAGGACAGAAGAAATAACTAATAACCTTTACATACATGTTTACATGTATACTTGCCAAACCTAAAAACAATACAAAAAATGTATGAAGTTATTTTTAAAGTTGCTCTAAGTTATTCTAAGATAGGCCAGATATGCTCAATAGAACCATCTTCAAAACACCAAATATTTAAAGTTAACCTTGCTACAGCTGGATGCCGTGCAACCTGAGCAATTTATGTGCCAAGGAAACACTTTCATGTTCAATCATATTGTTATGCATATCATATTGATATGCACAACAGGTTTCACCCTGAATTTTCCCCCTTGAAAGAAGCTAGCTTGCATTTTGCTACAAAAATCCCCAGCTGCATTACACAAAGTATTGAAGACAAGAAAAGATCACTGTCCTCTGCTCAGCACTGGTGAGGCCACGCTTGGAGTGCTGTGCCCGGTTCTGGACTGCTGTATCAGTTGGGTAGCAGAGGAGCTACAGAGTTGACTTCTGTAAGTTTTCAGAAACTTCCCCCACATCAGAGAGCCACTTTCACTCGGCTCTAAGACAGACTCACTGCTGACCAAGCTGAGCTGAACAACAATGATAGCAATGCCCCTGTGATAACATAATCAAGAGTGTGAAAAAAAAAGCCACCCAATGGCAGCTGACAGACAAACAACCCTGCAGACATCAAGGTTAGAAGGAGGGGGAGAAGGTGATTCAGGTGCTGGAACTGAGATTCTTGAACCTTGTGAAAAAAACACGGTGACAGAGTTTGTGCCCCTGCAATCCAGAGAGGTTCCACAATGGAGCAGTTATCCGTTCTGCAGCCTGCGACTGAAATACTGGAGGATTCTTGCTGAATATCAGGAAAAATTTCCTTTTTCTGTGAGGTTGAAAAATCACTAGAATGGCTTGCACTATGTCCATTCTGAGGATTTTCCAAAGCCATCTGCATATAGTCCTGAGCAACTGACTCTTAAGTGGCCCTGCTGAGCAGGGGTTTGGAAGAGATGGCCTCCAGAATTTACTTCCCACTTGTAAAGTTTTCTTACCACAAGCAAGGGGTTCTTCTTCCCTGATTAAAGTGCCAAGACAGAGTGCTTCATAGGCACCAAGAGTTCCCTGCCTACATTGCACTGCCTATTGCTGAGTCCTCACACTAACGGGTAACAGTCAGTCATTACAAGATCTGAGGAGACTGAGGCTTCTCTCAGCTCAAAAAGCCACCACAACATGATAAACATCCTGTGATTTAAAGGATTTCCTCCTTTCGGGGTGTTTGCTGTCCTCCTCAGGTGATGGTTGTGGTGCAGGACCAGAGATACAATTATGTGTTATGACTGGTGGGCGAACAGCTCACTGACTGCACTTCAGCAGCGGTGCTTTTGGTCCTGGCTCCTGTGAGTGCTCTGGGGCCCTCGGCATCACTGCTGGCTCCCAGCCCGGCTCCTCCTGCCCCGGCCGCCTCACGCAGGTACCCTGTGCCAGCCGAGTCCCACCGGCTGGGCGGGAAATCTGTGGAAGGGAGATTTCTCCTGGAACGGAGGAGAACGGAGGGGGAAGCAGGTGTGGAAGGCAGCTGAGGGGCTGCTTGGACACTTTCCAGGAAGGTCTCCTTCTCCTGCAAGGAGACCCTTCGGGAGGCCCCCGTCTCCCCTCTGTGCCCGCGCTCTGGGGCCTTCTCTGCTGCCCGGTTCCTGGCGCCGGAGCAGCTCCAGCGCTCGGCTGTCCCTCGGCAGCACACGGAGGAGGCTCCGCAGCACAGCGGCTCTGCCCCTCAGCACAGCGGCTCTGCCCCTCAGTAGAGCGGTTCTGCCCCTCAGAAGAGCGGCTCTGCCCCTCAGGAGAGCGGCTCTGCCCCTCAGGAGAGCGGCTCAGCCCCTCAGCACAGCGGCTCTGCCCCTCAGGAGAGCGGCCCTGCCCCGCAGCACAGCGGCTCTGCCCCTCAGGAGAGCGGCTCTGCCCCTCAGCACAGCGGCTCTGCCCCGCAGCACAGCGGCTCTGCCCCTCAGCACAGCGGCTCTGCCCCGCCGGCCGGCACGGGCGGGGGGCAGCGGGAGGCGGCGGCAGCCGGGCCGCGCCCCATCTGCCCGGGACACCTGGACAAGGCGGCCGGCGTGGGCACCTGCCTGCTGCACACCTCCGGCTCCCGCACACGGTCAGGGCGGACGGCGACCACCACGAGTCGGCGGCCGGCCCGTCCGGCTGCCCGCACGGGCAGAGGGTGCGCGGCCCGTCCATCCCCGCACCGGCGCTGCCGCCATCCCGCTGCCGGGAGCAGGGGGCGGCCGGCGGGGACCGAGGGACAGCTCCGAGCACCTCCGGCACCTCTGCCCGATCGGCTGCAGGGCAGCGCTCGGCCGGGCCTGCCGGGGCACCTGCCCTGCTCCTGCTCCTGCCGGGGCGCGGCTGACGGCCCGCAGGCACTGGGAGTGAACAGCCAGAGCCTTTCCGGAGCACGCGTCTCTCACTTGGTATATTGCACGCTCCTCTTCGTTACTACTAGTAGTAAATTATATTTTGTTTAAATTAATAAAGTGTTTTCACCCTAACCGATGAAGTTTGTCTTTTATCCCCCGCAGTGGGTGGGTAGGGGGCGGCAGTAATTGCGGGGAGGGAGTGAGCGAGAGGCTTCATGGTGCCTCGTTCCCAGCTGGGCTCAAACCATGACACTCGGCACCTTTTAAAATGAGTCACGGTGTCTCCCAGGGGCAAAACGGAGGAGTGAGCTAGAACGGTGATAGTTTTTAGGGCGCAGAGTAATATTTGCAACAACTTCAGTCTGTCTTCTTTAAAGAACTTCCTAAGTGCTGCAGATACTGAAACAAATTGCATTCCAAAAGTACAGTCCATTTTTCTTTTTTTTTTTTTTTTTTTTTACATAGATGTTCCTTGTTGTTTTCTGGTTTTATGAAGTTTCCAACAAGTTTCTAGATACATCTAAGCAAGAAAAGGAGAAAAGCCCAACAATAAACAACTAGAAAATCCCAAGAGATATCACTGAAAAAAAAAAGGATGATTTTAACAGAAAGTATGTACACTAGTAGTACACAAAGTGCAAAAGTAGAATGTGACCTCAAGCAAATAAGGGTATACTTCCTTTGGCAAGCTGTCATAAATTAAACTGTTACTGTTAGCATACTCTGCAATAAATGTCAGATAAGAATACATTCAGGAGTTAATATATTACATCAGTCACAATATTTTAGCACTATATAATTTCTGTCTTAAAAGCTATTGTCTAACTTTTGCATGAAGGTTGATGTATCTTCATGATAATCAAATTATTAAAAATTTCTGTTGTGTCTTAGTTTAGGATAAGCAGCATATTATTTGAAGCTGTATTTTATTAGAGCCAGAAACCAGACTGATAAAATGGAAGGAGAAGGTAAGAACTAATAACAAACAGACTCTGAAAGAAGACAAGTAGCAACTGTATCCTCTGCAACATGTCTCACGGACTAGAGAACATGAAGTGGTCTTTATAAAAGCACATTAAAAACCCAATAAAATATAATAGCTTAAGAGCTAATTCTATCAGGTTTATAGGATATTTGGTCACTACCAGCAATTCATTGAGACTGATTGTTTTCAAAGTTAAAACCCAGGTAGATTTCCACTTTATTGCCTCATGGTGTAGAGAGCGCTTTGACATAAGAAATAAGGAAAGTTGAGCAGGATTTATGTAATTTCACTCATTATTTTAAGTAAATTAGAAAATCAGCTAATAAATTAGTAACAGAATAAAAAAGCAAAGGGAAGAATACTAGATGAAAGCACAAGGTAAGGAAAGTGAAAGTTGTTGAAAGGATTGTGTCTAATCTGTTCAAAAAACTGGATTTGGATAATCACAATCTTGTGTGTCAAAAAGCCCAAAGATTTAGTACCCTCCCCTACTTTCCTTCTCAAAACCACAATACAAATACGTCTGAAACGTGGCACTATTGTGTCATCAGAAACAGCCATCATCATTAGAGGAAAAGAAAAAAATAGTGCTAAAATACAAGATCTGCAAAAAAACAGGAATTAAAATTATAATTAACCTAACATATGTAGTAAGAATTTGATAGCAATGCCTGTTGTGCAACCCTTAGGAACCAGTCAGTGAACCAGGGCACACACAACTTTGACTATGTCCTGTCAGTCTTTTTATATAAGCATACAAGTGCAATCAATATTAAGGCCCAAGAGAGAGCCTGCCCCACTAGTGACTTCTTGGGACTAGAAAGCACGAATATTAAAATCTCTGAAGTTCTGAAACATGTATTTGCTGATACCCACGTTTCAAAAGAGCTCTGAACGGAATTTAACAAGAGGGGGTGGCCAGCAGTGGCAGGAAGTTCAGCAGGTGGCCAGTCATCAGCTGCAAGGATCAAAACTGGGTACAGTACTGTTTAATGTCTTCATTAATGATCTAGAGGATGGAACACAGTGCACCTCAGCAAGCTTCTGGGTGATACACAACTGCAAGGACTGGTCTGTAAACAATGGTTGGTAGGGACTAAAAGCCATCAGGAAATCCATCTCCCTTTACATTACTTTAGCAATTTACATTCTTGCATTGACAAACAGTGGTAAGGATCAATCTTTGTGAAATAAATGGATAAGATTAAGAAAAAAACAGTTACACTTAAGTTCCAAAACATTTTTCTTGAGACTGATAGATGCTAAACAATTTTAGCCCTCAATTTAGCCTCATTTCTTCTCTGCTGATTAGGATATTGTCAATTTTATACCAATATATTATTCTCCTCAGATAAAAGCTCTTCAATCTGATTGAAAAATACTCCATTAAAAAAATACTAAAAAAATAAAAACGTCAAGACTGCCATATCTTAAATCCTAGCCATTTCCTTCTAAATTCCACAACAAATTCAAGGTGCTAAACCCCTCAGTATGTTAAAAAAACTCACACTTTGATTAAAAAAAAAAAAAAAAAAAAAAAAAAAATCACAACCAAAAAAACCCATAATACTTAGGATCTCTGACTAAGGATCAGATAAGAGGAATTAGATTCCTGAAAATCTCCAGGTATAAAGGCCTAAACAATTAATTCTGGACAACACACACAGAATTACCAACACAGGGAACAGACTGCAAGTTTCCAAATCAACACCCGTATTTCTGGACCTTCTTCCCTCTTCAATAGACATGACAAGATACTAGAGGAAAGCCTTCAATTTAGGAAAACACATTATTGTAGCTCATAACCACCTCTTACAAAGTATAACCACAAGTCCTATATTATTTCACATTAAAGCAGAATGTTTTTAGCATATTGGTTTCTTTTCCTGTGTCTTCAACTTTACCTATTTGGATTTGACAGTTTTGACATTGGCTTATTTCAAACGGGATAAAATGTTATTTCAGAGTATAAAATGAATTTTCTCTGTAGTTTCCATTACTGATACTGCTGACAAAAATTAAAAAACCCCAAACACCACCACCGAAAAAAAACCCCAACAAAACAAAACCTTGTTTTCAAAGTAATATTTAAACAATTGTTTCCATATTAAACCAACCCAAAGTAGCAATCATTTTTCAAAGCTAACTTCTGAAACCTGAAGTGTTAAGGTTTATACATTTAGGACATTCTTTAGGCTGTACCCCACACTTTTTTTTTTTTTCTGTAGAGAGGAATGTAGCTGTCAGTCATGCTTTCTCTTGCAACACAAATGTTTTGCAACTTTTACTCATCGCTTCCATTACATGTAATGTAGGAAGGTTAGCACTAAAATCAACTGAAGAACCTGCATGAGTTAAATACGTAAATTATTATTAGAGTGACAGAAAACGTAACAAGTCTTGTGACTCTCTTTGCTTTGTTTGTTAAGGAAGAGAAAGCTAATTAACTGCAAACGCCAACCATAAAGGCCTAGATCTGTTTCTGTCAACATAAGCTTTGGAAAAACGAAAACATTTTTCACATTTAAACTTCATTCCCCCCTGCCCTGTCTTCTTTCTTTCTAAGCAGGATATTATTACAAAACAATAAGTATCTACAAAAGAGAGAACACATCAGGCATAAAAACTAGAACAATTTATTTTTTATAAACAATTCCTTGTACTATTTTAAATATACATATGCTATATGTAATAAATATCTTCACTTCTTGATTATCACATCTAGAATTTTGTTGTAAAGAATCACTCTATAAAAATTTAATCTAAAATGCACAGCAAGAATAGTGGTTGCAAATTGAAACTATGTGGCACTGCTCAACCTTTAGAAAGGCTGGATATTTCACAAAAAATGGAAAATACTTCAATTTTTATTTAATTTCAGATTTCAAAGAGAAACCTATAGTCTAGTTAAAAGTATGTATTTTAAGGACACTTACACAAAGTGAGAGCTTTAAAACTCTCTTCTTTCACTGTCTTCTTCTACCACAGTTTCTTGTCTGGCAAAGTGTAAGAAAGGGGAAAAAAAGCAGAAAAGGGGAGAAAGCAAAGGCAAAGGAAGGGGTGGTGGACAGTCAGAAAGAAAAGGATTTAACGTTCTTTCTGTCCTTTCTTCTCTAACTGTTAAAGGTACAGAAGTCACTGCCTCTAGAGCTTTCATGAAATCTTATTCAGTTTTTTACTACATATTTTTCATAAACTAAAAATTACTATCTTTTATAGAAATCTATCTGTGCTACAAAAATCTCAAACTTTTCCTTCCCTATTCTTGTACTGAATGTCTTGATCCTTTTCCACCTCCATCTACAGCTCTTATTACAACATGCTTTCTCAATCCTCCATGCTATAGTCAAGGTCTCACCAGCTGGCCACACCTTCCTTTGTGTCTGCTATCACAAATGTATTGATTCCCCTGCACAGAATTTGGTTTTCCAAAAATACCTTCCATTTAGAAACTGCTGTGACAGTCACGTGTCCATAGAGAAAGGTGTCCAGGTAGAGGACAACAAATGAAGAGAACACACTGTCAATCTGAAAATTGAAACTCCTGGCCATTTTTAACATCTTTGTTCTTAAATTGACACCATGTGCTACAAAGTGAGCTGAAGAAAAAGCATAACTCTTCCTCTCCAGGAAATAAAGGAAGAATTCATTCTAGAAAAAAAAAAAAAAATTGGCCCACAGGGTGGCAGAAAAGACACACACACACACACACAAGTGAGGTGTAACAATGAGGTAAGGTACCAATTTATTCACATGGCTTTCTTACACATTCATTATAGTGTAGGAAGTACTATATTATAATGTTGTAACTGCACAGTTTTAAGAATATTTCCTGTACGTTTTCTATAAGAACTAGCATCTAGAGATGCAGTTTAGTAAGCATAACTTTTTCCCAAAGTGTGTTGTCTTACTCTTAAATTAAAAAAAAACAACTTGTTCATGTACTCCATGGTTTCTGATAAATCTTCATTACAGTGAATGCTGTCTAGTTCTTGTTCCAGTTTAGCATTGGTATAGTGGTTCCAGTTCAGCCTAAATAAGTAATCAGGACAGGGGTCTACATGTTTTCAAGCAAAGTCGAAGAAAACCCCAAACATAAGTTAACATTTCTTAACTAAAATGCCCATCACCACTACTGCCATAGTATCTACATGATACAACTACAGAAGCAGTACAAATAAAGTAAAACAGTTATTCACATAACCATCCTTAAATAGCCAAAGGCATGGAAGCTGAAGACTCCCTGAAACCTTAAACACCAAGTGCATAAAAAAAAATTTACTGTAGAGATATTAGAAAACAGGCTCAGACACCAATCCTGATTTTTATGAAAAGCACCTACTAGAAATACTACAGACACCTGGTAGTTTTTAACTCCAAATGCATGCCTGTGTGAAATCCATCACCTCATTTTTTCCCCACCTTCTCATGATTACTGATAGAGACTGACTGATACCTATAGAGAATTTGAAGCCATATGATAAAGATTTATTTAGTTTTGCTTCTTTTTGATCTTTCTTGTTGTAATATGCAGGATTTCTTTAAAACATGAAACATCTGAAATTAATGAAATACAATGGAAGATTAAAATATAATCACTGGCATGATCTTTCTTACCTACATGTCATTTTAAATGCTTTGAGTAGTTACCTTTCTCATACTAGATCATATTGATACATCAGTTATCTGACCATCAAGGTAACATACTACATTTAGAGTTTCCCTACAGTGACTGAGCTTATGAAACTTACTTTTTAAAACTCAGTTAATGAAGATGTTATTAGGTCAACTCCAACAGTACCATGGAAGATGAACTGATAAACTGATGTAGCTCTATTATGTTACAGTCATGAATGAACATAAACTTCAAAAATTACCTTCATTACATTAGCTTCTGAAATACAATTATGAACATGTGAATTACACAGACCTTAATACACTAAGAACGTTGCTAAGCTGCAGCTAATCCTAGAAGTTCTAGTCCACGGAAACTCTACTTTGGCTGCTTAATAACTTCATTTTTGTAAAAATTGTGGTGGCTTATTATGTCACTTGACTAGATTTGCTGATTTGGACAACTGCAAAATCATTACAGAAGGTGTGTGCTGTACAGCATGTTAAAAATACATCTCAGGTGATGTTAACCAGTTTCTTCAAAATGCAACTAATGTACTAATTCTCTTGCTTTTCTCACCCCTTTTTAGAATATTTAGAATTCAACCTTCTAATAGGTGATACATGAGTAATTTTGTTCATCTTTTTAGAGAGTTGAATTCAGAGCTAGCAGCAGAACTGAGTCTCCTCAGCTATAGACTCTTAATAATATACACAAAATTAATACCTATCTCCATACAGCCATTTACTGTTTTGCATGTCCTAAGTATTTTACTGACTTAAGCATAGGAAAAAAAAATTCTCAATATATCCAGTAGACATTTCTCTATACAAACTCTAGGCTAGAAAAAACAAAACAACTCTCAGGCATCTTGGCCCATGCAGGGAAGATCCTTGTCTAAGAGCTGAGAATCTTCAAAATCATTACTCTGTTTTCCTACGCTCCTTTTCATGATCTTTGATATGTCTCTTTGCCTTTTCAACCATTCAATCCTCTTTATCAACCTTCCCATCTCTGAACAAGTAATATCCAGTAGTAAAAAAATGGCAATATACAGCACAAAATTATTTATTCACATATTTGTAGGACTGAAATTGTTGACTGTAACAACTGAGTCCTGACAGATATTTCCTATGGAAAGAAGATCTGGTTAATGTTTACGACCAATAAATCAATTCTCAAATACCTAATCATTTTAATTCAAGTATTCCCAGATGAACAATAGACACTGACAGCAATTGTATAATCTGCAAAAATTAGATTTCCCATTTAAAAGCAAATCATGAGTAATAAACTTATTGCTGAACAGCACGTCCTATAGTAAGTTATGCAGTGACAAAGGCACAGGAACGTTGACATGGCATCTTTTTAATCACACCAGCATAAATGAAAAGCAAGGAACAGTTCTGTGCAACTTACTTTAGCATCTAGACTATCACTGTGCCCTGGCATTTAGTTCAGATTTAGCTCAATAGGTTTTTTTAATTGATTAAGGTATTTAACTGACTAAATTAATGAAATCCAACTCACCCCGAACAACTCTATTCTTTAATTACTTCCTTACAGTAGTCTTTTACTAGCAGAGTCTATACTATTGTAAAGCACCTTTAATAAACCAGATAGCAAAACAGCATTGAAAGCATTTTAACTGAATCATATCATGTTGCATTCAGAATAAGTTTTCTTAAACTGGTAGCTGAATAGCTCAATTATCCAGTGCTAGTATCTGTCTTTAGTCAAAAAAAGAAAATACAGTCCTAAGCAAAAGTGAACACTTTATCCATTGGATAATAGATACCTATTAATTTGAAAAAAAGAGTTTCATAAAATGGAATAAGACGTGGAAGAATGTGTAGCTATTTTTAGTAAGAATAAATATAAAACAACTGCATTTCTGTGGTAATTGTCTACAGACAGAAGCATGGATCAAAAATGTAGTGAAAACCCATATCCCCAGCCCCACACCTGGAACATCCCTTGACCACCATGACCTTTCAAACAATCAAGAGTGATTTCCCAGTGACATTGGTCAGCTCCCTCAGCATTCTTGTGTGCATTTTCCCTGAACCAATGGAGTTTTGTATGTCCTGTTTGTTTAAATACTCATAAACCTGACACTCCTCCAGAGGGCAAACCTTCCATGATCCACAAGTTTTCCATTGGTACCTACAACACCTGAAGGCAGATCTTACCAATAAAGCCCAGAGTGAAGGATGTACCTTGGGTACCTTGACCTTTACCATTCCCCTTTTCTACCAGATCTACCCCAAATTGTATCTACAGAACTCATCTTCAATTACTGTCTGGACATTTTATTCCCTATCCTCCCTTCCACAGATTTCTGTATTTAAATAATCCCCAAAGAGACCATTGACAGTAACTTATTTTTCACAGTGATCAGCTGTTCCCTTGTGATCAAACTCATTGTAGGGTATGCAAGACTGTGACATCACCATGGTTTTAGTCATACAGCTACAGTTTGATATTTTGTTAATTCAACTCAAAATTAAACTACTTGCTTTTTCCATTACATATTTGTCTCACATACTAAAGAAGAAATGGAAGTGAAAAGTGCAGGAAAGAACTGTAGTGTGAAGCCAGAAGTGACTAACAGTACAAGCTGGGAGTCAAATTCTCCACATTTAAGGCAGCATTACCTGCTAAAAGGTATTTTTTCAACACTACAATGGTTTTGTTTCAGATATTAAAAACAACAACATCAAAGAAAGCTGAAATTGTACTAGAATTAATTTGGGAACATTCCCTTTCCCCCTTTCCCAAAACTCAAATACATGGCACAATTGACATGTTAATAAATTTTGATAAAATTACCTAGTCAAACACATTAAGGAAGTGAAACTTTTTTAAAAGAACTGACATATGTCTGAACTTTTAACACCATGTTTTTACAGTAAGCATTACTGCAGTTTTAAATTATTTTGAAATAACAACACCAGATACATCCTACATTTGCCACTTTTATAAGAGCACTGGCATGCGAATTAATTACTCAAAAGAACTACACTGATTTTAATGTCACATTCGTCATGTCAAAGCAACCTTCAAGTTCAAAAGACTGTCTTCTACAGAAAAGGAAAAAACAGGCCTAGCTACTGAGACTTCAAGTAATTACAGTATTATTTATCTAATGATTAGAAGCTTAATATATTTTATTTCAGTGAGGTAAATGATTGTAAGGTGGTATCACCACTATTCTCATATTCATGTAAAAACTGAATGGCTTATTATCTCAAGGCATGAATAACTTAATGTTAGTGACTGATTTTGGCTTGCTAGCTATATTTCATGATCAAGTAAGAGAAAATTAAAATAAGGTTTGCTTCATAGTTCAGCACCTTCAATGACTAATAGAAAATTTCTGTGCTTCCAGAAAGACCTAGAAATTACCCAAGTTCCAAACACAGGGCTTTTTGTTCTAATAATTCAAAAATTAAATCATGAGAGATAGCAATTCATACACATAGCTGTAAAATTCTTAAAAGAGAAGTCCTTAATGACAGCTTTCTCATCAATAACGAATACAAAATAGGTAGCCCCAAGGGCTACATTTAAGATTGCATGATCATAGTCAGCATTTTCAGAATAGTCAAAAATTCTATTAAAAACATGAGACAAATTAAACACAAGGAACTAGTACATGGAAGTATAAGTGTAAAGCTGTACGTAATATTTAGCAGTATTATTTAGATACTCTTATATTTAATACAACATAAAATGCATTTGGAAGAAAAATGGCAAAAGAATATTTTTCTCAGAATACCACAGAAATCTTTGATTCTCAGCTGTCAGAAACGTAAGAAAACACCTACAAAAATCTGTAAATCTTAGGCAACCCAGAAGTTTCCAATAATGAAACTCTTGCAGAAAGAAGTAAAATGTAAGCATTCTGAAGAATTACTTACCAGAAATATAAAAATACATAAATCTCATAACCTGAAAATTCCATCTCTCTCTTCAAAAGGTCACCATCAAAGATTATTTTTGCACATCTTTGTCCTCTCTAGGTAAAAGCAGGTTTGATTCACAGGAATTCTGAACAGTAGCTTCCTACCCCTACCTTTCCAATACAAGTAACTTTAAAATCTTCAAGGGTATATCGAAAAGAGAGATACTGAACACAGAAGTTCAGGACCAATGCACAAACAGCATTTTGTACTTATATCTGATTAATGGCTATGTTTATATGATGTAGACCTACTAAGTTGGGTATTAAGTATTTAATTAAGCAGAAAAACATCTCATTGACATTCTCCACTCTTCTTGGCAGATAAATGTGACATAAATAACAGTATGCAATCAAAGAGCGGATGTTGTACATGGGTAAATTTATCAAAGAAGAATACCATATATGCTCCAGTAGCATATAAGTAGCAGTTAAGTCCAAAAAATTAGTTAGATCTTGTAGTGCTCCAAACAACAATTACACTTAATGCTAATAGAGCTTTTTGCTTGGAAGCATTCACTACTTCAGCCTCTTTCTTTACCCATTAAGAAAACTGCATTTTTAAACATCTTGTAATTTTACACAGCATTTCATTAACACTACATAAATCAACATTATTGCTTGTATTTGTTATTTTAGTCATAGCGTGTTGAGAAAAGGAAGACATCACTACAAAAAACAAACAGAAAGCATATTGAGATGTTTGTTTCAGAATGGTGTCTGGTCCATTATTCCAAACTACACTTTTGAACTTACAGACGTTAAACAAAAAAAAAATAATCGTTTTGACTTCTTACACCAAATTGTATTGTAATTGTTCTTACAATAAATCAATATGAGAACAGAATGTGTTCATTGAAAATAAATTTGCATATCAACAGCACTAATTAAAAAAAAAATAGGATTAAACACACAACGCCATGCCACAACACATTACATTTCATGG
Source organism: Phylloscopus trochilus trochilus (assembly GCA_016584745.2). Lineage (NCBI taxonomy): Eukaryota > Metazoa > Chordata > Aves > Passeriformes > Phylloscopidae > Phylloscopus > Phylloscopus trochilus. Next base: position 87,613,088 of record WQNJ02000015.1, read on the forward strand.
CAATTCAGTAGGAGGATACATGTGCAGCCCAACAGACTACACAGGTTTTTTGCCAAACTTCTTGCTCTCTATTGTTCTTCAAACTTCAGAGACCCCTCCCAGTCTTTCTTTTTACAGTTCCAAACACTTGAACAAATTTCCTGAAATTATATTCTTACAGTTAAAAATATGTAAGTAAAATCAGGAGTAAGTATTTTCTCTTTTGCTCACCTTCCATTTTTGTTCCTCAAGATTTTCCATTGTTATGTGCTACAAGACTACAATCGGTTTTCTGTTCTCTCAGTTTTCAGTTATTATATGAAATAATTATTTTTCTCTTTCATAAAAATTGTAAGCTCTAAGAAATGCAAAGCATTCTTTCCAGATATAAGTTTCAAGTGAACTCCCCTAAAAGCACAGGAAGCAAAGAAACACTCATCACCATCCTATCTGGCACAGAGCCAAATATCTAACTTCTGCTCTTTTGATTCGAATACAAAAGGGGTTTTGGTTTTCTAAATTATGAGGCAAGCAGCCTGATAGATTAGGACTGGATAAAGTAGAAGCCTTAACCCACAAATCCAGTTATTTGTGTTTGCCCACCAAGAACAATATTAGTAAGTAACTATTCTAAGCAACATCTCTGGTCTACAGGTAAAACCAAGCACTAATACAACCTACAGAAATCCAGCTATGTAGGAGAAGGGTCACAGGGAGCTGAACAAAGTTAATGACTGCACTTCTGGAAAGTAAAGTACATTCTTACAGGAATTCTGATTGTAATGTACATGATTTAAGAATATGTATTTGCCATAATAAATACTAGTTACTATTGTTACAATATGTAAGGTTAAAATGCTCGAGACTTCTCTGAAAATATCACAACTGTACTACACAAAACAATTCTCAGTAAAAATACCTTAAACAGTCATAATCTATGAATGCTGTAAAAGTTATGTTCCTGTATTTTTAAATTTCTTCTTTCTATATCCTAGCTATAATTCCGTTACCAAATTTTAACCTTATTCTAAGTTACAAACCTCTAATTCTGCTAAATTATTCAAATTCTCCTAGCTCTCCAGCTGTGGCAGTAGTTACTTTACCACATAAATACCTCTGTAGTGCACAAAATTAATTAGCAATCCACAAATGCTAAGTCAAAGGCTTTTGCCTAGATGTCATTCAGACTAGATTACACACCTAAATAATTTTTAATTAAAATTCTAGAGTTTAAGTTAGTGGATTGTCTAAATCACAAACATTACAGACTCAGAATGCTGTCCAGACTACTGCTTAACTTACACTTCAAATAACAGAACTCAATTTTTGAAAACAATCATATAAAAGCATCTTGTTTCATTGAATATATACAAAATATATCTCTGTCACCATGCTAATACCCTTCACCATGAGAATTTTAGTGTCAAATGAGGAAAACCTTAGTAAGAAATTCTTTACTGTGAAGCTGATGAGACACTGGAGCAGGTTGCCCAGGGAAGTTGTGGATGCCCCAATCCTGGCAACACTCAAGGCTAGGCTGAATAAGGCCATAAGCAACCTGGTCTAGTGGGAGGTGTCCCTGCCCATGTCAGGGGAGTTTGAACTAGACAGTCTTTAAGGTCCCTTCAAATCCCTTAACATTCTATGATTCTATCAAAATGCTGAGATTTACAGTTAAAATGGAGAATACTGTCTGTAGTCAGACCTAGGAGGTCCACTGGAAATAAAAGCTTTTTTCAGAATTCAGTTTTAAAAATTACTGAGGTAAAACACCACTGATAAACATCTGAACATGCTGAAACATCAGAATCCAGTGAAACATCTCAAGTCCATAACTTCCAAAATAGAAATTTTTTTTCGATATTTTACAGCCCCCAGAGTTGCCCGTTATCAGAAACTAGAGATGAATGTTTTACACTATTAGAACAGTTTTCATCTATTCAGAAACCAAAGGCTGCCATATTAATGGAATATAGCAGACCTCAAATAACGAACTGGCCTTTACTATAGTGACACTTCAACACTATCCCAGAAACAGATACAGGAACTGAAAGGAGGTGTTAATCTAGTGTTGATCTACATCTTTATTTAACAACCAGTGTTACAATTTTCAACTGTTAGCCAGCTCAAAACATGTAAACTGAAATGTAATCATGCAGAATTACAACGATTACTATTTTGTGAGATTACTTTTGTCATTCCAACTCATTTGCTTGACCCTATATTTCTACCTTTCACACATAACAAGTCTTGAAAATATGAAATACTGACAAATTAGTGACATAAATCTATTCCTCAGTTTTATTTATTACTTTTTAACAGTATACTCACAAGATATTTCCAAACTTTTCTAAACAACATGTATATCGGTACAGCTAGCCATTTCTATGAAGATCCAGTACAGGTCAATTTAAAAAAGAAGTTGAGATCTAAAAGAAATTTAAAGTGGTTACTAAATACTCTCCTTCGTTAACAACTACTTCAATGTTTATTTGTTTTCCCCAATGTTCAAACTACTAGACACCAAAGTTACTAATTTTAACCACCTTGTCAGGGTTCTGGTACCTCAATTTTCAAAATCACTTTCATTTTGCAAAGAGGTTCACCGCTTTGAGAAACAGGACCTCCCTAAATTCAACACTAGTTTACTGTGAAAAGAAAACCATGACAACTGTTTGTACTCTTGCTTTATTATTACATCCGGCCTGGTCACTATTGGAAATTCAATCTATTGTTGTTGCTAGGAGCCTGTTGCTATGCAACCTAAAAGGGTTATGCGGCACTTTCAGGCTGAGAAGCCTTGAAAACACCACAGGCCTTCTCCTATGGCTCTAACCAGTTCATTTAAATAGATTAACACTCTCTTTAGTCAACCCCAATTCCAGGCACACCCTTAAAAAAAGTTAAAATTACAGATTTGAATACTGTATACAAATACAAACCCCGAGAAATTACACAGAAGCAATACATCTGACCTATACCGCATGCTAGAACAAAGCAGACAGCAGTATTTCCTCTAATCCATCACTTAAATTAGCAAAGTTGAAATCTGTTAACTCCAAACCCTGTCAAAGTTTAGCCTTCACATACTAACCAGCTAGTATAATGGAGTTCCTAAACACACTCTGCAAAGATATTCTATAACAAACTTTTGACAGAACAATACATTTTCATACAGTTTTCATACTCTAGATCACAAAAGTGGGGCTTTGAGGAAACAATGAACTTAATTACCTCTAAAATGGCAGAATATTTCTTACTTACAATCTGTATCAAAAGATGTCCAATAAACCTCTAAGCAGATTTCAAGTGAGTTCTGTTTTTGTATGACTTTGTCACCTTTACACATCCTACATATTAGACATTTATGTAAATCTCTGCAGATTAATTTCTTTCAGCAATATTTTTGTAAATCTGCTGAAGAATGGCTAAGAAATGACATGCAAAAGAGCTCATTATTATGGCTTTTCTTTCTAATAATCTGAGGCAGTTCCAGCCTGCATCAAAGAACAAGTTGTTCCACCACAGCACCAGAATTAGGAAAACAGCATTTCTCCAGCTTGGTCTTTTAAACAGGTCCATACAACACTGTGGGATGGATTGTGAGTATTTGCTGCCTGACTATTGAGAATGCTGGGAGTGAAAAATGAGTTGCAAATGCCTCCTCTTCAATGGTAGAACCTATTCTTGCTTACCTTTTCAAGCTAATTATTTTGTTAGTATGCTTTTCTGAAACCTCTAATCCTCTTTTGAATAAGACGGACAGGCATATCAGGAAAAAAATCCCCACCAACCAAACTCATTTTAAGAGTACAGATTTAAAAAACTAATGCACTGTCTCAAAAGTTATTGGAAATGTTAAGATTAGTTATCTAGAAAACAAGTGTAACAGACAGTGCTATAAAATTGATTTCAGTAGTCACATAAGGAAATGCTAGGGTTTATCGTTTCCAAAATGCTTTGTACTACTTAGTGGCTGATGTTTTTTAGGGAAACCATGAAAACATTAACAAATATGAAGTGTGTTCTAAAGACAAAAATCTCAGACAGTTGGGGGTAAACCAGCAAATATCAGCAGAATGCATTCATTAATTCAAACTCTTCCAATTACAATTTTGTTGCTTTTCCGGAATTTTTAAGCTTGCAAAATCTTTTTCAAATGCAAAACTGAACTTTTCACCTGTGTCAGGGTAACACTCAAACAACAAAAAACCTGCCTTACCTCCTGGACTTGAGGGATTTAGCCTGGAACAGCTGACAGCTGCCAACCTAGTAGCGTCTACAACCAAATGCCAGAATGAGACACATTATATTGACTTCTACAGCCAAATCCATAACTCTAAAGAATTGCTGGTGGTGTATAACCACCATTGCTAGTATACTTTTTATGATTTTATAAAAAAAGGATCACTGTAATATGTTACCCTAGACATCATGACCTCAAAGATGACAGGCTTCTTGGACCCTACCAACAACTAGATACAGCTAGAGATGTAATAGATGCATGTCATGCTGCAGAACTACCTACAGGTTTGGAAGTAAAGAGTAGGTACTGATTATCTGAATTAAGTTCTGCACTCAACATTTTGTTAGAGCTTGTTACACACTTCTGTGTTGCCCAAGAATTATTAGAGACAAGGAGGACTTTGACAAACAGAACAGATCCAAAGCTATGTCCATCCACCATTTTTCCTTAAATGTTCTTCTGTAAGTATATTTACTTTAATGTTGCTGAAGGAAGTGAAATTTGTAGACAGCAGTGGTTTCTTTACACAAAACACAATAGGCCCTTGATACTTTCAGTCTGATGAGACACTCTGGTTGTCTTCACACACAGTTTAGTAAAAGAAATTTGAACAGAATGTCAATATAATTAGCTTAAGGACGAGCCTAAGATTCCTTCATCCTTTATTACACAAGATAACTCACTTGTAAACTGGCCATTCAAACAAGCTGTACAAGCTGAACATTCCCTTGGCTCTAGGAGACAATTCTGTATTAGTAAGATGACTTACAAGGGTAGAATCTCTCCCATGATTCTAGAATCCTGTTCTTAGGATAGAATTCACTACCACCACAATTAGACCAGACTGAATGCATGTACAACTGCCCCCCTGAGTTCCCGGGAACAAGAACAAATATTGCCCCTCCACCAAAACCCCATATAACTCAAGACCTTATTTTAAGATATTCTTCAAGCATTCCACTCCTCAATAAGTGGGATTATTTTCTGCAGAGTCTGGAGATTTACCTGTTCTCATGTAGCTGTTAGAAGAAATAGATTCTGAATTTCTCAATTCAACTGTTTCCAATTACATCAGACTGCCTGAAAGAATGCTCTTCCAAATATATCTTTAAGTATCAATTTTGTATATATTGCCATGAAGAAGGCTAAAGCATCCCAAGACAAAGCTAGAGATTAGCAAACATGAAAGGAAAGCAGCTGTTGGCAAATAAAAAATCAGGGAGTCCCTGAAAGCCAATCTCAGCACCTGTAGGCTGTCCCTACAACCAGCTGGGTATATGTCAGCACTGTGTGATGCTTAGCAGACTAGTCACACCCCACTATCTCAGGTAAACTGTTAAATATTAAACCACATCCAAGCCAGGCATCCAACAAGAACAGGGGGGAAAGAAAAGAAAAAAAAAACCAACCAACCAAACAAACAAAAAACCAAACAGCCAAACTGTGGATACTGAACTGCAGAGCTTAATAACTAAAAGTGAGTGCCACAAAAGTACTGAAAAAACAATTGTAATTGCAAAATATAAGTAAGCAGATATCACTGTCAGAAACGGTGACGTAATAAAGCAGCAAAAAAAGAACTACATTATAAGCAAAGGAAGGAAAAACGCTGACATAAAAAAATTCAAGACTGGCATATACTTTAACTTCAAATAAGAAAAGAAAGAAACATTTACAAACTTAGAAGTTTAGAAACCCACTTACAGAAAGCTGTCTCATTATAAAATACTGCCTTATGTCCTGAAGATATCCTACACCCTGCCCTACCATATGAACTTTAAGTATCTCTTTAGAAATCTACTACTTAGCTTTGTAGCCATGTATGTGAAGCACTGTAACAAGGTAACTAATATTTCACCCTGCTTACCCTGTTCTTTCTTTTTTTATTTAAGAAATTTGTACTCGATTTAAGAGCAAATTCAGCAGCAGCAATTCTAGGTAAAATACACAAGAAATGCATTATGTTGAAAGCAATGACCAAAAAAACCTCTCACTCCAAAAATACTCCTTTACCAAACATGCTTGAAATTTACTATCACACTTGACAACCTTATTTAAGATATTAATTATAACTTTGCTTGCCTTCCTGTGTGACCTTTCCCAACATGGTATCTTTCATGAGCACTTATTTATTCACAAGACACTGTTACTACCAATGTTGATTTTGATGTTGGATGAAATGAAATGTATTTTAACATTTAAAACACATACTAATTAATACACAAAAAAATAAACCAAAAAGTTCTGTAAGCCAACCATACAAAAAAACCACCTCCCACATGGCTTTTTGTTGACCTCACTGTAAAAGACACTCAGTTCCAAACAGCACATTCTGTTCTGCTTTTCCAACCTAACAGTAGTCGACACCTGAAAAGATAGTGATTTGAACAAGCCACAGCTTGTATTTCCTGGATAGATACCAATATTTTATTTTTATTCCATGTGTGACTTAGAACAAACCACTTCAACTTACATTTTCAGCTTACAGGCGTTTATTTATAAAAAATACCCTAAAATTATTAAATCCTCTTTACTCCCCACTACCTTTCGCTCAAAGAATCAGTTCTCTAAGCTCATAGCTAAGACTGAGACAGTAGAAAGCACCTGAAAACACAAAATTGTAAAACAAAAACATGCATAAGGATTCTTATTAGCTAGGTTTATCTAGCATGGCTTTCTTGCCCTCAAAGAAAAAAACACTGTGTTAAAAGAAATGAAGTACAATGTTAAACCCAAGTGAAGTAAAAAATAATGAAAGGCATACCAGCATACAGAAATGCAAATAAAAAATTATAAAAAAGTAAAAATTTAAGGGAAATTCATTAATTATAAAAAAGAGGAAAGAATATCATTAACCCAGCTGGTACTGTACAACAGCGAATACTTAACTAATCTCTATGTTTACAGTGATTGTACTTATAATACAAATTGCACACCTGGATCTAAAGCATATTTGTTTGGTTATGTTTTCTGGCTTCTAACGTTACAAAACATTCCTAACAGAAATTTTCATACAACTTGACAAAAAGCTTGATTCCCAGGAAGTTTAAATAATATTGATTGACAAAAAGTAATGGTAATTGATTTTATAATTATTTGGTAATTTTTCTTTATTAAGCTTCAGCCTACTGCACCTATGGAGAATAAAAAAAAAAAAAATTCAAATATAAAGAACATTTAGCAACAACATTTATTCAAGATTTATGTCATGAACAGAAGAAACTGAATTTGATTTCTAGGTCATAAGATAAAGATACATGACTATATAACATATCATTTCATTGTTCTTCCATAATAGCCAATTAACAGTAAAAAATTAAAAAAAATTCAAACAGATACCATTAGCTACCTCATTTATAATACAGAAGTATAGAAATCTAAACTACAACACATACAACACCAACACTGAACACTAATTTTATACATTTTGAGATATGCTTAACTTTATTTCACTTGTTTTCCATATTACAGCTCTTTGTTTAGCCCAGCAGGACTTCTACTATTTGAATTTCTTGATACTCATTTTAATCACTGGCTTTCAAAAGTCAGGCAGGACTTAACAGGAACATTCTAAAAGATAAGCACATTAGAACAGAAGTACTTGAAAAAGGTACTGATTACGTCATGGTGTTACATCTTTTAGGGCATTTTGAGTTTCACTGTGCATTCATGTAAAATCAGAAAAAGGATTTTTCCTTGGAAAAAATTCACTGGAAACACTTTATAGAGATCCTACATCCCTCTTTAACTTAAATTCTCAAATTTGACAGAGGTAAATTTAACAGTTTATGAATAAAATAAGAACAAGTTGTAAACAATGTATTTGCTTATCCAGGCCTTAATCATTCAATTCAACTCAGCTTATTAGCTGATATGAAACATCTCCATTTAAATAAAGGGATTACTTTCTAATACTGCCATGATTATCAAGACTGCATTTATCGTAATTAGTAATGTACACATATGTTTTTGCTTATCACTCAAGCAATGCTAAACAAGAGTAACAGAAATCAAAGTACATTAATTTTGCTATGGATCTGAACGTCCCATCATGACAAACTGCAGCCAAAACAAACAAAAGACCCCTAAAGAGAACCACTTCAGTCAACAGAAGCATTGATTATCAACCTATTTTTCTGATTTTACCAATAATAGTTACTGTGATACACACTTCCTTAGATCCTTCCTCTTGATCTCTATCATTGCTATTAATTTTATATCTGCAGCTACATGATAAGGCAAACAATTTTTTAAAAACTAACATCTCTTTGCATAAATTCAAAAATTATCGTTCTTGCTTCTGAAATCCTTTTTTTTGGACACAGTCCAGTTCTTATCAAAATGAACAGAGATATAAGCAAGTTACAAGAAAATATTTTAGATATCCTCATTACAAAAAAGACCCCCTCTTCACATTGCTGTGATGTACATTGAACACCACTTATAAATCACTGGCCAGTTATCCAAATACAGAATGTTTCACCAAAACCCCTGAACTTGTTTCATTGAAGAAAGGAAATTATCCAGTTTATTTTAAAATTCTAAATAATTTCCAATAAAAACATTGTTTGCAGTTCTTCCTCTTTTAAGTTATTCTTCTCTTCTGCTACAACAAAGGAATTAAAGCCTGCAAATTAAGACTGATAAATACAAATAAATGTCCACAGAAATCAGTAACTGGCATTTGGTTTTGCCAGGTATTCAACCAAGGTCCTTCCTTCCCTTTGTTCATTATTGTCTTTTCCTGAAGAGACCTAAAAAATTTGTTTTCCTGCTACTGCGTTTGTTTTCCTGCTACTGCGGTTTTCTCTGCTTTTTTTTTTGTTTGTTTGTTTGTTTTTGTTTGTTTGGTTTTTTGTTTTTGGTTTTTTGTTTGTTTGTTTGGTTTTTTTTTTAAATTTTTTTTTTTTGCCTCTGCAGAACTCCAGTGGGAAGTCTTGAGGTTTCATTCTAAAACATAGTATAAATATATGTGAGGAATCCAGTCTGTGTCCAGACCTAAGTTTGCAAAATCCATAAGATGAAGTGTTGGACCAAAATAACAGAAATGTAACAGACTGAAGAAGAAAGGAACACAAGAGCTGGGTTGTTAGGGAGATCATCTCCTGGGCACCCAATGCAGGTCTTTGTGATATATGTCAAGAGGACTACTTTGTGACTCTAGCTCTATCCCTCCACTTTTACCTCCAGATGTGAGGATTCAAATGCAGTCCTAGGAAATTGAACTGGCCAACAAGACTAAAAGGAAAACTAAACCACATCTAGGAGCTTCTGCTGTAGAGCAACAATCACAAGTAAAATCATAGTATAGCTTGGGCTGCCATGGATTTCAGGAGCTCCCAAGCACAACTTCCCTCCCAAAGCAAGTTCAGACTTGGCATTAGACCAGCTTCCCAGGGCTTTATCCAGTCAGAGCTTGAAAATCTCCGAAGATGCAGATGGCAAAACCTCATTTGGTCCAAGCTGCATTGTTGGGCTGTCCTCATGGTAAAAAAGGTTCTCCTTGTCTCCAATCTAAACCTCTCTTGTTTCAACTTATAAAATTGTCTCGGATCCTTTCACCACGCACTTCCATAGGAAGTGCACTTCCAGGGAAGGCTGCTGTTGGACCTCTGTAATTCTCTCTTCTCAAGACTGAACAAGTCCATGTCCTTCCATGCCTACTCACATGTGCACTCTAGTTCTGGACCCTTTGCTGAACTTACTCCAACATCTTTCCCACAACTGCAGAAGAGTGCAGGTAAAAGCAGAAATGCATGCTAATGTTGTAAAATAAATATAGAAGAGAAGTGGTGTCCTGGTTTAGGGCAAATTTGGGTGCCAACTGAATTCCAAAGGGATCCCTCCAGAAAGCAGATTCAAGTGGCTCCTCCCACAACTAGTTTGGGAAAATATTTCCTTGGAGAAAAGTGGGAAAAAAACCTGTTTATTTAACAAGCAAACTATTCACAAGCGGAAAAAATTTTGAATAATATTAAGCAATAAAACCTCTCGCTGTTCTGAAGAGATGGCAAACTCAGAAAGTCCATGTTCTGGGGTGTAGCTTGGCTTGCTCAGTCTCTCATCAGTCCCTCCTGCACTGGAATGCAGCATTCTGGGCACAGTGGGCCATAGGTGTGAGCTCTGGTGTTTTCCTGGGTTTTCAGTCCAGAGCAGGGCCAATCAGTTCCAAGAAAAAGAAAAGCCACAGTCTGGGGAAATTCTCTGCCTCAGCTAGTTAAAAACTAACTGAAAAGCAAAGGAGAGCTCTCTTCCACTGTCCATCCTGCTGCCAGCACAGTCTGGGAGCAGAATGCAGGGGAGCAAGTGCAGTTTCTGCAAACAAACTGTGTGGGGTCTTCTCCCCACCTTCACTCTCGGAACCAGTCTTAAAGGTGTAGAACCCAATATCCAGCACAAACAGAACAGACAATTGGGGATACAAGCATCATAAACTCACCCCAGGACAGGTGGATAAGCATTTCTCTCAATTTCCTGCCTATACTTGTGTTCATACAGCCCAAGAGACATTTTTGATCTTCTCTAAAGCAAAGGCACACTGCTAGCACATGTTCAGCTGACAACCACAGACCTCAGGGCCTTATCCAGCCTGTAGTCCCAGCCACTCTGTTCCCAGCCTGCAGTCTGTGGCTACAGATCTGTGAAGCCCTAGAAAGCTTCACAGGACTGGCATTCCTCTCCCTTTTGGCCAGAAGATTATTGTAGAAGTAGGTTAAAAGAGTATATTTTTCAGCAACACTGAAACAACTTTTCTTATTTCACCAAAACACAACTGTGTTTATAATAGGTAATCTGTATGTTTGCAGTAAGAAAAGATAATCTAACACCCTGTGAGGGATGGTTAACAGATTATTTGAGAAAACTCATTCAATACAGAAATTACATACCAGTCAGTGTTGTGAAAACCACCAGTTTTACTCACTGCCCTAACCCAGGTAATTCCATTTGACAAGTTGAACCACCTAGATTAAAATAAAATGCCCTGCTAGTTGATTCTTATTCATATGAAATTATCTGCCACATTTCCTTCCTTCTTCAAGGAAATAAAAACCCAATCAATCAACCAGATACAAACCAGCCACAAACTGCATACCATACTGCACTGAGTACCCTAAGCATCCTCTTGTTCCTTTGGTTTTATTGATGCCTTAAAGATCTGGAAATGAGCAACACACCTTTGAGACAGCATTAGTATAGGAGGTAATATAAAAGCTGGTCTTTCTTAGAGGCCTCCAAGGGGCAGATACACAATCCCATATGGGGTGAATACAGTTTTATAAGTTTAGCAAATTAGCATAATTGGAAAGAATCTCCAATTAGAAGCACAAGCAATGAGGTAGTTCCCCCTGGTTCTACCCTTTCCTGAATTCCCCCCCGCCCACCTCAGATAGGAACAAAACTTTATTTATGAAAATGTGTCTCCAAGAGCTGGTTTGAACTTTGGCTCCCAAAGAGAACCAAGACAGGATAAGGGCCTTGAACCCCTGGGACTTGGAGCTTCTGGAATGTGTTTTGTCTTTCTGCCTATCAGGGTAGGGGAGAGTACTGGAGATAGCTAGGAACTATACAACTACACAACAGCAGTCTACAAAAAAATATATACAAAGGAAATATAAAAGCAAAAATCATTCTTGCATCATTATGGTAAGCTTAACCATTTCCATACTAGCAAGTTAAATGCTGTAACTAGAGCACATAAAATGCTTTTGAATCCATCTGTGGAAGACAGAAGTACTTCATGTAGAATTAACATATTTTTAGAAATAAAATTTAAATATTAGAGAACAGACCATTAGGAATAGATCATTGAGAGGTCAAAGAGAACAGATCATTGGGAGGTCAGAAACACAGCTATAAAACGAAGTTATACTTGTGACCATGCAGTTTGTTTTATGGAAATGACACGGGTAATTTTATTAGAGGACTTAACATATTATGAATCAACATCTCAATTTCCACTACTAACACCCAATTACATCTTCAAGCCATTTTTAATGGCCAAAACCTGTTACTTTCCCCTTCTTACACTACAAACTCTGGGACAAGTACTAAAGCATTTCTGACCAAAACTTAACACATGCATACACCTCTTTCTGTATCACAGATGACAAAAACATAACTTCTACTTTCCTATCTGCCAGATGCACTTTTTTTCTGACTAGGACATTACATCTTTTCCCATTTTATAAAACATGGGAAGAAAAAGCTTGCAGTTTTACAAAATATTAATTATTTTCAAGAACAGGAAAAAAATGAACTGCTGGCTCCAGCTTAATGCTTTTTTCAGTAGACTACAGATGGTCAGTTTGTTGATGTTGAGCTTTCAAGACATTCAGCTGTGTATGAAGAGTTACCATCCTTGGATCATAGCAAGTAACAGAAAATACAACTATGCTGACTCAAGAACTTTTGAGTATCTCAAACTTAAAACTGCGCTGAGGACACAAGCCATTAAGAGCTGATGAGATTTACAGCACTGAGCTGTTACAAGTCTTAGCCAAACAACTTAGTATTTTGTCCCGAAATCAAGCAGTAGGAGCCCTTATATGGCAATCCTTCACAAAGTAGTCCTAAAACTCCTCTTCATCTCACTTGCCTGAAATATGTTTGTGATAAACAAACTCATAACCAGTGATTTGAGACTGCATGAGGAATCTATCTTCATCAACTGAATCAGTGTAAAACCACAACTTTTAAAACACTGGAAGGTCTGTTTTGTAGGACAGAATCATTATTTACATATTGCTTTGTAGGACCACCTCTGATTCTGAGTTTACTGCAAATAAACCTTTCCTCAGTGTGACATAAGTTTGCTAGCAAAGGGTACTTTGGACACAGAACCTAAATTCTGTGAACTAGCCTGAGATTTGCAAAACCCTAAGCTTTTCTCATCTCCACACCACTACAGTCCCAGCACACTGAAATCTCTATACGTTTACTTGCTCACTACTGTTTGATGCAATATCCTCTGAGGAGTATGCTCCTTACACTAGAAAGAAGTTTCAGAGCTGGAGAAAGCCAGAGCAACTCAGGACAACTTTCCATCAGAAAGTACCTGCACAGAGACAATACTATGAAGACCTGTGTTTTCACCTTAATTCATTCACTCTTGCCTCACTTTAAAATCTGGACTTGCAGCTCAAAAGTAATTCCACAAAAAAAAAAAAAAAAAAGGGAATGAAGCTATATTTCTGTCCTACTTACCTCCACTCATTACTAAATAATAATTATATTAAATTACATTAAATCTATGACTTAACACTAGGCATATTTTACTCTCTAAAACAACTGTAAAGAAGATATAGCTCATGGAAGAGCTTCCATGCCTTTCAAGAAGTCCAATGAATAAACTTCCTACAAGTTACAGGGAATTGCTATTATTATTACCCAGAATCAACTCTGTGGAATTAGAAAAATACTGGAATCTACATTTTTCCATTTACTAAATCTGACAGGAGAACAATACAATGAATATGGAAAAGTTATTTATCAACTCCTTTGCAAATTGCAACTCGGTTGAAGTGATTTAATGCAGAGTGGACAAAACAAAATAGAAGTGAACTAAATACTAAAGACAAACACAAATGTTGATATGATCTTAGCTACCACAGTGTGTCAACTCACCTCATGGCTAACAATCAATTTGATAAATTTTGAGCTACTAGACAGGTAGCTCAACTGCTCCTCACTATCCAAGCATAATGTTACTTTGAAAACAGCTGGACTTTCCTACAGAAATTATCTACATTGTTTTCGTAAGTCATGTATTTCATAAATTACTGCAATAGTCTCTTGAACTATATATGTTCAAATAATACCTTTCTATAACTTAACTGTAAAATGCATACCATCTGATCATTCAATTATTCCAGACATTTCAATCAGAAATTCTGAGAAAAAATTATTTCTAAAAATAGAAAAACTATTTTTCTTAAAAACACTGAAAAGGAAGAATGTGATTTTAATTAAAGTAAGTAGTTCTAAGGCAAGGTTCATTCTTTATTGTATCTTCTAAATTCTCTGAGATATAAAGTAATTAACACTGACTTCCAGTAATAAACACCATATATAAAACCCTCATTAGAAAGACAAATGGACAATCCTTTGTGTGTAGCCACATGTCCTTCCTAATGGAAGAACTACAACATGCATCTCATCAGCAAAAACAGGAGTTAGGGAAGGAAGCATTTTTCCTTCATTAAATCTGTAACTCTATTGTATCTACTGTCAAGCCACAGAACAATAAAGAGGTAAGAATACAGCAGACATCTTACTGGGAAAACAAAACAGTTAGGACTCTAAACGGAGAATTTAAAATACTTTTTGCAGCAATTAAATAGAAAATAAATCTTCAAATTTATGCAACATTCAACGTAAGATAGAAATCCTGACACTGACCACTGCTTCCACAGGCATGGGAACTACTACTCTGTAGTAGCTATTTTGTTATTTTTGCTTTCCCCTACCAGTAATGAATAGATTAAATCCTCCTTAGATAATGCTAGTTACTTTCTACCATTCCACTGTTAGTTTCACGGTTAATTTCACTCCCAGCTCTTGGCAGTGCAGAATGCTACCAGGATGCAAGGAAGAAAAAGCCCAGGTGGCAAGACTCTCATTTTTTTAATATGAGGCCAACAGCACAACAGCAACGCTTCAAAAGGCTTTGTGGATAATCTGCAACAGGTCACACCAAAAGACAATAGTACAAATTGACAGTCCTAGTCTTCTAATCCACTAGAAAGGGAACTTCAGAAATTCAATAAACATCCAATACCATTGTCATATTAAGGGAGATACATTAATGAGACTGCTCTCCCTTCTTCCTGCCCCAGACTCAGGAACTTTTGGGAAAGGGGGAAGAAAATCAGACCAAAGGTATTAGAGAATCACCTGATAATTCAGCAGACATGAACTCGTTCACTGGAGCCAAAGATGTATTTTTGAACAAATAAATAGCTATCTATAACCTTAATAATTGTCTTGTAAGTAGTTCTGGCACAGCATCCTAATATACTTTTAAAATTCCTTGTAACGGATGTATAGTTAACAGCACATAAAAAAGTAATCAGACAAAAAAAACCACAAAGAACCCAGAACACCTTAACTAAGGTAGAATCATCTGACTCAATGGCACCTGCAAACAGACATACTTCACCTTTTAGCAGATTTGCCTCTTTCTATTTCGATTTTGCAATGTTGCATGATTTAACTACACTGAGTTTCAGAGTTTAGAAAACGTCCCTGAGGTGATATGTGCGAGAAAGCAGTTAGATTAGATGTAATGAGGAAGTAAAACAGAAGAGAGAATCCATTTACTTGGTACATAAACAGTAAACATGGCTTTGAGGCATTAGTTATAGCAGCATCCAAAGCCTGAACAAAATCTAAATACGTGGTTCTTGCCTTAAAGGCCTTATAAATTTACTAGAAATCATTCTTCAATAAGAGGAAAATGAAAAAACTAAATCTATTGTTTACTCGAGATGGTCTAAGAAGCTGAGATGTACTCAACATACTGGGTCTACTGGTGAATGAAATTACCTTTCAAAATTGAGCTGAATTTCTCTTTCCTCTTTTTGGTGAATGAATAAAGTCATAAATGCTACAAGTGCATTCCAGTTCAGTTATTCATACAAAATATTTGGCATTCTCATAGCATTGCTATGAACATCATGCAAGAATTTAAAGAAGACAGGTTAGAAATAAATTAAATATTCAAAGAGGAAGTCTGAATAGCTAGAAATTAACCTTCCAAGTCTCACTAAAATTTATATCATAAAACGGGAAATTTCTTTATCAAATAGAATTTACAGTATATTCCATCTACTATCTCTTGATTTTAGTATGCTAAAACTAAAGTTCCTAAGTAACCAGACAACCTGCAATAGTGGATCAAGTAGAACAACTGAATTGTTTGAAACAGTATGCAAAAGCAAGCAATTTTAGGTGTACTACCCTAGATACAGTCTGTGTCTTTTCGCATGCTTTCAATTGGAAATTACACTAAACTTGACATCATTAACCACCTACACACAGATAAAAAAAAACAACCCAAACACCACTGCCTTAATAATCTTATGGGCTATGATAAAAAAATAGGTATTACTAAACTACAGAAGTTACTACAATTAATTTCTAATCTGACAGGTTCATATAGCCACAGAGAAATTTTTGAAATTAAACATAATGGTACTTACAAATACGTAGAGACAGGGGCTGGTTTGGGTTTTTCTTTTTTCCTGTTTTTTTTGGAGGGGGGACAGGGTGTGAGGGGAAGGTGGCTTGGTGGCTTTCGTTACCAGAACTGGTGATTGATGGAGAAAAATATCCTGTTCTTTCTGCAATTCATAAGTGCATTGCCCCCATGCCAAAGTTCCATCTAGGAAGAACTCCAGTGAGAAAGAAAAAAAATTCTACATACAGCAGTGCATTTTTTTAAAAAGTGTTCATATATGAGCAAATTAGCTACATAAAATGTGTTTATAGACTTATAAATGAAAAATACAACATACAATAAAGATCACTCCAAAATGCATGTGTGTCTCAGATAAGTTCATATATATACTCCAATAAGTATACAGCTTATATTGTTTCAGCTATATGTGAAACAAGCATAATTTACATATAAACATTTGTTTTCTTTTGATGAAGAGAAATTGCATTTTAAGTGTGTGAATCTGCACACACAGACAAAATCAGATCCAGAACAGCCAATTTCCTCTGTGATTTATAACATAATATTGTCAAAACAATAAGTTTACTATATTGCACTGCACAGAAAAAAAAAAGTGTGAAAATTTCAGTAATGTTTATTCAAGTCTCATATGCATTATCAATGCACTTCAATGAACAAACTTTTAGGATTTTCTTTCCTTTTTGTATTTCAAATAGCATAGCACCCTCTGGTGCATCTGCTAGAAAGAAAACAACTAACAATAAACACCAGTCACTGTGATTAAAAAGTCAACATAAAAAAAAGAAAAAAATTAATCCTTAGAAATAAAAAATAAAAAATTATTAGAAAACCAACTTCAATTTCATTATTTCTTATTAAAATCTTTTGTAATTGAGGAAATTATAACTACTGAATAAAAATTTTAGAAGAAACCTGCAGATGTACTAATACAGCAGGGTGCCAGAAAAAAAAATTAAACATACACTAGTTTGAAACTAATCCTATATTCTGAATAGTAATTCATTTTTATTAAAAAAATACTCCAAAATGAAATAATCTTTAAGTAGGAAAGATGAGGTAGTGAAACACAATGTTACACCAAGCAATATATCTGCTCTTGGTCTTGCAAGAATAACACTTATTAGGTCTACAGCTATCCATACAGCCAAACTGCTGAATTTCACACCAAAATAATCACACCTCCTTTAAAAGTCCAATGAGAAAAGAAACTTTAAAATTATTGTATTATATAAAACATTTCAACTCTGCTATGACATTTTAACTATTAAAGCATAATAGTTAAACATAAACTCTATTAAGACACATTAAACTATTACTATACACCTACCTAGTCACTAGGAAAATAATTTCCTATGAAAGTACATTTTTCTAATCTCAGAAGTGGAGATCACCATCTGCTTTAGGAAGCTCTTTTGTAAACCTCTGGAACCAGTTTCAACACAAGGCACAAGAAATGAAGTGACACCTGTTTAAATCAGCCATCTGTCCCTAACAAACTAGATTTAGCCAAATCAGTATATATACTGATCCTTAAATTTCCAAAATATGGGTATGCATAGCATCTGTGAGAAAAGAGAAGTATTGTTTTGATTGACAACCAACTGTAGGCAAAATACATGGATAATAAACTTGTGGCTAATTGAAATAAAAGGCTTTAAACATTAGCTATTCATTTTAAAAGCTTCATTAAGTTTTCAGCCCTAATTCTTAGGTTAAAAAAAGGCATTTCCATTGATAATCTCAAAACAACCTTCTTTTTGTATTCTAGTACAGAAATTTGACAAAAAGCTCAATTTTAAAATGGATCTCCCAACTACAAGGACACTACATTGCCACTGAAAGCTTATTTTTTATTTTGTATTGTAAAGCATTCACATGTGTTTCCAACTGACAATGTTTTTAAAACCATTTTAGTAGTCATATATATTTTTAAAGCCTATTCATTTTTTAAGCATTCTGCATGACACACACCTGCAGAAGGTCAGCTGTTGAAGACTGCAGTAAAAAATAGAACTAATCTAGAATATTTTCAGAGGGAAGAAAGCCTTTCAAAGTAAAGTATGAAAATGAGAAACACTAGCTACAACACTAAAAGGAGCTACAATGATAAAGTACTATTTAGACAACGGCTTACATTTCAAGTAAGAAAAGAAAACAAAAGCCACCTGACCTCTCTAAAGTTTAGTAAATGGAAATAAAGTGCAACATTTATTTCTCTAGGCAGTTTTTGATTAACAAACTACCCTGTCAGGGAGGAACAAGGAATGGGATAGTGCTAACAAAGCTGAACCTAATTATCTAATAAAGCACCATGACTTTAAAATCTTTCACAGCTTTTAACAGTATCTTTGATGCTGATTTCATCTACCTTTTACTACCACACTGAAAGGATTTCTCCAAAGTAGCATAATGTAGGTTAGCTTACTAGTAACACAACAGAGCGCCTCATCCCGACTGGCTTTTTTGGATATGTTGAAATAAAATCAGACAGTCACTGCATACGTCATGAAAGCCTATGCATTTAAAATATGTAAATAAATAAAAATCACAAGCCATGCCATTTTCAAACACTGGTTAGCATAACAAACACCAACTATTACGTTAGCTATGGGTATTAGGGAATCAGAATGCATAATGCAGATCTCGTCTTTGGTCACTGCAGCATCTCAGAAAGAATAAAGAGTCAATACTTTCCTCAGTAAAGTCTAATATTCAAAGTAGTGATTACTCTTGCTTTATTATTTTCTGAACTACAGTCACTGGCTAAGGAAAATGCAGCCAAATAGTACTATAAAGGTCTTTGGTTTTAGACAAAAACATGTGCTGTTAATATGATTTTTAAGAAACACCTATATACATCACCCTACAGAGTTAGAACAGAAACTTTGTCTCACACACAGGCACACACTTTCCTTTGCTACCCAGCGGCCTGGATACACATGCAAAGATAGATTTCAACACCCAGGAATGATCCCATCCTCAGCAGAATTCTGTCCTGCTCCAGGAGAGCTACTCAAGAAAGGTATGGTGCAGAACTGACATCTCTTTTCAACAACAGTAGATGCCAGGAATTATTTCAAAACCAATGAATTGCAGAAACTAACAACAAATTCATAAAGACTTAAATGTGCCATATAACTGATACCCCACTGGAACTCACACTGAAAATTCTTAATGTATTTAGAACTTATTTACACCAGGACCTGCAAAATTATCATGCAGTGGTTTCATCTTAGAGTAAAAAAATTAGAAGATGATGATGCAGAGGCTTTTGGTCATTATCTAAAGCGATTTATTTACTAAGTTCTTGTGAACTATGAAATACTAAAACACATTAAAAAAAGAAAATCCAATATGCCTTACCTCAAGGAATATCAGTATCAAACAAAGCACTAACTACTTAGCAGATTTTTAAGTTAATTCCTGCTTGAAAAAATTGCCCCAGTCACACTCATTGGTAGTTCCAATGTGAGACAAATCCCATATCTTATACTGGATATCTAAGGATATAAAAATGGAAAAGGTGTATATACAATTAAATGTAGGGTTTAGATTAAAAACAAGAGCATTATTTTTTTCCTAACTATTTTACTAAATAAATAAGGAATAAGCCACCACTTCAGAAAGAATAAAGCCTGCCAAAACAACACACGATTTGACAAGTCAAAGGGGAGAGTGCAGCTGGGTATGGAAATGTTAAGATGTTAAATGTTTCATTGCCAAAAAAGATGCCAAAAATTCACTTCATCCAAAGAATTCAAAAAGTATATGCTGCATGATTTGACATCAATGACAACACAAATCCTTAGATCTTAATAAGCAATCACAAAAAGGATGAAGAAAGCGAGCATTTTGGATTGAAAACAAGAAGCAAACTATACTCATTAATAACATGAGTCCTACTACATCTCTTTGAGGGGTACATAGATGCCCTTTCCCTCTTTCACAAAAGTATGCTTGAAAAGCAGCACCACTAACAAAATCACACAGACTTCTTTTTCATACTATTTTTTTTTTCTCCTTTCTTTGCTGCTTAGCACTGAAACCGGCAGTCAGTATCTTGAATTGCCTTCATCGTGGAGAGTTTAAGGAAACAAATGGATTCTCTCCACACGAACGTAACTCACTGTGCAATAAACTAGACCTACACATGCACTGTTCCATGCTACCCTGTCAGTATGAAAGCATCATTTAAAAACAATTCCCTGCAGAAGGAGTGCAATAAGAAAAAAAAAAGAAAAAAAAAGGAAAAGAAATAAAAAAAACAAAACCAACCTGCTACTCTGTGTGTGTATTGGTGGGGGTATTGAATAAACAAAACCCCACTTCACAATACAAAGAAAATACAGCTTGCACGAAAACTAAACTGCAACATTAATTATGAATAAAAGAAAAAATTACACAGAGAAAGCGCAAAAAAAAAAAAAAAAGGGAGGGGGGGCGTTGATACGATCGAGAGTATCATTAAAAGATACAAGTTCACGAAAACCTGCAACATTTAGTCTTTTGGTAGTCAGATCAGAACAAGGCCCCTGTAAGTGAAAAGGGGGAAATCAACCCCTACTCTTGCCGTCCTACAGGATCCGTCTCCGGCTGCATCTTTCCTCCCAACCCTACGGCTTTTTTTTTTTTTTTTTTTTTTTTTTTCAGGTTTAAAGCCATTAACCTTTGACTGCGGCCGCAGCGCGTCCCCCCGATTCCTCCATCTCCCGACCCGTACCAACCCAGACCCCAACTCAGGCGCACACCCACCGCATCCCAACGATTGTCCCGGAGGTCCGGCAGCGTGCCCGCGTCCCTGGCATCGCCCAGCCTTTCCTCCTCCTCCTCCTCCTCCTCAGCCCGCACGGCGGCCGGCCCCGCTCCCCGCCCGACACCCCCGTCTGTGCCCGCCGCCCCTCTCCCCCCGAGCGCTCCCGGGAGGGCCGCGGGGGCCCGGCGGGGAGCCAGCCCCGCGTCCCCCCGGCGCCCCGCCAGCACGGGCGCAGCCTGAGGGCGCAGCCCAGGCCCGGATGCCGCGCGGAGAGAAGGAGGAGGGAGGGAGGGCCGGGGTGCGCCCGCCGAGCGCATTCACCTGTGCCGGGGCGGGCTGCGGCGGCGCTCCCGCTGTCGCTGCTGCTGCTGCTGCTGGCGGCGGCTACGGTTGTTGTTGTTGTTGTTGTTGTGGTGGGTGACGGTGAGGCAGGGGGTGCGGAGCAGCGGCAGGAGGAGGAGGAGCAGGAGCGGGAGCGGAGCGGCTGTTGTTGATGGGTAACAGTCGCCAGGACTACGGTGACTATGGCGCTCGACTCACAAGGCAACGGTTGCTATAACTCACAAAAGGAGAGCGGGAGCGGGAGGGAGGGACCGACGGGCGGACGGAGGGAGGCGGGGGCGGCGGCGCGGCCGAGCGCCCCGGAAGGGGCGGGGCCTGCGGTAACGGCTGGCGCGCGGCGCCGCCCCCCCGGCCCCCCCGGCGCGGGTCGCGCGCCCGCCCGGTTCTCGGCCCGCGAGGGCGGGGGGGGGGGGGGCGCGCACGGCGGGCCCGGCGCGGCGCGGGGCGCGCGGCGGCCGCGCGAGGCCCGGCAGGGAGGGGGCGTGGCCTCGCGGGGGCCCGCCTGACGCCACTTCCGGCGGGAGGCCGGGCAGGAGGGGCTCGGCGGCCGCCGTCCCTCCCGCCTCAAGATGGCGGCGGCCGGGCCGCTCCCCCACCGCCCGTGGCCCGCGCTGCCATTTTCGAGGGGGGGAGGAAGAGGAGGAGTGGGTCGCCGGCGACGGGCGGCGATGGAAGGGGAGGCGAGGCCGCCACCATGCCTGGCGTCTTTCCTGTCCCGCCGAGTCCCCGGTGGCCTCGCGGCAGCCCTGCCTCGCCTGGACTTCTGCGGGGGGCCGAGCCAAGGCCCCGCGGTGCCCGGTGGCTGCTCTCGGCCCACGTGGCCTTCCAGCCCGAGTGCGTTTGTTGGGCCGTTGTCCCGGCTGGCACACCGAGTCACAGAATCAGTTGGGTTGGGAAAGAGCTCTGAGGTCGCCGATTCTAATCTGTGACCAAACACCACTATTTTATCTAGACGCGGCACTGAGTGCTACATGCAGTCTTTCCTTAAACACTTCCAGGGAGGTTACCACTAAGTGTGATAGCCCCATGCTCTCCGGACAGGATGTGTCCGCTCCTTCCCGGTGTATTGAGTCACAGGGTTGGAAGGGACCTCTGGAGATCATCCAGTCCAGCCCCCCGTGGCAAGGCAGGGTCACCCAGAGCAGGTCACACAGGAACATCAGGAACATGTCCAGGTCGGTTTGGAATGTCTTCAGACAGGGGAACTCCGGGACCTCGGTGGGCAGCCTGTCCCAGTGCTCTGCCACGCTCAAGGTAATGAAGATTTTCCTGTGGGTAGGTGATTCTCAGGCTACCTGTAGTGCCCCTGCATCTACTGGCTGCTACTGTGTCTCCCGGTGGTCCCCTTCTGCAGCCCTTTGTTGACCAGGAAAGTACCTCTGAAGCTTTGTACACAGTAGGCAGTAACGCTTGCCGATAATCCATGTAAACCGTGGAGCTCCCTCTTGGCCTATGTACTGATCTGTGCCCTCACACATTCTGCCAGCACATGGTTTACCGGTCACATCTTCCTCGTATCTCCTACTAAAAAGCACCTGACATTTGTGTGGAATGGCCTGCAATCTCTACCCCATCTATCCCTACAGAAACAAATTGAAATTCCCCTTACATGAGTCGATTTACTCTTGATTTTCAGGGCCCTGCGTAACCATCTTACGCTGTAGCAGCTATCTACTCAAAAATACTGGAGAATAGAGCAAAGTATATACAAACAAGATGTGGAGTGACAGAGATTTAAGTCTATAACAGGAGTATCTTGAGTTAATAAAACTATTTAAAGCACTCACACAGCTGAGGCTACGTCTTGATACTTCTGCTGTGGAACCTAACTTTCATAAAATGCTAAACTATTCACATCAGCTGAGGTCATCAACCTCATTGGATGGCTGGGTTTTTAAAGACCTCACACTCACATGACTAGCCTTTTCAAAAGCATGAAAATGAGACACAACTATAAGCAACATAATTTATTAAAGATATGTAGCAATGCATTCAATCAGTTCAATTAAAGGTAAAAGGTATTTTGATAAGCATCTTCCCTCCTATCCAGCAAATATGGGTACTTTAACTTAGCTTGTACGGGAAGGTTTTGTGATTTATGTTTCATACAATTTTAAATTTCTTATGAACAAGGTGAAAACCAAGTAGAGGTGTCAGATACTGAGTAGTTTTACCAGAAAATTGTTGCCAGAGTGATGTGACCTAATTCCATGGTAAAGCTTCAGCAACATTCATGCCATCTGTGTTGCTAAAGAAAGTATTGTCCTTCAATATTTAAATTCTGGGTATTTTCCGTTATGTCAATTGTCACTTGCATTGTTATGTGATTGGCAGCCTTAGTAGGGTGACCTGTGGTGAACGCAGCAAAGTTGGAGGATGAACTTTAGTTGGAAAACCAACTGGGCTGTTGATTTTCTTCCTGAAATCATGGAACATTATGTGTCTATCTGTGTGGAAAGAACAAGTCAAGGCCTTGGCAGAAATTAAAAATACACGTATAAATCATTATTCATCTTCCCTGAGCCAGTATATTTGCAAATATTTCAATCTATAGCGACGTTTCAGTCTATAAGAAAATTTCTTTGTCAAAAGGAAGTAGCTGGTTTTGTTATAGAAAGGTTATTTAATCACTTCAATATTTTGATGCTTCCATCTATGAACTTGCAGAGGTGCCCACTTAGATCAGTCAGGACCTAATGGAATCAAATAATTTCAAGTAAATTTCTGCAAATTTGTATCCCAACATTTTATCAAATTGATCTTTATTGAAGAATGCATCTCATCTTTATTTTTGATGAAGTCTTTTTTTAAACTTATCAGCTGTTATTTGCTGCAAGACAATCACAAAAGCATTCAGTCCCTTCGTAGAATTTTTGTAACTAATGACAGTATTAAACAACCTGTCAAATTTAAATATGAAAGCACTGTTGATTAAAAGTGGTTATGTTGCTAAAAGCCCTGTGTTTTGTATTTAGATGCAGAATATGCTGCATATCTCAAAGTAATTTCATACCTTACTATGTGGATAAGGAATAATCAGAATATAATCAAAGTCTTTCACTAAAAAATGGTTGGACAGAAGTTGCTCATGTATCTTGAAAATGATCACTTTTTGCTGCCAGATTCAAAACTTCAGCACCTCTGAAAAAATAACTGGTGTCATATGCAGGAATTTCTGCTGAAATTTTGTACATTGAGAATGATAATGGAAGAAAGACTATTCCTATGAATAACTTTTTTTTTAATATTAGATTTATAAAGCTTTAGATTTTTATTTTCAACAGAGCTACACTGTTATCCCTCAGAACTTTTCCAAAATACAGAATCTTACAGAGTTTGGATATTTCTTATAAAGTCATAATTAACCTGTCTAATTAACATTGCCCATTTTATATTTAAGTCCATTTCATAGGCTGGTTGCATTTCCAAGTGGTTTTCAGACACATCCTGCCATTTTTTGCACGTCTGAAACTTGCCCTAAGTCATTCCTGCCAGCCCGTTGTGCAGGACACAGTAGCTATCCATCTTATGAAACAGGACAAAGACAATCCAAAATACTAAAGTAAAGTGGGTGAGAGCAATCAAAGTGATTTTCAGACCATGGGTACATCTAATCCAGTGTACTTGCTGCTCCAGATAGTGTAAGTTAATGCCTAGACAAGTGCAATAAGAAGCATCGGTGCATTTTACTTGTTTAACTTTCCCACCCTATGGCCATTTTCAGCTCAGTGATTTTCTGAACCCTGCATGATTAATTTTTTATATATATATATACATCAGAGAATCTTTTTCAAGAACTTTTCTACTCACCCTTTAAACTCATGTATAAGCTTTGCATTTTGCAAAATCTTTCATCAAAAAAGCTAACTGTCTGGCAGCTGTTAAATGAGGAAGCAAGCCCTTTTTCTTTCTTGGAAGTCTAGTCCCATTGATTTTTGTGGTTTTAATTCTCATGATGTGGGGAAGAAAGGCAAAGAAGGTATGTATAGATGCTGATGTTACAGGATAGGCAGATCTAGGCACTGCAATGTCCAATTGCTTGCCAGGCATGATTCTTTTGGATACTGTCATAAATATACGGAAGACTAAACAATTCTATCTAAGTAAGTTAGTTACTTAGTTATTACTTACCTTCTGGGTAAATAGTAGGACATATAACAATCTTAATCTTCCATTATCTTATAGCCGTAACAAGTCATTCACTTGTCTCTTGAGTATTTTCTGCTTATCTCCCATATGGAGTGAATGTCCCCTTACTTGGAGATCTGCATACCTTTATTCCAGCTATAGATGTGGTACATGTTCTCCAAATGCCTACTAATATTTTTGGGATTTGTGTAAGGTTAGATGGAGTTGTCTTGGTCCATAGGGTCAGTCCCTTGGAGTTTGCATGAACAGTATGGGGTTTTTTTTTTATGTTGACTTTTCTTCTTCAGTTAATGTCCTGTAATGTCACAGAATCAGAGTCCTAAAATATTTTGGGTTGGAAGGAACTTTTAAAGGTCATCCAGTCCAACCCCACTGCAGTGAGCAGGGACATCTCCTATTAGATCAGGTTGCTCAGAGCAGTGTCCAACTTGACTTGTATGGGTCCAGGAGCATCCACCAGCTTTCTGGGAAACCTTTGGCAGTGCTTACCACCCTCATTGTAAAATATATCTTCCAAATATCTAGTCTTCTTCCAAATATCTAGTCTTCTTCCAAATATCTGGTATACCCTTCCTAAGCTTAAAACCATTCACTACAGGCCCTGTGTCTTGGGTTGCAATATGTAACCAAAAATGTATTCTGTTTGCCATCTGTTAAAACCAACTGGGAAGGTGCTTTTTGTTTATCTCTTCCATGACCCATTCCTCCCTGGGGGGAAGGGGAGGGTGCTTTCTGTTACTGGGCCAGCTGTTAAACCAGCTGGGGCAGTGTTCTTTATCTCTTCCATGACCCATCCTCCCTCCAGGAGATATCTGCTGTTCATGGGCCATCGAGGCTCACTGCATGGCTGATACAATTTCATCATCCCATTGGGAGATGCTCCACCCAGTGGGAGGAGCCCAGCATTCCTACCTGGATAAAACCTGGGATTCAGAACACCCGGACAGCCTGTTTGCATAGGATTCCCAGAGGAAGACTGGACCTGTCTCGCCACCACTGGACCCTTCTACAGGATCATCTCTGCTCCACCAGAACCACATCTATCTTTCCAGAAGGATTTATTTGGACTGCTACCAACACCCTGACCAACAGGGTGTCAGGTCATATTCGACTCTTGTCAGGATTTCTAAGATTTGTTTGTTTGTTTTTGTACTACTACATCTGTATTTTTAATATTACTAGTAAAGAAATATTATTCCTATTCCCTTATCTTTGCCTGGAAGCACCTAATTTGAAAATTATAATGATTTGGAGGTGGGGGGTTTACATTCTCCATTCCAAAGGAAGCTCCAGCTTTCCCTTGCAGACACCTGTCTTTCCAAACCAAGACCCTACTAAAAGCTCTGTGTTAATCTTTCTTGTAAGTTCCCTTTATAAGTACTAAAATTGGCACAATAAGATTTCTCAAGAGCCTTTTCTTCTCCAGGCCTTTCAACCCCAAATCTCTCTGCCTTTCCTTATAGCAGAGGTGCTCCATCCTTAAGCCTTGTGGCCCATCCTCTGAACCTGCTCCAGCAGGTCCATGTCTTTCCTTTACCAAGGATTCCAGAGCTGGATGCAGTGCTTCAGGTGGAGTCTCACTAGAGCAGGGTTAAAGGGGACAGTCACCTCCTTTGTTAGTTGTTCAGGTACACCAGAATTTCTCCATCAATATGTACCAGATAGTTGAGGAACTGAGACTCTTTTTGCTCTCCTGACTCAATTGCCTGTGCAGTCTGCATGTTTGACCTTGGGGATGGGAAGAGCTGGCCCCAGTTCTTTGCTGTGCAGGGGACTCAGGTGTGCATACACTTTAGGGATGCCTGGGCACTCTGTCATACTGCTGTGCTGCTCTGGAAGTCTTGGGTTCTGAGGAGGATAACTTGATACCTTTTCCACATAGAAAATACTTGTCTTTTCTTAATTTATATTTTGTTCTCGCTGCTGGTCCTCTCATCACTGGCTGATGAGACATCACTGGTAGACAATTTTGTGTCATCCTCATACTCTCTGTGACCTCTCTGCCCACTCAGCTTTACAAAAAGTGCTCTTTCCTGGATTCTCTGTAGGTTCCCGTGTGGCCCCCTCTTGATAATTCCGAGACACAAGTCATGAGTAATACCATCATTTCCAGGAATGAGAAAGGGGCAAGACTGCAAGAACTGATCATAAACAGTGTATGTAAAACTGGTGACACCTAGCCTTTATGTGCATTAAAAGCATATGCAGGGTGTGGCATAACCTGTACATACTGAGAGCTTTCTGCTCCTACCTCTGTGCTTGTTATGCCCTAGTGGACTTCAGTGGGTGCAGCCTGATCATTGAGTTGAGGCTCTTGCATCTGCGTTAGGAAATGAAACATGTTACGTGAACTCATGGAAAGCACCATCCATGGGTTACATTGGAATGTGTTTGGAAAGCAGTATGAAGTTTTTATGTACCAAGATGGCATCATGAAGGGAATCAAAGCACAATAACCAAGTGTAATAGATTTGCCTTGACAGTGTATGAACGTTAATATGAACTAAAATGCTGTAGTAACATATCCATGGATAATTCAGAAGCTTGACATGTTTATCAGTATTTTCAGTATAATTAGGAACTTAGAGATTAAAAGGGAAATTTTATGACCTTTGGAAGAAGAAGTAGATAACTCAGGTAGAGTACAAGGACATCATTAGCCCACATAGATAGAAAATGAGAAAAGCAAATGCTCAACTAGAACTCAATCTGGCAACTGCTGTGAAAGATAATAAAGAGTGGTTTTATAAATACCTCCAGAAAAGGAAGGCCAAGGAAAATCTTCATGTTTTATTTGGTATGGAGGAGAACCTTGTCACAAGGATGAGGAAAAGGCTGAGGTCCTTAATGTCTTCTTTGTCTCAGTCTTTAATAGTAAGATACATATCCTCAGGGCAACCAGCCCCCGAGCTGGGGTTCAGAATAGATCTTCTGCAATACACAAGGAAGTACTGAGCCATTTAGACACTCAGAAGTCTATGGGATTGCATGGGATTCATTAAAGAGTACTGAGGGAGCTGTCGGAAGAGCTCACCAAGAAAATCTCCACCATTAGTCCTG
Organism: Phylloscopus trochilus trochilus; assembly: GCA_016584745.2. Lineage (NCBI taxonomy): Eukaryota > Metazoa > Chordata > Aves > Passeriformes > Phylloscopidae > Phylloscopus > Phylloscopus trochilus. Next base: position 87,641,816 of record WQNJ02000015.1, read on the forward strand.
GCCAACTCTCCAGACCTGGAGGCTGGCCGCTGTGGTGCTCATCCACAAAAAGGGTCAGAAGGAGGATCTGGGGAACTACAGGCTGGTCATTCTGACCAGTGATGGGGAGGGTTGTGGAACAGATTATCTTCATTGTGATCACTTAGAGCATACAGGACAACCATAGGATCAGGCCCAACCAGTAGAGATTTAGGAGAGGCGGATCCTACTTGATCAAACCAGTCTCCTTTTATGACCAGGTGACCTGCCTAATGCTTGACGGAAGAGCTGTGGATATTGTCTGCCTGAACTTCAGCAAAGCCTTTGATATTGTTGCATTTCTGTAAAAGCTGGCAGCCCATGTCTTGGACTGACATAGTTTACTGGGTTAAAATCTGGGTATTGCCAGGCCCAGAGAGTGGTGGTGGATGGAGTTACATCCAGCTGGTGGCTGGTCACCAGTGGTGTTCCCCAGAGCTCAATACTAGAGGCAGTTCTGTACAGTATCTTCATCAATGACCTCTATGGGGGTGTCAAGTGTATGCTTTCCAAGTTTGTGGACAACACAAAGTTGGGTGGGAGTGCTGATTTGCTGGAGAGTGGGAAGATTTTTCAGAGGGATCTGGACAGGCTGGATCATGGGCCAAGGTTTCCAGGTCCTGCCCTTGGCTCACAACAACCCCAGGCAGGGCCACAGGCTGGGGCAGAGGGGCTGGAAAGCTGCCCACAGGAACAGGAGCTGGGGGTGCTGATGACAGTGACTGGACACGAGCCAGCAGTGCCCAGGTGGCCAAGGAGGCCAATGGCATCCTGGCCTGTAGCAGCAAGAGTGTGGCCAGCAGGAGCAGGGCAGGGATTGTCCCCCTGTGCTGGGCACTGGTGAGGCTGCACCTCAAATCCTGTGTTCTATTTTGGACCTCTCATTCCAAGACACTGGAAGTGCTGGAGCATGTCCAGAGAAGGGCAGTGGAGCTGGAGAAGGGTCTGGAGCACAAGTCCTGTGATGTGCAGCTGAGAGAGCTGGGGCTGTTTAGGCTGGAGAAAAGGAGGCTCAAGGAAGACCTGATCACTCTCTATAACTCTCTGAAAGGAGGGTGTAGCCAGGTGGTGTTTGGCCTCTTCTCCCAGGCAGTAAGTGACTGGACAAGAGGAAGTGGCCTCAGTCTGTTCTAGGGGAGGTTCAGGTCAGTCATCAGGAGGACTTTTCTTCACCAAAGGAGTTGCTAAGCATTGGAATGGGCAGCCCAGGGAGTTGGTGAACTCACCGTTCCTGGAGGATTTCAAGAAATTAATAGATGTAGCACTAACTGCTGTGGTTGAGTTGACAAGGTAGTGATGGGTCAAAAGTTGGACTTGATGATCTTAGAAGTCTTTTCCAACCTAATGATTCTGTGCTCATGTGATTTAAATTTGCTTAGGGTTTGGCTGCACTGTGTTTTTAATAAACAGGTATCATACACAGAAGTGTTAGTAATTATTTTTAAAATTATATTGAGAGATTGTATTGGGTTATGTAACCAAAAAAAATGTTTATTCTATTTTTCCATCTGTTGAAACCAGTTAGGGAGATGTTTTCTTTCCCTCTTGTGTAACCCATTCCCTATAACTCCAGGGGGGAGGGGGTGGGTGCCTTCTGATAATGACCCAGCCTTTTGATAAAAACCAGGTGGAGCAGTGTTCTTATCTCTTCCATGACCCATCTTCCCTCCAGGGGATATCTGCCTTTCATGGGCCATCGAGGCTCACTGCATGACTGATAAAATTACATCAGACCATTTGGAGAACCTCCACCCAGTGGGAGGAGTCAACCATTACTACCTAGATAAAAACTGAAATTCAGCACAGCAGGACAGCCTGTTTCCACTGGATTTTCCCAGAGGAAGACTGGACCCATCTCACCACCACCAGATCCTTTTCTACAGGATCATCTCTACTCCAACAGAACCACATCTGTCACTCCAGGAGGATTTATTTGGACTGTTTCCAACAGGTGTCAGGTCGTATTTCTGTCGGGGTTTCTAGAATTTTTGTTTGCTTGGGTTTTTTTTGTACCACTACATTTGTATTTTTAATATTCCTAGTAAAGAACTGTTATTCCTGTTCCCAAATCTTTGCCTGAAAGCCCTTAATTGCAAAATTACAATAATTTGGAGGTGGTAGGTTTACATTCTCCATTCCAAGGGAAACTCCAGTTTTCCCTGGCAGACACCTGTCTTCCTAAACCAAGACAGATTTGTTCCTAGAGCACCTTTACCTATATCATGAGTAAAAATAACCCAGCATAAGACATTTGTTGTTCTTCAGTATCTGATATTGCAAATGTAAAATACATTTAGTAGGCCTATATTATGCTACCTTGTATCTGAAATAAAGAAATACAGATTTGTTTAAGTGCCATGCAAAATCTGAGGTTATAGAAGCCACTGAGAATATGTATTTCTTTTCAGAAAATTACAAAAATTTTCAGCCCTAATCCTGAAAAAGTTCCTTTGATTATAGAATTCAGGGGGTTTTGTTGTTTAACCAGAGTTGGAACAATCATTTAAATAATTGCTGCAGAAGTAATTTAGCCCCAGATTTTTAATGTGAGGGAATGGTGTAACATTGATGACTTTCGTAGGTGTGGCAATGTCAGACATTCCTGAGTCTAAGCAGTGGTGTTTGTAAGACACCAGAGAAGTGTTCTGGCTGGCCATAGATGAGACTTTAAAATTTCTTCTTTATGTTCAAAGATAATGGCAGAAAAGTCTTTGGACTGGCCGATGGAATTATCCTCTTGATCTGTTCTTTGATTAAATTGATTGATTGATTGATTAAATCAATCTACTACAGACAGTGACAAAGGATAAAGTAAATAATTGTCACCTTCTGCACACTGGTGTCCAGCTGAGTTAGTGCAAGTCCTTGCCTTCATCACAGTGTGGCTGGACTTCCTAACTGTTGTAAAGACCAAGTGAGCATTGTCCTTTCCAAAGAAACAGCATTCAAACACCTGAAGTAGTAAATGAATGCAGCACACAGTACTCTTTGTGAGAACTCTACTGCCTACTCCATGAGTGGGTGATATTGCAGATGAAATTTAAGAATCTAGTAGAGACCTTCTCTAATACAAATATCCACCCGGAAGAACATACGCCTAGTAGATCTGAATTTAAAGTCAGCATACAATTATAAACCAAATCATCCACTTATATACATAGATTTGCCTTCTTTGCTGAAGTCAAATGGTGATACTTCATCACTGGCTGGGCTAGATTAGACTGGTCTAGGGTCTTCTTGTAGGCTTGGCATCTGTAAACAGCAGCCTTTGTTTGTGATATAAGGCTTTGTGTGTTGAGTCAGCGAGCCAAACACATGCAATGTTATGAAAAACAAGCTTGCTTGTGGGAGTTGTGGTATACAGTCAAGAGCATTATAGCCTTCTTTTGGTATAAATATGTACAGTTTTGCAGTACAATTTTTTACCCATTACAGTGAGCCTGGAGAAAACATTTATTCAAGACTCTTACGTATGTTTTCATTTCTTTCCTAATTTGTACAATCAAATCTGTCAAATTCAAAACCTGTTACATAATAATGCTTAAAATCTGTTGCTATTTTGGGATTTGATGATTTTTTTTTTTTTGGTAGCATCTAAAATTAAAATAATTTGAAAAGACTCAACAAGTTTGAGTATTTCTAGGGATGGAGACTTCACCACTTCTCTGAGCAGCCTGTTCACAACCATCATCATTCATCCATTTATCAGTCACCCTCACAGTTGTTTTTGAAAGGAATTTTGTGTATTTTGATTTTTGCTGTTTTTGCTGTCACTGGAGACCACTGAGAGGAGCCTGGCTCTGTCTTTACTCTGCTTATCAGAATTTTATATACAGTGTTCAGATCTTGAGATTTCTCCGCACAGCTCTCTCAACCTTTCCTTCAGAGAGAGATGTTTCAGTCATCTCTATCATTATGACCCTTTGCTGGACTCATTCCAATATGTTCATGTCTCACTTGTGCTGGAGAACTCTGGACTGTGCACAGCCCTCCAGGTGTCTCTCATCAGGGCTGAGCAGAGAGTAAGGATGAAATCTCCCTGGCTGCTGGCAATGCTCTTCCTGATGCAGACAAGGAAACGGTTGGCTTCTGCTGTAAATGCAGATTGCTGGCTCATAGTCTACTCATCCTCCAGGCCCTCCAGATGTTTTTTGGTCAAAGCTGCTTTCCAGCTGGTCAGACCTCAGCCTGTGGTGGCGTGGAGGGTTATTTCCCTTCAAGTGCAGGACTTGGCATTTTCCCCTGGTGTTTCTGTTGACCTGTTTCTCCACCCTGTCCAGATCTGTCTGAATAGCAACACTCATCTCAGTTCTGTATTATCTGCAAATTTCCTAAGGTTGCACTTTTGTCCCACCACTTCTAGGCCCTTAATGAAATTATTAAACAATAGTGGACTCAGTCTCAATCCCTGTAGCATACTAGTAGTGACCACCCCACAACAGCTGGTGTTTGTGCGAGTCACCATGACCCTTTGAGCCTGGGATTCAGGTGAGGATTTGATAAGTCTGTAGTTTTCTGAATCCTCCTTTGTGCTCTTCTTGAAGATGGAGGTGGCATTTGCTTTTTTCCAGTCCCTAGGAACGTTTTCCAGTTGCAGTGACCTTTCAAAGATAATCAAGGGTGGCTTCACAAGGACAAGGGCCAATTCTCTCAGCATTTGTGTGCAACCTTTTGGGTCCTGTGGATGCTTTAATATCCAGTCTATTTAAATGTTCTCTACCTGCTCCTCCTCCTTCAAAGATAACTGTTGCTCACCCCAGTCTTTCTCAGTGGTCTTAGTGAACTGGAATAGCTTTATCTCTTAAGACTGAGGTGAAGAAGGTGTTGACTGCTTGCCCTTTCCCATGTCCCTTACTTCTAGATCCCTGACCATTCAGCAGTGAGCCCACATTTTCCCTTCTCTTCTTCCCAACAATGAACCTATAGAAAGCTTTCTTTCTCTCCCCATATCCCTCATCAGAGTCAACTTTCCTAACCCTTCATAAACAGCTCTCCTCTTATATTAGGATTTGCCTAGTAATTCTTAGCCATCAGGACCCAGCCACCTCATCACTCATCCTAAGGCAGAGAGCCATCCCAGGTGTCTGGGTTGTAACGCAAGATGTAACCAAAAGTATGTATTCTATTACCATCTGTTAAAACCAGTTGGGGAGGTGTTTTTTTCTTTATCTCTTCTATGACCTATTCCTCATGACTCCGGAGGGGAGGGGCGGGTGCCTTCTGTTAATGAGACAGCTGTCAAAACCAGGTGGGGTGGTGTTATTTGTCTCTTCCAGGACCCATTCTCCCCCGGGGGATATCTGCTGTTCATGGGCCATCGAGGCTCATGACTGATAAAATTACATCAGACCATTTGGAGAACCTCCACCCAGTGTGAGGAGCCCGGCATTCCTACCTGGATAAAACCTGGGATTCAGAACACCAGGACAGCCTGTTTGCACAGGATTCCCAGAGGAAGACTGGACCCATCTCACCACCACTGGATCTTCAGAGGGAACCTACACCCTTCTACAGAATCATCTCTGCTCCAACAGAACCACATCTGTCATGCCAGAAGGACTTAAATTGACTACTACCAATAGCCTGACCAGCAGGGTGTCAGATTGTGTTCTGACTCTGTCAGTATTTTCTTTTTTTTGTTTGTTTACTTTTTTGTACTTCTACATTTTTATTTTTAATATTCCTAGTAAAGAAATGTTATTCCTATTCCCTTATCTTTGCCTGAAAACCCCTTAATTTCAAAATTATAGTAATTCGGAGGGAGGGGGTTCACATTCTTCATTTCAAGGAAGGTTCTGGCTTTCCTTGGCAGACATCTGTCTTTCCAAACCAGGACACCAGGACAGAGACCCATGCATCCTGACTGCTCTCTCACATAAAAGATTATGTCCCCTTCTCACCTTGCCAGCCTGCCCTTCCTGGAGACCGTGAATCTGCCTCTGAATGCAGTTCTTCCATTCTGTGAGCTGTCCCAACATTCTCTCTGATTGCCAAATCTTGTTTCAGGCCTTATTGTATATTGGTGCTTTTAAGCACTAAGTAACTGTCACTGTCATGATGACTAACATATTTTCATAATCTTTATGAATCACAGAAATCCTATTGCACTTCAGTATTTGAACCTCATTTCACAAGAATCTAAATACAATATATGTGATAAAAGTGCACTCTTACTTTACATCACTCAAGAAAAGTCAAGGGTATATTTTCTGAATTTAGACATCCCTTCTAAAGAATTTCATTTAAGGTTTTAGATGAATGCGTTTTTAAATGACCATAATTAAGTGGATATATCACAAATTAGAAGTTATTTCAAGTAACTGTAGCATGTTTTATCTTTTATTTTTGGCAAGGTGTAGGGGGAACAGTAAGATCTAGATTGTGCAAGTTGCGCTTACTGCCAAATTCAGTGTCTATTCAAATACAATGTTATCATCCAAAGGAGTACAAAGACAGTTTTTGAAGACAGGAGAACAGAAACATGAAGAGGTGTGAAGATTTTTCCAGGATCACACGCTGAACAAACTGATCAAAAATTTTGGATCTTCATATTCTGCATTGTGGTAAGAATATTTTACTTCTCTGATACCTATGCATTTATTAGACAAGTTTATAAGGTACAATTTAAACCCAGGAATTTCACGACACTGTTATGATCTCTGTATATTCAGAGAGTACAATCTGTAAATTGTGGTTGGTGGCTGCAGAGACACAAAAAGCAATTTTGGCATGCAGTCCAAAAAGTATACATTCATAGTCTCACTATGGACAGAATGGAAGGAATTTGCTTGAAATTAGTGCTGGTCTTGTCCAGGCAATGGAAAGGGAGTTGTGGTTGAAGGGTAGGTATTTTCAGTTCATATTTGTTGCAAGAGTGAGTATACAGTATCTGCCAAAAGCCCAAACTAGCGTCCTGGCTGCCCATGAAGATCACAAGATTAGTTGCCACAGAGGTGATTCACTACCCTTCGCTTATGAAGGCAAAAAGCATTTAGCTTTCAGGCTGCCCACTGTTCACAGTGGTGTGCCCTTAAGCCTTTCATTCTGGTAGAACAACAACACAGAAACTGTGGAATCACAGAATCATCTGGTTTGGAAAAGACCTCCAAGAGCATAAAGTCCAACCATTAAACTCCACTGTCAAGATCACCATTAAACCTGTCCCCAAGTTCCACCTTCTAAATCCCTCCAGAGCTGGTAACTCCACCACTTCCCTGGGCAACCTGTTCCAATTCTGGGCCACTCCTTCTGTGAAGAAACATTTCCTAATATCCAAACAAAAGCTCCATTAGCATCCTTGAGGCCATTTCTGTTTCTCCTGTCACTTTTTACCTGGGGGAAGAGGCCAAACCCCACCTTGCTACAACCCCCTTTCAGGCAGTTGTAGAGAACAATAAGATCTCCCCTGAGCATCCTTTTCTTCAATCTAGACAGCCTCAGCTCCCTCAGCCACTCCTCATAGGACTTGTGCTCCAGACCCTTCCCCAGCTCCATTGCTCTTCTCTGGATATGCTCCAGCAACTTTCATGTCCTCCTGGGAGTGAGAGGCCCTGGACTTGAAGTGCAGCCTCACCAGTGCCCAGCACAGGGGGACAATTCCTGCCCTGCTCCTGCTGGCCACACTCTTGCTGCTACAGGCCAGGATGCCATTGGCCTCCTTGGCCACCTGGGCACTGCTGGCTCGTGTCCAGTCACTGTCACCAGCACCCCCAGCTCCTGTTCCTGTGGGCAGCTTTCCAGCCCCTCTGCCCCAGCCTGTGGCCCTGCCTGGGGTTGTTGTGACACAGGAGTAGAACCTGGATTTGGTCTTGTTTAACCTCACACCACTGGCCTTGGCCCATGATCCAGCCTTTCCAGATCCCTCTGCAGGGTCTTCCTACTTTCCAGCAGACCAGCACTCCCACCCCACTTGGTGTCATCCATACAGTGCCAGAGAGTGCACTCAGTTCCCTGTCCAGATCATCCATAGCAATACTAAGCAGAACTGGCCCCAGTACTGAGCTCTGGGGAACACCACTGGTCACCAGCCACCAGCTGAATTTAATTCCATGCACCACCACTTCCTGGGCCTGGCCATATGGCCATTTTGCTTTCACAGTGTACAGTGCACTTTTACAAGGCAATTTCTCCAAGGAAATGCTGTTGTAAATGGTATCAAAAGCTTTACTAGGTCCAGGTAGACAACATCCACAGCCTTTCTCTCACCCAGTAAGCATGTCACTGTCATAGAAGGAGATTGGGTTGGTCAAGCAGCACCTGACTTTCACAAAATCATGGCTCTGATCCCCCTGATTGCTCTACAGCTGCCACATGATAAGACTTGGGATGATCTATTCCATGACCTTCCATGGCACCATGGTCAGGCTGACAGGCCTGTAATTCCCTAGGTCCTCTTTCCATTTCTTCTTATAGATAGGAGTCACATTAGTCAAAATCCAGTCAGCTAGGACCCTCCTGGGGTTGCCAAAACTGCCATGGAAAATGGCTCAGCAAGCCCTTCCACCAGCTCCCTTAGTAACTCTGGTTTGCATCCCATCTAGACTCATAGACCTGTGTGTCTAAGTGGTGTCGCAAGTCAGTGACTGTTTCCCCTTGGGTTGTGTGAGCTTCATTCTGCTCCCCATCCCTGTTTTCCAGCAGGTGGGTGCCCTCAGAATGCCTTGTCCTGAGGCAAAGGTGCCATCAAGTACCTGAGCCTTTTTCTCATCCTTTGTCACTATTTTTCTCCCAGCATCCAGTAAGGGATGAAGATTCTCCTTAGCCAACCTTTGTTGGGAATATATTATATAGAAACATTTTTCGTTGTCTTTATGACGGTAGTCAGATGGAGTTCTAATTGGGCTTTGGCCCTTTTAATTTTCTCCCTGTATAATTTCATGACATCTTTTTTGTCCACCTGAGTTGCATGCCCCTTCTTTAAAAAGGCTTAAACTCTCCTCTTTTTTTCTCAAGTTCCAGCTAAAGCTCCTTGTTCAGCCAGACTGGTACTCCTTGGCACCTTGTCTTTTGGCACATGGGGACAGCCTGCTCCTGTGCCTTTAAAATTTCCTTCTTGAACAATGTCCAGCCTTCCTGGACATCTTTGCCCCTCAGGACTGCCTCCCAAGGGTTTCTGTCAATCAGTGTCCTAAACAGGCCAAAGTCTGCCCTCTGGAATTCCAAGGTAGCAGTTTTGCTGACCTCCATCCTTTTCTCTCTGAGAATTGAAAACTGTCATTTCATGAATGCTCTGCCCAAGACAGCCAGCCATCACAACACCCACCAGTCCTTCTCTGTTCACAAACAATAGTTCAAGCAAATACCTTTCCTAGGTTGCTGACTCACTAGCTGTTTCAGGATGTTATCTGCCACATGCTCCAGAAACCTCCTGGGCTGTTGTATTCCAGCAGTTTTCTGATAAGTTGAAGTCCCTCACAAGAGTGAACACTTCAACCCCATCATCACAATTATTAAGCTCTAGATAATCAAAACACTCCCTAGCACACAGGGCTACCCCACCTTCTCCCTTGGTTATCGCTTCTGAAGAGTTCACAGCCTTCCATTGCAGCATTCCTGTTGCCTGGATCACCTCACCATGATTCTGTGATATTGACTATGTCACAATATTCCTGCTGCACACTGGCTTCCAGCTCCTCCATTTCTTGTCCGTGCATTGGTGTAGAAGCAGTTTATTTGGGGTATTGATCCTGCCACCTTTTCAGAGACAAGCTCTACTGCTTATGTTACAATTCTCAGGCACATCTGTGGTTTCTAACACATCAATAGCCCTCACATCTTTGCTGTTGCATGTTCTCAATCCCCTACATCTATTGAGATGGTCATGTAAGTGACCTCACTAGTACACTGCACCTCAATGTCATGCTGTCCTCAAGCTTATCTCTAGCAGGGCTGGTTTTATCCCTGTCCCCTAGACTTTCTCAATGAGTCCTGCTGGCTCCTGTGCAAGTTCCTTTTCCTCCTTTGAGACAGGTGCACCCCATCTGTTGCCAGCAGTCCTGGTATCATGTAAACCAACCCTTGATCAAAGAACCCACAATTTTGCCAGTGACACCAAGCTCAGAGTGAGGCATTGGTCTGTGATCTTCCTGTTTCTTCTCTCATCAGTCCCTGAAAGTGGCAAGAGAGAGGAGAACAAACACTACCTGTGCTCCTGCTCCCTTAACCACTCATCCCAAGGCCCTAAAATCTCTCTTGTTTGTCCATGAACAGTGGCCAACAGAGCCATGAGGCTCTGATTCCCCCTACTCACTGTTACATATTGTGTATTTGTGAGCAAAATCCTAGGAAGGGTAGAAAAAGGAACATGAAGGCATTTGTTTCTGCAAATCAGAATGAAGAGGCCTGTAGGAGGAGGGAGAGAATATGTCCTAAAACAAGGCCAAAAAGCAGACAGGAAGAAACAGTATGTCTTGGATTTGAGAGACAGGTATCTGCCAGGAAAAGCTGGAGTTTCCCTTGGAATGGAGAACGTAAACCCCTCACCCCTCCAAATGATAATTTTGCATTTAAGGGCTTTCAGGCAAAGATTTGGGAATAGGAATAACAGTTCTTTATTAGGAATATTAACAATACAAATGTAGTAGTGAAACAAACAAAAAAAACAAACAACAATCCTAGAAACCTGACAGAGTCAGAGCTACAGCCTGACACCCTGTTGGGTCAGGGTGCTGGAAGCAGTCCAAAAGTGAGTCCTTCTGGAGTGGCAGAGGTGGTTCTGTTGGAGCAGAGATAATCCTGTAGAAAGGATCCAGTGATGGTGAGAAGGGTCTAATCTTCCTCCAGGAATCCAGTGGAACCAGATCCCTGGTGTTCCTGAGTCTCAGTTTTTATCCAGGTAGGAATGGTTGGTTCCCCACACTGGGTGGAGCATCTCCCAATGGGATGATGGAATGTGTCCTGTCCTTTGTGAGCCCATTAGCAGAAAATATCCCCCTGGAGGGAGGATGGGTGGTGAAAGAGATAAGAAACACTGCCCCACCTGGTTTTAACAGTTGGCCCATTATCAGAAGGCATCTGCCCCCCCTCCCCCCAGAATAACAAGAGATAAAGAAAAACATCTCCCCAACTGCTTTCAACAGATGAAATAGAATACACATTTTTTGTTCCATAACCCGACACAGTATTAGCAGCAGGTGAGCATTTTGACAATTTTGAGTAGCTGTTAATTTCAAGGATAGTAAAAGAAGGAAATAAAACACCAGAATTTGTTGTTACAAGTTTTTTTTTTTGCTTATTGCAGCTTGTTATCCTTCACCTCTTTCGATACGTGGTGCCATATCGCTGTGTTGCCCTTAGTAGTAGGATGCAGGCATTGCATGTTGCTTTTGATGCAGACAGCAAAGACATTCTGGTGATTGTAGATGATGGGGTGTTGGATGTCCCTTTTGTATGTAAAGATTTTTGCATAATGGATGAACTACTGAGACAGCTCTAAATTTAAAATAAAAGTTTGATTCTGGCATTTCTGGAATTATAAGCATAACTTCACAAATTTAATATTCTTTCAACCTGTTTTTTTTTCTGTAGGGAATCTTAAAAGAATCAGCAGTAGAGATAATTCTGTCATGTATATTCATAGCCAATTAGACTCCCTTCAACTTTTAGAATACTCACACGTGATTACATGTAATTCTCTGTCTACAAACCCAAAGATCCAGAAGGATGCCTTCAGAAAAATTTGTTGAAGGAATATGATTCAAGAACAAAAAATTGTAAAATTATATATTAATTCTAATATGTACTTTCTTATAAATATAAGGCTTTATTTTTTTAATACTTGAGTGTTTTCTTTTTTACAAGTTCTCATACAATAGTTTTTTCTTTATAATTACTTTGGGGTTTTTGTTTTGTTTTGGGGTTTTTGGTTTTTTTTTGTTTGGTTGTTTTGTTTTTGTAAATTCCTTGAAGATCTCAAGATTATTGCAGCTCTACTTTTTATTTCACATTTTGTACTTTTTTAATACAATGTATCATGCAAAATCAGTGGTATGCTATTTGATTCTTCCCATAATGTACATTGCACTTTTCTTGTCTGGGTTCAAATAGACTTAATCAAAACATGAAAAGCAATTTCTCTTGTGCTGGCCCTTTTGATTAAGTCTCTAGGCTCCATGCTTATGAAATCTATATAGTTATTAGTTTACTTAGCATGATAGTTAATTTCAAAGTATGATCTTCCACTTTTCAGCAAAAAAAAATTCCAGTTTACCCTAATAATTTAAGTAAACCCCATCTGAAAAGTGACTACATAATATGGCACCTTTTTTATTAGACAAGGATTCTCTATATATAGACAAGATAGATGTGATATGAACCCTGGAGATCTCATAAGCAGTGTGAGAGACAGGGGAAGAACTAACCAAGAGAGGAGGGAAAACTAACCTTTGCAGGTGCCTGTAAGCACTGTAGGACTTCCTGCCCTTCTGCTGAGAGAAGGACCCAGTTGCCCCAAAAGAAAAAAGGATTAAAGGAAGCCTGGGGTTTTGCAGTGTTTGTTTGCTTTTTATGCTTCAATAGGAAAAAATGGCTTGGGAGCCAGTTCAGGATGTTTTAGCCATCACAGAAGGTAGCATGCCAAGCACTAACTTTATCCACTACTCTTCAGCCTTCTGTTTGTATACTGGAATGTGTTTATGCCTTCTCAGGAGGCATTTTGACAACAGTAATCCAAATATAAGTGTCTGCAGTGATAGGAAGACAGAGGCTGAGTAGCATTCAAGAACTAATCAGAAATCATTAAGAGCAGAAGAGGAAAGTACCTGTGTGATTTTGTGGGGCTAACAAGATGCACTGTGGATGGCTTGCTGATGCCATTGCTGGCTGCTAGTTCATGGAAAGTGTTATTCTATTTTTCTCCTTCATTGCCCCAGTAAGTCTGCCTGGCAGTGCCTGAAAGTAAAAAAGTTGCACTGAACTTTTGAATGCATAATGCAGCAGGGGGCCTCAATATTCTTTTTTTTCCCTATATGATGGATTTGCTTGAGCACACAAGTCCTTTTATTATTAGTCATTGTTGGAAGGAAGCTAGCTTAGCACTTTTAGGAAGCTTCCCCAGGAGACTCTCTCAAAAGTCATTCTGAAATCTTTGAGTAAATTTTCAAATACAAGAAAATTCATGTTCTTACTGCAGTCCAAAGCAAACTAAGCTTATCATAAAACTGTCAAGCTTTCTGCACCAAGCTTCCATTAAATATGAAAATTTAAGAATGGAAAACTGCCCTTAAGGACACAGGTGGTCTCTATCAGTCCTGCCTCTGCTGCTTCTAAAACTTTGAAAAGCTCAAACCGCTACACCCCAACTGAGATTGTAACTTCTCTGTACATATTAGGAAGGAAACACTGAATCTCATTTTCTGGTATTTTAAAATATTTGCATGGCTGTAACCAGCTCGTATCAGTACTAGAAAAACACCAAGGAAGTGGTAAAGCTGAACACCAGTTAATGCCATGCAAGCATTTTGAGCTATCATAGTCAATTTTGCCAAGGTGTCAGTTTCCCAAAAGAGCTGGACAAAGAAGTACTGCCACATTACCTGGAACTAGCACTATCAAAAGCCAGAGCAGGGAACAAATCAAAACAAGTAGTTTGCTAATGGCTCTTTCAGCCTCCAAAAATGGCTGTACAGATTCTACTGTGTCTCCCGCTGAGAGAAATTATAGGAAACTCCATCCTGACCTTTGCTGTTTGTCAGGGCCAGAAGCTATGCTGCACCCCCTGCTTGGCAGGTAAGTGTTTATATAGACCATCAGCTCACTCTTTATCCCTAATAGCCACATTTATAGGACTTCAAAAAATTACCTGCCAGTCTTATGAGGTAAAAATAAGTGGCAGAATGTTTAAACACTTCCCAGCAAAACTATGTAGGAACCTAAACTTAAGTAGTCCTAATGCTGCTAGAAAAAATTTATCTATTTTTACCTTTGGAAAGCTAATGTAGAAAACAGTTAAAAGGTTTCTACTACAGAAGTACATTAATTTGATAGTAGTATATCCACTTTCACAGGAGCAACAGCATATGTCAAACCGAAGAGAAAAAAAATGAAAGAAACGAATGGTAAGAAAATGTTTTTTCCAGCCTTATCCCTGTAATGGCATTCATGGGTATTGATTTAAAAAACTGACACTGCCAAAGTAGCTGAGTGGAAGTAACTACTTCCAGAAAATACCGTTTGAAATTTTTAAGATTTTTAAAGAGACTGCACTTGCTCAGCCTATATGTACCTTGGCAAGTATTCTTCCTGAGTCACACGTTCCCAGAATGAAGTAATGTTTAAAGGTCAAAACACAGCCTTAAATACGTGTGAGATATTTCTTCCAGTTGCGGAAGGACAACTGCTTTAATCCCCAGCCATTACAAGACAAACAACCTGCTTTTTCATCCCTCCAAACATGATTAATGTCTTGCAACATTTTACTCGTTCTTGCCTCCAATTACTTTGCATTTTGTTCTTTGTACTCCTGCATCTCATTTACTTTCCTTCTCTTCTCACTTTAGGGTTCTAGTGTACATTTTCTGACATCTCTTTTGCTTCTCACACTTTCTAAGCATCATTTTACAGTGCCCTCTTCAAATCAACTATCCTCCCCATACACAGAATGACAGAAGTCCTGGTAACCTTGGTCTTCATTTTACTAAAAAATAATAATAAAAAAAGCACCATACAGAAAGCATTTTAGCATCGATTTAACCTCTAAGAATGCCTGTTTACTGAAAATTCAACTCTGCAATAATTTACCACACCTATGTGTGAACAAAAATTCTCTGATTTGGGACAAGCAGTGCCTTGCTTTTGAGCTAGCAGAGCAAGATCAGGGTATCAAAGCTCAAAGGCTGCTGCTGTAATGTGTCCACTAAACCTGGGATAGTTTTTGTTAATTTGTATATGTAATCTGCATGGGGATTTTTTCAATCTGAATTTTCCACTGAACTGTACTAGCTTACATGACTCCATCAAAAAACAAATACTAATTTTAGAGAAGAAGTGTCTATCCTGTTGACTTCAGCCCTGCAGAAAGTAGTGGAAATGCATGGACTTTTGGGTGGGAAAAAGAGACTGCTGAGCATTACCAGTTACATGCAAAAATATACACACCAAGGTTTGTCATTACTGCTAAATAAATAAATTAACAAATGGAGATAATATACATTTCCTACAATGCCCTGGAGAAACCTGGAGCCTGTCCAGCTGCAAACCATGTGTATTACAATAATAAAGAAAAGATAAAGATAGAGATGATTAATGATAATGATGATGATACTAATAGAATTTTAAGTTCAAGTCAAGATGGAATTAAGAAGCATTTAACCATTTCTCTTTGAAGAGGATTATGTAAGACTGTGGGATGACACAAATGACAACATTTATATAGGCCAGAGTACAGCACTAAAACAGCTAAAATAGTTCAGAACAGAAAAGATTTACAAAATGCTTTCTACATACCAGAAGACAATATAAATTTACATTGGAGGAAGCCCTGGGACTCACTGAAGTTTAAATGATTACCTTAGCATCTCATTTATGTCATCCATTACCAGCTCTTAGGTGTAAAGGGAATGGCTCATCAGCTGAGCTTGACTTGAGGACCAACAGGCTGCTTTGGAGCCTGCTGTTCACTCACAGCTAGTTTAAATGCCATTAGCTGCCAAGAAAAGGATATTTGGAGTTACTAGAGTAAAAATCTCTGCTAGCATTAGGACAGTTACTGCAGTAATACTCAACCACAGTCCTTTCATTGCAGTCAGAAGAGTTCCTTTGACACAAAGAGCTAAAAAAAAACCCAAATCATGACCAAAAGATGAGAGGTAGACAAAGCAAAATCAGCTAAAAGTGGGAATACTCTGATTTCATTATTCTGCCAATAACCAAATTTAATTAGATTTTTTTCCTTTATATTTTAAATTATGCATGTTTACTCTTTCATTCCTGTGGAAATAGAGGAAATGATGACATGAAATGACTGAAGGGTGAAGATAGCTAGAGACAGGTAGGAGGGACACACCAAACCTACAACCACCAAAGCTTACACATCAGAGTTAAGTATTCAATTAAGTTTCTCACTGGTATTTCCATTTTTATATAGCAGAGGCTTTGGTGGAGGCCTGAGAAAACAGAGAGGAGAGGACCAGATGAAGCTGTGATTTATAGCCTTCATGATGTGTTTCCATCAGCCTTGAAAGCACTGAAGGAGCTGAGAAACTTCCACTGGGCAGGCAAAACCCCTCCAGAAGCATGTTGGTCCATGGGTCAGGGGAAACCTGTGCAGCCTGTGCCTGATCTTTTCCAACAATTTTTGTGTTATAGTTAGTATTGAATTTATGTGCTAGGAAAGTGTTTGGCCACAGATGTGAAATCAGTAATGAAATAGTTATGAGAGACCTTATTTCATTTCCCTCAGAGTATAAGATGAATTAGTTTAGCATTTGAGAGGAAAGGCCATGATTTGATATTAAAACAGAGAGTGGCAAATTAAGCACTAGCTGTTACCAGCTAGCACCAGCTGACCTGCACAGTCTTCTGTGAAGACCTGTAAGCTAGCTGGCATTGTATCCAGTGAGCTCATGTTGCAGAACAGCTTCATGACAATACTATCATTAATCCTGCAAAACGTCAGGCAAGCATATTTTAAAGAACAGGAATGGTCCCAAAACCCAAACTGTCTCAGCATGACTTCATGGAAGATTTGGTCCAGCCCTCTGGTCATGCTTATGGCCCTCTGGACTTACTCCTGTAGGAGTCCTATAGCTGGATGCAGCACTCCAGGTGGGGTCTCATGAGATCAGAACTGAGGGGCAGAATCCCTTCCCTTGCCCTGCTGGGCACACTGCTTTAGCTACAGCCCAGAACACGATTGACTCTCTGAGATGCAAGTGCACATTGCTGATTCCTGCTGAGCTTCTCATCTACCAATATGCTCAAGTCCATCTCTGCAGGGCTGCTCTCCGTCCATTTATGATCCAGACTGTATCCATGCTTGGGATTGACCTAACTCAGGTGCAGGATTTAATACCTGGCCATACTGAGCTTTGTAAAACTCACATTGGCCCATTTCTCAGTGTCTCTCTGGATGGCATTCCTTCTTTCTAGAATATCAACTGCACCTTGAGTATCAATTAAGCTTGGCACTGTCAGCAAACTTGCAGAGGGTGCACTCAATTCCAGTGTCCACATTGCCAACAAAGATGTTAAATAATACTCATCTTAGTACAGATCTCTGAGGGGCCCAAGTCATCACTGGTCTCCACCTGGACATCAGTCTGTTGGCTGCATTTCTTTCAGTGAAACATCCAGCCAATTCTTTATCCACTAAATGTTCCATCCTTGAAATCAATGTCTCCCCAGTGCAGAGACAAGAATGTATATGGGGCAGTATGAAATGCTTTACACGAGGACAAGAAGATTTTGTCAGCCATCCACAAATGCTGTAACCCCATTGGAAGGCCACCAAATCAGGCAGGCACAATTTGCCTTCAGTGAAGCTATGCTTGCTGTAACCAATCACTTCCCTGTTCTCCATACACCTCAGCATAGTTTCCAGGAGGATTTGCTCCACTGTCTTGCCAGGCACTGAGATGAGAGTGGCTGGGTCTCATGTTGCAGTTCCCTGGGTCTTCCTTTCTAATCCTTTTTAAAAATGTGAGTTATGTTCCCTTTTCCAATCAGTGGGAACTTCACCAGTTTAAGTGTAGCAATATCTCCTTTAACCTTTACTAATCTCCTTGTTTGGCCTGGTGGGACCATACTTTCTCTAGGTATTGCAGGTTTATTAGTAACAGAACACAATCCATCCATCCTGTGTAAAGAAGGCTAAAGTAGATTGTACTTTTTTCTCAGTCATTAATACACCCTGCTTCGGTACAACTCCTTTCATTGCTGGACAAATGTAATTTCTTTCTAGAATTATACTTGAAATATTTATAGTAATCTTCAATTCTATTAAAAAATAACTGTACCATAGTCATAAAAAGTGTTCACAGCATAACACATCATTTTATTCCTAATTCATGCAACCATCCCCAAACAAAACTAAATATGGGAAAGAAATACATGCTATAGTCACTCACACTATATACAGGCATGTCTGAAAAAGACAGTTTAATAAAATGTAAAAGTCTTTATTGGGTAATCTAGACAATTGATATTTAAAACCCAAACAAATTCAAATGAATTAGGTTCATCTACATGATATGATAATAATTCTGAGCTTTGTTACAAGTGACCTAAAAGTAAAATCAGTAAAATTTCTTTTGCATTTAATATATTGAGACAGATAAAGTTTCTAAAATATACCTTATAGACTAAGGAATAAGTAAGTCTGGCTCCACCTGAAATCTGTTTAGGTGAAATCTGCTCTGTCATGTCTATTTATATTTTTTTTCCCCCTCACCTGCTCAAAAAGCAGAGATGATAATTTTGGAACTAATTTTACATCTTTCTAATGGTTAAATCACCAAAGATACTGTGCAGTATATTTAGAAGAAGTGATCTTAGAAAGAACTGATCCTAGAACATACTTATAGGTAATAGGATTTTAAAGAATTTCTGAGGCATCTTGAAGGATGTGTATATACAAAGGTACAATCTAAAACTGTTTTGAGAAACTAGGTAATAGTTTTTTCATTAGTGTTAATTATTCCTAACTACACTAAAGGACTAGATGAAATCTGCTTAGGCGTTCATTAAAATTGCTGCATCACATATACCAGCTGAAATGACTGAAACCTTTAAAATATCATGCTCACAGTAAGTTGAGAAAATGCACATTATTATCTGTCTTCTGCATAGGACATGAAAACTTAGGAAATCAAGATTAAATACATTAGAACAATCTTAATTCCTGACAAATGTTAGTAAGTTGATGGCAGGTAAGGGGGAGAAGTATGGCTAAGGTTGAAATATACTATGCTTTGAGCATGTGTAACTTCAAGCTAAATGATGTTCCATTAAGAGTAAATATTATCTTTCCTCTCTGACAAATCTCTCTCTCTTTTTTTTTTCTGTTTTTTTTCTGTTGTTGGTTTTTTTTTTTTTTTTTTTTTTTTTTTTTTTTTTTTTTTTTTTTTTTTTTTTAATGTCATGGTCTCCACTCATGGTGATGCTAAAGAAAAGGTAATAAACCCCAACAGACAGGAAAATGTATCTCTTTACCTTAAGTGATAGTAGTACTAATAGTAATTATAGTAGTAAAACATTTACTATAAAGTGGGATATAAGCAGGTGAATATAGGGTAAGAAATCAAGCTTTTGTATTAATGCAAAGCATATTAAAGAGGGTAAGAAATCAAGCTTTTGTATTAATGCAAAGCATATTAAAGCTAGACAACTAAAATGGAAATCTCAACTCTTCCTTCTGCCCATCCTTGCTGCCACTATGTGACATCAGCATAAAATTTATTTGAAGTTTTTCAGCACACTGGTCTTGATTCCACATTACTGCACGGTTATGATCTTAAAATCCTGCCATACCTAAAACTCTCACAGAAGGAAGACAAATGAATCTGGTATTAAGGAATATCACCCTTGTTTAAGACATTTCTCATTATAAAACTGAAACATTTCATTTGCACATTTAAAATTGACTTTTGGCAAAGCAGCAGTTCTACAGAGGATTCTGGGCTATTGAACAATAGTGAATAAAGGGCTCCACACTTTTCCCCATCTGCTTTTCCAATTGTTAAAATAAAAATAACAACTCTGAATGGGAATGAAGTATTTTTTTATACAACATTGCCTTGCAAAAAAACATTTTCGGTGCTGTTAATTTAAAATTTCTTGATCTGAAATCCCCTCAGTACTGATTACATCCTGCAAAATTTATTCTCTTTAGATTAGTATTCAGTAATACAGATGTTAACTGAGAGAAGCTTAAACACGTCCTCTGCCTTTATATTATCACAGTGTAACAGAGGTGATTGGGCCATGTCCCCAAAAGATCTTGTTATCAGCTGATAAGAAATGCTGCCAGGTCCCTGGAAGAAGAAACTGAGACATACAGAAAAACACCCACCATGTTCTTCTTCTAAATTGCTGCCTGGTTTAGATTAATAGTTTCGAGGCCATTACTTCAGGATTCTCAGGATACCAGGATACACACTTAACCAATAGCCAAGCAATAAACTAAAATAAATATCACTTACAGATTATCCACATAAATTTAAAAACCAAAACTTGTTCCTGGTCAAGACAACACTTTGAGGCTGATTTACCAACTTCAGTTTATTTAGTTGATACTTTTCTAATAACTAGCAGATGGATCAAGCTTAAATTAGGAAGTTACTTCTCTAAATTGCACTACTCTTGCTATATGCATGGAAACAAAATCTTTTATCTCATGTGCTGAAAGGAATCATCAACCATTTAACTACTGATCTTCTTGATGTTCAATTCAATCAGTGCTGGCTAGAGACTCTGAGCTGAGAGAAGCAAAGGCCCTGGCTCTGAGGCATTCATAAGTGATGCTAAAACTTTATATGATTTTAAAAGACTGTTAAGATTAAGACAGTACATATAAAATATATAAATAATATAAAAACAGTGCTCAGTAGCTGTGACAATGTACATGGAACTGTAGCTCAGGAGCACTTCTTTCACAGAAACAAGCTACAGGAAAAAGTAAACAAAGCTATATAGTTTGCATTGTTGTCCCCACCTTCTGATCTTAAGGCCAGACAGAAACTGGGGATGGGGTATGTATTCCTTCAAGATCTTACAGTCAGATGAATGGTTAAATGTCACTCTGAAGATAAACATATCCACCATGTACCTCTACCTCTATTGAACACTGAAGTGCCTTACTACTCAGAGCTGCTTTCAAGCACCTCTTTTTGTCATCTGGATGTGTATATTAGGTCCTCATTAGAAGTGTTTTTCCTGGTTATTTCAGAAAGTATAAAATGAGAAAGGTATCAGGAGACTTGAGCCCAAAGGCACTGCACCTGTTACCAGCACAGTGAAATCAAATACCATTCTGTGCATATTTTGCTCGCCATAACCACAAAATAAATATTTCCTTGCATTTTGCCCTTTCCACAAAACAAGAAAAAAAACCTTCAAAGATTTTGACAGACTACCTTTGTGCAGCACCTGGACATATATTTGCTACTCAGCCTCCCTGAGGTTTTTTCGGCATATTGAAGAAAAGATTGGAAATTAGGATTGGTGAAGAAGGCCATATGGAGATGCATAAAATCAGATGATGACGTATGTTCTGTGTGCTTTGTAAACATCCAGAGGAGCTGATTTTATTGTGATATTTATGACTATCAGGGCAGCATTAACTCTTCATTCACAACCAAAATGACTCATTTTAATATTAATGTTTTGGGTTGTGGCCTACCATGTGAAAAAAATGAACCATGGTTACTCAGCAAAGTCAAACCTGAAGATGGTAGTCAGAGAACCTTCCATGCCATACTTACTCAAGGCCTCAGAAATAAAGCAGACACGAAATTTTTCATATGAAATAAGCCAATGTTCAGACAATGTATCATAAATTCATACCATGATTATTCTTCGCCTCATATGAGTGATTCTCAGAAGTTTTTATACCACGTTCATTCTTTCAGTTAATCAGATTCATGAACCTCCCTTTTAAAATAAAGACAATGGATTGATCACAGCCCTCATATACACTGTACAGCTTCAAGCTGAGAGATGAAGTGGAAGTACTCTTTAGTAATAAATAGATGAACTGCATATTTATTTCACCAGAACAATAAAGGAAGAAAAAACTGTCAGCCTGATTATCATCTGCAAAGATGTACTTCATGTACCTCAGTGCTGAAGATGATGAAAATAGACATATTTACATTAACATTACCTTCAGTCCAAGCATGAATTATAGGGTGTTTTACTGTAGTGAACATGATGCTCTGGAGCAAAGGCATACCACTGTAAAATAATACCGTTCATCATGACTGAGGAAGAAAAAAAAAAAAAGAAGAAAAAATAAACAGCTTGTGCTGACAAACATTGTCAGTTCTGTATTCTGTCTTCTTCTGACTTGTGCACTTTTGGTAACATGATGTAAAAAAGCTGCATTCTTGCATGTTCATGTTTTGTTCAAGTACCATCTGCCAAGGACTGGGAAAAGCTGACTGGGTGCCTGCAAATGCAATTTCTGCAGAGAAACTTCTCTATTGACTGCAGGAAAGGCAGCTCCACCTACTGACATTCCTGTCTGTCTGCTTTTTAAAGGTTGGAAGGATTACTTAAAAGTGGCATCTAGTCTTACTTCCCAGAGGAAATGCTGTTCCCAAAACACTGGCTACTATGTTCTGAACTCTAAAGCTAGCAGTCAGCATTAGGGTGTATTTTCTCTCTTAGGGTATCTCAGTCATTCTGTAGATTCAATAACTTAAAACAGTAGTTTTAAGTCTGATAGTACGAGATCTTTCAAAAGCAGTACCCCAACACACTTAAAATGAGACATTAATTTGATTTTAACTGTGATCTCTCCTGAAACAGCATGTCTATCTCTTCAGTTTTGATGTCATATTTTTCTGTGTTGCAGATATTCAAATATTTATCTTTATAACCTAGAGCATATTAGTCATCAAAGGTCTTTCAAAGGATTTTTCAGGAATGGCAAACTTTTGTCAGGTTTGTTTCGGATGCAACATTATTGTACTTGGTACATTGGGTTTTTTTCAAGACAATACCTCACGCATGGTCAATGCCACTGAGGCAAATAACACTTGACTTTGACATTATCAGGATTTGGAAGGGGATGACTCAGACCTTCTGAGCCAAACTTGATCTTTGACCTCACAAAGACTGCTTCTGACTGCCTCAGTACAAGTCAGAGAAACTGAAGGCACACCTTTCAAGTGGCCAGATGTGGAAAAGATGAAAATATCTGTTGTGCCCTGAGCAGCCTAGACTGGCTGCTGTAATGAGATGTTTGGGTGGAAATGTGAGTGAAGTGAGCTTGATCTGAATGCTAATGCAGCCGTAAGTAGAGCTGACCTGATTTCTACTGACTGAGTGGATGGGAAATGAACTTACACAACCTTTATTCTGCTTTTTTTCTGGGAAGGGAAGATGTCAAATATACATGCATCCCAGATTCTTACAAAAATTAATTTAAAAAAATCTATATGGCACAATTTTGCCCCTAGATTTTGCAGAATTTTGAATAATTTGGCTTAGTTCACTCACTGAGAAAAAGTAAACTTCTAAGTTAAAACAGACTTGTCTTGCTGACTTTGTTGCTTGTGTACTCCCTTTCACTAATTCAGGCTTTTTCCTTAGTTAGGTTCACATTTACAAAAGTGAAAATTAGCTTATCCAGTGTTAGTAATAAACACTGGTCAGTCCCTTAACATACCCAGTAGATGGCTAGTCAGCTAAAAGCAACTTGTAGTGCAATATTAATCACAACTTGCAAGAAAACCTTGCTTGCTACAGTGAAGACATGTGAAGTCAGAAACAAGAGTGAGTTACTTAGTAACTTCAGCCAATATCTGAGAAATGATGGAGTTATGACACAGAAACTGACATCTCTCAGATATGAGAAAAAGCTGCTTTGCCTGCATTTAGTGTTTCAGTGGCAGTTAGGAATGCTAATTTTAACAGTGAAGAGGTAAATATACCAGCACTTTTGCCAGAGAGGTATCACAACCGCAGGCAGGTTAGCATGCAAATGGTCTACCTAGGCTGCTGTTGAAAACCAAGTTGGGAAGAGAACTCTTGTTTCAGAGACTCAGAGACATAGGTTGTTGCCTCTCCGAAGGCACACAGCCCAAGCTGAAATAAACCAACTCTGCCTCAGAACCTAGGGATCTAACTTTTCTTTAACACAGGACTTCCATTCATCATGTTTGATCTTTTGATGAGTAGCTTTATGTGCATTATTTCATTATTATGCTGGAATACAACTTACTGAGTGCTCAGCACAAGAGGAACTCATTATGGCCCAAGGTCAGAAGTATTCCAACAATATAAAGTTGACCCTTATAATTTCTCTGTTACCACTGCAGATGTGGTTCCATCTCTTTTCAAAGACACATTACACGTGCTGTAAGTGTAAAACTTCGGGATCTACATATGACAGCCCTCAGAGGCAAAACAATTTCAAAAAAATTCCATTGTTTGTCAGGTGATTAAACACAACCATGTTGAAACTCCTCTGTAATGAAGTTGTATGACTTTGCAATAAATGCATTCAATTAACTGAGTTAAGGTCTTAATTTTCAGATGAGTAAGATAGCATTGGCTTTTTTCAAGTTTTTAAAGCAGTTTCACAGGTGCAAGGCTGATATTCAGAATAATCTCAGAAAGGATCCAAGTCAAGAAACAAGGGAATAAATAGAAAGGAAGATTGATGACAGACAGGCAGATTACCAAAATGATGTAAAAAACCACAGAGCTAGATGTAAAATGAAAAATTCTACTCCTTCCCAGAGAAGTTATCTGTGTAGAATCTAACACTATTGATCACCAATATAGGGGTATAGTTTTATTAATATTTTTCACCAAGGCTTACTAAATTGTGTCACTAGTTTTCAATCTACACAGGAAACCCTTCTACAGGTCTCTAAAAATTCCCTGTTATGTGAATAAAAGATATGATTATTAACACGTTTTCCAAGACATACTTTGTGAAAAATATTTTTGTGAAAAATGAATACCTTCATATTTCTTTCTCATTTGGTTTCTGCCACAAATCTCTTCCAGTTCTTTGTTCCTGTCCTCTCTTGTGCAATCCTACTGTTCTATTTCCTCTTCTGTCTTCAGAACTTGAATTTTGCTGTTGGCTTATGTTCTGTTATTATGAAGTCACAGTATGGGAAGTTTCTGTAAGTCCACTGAGCCCCAGAAGATACTGATCCAGTAGAAGATGTGGACCCCGTGGTAGGGACTGTACTGAAAACGAGGACAGTAGTCTATTGTCCATAGCAGTTTCATTTAACAACTTCAGAAACACTCAGGGTAGCACATCATTACATCGTTAACTGCTGAGAAATTCCTGAAATTGACATGGGGAAAGAATGGAGACTAAAAGACTCTTAAGTTTACCTTCTGTGGGTTATTTTATGGCACGTTAAGAAAGTGAGAGTACAAAAACTATTTCTGCATAGTTTTTCTAAAAATTGATTTTCTTCTTTTTTCTCCTCCTCTCTCCCCCCCACAAAAGACGTAAGATTTTATGGTTTTATTGTTTACATCCACTTTGCCAGGCCTTAGTTTCTTGAAGATCTTTAAACTATCAACAGCATGAAAATAGTTTGTTTAATCTTAAATCATATTTGAAATACATGATAAAGAATCAGAATCTAAAGTAGCTTACAGTTGCTTAAATTCTTAATTGATTTTCTGTTTTGTTTCCCTGTTTTATTTTTTTCCATTTTGGCATGTAAGATTGTTGGTTGTTGCCATGGTAATTCTAATTTTTTTTTTTTTTTTTTTACTGTTACTGACGCTTTTCAGAAGAGAAGCCCTTCTTTATGCACGTTTTATTTCCTTTAGAACAAATGATCACACTGACTGCTATTCAAGTGTATAATGTAGCATCATCTTCAACACAGCATTATGCCTAGATCCCCAAATTCTTGCCATAACGAACTCTTGTATACACTTCCTGAATGAAATCTGAGGTAAGGCCTTTCTAATCTATCCACACAAATAAGAAACGTCTTTCAGGGCTCAGCTGCCACCCTAATTTTCAACTCTAATTATGCCAACACTCTTTTATCTCCAAGCAAAGCAAAATGTTTCACTAACAGCTCTTCAGCATGCTAATGCAAACATACCTTCACTAAACTACCTGTGCCCTGCTGCACTCTGGAAATTTCTCTTGTTTCACCAACCATTAAATATTAATTTTCATTTTTATGTATCCTTTTACTCTTACCTCCCATGTTTTACCTCTTCACCCTCAGGAATTTAGCTACTTCCTCTAATCTGTCCTTAGTAGTAGTCTTTGTTTCCTGTTATTTATACACACAAATAAAGATTTTCACATACTTCCTTATGGTCAGAAAGAACTTTCACTAACCATTTAAGGATAAATAATCTCTATTGTAAGTGTAATGATGAAACTCAGAACATCTTCAAAAACCTCTGTAGAATTGTTTTTTGTCAGTCATAATTTTAAAAAGGCAATTAAATATGTTTATTTATATTTTGGTGTCATTTCAGGGCATCTAGTAACAGAAAGGAAACAGATCATCTCATGTCTTGTGATGGTGTCCACATTTTGCAATTTATAATATTTAGTCAAACATGAGTATTTATAGTTTTGTGTAATATATATACACATATATGTAGTTGTGTCTACAAACAACTGTATGTATGAGTATATATCCAAAACATATTTACCTCTCCATATATAGGTATTAAAATATTTATTTTACATTTTTTATATTAACATTTAATTTATTTTTAACCTCTGGAGATGAAAAATATAGGAGGAAAGCACTTTCTTAAGCTTTTCTGTAAAAACACAAAGAATAGGATTCCTAAACAGAAGAGTCTAGAAGTTTCTTGAAAAGATGCGATAATTGCAGAAGTGTAATGGCACTAGAAGGCCTGCAGATGGCTTTGACAATAGGCAACATTTTTTTCTTTATTTGTTGTCTCAGAAAAGTGGAATAAATCCAGGGGAGTCTCAAGACAGCTCCGCAGGCTCCAAACCAATACAGAAACCAGTTCTCTGTTTCTTTGCTAAGCTACACACTTACTTGCCTGTAAACTTATCAACACAGATTTATGTTTGCTTTTGTTTTTATCCTTATCAGACTAGTGCAGCTCCATTTCAGGGGACTGTCCACTTGGCTTTCACACCATCAGCTTTCACCCTGAGTTAGCGTTACCCTCTCTGGTGCCACAGAAAGAAAATGGTGCATGAGAGCAGCCTTTGAGGGGAAGTGTGCTCAACTTCCCTGTGCATGGTGGCTCAGTGAGAAAACTCAGGGCTCATCACTTCCCACTCTGAGAGCACAGAGCATGACAAACCTCTTCTGGTGACATATTGAGGTTTTGCTGCACTATGACTCCTCTAGTCTTGTTATCTTCTGTTTGTGCTGCGGAAACACTCTGTGGCCAGTTACTGTACGGGCTGCTTTGGAATGGGAAATGATGGAGCTTTAACACCATTAGTTCCATTATTGTTCAACATGTTAGGATAATTCTTCTTAGAGTCACAAAAGTTAACAAAGAGCTTTTCTAAATAGAGCTTGAATGACTTAAAAATAAATCTGAGTCTTTAATGCTCTGCAATTATCTTGTCTGTTATCTCATCTGCCACTTAATCTTTCATGCCTTCTCCTCATCCTTTAACTGGAGGGGTTTGGAGGGGTTCCCATTTAAAACAAAACAAAAACAAAAACAAAAACAAAAAACCAACAACAACAACAAAACCCTTCAAACAAATTCTGGTCCTTTTTTATTATTTTTTTCTTTTTCTGATGCTTCATAAAATTCAGTTGAAGGAAAATTGTTTTGGGTCCTCATACAGAGATCACTAGCTATTTTAAACTTGAAAATAGTATCTAATTATGTGATTGCATTTGAGTTTCTGAATTTAAAGCAAATATATTTTTTTTACTTGCCTGAAGCACAAAATGGTAGTTCCGTTACTTTCCTGTGTTAAGTTATATACAAAGTTTTTCTGCTGAGACATAGTAGCATTAAGGTGACTTTAGAAGGTAGATCTATGGGGGGCAATTTCTAGATTTTTCTGCAAAGTAAAGGCATGAACTTGTGCTGAGTCAGGATTAGGTACATAGGTTCAACAACAGTGATCTAGAGACAACACACCATCCAAGAACTGTAATTTGGCTTCATGCTGTTTTAAAGCATTTTTCATCCATATTTTACAGAAGTTAATCTGTAATTAGAGATAACTTCATCACAGCTGTGGTTAGAAGTATAAGAGTCCCAGTAATTGGTTCCTGCCTCATTTTCACTGGTTAATTCTGCACAACCAAATACCTAGAGAGCAGGTAGAGGGAAGATTACCTTCTGCTTCAAAGGCACTGAAGGCCAAAGATGGCAATTAAATATACAGACAACTTATTCAACAATATCCCAGTCTATCACCACCGCCCAGTAAAAAGTTTCATCTTGTGTTTGCATGGAATTTTGCACATTTCTTCTGACAGAGAAGAGAGTGGAGAGGGTGGGATCCCTCACTGTCCTGCTGACAGCACTCCCAGTGCCACCCAGAGCCTTTTTGCCTTTTGGCAAAGAGTGCCATTTGCATGTTGATGTCCCCAGGCCCTCCAGGCCCTTCCATGCCAAGTGGAGATGGATCCCCCAGGAATGCAGGGCAGGGTCTCACTGGCTGTGGGAGCTCCCTGCCAGCAGTGGGATGTGGGTTCTCTGCCCATGTGGGATGTGGGATAAGAGTCTGTGGGGCTGCCCCAGCACTGCAAGGGGGATTGTTGGGAAGCTTGTGGAAGTGTTAAGTCTGGTGCTGGTGTATCTGGGGAAAGGATTGAAAGTGGGGGACTGGGATGGGCCTGGTAAGACTCAGAGGTGGAGAGGGGTGGGAAGCCCATATTTTGGCCCAAATATGCTTTGCTTGCATGCCAGTCTGCATCTTGGGTGGGTCCCAAAGTCCTGGGATGCTTGGAGTTTAGAGCTTTGCTCTCCAAGAAATGCCAAGCCAAGGTGTGCAGGTCAGCAGATGGTCTCCATCAGGGTCTTTTGTGAAGCCTGGACCCAGCCCTCCTGCATTCCAGCCATGGCAGTGGGGTTTGGGGCCAGAGAAGTTGGGCTGCTGCTGTACAGAAGTGTCAGAGGAAGGCTCAGAGGGCTGTGCCAGGGGGATGACCAAATTCATTTGGGTGTGGAGGCACCATGAGGGAGAGGGTTGTCAGCATGCCCTGTGTCCATGGACCTGGATTTGCTTCAGGTCAGGCATCCTAGCTGATGGCCACAGAGCTTGGGCAGCGATGCTCTGGTGCTTGGAGAGGGAAGGCTTGGAGAGTTCAAGTGAAAGGGGCTCTGTTGCAGCATTTATAAAAAGAAGTTCACAGCAATTTCCACACATTCTCCCCTTTTGTCTTCATACACTAACAAGGCACTGTTAGAAAGCATTGCCTGAAGTGGCTTTTTTTGGTTTTGAGAGAATTGTGCTCTGAAAAGCTTTTGGATCTTATGTTCAGTGTCCACAAAGCCACTGATTTTCCAGCAACAGCACAACGAAAGCTGGGGTTCTTCCAGCTGGAGAACCCCAGATAGCAACTAAGATCCATGCAGACACTTGCCACCCCCTTCCCACTGGGGAGGAGTACTGGAAAGGGAAGAATAAGCCTGTTGGGTTGAGATAAGAACACTTCAATAATTAAAAAAATAACAATACTATTATGACTAATAATAATAGCAATGAAGAAGAGAGACAGAGATAAAATAACACCTCCACCTAATTAGTGTATTCGGTATACCAAGTGACTGTGAGAGACGCGTGCTCCGGAAAGCCTCTGGCTGTTCACTCCCAGTGCCTGCGGGCCGTCAGCCGCGCCCCAGCAGGAGCCGGAGCAGGGCAGGTGCCCCGGCAGGCCCGGCCGAGCGCTGCCCTGCAGGCGATCGGGCAGAGGTGCCGGAGGTGCTCGGAGCTGTCCCTCGGTCCCCGCCGGCCGCCCCCTGCTCCCGGCAGCGGGATGGCGGCAGCGCCGGTGCGGGGATGGACGGGCCGCGCACCCTCTGCCCGGCCGCGGCGCCGTGCGGGCAGCCGGACGGGCCGGCCGCCGACTCGTGGTGGTCGCCGTCCGCCCTGACCGTGTGCGGGAGCCGGAGGTGTGCAGCAGGCAGGTGCCCACGCCGGCCGCCTTGTCCAGGTGTCCCGGGCAGATGGGGCGCGGCCCGGCTGCCGCCGCCTCCCGCTGCCCCCCGCCCGTGCCGGCCGGCGGGGCAGAGCCGCTGTGCTGAGGGGCAGAGGGGCTGTGCTGGGGGGCAGAGCCGCTGTGCTGAGGGGCAGGGCCGCTGTGCTGAGGGGCAGGGCCGCTGTGCTGGGGGGCAGAGCCGCTGTGCTGGGGGGCAGAGCCGCTGTGCTGCGGGGCAGAGCCGCTGTGCTGAGGAGCAGGGCCGCTGTGATGCGGGGCAGAGCCGCTGTGCTGAGGAGCAGGGCCGCTGTGCTGAGGGGCAGAGCCGCTGTGCTGGGGGGCAGAGCCGCTGTGCTGAGGGGCAGAGCCGCTGTGCTGCGGGGCAGAGCCGCTGTGCTGAGGAGCAGGGCCGCTGTGATGCGGGGCAGAGCCGCTGTGCTGCGGGGCAGAGCCGCTGTGCTGAGGAGCAGGGCCGCTGTGCTGAGGGGCAGGGCCGCTGTGCTGAGGGGCAGAACCGCTGTGATGCGGGGCAGAGCCGCTGTGCTGAGGAGCAGGGCCGCTCTCCTGAGGGGCAGAGCCGCTGTGCTGAGGGGCAGAGCCGCTGTGCTGCGGGGCAGAGCCGCTGTGCTGAGGAGCAGGGCCGCTGTGCTGAGGGGCAGAACCGCTGTGATGCGGGGCAGAGCCGCTGTGCTGAGGAGCAGGGCCGCTCTCCTGAGGGGCAGAGCCGCTGTGCTGAGGGGCAGAGCCGCTGTGCTGCGGGGCAGAGCCGCTGTGCTGAGGAGCAGGGCCGCTCTCCTGAGGGGCAGAACCGCTGTGATGCGTGGCAGAGCCGCTGTGCTGAGGGGCAGAGCCGCTGTGCTGAGGGGCAGAGCCGCTGTGCTGAGGAGCAGGGCCGCTCTCCTGAGGGGCAGAACCGCTGTGATGCGTGGCAGAGCCGCTGTGCTGAGGGGCAGAGCCGCTGTGCTGAGGGGCAGAGCCGCTGTGATGCGGGGCAGAGCCGCTGTGCTGCGGGGCAGAGCCGCTCTCTTGAGGGGCAGAGCCGCTGTGCTGAGGAGCAGAGCCGCTCTCCTGAGGGGCAGAGCCGCTGTGCTGAGGGGCAGGGCCGCTGTGCTGCGGGGCAGAGCCGCTGTGCTGAGGGGCAGAGCCGCTGTGCTGAGGGGCAGAGCCGCTCTCCTGAGGGGCAGAGCCGCTGTGCTGAGGGGCAGAGCCGCTGTGCTGAGGGGCAGAGCCGCTCTCCTGAGGGGCAGAGCCGCTGTGCTGCATGGCAGAGCCGCTCTCCTGCGGGGCAGAGCCGCTCTCCTGAGGAGCAGGGCCGCTGTGCTGAGGGGCAGGGCCGCTGTGCTGAGGGGCAGAGCCGCTGTGCTGAGGGGCAGAGCCGCTGTGCTGCGGGGCAGAGCCGCTGTGCTGAGGAGCAGGGCCGCTGTGATGCGGGGCAGAGCCGCTGTGCTGAGGAGCAGGGCCGCTCTCCTAAGGGGCAGAACCGCTGTGCTGAGGGGCAGGGCCGCTGTGCTGCGGGGCAGAGCCGCTCTCCTGCGGGGCAGAGCCGCTCTCCTGAGGAGCAGGGCCGCTGTGCTGAGGGGCAGGGCCGCTCTCCTGAGGGGCAGAGCCGCTCTCCGGCGGGGCAGAGCCGCTCTGCTGCGGAGACTCCTCCGTGTGCTGCCGAGAGACAGCCGAGCGCTGGAGCTGCTCCGGCGCCAGGAACCGGGCAGCAGAGAAGGCCCCAGAGCGTGGGCACAGAGGGGAGACGGGGGCCTCCCGAAGGGTCTCCTTGCAGAAGGAGAAGGAGACCTTCCTGGAAAGTGTCGAAGCAGCCCCTCAGCTGCCTTCCACACCTGCTTCCCCCTCCGTTCTCCCCCGTTCCAGGAGAAATCTCCCTTCCACAGCCCAGCCGGTGGGACCC
The DNA here is from genome assembly GCA_016584745.2 of Phylloscopus trochilus trochilus. Taxonomy (NCBI): domain Eukaryota; kingdom Metazoa; phylum Chordata; class Aves; order Passeriformes; family Phylloscopidae; genus Phylloscopus; species Phylloscopus trochilus. Next base: position 87,673,502 of record WQNJ02000015.1, read on the forward strand.
GGCTGGCACAGGGTACCTGCGTGAGGCGGCCGGGGCAGGAGGAGCCGGGCTGGGAGCCCTCAGGTGCTGCGGGGCGCTGCCTGTGCAGGGCCTGGCTGCTGCTGAAGGCTGCACACTGGGCTAAGTCTGTGAATACAGGAGCCTGCGACACCCGGTCGTTGCCTGGTGAACACAGCAAACAGCCCAGAGGGAAAAGACCCCGCTCCACGGCGTGTTGGATGTCTTTTGGTGGCCTTAAATCCCCCAGTTAGTCATGTCCTATGGAGAGTCTGGTGCCGCTGTGTCCTCTCCAGGGTGAACTGTGCCAGCTCTTTCAGCTTTCCCTCACAGGAGAGGCCCTTCACCGTGTTTCTGGCCCTTCCCTGGGCTCTCCCCAGTAGCTCCTCATCTGTTGTGTGCTGGAGAGCTCAGAGCTGAGCACAGCACCCCAGGTGTGACCTCATGGGGCAGGGGAGAGGGCAGGATCCCTCACGTCCTGCTGGCAGCACTCCCAGTGACCCTGGCTGGGCACTGGGGCACTCAGCGCTAGCCCGCGTTCCTCCTGGGCCTTTCTGGTTGAGTCACGGTTGGTTCATGGGGTTATTCCTCCCCAGGTTTGGAATCCCCTTTTGTTAAACTGCATGAGGTTGCTGTTGGCCCCTTTCTCCAGCCATTTGAATAAAGTTGTTTAAAGAAAACAGCTGTTTTGAAAAACACAAGTAATTAGGCAATAGTAAGAATGTCTAGGTTAAAAGGTCCCTTTTCCTTCAAGGGAGACCAGGAGAAAGGGGAACAAGAATGAAGAATTAAATTTTCGTTCTTCATGAAGAAAAAGTGGTGAAGTGGTTTGGGATCCAGTTGTATTCTATGCAGGGTGAAACAAAGCAATCATACTAGCATATCATTGCTCTCTTTTATGCTAGAGAGACACTCACTTGACTCTGAGAGGCTTTTTCAACCTCACCTTTGGCCTTCAGAAGACACAGATATCTCTAAATTGGTTGTCTTGGTTTGCTTTGCTTTTTTTCCTAAAGTCTAGGATATTACTTTTGATTTTTAATGAGAGGTTTGAACAAGAGATTTAGTCTCACCCATGAGATGTACCTTCAGTCTTCACATTCTCCCATTCTTTTGTCCTTTTGCAGGTCAAATTTGTACAAATTAATATTGACAAATGTACATCAGTGATAGCACCTGAGTCATGCTGCAGTCCATAGCCTGTAGTGAATTCTCAGTTCTCTGTAGGCTTACAGTCTCCCACATATTTGTGGGTTTACACTTCATGAAAATGAACCTGAATGGTAGCAACAGACATTTTAAAGCATTGTTATATGTGCTGAATAATTTATGTGGGTTTAAGGTTGAATCCAAATCTTTTTCTAAATCATGAAATCATAGAATCATAGAATGTTAAGGGTTGAAAGGGACCTTAAAGACCATCTAGTCCCAACCTCCCTGTCATGGGCAGGGACACCTTCCACTCAAGGCCTTATCCAACCTAAAAAATAAATCTATCTGGAATATTGCTCTGCATCTCTGGAATGTTTTTTCTTCAGAAAAAAAATCATCTCATCAAATTTCAAAGCTGATTTCTGAAAAACATTTAGATAATGTAAAGAAGTCATTGACTTAAAATTCAGCATGCATTACATGACAACAAATACTTAATGATCTCTCACTGGTGGATATAATAACAATGTCCTAGAGGGCAACAAGAGTATTTATTATCTATCTATTCCAAGAATGTTTACATGTGAGTGAGTATTAAGGTGCATGAGCAATAACCTCATCATAGGAAACTGTATTGCTTGGCATATGCAAATTTACTCTATCTGTTCAGAATGACTTGCAACTGATTTTTAAATTTGTCCTGGAGCTGCAAGTAAAATGCTGCAGCTGACAATAAGGAAAAAAACATTATCAACATGATCCTGTCATGACATCTCAAAATCAATTTAGTTGCATTGCTTGTCTGCCTTGTCAGAACCTTGTTGTCATTTAGGTAGTATAGACAGGTAGTATTAGGTAGTATTAGGTACTTAGAAAAACATTCCAGACACTTTAAGAAAGGCATGAGGGAGAAATCTTTAAAAAGAAGGGAAAACACATGAAGTAATTTTGGGTACTGGTAGCAGCTACTGAAGGAACCCTCTAATTATTATATTTTTCAATAACATTTTTTATCCATTTTAAGTACTTGTGCAAGCTTTATACAATCAACAGGGGAAACTGATACCAATAATGAGAGGGATTAGGATAATAAGTTAGGATGAAATATATCACAATAGTGAAAAGGAATCTTTCTCTCTTTGTTAGTTTTAAGGATAATCAGTGACACTCATAACAAAAATGCATTAATGTTTGGGGATTAATTCTAAGTTGCATTTAATGTTTTAAAATGTTTGTAAACATTTTGGACAGTCAACTGCATTGAAAGTAAGCATATTCCTGCAGGAGATTTCAGCTCAATGGCACAATATTTTATTACCATGAGGCAGCATGTTAAAATGAATGCACCCCAAAGTGAGTCTGCATGGCCTGCTTTTATTGTTATAATTGAACAAAAAAGAAAGAGAGAGACCTATCAAAAATGGTCCACATGTAGGATATTTTTTTTAAATGGAAGTTTTTTTATAAAAGGTATTTCAAAATACTGGTTTTAGCCTGACAGTGTCCCTTTTAGTTTGTGAGATCAGGCAGAGAAACTTCTTACACCTACACATCCCTCACACTGCCCTGAGGGCTGGTAAATAGTAAGATAAGTAGATCCCCATTTGCAAAAATAATGTTTTTGCCACTTTTGATTCTCCAGAACTTTCAGGAGAAAGGAATTGTTTATTATTGAAATATTACATTCTACTTTGCTTCACCAAGAAAAGCACTCTAAAAGAAATTCAGGGAACACTGCTATTCTTTTCTCAGTAGGCTACAAAGAAAAAAAACTGATCTACACAAGCCATATGAAGTAACACAAATAGCTTGTATCTTAGACACATTTAATTCAATAAACCTCCTGTCAAGTTACAACAAAAAAACCCTCTCTTTAGCTGTAAGAGAAGCCTAGCATCTATTTAGGGTAATGGCTGCCTTATCAAGCAAACAGAAAATATTAAAACCTCTTGCTAGAAGTATCAAATTATTTCTTAGAGAAACTCAAAACAGTTTTTGGTTTGTACAGCAGTCTATGTAAAAGTCAGATAACAGTGTATTTGGTGCACTAAGAAAATTTTTATGTGTGGACATAATAGAGATACAAATCTAAACATATGTGTTTATTGTTGAGGATTACCCAGTGTTTAAGGCTTACTTCATGGCATTGGGCTGCAATGCTTATCTAATTTAAATGTGGTGAAATATTTGGGTGAGGACAGCAATGAGAACTGGTTGGAACCCTCTGTTTTTTTCCTATGTACAAATCTGGAAGTATTTTACCTTTTTCTACTGGAAGAGAAAAACTGCAAAGATCTGTATTTCCACTGATGTCACAGACATCCTCATGTGACCCAATATCTAGCAACGTAAACTAATTATGGAGATTGCAAATTCTCTATGGTGTATCTGTATCCCAAACCACTGACCAGATAACACAGTTTTGTGTTTTGACTGAAAAGGTACTTTCCTGAGGCCCTTATTTCCCCCCATCATTATGTTAGTACCACTGCTAGCTATTAGGTCAGTGCTTTCTGTTAGATAATGTACTGATTCAGGTTGGAAAAAACAACCATTAACTGTGACAAGAGGTTTCTTCATCACCCGTATTATGTTACTGATTTGTTCTTCAGAACAGTGGCAGGGTTTTCTTGTAACACTGTCACACATAGTGTTGGATCACATGTAAGTATAACCAAAAATATTGGTTATACTGTCAAGTGACAGCCAAGATATACATACACAGTATCACAGGCTGTCTTTGAATTGTCCCTCACAGCTGAAGGACACATGATGGTTAATGCAAGTTGGAGGATCGGCCTCACAGAGGAAGGTTTCTTTTATTAGTGTTAATTTTTGTGTGTTAATTTTTGATGCTGTGGTTTGCTGAATCTGAAACCATTTTTGTTTAGAACAGAGACCAAAATGCTGTGTTTGAATAAGCTTTGAAGAAATACAAGATTCTTGTGTTTTGTAGAGCTGCCCCTCCTTTAACTGGTGGACACCTAGGAGAAGTGTGCAAAGCAAGCCTACCTTCCTTAAGAAATGTGGGAAGCTTATTGTCCTGACACTCCTTTCTGTGGTTCAGCAGAGTTAGAAGGGAATATGCTTTTGTCTTGACACTTCAGGGATGGTCACTTTCCCAGCTTTGCCTGCATTCCTTCTGAAAAAAAGCTGCTGGGTAGGAGAAAACAGCATCTTCCAGATTTTTTCCAGTCACTCCTCAATTTTCCCAGGTCCTGCTTGCTAAACAAATTGATTAATCTCATGATTTTCCAAGAAATACTTTGTTTCCTGTAACATTTCTGAAATTCCTGGTGAGAAATCAGTTTGTCTGGCTTTGTTAGACTGAAGTTTAATATGATGGAGAAGAGAGAGATGGGGAATTTAAACCATGTGAAACTCAGAACTGCCTGCAAAAATGTTATGCCACACTAAGAAATTCTTCAGCCTGTTTAACAGTTTGAATGTTGCTGATAAATTTTATAACTGATTAGTAGAAGTGTCATGTCTAAACTCTGGTGACTTAGCCCTTCCCCTTTCATTGGGTTGTAAAAATGTCCTTCTCTTCAGCTCTAAGTTTGCAGTTATCTTCTGTCTCCCAGACATGCTGGATTTCACTGCCAAAAGACCAGGAATGGTGGAGAAATGTCTGCAGCTGGTCTGCATTGTACATACATTGCTTTCCTGTAATAAATTATTTATCTTACCTATAAAACAGACATAACTTTTACACATATGTCTAGGTTAGACACTTTCTACTTTATATGCATTTCCCATAATGAAATAACAGTTGTATGCAATTAATTCACAAATTCTAGCTTCTTTCTTTAAAAATTCCTTAAAGATTTTAATATAATTTCTTTGAAATTATATTCAAAAATTAGTTTAACATTTCAGACACAATGTAAAAAATTCCAGATGTTTTCTACGGCTGTTGTGATGCAACAACCTAGATCATGCTGTCCTTTTAAAATAAATTCATATTGTGCGTTATCAGGCACTGTAGGAATTGGTGTATTTAAAGAAAAAGATATAAATAGTTCTCTAACTCTACATCTCCCTTAACTATTCTCCAGAGAAGGGCAGAGTCACTGAGTTGGTTTGATGAAGAGCTTCCCATCATTAATACATGACTCCAGAAGGAAGAACTTAACACAGGCTAAGCACAGAGTGTTTGCAGAAAGAGCTGGAAAAGAACAGTAGGAACTTTCTCAGTGTCCTAAGCAATGTCAGAGAGTGCAGGAAGTGTCTGGATTCTCCTTGTGATTGCTGTACCTTTAAAAGATTCCTCTTCTCTGGCTCATAAAAGAAATATAGCATTTGTACAGTAAAATAATTTTCATCTGATAGCTTGACCCTTTTTTCTTTTAATGGCTGCAAGAATGTAGTTAATTAGATTAAACTTGTTTAAAATATTACATTATCTTGCACTTCTGTCAGGTGTGGTGCTAATCCAGCTACACAAGAGCTGTTTTCTTTGGCATGTCATGAAAGAATGTGTCCTTTTCGTATTGCTTTTCTTGGGTTTTTTTGATGATCATGAGCATTGAACTACTCTTCCAAGTACATCTTGACTTGTGATTTAAATGCAGTGCTTAGTTTATTCAGCAGGGGTCATCAAAGGTCTGGATTTTCTTTGTCTGCTGAGGTGAACTGAATGATGACATTTCACAGCTTTCTTCAGGACCTGGCTTTTGGAAATGTTCATGTACCCTCTTACAGCTCTATTGCTCAGTCTGTTGTAATTATAGAATGTATCCTGAAGACTTATTTCAAATACCTAAGACCACAGTATTTGCTTTGGCAGACAACTTAGTTCAAGTGTTTTTTTTATGTGGTATTATTCTTCTGTTAGTGAATAGTGTAAATGAAACTGTTGGAAAATGCAGGAGCCATAATAGTTTTTGTTCCTTGCAAATATTTCTAAAAGCAAATACAGGATAACGTGGCAAGGCTTGCATTAGGCACAAATTTGATCTTACTCTGAATTCTGGACTGTTTTGACAGCAGACAAATCACTTTTCAGATCTGATGGCATTATAAGGTCTCCCAAAGGCAGCAACAAGGAAGAAAGCAGATACACATTTGTCTAATGAAACACTTTTGGTAACTCCTTTTTCCTGCACTGGGTGAAACTGCTAGGGATAAACAATGCAATATAATATCAGTATGACTCATGTTATCTATAGGCTTTTGCCACTAAAACACTACAGAAGAAGTACATATTTTCCTGAACCAAACTTGTTGACGCTGAATTATCAGATCAAGTATATTCTCCATCCACTTCAGAGACCTTTGGACATAAACTGGAAACAGTTTAACTCACTTTGCCAGGCACTTTAGGATGTACTTCCTAATCCAAGCCTGATCCTAATCCAAATGTCCGTGAGAGCTAAGTTCTGGGCAGCAACAGCAAAACCAGCAGCTTCAGCTGCTCAGACTGAGTCTGAGGTGCTTTTCTTATTGTTTTGGCTAGTGAATAATGGCAGCTCCCTAACCCAAGATTTTTGTTGTACAGAAAATGATTTTTAAAAGGCTGGGATAGTCAGGTAGTGTAATTGAAGCATATGTATTAGAATATGAGTCCAACAGACCACAGTTCAGACAGTAATAAATGTCCTGGCATTACTCTGTCATGCCTGGAAGTCTGTGGTAACCTACTGTCTGCTCAAAACTTCATTATTGTTTCCCATGGTAGGTGTATTTAGTGATCACCTCACTTCCATTAGACTAAATGCCAGACCTGTGTCACATGGATTTGTCTCATTTCAGAGGACCACTAAGTTTTCTGTAAAGTGTACTTTCCACCCAAGACATTAGCCACCTTCAGAATTTCTACATTTCTAAAACATCAGTTCCACGAGCAGTAAATCATTGTTTCCTATACTTCTGTTTCATGTTTGCATCATTCTGTATCTTGGATTAGATGCATTCATCTTAAAATTTGTCCTATAATGAGAAATTTTCTCTATATGTCTTCAGTTTCTAAAGGCAAACTGCATTAATGCTGCATCCTAACAATGAGTCACTGGAGCACTGATTTGTTTTCTCTCCTTCACTCTGTTTTATGTGCATCTGCAAGAGCTGTTACCATTAATACCTGTGGCACGTGTGTCTAAAACTGACCAAAGGCATTCAAGAATGCTCAGGGGAGACTTGATTGACACAAATATTTAGAGATAGCTAAGTTATAAAAGTAAAACATACTGTTGTCTTTACTCCCAGAAAAAAATCCTTAGGAAAGAGACATCTAACACATCCACACCATTGCTTGAGAGAGAATTTTTTTGATTATCTTTTTTGCACTTTAGTGCTTTCATTTGTAACACATTTGTGACAATTGCCTTTTAAATGCTTGGCACTTCCAGTTTTTATGTCCTTGTTTGGGTCTTTGTATATATATTTGACCACATATATTGCTAAACCCTTCAAATGCTTTTATGATAAGAAGCTTGGTAGGTGAAAATAAATTATTAAAACAGTAACATAAGAGAGTAATGTGTAAAGGAATACTTAGGATATGGAAAAAACCAACAAAAATATTCTTTTGTAAAAATTGCCATAGATTCTGTATGTTCCATAAGGGCCTTAGGGCCCTTTTTGAAATCTCAAAAAGATTACAGACTCTGACATACTCTGTTTTACCAAGAATACATATCTGATTTACCAGATATGGGTGGGCTGAAGGTAACCAGACAGAAAATGTACATACTTAAGCTGAGATTAATGCAGCAGTGGTGATTTAGACCAGCCATTCCTAACTTAATAAAGGATTTGTAAGTCTGTGCAATTAATAATATTAACTGCTTTTTTTCTGAAAAAAAAATCTATTTAGTAGTCTAGGTCAAGAATAAGGAAGCTAAAGTAGAAAACAGCAGTGAGTGAAATGCCAACACTGATATACTTCTTTTTTGAGAAGTTTCAATTCAGTAAAATTTTCCAACAGATAGTCCCTTTGTTGGAAGGACAATGGAAGATAATTTAAATTAAAAATTACAGATCACCTAAATGTAATTTAATTTGTCTTAGTATGAAATGTGTGTCATCAGAGGTAAAAGCAAGAAAGTGTTCAGCAAATACAGTCTCTGTGGCTGAGTGGCATGCCATGAAATACATTCAGTGTATGTAACAATGCCCTAAGAATTTCCAGTTTCTGTTCTGTGATTCTGTTCTCTTTACCTGTGCTGAATTTCCTTCTTATGCTTTATATATAAACACACACACACAAACACATATATTCATATACATATGCATACACATACACACACACACACATATATATATATTTATATGGCAACTATATATATGGAAGTAATACAGTCTCTTAGTCCCAAATGGAAAAGTACTAATTAATTAGCACTACTAATGTAATGCCTTCAAATGTTTTGTGGTTACCTTCTTTGATACTGTTGATGGACAATTACTTCTTTGTAAGCTTAAGTGTTTTCAACAGTTAACACTGAATGAAGAGTAGTGGACTCTTCCCAAACCACACCCAGGAAAAAATGTTATGCCATCAGTCTCTTACCTGGTTTTATCTCACAGATCTCAGAATTGTTACATGGCAACACTGAGGAAAATGCTCAAGTGGTGTCAATACTCGTTATACACTAGTCAAGCAATTTTACCTCTTGAGGAAATAGGTATCTGAAGCTCTGACAGTTAACTTTTTGTAAGCAGGCCTTGCTCGGCTCACCTAGGAAAAGTAATTGATTTTCTTTTTTTGCAACTTTCTGCTGTGGTGGTTGGGATAGGCAGAAGGCCATGAGCTGTTGGTGCATCTGCACGCATCTCAGATCCTTGCCCATCTCATTTTATGTGCTAAGAATTCTACAGGTAAGGAGCAGATATGCAGGCATTCCAGACTGCAGCATTAGGCTCACCAAATTTACCATAGTGTCAGTGTTCAGCAAAACCAAAGCTGTATTTCACCATTTAACAGGTATGTCTGTCAGACTTGGCCTGTGCTTGTCTGACTCCTTGGACCTAAGAAAGCTTAAATTAACTTCTTTCACATACAGACTGTGGAAAAACATTTTTCAGAATAGGAAATATAATGGATGATAGTCCTTCTCTGAGCCTAGCTGCAAAATATTCTTGACAGTCATTTTCAATAAAGTGTTCCCTTCTCATCACTTTCTATATTCAATTTAGTGAAGAACAGCAACTGTTAGAAAGAAATTACTTTTAGCAAAGACAGAACATCGTATTACTCTTTGGAACCATCTTTGAGACAAATAACCTGGGAAAACAAATTCAGTTTCTCTCTGCCTCTCATAATTGTCTTAAACATTGTTAAGATCACCAAAGTATTTTGCCTATTGTGGCAAAATCTGTATTATATCTATGACCACTGAAGCACAAATATATACCCACAGGCAATATGCTTGGGTGTTCCCACATATACCAGAACATGTATCGAACTCTGTGTTTTGTGGGATACCCCCACTACTGTGTAGACCAGAAGAAAAGGATGAACAGGACATCGTTGGACCCACAGGGGTGGTGATTATCTTTCTGCTTAATCTGTCTCTCTTTCCTTCCCTTTCCCCCTGCCCTCCTCTCTATTTCTTTCTCTCTTTACCTAACATTTACTGTTAAATAAATTCTGTACCACTGACTTTGGCATAGGGTCTTTTTTGCTCCCTAATTTGGGCAGAGGCATCTCTCTAATTATGAGATCATAACGCTCTCCTAGGAGGGAGGCAACAAGGCAAGTCATTAATACTCATTAACATAAGTATAGACATTGACAAAACAATCCTAATTTACAAATACATAGGTAATCTGGTTTTTGTCTGTGGGAGTAGGAGTGTGTATTTGCTTTTTTGTTGCTGCGGGGTTTTTTGTTTCCTGACAGACAGTAGTTTATCTTTACTTGTCTTTCATTTATGAAACAGTAAGAGTAAAAAGTAGCATACTGGTTTGCTACCAGTGTTACCTATGACATTGTAACAATGGGATATGTTGCAGACACCATTAAATATGGAGTGCAATAATACTGAAGTTGACAATTTGAAGAATGAGAATGCACTTTACCATCCTTTGCCATCTTTGGAATAGATGTAATTGATTCAGTATTCACTTTTTTTCTTCAATCTATTTGGAAGAATTTTTACAAGTTGAGTAACATTTTTTGTCCTCTCATAAATGTGTGTACTAGTATGTAATTCTCTGTGCACTCCCTAGACTAACAAGTGTTTCTGTGCTTCAGAAGGCAAGAAAGTGAAAAGAAAATTATGATTTTAACAGTGACTAATAATACTTGCTGTGATTCTATGACTCCTCCTGATTAAACTGTTAATACCATACCTTCCAGTGCCTTGCAGAAGAGCAATATAATTGAAACTGCTCTGCAGAAAAAATAATGCTACTGTTTAGATGCTTTTGCTTATTTTTTTCCATTTCATAAAGATGTTATAGCTTTCTTAGTGGAAGCCCCTTGGACAAGTGTGACAGCCAGATTAAGCAAAAGAGTAAGTTTACTTTTTAAAAGTTATTAACTTTATAGGCTATTATCCCTCCCTTGGATGGATGGATGGATTGTATGAGGAGAATTAAATATACTAAAGCCAAACTTTTTGAAATTTATAGGAGGACAAACCAGATAAAATTAATCATCAGATGCAAGCAATAGCAGTAGGAAGTGTGATAGCACAAACCAGTGAGTAGTCTTTATACTACTTCCCATTCACAATTTTTGCTGACTTCTACAAGAAAACATTTTGGCTTTGTTCTCTCCTGTATTATTAGAAGAAATAATTGCAACATTCTCTGAAATACTTGTGAAATCTGTTCATTTTACCCATTATAAATCCATAACTTAGGCTTGAAAGTTTCTTCTTAGGTTTTAAAGAAAGAGGAAGGCTGAGATTTTTAGTGCTCAGCTATGGATTTTGCCATGTTTTCTGCATGTCCTTTACTTGAAATGCCATATAGTTGCTATCATTAAATGCTATACAGTACTGGAGTTCCTTCAGCTGACTGCTAATAACCTGGCAAACATGGAGCAGAATATTTTCACATGAATTATATATCCTCACCATCTTCTCCAGGTAACTTAAAGTAAGGTGTTGAACAAATCAAAAGGTTTCAAAATGGATTTAGAAGTAATTTTCTGAGGCATTTTTTTCAAAAACATTTAGACACCCATCTGTTTCTTGAGTTAGCTTCTCAGCAGTAATGCACGTAGAATTGAAGATCAGTAGTTTATTCATGAAGTTGTAATTTAGGGTAATCATTGCAGTCGGTACATTTCCAACTTGTGCTGTTTTTTCCTCCCAAATGACTTTTTGAATGATAGTTTACTGTTAAGGTATGGATATTGTGTTTCTTTGCTTTTAAGTAGCACTTCAATTAGAATCTCCTAGAGTTTCCATTGCCTTTTTTTTTTAAAAAAAACCCCCCATTGTTAGTTCTGCTGTTTGCAGTGTATCAGAGTCCTTTGTTAGTTGTTTAACTGACTCAGACAGAAAATTCAAGATAAAAAAATGAATTTACTCATCAGTAGTCATATTGGAAATTTTTGTCTTTGCCTTCTCTTCCAGTTGCAGCCATCCTACAAATACATACAGCCAGTTTGCAGTGCTTTACAGTGCAAACTGTACAAGTAAGGAACTAAATCCAAACAGCTCTTAGAAAAATCAATAAATACCACTTCAATGCATGAGATGCATGACTCAAATATTCATCATCATCTAGGGCTCTTTTTAAATCACTCTTGCAGAGATTTTGTCACAGTGAGAACTTGTCAGATTTGACTTTTGCATTTTGAAATGCTTTACAGTTTACAGTAAATGGATGGCAGACAAAGATGAAAGATGTGCAGTGCAAATAGTTTCTCTCAGCATTACTAAGAGAATTACTTAGACATGGGATTGTTATCATACAGTGATCACAAACATGGGCTTGATGGTTAACCATGCACTGTATGTGTCACGAAGCTTTCTGCTGGTGCTTACTTCAGAGGCTGTTTTCTGCTGGTGTAACACGTGAGAAGAAATGTAACATAAGGGATTTCTAAGGATCTAATTAAAACAACAACAACAACAACAATCTAAACACAAAAAAGGACCAGGAAGAGACATCTTTGCCTCTGAGAAGAAATTGTTACCAGTTTTGCTGTATGCTCTCAGCTGAATTTAAGAATACATAATCATGTCAGTCTGGACTCCACTGTAGTTTGACTGTGGAAATGAGAACCATTTTATCCATCTCACTTTTTAAGACTTAAGTAATAAATTTTTCACTTAATTCACTTCTAGGTCATCTTATGCTGACACATCTGTGTCAGATTTGCTTTTGAAAAGTAAAGAATGTGACACTGGTGACAAATTTCTATGCATCTGCTTGAAAATACTTCGTAGTTTCTTTATAGCCTATCTTGTTACCCAGAACATAGAGAAGATCCTCAGAGCAAAACAGAATTGCTACCAGCTGTCTTCAAAACCAACATTCATTTAAATATTTTTATAGTAGACTGTTCTTTTGAGTCAGAGCTCCAAGGGAGTGGATCTGCATACACTTCCCAGCACAGCTACCTTCTAAGGCTGAATGCCTGATTCTGGCTGCCAATACCGACTTATGTCAAGCTAGTTTCAGGAATTTCAGAGAAACTGCTGTGGGATTGCAACTGCCATCATTACACATGTAAATAACTGATCAGCACCAGCTTCCTACAGAACAGAAAAAAAAAATCCCGTGAGCTTTAAGTTTTAAGACATCTCCTAAAGTTTGACTGTACTTTCCCTTGTACAGAAAACTGACCTTTCAGTTTCATAGGCATCATATTAACTTCACAAATATTTTTATCAGCACAACCTTTCAAACATCAACAAAGTACACAGCACATTTCTGCTAAACACAAGCATTCTATGCATTCCCACTGTAAGGATAAAATTAATTCCATGGAAACAGTGACACCACTTCAAAATCTGAGTAACTTAGCTCAAAACCAGATCATCAAACATAAAGAAAGGAAGTGGAACAAAATTAGCATTGTCAAGCAATAGGACTGAGGACTGAGACAGTAAAAAAATTTAGAAATATCACATACCAACTGAATGAGGCACATCAACAGTTATAGGACTGATGGCAGTTTCTTAGAATTCTATGACTCAGCAATGTTATTTGGGTTGGCATAAGATTGGATTTAACAATTTGTATATTTTCACTTGTCTTATGCAAGTGCCACATGTGTTACCAGGGCTGTTTCTCTGAAACAAATAGAGACCTTACCCTCTGTTTTGTTGATTTGTTTGTGCACATAATTTTTCTTGGTTTTATGCAAATTAAAAAGTCTATTGAATAGCAGAAGAAACACATGCTTGCAGTTGCTCTGCTGCTTGAAACACGCCTCTTGCTAATTTCACTTTTTGCTTTTTGGTATTGAAAGAACTCAGTGGCTAGTACCAGCTTTTGTTCTTCCTTGTGGATGCTTGTAAGTTTTTTACACAACAAAGAATCCTTGAGTTCAAAAAGGCATGAGGAGACCTTCCCTGACATTCTCAAGAATATTCTAGACACCTGTGACCCCAAGCGAACAGGCAGGTGTGGGGTCTAGATCTCTCAGCAAATGCAGAGCCCAGGCAAAACTTGCTGTTATTTTTATCAGCACTCTCCTCTTGCTGCAGAGGAAGGTAAAAGGGATAAAGCCTCAAGGTTGCTTGATTCAATTCCTGCTTTTAGAATAGCAGCTCTTATTGTCTCAACATGTTATTCCGTAACAGAACTTACCTTGGCTGAAGAGGAGTTACGCTCACCAACATCTCAGAGTTTCCCTCAGTTGCTAACCTTGTAGTACCGTGAGTAACACTGAAAGTGGCTTTGTTATTTTCAGAGATGCTTGATGAGCTTGTAGAAAGACAGCAAGCCCAGGAGATAATCTGGGCAATGCACCTTTCCAATGTATCCTGACTTAGAGAATGCACATCCACAAAGGAGAGTTTGGGGGGCAGGGGTGGTGGGGTGTTATCTTTGCTCTGAATTTGGTCTGGGGCATAACTTGATTCTGCTTTTCAAAATTTTTTTTTTTTCTTCAAGATATGGCATGCACATATTTTAGGGGGATATCACAATTATGTTATTCAAGGAATTCATTAAGAATGTAGCCCCTTGAAGAAGTGTGGTCAGGAACTTTTTCACTCTGTTGTTTCTGGAGTGCCCTTGTACCCTGTTAGTTACTGTGCATGTTTGAAATTTCCATTTACATTTTTCAGGATTAATTAACTGGAGGCTTGTGAGCAGATTTAGAGAAGCAAAGAACCTCCCAATTATTGCATATAAAATGCAACCCTGCTGCAAAAAGCCTTTATTCACTTACACAGGTTAAACGATGTACAAACAGGTGACACACTTATTAGCTGCCATTTTTCATCATGTGCTCCATCTTCTCTGCTGAGAAGAGTAAGGCTATTTCTGGAGTGCATGAAATGTTGTTGTACTGCCTGTTATCCCAGACATCTTGGTGAATTATTAACATGCCATCATGACAGGTGCTTTTTGTCCCCTTTTTTCTCTCACTCACTTCTGATAATTAGTTGGAACTCAGCATTCAAGAAAACTGCCTTTGTTAAATGCCTGTGGGATGAGGTAAGGCTACAGGATTAATTCCAACATTTTACAGACCTACACATAGTTTTGCAAGTAGCAGCTTTGAGATGCAAAAGAAATAGATTACTCACTTTTCCTCTCCTCTCCACCAAACCCCAAGTATATGAAATTTAGATGAGCTTTTAGTGTGGCACTTGCTAGGCTTGATTTGGTATTCGTGTTTATTACAGGCTTTTGCACTACAGACTGTAGGAGAATCACTCCTTGTTCAGTTCAAATGGGGCCTAGATTAAAGTTAACATTTCTATGACACTCTTTCATAAACTTTTCTGTTGTCACCCCTTCAACAAAAAAACGGATGAGAAGATCACAGAGGTTCTTCCTGACACAGGGGTGATATTTTCTCCCACATAGGGAGAAAATATGTATTTTCCACATAGGCACAAATGTCTTACAAATGAATCACAGGGTATTCAGTAAGTGCCACAGAAATACCAAGGAAGATTGCATACCTGGTATCAGTTCTCTCTCAAAAAATGTGAGACCAAAGAGTAGAGGAATAAAAGAACAGGAATCTGTGAATGCAACATTTTTCTCTGTGGTATAGTTTATGTAGTTGGTTGTGTCAGGGAAGAGTGGATGTACAACTGCCATGCCAAAATGATAGTACTTGTGAACATGGCAACTTCTTACTAACAGGTACAGTTAGTAGGAAACTGTCATTGAGAATCTGGTCAAGGGTTTACATGGAACTGAAATAAGACTCAAGTGCAGTGGGCATAAAATCAAGGTAAGACAAAATTAAATACCAAACCCTCATCATTGCAAGATTTTCCAGGTTGTAAGAAACCTATGCCTTCCAGTAGGTAGTGATTTATGATTACGTTTGCACTAGACTGAAAATATGTAATTTATAGTCTAATAAGTGCTACTGGCAACTAAACCCCCAAATTTGAGTTTATGCTGCCTTCTTCTCTTGGCCTTGAGAAAAAGTCTTGAGAGATCTGAAAGGAAAAAGTTTTTATCAACTCTTGTATGTCCTTTCTCTGTCTCTCTACATATACAGAGATATATTGTACTATGTTGTACTATGACTCTTTTTATTTTTTCCTTCACATATCACATTTCCTTCAGTGATGTGTTTCCTGAACTTATCTCTGACTTATTTTTGCTTTTGAATCCAAACTTCAAGTTTAGACTTGTGTATGATTCTCAAGCAAGGCATACAACATCAGTTTTTCTAGTTACCTTTTTCTGCATGGAGAAAGGGGTAAATTTACCCTCATTCACATTTGTGCAGAACTAAAATGACTTAAATGTTGAGTGTGCTTTGTCAGGAAGACTTTCTGTACAACAGAAGGGAAAAGAGTTCATAGAAGAGAGAACAACAGAAAAGATACTTTCCCCCTCTTTCTTAGTACTGATTTTAGCATTAAAAAATATGCTAAAGCCACTAAACAGAAGGATACAGCAGTAAGAACAGGACAGTATTGATGGGGATTAATTGGATGCAATATGTTGCATTAATTGGGGAACTGCCCAATACTAGGTTTCTGTTCCAGTTTTTCTCTAGTACAGGCAGCCAGAATTACATCCAGTGCCTTTGGTGCTGTCCAATAACCACAATCATCCCAGTCCAGTGTAAAATGCAGCTGGCCAGGTTTCTGAAGATCCTGCCTGTTGAGGATTCTCAGGCAGCAAGTCAGCTAAACCACTGACCTCTGCAGAGAGTGTATTTGGGAGAGGTGCAGGCTGTGGTCAGCTGTGGGCCACAAGGGTCTCCAACTGCTTCAGTGAACCTTTTGCCCATCAGAGTCCTCCAGTTTGCATCACCAGGTCCAGCACTGGTGATCCCTTGGTCATCAAGGAGCATCAAGGTCCCTTTTAGCTATCATTTCCCTTAAGGCCCTTTTCTATCTGCTGCCTGCCTTTATTATGTCTGATGACTTGTGTAAGGCCATAATTCATCCAGTGAAAGTAACAGCCTCATCAGTAAGGGATGAAAAACTGATCAGCATTCTGGCTTCTGCTTGTCCCTGTATGGTAAATGTCTTGTTAGAGGTCACACAGTGATGTGAAAATAAAATGAAGGACAATGGGGCTGGTATGATCAATTCTTTTAGTCCTTTGAGCCATTAAGCATAGCCTCCTTGACTGTGTTAGGGTTAAGGATCAAAGAATAAAGTTTAAAGTAAATGCAATGAAGCTACTATTACCTGAGTCCCTTTTAGCTAAATGCAAACTTCTCCCTGGTTTACTCCAAGTAGGTCTGTTCAGCAGTGTGTATAGCATATGATTGCTATGAAAAAGGCCCACCAAAATAAAAAGCCCAACTGCCAGCACAAACTCTGCACCTAAAAACACATACCTGAAACACACAGCTGCAAGTAGGAAAAAAAAAGTGTAGCAATAAGAGTACCACAGTGCATATGAGTGCCATCCTTTCCATTTCAACCTTTAAGTAACATTTCCATTAGTTGGGTAAAGTCACCTCATTATAAATGTTGGTTCAGCTTTGGTTTGAGTAATTCTGATTGAGTAAATCTGCCTACTTCTACTCCTGCTTTGTGCAGATTCTATTTTAGCAGGTTTCCTAAAATTAGTTTAATCATTTTTATAGTTTTTCTTCTATACGTACCTAGATGAAAAAATTGCTACTGTATTCAATGCTGTTGTGGACTGTCTTAAAAAGTCACAAAAGAGAAAACTGACATTGGAACTAGAAAAATTTACCAAGCATTCTTAGGCTTCTACAGAAGGGTTGGAAAAAATATGTATGATAGGAGTGCAGTCTTCACTGGTTTTAAACTTCCAGGGTAAAAACTTCCAAATTCTTTTAAGAACTCTTTTAGCTCCTCACTGCATAAAGGTTTTGTGCAATAGTGGTGCAATGTACTATTCCCACTTCTTCAATGGATAAGCTGGCCCAGTATTACTGCTTCAACTTCCCTCATATCCTACTAATGTAACTTCCATTAAAGTATCCTTCCTCTTCTTCCAGTCAAAGGTAACTACAGCTTAATTACAACCATGTGCTATGCAAGGTGGTGGCTTAAAAAGTGAAATCACAATGTTGGCAGTCTGGTAATTAGGATTGTAAATATGGCAGTCACTGTTGCAGAAGCCACTTTGGGTTTTATTTTTCCAACAGATTTTTTAGCCAGAATTTTCCAGGACCAAGAAGGCCAGCCCATCCTTTCATGAGCTTAATCAATCTCACTCTGTCCTTTCCTGGAACAGCTGAAGCTGTGATTTACATGCAACCAAACCTGATGTTTGCCCACTGGTACATTTTTGATCAAAAGGGGAAAAAAAAAGTGTAATACTGAGGAAATGGTTATATTTTTTTCTGTCTGCCTAGATGTATTTGTAATGCTTTATCCTGTGTACCTAGCTGCAACCATGCATAAGGTTTGCATTTTTTAGTTATAACAAAGGCATGTTGGAGCATTTAACTAGACACATAGAAAGGTGTTCTTTGTTACAGTTCACTGAACTAACCCATCTCATTTGTGAATCATTAATGATATTGACTGCTGGGTAAATTTACTTTGGTTGTAAATCTATAAATGGCATGGGAAGATGTGGTAGAATGACTTTTCATACTTAGCTTTTAAATGAGAACATTATAGTTTCAAGAAAGGTGAATGCAAAATATAAATTAACGTTCTGGAAGAAGACATAGGAACATTAAAAGAGCTAACATTTTTCATTCTGTAAGATTAATTTTACCATTCTGTTTCTTGTAGTTTATTGCATCAAGTGAGTAAACACAGTCATGCACAAGTTGTCCACTTAAAGACTTATCCATTATGGGAGAAAATATTTAAAACTGCTTTTCAAGGAGTCCTATTTACAGTGGGTAACAGACACAGTCTAAAAATCAGGGAATTCAAAACATATATGATTTCAAAACTTATTCATATATGAATTAAAAACTTATATGACATTACTTGGAGTTACAAAGTGACCCAAGGTAGGAGACAGCAAGTTTGAATGAGAAGCATTTTCTTGAGGATCATGGCAAGAATTTTCCTGAGGAGCATGGTCTAGGAAAATAGTCAGTTTTATTTTCATGTAGACACCCTCATTCTTATCTGCAAATACAAGGTATGGTGTAATTAGGTGCAGTAAATAATGAGTAGATACATGTTCAGAATGGAAGAATTATGTTTATTTTTTCCCCTCTTACACAAAGCTTTATAGAAGTATCTTCCATTAGGGCAGAGCTGATATAAATTTGTGAATACAGTGCGCTTTGCCACACTTGCATGGGAGAACTCATAGCTGTAAGTAAAAACAAGCAACAAATTAACATTGTCTCTCCCGCCGTCCCAAATTTTTATCTTGTAAGAATTTCTGATGTTTCAAAAAGGGATTCTGCTCTGAAATAGGAAAACCCTGAACACCAACACTTTATCAAATAAAAAATCTAGACAACTTTCATTCAGAAATTGTTCTTTGGAGGGATATGCCTGCCACATAATGGCATCATAATGACTTATTTTTCTATAGGATAGTTTGCAGGACATCATGAAACACTGGTCCAGCTCAAGCACACAGGAAAAAGCACATGACTTAGAAGTATTTTGAGCCATGTTACTTTCCACTGTGTATGGAACTTGTATACTTCTCATTTTAAGAGCTCTCCATTAAAAAAACCCCTGAATTTTGGAACACTTGAATTCAGCAACTCTCAGTTCTTCATAGAATTACAGAATTCAGTAACAATATTTGCTAAAACATGGAGCATTTTTCCTACAATAAATTGAGATGGAGGGTAAATAAGATTGCACTGGGCAAAGCTTATTGTTAGGAAAACTCTTTAGGATCACATGTACGTGTCAGTGACTGTGGGCTTGGTAGTTTTTTTATGTGCTCATGGTTGACACAAAGCCAATCATGTAAATAAGTTCACAGTAAGATCAACTAGGACCATTATTTTCAAAGTTCTCTTTGCAATCCTGTACCAGGAATTTTTCTGCACTTAAATATTTTATTAGTTTGCATTTTGTGCTTCGGTTTCTAGTCCAATATGTGGGTGTGGTACGAGGTAATTTCTCATCTCCTAAGCATGTCGAGTTCTCAGGATGTGTTTTGGACATAAGCATGCATCAACTACTGTCTCTGTCTTTTGTTTTCACTTTGTCTAATGGAGGTGTTTAAAAAAATGCTCCTTTCCTTGCATTAGGTGCTATGAAATAGTCTAATTGCTTGAGTATGTTAGAAGCAATAACCAGACAAAAAAGCAAAATAACCTTGATATGTTGTATTGTCAAATCACATGACATCCCCCCCCGGTTCCCCCCGAAATTAAAAACTACCACAGCATAAAAAT
Organism: Phylloscopus trochilus trochilus; assembly: GCA_016584745.2. Taxonomy (NCBI): domain Eukaryota; kingdom Metazoa; phylum Chordata; class Aves; order Passeriformes; family Phylloscopidae; genus Phylloscopus; species Phylloscopus trochilus. Next base: position 87,693,522 of record WQNJ02000015.1, read on the forward strand.
GTAATTAAATTTTCTTATTTTATTTGTGACTCCACCCAGGGTGTAAACACACACCGAGGCATTCATTCATTCATCTCTACAAATCTCTAGCCTCACAGTAACAATATTTAAATCCAGACTTATAACTCCAAGCCGAGTGGGTTATTTTGAGAGATCTCCAAGAGTTTGTTTCCTAATTCTGTTTCTCATTATATGAATCCATACAAATACTAGTAGTTTTATGGTGAAGGACAATGGCTGGAGCAGGTCCTAAGGGCAGTCATAGTATGTTCTATAGGTAATGTAATGGAGTTACAATTTTCCAGTTTTATTTTGTACCGTGCACATACACCTTTCACTTTTACCTTTTACATAAAACAGAATGTTATGAAACAGGACAAAAATAACTTATGATTGTATGAAAAATAACTGTAAAAAAAAATCACAAAATTACACATACTAGTAGAGCAAGAGGTGTAATTAATTCTTTTGAATTTTTGTGGTTTTTTTTTTTTTTCATGACATGCAACGTAAAGACATTTCTTTAGAGCAAGATATATCAGCCAGATATACAGTATGGCAAATTAGGATCATATGTATATATGTAAGCATGTATAAATACGTAGATTACTCTGTAAGGTTTAAGAAAAACATAATCCCACTTTCTCTCCTCACCAAAGTGCTTTGTGTAAAAAATATTACACAAGATGCTGCTTTCTGTACAGATGCTGCTTTCTGTGCAGAAGAAAAGGGTTTCTTTTTCTTAAATAAAAACTCACTCAGCTAATTTTAATTTGTGGTCTTTTTCTTTTGCTTTACCTGCTTCAAGGAAATACACATATATACAAAAAGCCCCAAACCAAGAACAAAATTCCATACAAACAAGGAAAAAGTGCCATTTAAAAAAAAAAAACAAACCTGCTATAAAATTACAAAGGGAAAACAAAGAATAAACAGTTAAAATGCAATTTTTATACTCATTCACACCTTTTCAAGAAAAGCTGAAAACAATATACAGTGTGACTTGATGGCCTTAGCACTGCAATTCCTCAGCCTCTGGTAGCAGTAAACGACCATGCCTGTATTTTTGTGTGTAATGTATGAATTTATGTTAATATATAAATCACACATAGAAAGGGAGACCCAAATACACGTGTGCACTCTCATACACTTCCACTGGCGCACTTTGAAACAGTATTTTAAACTCCAGTGTAGAATGCAGATACAATAACTCTAATGCAGATACAAATAGGTCACTGAGTTGAAACAGTTGAATTGTATAAAAGAATAGTCGCAGGTAACTTCTTCGGAATATTGGTTTAATGTCCGTAGTCTAAAATAAATTTATCTCTTAGATATGTATCCCTTTATAAAGTTAACAACATGGCAAGTAGAATAACAACAAAAAACTCACTGAGTCACAAACGTTTGCAAATAACTCAGTTATGCAGATAACCCACAGCATTGTACTTTCTTAGGCACCATTTTTGATTGTGACAAACAGGATCCCCTATTTAAATATCCAACATATATGAGATACAATGGGGCTTTTTATACAATTGCCCTCAGTGATTAAATTGATGCCTCGAAGTCCAACTCCAAAGAGAATAATGAAAAAATAGTGAAAAATCCTCTTTGTCTCTGCATGAGAAGTAAACAAAGGCATACCCACAATCATATGCTTGATTTGACTGTTCTCTAGGGCCTTCTTTTTAGGATTAAGGCTCATGGATGGCTGTAGATATATTTATTGTATGTACGTGAAAGAAGGAATTAATGACCTGCAAAACTTTCCTTTTTGAAATGTAACTGATGAACCCCCAAGTTAAAAAAATGCCCTTTTGAATTCTGTACTCCCACCTTCCCTTTGGTCAGCATGTTCCAAAACGTATGATCCACCAACTCCATAGAAAGTTGTACATTCAGATACTAGAAAAAAAAAAATATTTCAAAACGTATAAAAGTTTAAAAGCGGCACAGACTGGAAGACAGCAACAGTATTTCAGTTTTGTAAACAGCAATGGACAAATTCTGGACAGAAAGAATTCTGAAGGATTTATATACATGAAAGCATATGTACATATCTGTGTACACACACACCTCCACACGTACTCTGATCCTGCCCGTGCTGACTTTGGTGGAACAGGAGACAATTCCACACATTTGAAATTGAAATGTTCAGTGTGACTAATTGTTCTTACTGAACCCAGCTAAGCCTGTGCAGTGACCAGGGAATGGGCTTTAAGACAGCACAAAATTAAAGCTTTGTTAAAAAGCGAAACTTGTGGAAAATGCACATTTTATGCAGAAGGACTGTCTTTTTGATGTACAGCTCTGAAGGAGGCCTGGTGTCGTTTAACCCCATGCAAATCACACGTGGTAACATCTCGGCCTCCTAGTGCAAGCTGGAGCAGAGGGACACATTCTCTTGTGTGGCTACATGGGGGAAGAACTTAGCACAGAATTAGCTGTATTTTAGTCACTTTACTTCTGGTTTCACTTCATTTATGTGCGTGGTTTATCCACATACTCTATGTATCGGATGAAAAATCTCTCCCTTAAATATTTGAGCCCATGACTGCACATAATATACACTTCATGAATATACACCTCAGAAGATTGCTAGTGTTCACAAACATCTGGACATAAATTCACCTATTCCACATAACTGCAGACTAAATTATGAATCTGAGCCAAATCAGACTGAAAAAGCCCTCAAAAATCTGCCAGAAAAAACCAAAACTCTGTATAAACTTTTCTTTTTTTTTTTAATCTTTTTAGAAGAGTGATTTCAGAAGCATAGTTATGGTCCAGTCTGCAAGTATGAGTTTTCTGTCCTTACTCTTTCAGGTCATGAGAATATTAAGATGTACACAAACAGTAAGAAGTCCACAAAATGGATGAACAGGAATTAAAAACTAAAAACTCAGTCCTACTAATGTAAGTTATTCTCAAGGTATACAGGACCACAGTGATGAAATCTCTACTGCAAAACACTGGTTTTAACTCATAACCTTGTATGTTTTATGAAGGACAACCTAATTTTTGCTTGCACCCTGGACTAAATTTGAGAACCCTGAGCCTGACATTGATCAGAAAAATCAAAACCATGAAATCATTCCAGTTTTATCTCTCTAAGTAACCAAAGGAAACATAGTAAATTCAACAGTAGTTCTTCCTTCTGGAAATGTGTTATGGAAAAAGATTAGGACGACCAAAATTCAATTGAATCAGTACAGATAACTTTCTTGTTTTTTGAGTATGTGGAATTTAAGGAAGAATGCTTCCTACAAAATATTTTAAACCTTCCTGCAGAAGACTATAGCACATACAGCAACAATGCTCTACAGTCTAATTAAAAGGCAACTGGAAGTTAAAATGCATTTATGCTTATCTGGCAGATGTGCTAAATAGAGACAAAGTCCACGCAACTTCTTGTGTATCTCATTAATGCTTAAAGGGTCAGAATGAATACTGGGAAAACAGTAAGAGCCATATTGTATGGCTTAAAATAAAGAGGGAAGGAAGGGACACCTAACCTGAGGCCTGTAAGAAATTCTCTACCAACAACCTTTGATCCAAAAGGAAGCCACACCAATGCCTCACCAATAGGTAGTGCCAACATATGTGTCTAATTTCTCTTCCTTTTGGATACTGGTGTGTGTTAAACTTTGGAACTCTCACATGCAGATAGGTTGTTCAAAAACTGTATGCCTTGGAAATGTTTGTAGTATGCTCTGGTTTTGCTTCTTTTCCTTTTTTGAAAAAGGAATTTTCTAAAGCTGTGTTCCTCTGGAAGTGCACCCATTCAGCTTGAAAGGATTACAGCCAACAGACAGTTTTATTATTTGGTCTCTGAATTCCCTTTGAGAAATTAAAAGGAGAAAAATTTTAAAAGTATAGTTGCTGTATGACAGATGAGAAGAAAAGAAACAATTGTTAAGGTTTTGGCAAAGCTTGCCTTCTCCCTCTCACTCTCCCTCTCAGTGGGCTGCTTGATTAAATGAAGAATGCTTGGTAATTGTTTTTTCCCCTCTCCATTATGTATGTATATGTAGTCATATCCCCATACATACATGGCAGTCTCATGGAGAGAAAAAATTTGTAGGGAAATAACAGAAGGGCAAGATGAAACAGAATCAAGTTTCTGGAACCCGATATCCATTACTTTAGCCTTCAGTGTATACAGAAGAAAGCTGGCTGGAACAATGATCCACTGCATTTACTCGTAGGAAATTGCTGTCCTCTGGCAAGCTGAATCACCAAAGGTACCTACAGACCCTGCTGGAAAGTCATACACTAGGAGAAGAAACAAAACAAAACAAAAATTACCCTGGTGAATAAGTAGGATAACTATATAATGAAGTATGTCCTAGTCCTAATGCATAGAACTGGAAATGGCTTTAGATCAAATACACAAATAAAATAAATAAGCCAATATGTGGATGAAATTAATCACATAACTTACTGCTTACTAAGGGAGGAATTTTCAGTTCTGTCATAATCAAGTCTGAAGTGGAGCAGATTTCACTGTAACTAACACCTCCCCAATTAGTGGGTGTTAAAATTGTGATCACTTTAAAAATAAACTTCATGCTTGCTTAACAAATTTCAACATATTGAACACAGGATAAAAGACAAAAAAAAAAAAACCCCAAAAAACTGTAGAATGTATTTGTTGTAAAGTAGACCCTGCCACAGAAATTACTACCTTTTACAATTTTCAGTAGTAAGCCCAAGAGTAACTGTTTGCAAACACACTCCCATCTTTTGGATAACGTTCACATACTGTGAGATGTCTCTTTGTTATTACAGGTGCACTGGCTTTGAAATACACTTCTGAAGGACCAAGACATAAAAGGGACTTCAAAGCACAATAAATGTTAAGTGTGTTGATTCATCCTGTGTGGAAGGACAGTAGAAGACCTGGGCATTAATCCAGCACTAAGATTAGGCTCACTGTCTTGCACTGATCCTTTGCACAGAGATCTTTCATCCTTCCAGAGCAGCAAGCAAGCCCCTCAGGTACTTTTCATCCAGGCACAGACTAAGTTAAGTGCACACTTAGATGAGTGTGCATCCAGGCAGTTTTTGTCATGGAAACGTGAATAAATGAAATTCAAGACTGATAAAAGAACCAAATGACACCACCATGTGTAGTTTGAATCATCTCAGGTCCCTGCCACAATATGTGCAGTGGAGTGGAGTGGTTGCACCAATACCACAGAGGGCTCAATGGACTGTATTTCAACTCAAATACACAAGCCAGAGACTGTCTAAGCCCCACAGGGTAGAACCTTGAGAAGCCTCTGACAGCATGTAGACTGCACACAGGCCAGTTACTGTCACCTGGTGACTGCTGGCCTCCCAACACCAACCACTCCACCAAGGTCAGGACATGTCCCACCCAAATACTCAGCCCATGCACATCTGCCACAGTTCACAAACTGTACACAATCATACATGGAGTCACCAGCTGTTACTTACCTTTGATACCAGAATGATCTGAAAAACTCTGATGGAAAATGCCAAGCCCTGCCTGGCCCGCTGATGTGAGAGCTGAGCAGTCAACAGAAGGAACCATGTTGCAAGAAACACTGTCTTGTATGTTCTTCTGAGTGTCAGCATAATGTGGAGGGCAGAAAGTCTGAAGCTGCCCATAAAAACCTAGAATGAGAAGAAGGCTGTCAGTAAAAGACCTGGACAGAGATACAAAGAATATTATGTGGAACCACGGCCATGAAAATGATAAAACCCTCAACTGCCCTACCACCAGGTCCTCAATAATGTCAAGAAATAAAGCAGTATTGATATGATGCTCCCAAAACTTCCTCAGGTTTATACTAACTTCAAACACAATCTGCTACAGGGACATCCTGATTCCACCATGACCTGTGCGAGGCACTGACCGGCTAGAAGCTGAAATTTTTCAGATTTTTCCCTGTACTGCACAATCCTGTGTCTGAACTGGTACTCTCCAGAGTCACACTGTGCATCTGCCTGAAAAATCTAAGAAAATGCTGAATTCAAAATAAAAGAAGATCACCCAAGTAAAGTCTGAATAAAATCCAAGTGTCTACCACTGATGCCAAGACAGCTGGCTGATGGTCATGCACAGAGACTCTGAGCAAAAATATTTTTATGATTTAGAAAAGTTACATAACTTTCCTAGATGCAAATTCCTTTCACAATTCAGTGTCAATTACCCATCTTTAAAAATTTTAGACAGCCATAAACAAGAAATAAGCATATGTAGTTCTCTTCCCCTCAGTTACTTAGCACTATTCTAAATGTCTTTGTGTGCACCTGCAAGTGCAGAGGTCTTAGAACTGAAGCTCAACATGACACAGCAAAATCTCCTAACTTGGTATCTTTATTCACACACAGCATCATGCCCAAGATCATCTACAACACAGCTGAATGAAGGATAATATGAAACCATATCCAATTCAGGCAGCAGACCCTGACCATACTTGAGATATCTGCTAGGGAACTAACTGTACCATCAGTTTTCTGTGTTTTCATGCAGAACTGGAAAAACTGAAAAAAAAAAAAAAAAAGGCAAACAAGTTCCAGCAACTGAACATTTCAGCTGCAATTCTGGATTGTTTAAGTTTGTCTCTTATTAAACTGTTTAAAACATGCACAAATCTGTATCAGCTGTGTTTCTTTGAATCAGTACACTGCAGCCAAGATACATGGTGTCAAGGTACAGGACAAACAGCTACTGTTCTGGTGTGACAGCATTACTTCCTTAGGAAAGTGAAATATTTTTGAATACGATAAAAGAGCTGTAAGCTGTAAGAATTGCTCCTAAGAGCAAGAAGTTCTTGTATTCTATCACATAAAGAGCCTTGTCCTGAGAGATGGTGAACACCTAAAAAGCCCTGCTCAAATTCACACATGCAGTTTTGGTCCACATAGATGTGTAATAGTGTCCTTATCCTATTGAACTGTTGTGGACAAAGGTTTCATTATAGATATGCAATTAATTACTGCCACAATTATAATTTCCATATGGTGGGAAGTTTCTGATGGACATCTTTTTCCTCCTCAGTCATCTCTCTGTCTGTCACAAGAAAGAGAGTATTTTCTCAAGAAAATCATTATAGTTGCCATTCAGAAATATACACCATGCGTGAGTAGCCTTTGCTGCTATGGCATGTAAAAATTCCAGCTGTCTTTGGTCTGCAATACCTCAAAATAGTGTTTATTTGTGGTACATTTCTGCATGTCCACCAGGCAAATTACCCAAACACCAAGTAATCATGTGAAGAACAAAAGGAAAAGAATGAGTAAGAGAGAGATCCAAGTCACATACTGTACAAACAGACTGATTTGCAAATGTGAACAAAACAGAAATGTTTCTGTTTATTAAAATCTTATTATTTGTAATATAAAGACAGGTGTTACTAGTAGACAGTATAGAGGCACTAATATAGCTAACTCATATCAGCTAACAAATTTTTTTAAGAAATGACAACTTTTCTTTAAATGAATACTTCTCATTTTTTAAAAAAATTTCTTCCATGACTCAGAGAGCCCTGGTCATCAGCTTAACTCACAAATACACGTGAGCAGAGTTACAGACACGACTTCAAAGGACAACCAGATTTCTAGTGCAAAAATGTTCACAGTATCAGATGCATCCTAAAGCAAGTCAGCTCTGCCCATGCCCAAAGAAGTTTTACCTTACTCTACACTACAAGCACAGTAAATTTTCTCACTGTGGAGAGGGAACTTTTGCTGTTCTTTCCTTTCACACCTAGCATGTCTCAGAGCAAGCAATACCTTATTCTTGCAGCTGCCTGTGTACTGTAGGTGCCTGTGTCTTCAGACACCTCTCCTGAGAGTAGTTTTCCATGGTTGAAAAGAATCACCAGTACAATACAGGTGCTGGGCCAATGGTTGCAGATTTCCAGCACCTGCACTGCCTTCTGCCTATGAACACATTGGCCTACAACAGCATCTAGCTGGGAAGTTGTCATTCCAGTCTCCAGGTCAGGATAGTTTCAGATTTACAGAACAGTAACACAGTAAAAGATATTACTATCTAATGAAAGCAAAAGAAGTGCTTCACTTCTACAGCTCAGTGAGGCCTCTAACATCTTCCACTTCCAAACACTCCATGCAGCAAAGGATATTGTCAATTTCACAAGAGCAAGAAAAGGGAATATTTAGTCAATTATGTAATATCAACTGAGGCAGTATAAAGCCTTCTCTGACATTACTGTGTACACTGAAAATCACTCAGAACATATAATGAGACTTGAACTGTAGACAATGCTCTCCCAAGAAAAAGACATTTCACAATACAAGTAGCTATTAGATACAATAAGGCTGTCTTGGCTCTCATACATATTTCTCTCTAAAGGATAGTAATCTGAGATCACCATGATCTTTTCAGATGTTCAGGCTTTCAGCAACTGTGTCTGTTTAGAACTTGTTTTCTTCAAAAAGCTTTGAGCAATGAAACTCTTTCTTCCTTGATAAAGAAAATTTAAATGGAACCAACAAGTTTTAAGACTACATACTGAGGCAAATTGTCACCATTGTCTAGTAGCAGATTGAGCTGGAGTGGCTATAGTTACAGCATTTTAAATCTTAAAAAGGTTATGAACTGCAGGGGATAGAAATTAACAGAACTTCCCACAGCCACTTCTTGTATACATAATAGTATGGCGTGGAGATAACTCCATGGTGTTTTTCTGCATTGTAAAGAACTGTAACTTCAAGGAGGACAACAATCTTTGTATTAGTACTGGGAAAACATGAACTCTTGAAGCATCTACTTTTGAGAGACAGAGTTTAGGTAAGCCTTTAAGCCACACAGGACAATGCTTTCAGTGTAGCACACAGGATGAGACAGCTGTGCTCAAGCTGAAGGGAGTACAATCTGAGAAAATACCTTGTACAGTGACATTAGGTTACTTGATTTTTGAACAAAACCATTTAATACCCACATTGTGGGTGTTGAATTGCATGTTTATATCTTTCAATACCAAAAATAATAATTAAAAGCTTAGTGTACATTGTCTTGATACCAGTTTTAAGTACAAAGATCTTTAGAACTTGAACTTTGAGTTGTTATCTCAACAATGTTATTTGAGTGTGCATGTAATTCCTGTCAGCAGTGTCTTTTTTCAACACAGGCTTTCCTAAGAGAGTGAGGCAGACACAGTAATGCTAATGTGGGACTAAGTATGGTACAGGTTTAAGGTCCCAGCCCTTGCAAATCAAACATTCTTTGATCTCAGAAGATAGTATTAAACTGTAAATTAAATTTGGATATGTAATAGACCTTCCATTCAAATGTGACATTCACTCAGATAAGGGTCACTACTGGGCCTTCTTCTTGTAAAGAATGATGACCCACATCTTTTGTCCTTTTAAATCCCCTTTGGACTGTAGGAGAGGGAGATGAGAACAGAGTGGAATTGTTCTGGCCTGCCCTGAAGAGAAGATGCCCAAGGAGACATGAAGGTTGCTGCACAAGCTGGTGCAAGTGCTGTGTGGAGCAACAACTAATCCAGGATGATTTGTGAACCCCTGAGAGGCAGGACTCTTTGGAAAGTCTTCTACTTTGGAGCAACTGGTAGTGCTCCCAGCTTCTAGGATTCCCAAAATTCCTATGGCCATGGCCTCCATGAGATGAAGAAGGTGTTAAAGCCATCTGTATAACTGAAAGACAATTTTTGTTAAACACAGGAAGACAGGCCTTAATGTCTTGATGCCTTTCCAGAAGATGAGTTCTTGCCAAATGTTCAGCAAAAAAGGGAATCAAGTAAAATATTTTGTACTGTGGAAACAGAAGGGCTAACCTGATCCCTTCAAACCTTGCACTAGGAATTTACTGCACCTGTTCTGGTATGTTTTCATGCATGTCATATGACAATGAACTGTGTACTGAGAAATTTCACCCTGCACTCTACTCTGTTGGCCATACATTACTACTCAAAGTTCTATCAGAGAATCTAGGAAGCCAACAATAACTGCTTATGTCCACTGGGATATTTCATATTCTTCTAGTACTGATCAGTGACGTAAGGAGTTACTCTTTCTGGAGAAAACCACCTGTCTGAGATCCCACTTCTCTGTGGCCAGTACAATATGAAGAATATAACAGGACTGACACTTTCCTTTCTCTCCTTCACATTTATGAACTCAGGGAGTGAGGCCTGTTTCCTCTCTTTGCCTAGAGAGACTGCTTACATCAGTGGAAGAAAATAAAAGAAGCCTTGTGTGGTGCTTTGACACTGGCCTAATGCCAGGCACCCACCAGAGCTGCTCACTCACTCTCCCCTGCTACTGCTAGGCACCAGATGGAAAAAGGGGAAAAAGGGTTCATGAATGAGATAAGGGCCAGGAGAAAACGCTTTTCAAGGGCAAAACAGCCTCGACTTCAGGTTGCAAAGTGAAATTTATTACTAACAGAATCAGAGGAGGATGATGAGAAGTAAAATGAGCCCTTAAAACACTCTTCCCTCCCCCCAGCCCCTCCCTCTTTCTCAGTGCAGGGAGACAGGGCATGGGAGTTTTGGTCAGTTCATCACCTGAGGTTTTCTTCCACTGCTCTGGGAGAGGAGTCCTTCCCCTCTGAGACTGTGGGGTTCCTCCCATGGGAGACAGCTCTCTGTGATCTTCCTGGTGTGGGTCTACTATCACAAACAGCAGTCCTCCCAAAACTGCTGCAGTGTGGGTCACTCTTCCACAGAGTGCAATCCTCCAAGGACAGGCTGCTCCAGCCTGGAGGCAAAGGCCTTCTCTCTCCACCAGGTCACCCCCTGGATCACAGCCTCCTCCAGGCTCTCCCACTGCGGTGTGGGCACTTCCCCCAGGGGCTGTGGGTGGATCCCAGGGGCTGTGGGTGGATCTCTGCATCCCCCATGGATCCCCAGGGGCTGTGGGTGGATCTCTGCATCCCCCATGGATCCCCAGGGGCTGTGGGTGGATCTCTGCATCCCCATGGATCCCCAGGGGCTGTGGGTGGATCTCTGCATCCCCCATGGATCCCCAGGGGCTGTGGGTGGATCTCTGCATCCCCCATGGATCCCCAGGGGCTGTGAGTGGATCTCTGCATCCCCCATGTGTCCCCATGGCCTTCATGGGCACAGCTCCTTCACCACGGTCTCACCGTGGCCTGCAGGGGAGTCTTGGCTCTGGGGCCTGGAGCAGCTCCTGCCCTCCTTCTCCACTGGCCCTGGTGTCTCCATGATGTTTCCCTCACATGTTCTCACCTCCTCCTCTTCTCTGACTGGAAACAAAACTGTGTCTTCTTTGTTTTGATTTTCTTCTTAAATATGTCATCACAGAGGCATTACCATCATCTCTCGTTGGCCCAGTTTTGGCCAGCAGCATGTCCATCTTCAGAGCCATCAGGGTTTGGCTCTGCTGGATGTGGTGAGAAGCTTCCAGCAGGCTTCTCACAGGAGCCACCTTTGTGGATCCCCTGATACCAAAAACTAGGCTGTGCAAGACCAGGACACCGTGCTCTTCCCAGGATGTTTCCTATGATACCTACGATGGTACCTCTCAAGCAGCCTGATCAATAATCCCAAGACCTTTAGAAGTCCAGTCTCCTGTGTACCTTGTGTCTATAAATATGGCAAACCACATATTTAAACACTGGAGAGGAAACAACAATTCTGCTGTCAACATAGTCCTGAAATGTTAAGGTAATTAGCATTCAGTCTCCGTACCAGCTAGCAACAACAAGCAAACAAAACAACCCATGAGCTGCTAATTTTCTTCTTGGCTACAGAAGAAATATACAGGATTGAAGAGAAAGAGAGGTCTTGTAAAAGCTGATTACACAGCACAAGTGGGAACACAGCTGCAAGAGTCTTCATGCTTACAGAAGAAGAGTTCACACAGAATCACACACAGAATCACAGAATCACTGGGTTGGAAGAGACCTTCAATATCATCGAGTTCAACTCAGCCCTAACACCTCAAATAAACCATGGCACTGAGTGCTACATCCAACCTTTATTTAAACATATCCAGGGATGGTGACTCCACCACCTCCCCAGGCAGACCATTCCAATACTTTATCACTCTTTCCTTAAAAAATTTTTTCCTAATATCCAACCTGTATTCTCCTGGGCACAGCTTGAGACTGTCCCCTGTTGTTCTGTCAGCTGCTGCCTGGAGAAAGAGACCAACCCCACCTGACCACAGCCACCTTTCAGGAGGTTGTAGAGAGTGATGAGGTCACCTCTGAGTCTCCTTTTCTCCAGGCTGAACAACCCCAGCTCCCTCAGTCATTCCTCACAGGGTTTGTGCCCCAAGCCCCTCACCAGCCTCGCTGCCTCCTCTGGACGTGCTCAAACATCTCAATGTCCTTCCTGAACTGAGGGGCCAGAGCTGGACACTGCACTCAATGTCCTTCCTGAACTGAGGGGCCAGAGCTGGACACAACACTCCAGGTGTGGCCACACCAGTGCCCAGTACAGGGGCAGAATGACCTCCCTGCTCCTGCTGGCCACACCATTCCTGATCCAGGCCAGGAGCCATTGGCCTTCTTGGCCCCAGGGCACACCCTGGCTCGTGTCCAGCTGCTGTCACCAGCACCCCCAGGTCCCTTTCTGCCTGGGCACTGTCCAGCCACACCATCCCCAGCCTGTAGTGCTGCAGGGGGTGATTGTGGCCAAAATGCAGGAGTCAGCATTTGGACTTATTAAATGTCATCCCTTTGGACTCTGCCTGTCCATCCAACCCTTCCAGGTCTCTCTGCAGAGCCCTCCTCCCTTCCAGCAGATCAACACACACTCCCAGCTCAGTGTCATCTGCAGATTTACTAATGAAAGCCTCAATCCCCTCATCCATGTTATCAATAACAATACTGAGCAGAGCTGGCCCAGCACAGAGCCCTGAGGAGCACCACTGGTGACTTTCCCCAGCTGGATGCAGCACCATCACCACCACCCTCTGGGCCTGGCCATGCAGCCAGTTCTGAACCCAGCAGAGAGTGCTCCTGTCCCAGCCCTGGGCTGCCAGCTTTTCCAGGACTGCTCCATTTCCCCACAACTGTAAGGGAGAAAAATATCTTGCCTCTTGAAAACCTGGTTAACACTTAAGTGCTAAATCAGGAAGGATTAGAAATGTAACATCAGAAAATTAAAAGCCATCACAGAATTTTTTGCCCTTCTGTTTCAGGAACAGCACTGAATGTCAGTCTGGAGAGAAACATGTAACTCCCTATCAGGATGAGTAATAACTACCTAAAGTAATAATTTTAAGGAAGTTCTGAAGGCACAGCTCTGAAGGCTACCTCCCAGGGCCTTTCAATGAAAAGTACCTTAAAAATATCAGTGCCAGTCCCTGAAGTGCTCAATTTGAAGATAAGCAATAGCAACAAACAACATCAGTGATGAAGATTCTTCCTTCTTACCCTGGATGTGAAGGGCATTTGGCTGCAAAGAAGGGCTTTCTGCTGGCTCGTATGTCTTCAGAGGCATCCCTGTGAGCTGTGGGAGCTGAGGAGGTTGTGCAGTCTGTCTCTGCATAATGGGATGTTGCATGGACATTCTCTGGGGGCTGATGTGATGAGGAGAAGGAGCTGGAGCAACAAACCTGGAAGTTCAAAAGAACAAAACTGTAAAAACTCCAATACGTAAGAGCTAAAGGTTGTTTTCACTGTATTCAGATCACTTTAGTTATTTGCATAGATACAGACTTCCAAAATAAAAATGTGCAGCCCAAATAGAGACTACCTGTGTTTAAGTGGTGACATATCATTAGGCTTGACATCTGGGGAATTAGCAAGCTGAATTGCCCCTTAGCATGGAAAACTGCTGGTAACCCACTCCTTCTGTGTGTGTGTCTAAGTCATAACTGGAGGAAATGCCTCAAGGGGACCTGATTTTGGAGGCAGTGCCAGCTGTTTATTGTAATGCTTTGTATCAACTTTATTTACCAATAAATAGCTGCTCTTCCTCACTGACAGTGAGAGATCAGGTCATTGGTCACTGAGGTGTTAGGTATTAGGTTCAGGCCCAGGTTTCAGGCTCTAGAAATCTTCACATGTTATACAGAACTATTTGAAAATAAACCATCTGATGCCAATATAATGCAGGTAAGGGCAACCGTTAAATTGCTTTCCAGAATCTGACCACATCAAAATGTTGATCTGGACTCAAAACTATAAACTTACAAGCCTGGCAGAGCGGAGAATGCTTGAGAACAAACCTGGTGGTGCAGCTGCCACAGGGGTTCATCACCTCAGTGGCATGTTCTGCACTGCTCTGTCACTCCAGCACGACAAGGATACCCACTACTTTTGGGGATTTTGCACAAGAGTTTTATGGAATTTAACTTTTTATTGCTTGTTTTCTGCATTTCCTTAAAACTGCATACATCAAAGTATATTACAGAGAGGTCACCTGATCCTTTTTGCAGACTAGCTAGGATTTTAGGAGCTTCTGTCTGTGCCCCAAAACACAGGGATCTGGCTAGTTAATGGAAGCTCAGGAATGGCTCTGGGCCACTTTTTCACCAGTGAGAGGAGAGCTGGAAACATTCCCAAACACCAAAAAATAACCATGATATTTCTGCAAGAGGGTGAATGGAAAGTGACATGGTTAATCCTGCTGCAGATCAGCCTGTTCCTCCACCACTAAAAATCAGCTGCAACTCTGCTGAGGAGGAATACCCTTCTCTGTGTGCTCAGTGACTGCTGCTAGGAGGGATCAGTGCCTGCAGTGAACACAGTCTGCTGGTGTTCTAAAGTATGGAACTGTTCCCTGCTGTCCTGAGACTGGACCTCAATATACTAGATGACCCTTTTTTTTTTTTTTTTTTTTTTTTAGCCTTATAAAAAAGCATGATTTTCCTGAAGAAGTGTAAGGAAGTTTTTATCACACCCTGAATACAACAGAAGGTGCAGCTCCAGTAACAGCTCTACAGAACACCTCTGGGCAGGGTCATTGTACAGGTTATAACTATATTTAAATCCCAGTCACTTGAGATCTTTCATGCTGCAGTTAAGAATCTGTACCTGCCACATGCTATATCTGTGATTTTGACTTCATTTGAAAGGTATTTCCTACATTTCTGGTGAACCCTAATCTACATTTGGAGTGTAACAAGTATGGAGATGAAATCTGGGTGATGTACTGCCTATTCAGCTTTTGGTTAGAAGCACATTTTTAGCCTATTAGGTAGGGTTTGGATGGTCCTGATGTGATACTAACTTCATAAACATTTATTACTTCAGAAATGCTACATGGATGGAGGAAATAAAGATGTTATTACTGAGCCATTGAATCTTTAATGTGTCAAATAACTGATGCATCATAGACTGAAAGACAAACCAGGGAGGAAGAGAACAAAGCACACACATATTTCACAATAATACTAGAGAACAATTTTTTTTTAGAAAGAGAAATCAGTAGTTATATTGTGATAAAAATATCAGAGGTTTTTAAAAAGTGCTATAGCTACCTGGTTATATGTCTCCTGAATAATAACTGGAGTTAGCTTTTTTTTGTACAGGAATCACATAGAAAGATTATCTCCTGGCAGAGATTGAGAGCCAAGCATAGACAGTCTTTAAATACTACTATTATTTTAAAAATCATGCAGTATCATCCTTTGTGTTTTCAGGATTAAACTTGTGAAAATTAAATTCTGAAAAATTATTTTAACCAGCAGCCACTAATGGGAAAAATCCTTTTCAAAACTCAAAGTGGAAAGCAGAGTTTTACAGATTTACCTTTGATTTAACATCCAAAAAACTTCCTCCCAATAATAATGCATTATATTTTACAGCCAGACAGGACTCCTTTTATAGGTCTTTATAATTATTTATAAATCAAGCTGGCTTACCCATATCCACGACTATAGTTATCTCCTTTTTCTTTCCTTCTCCTTAACAAAGAGAAACTTGCACTTGTCGCAGCCCAGATTTGTCTCTGAACAAATCTCATTATATTCCTGGGAGAACAGCTGATTTAATTTTGCTCCTGAAACACTCAGGACCAGCTTGTAACCACTTGGAAACTGCAATCAAGAGCTACAGTCAAGCCCAGGTGTCAGTTCAATCAGGAGCCAGGCAGAGTTGCAGAAAGTTGCCCTTTCCTGTGCCTGACAGGTGTAAAAACTGAGCAGGAATGTTCCTGGAGGCATTAAGAGAATTTTTCTTTTCCAGTTTTAGCTGTGTCTCGCTGGAGAATGACTAGATTTGGTAGTAAGCAAGATGGATGACAAAGTTACCAAAGCTTACCTGTTTTGATGAGATTAGTCAAAATAATGCCACTTACAAAGGGGAGTTTGTTAATGACCAGGACTGGTCATGACCCCATCAAAAAAGAGGTTTTACTCCAGCATTTGTTTACTGGTGCTGGCCCAGCCAACAATCACCACAACTACATGCACAACCTAAGAAATATGTGGAAAAGGAAGGGAAGAGGAGATCTAAAAGTCATAATAGACAGTATAAATGGTATATTTTTATAGTGCTTTCATTTAGTTTATTTTGTCATGGTTGGCCACCTACAAATAAATCCTCAGTGCAGGAGTTGTAGCCCGAACATATATATAAGGTGTTTCTCCACCTAGAAACCCAAGTGCTTTGCAACTCTTTAATTTATTTCACTGCAACCAAGTATATTTTTTAAATATTCTGAAAGAAAAGAAACTGCACCTGTATATAAGAGACATAATTTACCTACCATTAATCCATGCTACACTATGGCACAATATGCCACTAACATTAAATATTTGAGACAGGAACTATGTAACTATGTTGGATGTACTTCTGTCATCATTCTTATTTTTTTTCCCCTCAACTTTGCACTGTAAATTAAAGCATATGTCACCATTCAGACAAAATGAACCCTTATGGTTGCTACAGATATGTTTCTGAAGTGGAAATCAAACTTTAAAGCTGAAAAACTTAGTATTTTTTTTCCTTCAGAGGCCATAGTTTTCTTTGAACAACTTGTAAACAGAATTTATTGGGTTGCTGCTCTGTTAAAAAGTAAAAAAGGCTGAGTCCTTTTTACTGGGCTCCAGCAGTTTGGGAACATATCCAGGTATTCTGCTGTTCACAGAGTAAGGTGATCAGACTTCCACCTCCCTGAGCTGAAGGTTTGGATGGACAGAGGAACTACAAGCTCCCTGTAACAGGTTGCTGTCTCCAACAAGTGTCCTGTACAGTGCTGAGCTTTCTATGATCATTCCTTCTTGAATGCATTTTTATTTCTAGGAAACTCCAGAAAAGCTGGGATGATGTCTCCATTCCCTGCTCTGTCACTTTTCTGTGAACTCACATTTTGGGTGACTCCATGCTTTATGCTCACTGTCCTCAGCCCACTGTCAGTGAAAGAAGCATTCTGTTGTAACACAGCATTGTGAAACCCAGCATACTGTACTGTAAATTAGTCTGGCTACCTGTCAGTGACAATCAAATAAACATGCTTTAAAAACACAGCTAAGGAAAGCACACCTTTTGCCAAGAACCAATTTGAAAAAATAAGATGTTTTCCCCAAAGCTGTGAGTATATTCATTTGACCAAAATAACAAAAGCCTAATATTTTACATACCTATGATGCATGTTTCTCTCCAATGTTTTTTCTGCTCAAAGTTTTGTGTGGGTTTTTTGTTTGTTTATTCGGTGGTTTTTTTATGCAATGCAATCTTCTTGCATAACAGAGGTATTTTGGGCAAGAAAACCAAAATATAGCTGAAAGAAGGGATGGCTGGAAGAAAGAACAACCCCTCTGACCCGTACCTCATCTTTTCTCTTTGGTGAGAAGATGAAAGGAGAATTTAAGTGGAATTTAAAGTGGAAATTAAGGAAGGAAGCTGTGAGCAGGCACCTCAATATTCAGACTACCTGGAGGCAGGCTATGTAACTTTTTATAAAATCTCTCACTATTTTCTGTGCCTATATTGTATCAGAGAACTAAGTTCCTTGCAAATGGGGAGAAAAGGGAAAAAATACCTTTGGGAAAAAAAAAAGAAAAAAAGAAAAAAAGAAAAAAAAAAAAAGTGTGAGAAAAATTCCAAACTTTGTTAAGTTTGCTCTGAAAAGCAAACTTAACAGGTGGGATTCAGTCTCTACTCCCAAATAACAAGCAACAGGATGAGAAGGAAACATCCTCAAGTTGTGCCAGAGAAGGTTTAGATTGAATAATAGGAAAAAATTTCTTCACAGAAAGGGTGGACAGACACTGGACCACGCTACCCAGTGGGGTCACCATCCCTGAAGATATTTACATGTGTGGCACTGGGGTACATGGTTTAGTGGTGTGACACTGTTAGGTTAACAGCTGGACTTGATGGTCTTAAGGGTCTTTTCCAGCCTAAATTATTCTAGGATTCTGTGTCTCTGTGGCTCAGGTTCAGGGTTAACCTTCCTGACTCAGGCATTTGTCATTTTTACGTGTCGTTTGCCCACTAGAAAGAAAATGTGACTGACAGGCAATCCTCTGAAGTGTCCCACACCTGGAAGGAAGTTAATGTACTTATTTCAAAACAGCACTGCTAACTGAAGACCCTCTTGGAGGCAGCCCTCTGTGTGCCACATACAAAGAGCTTTGTAACACCTGAATGTTGGGAGTCTCGGCTTCTTGGGTAGAACTATGCAGAGGCTTTTTGCTTCTGGAAGTCTGGCTTGGAGCTCCTTCAGCTATTTTACAGTGAAACCATAAAGGGAATATAACCACACACTCAAATAAGTAAAAAGGATCACTGTTGCAGAACTTATTATAGCATAATGGTACTGCTAAACTGAATACTCTGGCCCTAAGTCCTTGTCAGCCTTACAGTCTCTGGAAATTCCTGTGAAGCTGGGATGCATCATGCTTTAGGGACATACTGCTAGCTCTGGTTCACAGGTGGATAAAAAAAAAATCACCTGGAACATCAAGCCCATGAAAAATTTTGTTCTTGCCTCACACTGACTAACATACTAGTTCTTGCTCAAAAGCAAGAATTTGAATATATTCTTTTTACAGTATATATTTGTATATGTATATTTGTATATATTTTTATATATTTATATAAATTAGTATTTGTATATATTTTATATATTTATATAAACTAGTATTTATATATATTAATATAAATTAGTATTTGTATATATTTTTATATATTTATATAAATTAGTATTTATATATATTTATATAAATTAGTATTTTTATATATTTTATACAAATATATTTGTATATTTGAATAATTCATTATGTAAAGAAAGAATCTAAAAATATTAATTTCAGACCTTTAGCACCATCAGTTTTGGGGCACTGAGCCACATATATTAACTATGCCATACAAGCCCGTACTTTTTGATCTGAGTTCTAATTAGATTGTTCTTTCAGCTTATTTTGTATGCTCGTGCCTCCTTGTACTCAGGGAGCGAGTGAAGAGGAAGTGCAGTACGTATTCCCTGTTATAGATATGCTTTCAGGTACACATTTGGTACCTTCACTGAAAAGCTGCAGCACTTCACGTTAGTGGAGCACTCAAAGAGCTGGGACAGACAAAATGTAAATCTGCACTTTATTATTTATGTTCTCTCCTTTGATAAATGAGATGGTTTCTTAGGTTCAAACTCTCTAACTGCCTTGCACTATGTGTTCTCAGGGTTTTGTGCACATAATGAATGCAATGTAAGATGTGTTCCATATTTGGCTCAGTTTCTCATATTAATAAGGCTTTATCAAGTCCACACTTTCCCCTCACATCACCTAGAGGAGAAAGACACAAAAGAAACCCTCCCAATTATTTCTCTTTCCCATGGTATCTGGAAATGCAGAGAAAGTGCTTATTTCCTTCTGCTTCTGTCTCTCAAAAACCTGAGTCTGCTGTCCAAAAAATGGCACAGGCTTGGCCCTCAGCATCATCAAAGAGCCAGGCCAGTTTGGATCAGCCTCAGTCCAGCAAATACAGCCTTCTGCTGGAGCCAGTGCTGGTCAGCCTGTCCCAGCTTTGAATGACCACAGCATGTCAGGAACCACAGAGCACAGCACCACAGAACCACAGAACAGTCTGGGTTGGAAGGGACCTTCAAAGGCCATCCAGTCCAACCCTAATTAGCACACACGGCTACAAAACCTCTACCTGCACCCCTAAGTCCTGCAGTCCTCTCAACAATGAGGTTGAAATGAACAGGATGATTTGCACTTTTCCAAGATACTTTCTCTGCTGAGGGTTTGTTCACATTTTCACCCTTCTCATCCCACCCATGAAGTGAGCTGACAGCCTACTCTCCAGGCCCCTGGGCAGGTGCACTGTGCTAGATTCAAGATGCAGATTCTGCCTTAGTTCTTCTTTTAAACATTTCCCTTAACTTTTACAGTATGCACTGTAATTAACCCGACACTGCCGTGATATGTCTTTCCTTTCCTGAATTTAAATTGCCATTTGTCACACTACCTCAATGAAGACACTGGAACTTTTTTTTTAATCCAAAGCAGCTCCCCATATGGGAATCACCACTTAAAGCCTTTTTCAGAGAGTGTGCATACACTTAACACATGGAAAAAAAGGAATATACTATGTTATTTTTTTATTATTCCATAGAGTACACTACTAACTTGACATCTGAAATGCATTCAATGAATTGAATGAATGAAGTCTCACCCTAGGCACCTCTGCTATGGTTTTACAGCAGAACCTCAGAAATGGGCTAACAAGATCACTGTCTTTTATAATGACATTTATACCCATAACAACTATTAATGTGTCCCTGCCTGTCTCCTCCTGCTCTGGCAATCATTGGGTATGGATGTTAGACAGGCCATGCACTGAAGAGAAAACTGCACTGGGAGAGAACAACCTCTGTGTCAGGCAGTGGACAGTGCCAGGGGCTGTGCAGAGAGGGCCAGAGCCAGCACAAGGGAGAAGGACCAGGATCGGGGGGGAAGGAGTGGGAAGGAAGGAAGGAAGGAAGGAAGGAAGGAAGGAAGGAAGGAAGGAAGGAAGGAGATAAAGGCAAGAGATGGGAAGGAAGGAAGGAAGGAAGGAAGGAAGGAAGGAAGGAAGGAAGGAAGGAAGGAAGGAAGGAAGGAGATAAAGGCAAGAGATGGGAAGGAAGGAAGGAAGGAAGGAAGGAAGGAAGGAAGGAAGGAAGGAAGGAAGGAAGGAAGGAAGGAAGGAAGGAAGGAGGTGAGCTCCAGTGATGATGAGGCAGTAAGCTCCACCTCAGACTGATGTACAAAAAGCTCAACAACTTCCAGTGGCCGAATTCACAGGTGAAATCTGAAATAAAAATGTGCTTTCACCTGCTGGTGATTTCCCCAGACATCACGTTCTTCTGTCTTCTTGATACAAGGCAGGATGAACATTGCTTTCATCCAAAGAAATGATGCTCATTTACCAGTAATTGAAAACTAGTGAATGCTGTTTTCAGGTTTGTAATTGGGGATTTTGTACTCTTCAAATTACTTTCATATCTGTCACTCAAGGAAATTAAATACTTTGAAATACATAAGCAAAATACAGCAATTTATCACTTAGAGCACCAAAGAAGAAATTTAAACAATAATGTTTAAGTATCCATGAGCAGATAGTAAGAGTTGAGTGTTTTGTGTGATGATGCTGTCTTCCTGACTTTTCCACTAAAAACCATTTACTTAGACTTGTGATTTGGTAGACTTCTGGTTCAATGAGCTATAGATTTGCACATCTGTAGTACCACACACTACCTAAATCATTGGAAAGATTGCTGAAAATAATTAATTTAGGGAATGCCTAATGATGAAAATCAAAACACATTCAAGCAATTGGTTTTTATGTCACTGAAATACCTAAAATCATAGAATTTACAATATCTTACCATACATAACTGTCATAAAATAAATCCTGACTATAAAGCAAACTCTAAATCTAGTGAAATAAAATTTTGCTCATTATTTATTTTTCTTCATAAAATGGCAATTAAAAAAAAGAAAAAAAAGGCAAGGTCTTCCTTCAGAAATGTTTAGTGTTGGGAGAATATTGACAGAATATGACTCTTCTCCCACAAGCCAACAGAAACATGAATCTCAGGGCCCCCATTCTGTAAGGTATGTCTGTGGTCATCTGAAGTTCATTCAGTGTACCAGCTGGTATCACTTTCCTTGCTTGGGCTCTTTCATTGGGATCAAGAGGGGATTGGAGGAAGTCCCTGAAATGGAGATGGATGGGAAGTCTCCTGAAGTACTCCCCCCTTGCCTGCCCCCCTGGGCTCCTGTGCCAGCTCAGTCTTCTGGGGAGCTTTGGGGGAAATACCTCAGGGGATAGGATAAAAGATTCAGAAGAGGCTCTTACCTCAGGATTATTCCAAGGCTTTATTCTCAAAGGGTTCCAGGGGCAAAGAGACCAAACAAGGAAGGAGCACAGGTTTATCTAGACTCTCTGTCTCAGGACAGATAGCTGGCATTAAGCCAATTGGTCAGAGATAAGGGAAGGGAGGGTCAAACTAAATAGCTACAGGCTTTAGGGGGTTCTGGGGAAAAACCATTTCCCCAGAGGAATACAACCCTCCCAGGTCGGAATAACACTGTCCATTTCACCTCTCCTTCTCCTGATAAACCTCTACCCAGAGGAGCTTTTAGGCCAGGGCTGCCACCAGTCACCAAGCATGGTATCTCTCCCCATGCTGGCAGCCCTGGGGACAGCCCAGCCCCTGGCCCAAGCTGGCAAACACAGGATCTTACCTCTCTGAGTCTGCAGCAGCAAGAAGAGGTATCTGGGGAGGATGCAGAGGACTGCCCTGCATGTTATGTCCTGGGGAAGAGTGGCTGCTGGGGTGGGAAAAGGACACTGCCCCAGCTGCTGTTCCACTTTGATTTATCTGTGTGCTGGGGACCACAGCTGCTGAAAGTGAAAAGAGAGAAAGAGTGCTCATGAGGCAGAAACCAGCACCGGCAGCTGACCAAACATCAACAATACTGATAAATGACCAAACATCAACATGCATCCCCTCCTGTCAAGCTGCAGTGCCAACTCTTACCAGCTAAGAAAACCAAGGGTTTTCTGAAGTGCTGCTTTCCATACAAAGAGAAGAAGAAAACCCAAGTGAAAATAAGTAAGCATTCTTTGCTGCTTCCAAATGACATTTCCATAAAACCAGGCATGAATGATCACAGCCACCCTCGTTGTCTTGGAATTTTTTATCTGAACAAGGCTGCAAATCTTCTATACTTTTCTATTGTAGAAGAGGTGTCAAATACTTCCTAATATATGTATTTTTAGAACCAATGAACAGAAAAAACAGCTTCAAAAAACATGGAACGCTTTCTACATTTTCTCCTCAGCTGTAAAAATCACAAATTTCTTGAAGAGCAATATTGCTGTTATTGGCCCAGATTCCTCAGCAATATATGCAAAAACTTTAAACCATCTTTAAACCAGCTTCATAATTTCCTATGAGTTTTCTCCTGTATTCTTTTCAATAAGGAAAGTTTCCTGCCTGTTTCCTTCCTGACTAAGCAAAAAGAAGTAAGGACTTTGTTCAAATGTCCTAATTAGCTGATCCCAAATCCTGTAACCTTATTTTCTTGTAACTTTTTTTTTTTTTAAAGTTTAAATCAAACAAATTTAAATCTTTGTATCTCTGAAAATCCAGTTACCCAACTATTTCTACTGACATCTGTGTCAGGTAGCTTATGCTGATGTTGACTGGCAGACAAATACATGCTCTTAAATATTTTATGAACCCAGAGAATGAATTAGATAGTCTGTCTAAGAGAAAAAAATTACCTCTCCTGTTTGTCTGTCATATATTCTAATCTCTTTTTTTTTTAAAAAAAAGTATTGTTCAGGTCTAGTTTACAGAGTAAAATTCTACCTATAAAATTTACATTATTCTAGAGAGTATGTTGGAGGTGATGATTTGAGTTTCTTGATAAAATCCTGGAGTTTAAACCAGTTCCCCAGGGGGCACTGTCACCAGTAAAACATCTTCCCAGGCTGAAATACCTGCATGGATGCTGCAATCCTAGCAGAAGAAAGACTGCATTAGAGGCTGCCTCACCACAGATTGGTCTTCAAAAAAATTATTTCACAGCTCATCATTTTCTCATTCACAGGTGTGATTTTTGCTACAGAAGATCAAAGGGGTGAAAATTCACCTCATCTCTCAACTCCTGAGCCTGTGTTTGGAAAGACTCAGTTAATCCTTACAAGCCCACTCTGTGACACACTGGATATTCACCAAGCTAAGACAGAGTTAAGCAAAGGCTCATGAGTCTAATTATGCCATAGCCTCATTAATGAGCAGCCCTGGACACCCTTCCAGCTGGTGGCAACAACACAGAGAGCCAAGAGGACAGACAGGAAACCACTCTGTGAATAAAAACATCCAGTACAAGGTGCTGTGGAGCTAATGTCAAAGATCAGGGGAAGCTGACACTGGTGGTTGAAGCTGGAGGAGGGGAGGCTGACCTTGGTGCCTGTCTAAGGAACGACACTCACACACTGAGATGTCCAAGGCAGGAAAAAGGGGCAGTTTATTTACAGACCTCAACATTTATAGAATTCCAACAGTGACCATGGACTGGAGGAAGAAAATCTTCCTCTCCAACCACACTTGCCAACTCAACAGTCCATCAACAGTCTCCTCCTTATGAGAGGAATGTAAACATGAAAGGACAGTCACAACAACAATAGGCTGTTTATGTGAAAATGGTGAAAAACTCCATTGCAAAAGGTAAACAATCAGAAGGCTGAAATAGAACTTTAGAAAAACTTTAAAAAAAACAGAGGAGAACAGAAAAAACCCAAGCAACAGGTGCCAGGCTCTGCTCTTTGCTGATTTGTGTGTGGACCAGAGCCTCCTAATCCAAACCCAAATCCAAACCCAAGTGATGGCAGACATCTGACAGGAGAGGACATCCCAGACCTTAAAGAGGAACAGAGGAGGCAGATCCCACAGGAAGATGAAACATCACCTAAGGTAGCAGAGTAACTCAAAAAGAAAGGGCTGAGGGCATTTTCTTACTGAGACAGGAGAATTTATTTTTTCTTTTCCACTTTGCTCATGGACCCCAAAAGTTACTTTTCCCATGTCTGTCTCCCTGGGTAGCATCAAGAGGGGAAGGGAAGGGAAGGGAAGGGAAGGGAAGGGAAGGGAAGGGAAGGGAAGGGAAGGGAAAGGAAGGGAAGGGAAGGGAAGGGAAGGGAAGGGAAGGGAAGGGAAGGGAAGGGAAGGGAAGGGAAGGGAAGGGAAGGGAAGGGAAGGGAAGGGAAGGGAAGGAAAGGAAAGGAAAGGAAAGGAAAGGAAAGGAAAGGAAAGGAAAGGAAAGGAAAGGAAAGGAAAGGAAAGGAAAGGAAAGGAAAGGAAAGGAAAGGAAAGGAAAGGAAAGGAAAGGAAAGGAAAGGAAAGGAAAGGAACTTCCTAAATTCTTACTTTATCTCACATGCAGCACAGAAGAAAATACTGAAAAAATAACCAAGCACACATTCTGACAGCAAAAACCAAAATATTTAACAAAGTGGGACACTGCAAAAGAAATCCCTGACTGTCTAAATGAAAAGAGACTTCTTAAATTATTCCCTGGCAAAAGAGGGCAACTTGCATTTTACCATGACAAAACCTAATAAAACAATGGCTGAGTGTACCAGTACTATGTTCTTTGCATTTAAAATCCACCTCCTCAGGATCAGGAGTAAATAGGCTGGGTTATGACCAGCACAAGGTAGCAGGAGTTGTTCTTCCTGACGTAGCTGTTCTCTGCCACAGCCACTTTTAGCATTCCATGCAAGGATTTTGTAAGCCATGCTTGCACATTTTCTAGCTGGTTCAGACTGTGGCAGCACAGGCTCCCACAGCACTGCCCAGCTCAGTACTATTTCAGTAGGGAAAAAAAACCCAAAGAAAAGTGTTATTCAAGCCAAGCACAGCAAGTCATATGCACAGTAAGTAGTTAGGTCAAAGTTTGACAATACAGCATAAGACATTATTAAAAAAATACTTAGAATTCAAAGAAGTTCTGTATCTTTACTAATACAATTTTGAAGTTCTAACTTGCATAGAAAATTGTGCACTTGACAAGCTTTAGAAAAATCCTTTGGTTGCTCTGAAGCAGAGCTTAGTGTGATATTCACTTACTACTTACAAATTAATTACACATTCTGGTTTGTGCTTAAATATGAAATAGTCAAGTTTTATCCAAACAGCACAGTAAAAAGATGGGGTTTTTTCTGCCAAATTACTTATGATTCTTCCAGTTTTAGTGGTTCTGGATTTTTCTATACACTGTTTCATAGTAGAAAAAAACATCATCCCAATGTCTTTATTGTGAGTGCATTGCTCTCATCTTCATTCTGTGAATCAAGTAAACCCAAATGCCTAAGTGTTGTTCATAATTAAAACCTGATGCTATCACAATGCTCAGCCCTTAGTCTACCTGCTTGCTTTAGACCCACAAATGTAGTTTTGTGTTAGTTTTAAGCAAAGGATCTGTCATGCTCCCTCACTGTATTAGTAAGATTATAGTGAGTTTGGATTTCTTCTATGAAGTCATAAAGACTACAAGATAAGAAAAAAACCACTTTTGGAGACTTAACTCCAAGTAACAGATGTGTAATCAAGAAGATTATTGTTGTATTTCATTTAACTGTGTCTGTATTTATGGATACTGTATTTTAACAGTACTGAGAAACTATACAGGTCACTACAGGGGTATGTGAAAATGGACTTGCATGTAAACATATACTTTTGACTTTTCTTATGTATTTCTAATAGTTAGCTTTCAAACATTTATTCTGTAGACTCCTTCTACAATAAAAAACCCCCTACCTTTGCTTTAAATGTGCATCAATAATAAGTGAAGTCACCTTCAAGTAAGAAAAGTTTGATTGGATACCACTGGAAGAATGAAAATCTATTCCTCCTTCTACTTCAAAAGTAGCACAGGGACATTTCAGTTAGTATGCTGTCTCAAACAGCACACAGTAAAAATAATGCATTTAATTTTTCAGAAGTCCCAAAGCTGTTAACTCTATTTACAAAAAAAGAGAGAGAGATTTACTTCTCTCTCTATGGGACATGAGTAATTTTCATGTTGCCATTTCAACGAAATAATTCCTTGCCTGTTGGAGTTATCTCATTTGCTCCCATAGTATATTATCCTGCAGCAGCTCTGCTGAGTAGTTAATGAAACAGTTTATTTCAAATGGATCAGGTAGCTCTCAAAATGAGTGACATGGATTGATCTACAGCTGACACAGTACCCTCAGTTAACTGATGGGAAACAACACAAGTGAACAGAACTATGAGAAATTTGCCAGGCTATAGATAGCTGGGAACACATGTAAGAGAAAGCAGATTATTACTCACACATAAATTAATGCTGATTGAACAGCCTTACATGGCAATGAACATTGTACATTGAGTAATTACCGTAAAAAATTAACTTACCATAAAAACTGCCATACAATAGGAAGCAGTGCCAGGAAAGAAACTACCAAAAATAAATTGTTATATCAAAGAAGGTTCACAGTTAGTAGTGCTGCAAACATCAGGTAGTGAAAGACAATGCATGAATCAGACTACAGAGAGTAATGCCTCAGTCTCAGAAGCTGTCTGTGAGACATGATGAGGGCAGACAACTCAGCTGAGGGCTGGCTGGAGGCAACAGCTTCACCCAGCTTGTCCCAGCCACTGTCAGCCCATGTTTGCACTGGCCCAGCAGACACAGCTGGACATTTAAGCAGTGTCCCTGGAAGCTAGGGAGGAGTGCAACAGATTGCTGTGGCAATCTCTGGTGAGAATATCCTCAATTTCTGAAATCTGACACACTGTCCCATCCTAGCTTCCATTCTGTCTAGGAACTTGAAAGGAAAAGGAAAAGCTGAGTCTTTAATACCTCTCAGTTTTGCATGTTACACTTGGTGAAACCATTAATAATTTTTTTTTTTTAAATCTCAACACTCCTTAGTATCCAACTCCCTCTCAACGTACAATGTACTAAAATAAACAGCTATAACCAACTACATGTTCCCAGAGTTTTTCTGGCCACACTCTCATTTTTAAAATCTGGAATTTCCCTTCTCTTTCAGGTAGCAAATATCACGTTCAGTCTGTACTCTGACTAAAGCATTTAAAAGTTAACAGCACACAAGTAATACCAACTACTTAATAAACTAAAATGCTATCAAACACAGCTTTAAATGTCCTGATGTTTGTCATATCATCATTACCAACTACTGTGTGACTCACAACAGCCTTGACAAAAACCTGAAATAGAATTGATAGCTGTACAAACAACTCATCTAAAATAAAACCACTTACTGAAGTGACCACTTCATATAATGTCATTTTCATAACTGCAGGTAGCATCAATGAAGCCAATTCATTCATTTTCTACATCTGGTTCTCACTTAAAAGTTGAAGTGATAAAAGACCTAATACATCCTGCCTGAAAGTTAAAATCAAATGCCCTCACAACCACTAAAATACTGCATTAAAAATATTTAACATCCTGTCCATTGCCCTCTTGAGCTTTAAGGTTTATTATTATCACTCATAACTTACCAATTGCTTTAAATTTATTTGAAATGTTAACAAAAATTGTGCATGTAGGCAGTTGTGACAATGGATTACTACATTCATAGTGTAAATGTGTTTATTGTATATTTATAGTTAAAATGTGTGAACTCATAATGCAGTATTTTAGTTCCTTGATGTAGAACAATTGACAAACTGATACATGATCCATGAATAAGGCAGAAGAAAAATACTGTGATTTAAATGAAGCTTAATGTATTCAAGATGTCTACAAGGAATGGCAGAAGTAAATTGGTAGCAGAATCAAATGCCTATAGAGCAAAAAATATCCATCTAAATTGCATTATATCTTTTCATGGGTATATTATGATTTATTCTGCTCCCCTCTGAAAAACATATAAAAACTTGTTCAAAATCTATCTTTTTTTTATATCACTTTTCATAATCTATCCTTCTTATGAGATAGATTTGGATTTCAGAGTACATTCCACTCTGCAAAATGATCCCGAATATTAAGTGAGAGATCACGATAATGATCATGATTATACATAATTATACAGCAGCTTTTTATCTGCCTTGTTCCATACCTGGGTAAATATCACAAGCAGGCCCTGGGGAGTGTCCTATGGTATTATCTACAGCATCCTGTGGTGACAGGGCTGGCTGGAGGGACTGGATTGCAAGGCAGTCGTTCAGGATGTCCTGGTCAATCTCTGCGCTCGATCGCAACTGAAAGACAAGAGGTAAAAAAAAAAGGAGAAATTACAGCAAAAGATGGACGTGGACAAAAGAAAGGAAATAATCACAAAAATCCTTAGGACAATGAAAAATTACACATGGAGAAATGCTGAGGCTAGAGAAAGAAATGGAGCACAATCAGAAATCTTCTCTTTTAAATCCTCATGAATGCCATCCTTGCATTCTAGCAGGCACTTTTTGAATCTGAGGAAGAAATCACTTCCAGATGCTTAACAGGACTGTACTCAGGAGAAGGACTACTTGTACTGGTAGGATCTTGGACAGAAGGACTTCAGTGTGCTCTTTTGTCACACACTGCAAAAGAGAGGAGTGGCCAGCCTGGTTAATGGGTATTGGAGATTTATCAAATGTCTGACTGACATTGCTAATGGGCAATTCAGCAGAGGGGCAACTGTAATGAATACAGATATTTTCATGATGGTTTAGTGCCCTGAACTGCCTCACTGCAAGACCAGAAGAGCAAAGGTGCTCATAACACTGAGAATGAGAGACTGGGAATGAGCAGCCAGGAGAGGTAAGACACAGTCAAGTCAGGATGGAAATGGGACCAGTTCAAATGGACTGAAGTTGTCTTGAGACCCCATTCTCAAACAGACTAGGACCACATTTGTCTCGCATTACAGCAGAATTGTGAGTGCTCTGTCACTGCCAGTAATCCTAGCTGCATGCATGGCCACTTGCCTGCTACCTGATCCATCAACATCAAGCCTGTTAATCTGGCTGATCAGAAAATTCACCAGAAAATTCACTCTACAAACAATAAACAAATTCATAACAAGAGTTTTCCTTTGAATGAAACCGGATGGGAGACTCTCAATGTGAGGCTGCCATAAAATACAGTAAAAAACCTACAATTCAAAAAAAATCCCAACACCAAAATAAGGAAAAGGGAGAAAAATCTGCTGCAGCACCCTAACAAGGATGGTATAGCTGAAATGCAAAACTGCACCCTGAGGTTTAAAGGGCAGGTTATGGATGCTGCTGCAGGCTGCTGGGACTGATGCCTGCCTTGATCTGCTGCCTGATGTTAACGTTATATATAACAAAAATTGGCCTGTTCCTTACAGTCATTTTGGCTGGTATATTCATTTAACAGCCCAGAAAATGAAGGTCTGTGCTTACAAGCCTGTGGGCTGCTGCAGGGGCTGAGATGCCCATAAATATCCTGTTGTGTCATC
This sequence comes from Phylloscopus trochilus trochilus, assembly GCA_016584745.2. Classification (NCBI taxonomy): domain Eukaryota; kingdom Metazoa; phylum Chordata; class Aves; order Passeriformes; family Phylloscopidae; genus Phylloscopus; species Phylloscopus trochilus. The sequence continues at coordinate 87,723,880 of WQNJ02000015.1, forward strand.
CAGGTTCGTGCAGCATGACAGAAAGAATCCTGACCTGGATGTGCTGCACTTTCCCAAGCAGCAAATCTCACAGAGGCCAGTGAGGCTTCTCCTCTCTTGTTTGGTGCCATGGGGGGTGAGCAGGCAACAGTTAACTAGAACATAGCCTAGCACCTCTGAAAAATTCTTAAGGGGAGGAAAGAGGTACAACAAGATGTATTCCTGCACATACTACACTCAGAAATGAATCACTGAATGGTTTTAATTGGAAGGAACCAAGTTCCTTCAAACACCCCTGCCACAGGCAGAGACACGTTCTTCTGCTAGACCAGGCTGTTCAGAGCCCCATCCCACCTTGCCTTGAGCACCCCAGGGATGGAGCAAATGAAGGAAGAAGAATAAGAGGAAACGATTCTGAATGCAACCCTGGAAAGATCAGTTGCCACAAAATGACCCCTGTACCACAAAATGCTGATAAATACTCAAATTACTTTTGATAATGTGCACTGCTGTAACACCATGGCAGCTGAGTGGAGAGTTGGGTCTTACACATCATAAGCACCTGATCCTGTAGCTGGAGGTAGCACACAGCCTGTGATGCCTGTGCCCACACCCTGCATGCTGGAGATTCCTTCTCTCAAAAACTGAGCCAGTCATCATTAAGCCCAAGGGTACACTACTTCTGTGAGTTATTCTGTTCATTCTGTTATTCTAGAATTGTAGGAAGGGAGAGAATGGATGTGGAAGAGGGAGAAGGGAAGAAGCACCCTGACAAATTATTTTGTTTATTATCCAATATATACAATCTGTTGTAAGTACAAATGTTTCTTCCACTTTGGCAGATGTCCTTGTGTCTGCTATTACCCAGTAATTGAGCCAGATTTTCTGCTATCACCAGTACCATGGTTTTCTCATGAAACTCAGTGCTTGTGGAGTGAAATGTCAAATATACCCTCATTCAAATCCTTACAGTTACATTATTAATAAGCCTTATGTGAATTTAAATTTCTATGGAATCTCAAGGGAATACAATATGAAAAATCTGACCTCTATAGAAGAATCAGGATTCTATCATACAGAATGCACAATCACAAAAGTTGCCTGTGTAAAGCTGTCTGAATATTTTTTTTAAGAAATAGATCAGTTTTCTGTATCAGATGGCACTCATGGATAAAACAGTGAGAAAAACAAGAAAAAGAGAGCTAAGTATTTACACATTAGTTACAAGAATTTAGTAATTCTTCTAAAATAAAATAGGCAACCACCTATTTTACAGATTTGTCTAATTTGCACGGTTCAGTACTCTTGCATTCACAAATCCTTTGATATTTAGAACAAATCTCTTGTGACAATCTCAGCTGGCATAAATTTTCTGGCTTTTCAAAACTTACAGAAATGAAGGAAACCTAGGATCATCCACAGAAAACCAAAAACAGAGAAAGAAACACTGTGAGACAGCTGTGATCAGATTTCTGAGGATACTTCTTATTTCATGCACTGGCCCTTGTTGATTAGCATTTACAGCCACAGGGGCTAATAAAACAATCACAAGGGCTACAAACTTACATATGCATACATACATGTACATGTAGGCATCACAGTATGTAGTATAGGCATGTAATGTGTAATTTTAGGATGACAGGTATGTATTTAATGTACATAGGATGAAATATCCTGGGTATTCCACTGACTTGTGCAACAACAGATGCACACTGCTAATTCAAATTGCCACTAAAAATACTACCACGGGCCTTCTATATAAACTCTCTCCAGACAACAGATGCTGGGAATAACTTTATTGTCCCCTGCTGCAAGGTATGCCTGTAATTTGCTCTATGAGAGTAATTACTGTGCTACCACTGGAGAGAGGACAGCAAGGACTAGAGAAGCATTCCCCACTTCACTGCTTGAGGAACAGGACCAGAAATGGGCAAGTTTCCTTCAGCAGAACCAGCCATTAAATGACAGCTGCTTCCCAAACTAGGCACAACTAGAAAACTCCATTCCCCACCACTACTGTTTTCCGCTCCTGCACATTTTGCATATGAGTAATTACCCAAATTAGATGCAGAAATAATTAGAAAGGAGTAAGATTCTTATTCCTCACTTTTCAATTCCACTCTATTTGAGTCCAAAAGCAGAGGCTTGTTGATTTGAGGCATGATATAATCCCAGAGAATATGTCTCCTTACAAAACAAGGTAATTTTTTTCATTTTTTCTCTCACCAATGTGTGTTTTATCAGACAACTACATGTTTTTGTACCACCTGGCTAGTTTCTTCAGCATTGCTCCTGTACAAGAGAAATCAGACACCATCAAGGAAAACATGTGATGGGTGTGTTTATGAATACACTTGGTAAGAAAAGAAGTAGTACAGCTTGAGAAATCCTAAACCACACAAAATAGTTCAGTAAACCTTCAAAACCTGCCTGTATGTACTCAGATTAACTCAGATTAATTCCTCAGCAAAGTCTAGACTGCTTCAGTCTAACTTTCCAATTAACATGCCAGTTATCAAATAATAACTTTTTAAATCTTGCTTACACAAACGTGTGCTTTACACACACAAACGCTGTGCACACAGTAAAGTATTTACATATGTAAGTGAGACATTAATTACAGTCTGTTTATTTTTATGCAGGTTAGGTGTGTGTCTGCCATGTCTAAAACCAGCAAAAAAACCCCTCCCCTAAATCCTGGCATGTTTCATTGACAGGAATTTTTTTACACTAACTGTCATAGTTCTGTGGATGTGTTTTTGTTTTGCAAGACAAGGACAAATTTCTGCTGCTCACTTAGTCCGTGTATGAAGATTACTCATGTCAAGTGCAGAGTAAGTCAGTAGTTTTTACCCATTTTCATTGTCTGTAATTTAAGCTGGCATTGTGAGAGCAGTGCACGACCTGTCTGTGCAGAGCCACACTGCACCAGCTTTTCTGAAGGAGTTCCCAGAATTTATTATTTACTTGTACAGTTAAATTATGTCCTGTTAGTATCGTGACACTGACAGTACACAGATGTCAGCACCAGAAAATTGTTAAGTTCACTATGAAATAATGCTGTAAGACAGTATTTACTCATGTTATGGTTTTTCCTGCTAGATACAGATCATCCTTCTACTCACAAAGATCACCTTCATGGTCCAGCACTTTCCTGCACAGTACTAAACCTTTCTGACAACAGACAGTGACATAGAATCAGTAAAAATTGTCCCAAGTCTTGCCTCTGGGGGCTACAGGCATCCTGGGGCAAAGAAGCAGCGCAGACAGAAGGGATTTCTCTGAACCCTGTGTTTTCAGTGAGTCACCTGTGCAGGACTTTTAGAGAAAACTGTTCAGCTAATTGTCTACCACAGACCTGCTTCTGTGTGTGTGTGTGTGTGTGTGGGTGTGTGTGCACATGTGCTACTTTTCCCTGCTTTCAGATCCTATTTCAATTAAACACTTGGCCAGGAAAACAACAAAAATCAAGTTAAACCAGCTTACCTGCACAGTAGTGACGTCAGGTTCTGTGCAAGAAATAGTTACTTTTGCTACTCTCAAAGTTTTACTATATTGAACATTTGAGTTTAATATAACAATGGTTTCCACTTTCATGTTCTAGCATAGATCAGGAAAACATATCAAAAACGTTTTTCAGTGCCTTGCACTAAAAATTAAAAGGACCTGGAACCTTACAACTTGGTAATTTTGGCAAATTTCAAGACAAGAAGAAATTCTGATTTTAAACCAATACTACAAGAGGAAAACACCGTTGCATTAAGATAGATAACACTAAAATTTATTCTGCTTTTATTATATACAGAAAAGGGAGTTTTCTTTTGGTTGGTATTATTCTAATTTGAGGAATATTTTTGATTATATCATCACTGAAATGATACAGACCACCAAGAAGACCACTTTAAGGGGAAAAATTGCAGCTGGGACAGATCTGAAAGGAAACTTTGAATTAAAAAAAAAAACAAACCAACAAACCCTGAGAAGCTTACTTTAAAGAAGGGAAGTACAGTTTGAGTGAGTGCAGTGGCCTTTTCCTACAATAACAAAAGAGCCACAGTCCTGTTGAAAATTATTACTTTGCTCTACACAACTAGAAAGCACTCATACAGATGTCTGAACACACACATATATTACCTCTCTTCCTGTCCCACATCAGGTTGTATCAAATCTGAAATGTTATATAAATTATACCTATGACCCTTTCTATTTCATCCTCTTATTCATGCAGTTACAAGAGGCTTGTAGCTGATTTTTGTGTAAACATCAGTCTAATAGCTGACCTGTTCAATTAAAAAAAGCAGGAAAAAACTACTGTTTCATGCCAGACTGATTTGGGGAATACAGCCATTACATGATACTGCTAAGCATCAGTTTTTCCAAGTAAATGCAGCCTGACAAAGAAAACACTTGCAACTGCAGAATTATTTGCTTTCCCTTTCTGAAAATACATCTGTTTGGCAAGTTGTCACTTCATGAGAGGAAAAATGTGTAAAATAAACATATACTTATCCACCAGGTGCTTCATTCAGCACAAATATATAGGTTTTTTTCCCCATCACAGATTACAAAAAATTGCCATGGTAATCGCTAGATAATATCAACAATTGTTGGTATACAGAAAGAGGTTTTCAGATTTCATTTTTAGTCTTTTTTTTTCTTTAACTGCAGCATCCTTTATATAACACTGGCCTTCACTTTAAATATATGGTTCTGTCTTTATCTGCACTGGAACCTAAATGCATGCACCAGGTCATACATGAAAATACTCTCTTCAAAATAGTATTCTGAATAGAGTCTAGGACTAGAACTGAAAACCTCCACCACTGTCAGAAGGTCAAAATTATTAGCCTTCAGGCTAATAGTTTTCTACTTTTGCAAAGATTCCTCAGGACATCCTTGCACATTCTCATTTGCTGTCTGTGAGTTGTTTGCTTGGTGTGCTACATGGCATGATACCCACATCAGCCAGACAGGAACTTCCTAAGAGTTTTGACTATTAGGGAGTCTAGAGAATGACTATTAGGCACTCTTTAGTGCAGTGCTCTGGTCACTCAGGGGATCCTTCCTCCAGCTGGGTGTCCTGAGCATCACGTAAACAGAGTGTTTATCACACACACCAATCACATGTGCTTTAGCTATCCCCACTTACTAGATGTTTAGGTATTGCTTTATTTTACACAGTCACATCCCCTTATCATAAGTCCTTATAGGTTCATTGGGGTCTTCTTTGGTGGTGGTTTTCAATGTCCCACGTCCCACTCATGTGGCTCCACCCCTGCTTTGGTGTAAGTGCAATATGGTTGTTCTGCATAACTTCTGCTTCGTCAGCAGAGCTGAGCTGGCATCCTGGCTGCATTTTGTGTGGCTTCTGTTTGCCCAAACTGCATCCCTCATCTCCTTCCCCAAGGCTGTGCTGTTCTATTCTCCCTATCAGAGTAAAGTGCTGCTCAGTTCCACTGTCCTTACCAGGCAAGACAAGGATGTGAAGTGCTGGCTAGGCTGGCACTGCTAACTTCCTGAGTTTCTACTGCCTCTGATTTACTGTGGGACATTTCTGTGTCAGGTTGGGTTTTTTGTTGCTGGTAAAGCCATAATTCAGCTCACAGAGCAGTCTCACAAACAGCTGTGCCAGAGAAAGGGCAGAGCTCTGCATCACAGGGAGGAAGCAGATGGGCAGACGAAGGCCCTCCTCACACAGGCACTGCAAGTGAGGCCAGGTATGACTGCTTCAGGAGCAGTACTGAGGACTCCAAAATCAGTACCTGCCAAGGCAGCTGCTCACACCCACATCCAACAGCGTGAAACCACACAGGTCTCAGCCTGGAACAGGAACACTCATTGAGAACAGCACTGAAGACTTGAAGGGTATTTGTGGTGGTGCCAGGGTGCTGAACTGCAACGTCCTACACATCCTGTGCACAGTTTAAATCCTGCTTGCTCAGACCCTGGTGTTGCTTAAGGAGCATAATGAACAGGACAGTGCATTTAAAATCCAGACTGAAGCGTGACAGGCTAATGAGGATCACAGAATTACAGAATCACAGACTCGTGTCACAATTTATCTTCTTTTTGCCAGGGTCAGGATTAAATGTGTGAGACGGTACTTCTTGTTCAGACTCAGATGCTTATTAATTCTTACCTACATTACAGTCTCACAGACCATGAGTTCCACAGCACTTCTAGCTAGCTAACTAAAAATGGAGCCGTAATTCTCTCTCTACAAGGCTTTTTAAGGATAAATTGTCCAATTAGAAATGACACCTGAATTATTTTTACTTTTAACCCATTAACCAACCATCCATGGCCCACAATGTGGACTTTTCTATCCAATTACAAAATAGGAATTCTATCCAATTAAAAAATAATAACTTCCTAGACCCAAGAAGAAGAAGAAGGTGAAAGAGAAAGACTTAGCTCTAAAACCTCCATCTTGCTTTATACTATATTCTAAAACCTTAAACTCTAAGTTTTCCACAACGTGATATCACACACTTCTATTCAAACTACACACCCACAATCCCAGTGCCATCACTCAATTTTGGAAGCCTTCTCCATGGCCTCAGGTCAAATGCAGTGTTTTCTTGGGGGTCAGTGCCTGTCAGCAGAGAAAGTCTAAAATTCTCAGTGACCAGGGTTCCAGCATCATTTAGGTTGACAAATACCACTATGATCACCAAGCCCAAGTGTACACCCAGCACTGCCAAGTCCACACATGAACTCTCTCTACTGGGCCACCAAAAGAAAGAAAGATTCCTGGTCTATCAAGACCATGTTCATATCATGACTATGCTTTGACAGGGGAGTGAAGACAAAGAAATACAGAAAAGGACATTGTTTTATATCAAAAATGGACCTGAAGAACATGAAATGCTATTAGCTGTTTACAGAATTTTGAGACAGTCTGGATTTTTATTTTTTTTTTTTGCCATGTGTGTAAATGTAATGAGAGTGACTGGACTTACTCTTTCTTTGTTATGCACTTTTCAACATGTCACACTCACAGAGCTCACAGGAGTATAAGTCAGGACAGAAACCAAGTGCAGGAAGGAATCAGAATACAGAATAACAAGTGTTAACCAATAAGTAAGTTACAAACTTGTTATCGGTTATAACAAGTTTATAACCAATAAGCTGGTTATAAAACTACCACAGCTGTCAGAACACCATGAAAACCACTGGGGGGGATTGCAACTTTTCCTTCTCCCTGGTGACCAAAGCTCTAAATGCAGTGCTGGCAAAGCATAACCCCCACAATGGATCTTCCTTGAGAGGCACATACCTTGTGCATCCCACCACAGCACACACCACTGCTGCTGCCTGTGCTACACTGCCCTCAGAGCCTGCTTTCCTGTGTCTCACTGGCCACACTCAAAAAGGGCTGGCCATTCCTAGTCTCAAAAGTTTTCCAACAGATTGTATAATTAAATTCCTTAAACACTGCTACCCATTGGTAATCCCTTTTTGCAAACGTGCCTTTCACGAAAAATTGCTGAACGCCATGGTGTCTGATTTATATTTCATTCTGAAGACAGGAAGTAAAGGGATTAAAGCTGGGGATTAAAACACTTACTCCTTACTGCATTTTCTCCTGCAGAATAGTTTCTTAGTTGCCATGGGCACTGCTCACTGACCCCGTGGCCCTGAGAGCACTTCTTTTTGCATTGAGAACACATCTTTTAAGTGGACTTCATAGAGAACAAATGAAGGAAAATAACCTTATTTTCAACTGCTCTCAAAGCAAGAAAATAGATTTGCTTCTCTTTCAACCCATTCTCTTCCGTTTGCAGTTTGAGCAGTGAAATCTGGACTATGAGGCTGAATAAGGTCAAGCAAAAAGCTGAAAGATGCAAAAGCCACTTATCTCATATGGTAGGGTGTTTGCTCCCCAGGAGGAAGAGTAGTTCCTCCAGATTAATATAGTCACATAATGGAGACTGTCACTGGTAATTAGGTTAGTGCCTGAGTGACCTGAAACAGCAGTGGTGTAATGCTCTAACCCTCACTGGCACCCTCCTTTCTCATCAATTAAACATTCTGAGTCAGGAAAAAAAAAATAAATTCTTTCATGTAAGAAACACAATAAGCACTGTATTTCTTGAGTTGCAAAAAAAAGCTTAGTTCAAATACTGAGAAAGAAAAGAAAGAAAAAACTGGAAATCCATCATGAAATTAACAAACAAAGGATACTAGCTAAAAAAAAAAATCCCCAGACATTACTTTCTTTTCATGTTATTCACAAAATCTAAAGGCTGGTAAAAAATTTTGGTTTTTCTAAATTTTTTTAACAAACTGGTCTATTCATCAGTTGTGTGGTAAAAATCAATACATAGTCACAATAAAAAGCCTGCTTCTGCTGTACTGTAAAGGAATTAAAACACGAACCATCAAGAAGTATGAAGCTCTGTAAGAGGTAAGAGGTCTGTATTATTTTGCTGAGGGAATAATGTATTTGCTGACATAACCCACACAATAGAAAGCCAGACAATCTCTCAAAACTTAAGATAAATTTCCCTGTTAACCTTTTGAAAACACCTGTATGTCTTAGCTCCAGAGAAATATTGTTCAATAGGAGAACATTATGTCTTTAAGCAACTGGGTTTTCTCCCATTTTTTGTTTTCATTGTTAAGGTTGACAGGTTCACATATCCTACTACAGGTTGGGCTGAGAATTCTTTGAGAGCAGCCCTGTGGAACACAACCTGGGAGTCACGGCTGACAAAAAACATGACCTGTCCTTGTGTGGTCACAGCCCAGAGAGCCAAACGTGTCCTCAGCTGCATCCAGAGCAGGGTGGGCAGCAGGGCCAGGGAGGGGATTCTGCCCCTCTGCTCTGCTCTGCTGAGAGCCCACCTGCAGTGCTGCATCAGCTCTGGGCTCCCAGCACAGGAAGGACAGGGAGATGTTGGAGAGGATCCAGAGGAGGCCACAAATTTCATCAGAGCACCTCCCATACAAAGACAAGCTGAGGAAGCTGGGGCTGTTCAGCCTGGAGAAGACCCCATAGGAGCTTTCCAGTATCTGAAGCAGGCCTACAGGGAAGCTGGAGAGGGACCCTTCTTCAGGAACTGTATTGATATGCAAGAGTGACTAGCTTAAAACTGAAAGAGAGTAGGCTTAAATTAAATGTCAGGAAGAAATTCTTTACTGTGAGGGTGGTGAGACACTGGAACAGGTTGCCCAGAGAAGCTGTAGGTGCCCCATCCCTGGAAGTGTTTCAAGACCAGGCTGGACAGGGCTTTGAGCAACCTGTTCTAGAGGGAGGTGTCCCTACCCATGGCAGGGGCACTGAAATGAGATCTTCTTTAAGGCCCCTTCCAAGCCAAACCATTCTATATTCTAAACACATTATACATTGCAGAGCTCCAAGAGACACGAGGTGAACTTTCAGGAAAGGAATATAAAATAGGTAGGCTTCAGAAGAACTCAGTTATTAAGATCTGCCTCTAAAGGTGAGGATTTTAAATTCCCTTTTTCCTAATATGGAGGTTGCACAGTGGGAGAAGAGGGATAGCTGTAGGATCTTTATAAGCAAGGTGGCTTCTGTAAAGCTCCCTCAGTTCAGATGGGAACCCTCATCAAGCTCAGCAGAGGCCACTTGGCAAGGGAAGGCCAGTTATTGCTTTGCCTAGGTGATTTACATCCTTATCCCATTGTTTTCTCTGTGCTCCACACCCAGTGTGGACTGTCTGCTCTACTACCAGTTTCTACTACAGTCTGAAGCAGGAGTGCATATGGCTGAGGTCAGTCATACTGCCTGCTTCATCTCAGCAGTGCAGTCTTGTCACCGCTTTTCTCACTGTAATCAGGAATAGTATTCTGAAAACTTCCTGCCATTGCCAGCTAATCAACCTTGGAGGAGCAATAAATGCAATGGGGAAGAAATCATGCATAAATAGCACCACGATTAGAGAAATTCTGATTGCTTCCTGTGCTTCATTCCTGCACAGTAAAATAACACCTGAAAAAAAAAAAACCCAAAAAAACACCCTTCCAGTCAAATATCGCAGAATGAAATGATGGAAGCATCCATCGTGATTGGGATAATGTTTTGCTGACCTCCCAAAGTGACTGCTCAGCCATCATTTTTACAACTGACCAATCTGTGTGGAAAAGAAAGATTATGAGGCAGAAATAAATCAATCTATATGCACATACCCCTTTTCTTCTTCGGTCTCACTACTTCCTCCACCTCTAAGTGATTTTGGTACATGTACCATATTAACTACAACTTTTAAAAACCTCCATCATAGATAGATAATGTTGGGGGTTAGGTTTCTTTCCTTTTGTTCCTTTTTACTTAGGGATGTTTTTTCCCTCCTAAGTTGCTAGGAAATACTAACAAACTGGGCACTTAAGAAAACAAAACAAGTGGCCAAGCTCAGGACAGCGTCGATTGCAGATTCTTGTAGCACATAACAATGGAAAATCTTGAGGAACAAAGAGGGAAGGTGAGCAAAAGAGAAAATAGTTACTCCTGATTTTATTTATTTATTTTTAACTCCAAGAATATGTAATTTCAGGAAATTCGTTCAAGTGTTTGGAAGTGTAAAAAGAAAGACTGGAAGGAAATAGGCCTCTGAAGTTTGAAGGACAATAGAGAGCAAGAAGTTTGGCAAAAAGTCTGTACAGTCTGTTGGGCTGCACATGTATCCTCCTACTGAATTGCCATGAAATGTAATGTGTTGTGGCATGGCGTTGTGTGTTTAATCCTATTTTTTTTAATTAGTGCTGTTGATATGCAAATTTGTTTTCAGAATTTTCCATTTAATTTAAACATATTTTATTCTCACTGATTTATTATTGTAAGAACAATTACACTATAGTTTAGTGTAAGAAGTCAAAATGATTGTTTTTTTTGCTTCATGTCTGTAAGTTGAAAAGTGTAGTTTGGCATAATGGACCAAGCCACCAATCCCAAAACAAGCATCTCAATATGCTTTCTGTTTGTTTTTTGTAGCGATGTCCTCCTTTTCTCAACACGCTATGACTAAAATAACAAACACAGGCAATAATGTTGGTTTATGTAGTGCTGACACGCCATTGCCGCATGCTGCCCCAGCTCACACCACAGCGCCCCCTGCTGCAGTGGAGGAATCATCGCATTGCCCCGCCCACCAGGAGCCAACAGCGCCCCTGCTGGCTGTGAGCGGACCTGCACTGAAGGGGAAAGTGCCTGCGGCCGAGGAGGCTGATTCCTGGTGCTGATTGCTGTTAACGCTATGACTAAAATAACAAACACAGGCAATAATGTTGGTTTATGTAGTGCTGACACGCCATTGCCGCGTGCTCCCCGAGCTTGCACCACAGCGCCCCCTGCAGCAGTGGAGGAATTATCGCATTGCCCCGCCCACCAGGAGCCAACAGCGCCCCTGCTGGCTGTGAGCGGACCTGCACCGAAGGGGAAAGTGCCTGCGGCCGAGGAGGCTGCCACTGGGTTCCCGGTGCTGATTGCTGTTAATGCTGTCCTTGTCGGTGGTTGTTTGTGTTATGATACATACCAGTAAAGAACTGTTATTCCTATTCTCATATCTTTGCCTGACAGCCCCTTAATTTCAAAATTATTATAATTCGGACAGAGAGGGTTTACGTTTTCCATTCCAAGGGAGGCTCCTGCCATCCTTAGCAGACACCTGTCTTTCACACCAAGACAGTAATTTTCAGAAATATCCTTTGGACTGCCTTTTCTGAAGGTATGCCTCTATGACATTTGATTTCTGGGAGAGAGAATACAAAAACTTTTGTCCTGGAAAAAAAAACCAGAAATACAAATGCAATACCTGTGTTAGGATAAGACTAAGTAGTGACCTAGGAGTACCACTGATGCATCTGCTGACATGTTAACCTATCTTGAATCCTTATACGGGTTCCTCCAAACCCATCTGAATGATCTAAGATAGTAGAGGTTTACAGGACAGACAGCTTTTGGAGGCAGATGTCAGGTAAGCATTCAATACCTCAAAGCTTGTCTAACTAATATATCTGACCCATAAATAATTTAAATAAAATACCAAAGACATCATCTGGTCACTATTAGAACTGCCAAGGAATAAAAGGCTGTTCAGCTGAACAAGGAAATTATTTGGTATAAATCATTCTTCAATTCAAAGTCCATACTAAGACTTCTGCATGCCCTTTAGCTGGTCTTGCTTACGTCAACTGTTCAAATTATCTCCTCCTTTTTTTCACAAAGATGGAGCTAATTAGTTGTATCTTTAATAATTTCACTTTCTTTTAATTAAATAGAAACAATCTTTTAAATCTTTGTCAGTTTTTGGTTTTTTGGCAGGACACATAGGCCTAAAGTACTATTATATATGGCAACAGTTAATCATTGGTATGGATAAAATTAAAACTATTTAAAAGCACAGCCACTGCATTGTTCAGATGATAAGGTCAAGGTTACTGAACAGATCTTGTCTTTGCCAAAGAGCTGCACAAAATCAGAACAATCTTTTTTTGTCCTTTTTAAATGATCTCTGTTTGAAAATGCACTTTTTTAAAAGGAGAAAACCTTTAAGAAAGGCAATGGGCACTGCAGATATTCATGACAGTATCTACAAACCAATGGAGAGTCCATTCCATTCACATAGGAATTGCACTGCAGTATTTGAAAGTGAATTAAATATTTTCTTTAGATTCACAAATACAGATTTCTTCAGCATGACTGCTATAGAAGTAGCAAATTACTTTTCATGGTATACTTGAATGGAAAGGACTATGATCTCATAATTGTACAAGGCTGAGTGCTATCTTACACAACAAATGGATCTTCATGAGGAGCATAATGGTGGTATTGACTTTCTGTACAGACTTCAAACCACTGAATTTCTCTCACAAAGGAGGCTGAGGGAGCTGGGCCTGTTTGCCTTGAGAAGAGAGGACTGAGATGGGACCTCATCTCTACGTCTGTAAGTCTCTGAAGGGAGGATGTCACAGGCTTTTCTCAGAGGTGCCAGTCAACTGGACAAGAGGCAATAGGCAGAAACTGATATGCAGGAAATTCCACCTGAACATGAGGAAGAACTGCTTCACTCTGAGTGTGACTGAGTACTGGAACAGTTTGCTCAGAGAGGCTGTGGAGTCTCCCTCACTGGAGATATTCAAGAACTGTCTCACACAATCTCATGCAATGTGCTCTAGGATGACTCAGAGCAGGGAGGTAGGACCAGATGACCACTGTCATCCCTTCCAACCTGACCCATCCTGTGGTTATGTGTTCTAATAGCACAGGATCTGGATTTTATTAATGATGCAATATGGACATGATAATGAGTAGAACGGTATGAGTAGAACAGAACAACATTTTACTCTTATAAAGGACAGTAGAACAGAACAGCACAGCCTTGGAGAAATAGAGAAAGGATGTAACTTAGGCAAACAGAACCCATGCAAAAGCAGGGTGCCAACTCAGCTCTGCAAGGCTGACAAAGCAGAAGTAACTAAAAGAAAATAATGCTGTGCTTACGCAAAAGTGGGATCGAGGAACAGGCACTTAAAAAGGACAAGGGATATTGAAGACAGACCCCGAGGAACCTTTGGATAAGGGGTGAGACTACGTAAACCAAAGTAAAACATACATATCCAGTAAGGGGGGACAGCTAATGAATATATGATCACTATATGATATATAGGGTGTTTATACGATAAACAGTCTGTTTTTCCAACACTTGGGCATTTGACTGGAGACAGGATCCTTTGAGTGACCAGCACCCTGCAGTAAAGAACACCTGCTCTCTAACACTCAAAACCATGTTAGAAAGTTTCTATCTGGCTAACATTGTGGTATCACATTGTTCCATAATTCCATTTTCATTATCTTCATTAAAAAGATTTACAAACTAAAACAGCTACGGATTCTTGATTTTGAATACAGCACCATCAGTTCACAGATGAAAGACATTTGTGCTTTACTGAAATCAAAAGAGTGTAGCCAAATGAAAATAGGCTTACTAGCCAACTTACAAAAAAAATTCTTGTAAATTGTTGTCCTTTCAAAACTGAAATGATAACAAGATTAAAAAAAGAACACATTTCAAAAGTAACTGTAGTTGAGGGGCATGTTGTACATTAACATTCCTCTCAGCATCACTTTAATCTCTCATTTTGGGATCTAGTTTTCTTTCACTGACTTCCTGGCTTAGAAGAAACTTCATCTTTCTTCCCAATGGAAAGATGAAATCCTGGCACAGTCAGCAATTTTTCCTTTTAAAAATATGATAGTAAACACTGCTTTTTTTACCTCACCAAATATTTTAAAATTACAGGCCGAATATTATGTGATGCATAGAGATTATACCTAAAATGTTTTACTAAACATTTTCAGCGTCTGTTCCCAGGTACTTGCATGGTATTTGTGAATATGTTTGCCCTCATTTTCATGAAGAACTTTTCAAATTACACAAAGGTGATTAAAGCAGGCATGACTATCTTTCCTCTCTCATGGCTCTGCTTTCTTTTGAAGAGTAAATGAAATTTTATTGTACTACCCATTAAATTACTTTTATTAAATGCATTTTTGCTGGGATCTTCTTGGTCTATAGGATTTCATGTCATTACCTGGCGAGATTCCCAGTTAAATGTATTTAGTGGATAACTAGGCATTGGGAAGTGAAGGGGAACAGAGGCTGCATTACAGATTTGCAGAAAAGGAACTTTGCCTTATATGGTAAGTCATAGACACACATCAACAGAAGTTGCTTGAAAGAAGTGAGAGAGAGAAATTTACCCATATCCCATTGCATAATCCCATCTTAGAGAGCCAAGGAAAGAGTCAAATCTTTGAGGAAACACCTACAGAACCTGGGGTGAAGACTCAATGTAAACATCAGCACAGCACGTAAGATTCCACCCTTGTGAATATACTTCATCCTGCTATTTCAGTCTATGCAACATCAAAGACACATTTGCAGGTACAGTCTTGGAGAGCCAGCACTTTCAGATGCCACAATAATGCCACTTGGTATGCAGGGGGAGGTTAAAGGGAGGATTAAAACCAGTCAGGCACGATATATTAAAAGAAATCCATGACTAACGGGGTGTGACAGCAAAAGGTTTCATTCTTTTCAACAGAAAAGATCCCTAGGGCTTGAAGTATTAGTCCACTGTGCCTTTATCACCTTGGAATTTTTATGGTTATTTTTGATGAATTCACATTTTCGTAATTACCCTTTTGGCATTAAGCCAATTTTCACTTTTAATTAAATCCATAAATAAATTTAATTCTTCATTAAAAGGTTTGTTGTTCTTATTTTTCATTATTATTGCTGTCAGGAAATATTTCAAATACCAAAGCATAATGTTAGTTAGTGATTATAACTTCACAAAAGGTCCAGTAGCTATCTATGTTGTACTTTGTAAACATTATGCCAGTGATTAATAGGAGCTATGATGAAAAATGTTCAAAAAAATTCACTTAGGTCACAACTCAGCTCTTCAGAGATGCACTTATACATATAAACACAGTTGATTACTCATGGACTTGACATCCACAGGGAATCAGCATTGTGAAATACCTTAGTATTATTGGAAGTATCTGGAATATGGAAATACAATTTAGAGCTTAGTCCCACCTACTGCCCTCAAAATCCATCCTTCCATCTGAGACTGGCCAATATTTTGTAACACTGTGTACTTACTTTGAAACCAAGCATTTCTGTTTGCAAAAATTTTCTTCATTTGCCTTGCTGTGTTTGTTATTAACCATCACATCAGAAAACACAAAGCATTAAATCAGGCAGCCTCATTAAGTCAAAGATGAAATCATCTACATACAAACCACATCTATCTATAATTTGCTCTTTTCCTAATTCAAAGTCTGAAATCAACCCAAGTACTTGAAGATGCACTGAAACATTTAATATTATAACAGTGATTTCTTCACGTAAACTTTACACAGGTCAAGACAGGAGAAAAATTACCTTTTTCCTGACTTGTTGATCTTTGGAAGAATGGGCTTTCACATGTTTTCTCAGGGAACTTGGATCTGTGTATCGTTTATTACATCCTGGAATCTCACATGCATAGGGCTTCTAAATTAAAAAGAAAAAGGATAAAGCTGCTGTTATATCACAGATTATTTTAACTCAAGAGAATTCTTTTTGAGCCTTGGGATGCTGCAAACCACATGACTACAGAACAAGAACATTGTACATTATTACAAGCAGAATGCTTGGCAATTCGTTAGAAAAGGAAAGGATGAAGTAAAGCTTTAAAGAAAGACAAACAAAAGAAAAGCTTTTGTTACAGCACTTTTCATGATTACCTTTTTTTGTTAGCAATACAATGAATATTGCCAGATATACTTACAATACTTCCACCCTCAGAGCAATCTTTGACTTAACCAGAAATTAATCATTAGTGAATCAGGTAGGAAACTGCAGTAAAGGCCCCAGAAAGACTGTTTAGGATTATAGAAGGATCTGCTTCAGAAAAAGAGAACAAGAAAATGTGTTAGTTTACTATGTTACAAAGAAGGCAAGCAAAAACCTAACCAAGCATTGAACACTGAAGTTTCAAAAGTATTACACACACAAAAAAAAAGCATTTTAGCATGAAGTACCAATCAACTCCCTTAGCTCACACTTTCTAACAATACTTCACTTTAGAAAAACATCAGTAAAATAACCTGTATTATATTTATCGTTTTCTCAAAAGAATGCCCAATAAATCTAACTCATATAAATATCTCTTGCCTGTTCTAATCTGTCTGTCTTCCCTGAAGACTTGTAGGTTCACAATACTAAGTATTAAATGAACATTAGGTCCAACTGTTTCCTGAAAGTAGCTATTCAGCAACTTATCCACTTATTCAGCAATTTATTCACTTCACAAAGAATTTCTGGAAACATCTTGTACAAACTATTAACTTGCCAGCCATGGTATCAACTATTCAAAACAGATAATTAATTTTTTTAACAGCCATTTAATTCAAATGGCATTGTTTTAACTGTATTTCTGGATGGACTTCTGCCCTTTGGAAACTCTCTCTGAGAAAACACAAGATTTTTTTCTGAAACAGGTTTTTAAACAAATCTCAGCCATGACTCGAATCTACAAGGGACAGTCTGTTGGCATGAAGGTTTTTAGATTTACGAAATTATTCTACCTCTCTACCTCTGGTACACAGCCCAGCCTTAACTTTTCATCAAAGAAAAGCCCTTTATATTGCAGATGGCTTCAGTTTCCCTAAAGATCAACTGAGTGGGAGAAAGCTACTGCCTCCACCTGCAGCAAGACCGTGGTAACTGTGGTCTTTTTCTCAACCAGGCTGGCTCCATCTTCTAGATTACTTTTGAAGACAATTTCAACAGCCTCATCAAGACCGTCCACCCTCCTGTCTCCAAGGTGATGGGCTGGAGAAAAGGAGCAGATGGTCCAATGTAGTGATGCACCTTGACTTTAGTGGGTGTTTCCATATTAGGAAAGGTTTAAGACTCACCCCTCACTAATAAGGTGAAGGCCCCAGAAACTTCCATGCTCTTTTCCCAGTAATTAGCCAGGTGCCAAGCAAGGGCACTAGTTGTGCTTTAAAAATGTTTCTCAAAACCTACAGCTGGTCCTATTGGCAGTGAGCCAAACTGTCCCTCCCTGATCACCCTATCCTCAAGAACAAGCTCAGAGGTGCTGGGGGCTTTTTAAGGCGTCTCAGAAGGTGTCAGAGACTTCTCTGACACCTGTGCTCAGCTTTTTGTTTTGTTTCTGTATTGTTTGTTGTATTATCTTTTATTAAAACCTTTGTTTTACAGAACACACTTCAAGAGCCGTCTCGCAAGGTTACTTTGAGCCATTTCTCTGCGAGGGCTGGCCCCTCAGAGGTGGCAGAGCTTCGTGGGGTTTATCACATCTGACCCCAGACAAGATTCCATCAGTCTAACGTGCAGGGGACTGCAAGGGGACCTGTGTGTCCTTACAGTGTCCAAGTGTGTCCTCTGGTGCTTGGCGCGGTCGCTGGAGTTGGTGAACGCTTTCTGGCAGCCAGGGTGCTGGCACTGGTACGGCTTTTCACCCGTGTGGCTCCTCAAGTGAATCTTGAGATTTTCTAGTCTGGAAAAGGCTTTCTTGCAACCCTCAAACTAGAAAAGAGAAAGGAATTATTTGAAAGGGGAAGCACACACAGTAAACTGCAACAGCAAAGACTGAACAGAAGGGTAAAAGGGCAGGCAGAGACCCCTAGCCTGCTGTGGCTGGGTAGCTCTGCCTGGCTTCTCAATGTGGGTGTTGCTTGAAGGGTCACAATCAAACCATTTAGACTGTAAAAATGTACCTATCCCTCCCTGCAGGTGGCTGAATCAGGAGAGTCTGTCCTACATTTTGCAGATGGCACACTGAGACCCAAAGGGACCCACCAGCTGAGAGTGCAGCACCTGTCTGACAAACACAGCACCAGCTCACTCTCCCTCCTGTAGCACAGAGACAGCACAATGGTCACGGGGAGGTTTGCAGCAGTGCATCTCCACACCCAAACAAATGTTCCCAAATTAGGAAAAGGGGTTTGAGTTACCCCTGACTTTTAGGGGAGAAGCACCAGAACTTTCTGGTCTCCCCTCATCGCGGTTGGCCAACGCAGGGGCACTGGCTGGGCTTTGGAAACATTTCTCAAGGTGTTTCTATTGGCAGCAAGCCAAATTAGCCCGCCTAAAATTAAGTTTAGACACGTTAACATTTTAAGTTAACATTAACATTTAAGAGGGAGCACAGAGGTGCTCAGGTGCTTTTTTGGACTGCCTTAGCCAGTGCGAGAGTTCTCTGTGTGCTGTGTTGGACTTATATTTCTTTTGTTTGATACTATTTGTTATTTTTGTCGCTATTAAACCCTTTTCTTTTTACAAAGCATGTCCAGAGAGGTTGTCTCGCTACTATTAAGCCACTCCGGGAGACTGCGGGTGAATCCTCAGACTTGATACATCTTCAGGGGGATTATTACACTCTGGCCACCTGTAAGACTGTATCAGAGGTTCCCCAGACCTCTGCTAACTATCCCTGTCTCAGCTCCAGGATTCTTTGGATATTAGCACTTGAGCCTAAGAGATGCATGTCTCGGTACCAATCCGACCTGCGGAGCAACAGCAAAGACATGCAGGAAAATTTCAGTCTTCTCTCCCTTGCTAATGGTGATGCAAAAAGCGGAGTGATTTCTGAAATATATTTTTACTTTTCTGCCGTGAGTAAATGTATGAAGTACTAGAACTACTGTAAGCCTGTCAAAACAGGATGTAAGTCCTCTGGGGAACCAATAATCACACAGCATAGCACCTCTAATCAAGTACTGCATCTATGAAGAAATCTATGTTTATACGAACGGACAACAAGTTTTTCATCTATCACGGTATCATAGCATACTGTAGCCTAGGGGAAACTAAGAGATCCATTCTATTTTATTTCAATTAAATAAATTTATTAGACCTTAATATTTATGAATATTAGTAGTACAGGCTTTCTAAAATTCTATCAGTCAGGACCAATTAATCTCATTAGTTTCAGTGGCTGCATATCCCACTATGCAATACTTAAAGCTTCTGATGCATAACAAACTTCTACTGTGCAGTTCTTGCACGCTTGCAAAAATAATAACAACTCTGTAGCAGAGGCATCAAACATTTCTAAAGCCAACACAAAAATTTCCATCATTTCATTACCTATTGGTTTTATTCACTTGAAAAGAAACAGGCTATTTTTCACTGGTGTCAGAATGGCACAGCTGAATTTTACAATGTATTATGCGGGGCCTATATGTTTACAAAAGCACAGGTAGGAAAAATGACATAATTCTGGTCATATTTAGCATGCCTTTCTTACAGATCTGTAACACCCTCAAAAAAAAAAAAAAAAAGAAAAATTGTGTAAAATTTGTATCACATAATTTCAAGCACGTCTTTTGGATTACTGCAAAAAAGCATTACAATTTCAAAGAATAAAGTATAAATTGCATTACCTATGAACCAGCAACATTAAAATTAACCTTAAGAAAATAAGGCTTGATATAGAGGGTGAACCACCCCTGTTACATCATAACTGCAATTTATCTTTTCCTACACATGCACTTCAGAAAACATCTCAACCCATGAAAGCCTTTATTTATATTCCATCCCTTTTTCTAAAACAAACCATTGTTTCCCAGATTATCCAGTTTTGATCACTGAATATTAATTTATGCTTGTATAGTGTTGCCCTTATGTTTATGAAGCTTTAGTATGCATACAAAATGTTGTTGCAAGTGTAAACATATTTTTACTCTTAAGGATATATTTTTAGAAAATGTTACAGGATAAATAATTGAAAAAAAAAAAAAATTACACCAATATATCTTAAAATCGCCCTGAAAAAAATATCACGTTTTTCTAGGAAAAAGTAAAGAGTGGAGACAGCATAAAAACATGGGAATTAAAAAAATTTATATAAAAATTAATCACAAAAGTGATACAATTATAAAATGGTTTGGGTTGGAAGGGATCTTAAAGATCATTTATTTCCAACCCCCCTGCCATGGGTAGGTACATCTGCTAGAACAGGCTGCTCAATGCTCCATCCAGCCTTGGATTGAACACTTCCAGGGATGAGACAACTTCTCTGGGCAACCTGTGCCAGTCTCTCACCACCCACATGATAATGAGTTTCTCCCAAATATCTAATATCAATGTAATCTTTCAGTTTTAAGCCCTCAAAAAAAATCTTCAAAAAGCAAAATAATTCAAGAGCACCTCTGTTAAAATTAGAAATAAGTCTACTGATTAGCCTATCTTATACAGACAAGTTATTATTTTGTAATAATATCATGAAAGAATAACCATACCTTCTAATGACTGTAACTATGCTGTACATGAGAATAATTGTAATATCTCAAGAAGACATTAATTTTATAGGGTAAAACTCAGACCAATGAACAAGTTGTAGAAGCATGACTCTGTTTTGTTTATTTTGCAGGTTATTAAACTTTGAATTTTCAAGTATGAAAATGAACTTAAACATGTAAATGATTGTTTATATGGGTGTAACATTACCATTAATTTTAAATGGGAAAAAAATGTTTAAGTAAGCAGATCTGGGGAATCTCAACACACAAAATTTAAGAATTATTATGTCTGAAGACTTCTGCATTGCTGAGTATACACTGGAAGAAAAGACAGTTCTCTCTTCCCTCCACAGCCTTAAATTACTGTCTGGCATATTCACAAGGCAGTAGTTGTGTATTGCGGGAAAGGTCATTCCAGCAAAACAGTCTACAAGCTTGTTGGTATTATTAAAAAGACCACCTTTACTCAACAATTATTGAATGCATCCTCTATAAATCAAATCTCTTAAAGCTTTGAAAATCTTTGATACTTAAGATAAAAGGAATGAAAAGATTACTCTTTTCAACAACACAGAATATACTCTCTATGCTGATAAACAGATTTCAGTGGAAGTATCACAGACAAGACAGAATCACTTACGGGGGAAAAATGTCAGGTAGTTGATAGATGTTTTTGAAATGGAAGTCATAGTTTTCTAAGATATTAACTGTTGTAGTAATTAAGTATATGGCGCATCTTTAACATCCTGGATCTGTTTAACAGTCCTAGACATACCCTGGTTAAACCAGATTTTTTGCAAATGTGAAATTCCTTGCGCGATAATTTCCCAAACTGCAATACAGAAATCAGTTACTGAGCTTTTATTTTTATTGCTGCATGAAAATTAAAACCACTAAGCAGCTCATCCAGAAAATTTCCTCTCTGTACTTCCTAAAGTTCTTTTTCAAACACATTCATATTTACTTTCTCCTTTTATAAGGACAATTATGAAAAGCAAGAAACAATATTATCTACAGGGAAAGGCAAAGCACGCCAACAGAAGGAAAAAGCAGTCTTATGACTTCAAAACATTTGTGTTCTCATGAGTGCACTGCTCATTGCTGTTTATGCAGAGATGATGTTCAGCATCCCAGCCAACCCTCCTGTAAAATGACATTATAATTTCACAGGTCATATAAAATAATCTGTGCAACATGCAAAGCCCTGCTGCATGCACCATGCATCTCTGAGCCCTGACTGGAACTCCCCATGAAATATATGAAGACTCTTGAACTATAGAACAGCATGGTAGTACCCGTGTGAATACTTCAGTATCAGTAGCAGAGAGTCAGTGGCCAAGTGACTGAGAAATTAGTCAGTTTTCTCTGTGAAAGGAACTGTTCTGATTGTCTCAGTTGATCACTAGTGTAGCAAGGACTGGAGAACTTGTTCTGGCAGACATCTCTCTGAGCTCTGATCCATTCACTGAAACCTATGTAGTCTTCATATAAAAGTCAAACACAACCAGCCTAGCCTCTTAATCCAGCATCTAATACTATCTGGTATTAAATATATTCACTTTTCCTGTCTGAATTGGTTTTGCTTCAGCACCCAGGCAGTGTAATTTCTTCTGTCATTTTTCTGCTGTATTAACATTATAAGCAATGTAAAAAGTAGGTTTTGATTCTAGGCATTTTCTGTTATCAAGTCATTTAACCTCCTCTGAAACATTTTATACATATCAAAAGTATTTGCTTTCTCACTACACACAATGCTTTCTCAAACCTACTTCAAAATTGATTCCACCCTCTCCCCAAAATGAAATGAAATTAATTACTTTTAGAAATAATGACACCTGAAAAGTATTTGATTTTACAGAAATGTTCAATCCAATATACAACATAATGTTACTGCCCTCAAGTTTGGGCTTTAAGTGTCTTTTTTTTTTCATCTGAACTAGTTATACAGTGATCCACAAGTATTTTTAAGCATCACTGTATATGGCAAAGGATCAACTTTTATTTTTTGAAGTGTGGAGGATATGTATGTCCCTTCTCCACTGTCATGTGTGAGGAAACAACTATGGGATATTATAATGAATACTATTTATTACACGTTCCTCATCTGGGAGAGGGGTGGTTTTCCTTTTTAAATTTGACTTTGCTAAACATTAGCCTGTCTATAACCATTAAATTGCAGCAGCTGGCTTTCTGTGTACAAGAGCTAGCTATTGTTCACCCAAAATCTCAATAAAAACCCTAGATACTTCAGGGACAGAATACATCTGTTCTTCAATAAAGCTGAATACACGTCTCAGGCAAGAAGCAAAAGAGACTGAGAGCCCCTCAAAAGTCTCTGATAAAGGGAAACACAGGAGCTACATTTAAATGACCTCAGAAAGTTAGATATGGCATGTGCTCGATGGCAAGGTGAAGAACTCTTTAAATCCCTGCCAATCTGTCTTGGGGGAACCCAACCCCAACCTTAAGTACACACAGAGGATGTATTAACCAGGTGGTTCAAATGCACACCCAGAGTTGCAAAATAAAGAGTTCATTTAGCTTAGTAACCTGTTCAGTCATGGGGAACCTCTCACGATGCAAAATGAGAAGAAAAATGCGCACCCAGAAACTAAGATACATATCAGAGGGGAGAAATTCCTCACTGATGTTAAAAGGCCAACAGTGTAAGAAACTTTACCCTAGCAAAAATACTTTACATGAAAAACCAAAAGAAAATAATCAACATCTCTACCTTCCATGCCACTTCCTCATTAAGCACAATGGGTGCCAGAGTGGCCCAAGGAGACATGGCACCATAACTGTGGGGCTGGGCTTTCCCCATTGCACCCACACAGGTAAGAAAACCAGCAGTTTCACAGACACACAGCTCAAATCAGACCTAGGGTGTTTTTTGGTTGGTTGGTTGGTGTTTTATTTTTTTTTTCCTTGGTTTGGTTTGTTGTTTTTTTTTTTTTTTTTTTTGCCAGTCAATGCATGGCACACCCACATTTATCTACGACTGCACGACCACACAGACACATGCTCTAAAAACTTCTCACACAATATGATCTGGTCCCCTTCTGACTACTTCTGCATCCACCTGGGATACAAAATACATGATCCAAATCTCTGTGGTAGACTTATCAATGTTAGGCATTCAGGTAACATGAATCAAACTCCCTTTTTCACTTATTGCAGGATCATCCTAGCCTTCAAGTCACAGCATTTTACAGAGGGTTTTGGTTACAGTTGGTAGGATTAAATTCTGACTCAATCTTTTTTCTAGGCATAATTTCTCATGTTGTAATTATAAGCTGTATGCCTTCATTTCTGCTTACATTTCTTTGTATTTGGCTGATTTATTATGTCCCTATGCAAAATCAATGAAATCATCTCTGTCAATGGGATGTTCTCAGAATCTGTAGCTCTACTAGTCCCTGTTTAAAGTACAAACTTACTTTAAGTACTTAGGACCACTATTCTGAGAACAAGTGAAGCACTCTTCATCTAGTATGCGCCCTCCTAATGAAATTTAATACAAAAAAAATCATAGAACTATTTTTTAGGTTGAAATTTTTTGGGGTTTAGGAATTTTTTTTAGGTTGGAAAAGACCCTTCAGGTCTTTTCCAGTCCAACCATCCAACCCCAGCACTGCCAAGTTCACCACTAAACCGTGTCACCAAGCACCACATCTACAGGTCTTCTCAACATCTCCAGGGATGGTAACTCTGATGCTTACTTGAGCAGCTCCTCCAATGTTTGACAACTTTTTCAGTGAAGAATTTTTTGTTAATGTCCTGTCGAATCCTTCCCTGGCACAACTTGGAAGTTACTTTCTTTCATCCTAACTCTTTTTACTTGGAAGAGGAGAGGGAAACCCACCCCAGAACACTCTTCTGACTCATGTAAGGTATTGATCCATCCCTGGTTATAACAGCAAATTACTGTCTGAGATTGGCTTGACAAGCTGCTTGGCTTGCTTACTTCTGTAATATTCCTAAACTGACCATAAGCATGACAGGTAAAAGTTTTAAATCATAAACTTTGAAGGGAGATATCTTAATAAAAATATAAGGCATTCATTCCTAGATTTAGGAAACGTTTCCATACATGAATGCATGTATGCAAATAGAAGAAATGGTATTCTTAGAAACTATCTAGGAAAAAATAAATTTAGAGTAGCATATACACAAGGTCCCCAAACAAATCTTTGAATTATTCAATAGCCATGCAGCATTTTCTAAGGTTCACTAGCAGCTAAAAGGCACATTCATTATTTAACAATGTCCATCTGTCAATTAATTTTGAATGCTTTGAAATGCTGACCAGGTAGGTTCCTCTGTGTCAGCACCAACACATGACAAGGACAAGGTATCTCTCCACAGCTTTGTATTTACCATGCCAACAGATGTCAAAGCTGTTCCTTGTATGGCTATCAAACAATGACAATGCATTTCAAGCATTAATTAATAGTCTTTTAACCATTTTCCTTCCTCAACAGTATTACCAGGATGCTGCTCTGAAAAAGATGTGCTTTCAAAAAAAAAAAAAAAAGAGAGTAAGACCTCACATGAAAACCTTTTAAATAGCTTTTAATATTCCCATACTCTCCAGCCTGGCAATCCTGTCAATGACACATAATTAGTGTCAGACATCATTCAAACTGCTGACATCAGGTGCTCACTTAGGAGGAGGCTGAAGTCACAGCTGAGATTTAAAGGCCCAGGTTCACCTAATGCAAACTAAGTGCTGTGCTTTCAACCCTTGAAGTGTTTAAATGGGGGGAAATGCAGCATTCAGAGCAGCACTTCACCTTAGTGCCCATCTGAACAGAACACCTTCTCTAATGGGGTGGCTGAATGCTTTGGTGAATGCACTAGCTTTTATAAGGTCATATACTTTCCTCAAAACTGTGCAAAGGCTAGCATTTATTTTTAACTTTTATAGTTAGGCTAATGAAATGATACAATGTCTTAGAATTCATTGTTCTGGCAAACAATGACAGATTATGTTTATATGTGTTACACAGAATATTGTAGGTATTTCTTTACCCAGCCTTTCAATAACTGAGGTAATCAGTCTCTCTTTCATTCCTCTTAAAAAAATAGAAGGTTCCCTTCACCTCATTATCCTCACTTCAAGTCTTTCTGGTAGATTCCTTAAAATTTTACGATCCGGCATGCATAAATATAAATGCAAACAAAAGGTAATTACACAACATGACAAAATCTGAAGTAATTTGTCACTTAGCTTCACTGTGCCTCCTACCTTAAAAGGCTTATTATACTCAACAGATGTAGAACAAAGTTCATATTACTAGCAAGATGTAAAACTTACAGGACTAAGTTATAAAGCTCATATTTTAAGAGCTTTTAACTAAGCAGCACATAATGCTTTTGTGTGTGTGTGTGTAGGGATTCAACAAGATCAATAGACTATATCTTAATTTTACTTCAGTTTTCCAAGACACCCATCTCTTTGGGTATTTTTAAATAAGAAGAGACACACGCTGCTCTGCAGGCAATGAAATCAATGGAAAAGAGGATATATCAGTACAGAGCAAAAATCTCCACATTGGTTCACGTGGGAAACTGAACCAAGCTACTTTTTCAGACAGAAGCACATCAAGGCAAACTTCTTGCATTCCCTTTGGACAATTCCCACTTTTTTTGGTCACACTGTACACACTTCACTATTTCTGTATAGAGACAGATCACTTGGGTGTCTCCATAAAATTTACTTTTAATCTCCTTTCCAGGGAGATGGGTATTCTGATGTCAGTTCTGTTAGGACAGTGGACAAAGGAGGGCATTTCTTCTTGCAGTACAAGAATAAGAGATAAGTAACTGTCCCTGCCTACCACACTATTTCATTGTGAAAACTCTCTTTACAGATGGCTTTTTTTATTCCTGTGTTTTTGATAAATGTAGCATGCTCTTTTTTTTTTTTCTTTTTATATCAGATCTCCAGAGATCTTCATACTTTTCATGTTCTAGAGATCTGTGGCACAATGTAGCCTTATTTTCTAGGTAATACCATGCCTAAGGACACAAATATCTCAGTTGAAGTTAAGCACAGTGCAATGAATGTTATTTATCCCTGAAATAATGGTGTCAGGAGATTCATTCACCATGGTAATGTCTCTTGTTTTCATCAGTCTTAGTAAGCATGGCCATTTCAGCCTCAGAAGCTATTTCTGTTGCTGTAGAGAAGGTAAATATTATGACAAGTCCCTTCAAAAGGAACTATTACTGAATACATCAGCTGCTACTGATTCAAAAACCATATGGTTCGGAAACTATTAGAGGAAAAATGAACATTTTGGGAATTCTTTCTTTGCTTCCCTTTAGAAGACTGTGCTTACTTTTTTTTTTTTTTAATTATTTTTTTATTTTTATTTTATTTTTATTTTTTCCCTCTGGTTTTACTCCTTTCTGTCTCTTCCTCTCTGGCTTTTCTAAAAGGTTGTCTTTGAGTCTCAAGTAACTGAAGCTATCATCTGTAATCATGCAGCTTTCTCTACTAAAAGCTGTCCACTGCTAAGGAAGCTGCTATTATCATTAAACCCCAGAGAAGTCCTATGCATTTGAATACATGTAGACATGCAAGAATTAAACAACCTTCTGTCAAGTGAAAAAAAAAAACCACCCAGTTATTTCCTTTCTGGTATTTAAAAAAATATATGCAGGAATACCATCCTAAAGAAAAAAAAAAAAAAAAAAGGCAAACAAGCAGCTACATCAAGTAGCTACATCTCACTTCTGTAGTTCTGTTCTCTACAGGATTTCATACCAGAGATGATACACCATAAATTGAGATCACAGGCTCTCAAATATGGAGATGAAGTAGTGTAAATCATATTCTCACCGGGAATATTCTGTTGGTTTAGATTCTGCTCTTTGTGAATCTCACAAGGGACTAAAATCAGATCTCTGTTACACTAGGGAAAAAAAAAAGATATAATAACAAGGAAAGCTTTGAAACCAGAAAGTTGAAATGGGAAAGAAACTGTTTTGAGGATTCCTCCTCACCATACTTCATGTCAAGATTATAATTCATTCTGTTTTATATAAATAGCAACATCATGCAAATATCTATTTCTATCACAGAGGTAAGAGTATTCCATTCCATCCTGTCCTATCCTGCCCTGTCCTGTCCTATTTATAAACATGCAAATTGGGACTGAAAAACTGCAACTAACATGCCTGTTGTTCTACAAACACTAACAAAACATTTCTTCTTAGAGTTATTTGAAAATATTTAACACCTGACTGCCATTTTTCACAGATACAAGGACATTACAGACTTTTCAAGCACTAAGGCAGTTCTCACGAAACTCTCACTGATGGTGCACAGCTCATAGCTGATTCTGTAAAACTTTCAGCACGGTGTTTTACAAATCTGGATATGAGGTTCTTTTTATTCCCAGCAAATGTACACAAGGCCAGCTGCTATCTGGCACAGGGTCCCTTGGTAAACTCTATCATTTAAAAAGTCAAATCTTAACTTTCTTAGTGTTTTTTTTGGTTGTGTATTTTTTTTTAATTAAAAAAGCCATTAGATCACTGTCAAGAGCAAAATGGGCAGTAAGAGATCCATTTGATAGTTCCTGAGTGTAGCACTTGCACTCAAATGCAAACACGCCAAAGATGCAGCAGGAAACATGCCAAGAATACAGTAGAACATCTCTACAAATGCTAATTCATGTCAAAAGAAATGATGTACTTTTGTTATCCTGGGGAAAAAACCACAAGAAACTTGACTGGTTCCGATTTTGACGAAGTGACACTGATGTAACTTCAAGGGCCTGGTTAAGGTGGTTTTATTAAAGCAAAAGCACAAGGCATAATCTGATGGGTTACCTGTCTACATTAAGCTGTGTTCAGCTTGAAGTGCCTGAGACAAAAAGCATACAGGAAGAAGCATCATTAGTAGAGGGAAATTTGCTTGGCCAAGCCTGGACTTGAATTTAGAAGTTCAAGTTTCACTCAAACAATGCACCAAACAATACACTAAAAAGGCACTTCTCTTAATTTTATTACAATATTTACGTATCTGCTGCAATATTTTCTTCTGCCCAACTGGGTCAATCATATGTGACCTCTAACATAAACATAATTTTTACACACGTAAGTAGAACACTTTATCGTGAAAATAACAGGATTAAACTGTGCCAGTATGTAATGGTTTGGGAAGTATCTCTTTCAAAGTATGTTCTTTCATAGGGATACACAGGAAACCCACTGTTTGTTCCAAGGACCAAAAAGACTGATATTCTCCACTGTGCAACAACAACCTCATCAGGGGACAGAATTTTTTTTTGCAAATGTCATATGTCAAAATTTATTTTACTCTTTTCCATCAGAGCTTCTAGAATGTTTCTTATGGAATTAATAAATTCAAGCTATTAAATCCATGGTGTACTCATGGTCCACTCAGTTCATAATGGAGAAATGACTGTTTCTGTCACACTCTGGCAGAACCTCTGCCAGTAATTATGATTTAAAACAAATGTGCTGTGGAGACCAAAACTTTACAGGTATTATTTCAAAATTTTATTGCTTGCACAGCTTTTTGGTATTTTTTTTCTTACAATATAGCATGTGCATCTTTATAGCAATGTCCATCTAGTACACTTGTATACACAGCTGTAAGAATTACTTGGCTATCCTCTAACTATACTCCTAACTTAAAATTTCCATCCTTATAGAAAACAGACATGATGCATACTGATCTTTTCTACCTCTGTTTCATAATACTTACTCTCCACCATGATAATGCCATCTCACTGATATTCATGAGAATTTTAATCCTGATAATTGTACATAAGAAGCAAACTAGAGTATATTACCTTGTGATGCTTTTAACTATCTGGATGTAAATAAATCATACAGAAGTCACTTTCAAGTCAATATTCAACATTTTCTGATACTTGAAATGGCTAATTTGAGGTTACAGTTGTAACACACTCACTTAAACAGTCTGAAGCATACTTAATCACAACATTTTCTGTAATACCTAAAAGTCACCCCACAAACCCCAAAGCTAAATCATTAGAAAGTTAAAAAATAATAATAAAAAAATATTTTCTGTATTCCAGAACTTTATAAACAACTCAATTAGTTTTAAATAAGATTAACAGGTGCTTTATTGAAAAGTATCCAGATTAGTATCTAGGGCTACTAAAAAAATCTGGACCAGAAAACTTCACAAAATCTACTATTCAGCAAAAACTTAAGCATATTAAAATGGGGCAGAAGTGAATTCTTAAACAACCTTTGCATGGCTGCATTACTGCCAGCCCATACTCAAACAGTTCTGTCATAACAACCAGGTCTTAATTCTGCAATACTTATATACACCCCACTTCCACTGAAGTCAGTGAGAATGCTGAATATGCAAGGAATGTAGAATTACAAGTAGTTTCTTAATCCTTAGGTCATAAACCAAGATAATTATAATGCCTCAGCTCATAATGTTGCTGGCTGAACTGCTCTGCAGAACCTTTTAGGGCATTAACAGTAGGATTCTGCTGAATTAGTCTAAAAAATCATATCAAGAACTTGTCTGTGCACTCTGATTTGTAATAGGTAATTTAAACTAAGCAGCCAAAAGATTAGAGTGGAAAGTATTTGAGCTGTTTAGCAATGTAGCCTTACCACTTCTTCCCTCTTTGTCCCCTGTTAAAGGGGAAATCAATAATACAATTCAACATTTAAAATCCTCTCTTTCTCCTCTTCTGAGCAGAGCTACTTACACAGCTGTCTTTTCAGGGCAAAACACAGACCACTGGCAGAAAAGAACAGTTGTGGAAAACAAGGCAAAAGGGCTTGAATTTTAATCAGTGGGAGTCCATCACAATAGCAAACAGACAAGGAGATTTATTTCTTGCCCCACAAGTAAACCACAAAAAAAATTCCAGCAACATCCAAAATGCACTTTTGAGCCCAGTAACTGTTTTCTATTCTTGACTGCTTAACACTCTCAGCCTCCAATTAGGGCCTGTTTGTTCAATTAGCTAAAAATGAAAAAAAAAAAATAAAAAGGCAAGAAAGAAAGAAATAAAGCTTTAAAGAAAGGATTAAGCCTTGAATTTTATGGAGAAAGAACATAAATTAGAAATTCTTTTTGAATCTGGAATATGCATTCTTTAATCCGCCCTGCTGGGAAGTATAATAAGAATAAAGGCAGAAAGAAGCTTTTTTGCTTCATTGAATTTGTTCAGCAGAAGATATCCTTTTGGCTATCTGCAACTAAATCTCAAAATTCATGACTACTCAGGCAATACTCCCACATTTCATAAGCCTGTGCATTAAAAAGAGAGTGAGGAGAGCTTACAGAAACACACCTGGTGAGCAAGGACTCCAGATTCAAAAGAGCAAGGCAGAAGACCATGTGGATGTGAAGGAAACAAGCCCTGACTGTGAGAAGATGGTGACGAGACTTCAATTACTGGCAGTGCTGTTCTTCAGGGTGGTGTGGCTTCACAAGCAAAATAATTTTCAAAATAACCAAGAGAACTGACAGATGGGTGTGAATTAGGGATAAGAAAAGCAGTGAAAGAGGTTAAAGGCTGGACAAGGTAGAAGTGTTGCTTACTGCTTACTGTTCCTTTGCAGAGGCATTTGCTAAAATCTAAATATTATGCTTGGAATTTAAAATTAAAAGATAATTTGATGCCAAAAGCAGAAATAGGCACCATTCTCCTTCCAGGATGGCAAATCCTCCTGCCTGTTTGTGCCTCGTCAAATCGAGAAAGATTTTTGCTGACATCCCATGACAGTAAAAACAGCCCAAAAAGAGAAGATAAAACCTTAGAAGTTATTTTCCTCTTTCTGGTACCCAAGTTCATAGAACCAATATGTACATACAACAGGAAAGAAAACAAGGCTGCTGTTCCTCCTCTTCCTCCTCCCTCTAAAAACAAACAAACAAACAAACACAAAACAAAACAAACCCCAAAAGAACAAAACAAAACACCTAACAAACAAACAAAAAAGACACACACCAAAAAAAAAAAAAAAAAAAAAAAAGAAAAAAACCCCAAAAAACCATAGAAAGGAAGCAGTTTGAACTTCAGGTATCGTTAGGGTTTACAGCTTTCTGACATTCCATTTAATGCCAGCAAAACTCATCCCTTGGTTCCAGCAAGTTGAGTACACGGCATTACCTCCAACCCTGCAAATTTACGTGCAGCAGAACCTCCTGTGTCCTGCAGACATGCCTCACAGCAGATGGAAGAAAGCATTTGGTGTCAGCAGAAGTCACACTGTGAAGGCAGTCGGGGCTGTGCTGCAGGCAAGTCCTGGACAGGGTAGGGCCACGAGCCTGGGCTGGACCATGGCTGCAGTCAGGACAAATGACAGTCACTCCACTCAGACTGCCCCCAGTGAGACACCAACGTGAGGCAGAATCTGGGAGCACAAACACTTGGGTTAGACCTCAGTTTGGAAGGGGGCAGGGCCCATATCTCAATCAAGAGACGTGTCTGGGTACCAGGGACAGGACTCGGGGCTCAAAGCAAGGCTGAGCACACGGGCCAGGCAAGGCTTGGAGCTGGACTGTGCTCAGCAGAGCTGCTGGCACACACTTGCTGCTTGTAAAACTGTGGTTAGGGCACAATATGTTTTCCTCTAAAGAGCTCAGCAGGCTACAGCTTCTGGCTCAGGAAGATGCCAATGCCACTATTTTCCGACTCACTCGCTACAAGGTCGTTATTTCTTCTGCCACACAGATGGTACAAAAAGATTCAAGTTTCCAAAAACAGAAGATAAGGTAATGCAAGACCTCTGTGGATCCCTGCCCTCATTTAAGTCACTCATGTAACAAGGGATTTCAGTCCCATCCACTGAAGTGCTGCCTTATGCAAACAAAATCCTTGTGACAAAGGGGCTGTGATGAAGGGACTGTGAGGGATAAATGCAAAACAGTTCCCTTGGGTGAGCCAAAAAAGCTGCTCAGCAATGAAAAATTTAATACAGGAAAAGTTGAGGAAGAAGCTAATAAAGACACTGTGGGGTTGAATATGTTTTTGTTTTCCATCTTTCTAATGAAGTTAAATCATTTGTACAACATTAGATCTCAAACCAATCTTTAAAACACTGAAGACCCTCTAATCAGTAATAAAAGATGCTGATATTTCACATCCGGCCTATTTCAGGTATATGTTGAAACTTTTTCTTTTCCTGGGGCTCCTGAGAAAAGTAGCATGGCAGTGACTCAGAAAAAAAATCCTGTGTAATTTAGGATTAAATCAGGTTCTCTGCTCTACAGTATAGATCATCCAGTGCATAGAGGAATGTATTTCTTCCCCGCACTGTATGAGAAGATGATCTCACACATCTTACACAGAAGTGGTTCTCATCATGCAACTAAGGTTTCAGCTATAATAAACCTTAGGTGATCATTAGAGAAGAAGGGCAAGAAAGAGTGAGTGGAGGAATTCAGTAATAAATCTAGGGTGCCAGTGGAATTAATCACAAGCCTTGATAAATGTAATGGTTTTGTTCCTATCATGTAATGATTGTGTTCCTATCATGAAATAGATAATTTTCAAGGGAAGTCTCAAAGCATTTACAGACTTCACAGAAGAGAAACACTTTGGGAGTGAGTCCAAAGCTAGGATGAGAGAATCCAGCCCAAAATCATGCAGGGCCAAGCAGAAGAATGAGATACACAGAAGAGGCAGGAAGAAAAATAAGGTCAGTACACACGACATAATTACTAAGGGGAAGTACATATGCCCTTCTTAAGTGAAGTGTTCAATGGGTGAGTTATTAGACTTTATTTATTTATGTGGTATGTCTGACACCACAACTGGCTGTGGAATACCCAGAGGACGTTTTAAATAACAGCACATTAGTGACTGTGCCTAATTTTTATTGCTTGTGAGCATAAAAAACCCCAAATATCTGCAGATTCAGATGCACAAGGGATGAGCTGTGCAATTTTCTGACAGCAAGGATAAAAAAGCTTCGAATTTCATCAAAGGAAAAGAAGAGGATGACTCAGTAAATAACTATCCTTGTGGAACTAAGGGGTTTGTTCTTCCTCTTTTTGGTGGATATTACACTCCTCTTAATATGTATTTCCCCAGGGCAACTTAACATTTACCTCATTCCCTGTGAATCATTACAGCATTCAGTAGTCTTTGAAACTAATCTTTTCCCACTGTGAAAGGATGTTTTAGAGAAGCTACAACAGATTTGTGTGTGGTTGGACAAAGTCATTGTGTATGGTTTTTCTTAACCGACAATAAAAACCTTACATTCCATTTTAATTGTTTGTACCATTAATACAAAGCCAGATGATAAAAATACAGATAAGTGCACAACACAAGGACTAACTGAGAATGAATAACAGATGAAGCTTACATTAGCTAATGGAAAGAGAAGACCAACCCTGAGCCTGGATTATGCTCATTTCGCAATCAAGTGCAATGCTAAAAGTGCATGTTGATGTATGCCAGAAAATCAGTTAGAAACACAGCAGAAGAGCTTTATTGCACTTCAGCTCCTTGGAGTCCCTGTTTCAAAATTATTTTATGTTTACACTGCTATGGAAAAGGTTACCATACCAAAGGTTACGTGCTAGACAGACGTCCAAAGGCAGGGTAAGCAAATCTGGTACCTATATTTCCAATACATTAAGTGAATTGATAAATCTGATAGGCATTTGTAATTAGTAACTTCATAGATAGAGGGGCTGGTTTATTTTCAGGTAACAACAGCACAAGAAGAGAGTGTGGGAAGGAGAGGATGAAAAGTGAGGGGAAAACTGGCATGGTTTTAGAGATCTGGAATAATCAAGAAGCTGAAGGGAATGGGTGGGCTCGGGATGGATCATGCTGGACTGAGCACTTACTGTCTCCAGTCATACCAGCAGAACTGTGAAAAAACACCTGTGATACCTGTATTCTGTTCTTCCCTGTCTATCTTCTATGCTAATAAAGCATTGAAACCAGAATGGTTTATCTTTGAAGATCAGCTGAGTTTCAGGCCTTGAAGACAGCTCAAAGAGGGTGTACTGCACTGTCAACTCCTGCATCCCCTAGGAAACTGACCATTTGCAGAAAAAGTAAGGGTTTCATTTATTTACTTTCAACAGCTTGTTGTAAAAACAATTGTTACTCACAGGGGGGACTAGAGCCCAGCAGTGAAGGAGAATGTTGGTGATGGTAATGTTGCTGATATAATGGTGAGATATGGATTATTTTGCTTCCTGCATTAGTGTATACTTGTAACAAGGCTGCAGATCTGATAACCTTTGCCAGCTCTGCTGGCAGTGACCTTTTGATGCTCATTAACAGCATATGCTGTAATCACAAAACAACAAACAACACACACTATGAGATGCTGATGTTGAAGCTATGTCCCTATAGTGGTTGCACTCTCTTCAGAAAAAGATATGTTTAGAACAAACATTAAACACCCTCCATTAACTGCATGCCAGCTCTTACTTTGTTAGTTACATTACTTAATTTCTTCATTTTGTTTGCTTTGTCCTAAAGTCTGAAAACTGGGGGAAAGCCTGAATAAATCTTTTGCATCTAGCTAAATCAACATACACATGCTTACCTGAAACATTGCAAGACACTATTGTCCTGGAAAGTCTAAAGGCTTTTAGGGAGATTTGTCTTTGGTTCCGACCATGAATGCTGTTTGAAAGGCTGCTGTTTCCCTCAGTTTCCTGACACCCCAGCAAAGCAGACTGAATTGACTGAAATACAGCCTACTGATGCTTTTGTATCGCTTTAGAAGCTAATGGCAACCTTCCACCTCTTTTGTGTAATGGTGTAATTGGCCTGCCAGAGAGGATCTGGGATTTTAACATGTTTCTTGTTTGGCTGAGCTAACCAATTATTCTGCAGTTGCTATCCAGGCTGCAGACTTCTCTTCATTGGGGTCATTAAGCTTGTCAAAACTAGTTTGTCACCACCACTGCTGACCCTCATTGCTTTTGACAGCAGCACAAGTGTCAGACTAAGGAGGCCTTTGCATTACAAGAAAGTAAATGACTGATCAGAGCCCACCAAGCATCCTGACCATATGCCACAGCATGCCCTTCTGACACCAAGAGAGGTGGAAACAGTACCAACTAAATTAGGTGAGGTCACCAAACAACATCACTAATCATTTTGTAGAATGAGTAAACAAAACTTCAGACAGCTAAAGAGGAGGAATACTTGAAGGCAGTGTATGACCTACATGGATGATAGTGAAGCATTGTTTACATTTTAGTTAAAAGATGATGCAACTCACTTAATCTGAAAAAAAAAAACCTCTGTGAAAGACATTACCAGCTGAG
The DNA here is from genome assembly GCA_016584745.2 of Phylloscopus trochilus trochilus. Lineage (NCBI taxonomy): Eukaryota > Metazoa > Chordata > Aves > Passeriformes > Phylloscopidae > Phylloscopus > Phylloscopus trochilus. The sequence goes on from WQNJ02000015.1 coordinate 87,759,936, forward strand.
TCAGACCATATTTTTGGAAAGTTGATTAGACACAGCAGCTGGCAGTAGTGCAGTTTGAGCCCAATCCAGCATATCATTACTAGATAATCCTCTCTATACTCTTGGCCACCCAAGTGATGTCTGAATCAGGCCAGTGGCAGGTTCCTTATCTGATGTAATACTAGCCACTAAACACTTAATATCAGACCACATTTACTACAGTGGGGTAAAATTAGTCATGGAAACATCCACATACACCTAGAATTTGCTTCACTGAAAGTACAACATGTAAGAGCCTTATGACGGAGTTAATCCCTCCTAACCATCCACATCACTTTATTTTGGTGGTAAATAATTCATAACCCACTCCTTCACTGTTGTGATTATATTCAGTTTAATGAGGTAACTTGGAATTAGCACCATGCCCTCTGTTGCTACAGGGTGTTTGACAGGAGAAGAGAAATAAATGAGAAGTTCCAGGGGAATGTTTTCTGTCATCACATTCCTAACCATTCAAGGCACCAGCTCTGGAAGGGCCTTTTATCCCCAGTACCATAAAAGCTCCTGCTTGGTTCAGTTGAGATGACTTGTACAGCCATAAGCTCATCCCAGAAATAAATCTTCACAGTGTCAGGACCTTCACCTCTATGCTACCCTATAGTACAAGAAAAGTTCTGTGAATACAGTGACAGCAAGATGGGTTCTGTTTTCCCCCTGGAAGCCTTCAAATTCCATCTCCTTTTCTCCACACTTTTCTAGACCAGTTATTTTTCTAAGCCTTTAAAGACACCTTTTTAATGAAAGCAGGCACATGCAATGTAGCTCAGCAAACAGGATCCAGTCTTAAGAGACAATGACTGTTGTTGGATTGTATGTCTGTGTGAAATGCACTTATTTAAACAAGGCTGAGTGACTTAATGGTTCACCAGCAATGTAATGACTTTGAACATCACTGTTCCTATTTACAAAAGAAGAAGAGGAAAATGGACAAAGAAGAAAGAAAAGCAGAGTAGTGCTTCATAGGATCCCAGGATTTTTTGTGTCCTAATGATGTCATTCAGTATTTAATCTCTGGTGACAAAAAGGCTTTTTTTCCTCCTTTCAGCAAGAAAGCAAATTCAACATTAACAAAGCCCTGTATCTGAAGCCAAGATTGGATGTGAATCTTAAATTGTTCCTAGCCTTCTCTATCCCTTCCCCCTGGACATAAAGAGTAGCCACAACTAAAAAGTAATATTTTAAAAAGTCACATAATTATTTTGAGCTTACTTTTCATTTATATTTGGGATAGGTTTGTAGAAAAGGACTATTGCATTCACTGGCAAAAAAAAAAATAATAATAATGACAGTGGTCATTGTGGTATGAAGAATTGGGGATATGACAAATATTCCAACTTGCCAAGCATCACAGACAGAAGTTTTTAAAAGATGCACATTCCTTGACTGGCAAGTTTTGTTGTTAAAATCCAGCAGGGGTGAAACCAATCTGAATGGGGAGAGGCAAAATAAGACTAGGGAAAGAAATAGATGTGGCACTCTTCATGTTTTTTTAGCTTCTAGACCACTTCTAGAGTGAGGTACTCCTCATGGAAAACAAATTACAGTCTTTTTGCTGTTTTTATTTCATGGAACAGCACTGATGTTAAGAGTTGGTATATGCAGAGGAAGGGGAAAAAAAGTTTTTATTTTACCTGAATGGTTAGCATCCACACACAGCCAAACGAACTCTTGCTCTCATGTGTTGTACATCAGAATTTTACACAGCCCAAGTAAATATTCAAACCCAGCATTCCTAGCTTGCATCAGGAAAGCTTAAGTTAGAATTTTTTTATGATGGAGCACTAGCAGTCTGAAGCATTAAAAGCTCCATGCAAAAATGATGACTAAATGCATATGAACAGTTCCACAAAGATTTTAAGTCAGGAAAGCAGCTACTTAAGTTGCAAAGTGACATTTTTTTAAAGGATTTCCATCAAAAGAAAGAAGAAAATAAGCCCATTAATATATAATTTTTTATTTTCTGAATGACAATAGGTATCAGACAGGAAAGGAATAAATGTACCATGCAAAAGGTACACAATAAGCCATCCACACATCAATAATCCTCTGTTCATCTTCTCATAATTCCTTTAACGTGCCTAATATGCAACTGTTCCAGGAACCAACAGGAAGGAATCAGAGTTGTTCAGATTGCTGTCATAATTTCAACCAGAAATCCATGACCCTTGACTCCTGAAGGCGCAGTGAGAGAAGTACAGCAGCAATGAAAAAAACTGCATTTTGATAGCAGCTTTTTCAGAGCAGTCATTCATCCCAGAACTAGACTTACCAGGTTAAAATTCAAGGTCAGGTTGCTGTACCTAACTGACCCTTCTGCACTGTAGAAACACTCTCATTTTTTCTTCATGGGAATAAAGCACATTTTTCAGTGCTGAAGTTAGAGATTCCTACAAAACTGTCCCCTTAACTGGTACATACATGTGGCTTCTATCAGAAATCACGCTTTATAAATCTTAGAATAGATTTATTCTAAGATTTCTATTATTTAGGATAGAAGCTGACTAAAACAGCAAAGTTGTGAAAGACTGCACAGTACAGCTACATGTAAAGACTGGGAGTTAGGTTTCCCAGTATTGCTTCTTGTCAAGTTTAAAACACATCTCTATTCAGTCTGAGCATTCTGCAAATCTACATATTTTAGCACGATTTTATAAAAAACTGATTTCAAACTGACATGCATGACTACCCAGGGAAAATACACTTCTAGTGTATTTCCTAAATATTTGTGCTGTTCATACAAGAACATGAATAATTTTAAATAAAAGAACACAGCTTGTGTATCCAATCAGAATATAAAAAAGATTCAGAGTAAAGGGCTCAATGAAAAAGTTTAGGATGAGTATGTGAACATAAGTTAAGAGTTGTGAGACACTACTACGCAGAGAATTTCACAAGTGAGAAATTAACGTGAATAAGAAAGATATAAAAGCTCCTGTAGAAGTGGCATTTTGCATTCATTTTAATGATATATAAATACCTACACAAGTGCAGCAACAGCAACAATCCAACCCAAGGAAAATTATCTAATATTCCTTATTACAAAATACATCTGTGGCTGGAAAGTGCTATAGGAATGAGCTGTTCTGTGAATATGAAAAAAAAAAAAGGTGCACTTCCAATTCATTCTATACTTAGCTATAGAAGAAAAACTAGACCTGCATTTTTTAGATTATCAATCATTTAGCAGTAACCTGCACTGGGAAGTGGTTAAAGATCTTGGTAAAAAAACCTGTCATTAAAGAGACACTGCTTACAGCTCCAGGGCATATTGTGATAGGACAAGTGGAAATGGCTTTAAACTGAAAGAGGGTAGGTTTAGTTTATTAGAATAAATCCTTTGTTGTGAGGGTGGTCTGGCACTGGAACAGGGTCGTCCAGAGAAGTTGTGTTTTCACTTTCCCTGGCAATGTTCAAAGCCAGGTGTGAAACACTTTTGAGCAACCGGGTTCAGTGGAAGGGTGTCCCTGTTTATGGCAGGGAGACTGAAATGATGATTCTTCCCCTCCAACACAAGACCCCTTCCAACACAAAGCATTCTGTGACTATGAAACCAGCCTGACTAGACCTTTGAATCAGAAACCCACTTTGCTAGTTAATTTAACATAGTGATTTTAATGTTGTTCTAACCTGACTGACACATATGGAGCAAATCAGTAAGATAAGGCAACTGATGTGTACTGGTGCCAGCCAAAGCAGACTCCAACTTTAACTGCACAGTGCTGCCAAATGGTTTCCTAATTGCTCCACCAACACCTCTGATGGAAGTGATGATGTTGCAGTGTTCCTTCATCCACAAAGTCAGGTAGGTTAGTTTCTATCATTAGTACTTAAGCAAGAAGCCTCAACAAGTATCCACACAACTAGGGAAAAACCTATGCTATTATGCAACTTTCAAAGCCAGCAAAACCCAGGAAGAATAAATGCCAGCAGAAACCAGCTACTGGGATAAGCTTTGTATCGTGCCATTCCATTGTCCAAAAAACACATTATCTATGGTTGTGCCTGAGTGGTCTGGATTTTTTCAAATTGTTAATACTTGTATTGCAAAGCAATACAAATTCGTTCCTCAGTACTTTGTAGTCACACGTTTTCCAGTAATTTGTCAGCTCACAAAAGCCTCAGTGGAACCTTCTCAAGCAAACGACAAGGTCAGAAGAGCTTTTCATCAATCTTCTGGTGGGTATGAATTTACCACATCCACAGCTTCATCCATAGGTGCCTTAGAATGTCAGGTATCTTTCTACAGATGACAACAAAAATAAAGGACAAGAAGTGAGGGAGGATGAGAAACCTGCAAGTTTTCCTTTCAGGGAAACTCTAAGATTCATCCTCAGATCTCAGTGTAAGTTATTAAGTTTTCACTCATCCATATACAAAATAGAATTTCTCAAAAACAATTTTTTAAAAAGTCAGCAGAGAAATTCCAGCTCACTCAAAACTCGACCCTGGCATCAGCAATGCAGTGAGATGATTGCTAGGATCCTCCTCTCTAGACCTCCCACCTAACCACAGGCAGTGATGGTTCTAGGTTTTTGTGTTGTTTCTGCTGGTTAAAGTTTGCACGACTTAACAATGTTTTGCGTCAAAGCTCAGTTAAATTTTTGAACTAATTATGGGCTTGGTTGTGTCCTGTGCTTTACTACCAAAAATAAACAAAACAAAACATAACCAAAACACCAAACCAAACCAAAAAAACTTCAACATTGAGTCATACAGGTTGTGTATGCAAACAAATTAGTTGGTGCCTGCCAGCTGTAAATCTTGAGCTCTTGACAAGAGACACGTGCATCACAGAGTTTTGAAAAGCAGGTCCTCAGCATTTGAAGCTCTGCAAAACCAAGAGTGGTGACGCCCAGTTTAGGAGTTCTTTAAATATTTCTGCTTACTGGACATTCCAGTGTCACAACATAATTTCTCCAGCAGTGGAAGAAGTGACAAGTTTGATATTCAGGCCACAGTGGAGGAGCACTGCCTGTTACTCCTGCAGGGTTAGGATTCATCCCAGTTTCCATGTTCAGTCCAACAGACACAGTGCCCACTGATCTCTGCTATTCCAGCACCCCTCCCTTCCAGTGCATGAGGCAGACTAATGCACTTCTAACCTGTATAAACAGAAATTAATATGCTAATATTAACTGGGATTCCAGTTGTGTCTCAGAGAATCCACATCTCATTATTATTTTCCACTTCAATTTTATTAATTTCCACTTAAATTTTAAAATTGGTTTGGCAGTGATCAACACGATTAAGATTTATCAAAATGTTACTACATGTTGAAATCCTAGACTTTTACCATAGGTTTTTATGTTTGATAATCAGCAATTCCCTCTCTTGCTTTCTTTAGCAGCCAGCAAGACAGCTTCAATTTTGATTTTCTTCTACTGTGAATGCAAAGACAGTGCTGTTAATGTAACTTGAATACATTCATATTTTGTCTTCCAGTAAGACATTAAACACAAGCAGTGCTCTGACACTAAAGAGCAGAAATAAACAAGTAAACAAGATCCCAAAGGAGGTTCCTTTGGAGGAAGGGGAGAAACAAATAAATTTGAGTCAGAGTTTGGGCTTCCTGGCATGTATTTTATCTACCTGTAATGGCAAACAAAATTTAAAGCAATTCATATAGAATTTAGGACAAGATTTTTACAAGGCTTCAAAGAACCAGAATTTTTTTTCATATATGGAAAGCTAGAGTGCAGACTGCAGATGAATGAGTTCTTGGAATCTCAGTTTATGGGACTTTAATATGTCTGACATAATAAAACCTAAGGACATAAATAGCAAAATAATCTTATTTACTGAAAGAATTTCACCTTGCCTAGGGTAAATGAATGGCAGTCTCTTTGCTGGAAAAATTAAGTGTATGCTTTCCCATTCTTTTCAACATCAAAAGAGAACTGGAAAATCATGACTAAAACAAGCTATATTAACTTTTCAAAAACAGGGTTATAATAATTTACACGTCTTATTTTCCTCAAATTACATTGTGTTACAGACAACAGAACAAAGACTTATAAGAATTTTTTTTAACTACAGCTATCTACACCACAGAGCTGGATTACAAATCACTGTTTTTTCCCTCTAATGAGAAAGCAATGGGGCATTTACTCAAAGCAATGTCCCACTAACAGGAAAGGATTATGCACTCTGGATCAGGTATATTTCAGCAGTTAAAAATGACTCTAAATGGAAAAAGATACAGCACTTTGCACCAAAACTGAGCTAAAACTCCACAAGTTAATGCTGATGATGGAAGACATGTAGTCTTGTCCCTCCAAATAATATTCTTGGTTTTCCTTGTCCACCACGGTCTTTATGACCCCCTACAGACACACAGAATTTCTGAAAACAGTTTCTTCCAAGAAACAGCTTCTTCCATACACAGGTTATTAACAGGTGGATGAGTTTTCTAAATTTGTCTCACTTTTCAGCCTGATTTGGCTGGGCAGTCTCTAGAAAAGCACAATTTATTTCAAAATGAACTGAGAAATCTCTCATTACAGTTATGCAGTACTGCTAGAAAAAAACCCCAGCAAACAGCAAACATTCCTGTGAGTTGCTGCAAAATATTCCATGTGAGGTAAGTTATTTAAACATGAAGCATAGGTACAATAATTTATAGGCAGCACTTTGAGTGACACTTAGCACAGAAAAAGGTCTCCTATCCAGTTTACTCTCGAAAATCCTACAAAACATGGACAGTAACAGCTACCAATACAGTTTACACCAACACAGAATGTATTCCTCCTTTAAAGCTGCTTTGGAGGCAATATTTTATTTCTTTTCTTTTTTTCTTTTACTCCATGCTGGCATAACCTATGGTAGGATTTCACCTGGTTTATTTAAATAAACCTGGTTGCCTTTTTTCTCCAAGCAGTGATCAATTTCTACCAAAATACCCAGTTGTAAAGAGTGTTGGTGTATTTTTTGGAAAGGTAAAGCAAAGACAAAGGAAACTTATCTTAAAACCAATACAAAGACACTGTCAAAACCCATGATATGCTTATTTCCAGGGCCACTGGCTAGCTTGAATCAAAGCCTGTAAATTTTAATTCTGATTTTAAAAATTCTTTTGGCTGATTGCAAGAAAAGCATGAGCATATGTTTAATTTTTTTGCTAAAAATGCAACAAGTGTTATTTCTAATATTGAATATGAGTAAAGAAACGATTCAAAAACGTATTTCTGCTACTAAAACATATTTTTTTTTAATCTTACTTCATGCAGAAAGTTTTAGAACTTTATTTTACACCTATTTCTCGGAGTGTTCGGAGTTTTTTAAATTACCTCACCACCTCACTTCTCATGACAGAGAAATTGAGATGAACCCTCCCAGTTTCAAAGGACAAAGAGAAGACAGATGCCCAAGAACAAGAAGGGACAAGATACTCATGAGCTGATAAAGAGGAAGACTGTGATAATAAACTAGAATGGAAGGAGGCTGAAAACATCATCATTCTCCCATCTGTTGCATAAAAAGCTGACCATGGAGGTAGGAAACCTCCTCCAAGGCTAGACAGGGTCCTTGCAGCCATGTTAACAATGTTTTTTTAGGAATAAGCATCTTCCTTATCTGTATGCATTGTATTTTCCAGATAAGTGAGTACATGCTTGGCACTGTTGAAGATTTGCACACATTGTGCATGCATCTCAAGAAAGTTTGTAGCATTTGTGGAAGCTTAGCAGACCTAGGAAACAAAAAAGCCCATAGCTTTCTGTGGACTTTCAGTTTTTTTTTTTTTTCTTTTTTTTTTTTTTTTTTTCTTTTGTTAGCTATGGAAATCAGGAGTTGAAACCGTTTACCACAGCCACCACACCTTTGGCAGGGTAAAGTTGTGCAGAACATCAGGATATCTTTGACTGACCTCTGTCTGCTTCAATCTGGTTCAATATTGTCATGCAGCTGTCTGGGTACTGGCAGTAAAGGATGCTTTTGTCAACACTTCAGCTTTTGGGGAGTAACAAAAAAGAACAGACTTGATAATGACTCTGCTCTTTGCTGTGAGCACTATATTCAGTTATTTCACCGTTTCACTTATCAGAGAAATTTTCCTTCCTTTCTCAGAAATCATGGCCTACTGCTGTGTTTCATGCAAACCCAGTAAAACCTAAGGACACAGAAACCTTGGTGAATTCATACTAACAGCTGACATCTTTGAAATTATCAAAATTACTCTCACAGTGAAGTTCTCCTGTTTCTTGGGCACTAATTACACGCACAGAATCATGGAGTTGAAGATGCACACATTCTTAGGTAATTATCATTAGACAAAAGTAAACAAAATGTGAGTAATAGAAAGCTCAAAATTATAAGCAATGTTAATTCACAAAACATGGACTAAAAGCTAAAAAATTCACAGTTGTGGTTATAACCAGCAAAGTAATCTGAAACAGATACAAGAGCAAAATTTATTGAACAAGAACTCATACAATTAAACATCCAAGAAATCTATAGAACACAGAAAGGTGCTGAGAGGCACACTGTCCTATTCAAGTGAAGAATAAATATTTAGAGAATACATAAGATGTCACAGATTTCTCTGAGGAGCAACTCTCTAGACCCTTCACAGCTTCACTGCCCTTCTCTGGACATGCTCCAGCACCTCAGTTTCTTTTTTATAGTGAAGGGCCCAGAACTGAACACAGGATTTGAGGTGCAGCCTCACCACTGCCCAGCACAGGGGGACAATCCCTGCCCTGCTCCTGCTGGCCACACTGTTGCTGCTACAGGCCAGGATGCCATTGGCCTCCTTGGCCACCTGGGCACTGCTGGCTCGTGTCCAGTCACTGTCACCAGCACCCCCAGCTCCTGTTCCTGTGGGCAGCTTTCCAGCCCCTCTGCCCCAGCCTGTGGCCCTGCCTGGGCTTGTTGTGAGCCAAGGGCAGGACCCAGCCCTGGGCCTGGTTGAACCACACACCACTGGCCTCAGCCCATGGTCCAGCCTGTCCAGATCCCTCTGCAGAGCCTTCCTGCCCTCCAGCAGACAAAAAAAACCCCGTTCAGCTCACACTGAGGATACACTCAATCCCCTTACCCAGATCACCAAGAAACATCAAACAGAACTGGGCACAGAACTGGGCCCTGGGGTGCCCTGCTGGGGACTGGCTGCCACCACTCCCCTGGCCCAGCCATCCTGCCACTTTTTAACCTCAGACTGCACAATGTCCAAGCTGTGGGCTGCCAGCTTTTCCCAGAGAATGCCACGGGAGATGGTGCCAAAGGCTTTGCTGAAGTCCCAGTAGAACAACACCCACAGCCTTTCCCTCATCCATTTAGGTGGGTCTTGTGGGGTACTCGTAGGGTACTTGTGGGGTACTTGTAGGAGCTTCACAGATGCAAAGAATTTGGGATGGAGCTAAACTGAAATCAGTCCAGCGTATTCAACATCACAAGTTTTCTTCACGTTATCAGTTATATAAAATAATATAATCTCACAAACTAAGTGTTTAAATTTAATACAAAGATGCTTCCAGCACAATACATTTTGACTTCTAGCATTTATTATGCATGTAAGCTTAGGGAAATTCATGAGGGCATTTTATTTAACAGCAGTTTAATTGTCACCTCAGCTAACAGTGGAAAATGAGGGTCACTGCTTTAACAGGAGAGAATAACAGTATTATTTAGACCCATAATCGTAACATGATTTGTACTTGATATCAGTAAGTAGAAGGTTTCTGTAAAAAACTGTGGAGTGTGTGTGTGCAGCAGACCAGTTAGGAATATCTCTTAATTCAAGTTCTGTAATCAAGGCTATTAAAAATGGAAAAAGTACTACTGACCCTATCTTCTGTCTGAATCAGTACAGACTGTCTGGCTCTTTTGTTCTCTTTTTTTTTTTTTTTCCTTGCTTTCTTTCCTTCAGAATTTTATTCTCACTTCCCTGTAGCTGGTTTCCAACAACTCAGCTAATTAAACACCACAGCGGTGACAGTGAATTTCAATGAGTACTATGTTTTTGCCCCATGGACTCCTGCCAGCTTCCTGGCTCAGCCATCAGAGAAGTTCTCACTGTACAGCTGAGGTGAGTTCATCATGTTTCTGCATATACTGCCCTCTGGCCCAGTAAAACATGGGCTGGCACTGTACTTCATGCTGTAAGAGAAGGGCAACTAACTGCCCCTGCAAGTACTAGCCACAAAGAAAATAAGCAATAAAGAAAAGGGTGTGGCATACCTAACAAAAAATACCACTGTTGCAAAGATGTCAGGGTTATGCTTTTCAGTTAATTTAAAGGAAAAAGCTTCAGTGAGGAGACAAGCTAAAGGGGAAAAAAAAATCAAAAATTGTAAAAGAGCAACAATGTAGGCAAAGAAAGGAAGAATGGAGGAGACTTTTGATTTATGGGCAGGGCAGAGAAAACCCAGGGAAGGTGCTCTATGAAAAAGGTTACTTCTTTTGGTGGTTCCAGCAGATGCTTCTATCAGGCTGAGTATTTGAAAGCAACCGCCTCCTGAACTAGAGTTGATTACATTGTTTTCTAAACTGAACTTGGAGAAAAGCTGTGACCCCACTTTGTGTCCCCAAAGAGATGGTAAATGTCTACTGCAGAGATGGGTTTAGGAGGCAAAACTGAGGCAAAGACAACCCTCTCTGAGCCATGGTTTGTTCCCAGGGATCAATACAGAGGTGGATAACCTAATGAATACTCACCTGGAGACCCTGCAGCCCTCTGATATCACATTCCTAATTTCCAAGCCCTGGGAAGCATTCACATCCAAGACCTTGAATACTTCACAGATACATCCAAACCAGATATGCTGCCTACAGTTTTTGAGTGGGACAACTGACTCCTTGGGAACACATCCACAAATCTTTACAATATCAGAAAAACAGGCATTTAAGATGATAGACAATCAAGACAATAGAAACATCCCACTTCCAATTTCTTGGTCAGATTTCTCAGTGTATTTATGAAGTTTAAAAACACAAAAAAATAAATCTACTGCAATTAAGGATACAATTACCCTCAAGTTTCTTAAAAACTGATATAGGCTTTTATGCCATTAGCAGAATCATATTTATGAGTAAAGAATAGCCACAACTTTTAAAATTCATAAACTAGAACCTTTTCAAGAAAGTAAACATTACCATTTCCAGGACTCAATGGATCTGACTAAGGTCTAGATAAAAATAATTTTAGAGCTGAACCTAAACTTCTAATCTCATTAAAATGAGATTTTAATCCTTAAAGTTCTTCCTTTTTCTTTGCACTACAGCTAAACAATGTCCCTCCAAGTTGTTTTTTGGAATGGAAATAGAACTTACAGCTTCTCTAAATCAATACCTGAGAAGTTACAGGATGAATTCTTTTACATTCTCTGCTTGTGAGCATCTTGTTACACAGATTCTGTATAATCCTTTAAATTACTGTTCAGAAAGAGCTCCCATGCTCCTGAAAGACAAAACTGTATTTTTTAGTGTTATGCCTGCCATAAAACTTTTACTCATGTTCCTTGTTGTGTAGTTTTAAAAGCAGCTTGCTGAGTTGCAACTTTTCTTTCTAATATATTGGACATGAAAGCAACAGGTTTATTTACATCCTGCTGTCCAAGCTACTTAAAAGATAGCAGAAGTAAAGTATCATGCAGACCCTATCAAATCAGAGTAATGTTCTCACTGTATATTCTTCCAAGTAATTTCTCAGGATGTTTTGGATAAACCTGATATAAAAACACGTTATTTTTATATGTTACTGTTGCATGTCAGTACTTAGTTCCTGGGAAAAGGAGCCTTTTTACTCTTTAGTAAGGATACTTAGACTCCACGAGAGGACAAATACAACCAGCTTCTCTGCAGTCACACTCAGCAAAAAAACCCCAAACCAAAAGAAAAAACCTTCACAGGCTTCCAGTGTACTTCCTGGGTGATTAGTAGGATAGGATATGTCATGGATGGTTTTTCATTTTAACATAATTCTGACTATAACTGGGACAGAGTGAAAGAGTAACACTATGGTTTTATTCTTTGGCATATTTATGAAGAATTCATGGAAAAAGAGGGTCAATATAAACCCAACTTAGGGTGCAAACAGTCCACATGAATGGAGTACTGTCCTCACGGATGGAAAAAGTCAGTGATACAGGTCTAACTTTGGTACAAACATCCTACACTTGGACACTGTGATTAGCAGAATCAGTCCTGGAATAAGAACAGACTCCACATTTAGTCATTCTCAAAATACCATGTGTGAGAACAGCTTTCCATTTGGTATCCATGAAGGATCAGCATTTAAACATTTCCATTTTGTTCTGGTACCCTGCTTTCTAAATCAGTAATACCAGGCTCATGTTAAAAAGTGAATCTTTATTTCAACTGCAATACAACCGGTTTGGTTTACGTTGGGGTTTTTTTCAAGTTTTTCATTTGTGAGTTCATTACTACTTTATAGAATAGCACACTTTAATTCCTTTGTTTTGTTGCAGAACTATTGTATTTACCTACAGAAAAGAACATGATATGCAAAAATGCACCCATAATTTTTTTCTGCCTCTAGCAGCATGTAGTAAGACTACTCTGAATTTTAATACAGCTGTGTATGTAACAAAGTAAGAACGTTTACTAGAGTATTAATTTTAAAAAAGGCTAGCATATTAATTACAAACCACTTCCAGAAGCATCTCAATTTTCCATTTCTTCTTGCAGTGAAAAGTTTAAGCCTTTGCAAGACGACATGCACACTAATAGGTTAATCTTCTTTTCCACTGTCCACTTATACAGAATAAAGACAATCTGTCCATTTGCTCTGTGGGCCTCTCCTTCCACTTATGATATAAAACCCATTAAGGATATAATAATAACTAAAGAAAAAAACCTGAAGAATTTCTTTTCTGGAAAGACTTTGTTGGTGGTACATTATATGTGTAAGTGTGAATATCTTAAGCATCAGGTTTGAATTCACATTACCATTAGCCTCTCCACTAGCTACCTAGAGCTAAGAGTACCTTAGTCCAAACACTAACCTGCTTCAGTGCCAACAGCTGAAATGTGCAGCTTTTCCTTCCAGCTCCTAAGCTGAGGGTGCCCTGTTATTTCGTATCTTTAATGTGTATAAATTTTAAAAACAGCAACTGCATTCTTGAGATTGATTTTATTCATTCAACAAACAACAAATCAACACTTTATTCATCATAAAGAAAGAGAAAAACTAAAGATTATATTTAAGGAATGACATTGAGAGCTCTAATGCCTTTGGTTCAGGTGTGTAATTGGTTTGCCACTGACAGACTCATAAATGTGTAACTGTGCTTAAAAGTAAAAAGTATTTCAATTAGAAGCATAATTTGTAAACAAAAATGAATAACAAAATAAATTTCCATAGTTAAGCTTAGTGCTAAAATACCTTTGATCATATCTCAGGCTAGAATTATAATTTTATACAATTTTAATCATCAATCCATAGGTTGCATTTAGCTCATAAAATTGAGGAAAATTACTTCATGGGAAAAAGGAGTAATTCTTCATGGCCTTGTAATAATTTAAGCAGGAGACATTAGAACAGCTATTGTACAAAAGTCAAAGTGTCCAGTTTTGGCAGGAGTATGGGTTGTGGAGTCAACAGCAAAGCAGAAAAAAAATTATTGCCCATGCAGGCAGACCAGTAGGGTGTTTTTGTAAGTGTTCTCATATGCCAAGATGCTCCATAAAGATTTTAATTTTTTTTTTCCCCTCACCTTCCCTCAGTACTTCAATAATACTTCCTGTGCCTGCAATCACTTTAGCTCCCCCCTCCTATTTACCCTGCCTCACCTCTTCAGCCCCTCCTGCAACTCCATCTCCCCCCTGGGACCTGCCCCTTGCCACTGGTGGGACAAACAGCAACCTCTGACAGGAGCAAGGTTGGAATAAAGGGCACTGGCTGGACAGAGTGTTTCCACCAATCTGAATGATTGCATTATAACTGCATTTCCCTTAACAGAAGTAATAATTTAGGCTCCTACTGGATCAATTTTCAAACAAGCTGCAGGAACTTCAGTGCACTTCAGGACAGACCTTGTCTTCTGTTTCTCTCTACAGACAGAAACTGCAATAGTGAAGCCTTTCCTCTATGAAAGAGGAGAGAGCAAAAAGAAAAAAAATAAATTGAGGGAGAGAGAGAGAAAGGATCAAAAGTTCAGTCTACTCTTGGATTCATGTAAGTTTACTTCCTATATGCATCATATAGGATTTTATTTGTATCAGGTTTCCAACTGTGGTTTAAGCCCTGTATTTCTTGGCAGATATAATGGTCATTGGTAAAGTATTTCATCACACCTTTATCCTCAAAGTCATATTAATGACTCATTTAGGGTTAGCTTCCGTAAGTTCAGCTAACCCAAATGACTTTACTTTGTCACCTAGATTTTGCTTGCTGAGTTGTTCCAAATGTCCATTTATATGGATAACTTCAGGATGTGATCTTGCAACATTTTAAGTTCTTTCCAGCTGTGGTCTTTCAGTCTCTTTTCTCTCTGTGAAAAAGTCATGTTCTCTGCCTCATTCTCTCCACCTCAAGGAGTGTTTTCAGAAACATGTATTTCACAAGCATATTTCTTTCAGGCTGTTTTCAAGTTCTCTATCATTATAATGAGTGGCATATTAGATATTTTTCTGCCAGGGTTGGCCTGGAAAAGTTGCTCTGTATTTGTGAGGGACTGAACAAGGACTGCTCTTCAGTGCTCTATTCCTTAGCTAAAGCTAACACAGCCCTTGCATATTGTCTAGGTTTTGTTGATCATTCACAATGGTCTTCCTGGACTCTAGGAGTGAGGCTTTTCAACTGGTTCATGCCTACCTGAACAGCAGTGTTTAACTGGAGAGATTATCACTGGACCAAGAATAAGTTAAGGATGGTATCCCCATGTTATACAGACAGTGCTACCACTGACAAATCCCTGTGTCCTAAAAGTCTCATCCGCAGCACTACAAAATTATTTAAAGATATTCAGCTTGAAGACCATTATTGTACTCTTTCTTTTTCCCTGAAAAATCTGTTAGTTAGCCAAGGTTACTAGGCTCCTACATGGTTCATTATCAAGTACAATCCCTTATTTTTGTTCTTACTGATACCAACCAAAACAAAACCAACCCAAAAACATTAGAAAGAAAAAAGTTTTGTACTCTGATCTTGATTACTCAAGTTCTGACTACATTGCCCCAGTGCTTATAATATGTATCACGTGCAATCACCAAAAGCTTTCACAAAGAACAGTCACAACTGTGCATTTATAAGTGTCCTTTCTTAAGGACTACTGGGGTCAGATATAAACTAAAACCAGAAATTGCACTTTAGAATGAAGCTGAGCCTTTAGTAATAGAGCAGATATTTGAGAACAAGGATGATGTCATGAACATGTCTTTGCTCAGTTGAAAGAATCCAAATTATTTCTTCAGTTGTCTGGCTGCAGTCCTTATTTACAGACTGACTCACCGATGAAGGAATTTGGGGAGGGAGGAATCACTTGAATCATGCAGCCTGACTGGGCATCATCCACAGAGCTACTCTGTATTTTCCTGAAGTCTCAGCTCAACTGTATTTACATATTTCTGGTGATAACCTCTACTGCCTTGTTGTCTGTCTAGTCTGCTAGCACATTATTCATCTCATTAGGATTTTTCCTACCTCAACATCTAATGTCTGACTAAATCCAGAGTAACCAAGTACATGAGTCAAGTTCTCTATTTTCACTTAGTGTCAAAGCATAGCCATACAGTGTCAATTACTAACCTGTCTTAGGACTCCATAAATTTTCAGTAAATTTTTCTTTTGTCCCTAAGAAAGGTTTTGAAATTAAAAACTCAGATGCTTTGTCAGGGACCTTAAAGATCATACATTAAAGATCATCTAGTTCCAATCCCTCTCGTTCCCCTGTATCCATTTGCTCAGAGCCCCATCCAACCAGGCCTTGAACACTTCCAGGGATGGGGTATCCACAAATTCTCTGGACACCCAGTTCCAGTGCCACACCATCCTCACAGTAAAGAATTTCCTCCTAATACCTAAATTAACTTACTCTCAGTATGAAGCTATTCCTCCTTGTCCCGTCACTACATGACACTGCAAAGAGTCCTCTCTCCAGGTTTCCTTTAGGCTCCCCTCAGATACTAGAAGGCCACAATTAGGTTACCCCAAAGCCTTCTCTTCTCCAGGCTGAACAGTCTGAATTTCCTCAGCCTTTCCTCATAGGAGAGGTGCTCCAGTCCCTCCAGTATTCTGGGTGCCCCTCCCCTGGACAGCTCCAACAGTTCCCTGTCCCTCCTGTGCTGGGAGCCCAGAGCTGATGCAGCACTGCAGGTGGGCTCTCAGCAGAGCAGAGCAGAGGGGCAGAATCCCCTCCCTGGCCCTGCTGCCCACCCTGCTCTGGATGCAGCCCAGGACACGTTTGGCTCTCAGGGCTGTGAGTGCCCATGGCTGGGTCATGTCCAGCCTCTCATCCCCCAGCACCCCCAAGTCCTTCTCAGCAGGGCTCCTCTGATCTGCTCACCACAGCCTGGGCTGATACCAGGGGCTTCCCAACCCAGGAGCAGCACCCTGCACATGGCCTTGTTAAAACACTGGATTCCCATGGACCCACTTCTCAAGCTTGTCCAGGTCTCTCTGGACAGCATCCCATCCTTCAGATCTGCACCACTCAGCTTGGTGTCATCTGCAGATTTGCTGAGGGTACACTCAGTCCCTCTGTCTGTGTCATTAATGAAGACATTAAAAAACTCTGCTCCCAGTACAGACCCCTGAGGGACACCACTTGTCCTCAATGTCCATCGGGACTCTGAGCCATTGACCACAACCCCCTGGATGTCAAAAACCAGCCCCCTTCTTACCCACCTAACAGTCCACTCATCCCTCTGTCTCTGTCTTACGGATGAGATGTTGTGGGGGACCATTTCAAAGGCTTTACAGAAGTCCAAATAAATGACACTTGTAGCCCTTCCCCTGACCACTGATGCAGTCACTCCATCCTGGAAGGTCACTGGATTGGTCTGGCTGGACCTGCCCTTGCTGCAGCTGTGCTGGCTGTCCCAAATCACCTCCCTGTGCCCTAGCACAGCTTCTAGGAGGATCTATTCCATGATCTTCCCAGCCACAGAGGGAAGGCTGACAGATCAGTAGCTCCCTTAGACAAAGAGAACCTTCTGTTGACAACAAAATGGCATTCAATTGGCAAACTGTGATTTTTATGGTAAATTATGTCCATGTCTATTCCTCCTGACATGACTTTACAACCATGTGTGAGATTGGAGTGGATGTCTCTTGTTGTGTTTCAGGACCAGGGAATGTGATGATGCATAGTTTTAAACCTTCAATCATTTATCATTTAGTAATCGTGGGGGTTTTGTTTGGCTTGTGACTATGGGGTTGTTTTGGATTTTCTGGGATTTTTTTGTTGGTTGGTTGGTTTGGTTTGGTTGGTTTTTTTTGTTTTTTTTTTTTTTTTTTTTGTTGTTGTTTTTTTTTTTTGTTGGTTTTTTTTGTTTGTTTGTGTTTTTTTGGGTTTTTTTGTTGTTGTTGTTGTTGTTTTTTTGGGGGGGGTTGGTTTTGTTTGGGGATTTTTTTTTTGGTTTGGTTTGGTTTTTGGCTTTTTTTTTAGATTTTACTTAAGCATACAATCTGAAAGTATAAAACCCCCATTTTTCACATCTTTCTTAGCCTTGTTCTCCCTGATCAAACACAGGTGCCACCTGCAAGCCCTGAAAAAGTGAAAAGTGACTGCAATTGAAGCCCAGCACTGACAGTGTTCAGAACTGGCTGCAAGGTTTAAAGTCCCATTTTCTACACTGCAGTTCTCATACAAAGCAATACGTTGTTCCTGACTGCTTTATGAGCCCCTAATTGTGCTATTAGGGGCTCGATCCAGGTACTTTTCACGTGTTGCAGTAAATATACTGAGACTCACACCATGGGAAGTAAGGAGATACTGAACCTGCAGCTGCCTGCTGCTGAGTAGAGCCTGTCCTTTACAGCAAACAGCTTACAGAGCTGGAATCAGTACCACACGACTCAGTGAAGTAAGGGTCTGCCATCAGCACCCCTAAACATGACCCTCTACAAACCACGGGCACACTCAGGAGACAATTCATCTCCTGTATGAGAGCTGGAAAACTTTACCTGTGAGACTCAGATAAGCTTTAATTTTTATGTATTCAAAGATCAAAAGGCCCATGTTTCAAACATCAGAACCTCAAATATATTACAACAGGAATCTGAAGATCAAGGAGTTAGGATGTAAATTTCTAGAGAATTAAATAATCGCTTATTCCAATGTTAATTCAGAAGAGAGCTCAAGCTCAGATACAGGATTTTCTAAAGGTTAAAGAAAAATGCCAGTGGAAATCAAAGTCATAGCAGACCACAGATTAAAGAATAGCAACTGCAGAGAGCTGCAGATCTTCAAGATGATCTTAATAGATTAGTTCAGACCTAAAGGCATATAGAGAAAAGAGCTTATAGCAAATGCTAATAAAGTTGGTTTTGAAAACTCATAGAGCTGGGAAGAATTTTATAAAAAAAAAAAAAAAAAAAAAAGAAAAAAAAAAAAAAAAAAAAAGAAAAAATTAAAGCATGACTGAAGCAGTCATTGAGCTGTAATTCAAAAATCCTGAATGGGCAGTAATGCCTAGCAAAGGCATCAGATCCAGCATACCACACAGACTGCCTGCTATAATGACTGTCTGTAAACTCAAAGCATGGAACGAGCAGTTCAAGGAAAGTACTGACATACCACAAACAGCACTATTTATTTACATGAAGGTTGCTTAACTGTGCTTTTCCAATCTTCAGCGTTGTCCAGTTTGCATTACCCCCACTCTGTGAGTCCCCTCACAGGGCTCAGAAAAACCAATTTGCCACTTTCTAGGCATTTGCCTGAAACCTGCACTGTAACTTGGGTCTCACCTATGCATTTGTGCTGATAATTTTGAGAAACTTCATGGACACACATGCACACACACCCACACACACACCTGTTCCTTACATTACTACTCAGGGTGTAAGGTTGGACAGCCACAAATAAAGTGCCTGTTACCTCGTGGTCAACCCTGCAAAATCTGGCCCTTAGCATGCACAGGTTTTAACATAATAAACAAAATCAAGAAAGGCATATGGCGAGGTGGAGGTTTTCATGCCAGTGCCATGTGCCATATACCCCAGTAACTGACCCTGTGCAGCATTTGAGAAACCTGGTTACACCCCAAGGACACCTCAGCAGCCCCCAGAGCTACCACCCAGGCGTGGGGATGAGGTGACAGGGCCATGGGAGGGGACACAGGCTTGATGTCCCTCTTCAGCAGCCTTGCCAGCAACACAGAGGAGCACTGGCTTTCCTGAAGTGAATCACATGTTCAAAACACCCGTTTTCTGCTGTTTGGATGGTTTTGTCTTTAAAAACAAAAAAAACGAAACCAAAAAACAAAACAAACAAACAAACAAAACCACAAAAAAACCCAAACCAAACCCAAAACTAAAAAAAAAAAAACCCCAAAAAATAAAAAACCACCAACAAAACAACCCCCCAAAAAGCCACAAAAAAACCCCAACAAAACAAGCCCCCAAAACACCACACCAAAAAAACCCCCAAAACCCCACCAAAACAAAACTAAAAAAAACCACAAAAAACCCAAAAACCCCCCAAAAACCCAAAACAAACAAAAAACCCCACCCAAACAAAACAAAAAAAACCCAAAAAAACCCCAAAACCCCCACAAACAAACAACAACAACAAAACCAAACAAACAAACAAAAAACCCCAAACAAACAAAAAAAACCACACAAAAAAACCCCCCACAAAACAAAAAACCAAAACAACCAAACAGAAACAAACCAAACCCAAAAACCCCCAAATCTCAAATGAGACCTGTGCCCTCTAAAACAATGAGAAGCCCCGGGGCACTCCAGAACAGCCCTGGCTGCAGTGGGGAGTCTGCATGACCCTGCTTCTCTCAGCCTCCTCTCTCAAGCATGCTTCCCAGCAGGAACCTGAATATAGCCTTCAAGGACAGGCTGGGTAAAATTTCTGCTGTGTGGGTGGGTAAATGAATGACCTGTTCCTTCACACAGCAAACTCTAAAATAGGGGCTAACTATAGTCAGGTAGATTTTGGTTTAAAACAACCACTGACAGGAGAATAGAAAAGGCTAGTTCAGAAAGGATGTTCTCTTTTTTGTGTTTCAGACCCCTGTAAGCTGAACATATTTTTGAGCACTGCTGCTGTATCTCATGCTTCAGCCAGGCTGGTCAGAAAAACTGCAGAAAAAAACCAGTCAGGCAAGGCCAGCTAACCCAAACAAATTTTTCACAAGAATGAGCAGGTCTGACTAAATATGCACATGGAAACTCCTATTTTTCCAGCTGTATATACAATGTTTCCATATCCTCATGCAGCATTTGTCTATAAAACTATCATCTACAAAATTATTCTACATCTAAATAAGAATACTAAAATGCTTAAAACTTAAAAAAAACCATTTCAATTTACAGATGTTTCATCTAAGCTTTAGGTGCAGTTGCTCAGCAAAAACATGTAATCTGCAATGGTCTGATACAGATCATAACGGGTTTTGTGCTGAATCGTTTCTGTAAGGAACACGAACTCTTGGCTTCTAGGCTACATTTCCATGTCATACCTAATCATATTGGCTAAACTGCATAAGCTCTGTCACCTCAGCCCCAAATTGTGAGCAGGCTAATCACAGCTACTCTGCTGCTGTAGTTTATGTCTGGCAGAGAACATGACTAAGACGACCAGTTCTGGTCTGGAAAGTCAACAGGAGGGATCAAAGAACAGACAGAGAGTTCCTGACTTAAGTACAGCCCCTACCCTGACAGAAGTGTGGACTGAGACACCAATTTAACCACTGACTATATCAGGCAAAGATGGGGATGTAAGAAGCACACCCTGAGCCAGACCTCCCTGCCCAAGTCAAGTGGTGCTCTGAAGCTGTGACTCTGCTGTGCCCAGACTCCCAGCATATTTTTTTTTTTCTTCCATGTGTGCAAACACTGCTAAGGAAAAGCAAATGTTAGGATCCCTGAGCTTGGTAAGATTGTGATGACTTAAGGATTGCAAAATAGGTAAAATATTAGGTGCTACAGAAATCACAATCAAGCACTGAAAAAGTAAGTATACACTAACTGTACGATGTTGGTTTATCCTACATGAAAAGAACACCACAAAAACCTCTTAGAAAAACTTTATAAAGGTGCTGTCCTGATGAGAAAACAAATTCCATATGAAAAAGAAAAGCAGTGCTGCATGTCACTCTTACATCACATCTCTCTTCAATTCTGGCACCCAAGTCTGAACCTGCAAATTTTCTCTCTCTGTTTTCTCATGGGACAGAGCTCATGATACATGAAGGCTTGTAAGCAAGTGTCAAAAACATTTGCACTTTTGACAGACATAAGGAAATAGTCTCTAGAACCTATAGATCTAATACAAATCTCAAAAGTGATATTCTAGAATCCTAAAGAAGGGAAAATTAATGCACTGCACATGCAAGAGAAGCCAAGTTTGGGGTTTGATGTCAATTGCAACATCATTCTGTAATTCACACTTTGTAACTAGTCTTTGTGCATTTATCTTAATTTTAATGAACATCTCATCAAACATCTACTGATCAATTTCATACAGGTATGTAGTAAATTACTTACCTGTACTTTTTGTGAAAGCTTAGAGTACAGCATATATAAGACACTAAATTAAGTCAAACAAAGCTAACCAGAATATAAAAATAAAGCCTTACTACATAAACAGCTGAATGCAGGCCTTAGCATCAGGAGTTATGTGCCATCTAGGTCTTGCTATCAAGCCACCCTGTTAAAAAAATCTGTGAGTAACTGTTCACCCTCAAACTCAGGAAAAACCCTTTTTAATTAGTATGTCATTTTACCCCTGGGTACAAAATACGTGAAATAAAGATGTCTTGTTTAAAGGATTAAACACAGGGAAGATGGATGACCAAATTAAGCCTTCCTAAATAAATCTGTGCTTATGTATTCTTCAGAGAGGCAGCAACATGCAGGCAGAAGATGACAATGTGTGCTCGCAGCATCCCTTATACTGCCCTCAGCTTAAGCACAGACCATCCTTCCTGAGAATTATGTGGCTCTGTGCATACTTTTTAGTACTCCCACACAAGGAATACTAAATCACTCTTTTCTGACTAAGTGAAACACTGAAGGACACTGCCACTCAGTATTTGTCATATTCCTTGAGGGTTTTGATGACTACGACATTGTTCAAAGCCCTTACAATCCCATCACCAGATGGCAGATGGTCACATAACACAACCACCACACAGAAACACTTACACTGGAAGGACTGATTAAGCCTCTGTGGCGAACAATGAAGCCCGGGAAATTTTCTGGTGTATCATCTGCAGCTACAGTTCTCAACAAGCAACATTTCCATTGTTGAAGGAAGAGCACACACGAGCTTGTTCTTAACAGTCATGTTATCTAGTCTTGAGTGCTGAGGGGGATACAGACAAGAGCTTTTTCTCACTCTTCAGCAAATACTGTGCCATTCAGAAGTGTTTTTCTGGGTGTTTCAAAGTACATACTCTCTTAGTAAAACTTTTTGTGCCTGAGAGAAATATATTAGGCTAGGCAATAATAACCCCCACCATATTATCTTTGAATGATTACTATTTGTCATGCATTTTACTTGCAATAATATGACCATCTGCCATAAAGACTGTAAATGAGACAAAGTAGTACATTTAATCAATTAAAAATAGTAAGATCTCAGATCTCCTGTAGCATGTTTTTTCCTTTGCAGAAATTGTCATTAAGTGAATCTGAACAGTTTGTCAGAGACAGCATAATTGGATATTGAAAGCACAGGTCGAAAGTCAGAATCTTGTCAACCTTAGCCTTGCAAATAAAATATAATTGGACACTGGGAAAGTCACTGAGTAATAAATTCAACCAGGTACATAAATACCTTAACAATTACAATGCTAAGTTTTCCACTTTTTGTGTTGCGTGCAGGGCACAGGGAAAAAAAAAAAAAGTGAGCCAAAGGAAGCCACTGCCATCATATTTTCCATCAGACTCACACACAAATATGATTGGTATTTCCCAAAAACACCAGCTTGGTTGAGCCCTCAAGGAACAGACAGAAAGACAACTATTTTATGACCTGACTGGGAGTCAAGAGTGAAAACTGTGCTGAGTCACTCAGCTCCGTCGACACCAAATATTTGCACACATCGTCACCCAGAACTGCAGGTGCCCATGGGACTTCAAGGTCAAAAAATTTCATGTTTATGGACCTGCCCAAAGCCAGTAGTTAAATAAGGAATTTCAGCACTCTCTGGTGCCAGCAGGGACACAGGGTTTCTTCCTCTGTCTCTGTAACAAATAAAGGCCTGTCCTCTAACAAAGGTCTGTGCCCTCTGAGTAAATGCCTCAGAACTGCACTGAAGGATGATGCAGAATTTCCAACCCATAAAAGAGAGGCAGCTTCCACCCTACCTTCTCCTCCATTACAGTACTTAAATTTGACATTTCAGGAGTCAGGCTTAGGAGTGAACTCTTTGGTTGCTGGATTACACAGTGACAGGCTGAAGATAAATCCAGTCCTGTGAATGAGGTATTAATTAAAACTGAAAAAGTTATTGAAGAAGTTATGTATAAATTAAATTGCACATATCTTCCACACAAAGAAAAGGCAAGAGGCGTACAAAACCCCAAAACTTTCAGATGCTGACTAGTTTGCACAGACAAACAGCAGAAGACTAAAATATATTTAGACAAAGTAATACAAGAATAGCATAACTGCACTGTTTCCCCAATTGCAAGCAACTATTCAGCTTTTCTACCTGAAGTAAAAATTCCTATTTCTATAACAAATTCTCTTCCAGATGTGTTCTTCCATGCTTTTATGTCCTTTCACTCAAGCTAAAAATGCCAGTGGACAAAAAAAGTACGTGAAGATACGAGAATTCAAATTAACAAATATCTCCCTCAATTTAGAATGAAATCAGCATTTGCAGAAGATAGCCTGACCACAGCTTTTAACAGGGGGTTTTATGTTTTCATGTAGAGAGAAAACCTTTTACATCTGAAAAAAGTAGCTATTAAAAACTCTGTTACAGTTAACTTATAAAAGGTGACCCTGAAAAAGTCCTAAACTAAACCTTTCGGAGCCTGTAACCCTCCCTCCCCACAGACACACACATGCAAAAGGTATATCCATTAAAGAATGAAATTTTAAACAAAAAATGGCAATTTACAACCAACCTATGAGAAATTTTTCAAGACATGAAAATTATTTTTATATATATATTCTTTTTTTCTAAATTAGTGAATGTTCTAAAAAACCAGTTTGGTTTCTGCGTTTATTTAATTATAGAATATCTATTGTGGGTAAGAAAATCCCAGTTTTCTTTGTTTGAAGATTTTGATCTCAACCTTCTAACTTGTATCTTCATTACTGTAGGCTAATTTTCCTTTCAAATGAATATTTCATCTCATCTCACTTCTTGTTTCACAACTTACTTTATTTTTTTCTTCTTCCACGTTTCTACGACAGGAAATATGTTTTAAGTCAGAAATGTGCTTGTAAAACAAGCCAAAATAAATATCTTGTGGCTCACTGCAGCTATTGATTCCCATTCTGCACTAGGAAGGAAATGGGACCATCAAGCCCTTACTCTGAGGAGCTGGACATTCACCCAGTTCTGCAGGAGCTCATGCCTTTTAATGAGGCAAGGCCCCCATTCAGTTACCACTAAGAAGCATCAAACCAACTGGTCAGTGAGGGTTGAATGTTCCCTTTGTAACCCCCTCTGCAGATGGAGTCAGAATCCAAGAATGAGCTTTGTGATGAACTGCTGACTCACACTGAACCTCAGCCCCCCAGACTGGCCCTTGCTGTAAGTGAGGGCAGCCACCAGAAGGTGGGATATTCCTTTGGATACCCTGGACAGTCAGAAATCTGTACAGGGGGGTTTAAAACCTGTACAGGGAGGTCTGGGGTCTGTACAGGGGGGTTGGAGACCCTGGCACAAAGCCCAGGAAGGCAAGGGCTTTGACTTTAGTCCATGGGAGAGACTTCCAACATTGGGAGAGGAATTACAAGCCACAAAGTGTAATAAAGAATAGTACAGTTTTCACATTTGGGTTTTTAGAATAGGGGTGAATGGGGACAAGATGGAGGATTCTGGGCGGTGCCCTGGGGTCTTCTCCTTCTTCTTCGTCTCCATCTTCTGCAGTGACAGTGACACAAAGTAGCTTTAGAGGGATTGGGCTAGTGTAGAAGTAACCTGTTTAGGGCAGAATGTAGATATTGGTTTGTAATTGTAAATAATAGACACGTAACAATCTGCCTAAGAGAGGACAAGCCTTCCTGAGAGGCAGGAGTTGCCCATGCTGTGGAGACCTTGGCCGGGCACAGAAAAAACGAAAAGATAAGAAATAATAAACAACAAGAAAAGCCTTGAGAAAGAACATCTGAAGACTCTGGTTCATTTCTGCGTTGGGCTTGGGGCTTTCAAAGGGCAAAGGACATGAAACCACCCTAATCTCAGGGAAGGGTGACCAGCCCCAAACCCGAGACCAGAAAAGCATAAATGCCGTTCTGAGACTTCCAGCACGCTAAATCTGATACTCTAATTAGTAAGGAACAAGTTCTAAAAGCTGGCAGCAGCCGCAAATTAATGATGGCATCATCAGCTAACAAGGACCAAGAAAAGGCGGGAGAGAAAATCTGTGCCTGACTGTTTTCATCCCAGCCTGGATGGCAGCTCTGTTAGAAGAGTAAGGGTCTAGAATAGAAAAAGCACACATTAAGGACCCTTATCCTCTTAGCTTTTCCTTTGCTAAAAGACTGAAGCATCAGGAGCAAGATAAGAAGTCACAAGAGTCTGAGCAGTGTGTGGGCAGTGTTAAGTGTAGTGTCCAGTGAACAGTTATTTTTTTTATCAGGCTAACAGAAAACTGCAGCAACAAGTGACCTCAAAAAGCTAAAGATTTATGGCAGCCATCACCTCCTTCTGGCAGCCTACCCACCTGCTTCTGGAAAAAGTTGGCAGAGACACTAGAAAAGCTGAGATATCCCACCCAGTGACTGTTTCAGGATCAGATGAATCGCCCCTTTGGAAATGTTTGTGTCTGCATGAGTGCCTCTCTCTACAGAATTTGGAGAGCCTAGACAACTTCCTGAGGAGATCAAATCCCACCAATGGAGTGCAGAAACCAGGGCAGGAACAACTACCAAGAGCTAAATGGCAGAACCCACAACTTCATGGCAGTTTTCTTCCAGATCTGTGTAATAGAAGAGCTCTGGTTGCTAACAACTGCACAGGAAAAGTTGCACAGGTGAATAAAAATTACAAACAGGTTTGGAGGCATACTCCTTCTCAGGCTGTGTTAAGGAAAGGTTCATCTACCAACAGTGATACAGAAGGACCTTCCAAGATCACTCACTGTGCTTTTTAAACTTGCTTTGGAGAAAGGCCAAAGGGTACACATTTCTGTAGCTCAGGAAGACTGTCAGCACTGTTTTTATACATGATGTTGCTATTCAGAATCTATTTTAACAGATGTATTTTAAGTTTATTTGAAATTTTCCTGATACACTACAAATGTATTAGATTTTAGACAGTGTCTGAGACTATTCTAAACTAATTTAAAAAATCTAATATAGTGGGAGGACCTGTGGATAACTTTCAAACCAAACAGAGAAAAAGAAAGTATGGTCCTCTAATGTCTACTACCTTCTGGTAGAGGTTCTGGTACTACCTCTGGTAACGCAGAATTCAGCAAACATTAGAAAAGGTGATCCTGTTCTCTTTGTGTTTCATTGCTTCAAATATACTTCAGGCAAGAACAAAGACATACAGAAAAATGTTATTTTCACAACATCTGAGTGGTCCTGCTGAGACACAGACTTCTGCACAGATGTCCCTCACTCCTGAGGAAACGAAAGAGAAATCAGGCTTTGGTGACTTTACATCCCCAGCCACAGAGTTGATTCTAAAAACTTTATTATACTTTCCATTACTGCTGACAGGCTGTACATTGCTGTGTGTACCTGAAAAGAGAACAAGTTCTGCTTCACTTTAAATGGAAATAAATACACAGTTTTAACTTACCAGGAGCCTGGGCAGGCACAGCACTCACTCTGAGGCACAGCACTCACAATTAAGCCCAACAGCTCACTGCCTTCTTGCTAAACTCAGCCTGCTTTCCAGGAACACACTTCCCATGTTTTATGGAACCTGGGGAAGTGGAAACCTGTAACTGCTGGTGCTCAGACCCCTGGCTAAAAACAACAGCAATTGGAGCATCACTGTACCTACAGGACTGTGGGACTAGAGAAAAGCCTTTAGAAATATTATTTGCTGTCCAAATCTGCAAGCGAGACTCAAAGTGAGATTTTAACAAACCCTGCAGCTAAAGAGATATTGCATAATCTAATTATACATAGGAGTATTTTCTGTGCAAAGTGATTAGTATGGTATCTTCCATTTCTGACATTCCATAAATATTACTTCAGTGATTTTTTTTCTCTTGAAGTTCAAAAGAACTTTGTAACTTGTGAAGTTACACAGCTTGTTACCAAGCAATAAAGATCACTTTTGTCAACACTCAAGGAAACTTCTAATTACATGAGTCAACGGAGGTTACAACTACATAAACAGTTAGGAAAACTGGAAAAAGTTGTTATGGAAGAGATAATGTCTGATGAAAAGTGTGATGCTCAGCCATTTACTCATGTCTTACATGAAGCATCTATTTACAAAGGAAACAATGATGGAGTGTAAAAGTGATTAGATCCTAACAGAACTAATTTTTTGGGTACACTCACAAGGTAATAGCATTGTATTGAACAGACTTTTTAAAAGGTCTTTTTTGAAAAAAGCATCCCTCGAGTTTTTACAAAAAAGAAGGCATATTCTGATAAGGAAAAAAGTGCCCTTTTGCACACACAAATATATACTTTCTTGCTCTGTAATGTGTTGATTTTACTGCTCTTGTGAGAACTCCCCCCTGGAGTACCATGTCCAGTTCTGGAGACCTCAGCATAAAAAGATGCTGACCTTTTGGAGCCAGTCCAGAAGAGGAAACTAAGCTGACAGAGCAATGGAGCACCTACCCTACTAGGACAGGTTGAGACAGCCAGAATTGTTCAGCCTGCACAAGAGAAGGCTTCAAGGAGACCTTTCAGCACTTTCCAGTACCCCAAAGGAGCCCACAGGAAAGCTGCAGAGGGACTTTCTACAAGGCACATAGTGACAGGACAAAGGGCAATGTCTTCAAATTGGAAGAGAGCAGTTTTAGAGTAGATATTGCAAGAATTCTTTAGTATGAGTTTGGTGAGGCACAGGAACAGGTTGCCCAGAGAAGCTGTGGGTTCCCCATCCCTGGGAGTGTTCAAGATCAGGCAGGATGGGGCTCTGAGCAGTGTGGTCTAATCAGAAGTTCCCAGCCCACAACAGAGGGTTGGAAACTAGATGGTCTTTAAGGCCCCTTCCAACACAAGTCATTCCATGATTCCATGCTGAAACAGTGTTTTTTAGTATCGTTAGTTCGGACCTTGAGAACCAGATATGGCATTTAGCTTCAACAACAAAGATTCATTTTAACGGCAGAAATAACTCAAGAACTATTTGGTATTGTATTTTGAAATACCAGGATCTTTTTCCTCCTTCAGTGAACAGAATAACCATTTTTTTATTTAAAAAAAAAATAAATAAAATCCACTTCAGAAAACAGAAATTCCATTGTGAAAAAATCAGAGATTCCAAAAGACTGTTTTTCACTGTACTAGATATATTCCAACCACTGATGAATTTTACTGATTTATTTTACTGCCTCCTTATGCTTGAACTAGCTTTCATTAGAAGGAACAAGGGTCATTCCTTCTCTGGCCTATTCATTATTCATTTCCATCAGACATGATTGTAAAACTACTTCATCTGATCAATCCAAAGACTACACTGGTTTCCTTGATGACTTTAAATTGGGAAAGTTCATTCAGCTTCAGGAAAAAAAAAAGTGCTTTTATTTATTCATATTCATCCCTACTTTTCCACTCCTCCTGCTTCTGTTTTTCTCTTTTCAACAAGAAAAAGGACTACCTAGATAAAGTAGAGAGTTACAAAATTCTCAATTGAAAAAAAGAAGTCCGAAACGTATTTAAGGGCTCAATGTTGCTGGTATATATTACCTGCAAATGTGCAAGAGAAAGCAGTCTGACCTGCTGCTGGGTTTGTTTTTTTTTTTGCTGCTGGGGAGCAGGAGCAGTGTGCTACACAGAAGGTCACACCCATTCTGAGCTAGGAAAGAAGGAGGTGGGAAGCAGGAAAACTGAACTAGCAACAGTCCATATATGCTTCACTGTAAGCCAGGGGCACACAGAACACACGTTTAGATGGCTACACAGTGTGCTAGATTAACACAGACTGCTTCTAGTAGTACCAGAATAAAGGCATTTCCATGCAAAATATCATGCAATGTTACCCAGAGTCACTGTTGATTTCTGCCATCCAACTTCTTGAATTACCTTGAATTACCTCCACTTCCAGGAGGCAACAGAATGATCCCATGATTAAAAAAAAATGCTTCCTAAAAGATGCTTTAATTAGATCCCAGGGCAGATCAACCCACAGGCATTACTTGTCCTTCCTACAACGCCAACAGGAGAGCAAAACACAAGAAATAGGCTTTGCCAAAGGTAGATCAGCACGCCCCAGCATCCTGATCTCTCTCCCAGGGGAGAAACCTTGGTTCCTAACTGAGAAATTGGAAACTGAGAAATGTGCCCCAGATGCATCCTGGATTGAAATCACAGGAAATCAAAGTGCTGCAGGACTGAGGCAGGACTGGCTGATGCAGATGGAACAACTACAGCTTCTACAGTATGAGTGGCACTTGCATGTCAAACTATAAAACCTCATGCTACTGCATGGTGATTAATTTATCCTTAAAGTTTTAACGTAGAAATATTGCTACTCAAGAGGTTATTGTATTCATGCCACTGACACAGCTTTCAGGATCATTAATATTTTCTGATATTTGAGAATTTCCTGATTAATCAATCAGGATCATTAATATTTTCTGATATTTGAGAATATATCTAAAATTTATAGTAGAAATAGTTAATCAATCTTCAAAGAAAATAGTTAATTTCTACTATGCAATTCCTGTTTATTTAGAAGATTATCCATGAATGCAACAAACACTTAAGTATATGCTTTACTCACATGCTTCAACATCCTGAGCAGTGCTTCTTCTCTGAACCTGAACCATGGAAGAACACTTATCCATTTGCACATGAACAAGCACCTAATTATTTCTGCTTCTATCCTTTTGACTCATTGCAGGGGGCCCACAAAAAGCTGACAGTGCCACAGAAATTCCTTCAGCCCTTTACTGCCCTTCCCTTTATGCAAAGATTATGGTTTGTCTCCCTGGAACTGGTAAAAAAGAAGACACCCTCTGAGATATAAAAAGCAAAATACAGGAGGTTAATACAGTAACAGAATAGAAGAGAATATTTAGGATGCACATCCATGTTGGCCTGTTTAATTATGTAGAAAGTTGAAAAAGTAACAAGGACACAATCAAACAGACTGTTAAAAAGAGCAATTAGATTTTTTGATGAAAACTTTGCAATGCTTCAGCTAATAAGATGCATCACTGGAAATGATCCTGTCTTTTCATAAAATCACAGAATGGTTTGAGTCGGAAGGGACCTTTAAAGACCATCTAGTCCACCTCACTTCCATGAGCACAGACAGGTAACACGGCATCAAGTTGCTCAAAAGCCCCATCCAAACTGGCACAAAACACTGCCAGGGATGAGAAAGACAATCCTTCTAGGTTATGGAAGATCTTTTGGGAAAAGAAAGTAACCTTCTTTCAATGTCTGAGTCCACTCTGACCCCTCTTAAGATTCACATAAGTTTCTCTCTTGTCTATTACCCATTCCTCCCTATCTCTTTGGGTGGGTTTGGATTTTGCTTGGTTGGCTGGGGAGTTGCTTTTTGTTTGGGTTTTGTTTTTGTTTGGGTTTTTGGTTGGTTGGTCTGGTTGAGGGTTTTTTTGTTGTTGTTGTTGTTTTGTTTTTGTTGCCTTTTTTTTTTTTTTTTAAGATGAAGCAGCTGTACCTAACAGCAAATACTTCTGTTTGCTGTATTTAATATTAAAGAGACTAACTACACAAGCTGCCTTGCCCTTTCTCATTTGAAATTCCTTAGTTTAATATGAAATAAATTTTCATGTCTGTCTTCCCAAAATTTAATGCCTCTCTAGAATTTTCAAGAACAAAACACAGTTTTCTTCTACCTCCTCAAACTAAGACTTAAATGTTTACAGAAAACATTTATCTGTCTTTGCACTGGTTTCTAACAGACTGCACAAAGGAGGGGAGTCTTAAATGTCCAATTACTTGCTCATCATCAAGAGATAGGGATGTACACATATCAAAGAATTACCACACCTTAAAAATTTAATTCCTTCTATGCAAAATAAGAAATGTTAAGGTGACAGTTCCTATTTTTATGCAGCACCATCTTTAACAAAAGTATGTTCGGGTAGATGCACTAGAAAAAGTCCTAGCAGAGATCTGCAATTTGTGCCCTATGTTTTTCCAAAGAAGTCTGGAAATTACTCAGCTCAGAATTTTTTTTTTATGATTGTGCATAATTAAAGATGTGATTTGTATGAAATGCAGCAAGCCATTTCTTTATCCAGTACAGGTACACCACTCTAAGACTCCTCTAAGTGAAAAAGAAATTTTAAGCATGACCCACAATGGCTTCCACCTGCTAGCAGAGACAGATATTCAGAGAGAATAATTACAAGATATATTCTCAAATATCCATATATAGTTCAGAAACTGTACAAATGAAGTCAGAATGTAAAATCCCACCCACCTGATCCCCATTTGAATTCTGTTCTCCTGCAGAATCTGGATTACCTCACCTTTAATAACCAGAAGCAGCTGGGGAAGCATTATGCATGCTGAAATCAATTCTGGATAAGTTCAAAAACTTTGAACAGAGAACCATCTCTCAAAGGATTTTGCTCTCTCACCACAATTTTAGGCAGAAGCAGAACACAACTGATGCTCCATTCTTTTAAATGTTCTTTCTGCATTCACTAGGCCCTGGCCATCCTGGGATTATGGCTGTGTTGGCCTTTTAAAAGAGGGCTTGCACATTCCATAGAGGGGGTCAGGGACCAACTGTTTGGGAAACTTGTTGGCCTTTTCTGGAATGACAGTATAAATAATTTTATTTTTTTTTTCAGTATTTGCTCAGCTGTGTGCAGTATCTGTGTGTCTGTGACACATATTGATTACTTGTATTAACATTACTTTCCCATGAGATAACAACATTAGAAGAAAGGTACTTCTAAACAAACAAAATTTTGTACAATAATTATATATGTAATATTCACTACACGTAATTATATATATAACATCATATTATATATTATTATATGTATAATAAAAATATTGTATAATAATTTTGGTCAAGGAGGAGAGCCTGAAAAATTCTCTACATGGGGAAAGAAAGCAAACACATCTTTCAGTTCACCTGTAGCAGCAGCAGTAATTACATCAAATTTGATGGACAGATCTATCAAAGGGGAACGTTTTATGTCTGATGTGGAAGAAATTAACATATCCAATACACAGACCTGCTCACACATCCAGGAGAAGTACACCTGAACAACAGTAATGTGTCTTCAGCTTCTTGGGGGCAGCAGGAGCCAATCTGAAAATTAAGATCTGGGGGGAGGGAGAGCAGCATGCACGTGAACACATGAGCACAAAAATACACCCACATCTGAAATAATGGGGCACAGAAAAAATGCAGGGGAAAGAAAACTAGCTGGCTTCCTCAGCCTTTTCTGAATGGTCACTAACAGCCAATCATATCTGCAAAACATAAGATATACTTATTCAGAAGTTTAAAAAATTTTACCACTCTATCCATCCAATAGAAACACCTGCTTACCAGTATTGCCAAATTTAGCACAGGCATATGGGAGAAGGTTAAGAAAAGAGGTTGATCATTGATAGGACATCAGTGGCCTTGGCCCCATGGAAAGAGAATGCAAGACTGGTTCAATACTGAAGCAAGGAGGTCTGTGGGAATCTATTTCCCAGTCTGTATTTTGGAAGTGTGCTTGGGGGGTTCTGGTAGTGGTGGGTGTGACTCAGTGCTTGTCTTGGATTGCAATATGTAATCAAAAAAGTGTATTCTATTTGCCATCTGGTTGGGGAGGTGTTTTCTTTATCTCTTCTATGACCCATTCCTCATAACTTGGGGGGGAGGAGGCAGGTGTCTGCTGTTACTGGGCCAGCTGTTAAACCAGCTGGGGCAGTGTTCTTTATCTCTTCCACGACCCATCCTCCCTCCAGGAGATATCTGCTGTTCATGGGCCATCCAGGCTCACTGCATGGCTGATACAATTTCATCATCCCATTGGGAGATGCTCCACCAGTGGGAGGAGCCCAGCATTCCTACCTGGATAAAACCTGGGATTCAGAACACCAGGACAGCCTGTTTGCACTGGATTCCCAGAGGAAGACCAGACCCATCTCACCACCACTGGACCCTTCTACAGAATCATCTCTGCTCCAACAGAATCACATCTATCACTCCAGAAGGATTTAACTGGACTGCTACCAACACCCTGACCAACAGGGTGACAGGTCGTGTTCTGACTCTCACTGTTTTCTTTCTTTGGTTGGCTTTTTGTACTACTACATGTTCATTTTTAATATTCCTAGTAAAGAACTGTTATTCCTATTCCCATATCTTTCCCTGAGAGCCCCTTAATATCAAAATTATAATAATTCGGGGGGGGGTGGGGTGGGGTTACATTCTCCATTCCAAGAGAAGCTCCAGCTTTCCCTGGCAGACACCTGTCTTCCCAAACCAAGACAGATTTTTCACACAACCAAGTAACTATTTGGCCTTCTCTGGGAATATGCATCTATCTTCTGAGGACCCCATGCAATCTGCAAGAAGTGTGCAGCCACAAGGAGAGGCCCAGCATGACAGAAGGGCTGGTACAGAGACCACCACAGAGCCCAGAGGCAGCGACACAGTTCATCAGCAAAACTGGGAGAGTGTTCCAAGTGCAAAGCAGTATAGCCCCTCAACTCTGAGAGTCAGGGTTTACTAGCATGATCTTTTTTTTCTGAACAAAAGTGACAAACCTGGCTGAGTGTGCATGGGTTTACTGCTTTTTCATCACACACATTAGAAATACGTGGTCCAAGCTGAAATCTCAGCTCTGTGGAGTCAGTAGCTAAACACCTGATTTGAGAGCCTAAGATGGTCTGTAAAGTTGACTGCATTCATTCGTAAATTTGCCTCTCATTTTATTGGTATGCAGTAGTCTTCCTATTTGCTCTCACTGAATACTTTAATATGCAGAAGTGTTAAAGCTCTCCTTTCTGCGCTGCCAGGGCTTTCCAACACACAGGAGGAAACAAACTGAAGATCTGCAATTATAAAACACTTCAGTGTTCAAGGTAGGCATTTTAAAGTATGCAAAAAATGGCTGAGGTTGTATGTGTTATAAGGATATTTTAATAATACATATGGGGATAAAATTTCAAACTTTAGTACCCTGAACATTTATTTTCTGATGTTGCCAGCTGCTTTTATGTGTGTAAAAACAGAATAAGCAAAGACCAATGTTTAAAAAGTTCACAGCACCCCTTGAATACCAGCTGAGCCAGTTCTGTTTTTTAAAGTATAATGGGGCCATCATCTGCATCTAGACTGGCATATTGAAAAAAACCCCGAACATAATCAATAATAACTTGAGTACAGGTATATATATTCGTATTTACTTTTAAAGTAAATTTTATGTAGTCCAGTAACTTATGATTTAAGTAGGAAGTATGGTTTTAAAGGACATCCAATGTCAGTGTTGATGTTAAAAAGCAAAGGGGAAATTAATCTAAACATTCCCATAAATAAATAAATATTTCTCCCTCTGATTTTCAAGTTCACTTTAGAAGTGAAAGCAAAAATTCTACTTTTAATCAGGTAGAATTCCTCATGGCATACTTTTTATTCTTCATTTGCTACCTAATATTGACTTACAACAGTGGAAAAGTGCCAGAGCAAAGATGTGGATGTGTCAGAGCTCCCTTTCCCTCAGCAGGGCTAGCTGGTGTTACTTCTGAAATTGTTGCAGGTTAGCACTGGAAAATGACCCTGCCTTGCTGACAGTACACAGAGAAGGTGCACTGAATTCTCTTCTCACAGTAAAAAGGAACAGAAGGGTGTACCCACGTTCTGCTTCATGATACCAGTTGTACAGAAAAGAGTTTGAAATGCTGTAAGCATCAGCCACATTTCTGGCTCAAACACATCAGCTTATGGACGTGAGCACCAGGGAAGCCACAGACAAATCAGCTGGAAAGTGAAATGGCAGTGGAGGAGAAGACAAGGAGAGAAGAGCTACAATACATGCTCAATGGATATGGCAAACATCTTTAGAAACAGAAGGGGTCTGATACAGGGAACATTACCAAGAAACCATAGTGCTAATTAGGCCAGGCAGGCTGTGAGTACAGCCTGTACAGAAAATAAACCACCACTCAGAGGATGCTAAGGCAAAGCTGTGAAGGGCCCTGTCCTTCAGATAAACCCCATCTCCTGTCATGGTACAGATCAACCTTCTACAAGAACAATGAACAACATATTACGAGTTTTGACCCTGAGAATAAACATCTTTAGTCTCTCAAGTCAGGATTTTGCACTCATTCATTCCTATGACAGATCTCACTAAGATACGTAATCCTGTGTAACTCTCGTAAAAGAAAATTCTTTCCAGCATGTAGAAAAACCAATGTGGTATCTTTGACACATTTTACAAGTACACGTGAGGATCACTTAGCTTTTTCTTAAATATTTAAAATCTCTAATAAACATTTAAAAGCTATTGTACTGTTTCAGAGGCCAAAGCATTTAAAAACCATCGGATTTCAACTTCACATAATAGCTAAGGAAAAAACATTGCTAAACCATGTTTAAAAAGAAGGCATTTAGACAGATGTTACAATATTTTCAGCAGAACACCACTGTAAGTAAAGAGAATCCAATTTAATATCTGCAGTGACACATTATGGAAAACAGTTATCCCTCTTGAACAACTGAAACACTCTTCTTAATTACAGACTGTAGCCCACACATTCTATTTAATTGAAGCTTTCTAACTACGTGGTATTTTATTTTCTTCAGGGAAATGATTTTATATCTCTATTTCAGCAAGCATGAGAAGTGTTCTTCTGTAGCTACATCATACAGGACTAATAACACAATATAATTCTTACTCTTTGGTCTTAAATTTTTAAAGTATTTACTTGCTGTTTAAAGGACACCAGGCTTACTACTTAATCTGATCAATTCAGTCAATAGAAAAGCATTAACCTAATGCTCAAAAGCTGAAACTATACAAATAAAAATCAGTAAAAGGGCACCTTTTAAATATGCAATTTTAATTAATCATGCAAGTGAGTTACTAGCATAGCTACCGACTCCTCCTTCCTGAGGTTTTCAAGATTAAATGTCTTTCTGTAAGGAGTATTTCAATTATTTATAAATTACTAGTTCAAAGTTTAACTGCATAAAATATAAAGGTCCCCATTAAAGGGCTAATTATTTAACAGACTAACAGCATCTCAAAGTCCCTCTCATCAAAAGAAGAGACATGTCTCTTTTGTCCTGTGGTCTTCAGAATATGTTTACCCATTTAAGAGTCTGCTTTATCACTTCACACATGTGAATCATGCCTCTATCAGAGAGAGCACTCAGAATATCAGCAGCAGGTCAGCTGAACTCTTGACCTCACTAAAAATACTGGTTTGTGAACCTTTTTCAGGTTTCACTGAATGTTAACAGGAACTGATCTGTTCAAGGCGAAGGTAAAGATTTATAATCTTCCTTACACAATCTTCCTTACACACTTCACACTTAAGGAGAATAGTAATTTCAAACACTGGAGAAATATAAACATAAAGAGTAATTTCTTCCCCCTTCTACAATTGTTATGCTCTTATGCCATCAAAGTGGGGATTTTTGGGCCATTAGAGCATACTACACACTCAGCATTCTGGAAATGTAACTCAGTCTGATCCTTTTAGGAAAAAAAATAGTCATTAAGAAATACTATTCAACAGTCATCTGTTTGATGAGTTCAGGCATTTCTCTTTTTCTCCCCACTTTGTGGTACAATTGCAGACATTATTCTTAATGCTGTTGGCAATTTAAATAAGACCTTTAGAAGCAAGTAGGTATTAGCAAAAAAAAAACCCAAAACAAAACAAAACAACACCAAAAAAACCAACCAAACAAACAAAACAACAACAACAACAAAAAAAAACCTACCAAAAAAAACCACAAACCCACAAAAAAACCCCAGTGCTAAAACCATACAGGTTTTCAGTTTGTCTGGTTTTAATTTCATGTTGTGCCCTCATGCACACTTCAAATTCTCCAGTGCTGTTTATGATCTTAGGAATCTTTGATTACATGTGCATCTCTGCTGATGTATCCCACCAGAGTAGTGTCCATTCTTTGGCTTCCTCCTCCCAGAACTGATCCAGCTCTGTATCTGCTAGATTAGAGATGACTTCTTCTCAGTGGCTGTTCCACTGTTGTGTTCTGGATACAGAATGAGAATGGTGGTAACATACTGGTCTTTGGGGTTTTGTTAAGTTGTGTTTGTCCCATGTCGAGGAACATTTTTTTTCCTTTTCTGGTGCTCCAGCAGGGAGGAGGTGAGTAAAAGAAACTGTGAGGGAGCACTGCTGGGACCAAAACTCACCAAGAGGATATTCCACCCCAAAGGACATCATGCTCAGTATATAAACTGGGAGGAGTTACCTGGAAGGGGCTGGTCCTGGTTCAGGAAGAGGGGTCTGGCAGCAGTATGAGCAATTGCATTGTGCTACACTTGTTTTTTCCCTTTTAATTATCACTTACATTACTGTATTTTGCTTTGTTTTCAATTATCAAACAGTTCTTGTCTTAACACAGAAGTTCTGCTTCGATTCTCCTCCCATTCCATTGGGGTGGGGGGAAAGAGGGAAGACTGAGCAAACAGGTCTGTTGTGTTTCATCTCCAGCTGGGCTTAGAACCAGGACAAAGGAGTAAACCAGATATCATTAGAACTGAAAAATAGAATACTGAAGCAAATAGCTACAAGAAACTTTTTTTTTTAGTTGTAGGTTTTTGGGGTTTTTTTGTGGGTTTTTGTTTGTTTGTTTGTTTGTTTTTTTTTTTTTTTTTTTTTTTTTTTTTTTTTAATAGCACTTCCCAATTGATCCCTTCTACAGTGGGGAATCCCCAGCCAAAACGACATTGCAGATCCATTGTCCTGTCATCTTGTCTGAAGAACTACCTTTCAGATGAGAAAACTGACTCAAAAGCAGTTCATGAGACTAAGGAGGAAAAGCTGTTTGAGGATCTAGTCCAGATTAAAATGTCCGAAGATGTTCTCATATACATAGGCAAAAAAAAAAAAAAAAAGTTAAAATAGAGAACGTTCTCAAAAATAGTATAGGGCTACATAAAATGTCACCAGATGGCACTATTAACATAGTCTTCAAGCTCTTCCAGCATGTCAGCAAGTTATTACCTTAAAGAGAGTACAACTTGTTTGTTCTTGTTTAGGTTGTGAGGTACACAGAAGAAGTCTTTGCAGATAAAAGACTCTCTTT
Organism: Phylloscopus trochilus trochilus; assembly: GCA_016584745.2. Taxonomy (NCBI): domain Eukaryota; kingdom Metazoa; phylum Chordata; class Aves; order Passeriformes; family Phylloscopidae; genus Phylloscopus; species Phylloscopus trochilus. The sequence continues at coordinate 87,798,660 of WQNJ02000015.1, forward strand.
ATGAGTTTGGGGGACAAAACCCCGCCCAGAGAGTTAAGCAGCATCAAAGAGATAGACTATGACTCCTGGGTGCAAATTTTGTATTGTTTTATCATGGTCATTCATGGGAGTTGCACTTGCAAGAGTTTCCTGAGCTCACAGAGGACCACAGATCTCTTTTCTGAATCAATCTTTCCACTGGGAAGATTCTGCCTCAGATGTCAGGGAGCAGCTGTGGCAGCAGGGCTGAACTGCCTTGTATGTAGTGCAGCTGCAATGTCATTGCTTTACCCATATGAATAGAACCTCAAAGTTTTATTCAGAATACTTTCCCTCCCTGTCTCCTAGGAGAGACCATCCATATTCTATTCACTTGGAATATAAAATCCTAAGAACGACAGAGAAAATGGTGTATGCTAAAAACTCAGCTATTTTTACCCAAGTTTTGCAGTGATGTGAGGTGAACAGTGAACCTTCCTTTAAAGTGCCATAATCTGGTGCTTGCCTGGTGCTTAGCCAACCTAAGTGCTTTAAAAATCTGGAGGAGACTCCAAAAAATTATATATCCTGTTTTTTGCATCACTTACACAACGGTTCTCAATTACTCTGTTTATGCAGAGTGAAAATTATGGAGCCAAACATGCCCAACTGAATGGTGTAATGACAATACTTCAGAGAAGTCAAGATTTCTGTCTTTAAGCAATGCTCACTCCTGTCTTAATATTTCATAACACTGAGTCATAAACACCAAGGAGGAAAACAGTAATGAATATTGGCCACTTCCCCTTGCCTCTTACACACCTTTGCACAGTGGAGTTCTAAGAAAGATACTCCTGAAATACCAAGTTTTGAACACAGATTTTTTTAAATCTAGACTAGTACAACAATGTGAGTAATGTACTGTACTTTCACAATCATGTAGAAGTAATGAAGATGTCCCATATCTCTGTGGAACACTGGTGACTGGTCTCCTAAAAAACCACCATGGAGGAATAACAGCTTACCACCCTCTGACTGGGTGGTTGTTCTACATGCTTCAGGTTGATTACAGAAATCCCAAATCTTCAAAGAATTTTCTGGGGAGTGTAATGAGTAACTCTTTGCATTAGAAAGATTCACAGAACTTTGATCACTGTCCCAGGAAGCATCAGGTCACTGTGAACTATACAAGCTGATTAGGGTCAACCATCATCATTCTAACATGCAAGCATTGCTGCTGTCAATTGCCCAGTCAACCATAGCAAAACATACTCAGTAATAACCATTCATATCTGATGTGCTAACTAGGAGTTTAGCTACTTAATTTGTATTGAAGTAATTGTGAGTCTTTTCATCTATCAATGTAATTCCATAGAAAATTAAATCAAGCCGTAGTATCTTGATAAAAGAGACTGTAATGATTCATGTGTTAGTGGTTCTTTTTGTTGCTGGTTTCATAAGAGAAGCTCAAAACTCCTATCTCAAACTAACTAGAAAAATCTCTGTATTTTAAGTATCTGTGTCAACAGCCATGAACATTTTAAATGAAAAGACACACTACTTCTATTTTGTGATCCTTCTCTTCCATTCCACAGTTAGCCCAAGAGTTCAATTACTGAGAATGAATTAAAAAAAAAGAAGTTAAAAAACCTTTTAGCCTACCCATCCTATTCTTCTCCCTCCATCAAAATGTTCTAGTATTTTTATTATGTTCAGTAACTGCACTTACAGGATATACCTCTCACAGAATACACAAACGTGTGCACAACATTCTGAAAATGAACAAGGCACACGACCTGTGGGGCTCCATCACTCTCCCCTAACTGGTCACTTAAGAGACTGCAAACCACTGCAGCAAAGCATGATTCTCAGACATCCTGAATAACCGAGGCCAAGGTGGAAGCTACACTTTGCCACAGAACTTAAGAGCCTCTCAGGAAGTTCTTTTTTCCCTGTTAGGACATTATCTGTCCCAGACAGGCAACCAGTTACACAATGCCACATGCCAGTTGTTCTTCCTTGATCAGGAACAGCTGATTTAGAGACAGGTCAGCCTAAACAAAATAACCAAGATAGGCTTGTCTACTTCTGTGCTTCCATAAATCAGTACTCCAGGACATGCAAGGCAAGACTGTGAAGTTGACAGAGTAGCCTGGAACAACCAGGTTACTCCACCTAGGATACAGCAGAGATCCTCACTGACTGCCCAGTCCTAAATCCTGCACCAATGTTCTGTATCAGATAAAAAATCAGGAGTTTTTAGTGTTCTAAGGACTGCTTTTTAACCATTTACTCATGGACTTCTTAGGTTTCCAGTCAAGCCCAAACCCAGATTTTTAGCCCAGGTTCCTCTGACTGCTTCTTTGAGCCAATGAATGCCTCAACAGAGGCTCTTGATAATGTTTTTGGAAGAGTCCATTTCTTGGCCTCGATCTGGACCATAATTTACCTCATAGTGGCACCCAGCTCTACTCTTGATTACTGCCTAGGTCTGGCCATTAGAACTGACCATACCTATTTTCTACAGAAATTTCTCAAGACACTTCAGTTACCTCAGCTTTAGGGACAACATGAAAAGTAGACTAATATTTCACTTTTTAGCTGGAAAATGCACTTTTGTCTTGTCACACCTGTACTCAACAACACCCGAGTTAATCCTACCTAATCTGAATAAACATTGACTATAAGTAAAATGACAAATATTCTTGATGTGTATCTGCTTGGGAATGCATGAAAGAAGATTCTGTTTCTTGCTGTATTCTGCTTTGCTCTGTATTCTGACATTTTTTATCAGATGCATCTGATGTCTGTGTAGATAGGCACCACTGCAATGACCTTTGAAGTACAAAATAAAGCCAATTGTATTTCAGAAGCATATGGCAGTCTGATGTATAAGATTCGTGGATGCCAGTTTGGTAAAACGTAAAGCATAAAAAGAAATGGAGATCACTAAAAATGGGAGCTGCACCTCATTGCAAACACAATTCTTATGCATCATTCTGCTGCAGAAATAGGTAAGATTTTGGTGCAAAAATACATTCAGTGACACATACCCAGACATAATTATAAGAAGGTGGTTTCAACATGTGGAAACTTCTGGGGCCAAAGAGTGCAGGCTGCTTATGCCTTTTCTTAAGAACTGGACTTTTAACCTGATGCATGGGCCTTATTTTTTTCCCCTGTGAAGTGCTTAAAAGTATTTAATACTTCACTGTTTGCAATGGGCAAGTCACTCTGTTGCTAACAGATGCCTTTCCTTTAGGGTACCAGATGTCTCACACCACTGTTGCTAAAAAACCTTCCAACTGGGATAACATAAGGAAAAAAACCTGTTCGTTTTTAACCTGTTTAAAATAAGCTAAAAATCTGCATCTTACAGCCCACCCCTGGGGTGTTCAGTCCCATTTCAAGTCAAGGGCTTTTTAAATTTAGCTGCTGTTCACTGGAGCCAAGGAATAGAGTCTTCACTCAGCATCTTACTGCAAGGAGCTACATCTTGCATGGCATGCAGCTCGGAGATTTCGGATTGTTCATTTACCTAACTGTGAATTCCTATTTGTGAGTCAGAACTGTTCAGCTTGAAAGCTGCTGTAATTAAGCTGACATGCCATTCAGTGACCTTGGCATAATCCTAATGAGATCTAAGTCACAGACAACAATTACTGAAAAAACAGAGGTACAGTTCAAACAAAGGAGAAAGTACTAACATTTTCCACAGGCAAGATCAATGTACTTTACAGAAGAGAAACATAATAAACTGCTTTATCAGCCAAGTCTCTTTAGCCACCACAAAAAGCGGCTTGTACCTGGACAGCGCATCTGGCAACAGAATCAGGCAAACAAATTACTCCAGGAGATTAATTGACTGCAAACTAAGGCCTTTAATAGTGCTTCTTTCAACAGACAAAACACAATGCAGGCCTGCCTTTTTTAAAAGTCAGCAATCAGTGCTACTCCAGAGTCAGCCAAGTTTTGTAGTTACTGTTCTACACTGCAGGTGAGGAAAACTCCCTTATGCATTTTGCTGTCATTCCCATCAGTGGGGTCTCCTGACTGAAGTGGGAAATCAGCTTTTGTCTCTCTGAGAGGTTATCAGCCCTTGAAACATTTTCTTCTATTTACAACTAACTTAAAAAGGCATTTTAAAAGCATTTGATGGCTTTTAAAGAAATGCTAAAAGCATCCATGTTTCAGAGTCCTATTATATTGCTGATGACAGGTGTTCAATTAAGGGAAAATATACACCTAACATCTTTATAAAGTGTAGAGCTGTTAAGCAGATACTCCAGAATTAGTACAAAAACCTAATTATGTTAAGCGGTAACAGCCATTTTTTCTTAGAAAAAGTCAAATGGGAGGACAGCATATGCTGTTTTGTTACTTTGGCTTCATTTAAAATAATACAACTCCCACTACCAGTTGGAATTTCAATGCAAGTTTAGCCAGATGAAACTCTTCTTTACAGCTACAGCAGAGTCAGCCTTAGCTATTCTTACAGGGTATGGTGATAGCTCTGATTGATTTCTGTTCAAATATTTCTGAATCACCCAAATTTCTCCAAAGATATCTGTTACCTATGAAATGGTAGCTATGCAGCTTAGCTATTTGTAGTGACCCAAACTTGTGTTACTTTGCAAAATACCTCTGGCAAGCTAATCCATGTTCTGCCATGCACATGTCAGATGGTGTAATTCCTCCTAACAGATGAGAAAGAAACTTGTGGTCCCTCCCTAATAACGTGGGTATTCTGATACATCACCACTTAAACCAAAGGGCATCCACAGTAAGGCTATCATATTTTTATTACCATGAGCCATGAAGATCATACACTTGCCAAGCAGCCAAGGCTGAGATACTCTATTTGTTGCTCTAACAGGCAGGAAAGGGAGCCAGCATGTTTTACACAAGAAACATTTTATGAAGAGCTATTTGTAACAAAAAAAAAACCTGGGCTCTCAGAAAAACGCAGCTCTCAAAAATCAAAATGTCTCCTTATACACACTATATGAAGCAAAACTAATCAAAACATGTTTTAAACAGCTTCTTTACATAAAAATGCAATTTGCAACTAGCTCTGGACTCAGAGAAAGCCAGTGAGGAAAAACTTCACATTTCCTGGGATGGATACCTGGGGACATAGGTACATGGGCCATGTACCATAGACCTACCTGCATGCTTGTCAGGATCTAAGTCATTAACTTCCCTAAATAATGAAAAAATGGTACAATAAAATCTAGCTGACCTCCTGAATATAGCCAGTAAGTTGTTCCAGGTGATAATGACACTTTTCCTAAGAGGCCAGCTTCACGGAAAGCAGGAGGGGTATTTCTCTGTGAAGCACTCAATGCCTCACAGAAAACACAATAAAAACACCCTGGGTATCTTTGATGTAAGGAAAATGGTCAAGCTCTTTGCTGCTTCCCTACCCTTCCCTCTAGTTTCACACATTAGTTGCAAAGATCTTACACATGATCAAACACCTGACTTATTGTAAGGCTCATACTGTAAGGTTTGTGCACCATGAGGACCAATGTATAAATTTGAGTGATTCCAAACCACAATTAACTAGGAAAAAGTTCTCCCAATGTTCAACAGTTACTTTTTTTCTATCAGTTATAACAGGTTTCAATTTTTTTCTCACCCAGATATGCAGCTAATCACATACCTGAGTCAAAAATTATGCATACCTTCTTTGCATCTGTGTTCACTGACAAGACCAGCTCGTAGGAATCTCTGACCCAGGAAACCAGGGTAAGGAATTTTGCAAGGAAAACTCTTCTCCTGGTCACGGATGTCAGAGATCACCTAGGTGAAGTTGATATCCACAAGTCCATGGGTCCTAAAGGAATGCATCCATGAATGTTGAGAGAACTGGCAGACACCACTGTGGAGCTGCTCACCATCATCTTTGAAATCAGGAGGAGTCCCTGAGGTCTGGAAGAAGGCAAATGTCATTCCAGTCTTCACAGCAAAAGTGACCAACCTGACTGCCTCGACAATGAAACAAGTACATGGATGGGTAAGGGAAGAGCAGTGGATACTGCCCACCTCAGCTTTAGCAAGTATTTCATCACTGTCTCTTAGAACATCCTCAAAGACAAACTCAGGAAGAGTGGACTGGGTGAGTGGACAGTGAGGTGGGTTGAGAACTGGCTGAATGGCAGATCCCAGAGAGTCAAAATGAGTGGCACAGTGTCTGTTTGGAGGCCTTTCTCTAGCGGTGTCCCCAAAGGTTCAAAACTTGTCCACTTCCCCCAGTAAAGGGACAGATGTGTCCTCAGTGAGTTCACTCAGAACACAAAGCTGGGAGGAGCAGCCAATACCCCAGGGAGCTGTGCAATCCTTCAGAGGGACCTCAAAAGGTTGGAGGGCTGGGCAGAGAAGAACCTCCTGAAATTCAACAAAGGCAAATGCAGGGTCCTGCATGTGGGGAAGAACAACCCTGGACACCAGCAGAGGCTGGGGACTGACCTGCTGGTGAGCAGCTCCTGTGGAGAAGGATCTGAGTGTCCTGGTGGACAACAAGCTGTCCATGAGCCAGCGGTGTGTCCTTGTGGCCATGAAGGCCAATGGGGAGCATCAGGAAGAGCATTCCCAGCAGGTTGAGGGAGGTGATCTGTGAGGTTTTTATCTTCTTTTCTCCTTTGTGTCAGAGGCGGGATTAAAGCACAGGAGTCACAGTTTCATGTTCGGACTCGGTGGGTTTTTTTTATCCATAGTACACCCTCACAAGTCGTGAGCTCTAACTAACAAGGTAGAAAATGGAGGTAAAATGGAGTACTTCTAACTCTTCCCAAGGTTATTTAAGTGCTAATCACCCAATAACTAGGTGACACCTGTATTATTTATATTTCTGACCCAATATTGACCACCCAAGGCCTGCAATGCAGACCTTCATCACCCAATTACAGAAAACCATCCAAACCCATGAAGAAGAAGGAAGAAGAAGGTAAAGAAGAAGGACTTAGACAATGCCCAAAGTCCTCCATCTTGCCCCATATATTACTATACACTAAAATCCCAAATCTAAGTTTTTCACTCTGTGATATCACACACTTCTATTCAAACTGCACACCCACAACCCCAGTGGTATCAGTCAACTTCCAAAGCCTGTTCCAAGGCCTCAGGTCAGATGTAGTGCTTGCTTGAGGGTCAGTGCCTGCCAGCACAGAAAGCCTGAAATTCTCAGCCTCCAGGGTTCCACCAGTGATCCTTTCCCTCTACTCAGCTCTGATAAGGCTGTATCTGGAGTGCTGTGTCCAGGTCTGGGCTACTCAGCACTGGAGAGACATGGAGCTCCTGGAGCAGGTCCAGAGGAGGGGAATGAGGGTAATTAAGGGACTCAAGCATCTCTTACAAGGGGAGACTGGGGTAGCTGGCCCTGTTTAGCCTTGAGAAGAGATGGGTGATAGAAGATCTCACTAATGTGTTTACATATTTGAAGGGAGAGTGTCAAGAGGATGGAGTAACAGGAACTGATGTACAGGTAGTTCCACCTGAACACGAGGAAGAACTTCCTAACTGTGCAGGTGACTGGGCACTGGAACAGACTGCCCAGGGAGGCTGTGGAGTCTCCCTCATGGGGGGATATTCAAGAATGCCTAGACACAATCCTGTGCCACATGCTCTGGGATGACCCTGCTGGCACAGGAAGGTTGGATCAGATGACCCACTGAAGTTCCCTCCAACCTGACCTGTCCTGTGATTCTGTGAACTACAAGTATTTTAGAGACCAGCCTTACTGAAACCCTCACAGGATGTTTTACAATTCTGACAGTTCCTTCTCTTATACAGTTAATAGGTACACTTGAAAGCAAACAAGGCACTAACACTTTACAGCTTACTACTTATTAATTATTGGGTAATAATTATTAATACTCATTAATTATTGTATGTATATAAACAGTCTACTCAAAAAGGGAAATAAAATGCATGTGTGAACTCAAGAGCTGTAAGCAGACCAAGTCCTCTTGATTCATCATAAATGAATGATTTGTTTATCATAAATCATAAAACTATGATTTACCACGGCTTTGCAGGAGGCCAGCAACATGCAAAGCTCAGGTAATACAATCATTTGAAAATGAATGCCCACAACTGTAGATTATAGCTCATCTTCTCACACTACAAAATCTTGCACATAATTCTATCAGCAGATGAAGAAAACTGTAATACTTTTCCTAACTTAAGAAGTTCTTCAGATTTTCGTAGCAACAAGCTTCAATGACCAAAAGTTGCTAGCAGGCCTGGTACAACCACAATCAGAACCTCAGAACAGAGCATTTTATCTTACCCTGCAGGCAGATATAGATGAAGATACTAAAAGAAGATAAATAATTAATTAATAAATGTGCCTGTTCCTTAACATGGACAGATGTGTTCCATTTATATATGTTCCCAAAATATAAGAGCCTTTTCTACCCTGGCTGAATACTTCACAACTTCCTGTAAAACTTTAAATAACACATTTAAATTATTTTCTTCCTCTGCATTTGTTTTAGACGTGGTGACTGGGGAGGAGGGCGTGACAGCAACGACATAATGTTTTATGAGATCAAGACCTTGAAAAATCTAAATTACTGTAAATGTACAGAATGGACAATTACCTTTCTGGGACTCAAGTCAAAACATTTTTCTTTGTCAAGATTTTAATCAACTTTAAAAGAAAAGTAGTTACCTGCTAGTAAATTAGGTCCCCATTTCATTTAGAGGACTTGCATTTTGCCTACACTTTTAACTTCAGAAGCAAAGTTTACACAGAAACACCTCCACAGTTTAGTTTCTGGGAAGCCTACTAGCCAAGCAAACCAAAACACTGTATAAGCTAATGCAAAAAGCACCAAGTACCATTCAAAAATTAAAGAGATCAAGCTATTTAATTCAGCCCTCTCTTTCCACAAAGAGGTATTTTTAAAAGTAGGGTTTGGGACTGTTTGTTTGTTTGTTTGTTTAAAAAGCCCTTCAGTAAAAATGAAAACTGATGGAATACACAGCACCCTAAGGTGTATCTACCAAACCCACAGCAGTAAGTCAGATTTTAAAACATCAACAGAATGTTTCTTGTACCTTCCCTAGAGTCAATCTAGAGGTAAAACACAGCAACTGTGTTTTGATTTCCTCCACCATTTCAGAGATGATGCTGCTGCTTGTACAGCTCATCTGTACACTGAGGGAGGCTGTCAGGATCACTACCAGTGTACCTCTAGGTCATCAGGAGACAGAAGTGAGCTGACTGCCTGAACTCTGAGCTTGCTGGATACATGCCAGAATAGATCCAGATACCACATATCCAGGATTAGTGTAGTGACCTGCTTTCTCTATACAGAATTGCACAAGGACTATAGAGTCTTTGCAACCAGTACAAAAGTGACTGAATCTTGTCTATAAAGGTTAAAAATGGAGAAACAGTTGCAAATTTTAAGTATGCATAAAACAGGGAAGCCTTAAATTCATGTTCTGTCTTTATCACACATGGGGTAAAAGCCTGGTACCCTAATTTTCTCCTCTTGTGACAACATGTCAAAGTTAAAACTACCCAGCCATGTCCTTCCATCTCATCCTCTGGAGAAACAAGCAGCAGCAGCAAGAAATACCTCATGCAAGCAACAGGTTAAGAGGACACACCACAGCATGTGCTTCCAGCCTCTGCCACCAGCAGTCTGCTGCAGAAATGTTCAACATCCCCACACCCCTCTACCTGCTCTCTGTAAACACACCTGAGACATGACTCCACCATTACCTCTGAAAGCAATATGCAGCTGCCTCACCCTGCTCCAAGCTTGTTTTGTGTCCTCTGAGCCACTACAGGCCTCGTGCCTCTCAGTTATATCACATACACACTGTTAAAGAAAAAAAATGCTATCTCATGGTAAGGCCTGAGAGATGGATAACCTACTTGGTTTTTTCATCAGCTGGGACTAGAAATAGAGCACCATTTTGTCTTACTCTCCTTCCTTTATAAAGACTGTGGTTTAACTGCAACAAGTTCTCATAGTTATTTATCCTTACCAAAGCAGTTAATTACTATCTTTTGCTCTTCTTTAAATACTCCTAACATCTTTGACCCAAAATTGTGTCAAAGCTTCACAGCCACGTAAGTCTTCAAGGGCTGGATCATCACTGTCCTCTTCCATATATAAGCAACTTAGAATTCTCCTTATTCAGGTCACTTTGGCCTTCTCCATCTCCCTCAGGTTCAGAGGGTGTCCAGGTGTGCCACTTCCCTGCTGACCAGATACCATTTTTGACTGATGGTAACAGAGGGTCTGTCACACCAGCAAAATACAACAAGAAATAGCCCAATGCTAACATTTCAACCTCAATTCAGCTGCAAAAGCCACGTTGATGGGTTCAGTGACCCATCTCTCATTTCCTAATGGAAAAAAATAAAGTATGGAGGTCATTATTATGATGACAGAAGAATTGAAGTTAGTAAACAGAAGCTGCTATGATAAGTTTATTTCTGCTGTCTTCTAAGCCTTACAAAGACTACCTAAAAGCTTTTCACTGAAGATTGTTGAAGGATGATGGGAGATGAGCATCCAAAGTGGCCATCACCATTTTTCAATTAATTTTTCAGATTCAGTATTCAAGATTGGTGCTGCATTCAGTGGCCCTTCAGCTACTGTAACAATCAGAACTAGAATGAGGAAATGTCTGCTGTCAGAGAAAATGTCACCTCTCACAAATTTGCATGACACATGTTTGAGAACCTTCTCACAATTAAAGCAGGTCAACAATCCTTCAGATGGCTTTGCTTTTAACTTGGAACCAAACTCTTCACTGATTCACTGAAATGCCACATCCAACCCAGGCTTCACAGAAATTCATTTAACCAGCTCTAACAGTCTAACTGGGGAGATACTGCTTATTTTCAGCTACCACGACCACAGGGCTACCAGTTGTAATGATTTCTACAGTATTTACTTGATCTGTATGCCTCCTTGACAATTTGTGTGATGCTGGAGCTGCTTCACTGTCATAGGCATAAAATCAGTGGCACAACTTAGCAGTTCCCATTGTTAATTTACATAATGGATTCAGCAGACCACATTTATCCAGTCATTCAAAACTCAAGAGTCCTTCTGACACAGTCAGAGCTGAGCAATCATGTTTCTCAACAGTGGCTCATTCTTAAAAACGCGGTCTCGGGAATTTCAGCAGTCTCAACATAAATATTCCCTAATTCAGTTTATGCTTATCCCACTCCTTTAAACAAACAAAGCAGACCTCAGATTCATGCCATCTACCAACTTCTGTAACAGATTACCATCAAATGCCTAAAACAAAGTTGGACAAGTATGTCTGAATCACTTGGAAACTTTAAGATCACAGGACTGAAACTTTGTCATACCAATTATGTAAAGCCATTGGAAAGAAAGCCACGCATTTTTGCTAGCAGGCAAAGCAGGCTTTTCATAGAACAAAAGGAGCCTTGTCTTTTTCTGCTATGTGACAACTCCTAATTAAAATCAATGATTTTTTTATTGTTGGCCCAGATAAGCTTGTTTGCATAGCTGCGACTTCTTAAAAGAGAAATCTGAATGTTATTAGAAAGACATCCATTGACAGTACAGCAGACCTTGAAGAAAAGTGGCATTGCTTGATGTTTACATCTAACTTTGGAGGCAATTCTGAAAACGTTAAACAGTAAACAATACAGTAAAGACAAAACAAATTTAATTTTCTTTTCATGTATTTATAGAATTGTACCAAGAATAGCCATGAAGGCATGCTGTGATTTTTCCTTAATCTTGTGCCAGTTGATGACCAAGAGAAAGCATTCAAAAAGAGGAAAAGAGATAGTGGGAAATTATTTATAACCACTCTTTGTATCAAGCACACTGTTCCATGGAGAGCTGAGTAACATTACATTTCAACATTTCATGAAGAAACAACTCATAAAAAAAATTTCTCCCCACAGTGACATTTCTCTAAAATGATTCACTTGTGATCTTGAACTTTGTAGTTGTGAGCGTTCATTCTCAAGGGCTGAATACTCACAGAATAAAAATGTTGCATATCCATAAAAACGCTGGTAAAAATATCAAATCTAAATTGAAACAGTCTTTGATTGACAGGAAAAAATAAGTACCCCGAGTGGATAAAAGTGGTATCAGAAAACAATCACCAGGTGGCTATAACAACATTTAGCAAACCCTGATGCATTTAACAGACCACTGCAGTTCTAGACACAATAGTCACAGCGTCCTCACTAGTTCCTTTCTGAATTTGCTTCTCTTCATTAGTCCAGCCCTCTACACAGACACAGACTGAACCTGCACAGAGAGTAGCTCTGAAAAGACCACCCTGTTTCCATGCACCCAGCTCAGAAAGGTTTGTTCAACAGTTATTTAAACCCTGTTAACCCAAGATGAGCATCAGCTGTGTTTCTGTGACAGAGCACTCCAGTGCTCTGGCTGCATTTGGTAACACCCTTGCTCAGGGTGCCTATTTCAGCCACTTACAGGGAAAGTCTACTACAATCATGTTCTGAACAGTGCTTAATCCTTATCCAGTCCAAGCTCTCTGGAAACCTGCCTTACAACTAGGTATCTGTAAAACCAAACAAGATTTTAGCATCTGCTAAATGCCACCCCAGCTAATTGGGACTACAGTGGCAACAGGAGAGAATTGCTTCAGGGATCACATGGAATCAAGATGAATCTTGTCTTCTCAGTGTTTGGATTGCTGTGCTTGAGGCTCGGGAGAGAGACCTTATTGCTCTCTACAACTTCCATAAGGAAGCTGCAGTGAAGGGGGGTTGTTCTCTTCTCTCAGGTGCTGGTCAGACAGTTGGACTCTGTGAAGTTCAAGGTCTTTTCCACCCTAAATGGCTCTGTGATTCCAGATGCGTCACAGAAATCCATGGAGTTACTGAACTGTGCATGATTCTGCCTGGATAAATCTCACTCAACTCTACAAGACTACTGCTTTGCAACTTATCCTTTAAAACAGAACCAGTCCCCTGGAGGCTTTCAAGCATTCAAGTCAGTAACAGTATCTTATACTAAATCTGAATAATATACTAATAATTAGTGTGTACTAATACTATCTAATACACTAAATGTGAATAATGAAAAAAGGTCAAAGAGTACCCTCAGGATGTACAAAGGCTTCACCTCACATTTGTGTTTGGCTTTCAGCATGCTTAAAAATGCACAGTGCACTAAACATATTTAGTGCAAAAAGCTGTTCAGCGTTTTTCCATTTCTTAACTACTCGGTACAAATAATCCAATGATTGTTCTGTGCAGCTTAATAGTCAACACTTGTATTTAAAGCCTATGTTCACAGATATGCCATAAGATTTAGATGTCTGGGAAGTTTTCCACAGAACACCAGAGGCATTAATTAAACCCCTAATCCTTAGGAAATCAGTGCCAACCACCTGAATAAAGCCGACAGCGTGTTTACTTTTAAGTAAAATTGTATTTCCTTTCTGAAGGAGTAACATTGCAGCGGATGTCACAATCTATTCACTACTTCCCTCTTCTTCTCTCCTCTCCTCCTTTCTTTAAAACAGAATCAAGTTTTCTGGGAAAGGTCCCTGTTTCTGTTGTAACTGTATCATAACTTGCATTTTCTGTTTTCCTCTCAGACATTGTCAGCCTTTTCTATCACTAAATGGAAAGTTCCAAAGTTTACTGACTCTGTTCCTGATGCAGGCCCACTCACCAACCAAACAGGGATGCTGAAAAGCCAAATGAAAATTAGGAGGAAAGAGCAGAAGCTATCTAAAAAGATTTCATGGCTTGGAGAGTAACCCAGTCTTCCCAAAAACATGCTCCAAACCATCAACAGTAAAATTACCCCCCTGCCCCTCACCCTCTCAGCTTTGAATCCAGGTAATTTCCTAGTTTAAAACCTAAGTTAAAAACAAAAACAAAAACAAAACCAAAAACAAACAACATCAACAAAAACAAACAAACAAACTAACAAACAAAACCCCCCAAAGCACAACCCCAAATTTCAACCATCCAAAAACCCAACAGCAGAATACCCTTCAACTTCTTGCAGCTGAAATTTTGGCAGATATAAAGTATGTTTTAAGATTCCTTACTTGAAATAGATGAAATTTAACAGTTCTTCATTTTTAAGTTTACCATTTATTTATAGTTTGGTATAGCAATAAAAAATACCTAAAATATATTTAATTAAAGTTATGCTGCAGGGAAATAAAAATAGATAAAATATATTTTTGTGCCTATCCACAAACACAGAGAGGTAATAAATTAGAAACCTTTCCACACTAACGTAAGCATTTGTGCAATTAAGAATGTTCATTTTTGTTTCGGGATACTTCACATTCATATTCTGGATTGAATGAAACTAAAAATATGCCTGTTTGCAAAATTACATTGAAGTTCTGTTTTAAATTTTTCAATTACCTAAGTCAAACAGGAAAAAAAAAAAAAAAAAAAAAAAAAAAAAAAAAAAAAAAAAAAAAAAGGCAAATTCAAATACTTCATATCCAGACCAAATTATGACTCAGAAGAAAAATAATAAGGATTTTATTCTGAAATCTAAATTATGTCTCTCTGGCTATCATCTTTCACTATCATCAGTTCTACATCTGCATGCAGAAAGGAGCTGGCTCTGCATTTTTTGATTGCTTAAAGAGATCTCCTGCTGTTGAGGGCAGTGCCCTGGGTACCAGAGACCCTCCTGTCCTCACTGAACTCAGGTGCAAGTTGTGCATCTTCAGCAGCCAAAGAAAAAGCACCTACCATTACATTTTGAACTATGAACACAGCATATATTTCACACTGCAAGGGTAATACTGAAAAACCATTAGCACCATTGCTGAGAGGCAAAATTCATTAGTTTGGACTAGATGCCATCTGATGTGATCACGTGGGCTTGAGCTGTTTGTGAAGGCACACCCAGAATTCATGATTCGTTTTCTTCTTTAAACAGCTAAGACATCATAACCATGACCAGAAGATTACTAATACTGCACAGACTTGTGAGAGCTCGGAAGGCCCAGCATTATAACAATTAATGCCCAACCTTCTGTTTTCATACACTAGGATTATGAGTGTGCAGTCTAATTAACCATACATCTCTGCTTTTTCTGTGTTATTTCTGTTTCAGTTTGTTTACTGAGTTAGTGAAAGAATCAACACCAGGCAAGTGCAAATTTAGCTCCTTCTAATTTTCAGCAACTTGACTTAACAACTGAATTACCATTCTTGTGACATTGTTTAAGACATAGCAAAAAAGTCTTCTGCAAGCATGTAAGGAAAAACAAATTCAGAATTTTTATAGTTTCTATTTTATCACGATTTCAGTGCAATAAAGGATACAATATGGTCTTATCAAGAAATATGGCATATATTGTAAATAAAATATTTGCACATGCCATATATAAGATACCATATGAAGACACAGTGCTAAAGCCCCAAGACGGGAAAAAATTCCCAGTCATTTTTATAGAATGCATTTCTGGTTTTAATCAAAATTTCCACTTGAATGCCATTTTCCCAGGACATACTCTTCAATGTTCTTCACACATACACACATTCATCCAAATAGTCATGCTCACCCAAGGAAGCTTGTTTGTGTCTCAAAAAAAAAAAAAAAAGGCATTGAAAAAGTATTTTAAGTTTCATGTTCTTTTTTTCACAAATCTTCTGTTTTATACGCTCTGCAGACTGATGTGTTGTGGGGTAATTTCAGGTGTTTAGCAGATGGATATTGCTTCAAACTGGACAGGGATACTAGCAATTTTATTGGTTTATATCATTTCAAACAGCAGCACAAAAAAGATTCAGTCATGTAGCACTACCAATACTAAAGGCATAGATGGCTCAGAGTTTACAGAAAGCAACAAGACTGAACTCAAGCTTCAAAAGGGGAAAAGCATTCTCAGTGCATCTGAATGAAGCTGTAAAGTGTGAGCTGGGAATTTATCTCTAAGATCACACTATTGCTGCTTACACCAGAATAAATGTGTTAAGCTTAATGTTTGCACAGCAGCACAATAAGGCTAATTAAATACCTCTTATTGGAGCTAAACTTAAAAAGTAAAAATGTTCACTATAAGAGAAGGGAGCCTGAGGAGAAAATAAGCTCACAGATAGAGACAAAGAGAACAAAGGTTGACATTTGCCAATTGCTGCTCTGAGGTTTCAGCAGCTACTGGGAATTCAGCCTTTTTCAAATCCAAACAAAATCCGTGGAAGCCTCAAATGCCATTGTGTGGTCACTGCTGTCAAACATTACAGATTATATCTCAACCACTACTTGTTGTACTTACTACTTGCATTTCAATATGAATTTTAATTTACATTTTTTCTTATTTGACTTTTTTCCTACAAAGTACAAGCTAATGCACAGATTAATAGATAAATACAACTTATTAAGAGCATGCTATACCTACTTCATATGAGGAAGTTTAGGAACAGACAGTAAATATGCACTACCATGTCACGAATAACTTTTTTTAGTCACTAAACCAGGTCACTGAAAAGAAGAATGCTTCCCATGTAATGCAAGTTAGAATAGAACACGGAAGATGTTTAATGAACAGTAAGGGAGCCCAATGCATTTAACAACTATTTAAAGAATTGCTATTCCAAACAAATAATTTAAGTTTGGATCTGATTATCCTGATTGTCACACATTTCTATGTGCTGATATTTGGTTACTACTCCCCCTTCAACACTTTCATCTTCCAGCATCAAAGAAGAAAGCTCATCCAGAATGAGCAGGTACTAAAGAGCAGAACATCGCTTGCAGCTTTAGTTTTAGCCCCAAATTTTTGTTACATAGATAAACAGATACTAAGTCACAAGTGGCAAAAAAAATGCTGAGGTCACTTGAGTCTGATTTTAACTATGAGCATGGTTCTTTATGGGTTTTAATGATAAGCATATCAAGTACTGAAGTCCTAGCTGTTCTGCAAGTCCCTTCTGTTACATTATTTCAACATCACAAACAATAATAGAGAAGAATACAATTATGTCACGAAGTTCAGCTCACGAAGTTGTGTATCAGATTTCACGTTATCTCTAGTATTGTTACGACAATGCAACTCAGAAGTAACCCTTAGAAGTAACCTTAAAAATCACTGATATTTCTGAAATCTCCCTGACGTAAAGCTCACTGACCCACCACAGCAATCCTTACGGATACACAGCGCAGCGTGTAATAAATGATACACTTTGAACATGCAGCAGGACAGAGATAAACAAAACTGACAAGCGAATATACTGATACATGTATATTGACTAGGACCCACTGCAGCTTATGCTCCACGAGAAGACTGTGTACTGCATGCTGCTGGAAACCATCAACACACGCAATGCTGACACATTGGTGTGTGATGCCCTTGAGTACAGGATGTCTTCACGGGTTACACTAAGATAGTTCCTCCCAAGGACTTACTGTGCGAAATACTAAAGGTAAGAAGACTTTCAGAAAGCTGTGAAAACAGGCCTCAGGAAACAGAGAGAGCAGAGGGTTTAGAGTCAGCTGCAGCTGACACTGGAAAGGACACAGTAAGTACAGCAAGTAAGGACACAAAACAATAATTTGAGTTTTTAGGTTTAGCCAGGATAGACCTTAAGACTGCAGAAAAATATGCCTAGCAAGACAGTAGAAGGTTTTAAGTTTAATAATGGAGCATTATGTATTGTTAATAGAAAGCATACAAGCAAGCATTATTTGAAGCAGGTGTCCATGTGCTTTTAGTGATTGGCTAGAACAATTGTCTGTAAGCTTTTGCAACATGCTGTTGGCTGGAAAACTTTTAAAATGCCCTGTAAAAAACACATCTTTGGCTGCTGCTAGCAAGACGTGAGCTGCTGCCATCTTTCAATTATCTCCATCTTGTAAATGAGATTGATGTTGCAACAAAACTCAAGGGACGTATCCCAGTAACCCCGTCCTGTTCCTGAAAAACCTCCCACACAACTTACAACTTCTGCCACATTCTTTACAGTAAATCTGGTTCATTAATATAATAGATGTATATTTGGCATTTTTTTCCTTCCCTTTTCCCTGCTTGGTCTACTGGACTGCCTCTTACTAGACTGCAAACTGCAGTGGACATAGAGACTATTAGTTTATAATAATTTCAGAGAAACAGGCATGCTACACGTAGAACCAGAAAATAAACTATAGAAAGACACTAGATGGACAAATCAAGATCACAAATGGATCATTTCAATTTTGCACTTAAAAGCATAGATTTGTAGAGGTTCAGTGAAAATTTTCAGATTTCTTTGGCACAGTTTTTTATTAATTAGGATATCATTCTTCATTATCATCTTGCCCAAAATGTTCTACCAAAAACCTCACTTAAAATCTCTGCTTAAAACCTTACATGCAATGGATATGGTTGCAAATTTCACTGCTTGGTGAGAAAAGTATGACGTTTGACTGAAGTATTTCTTCTAAACACATCAAGAAGCTACGTCTGCTGGACATTAGAAAGCCAAACACATTTTTCCAAATTCACATCATTTGTGAAACAGTAAAGGAATAAAGCAGCAAGTTAACTCATTCAAACCATGCTAAAGAATGCCATTTCTGCTTGCTTATCCCAAGAAAGGGGACCTATGTTCCAGGTTTACACTCACACCATGAGGGTTATCACATCACCCTCAGCATTTCTACATTTCATTACAATTCTCAACATGAAAGAGAGTATATGGGTGCTGCTTCTTCTTGGTGCTATCCAGCAATGCTTCCTTCAGTTCAGTAAAATTAATCACACTTTAAAAAGCAATCACTCATTGAGAAGCTGATATAGACAGCTCTTATTTTTTGGTGATGCAGCAAGACTCGGTGTGTGCACTTCAGTTTTGGGTTAGTAATCTCAAAAGTTTTATCATATGAAAGACCTTTTCCACTTACACATTATTTATCACCAGTGGATGATCTTCAAAGCTAAGGACTGCCTCAAGGAGGCTTTATAATCAGGAGGTCACTGTAAGCACCCTCTCTGAACAGGGAGGACAGAGAGTTTAGAGTGTTACCAACACAATGCTTTCCCCCAGTATTACAGGATCCTTCATCATAATTCTTCTATTATAAACACCTTGGGTACTTGGATTTACTTTTTTCAGTGCTCTTTCATCATTCCTGCCCTCTTTCTTCATCCTGTTGTCTGTCCTAACTCATCTGCTGATGTCTGTCTCCATGTATTTAATTACATGTGATACTTCCTTGAAACATTACTTTCTTGACTCATAATATTTTTTTTCCTCATTTTCTCTCTTCCCATAAAGATGATGAGAAATCCTTAAGGAAGAACTGAAACCCTTACCCAATACACCTGGAGAGGAGAAAAATACTATTATGGAATTGAAAAAAAATATTCAGAGAGCAGAGAGCCTGCATTAAGGCTCTGGTGTGACAAAAGGGAAGGATAAAAAGCCTTTCTAGCATCATGAAACAATCTCTACCAAGTTCTTTAAATTCAGGAGAGAAATCTGGAAAGATATCCACTCTATCCTGTAGGACACTGGCTCTTTGAAAAAAAGCAAAAGGAAAACTTTTTTCTTAACTGTACAAGCAAACATCTACATCATGCTAAAAAGCATTATTCAGCAAGGCATACACTGATACAGACTCCAAGTACCAATTTAAATTTCACCACATGTAAACATATGTTTTTAAATCAGTGGTTATTCCTAGAAATTATATATTCATTATCATTAATGCTGTGGACTCAAAACTCAAAACTGGCAAGGTTGCTGTCTGACAACAGTAAATAAGCACTTAGCAAGGTTTAAGCCCATTGTCATCCAAAACACAGATCATATGTAAGGCAATTCAAGAGTCTGAATTACAGAGATTATAGATGATGCACTGGGGACCAAGCATAAACTGATCACAGCCAGGTTATTAACTCACATGACTACCCATGTGTTAAGACTGACTTGCAGTGACCCTAAGAAAAACAGCAAGAAAAACATGACTTCAGGGGGTTGAATGCTCACTGCTAGAATCTGTGAAGAGAAAAATTATTATGGGATTTATTCCTAATGTACTAATTAGAAACAGGTATGTGAGCTTGGTTTTTTTAGCAGTAGAACAAAACAACTTCCTTTAAAAAATGCCCAAGTCTTCTCAGTTTCTTGTGGTAACATTATGCAAGGTCTTGAAAATTCCTCAAGTCAAAAAGGTGTAACATTATGCAGGAATATTTCAGGATAAATTGTGACATTTATTCTGCAGGACCTTTCCTGCGTGTATCCTTCATGCAAATACTTAAATATTGACCATGACTCAGTTCTGCATTATGAAGGTTTACCATGTCACTTGTTGCAGCCTACAGTAAAAGCCTATAAATGAAGAAAATACAACATTTTGTCTAATTACATCTGTTGATATGTATCAAATTAAAAAACACCTTTCTGTTGATTTTCTTACCTTCTTTTCTTCTGTTAGGGCTGGGATTAAATTCTCGGGAGACACAAGTTTTTGTGCTCAGACTCGGATGTTTATTAATAAATTATTAATTAATATATTCTTAATATTATTAGTGCTTAAATTATCATATTTTTATATTTATCTATTGTTATATATTTATTATTAATTCTTATCAGTAGTACAGTCTCACAAGCTGTGAGCTCTAGCTAACAAAGTGAAAACCAGCTGTGTCTCTATCTCTTTCCAAGGCCTTTTAAGCACTAATTGTCCAATAACAAGATGACACTTATATTATTTTTACTTTTAACCCAGTAACTGACCACCTGTGGTCCACAATGCAGACCTTTTCACCCAATTACCAGCTACCACACAAACCTATGAAGAGGAAGGTGAAGGAAGAACTTATGCCCTAAATCTTCCACATTGCTGTATATATATATAACTATAGACTAAAACCTTAAATCCTAAGTTTTGCATCATGTGGTATCACACACTTGTATTCAAACTACACACCAGTGTAGTAGTTAGTGTACACACACTGACCCCAGTGCTTATCACTCAATTTTGGAAGCCTTTTCCAAGGCCTCAGGTCGAATGCAATGCTTCCTTGGAGGTCAGTGCCTTTTTAGCTCAGAAAGCCTGAAATCCTCAGCTTCCAGGGTTCCAACACCTCTCCTCTCTATTTAGGTGGGAAGACGGGAACAGTCTTTCATTCTCATGGACTGGTTTAAAATCTACACCATTAAAGGGGAGAAACAAAAGCAGAATTGCAAATTCACTGTGTTTTCCTGAGTAACAGAGAGCCCTTAACTGTTTTAATCCAAACCCTCCGCCTTCCCGGCCCCACTGCTAGCTCAGATTCTGGAGGGCTTTGGGCTAGGATCACAACAGGAAAGGGGAAGAGACTCAAAAGAGGCTCCTTACCTAGGATTGTTCCAAGGCTTTATTCTTGAAGGGATTCCAGGGGCAAAGAGGCAAAGAGGCAAAGAGAACGAACAAGGAAGAACAGGGGTTTATGTAGACCCTCTGTCCGAGGACAGATAGCTGGCACTGAGCCAGTTGGTCAGAAATAACAGGGGAAAGTAGAGTCACACTACACAGTTACAGCTTTGGGGCTCCTTTTGGGGTAAACCATCCCCAGAGGGATACAACACTTAACTGGCAAACTGGCAAAGCCAAGTAAAAGTTCATGTAAAAAGGTCACTTAGGAAACCAACTTTAAAACTTCAAGATTTAAAAAGGAAGTTACTGGAAAGATTCTTGATCCCTCACTGCAGCAATTATTGGATATCTTTTCATCAACTGTGGTGTAAATAGCTTTGGACTTCTGAAAGAACAGAACCCAGACTCACCGTGCATTTGTTGGGCCTCTCTCCCGAGTGGACTCTCATGTGAATCAGCAGCTTGTAACGTGCATCAAAGGGCTTGAACCTCCGAGGGCAGCCCGCCCAGAAGCAGGGGAAGTCCTCTCTCTTCCTCTGGTCGATGTGGACCTTCTCTATGTGCTTGGCCAGCTCCTCCTGACGGTCGTACACCTCCCCACAGTCCAGCCAGCAGCAGCCGTGCTTGACGCTGAAGTCATCCAGCTCTCCGTCCCTCTCCAGCAGGCCGCCCAGGCCGGGAGGTGGCACCGGTGGTGGGTGCCCGTGGCCGGGCAGGCCGTGGGGATGCGGGTGAGTGTGGTACGGCGGGGGCGGCCCCTGAGGAGGAGGAGGAGGAGGAGGAGGAGGAGGAGGAGGAGGCAGTGGTGGCAGCACCAGGGGCGAAAGAGGCATGCCAGCAACAGGGCCCGAGAAGTCATCCAGCTGTTCGTTCTTCAGCACGTCCATGGCCGGGCTGTCCACGGATCCCATGGATCCCTGCTGGATCACCATGTTGCTGGCGGCAACCATCTGCAGGCCGGCTTGCTCCAGCTGCTGCATCTGCTGGTACTCGCCTGCCCCGTTCTCCGCGTAGCCTGGGAAGGCGAGGCCGCCGTTCGCCACGTGGAAGCCTTTCTGGGCAGCTGAAACGGGGCTGTTTTGGGGTATACAGCTTCCTCTCACTCCCAGAAAATGTCCATAGACCTCGGGCTGCGGGGAGGCCCTGGAGCCATTGATGTAGGCCACCAGAGAAGTTGGGGACGTTCGGATGATTTTGTTGAACTTGATGCCAATGCCGTCGGACAGAGGGGACAGGGCGAGTGCCCTCTTTTTGGAGTGGGCTGCTTGAGACCAGACTGAGGACTGGCAAGGACTAGAGCAAGGGGTATTCTTATTTTCCATGCCATAGAAGGAGGATGGCAATGAGTTACCGGACATAGATGCTTCAGGCGAAAAATTTACTAAGTACCCCAGCTCGCTGCCGTTTTGTAAACCAGGAGGAAGAGAAGGAAGTGTCCTGTACCTATGTGACCACTCTTGTTCAGCACTCAGAGGGGAGTGACCTGCTGACTCACACGACAAGAGCGACCTGAAATAAAGGCACGAGAAAGTCAGCAGTTAGACAATTCAAAAGTAGATCTTCTAAATCCACACACACACACACACACTTAAAATTAAGGAAAGGCTACATGTGAGAAAAGTTCTAATATTAGAACTCACTTTTTAGCTCAGAAAGCCTGAAATCCTCAGCTTCCAGGGTTCTCTCCTCTCTATTTATGTGGGAAGACGGACCAGTCTTTCATTCTCATGAACTGGTTTAAAATGTACATCATGTATACCATGTATACCTCCTCATTGCCACTGGACCCCTTTTGCCATCACTGGACCCGTTTTCTACAGGATCACCTTTACCCCACCAGAATATAGATACTCAAGTTTAGCACACTAAGTTAATGTACCAGTAGTTCTGCAAAGCCAAGTAAAAGTTCATGTAAAAAGGTCACTTAGGAAACCAACTTTAAAACTTCAAGATTTTAAAAGAAAAGTTACTGGAAAGATTCTTGATCCCCCACTGCAGCAATTATTGGATATCTTTTCATCAACTGTGGTGTAAATAGCTTTGAACTTCTGAAGCCAAAGCATTATATTCCTGCCTTCTATGAAACTTATATTGATTGAGTGATCTATTATTTTTGCTTGAAAAAACCAGAAAGAAAACAGAAAGAAAACTTATCCATAGAGAATAAATATTCAACCTGAATGACTTTGTTGATTGTAATACATACAAATATGACAAATACTTCCCTACAGAAGTTTTATCGATCAAGTTTATAAATATACATAATATCTAACTTTACAAAACAAACAAAATAAATGAGTAATGTAGAAAAACTGGTTGAAGAGGTTTCTTAGATTTGATCTGAAGATGTACCTGCCTCTAGGACAGCAATCAAAACTTTTTACGAAAATGTAATCTTTCTGTTATCCAGTTTTCACAGACATATTATGAAACTTTATGCTGCAAATATTCTTTGGATAGCCTTAAAACCCTCAACATACAGGCTCTTAAAATCATTGTTTTCTACAGAAAGGGACAAAAAGGAAATAAAAGGGACATCAGGGGCCCTGATTCATGGCTGTAAATGCTGACTAAAGGTTAACTGGATTTATTTCTTTGTTTCCAGTTCACACCCAGGCAGACTTGGGTTTCCTGCCAGCTACTGGACCTATCAGTATCTATATTTCTATTTTCAAGGATCTCCTACAGTAGGAAGAACTGGGTATGTTCTTATAAACCTGACCATCTCACAGAAGCCTCTACACCTCGCATTCTGAGGATTAATTCCCGGATTTATTATTTTCACAGTGCGGTTTTGAAGAAGAGCAGAATTTCAATGACGGATCAAGGACACTGGAGGGGAAGCTTGGCACAGCCTGAGAGAGACAGAGAGAGAGAGAGGGAGAGAGAGGAAGTAGCTTGCAGGTGCTGCATCCCTAAGCCAGCTCACAAGCAGGGGAAATGTAGCTTACAAGAACAGCAAGCCTTGCTGAGGTGACCAGTGGGAGAAAGGGTTAAAATGCCCCTTTGCACAAGATCCCTGCTGTGTAAGGCGTGGATGACCTGCTGCATCAGAACAAGAAACATCCTGTTGTGACCCAGTGTCAGTGCAGGGAACTGTCATGGACCTCACGTTACTCCACCAGGGTTTAAATGGCACTTGCAAAACAGGCTACGGACTGTCTTGGGTTGTGGAACCAAATATGTGTATTCTATTTTCATCTGTTAAAAGCAGTTGTGGAGATGTTTTTCTTTATCTCTTGTAACTCAAGGGGAGAGAGGCCTGGGATAATGGGCCATCAGCACCTCCCCAGAGCAGTGCATTTCCATCATCCTTTTGAGATGCATCACATCCCCCTGGCAGTGGGGTGGGGGCAGGCAGTTTCTACCTGGAATAAAACTGAGACACAGGGACAGGAAAGCTGCTAGCTTCACCTGATTTTCTGGGAGGAAGACTAGACCCCTTCTGGACCCTCTTCCACCCACTGGACCCTTCCCACCCACTGGACCCTCCTCACTGCCACTGGACCCCTTTTACCATCACTGGACCCGTTTTCTGCAGGATCACCTTTACCTCACCAGAAACACACTTCCACTCCAGGAGGACTCACTTTTGGACTGCTTCCAACACCCTGACCAGCAGGGTGTCAGGTTGTAGCTCTGACTCTGTCAGGGTTTCCCAAAATTGTTGTTTGTTTGTTTGCTGGCTCGGTTGGGTAGTTTTGTTTTCTACTACATTTGTATTATTAATATTCTTAGTAAAGAACTGTTATTCCTGTTCCCAAAATCTTTGCCTGAAAGCCCTTAATTGCAAAATTACAATTTGGCAGGGGGATGTGAGGGGTTTACATTCTCCATTCTAAGGGAAACCCCAGTTTCCCTGGCAGATACCTGTCTTTCCAAACCAAGACACGGACAAAAAGCAGGGTTGGCACGCTGACTGCAATTTGTACTGAGAGAAAGGAGAAAAATGAGACTGCTCCTGTCAGGTCAGTCTTGTGCACCAGGTAGGCCTAAAGGGGTGACTGTTTGTGAAAAAGTTGATTTAGGCTTAGCTGACTTAGTTGATTTCAGCATCAAACCTGGTTTGTATCATAAATATTTAGTCACCTCTTTTTCAGGAAAAGTGCCTTTAGTAGGCAGAACCAGAGACATTCTGCACCAAATTATATAAGAGAGAAGTATACTGTAACAATGTAGGAGACCCAACCAGGACTGACACTGAAATCAACTAAATCAACTAAGCCTAAATCCACTTTGTTAAAGCACAGGGCAATTAAATCAAGCTAGTATGTTGTGACCCCAAATACAGATCCACAGTTTTCAACAGAGCAAGGCCAGTAATTAAAGTTTGATTTCTCCATAGTATGATGTATACATTCTCACCTAGAAAATATAAGGAGAGGGTTGGGGTGTGTTTTTCCAGCTTTTCTTTAAATTTTTCTTTTCTCTTTTATGAATAAAGAAAAAGAAATCATGCATCAATAAAAAGTCGATTTTTGTACTGACTTTTAAGAATTTTGCACTGACTTTTAAGAATTTTAATCAGATGCACAGTAGGACCAGTGTCAAAAAAAAAGCCCAACTAATGCCCAACACAAAGGGGCATGCCCATCAGTGAATCTGAAGAAACACTGTTGGGTTTTGGGTTTTTTTTTGAAGTCTCATAATAGGACAAAAATAAAAAGCTGGCCAAGAATTTCAAGTATACATTAAGTAAGAGCCAATTATTCTGAAGAAGCTGCAGCACTTCAGCACCTAAATCCAAAAATAATAAAAAAAAAATTCCAGCTCTCAAATAAATGAGTATTTATTTAAAATTCAGCCCACACTGTGACCAAGTAGTTTTCTAATACAGGGAAAATAAGTACACCTAATATGAAAACGAGGGACCAGACCTGTCAGAGTGCCAGACTGTCAGATGGCATTAGTTGGTGCATGTGCTTCTTGTAAACTAAACTGGTTTGAGTTTGGACCAGCAATTTCATTAATATTTGCAAGAGATTACTTGCAACTACACTGTATTCTCCCTTTGTGTACAGAGGCCATGAGGTCAAGAGTATAATCCAGAATCTTGAACATAAACATGGAAGAGTGAAAACTATGTCTTTCTCTCTTTTCCTGGTCTTCTATTTACTAGCCAAGAACCCTTTGCTCTTTCCCAGGTCTTTTTCTGACTTGAGTCAAAGCAAATGGCAGTACTACCTCTGGTTTCAAGCAGTCCATCTGAATACTCCAAAAAGGTTTTGCAGAAACTCAAAAAAGATGAGGGAGTATTTATCCCCCACGGTCTGTACACCAGAATCTGATGCTACATGTAGCAAAACTCTCATTTTGCCAATTGTTTTCTTTCTTGTATCAGTAAAAATTGAGAAAATTCACTGCAGATGGGGTAAATTCAACAAATAATCTGGTTTGGATTGAGTTGCCAGAACACTGTTCATAGTGCCTGAGAGATAAAATCCAGAGAAAGCACTCTGCCCAAGAAGAACCAGTCAACCTCACTTAGGAAAAAGCAGTTCACAGTTCAAGAAATTTGACCAAACAAAACAAAAGCTCATAATGCAACAAATAACCAACTTCCCAAAAAAACCAAACAAACAAAGAAAAAA
This sequence comes from Phylloscopus trochilus trochilus, assembly GCA_016584745.2. Taxonomy (NCBI): domain Eukaryota; kingdom Metazoa; phylum Chordata; class Aves; order Passeriformes; family Phylloscopidae; genus Phylloscopus; species Phylloscopus trochilus. The sequence goes on from WQNJ02000015.1 coordinate 87,825,535, forward strand.
CCCATACTGTTTTGACAATCTGTGAGTTAAAATCTGACTTTAAATTTGTTTTCCCTGTAAAACAGGCAAATTGAGGTAAAAATTGCTGAAATGGACGTTTTTTTGTGTGACAAACTTATTTTATTACACCTTCAATGATAAATCATTAAAAGGTACTCTAGAGACACCACAGCCTTGATTCTGCCAGAGTTTCAACTTCAGTTTGCCCTTAGTAAATGTTTCTTTGAAATAAAACCATAACTGTGTAGGTCAGTACTGACCCAGTACATCCAACCACACATTCAGTGTCTGGAACCATACAGGCACACCTAAAACCGAAGTAAGTAACAATTATGTAATTATACTTTAATAAAGCATCAGCTTTATTTGATCTGAAAGGCATGTCTTTGGATTTGTCATTTGTCATCATCTTAGCACTGAATGGTTTTTGCTGACATGTCTACATAGGAAGCATAATTAATTCTGTAAATTTTCCTAGGGGAGTCAGTCTTCACAACAAAAGTGACAGAAATGTTAAAAATTATCTCAAGAGTAAAGCAAGGTTTTATTCCATTTGCATAGTATCAATTTCAATTATTTCAGGCATGTCCCTTGGCTTGTAAGAAGGCAACACAGTAAATGTAAATTGCTTTGAGAATAAAGATTCTTGTGGTCTTTTGTGAATAAGAAACTACATTTCAACTCAGTAGGCAATGGGGAATCTAAATTCCAAAATAATACACTAGAATATTTTTTCACTGTATGTTTAACATCCAGGACGTGCCTAATGTACTTACAGGGTGGTTCTCAAATACCTGTTTTCCTCCAATTCATGTTTGTTGACAAAACTCTTAAGTCATAATCTCAAAACTTATTTAAGCATATAAAATTAATTAATAAATATTTATCTGTGGGGTAGTAATATAAAAGGGCAACATTTACAGGAAGTGGTCGTAGCTTTTTTTACCTACTCAACAGAACTAGGAAAACTAAGGAGTTTTCAAGGACAATTGCTCTGATTAATTATGTAAACAAACCATTTGAAAGCAAAAGCATTTGAGGAGGAGAGAGGAACATATGCAGAGCATTTATGGTGTTTTTTCCTGTCTTTGCTGTTACTTGAAAGGCACCAGCATGGCACACTTAGCACTATGTAGATGTAACACATGGACTGTTTCTGCTTGCATCCTCCATAATAATTCCTATACCTCGTACAAAAATCTAGTTTGTGCCCTATAAAACAGCCTTTATCTAATAAGAAAGTCCTATCACACACAGATTTTGTGTGGCCAAATTTCACCCATTATTTGAATGAAAGAGTATGATTACAGCTGATCCGAATTCCACTGCATGGAATTTGATTTGCTGTGGCATTACAGAGAATGATTTTCTTTTTTTAATAATCAGAAATGTCACATTTTAATTACAGAAGAATCAAACCCCCCACTCCTCTTAAAGTAATGAATATAAAAAGGTGATTGATGACCTTGTATCTGATGGAGAAGCAACCAGGCTGGAAGCATCCATAGACCTTGGTGAGCTAGGGCTGATCTGGCTGCATGCTGTTGAAAGCTGATCCACTGAAGGTGAAAGAGGTCCCAGCTGTTGAACTGTCATGGGATTGCTGGTGACTACTGCATCCCTGCTGCTGCTGCTGCCTTTTCCAATGGACTTGCACTTGTGTCCATAACCAAGGCCCCCTAAAACAAACACAGCAGGTTAGTATTTATCTCTTGTGAACCCATGATGAGGCACAGAACTCACTTCACAAACTCCAGAAAGTAATGGGAGATCCTCAGAGGAGGACAAAACAGGGGAGCAGCACAATAATTTTACAAACCTCTCAAAACAGAAATAGAAATATTCTCCAGGGGAATTAATAGATTGTGCACGTGTAAAACACGTGAAGTACATACACTAAAGACCAGCCATGGCAGAAAAAACACCAGAAAAAGCACCAGATAAAAGAGCCCTCAGCTGAGGGACAGCTCTCTAAGAGGAAGACAGGAAGAGAGAACCCAAGGAGGCTGCCAGAACGTGTCCTGAGTCCTACCAAACCCTGCAGCTGCAATCCACTGCAAGCCCTTCCATCACTCCTACCCCTAGCCAGGCAAAAAGCAAGGAGACCACGCAGGCTGCAGTGCAGGCTGTGTAGTTTCACCACCAGAAGAGAGTTACAGCTGGAACCCAGCACTCCTCAGAGGTCTAGGTAGAGCAATCTGAGCTGAATCAAACCGAGAAGCATCCTGGACTTCCTCTAAAGGCCACAGTCTGTTCTCAGTCACTGCTGTGATGACTCAAACTGATGGCTATTACACAGTAACACAAAAGGTACTGGGACATACCTTCAAAATGCCTTTGTGTTGTGATTTAGATCACAGCTGGTGGCTTGCAAGATTGCCTCCATTGAAACACACTGAGATTAGAAAGTTAAAATGCAGGTTGTACTATGGAAGTTGTTGGAAGCCTAGCAAATTCTCATCACAGCTGGAAATTAATAATCAGACAATTCACATTTCTAGGTGCTTCCCTGTGTTTAGAATTCTCCACAAAGCAGGACAGCAACATCAGAACAAACAGTGAGAAGTATTTCAATGCAAACCACTTTCCTAAATTAAATCTACTTTTGATACGGGCGTACAACTCATACAACTTTTTCTCCAGGTTCTTCAGATGGGTTGTGGACTGCAGAGAGAGAAGTGCATTAAGGCATTTATGGCTCTCCCAGTCAAAGGAGGAAAATCCAAATCCTTCAATCCCGTCCAGATCAAGTAGTTCCAAGGACAAACATGTAAAGAGAATTCCTAATTCTGCACTCAACTCCACTTTGTTGTGTGGACACCACAACGAAGCATTTAAGCTCTTGTAGGATAACTGTCTGTTCCCACAACAGACGTTCAATTGAATCAAAAGAAAAAGAGAAGGTATTTTCACTTTCTTCCTGTGAAGCAGGAAAGCACATATTTTGAACTCACTAAAGCTGAATCAATGTGCTACTCAGCAGTTGATTTTATAATGTTACAGATAATTAAACTGAAACCAGTAGCAAATTCTAGGCAAAAAAAGTTGCCTCTTTTAATAACATGAACATGACTCCTCTTAGCAAAAAGATGGATGGGGTGAAATGAAAAATTTACAATCCCCATTAACACTATAAAAAACACAAAATCCAACATAATATGCCTATGTGTGTGTGTGTATCATAAATGTTCAGTTACCTATTTTTCAGGAAAGTGCCTTTAGTATGTAAAACCAAAGACATTCTTCACCAAATTATATAAAAGAGAAGTGTACTATAGCAATGTAGGAAACCCAACCAGGTTTGATACTGAAATACAGTTGTAATGTCTGGAGAGTGTATAAACATACACATATACACACACATATATATGGAATACTTAATAATACACAAATCTACTACTTAGCATTGAGAAAATGTACCAAATATATACTGATCCTTTCCTGGATGATGCCATCAACACCCTCCACTTAAAGGCCACTTTAAACAAATTTCAGTAGTAACAAACAATATCTGCTTTATCATATCAGGAAATCAAGGACTGTGCATTTGTCATATTCCCATTAGGGAAAGGTCATATGTCATCTCAAATAACAATCTGCAATGATAGAGTGAAATTGCTATTTATTCATGACTAAATCCGAGCTGCTTGAAACTTACATGTTGGGAAAAATAACAAATCCCAGCAGAAAAACCAGAAAAGGGAGTAGTGCCAAACCAGTGCTGTTAAATACAGCAAGCTGCATCCTCAATGCATCCTGGTTTCCCTTTCAGTTGCAGGGTCTGCTGTTAGTATCTGTGTATAAACAGTACCGCAGGGATGCCAACAGCAGGTAAGACAATTTGCTGTGTTATGGAAAGGATAATGACCAAAAATGCCCTGGTTGCCAGCCATTGAAAAGGAAGCATGAGAAATTAAGGGACTTTAATACTTAAAAAGATGGACAGAATCACTGGAATGACAACCAAAAGTTATGCAAGACTCATGAACGTTTGCCTGGAATTTTCTCTGATGTCAAACAGAAGCAAAAGGTCTGTTCTTTTTTATCACTGACAAACATTTACAGTTATGAGAAAAAAAATAACAATTCTTCCACTGAAAAGAAGACAAGGGAGATTATCAAAAGAAGTAATTCTTTTTCTTTTATACCAGGATAAATCAGGACACAGTCGAATAAAGCCAGCAACAACTAAGGAGGTGGAATCACTCCTGTGGTAGCTCACTGTAAAAGTTACAGCTGACCAGAGCAGATACTTTATTCCAAATAAACATCACACACAAAACAAAGCTGCTCCTTATCAACAAATAACAGTAATAGTTAACAAGTAGAAACAGCAAAAAAAAATTATGGAAATATTTTAATCCATTTACTTCCTCATTCATTAGCCTGCCTATTTTCCCTGTTTATTCTCTATCATTGGTTAATGGCTAAGCTCCACTCAACCTTGAAATCCAAAATTATTTCACTGCAATCTCCTGAAGAACATTCAAAGAATGCAGAAAAATACAACTAGTTTAGAGACACAAAATTTTAGATGAGATTTTCTTAATTTACATAATTCTCTTACTTTTTGGAGGAAGAGTCCAATATGAAATCAGTTTCATTTAAAGAACATTTTCTTTTATCAGATATTGACTGAAAATCAACCAATTTCTCTGTATACTTCTCCATGTCAAGAGCAATAATTTGTTAATCCTGCCAATTATCTCAGGTTAAAAAATGAAACTGCTTCACCAAACCTTTGAAATTGTAAACTATGCTTTCCATATATAAATCATGGTCAACAAAAACATAAAAATGCAAAACCAGTTTTAATTTTTAGGTGTTCTGAAAACACACTACATACATACCAAAGATGTAACACCAAATCAAATTCAAACATCTTTTTGATCAATAAATTCTAGAGCTACTGAACTAATCATTATGAAACACAGCTACTAAAGTGATCTGAAAACCTGCCCCTTGTTCCTGTTAGAGCAACAGCTAGAAATAAAAGAATTGCTACAAGAGAGCAGAAGTTAATTTCCCTAGGGGATTTTTCTGTGTCCACGTACACAGAAAGTGCACATGGACAATACTGTCATGTAAAATATTAAGAGCTATGGAAGTGGTTGGTTTTAATGTTTCCCTTGTATCAGGCTTGTTTGTGTGGACCCTCTATTCACCCAAATGGGGAGAAAAGGGCAAAAAAAAGCATTCTGTAAGACAATAAATACAGAAGAGGACAGACACCAAAGGAGTAAGGCAGGTTGTGTCAATGTATTCTTCACATGGATTAAACTCACCAAGGCTCTGAGAAAAACACATCTGGCCTCTTTTTTACAACGCATTTCATCTTCCGGATGCTGCAGCCCCCCGGCCACCACAAACACCTTCACTCTCTGCCACCAGGTCTGCAGGGTTATTGGCACCCTGTCTGGAGGGGGCTGGGGGGCTTAAAACTCAAATATTTGCAATGTTAATATTAGTATTTTACATGACAGACCTGCTTCCCCCAAGGATAATATCTCAGTGCCCCTCACCTTGAGCTTGCCCAAGTTTTCAGGTTTCCCCTGCAGCAATTTTAGTTATGTTATTAATGACTGCTGGAGAGCTAGCACTTGTCCCTTTGTCCTTAAACTAAAGAGCCACTTTTCTACTGTTTCTAGAGCCACCTAAGAGGTACTATTGCACAACTGTGTAGGCAGAGGCACTAGCTGCAGGGCAGTGGATATCAGACCCCTCTGAACCTTCTTTAAGTGTGTTGAATTTGAGCTCCAAAGGGGAACAAATACATTCAAAAAGGCAGGACGGGGGGAATATTGTCATTTGCCTCTACAACCATGTGATCAAACGAAATCTTTGCCAATCTGGAAATATAGGCTTCTTCAAACTGGCACCATGCCCTGAGTCCAAATCTTTTTGGAAGACCTTGAAGTTCCTAGGTGAACTAGACAAAAAAATTCAGTCACAAGGACATTAGGTATGAGCCTTTTTTTTTTTTATGGCATGCAAGCTGGAGTTTTTCAGAGCACAAGTAAATTATTAAACTATGACTCAAAATTTGCTGAATTATCATTTGTGTTGCAAGTCTTACAAAATATTGTAGTTTCTCAACTGCAATACACCACACAGACACCACATGCTAGCGAAACAGTGATTCTTAGCATTTATTATCTTTAAAAACAAAACAATCTTTTTTTTAAAAAATCAAGTATTTGTGGTTAAATAAAAGAAAATCCTGAAGAGAAAATCCTGAAATTAGGATCCTAAAAACTCACTGCTTTTAACATCATGGTTATGATCATGGCCTATGGTTTTCTTAACACAATCAAAAATGACTTTTTAGTAACAAATTCTCTCCAAATCCTCTGGCAGTGCTCACTCTGAACACCAGGTTAGACACACCATCAATCTGAACTAGTATTGAATGTTCTTCACTGTTTACAGAAACCTAATCTTGACAATCAATAAAAAAATCATCTCAAGAAAATACACTAAACAGAACTGTATGATGGCATGATATTAAAAGAGAGTACTGTGTATGCACCTTAAAGATTCTTCATGCTTTGAATCTTGTAAAGGCTGTTTCTTCACTATCAGAGTGCATCTGGTTAAATTAACTTGCACTAATTTCCAATGTTATTTGCAATCTTTGTATGAAGTAATCAAGCACGTACTTTCAGCAACTCTCCTGTGAGACAAGAGAGACTGACAAAGCACAATGACAAACAATGTCTCCCTTCAACTGGAACTAAGGTAAAAAATTATCCAGAACTGACCAGTGAAAACAATACCTCACAGGTGATTAACTTAGCTGGTTTAGAGCAGACAGCAATGAGATCACCTACTTCTATGGAACATTTTAACCACTAAATTTAAACAAATGAAAACAGTGGTCTTGTAATGACTAAACTAAGAATACATTATGAAACAGTCAGGTTCAGGAAACTTCCAGGAAAGAACAAACACAGTAAAACAAAGATTTTCAACTGGATCTATGAACATCTGTAATATCTCATACTAATTTTGAATTAGTTTTATCTGTATCAGCAAGACCTATCAGTTATTTAAAAGTTATTTTGAAAGCTACTTTTTTTTATTATTTTGCATAAAATGTAAGACGTTATCAGTTAACTGGTGCACACACAAGTTAATGTTTAACTGAACTAAAATATAAATGTTTCAGCTGCAATGGGTAACTCTCTATTTGTTATCAGTCACATTAGATGACTTCTGCTTTTGTCCTGATTAGGATACTATAGTGTATGCTTTCCTATTGCAGGAAAACTTACACAGCTTTACGCATCTGGTTTGTGCTACTACTTTTCCACAGCACTAGTAACCAGTTTCTATTTACAAAACTTAGCCTATTTACTTTGTATTTCTGAAATATTAATACATTGTGCAAGCCTCATAATCAAATAACTGGTATAATTCAAGAGAAACTCCACTAGAAGTACAATATATTAATCTAATGGTGAATAATATCAGGTGAAAAAAACCCAACAAGTTTCATGTTTTAAGTTTCAGTATTGGCCAGCTTCTTAGAATACCACTACAATACAGACAAAGAGAAAAGTATTACTATAATCAAAATGGAAATTGACAAGTATTTGGAAGAACATAAGATATTGTATTGGAATTTCAGATAATAAGAGATAATACCTTCCAGATGCAGTGCCACTGGGCAATTACTGCCTGAATCTGACTTAAATAAACACAGAGCATATATCAGCATGTATGTGAGAGCACAGAGTACAATTTCACTTACATGTGGCACTACTTGGGAAGCCAATAAAAAAATAGTATTTTTAAAACTTCCTCATATATTATGAATTATAGGACTCAAATGAAATCAATAGGGAAACACTTTGTCCAGTATTTTAACAGCATTGCAGTCACCTGCAAAATAAGTGAATTGATTCCAGCAATTTGGTTGGAATACTTCTTTGTTGATACCATCTGATTGCAATGCAGCCAACTATGGAGGGGCAATAAGAAAATACTCTAGAAAATATAATTCTCTGTACTATGTAACATCTGCCACAACAGCTTCTAGCACTGTTCTACCTTCACTGCACACATAAGCTTTTCTTCATGTTAGAAATACATTCTTGGAATATTTTCCATTAATTCCTGATTTTCTCTTCCCTCAATTTTAATTAAAACATGCTCAAATAACATATTATCCAAATGTTCCCAATGTTTTTGAAAACACCACATAGGAGCTTTGCTGTCTGTATAACTCCGGGCACAGAGTAGATCCATTGCTCTAGAAGACCTGATCATCCCACGTTGTCAGAGCAAATCAGCACAGCAATCTGCTCAGGCAGGGATTTCTGATTCCTTGCTGTGCTCACTGGGCTGTCACTGTGCTTCTCCTGCCAGCCTGCCTGCCTGGGCAGTGATGGGAAGAAGGAGACCCCATCCTTCCTCCAGGCCCCAGGCAAAGGGAAGACCTTCTGCCCTCTTCATTCACTTAGGAAAGGGGGTGCAGCACAGCACCAGGAGAGAGGGGACAGATGCTCAGCAGATTCTCAGAAGAATTCTGAGGATTCTCAGGACAGATTCTCAGAAGGCTGTGTTGTTTCATGTTAAATTCTAACCCCACCTGAGGCTCCCTTTCGAAATCTTTACAGACAATCCGAGGTATTTGACTGCTCTTTCTCAGAAAAAGCATCTTTCCCCCTCTAAGAGACCAAAATGTACAAGAAGCAGAAGAAAAAAAAAATATATATACATAAACAATAAATACCAACCTGTAATATAAACGATATACAAACGAAAATATGAATGATAAATGCTGATGTTTAATAGCGATACCCATTTAAAACAAATGGTGGCAAATGTTAACATGGAAAGAACTTCAGAAACTGCATTATGGAAGCAGGAATCTAAGAGACTTGCAGTCACATTCAGTATGCCTTTGCTTCCCAGATAAAGTCAATTGTTCAAGGACACCACTATTTTTCAAACAGTATTATCCCTGAGATTATGAGCAGCACATTTTTTTCTTTCCTCACACTAAAAACAAGATACTGTCTAAGGCTGTTTCTCCTAAAATGTCAGAATGTTATCCTAGTTGTCAGTTTAACCAGGCAGAAATAACAAGCATACAGCCCATATAACATACATAGTCTAAGAGGCTTTATACTCAGTTAATTAGTTTAATTATTGCTTTCATGGCTCATTTAAGTCTTTCATGCTTCATTAAATATCAATATATTTTATCAGGTCAGAAAGACTTCTCAGTAAAAAATACAATTGTATTTTCAAGCCATCATCTTGTTAACTAATATATACATTTCAAGACTGTCTATCAGACACCAGCAAAGTCTGAATTGCTACAGTAGCAGTATCTCAAACCATTATGCAAATTTCTTTACACACACAATTGAAAACAAAAGTACTTAATCCAGAAAAAGAAAATTATTTTGACACACGTTATTTTCGTCATTAATAAAGTTCTCACACTGATCTTTTGCTGTTTCACCTTCACAGCAATCAGCTCAAACACACCCTGGATTCAGTAACCGTAACTATCTTGCCAAAAGTCCTTAATTCATAGTCAGAAAATTATGTCCTTAGGGGAAGCTCAAAGACCAATGAAACTAATAGTTTTAAGTATGTATAAGCCAAAAGCCAAGTGCAACCCATAAAACAAACTCCTGTGGTTAAGAGAACACCTGTCCCACCAGAAAGATTTACTTACTTATGCATAGGGTGAATTTTCTCAATTCAGGATATTCAGGAATAAGTCAGAGCTATTTGGAAGAACATTTTCTAGACTGAGAAATTAGTCCTTACAAGTCCACATCATTCCATGTGTGGAATGATTACCACACATTCTCTGGAAATTTCTACTACCACCTTCCCATGCAACTTCATTTTGTGAAATACATGGCCAGAAAGGTGTATTGCAGTAACAGAATGACAATGGATTTTATTATTTAAAGTGACTTTTAGAGGATGCCACTATCAGCACATTATGGTCCAAACAAAACTATCTCCCTGCCTTGCCACCTTAGCTCTTCATGTCACTGAGAGGCAAATCCTGGGAAAACTATACAAACAGAGAGAAGTACTTAAAATCTGTATTGGCACCACATGCTTCCACTCCTCTGAAAGCTTTAGACATTTTTCTTCCAGTTTCATTCTTTATTCCTTATTCTTTTCATCAGCCCAAGCCACACTAATTAATCAGAGTTTCCCAGGTCTTTTGTGGTTGTGACCAAAAAGAAAAGACCAAAATGAAAGCTTGATTCATCTTTTTAAAGTGAGTCCATCTACCTTCCACAAAGCCAGGCTAATAAGAGGGGGGATTAAGGCCAATTGAATGGCTTGGGCCCCCAAATACCAGTCCTGCTCCTGCCCTTAGCTGTTACCCTTGCCAAAACTGATTTACAAAGAGTGACGTCTTAACCACAGCTATTACTCTGGGAAGAGGAGGCTGCCGTGTTGGCAGGGTCTGGCAGCCAAAGTTGGCTCCTGACTAAGGTCTGAGGTGAAGACACAGGAAACCATAGTGGGATCCCAATGCAGTGGTCCATCTGAACAGTGGAAAGAAGTGCTCACAGACAAAGGCACAAAAAAAAAGGCAAGTGTTGGCATGCTCTGCTGAGCTGAGTGCTTTTGTTAAAGGGTGGGAACCACACAAATGTCCTGATGGACACTGAAACCTTTTCAAGAAGCTGGTCAACCCAACTGTGTATCTCTCCTCCATACCTCTAAAAAGAATAGAGTGGTACCCATCTCCATATTAGTTTGGGAGAGAGAATGTGCTAAATAGGTAAGAGTGAAATATTCACCATGGATCCTGTGATTTTTGAGGACATCATCCTAGTGAATTTCAGTGACGTTAAATTCACAACTACACAGGCAATTTTTTACAAACAGAACCCGACCTTATGAGCTGCTTAAAAAATTTTTTTCAAACCTCTGTCATATGCAAGCATTCATATATTCTTCATACAATTTAGTGTGTGGGGGTTTTTTTGTATGCTGGTGGGATTTTCATTAAATTGCAGGGATTTGATTCCCCACAACTCAGGGATTGCAATCCCTGAAGTTTACATGAATGGGATATAAGTCTCTTACAGTCAGCTGTCTTTCTATCCCAACAACACTTCAAAAGTAAACATATTTTTTAACATAGAATTTCATGGACTCTATTCTACAGTCCATGAAATTCTATGTTAAAAAACATGTTTGCTTTTGAAGCACTTACAATGCACACTAAAAATGCAAAGCAAAGCCCATTCCACTTCCGAAAGGCTACATACAGATGACTAAATCAGGTCAAGAGAGGACTTTAGGCCCTTGTAAGTGAAGAAAAGGCAATAACCAAAACCATTTTTATCCTTTATAGAACTAGCTTCTCTTCCTCAGGCAACATTCAAGAATCAAGTCTGCATGGGCAGGCTGAGTGAAGAAGGAGTCTTTTCTTTAAAAACCAGACGTATTTGCAGTCTGGCTTTGCAGGAGTTTTCAGTGAGGGCCCAGATGTTGTCAGCTGCTGGCTGACAGATGCCCACCCAGCTGGTCTTTCCCCTTGCACCCACAGTAGCACAGATAGCACAGGAGAAGAAAAGATGGGAAAAGCTCCTGGGTCAAGATAAGAACAGACTAATAAAAAAAGGCAAAAAAACCCCCTTCATGCTGAGGCAAAGCAAATTAAGAAATGTATTCACTACTTCCCATCAGCAGGCAGGTGTCCAAGCCACATCCTCAGTCTGCGTAGCAGCTGCTCAGTAAGATAAATGCCATCACCACAAATGCCCTGACATCCTCCTCCTTTCCTTCAATCTTCATGACTGAGCACATCATACAGTACGGAACATCATTTTGGACAGCCAGGGTCAGGTGTCTTGGCTGTGCTCCCTCCCAGCCTCTTGCACACCCCCTTCCTAGTGGCTTTTTCTTTTTTTTTTTTTTTTTCCTTTTATTAGGGTGAAGGAGAGAAAACCTTGACACTGTGCAAGCTCTGCTTACCAAGAACCAAAACACTGGTGGTGTTATCACTGGCTTGTTATCGAGACTGTCTGGTCAAAAATGCAAACCCTAGCATCGTACAGGCTGCTGTGAAGAAAGTTAACTGCATCCAGACAGATGCAGTATACTTCCTGTAGAAAAAACCCAAATAAACGTTAGGAGACTCCTCTGGAAAAGTAAAATAACTGGGGGACCAGCTCAGTGGGGTAAGGAGGAGAAGCAGCTTCCAGGGAATGTCCAGACCTCAGGCACCACTGTAGAATTCAAATTTACTTCTAAAAGCATCATCATTTTGAAATGAGAAATGTTTTCCCATTTTGATTTTAGTTAAAAATACGTGAGAAAAAGGAAAATTAAACATTGAATAGGTATTAAACACTCAGCTTTCTACTGAAATAATGCAGCTGTGTGTAGCACTCCACAAGGCTTATATTTTCAGGAAAGAAGGAAATTTGTTTTAAAACCAGGGGTGTCTTACTGGTTTCAAAAAACAGCAAGAACTCCAAACATGAATACTTCCATTTCATTCACTGTGAATAATTAAAAGCCAATTTCTGTTTCCAGCACATAAAGGTTGTCGCTCTTTTAATCAACAGATGTTCTTAAAAGGATGTTTTGGCCTAAGAAACCCGAGAAATGTGGAATCCTGAAGGCTCAGCTGAAGATATGTCTATAGTATTTTTTATGTATGCATTAGGTGGTGATTATATACAATATGATTTTGTTTCATGTGCATTCCTAGTCATATAATACCTACTGAGAACTATACCTACCCAGCTATAATACCTACTGAGAACCAATGACATCATTACTGTAGCAGCTATTTATTTGTTATGTGAGGCTGATTGTGTTGCATTTCTGCTCACGGAATAAGATTTTTAAAAGAAACAACAGTTCTTAAATTAACAACTCATAAACAGGTATCTGTAAAGTCTGAAGTTTTCACAACTGCATTTTGATCTCCTCCATGTCTTCTACTCCTCTAATCCTGTTATGTTCATCACAAAATTTTTAAGTAGACTGCCACTGTCTTTCAAACAGCTGCAGCTAAGCAACAGGAAAAAGCCAACAAGATTTCAAAGGTTATCCATGGGCTAAAGAAGGGTGCTTCACTGAACATACCAGGCAATCTTGTCCCAGTCTTATTCAACCTCTTTATCAACAACCTGGACTAAGGGATCGAAAGCACCCTCAGCAATTCTGCTGATGACATGAAACTGAGGGGGATGGCTGATGCACCTGAAGGCTGTGCTGCCATTCCGTGGGACTTTGATGGGCTGAGAACTGGGCAGAGAGAATCAGGCTCAACAAAGGCAAGAGTGGCGGCCTGCACCTGGGGAGAAACAACCCCAAGTACCAGCATCAGGCTGGGGACTGACCTGCTGGGAAACAGCTCTGCAGGGATGGACCTGGACATCTGAGTGACAATCACAAGCTGACCACGAACCGGCCGTACCCTTGTGGCCAGGAGGGCCCACCTTACCCTGGGGTGCTGTCACAGGGAGGTGATCCTGTCTCTCTACTCAGACTCAGTGAGGCCACATATTCACAGACTCACTGGGTTGGAAGAGACCTTCAAGATCATTGAGTTCAACTCAGCCCTAACACCTCAAATAAACCATGGTACTGAGTGGGACATCCAACCTCTTTTTAAACACATCCAGGGATGGTGACTCCACCACCTCCCTGGACAAATCATTCCAGTACTTTATCACCCTTTCCATAAAAAACATTTTCCTAATATCCAACCTGTATTTCCCTGGGCACAGCTTGAGACTGTGTCTTGCTGTTCCGTCAGTGCTGCCTGGAGAAAGAGACCAACCCCACCTGTCCACAGCCACCTTTCAGGAGGTTGTGGAGAGTGATAAGGTCACCCCTGAGTCTCCTTTTCTCCAGGCTGAACAACCCCAGCTCCCTCAGTCATTCCTCACAGGGTTTGTGTTCCAAGCCCCTCACCAGCCTCGCTGCCTCCTCTGGACATGCTCAAACATCTCAATGTCCATCCTGAACTGAGGGGTCAGAGCTGGACACTGCACTCAATGTCCATCCTGAACTGAGGGGCCAGAGCTGGACACTGCACTCAATGTCCATCCTGAACTGAGGGGCCAGAGCTGGACACAACACTCAGTGTGTGGCCACACCAGTGCCCAGGGGCAGAATGACCTCCCTGCTCCTGCTGGCCACACCATTCCTGATCCAGGCCAGGAGCCATTGGCTTTCTTGGCCCCCAGGGCACACTGCTGGCTCATGTTTGGCCAGCTGTCGACATATGGAGAGCTGTGCCCAGTTCTGGGCTTGTCAGGACAAGAGAGACTCAGAGCTGGTCAGGACAGAGAAGAAGAGGGTGCAGCAGGGGGGATACAAAGATGATGAGGGGACTGAAGCATCTCTCTTATGAGGACAGCCTGCAGGACCTGGGTCCTGTTTACTCTGGAGAAGACAGAGGGGATCTCATCAATACATACAAATATCTCAAAGGCAGGTGCCAAGAGGATGGTGCCAGACTCTTTTCAGTGGTGCACATGACAGGATGAGGAGCAATGGCCATAAACTAAAACACATGTTCCACCTCAACATGAGCACTGGAACAGGCTGCTCAGGGAGATTGTGAGGTCTCCTGCTCCAGAGATATTCAAAACTGAGCTGGATGTGCTTCTATGAAACTTGCTCTGGGTGACCCTGCCTTGGCAGCAGATTTGGACTAAACAATCTCCCAAGATCCCTTCCAAGCCTGAAAAATCTGTGATTCTGTGTTCTTTGTGATATTAGTGTGAAAAAGTACAATGTGGTTGGCCAAAAAGATAAACAACCCAACAACCTGACCATGTGCAGTGATGTAAATATTTGGGAATAAGCTATCTCATATCAGTAAAGGTGTGTAAACTCTTAATTTATGGGACTGGATCACAGTTATGACCAGAATAAACCTCTACATTCCAATTAAATCATATGCATCTCAATAGCCACACCCAAGCTTTCTACTTGGCCTAAGAGGCCCAAGAAATGAGGAATCCTGAAGGCTCAGCTGAAGATATGTCTATAGTATTTTTATGTATGCATTAGGTGGTGAAACAGTAAAAGCTGCTTTACTGGGATCAGTTTTGTTAGGTCCATAACTTAGGCCCTGGTTTCTAGTTTACAAGTCTTTAAAAATTTCTTTCTCCATAAATGTTTTGAAAGAAAAAAATCTTAGTCAAGTTACAACACGTTAGGTAGCCATGAAGGAAAAAATGAGATTATTATCATTATGTTCAATGTTCAAATCCCTTGCAAAAGATTCCAGTATCTAATTTAAGAGACATATTTTAGAGATCTGTGGGTAAAGAACTATTCAAATCATTCAGTTTGACCATTAATGAACTTATAGGTTAGTATAGACTGAAGGAATTCACAGGAGCAATCATGTGGAAAGAAACCGCTCAGGACTACTATTTGTTCTTGTTTTGCAGCACTTTTTTTTTCTTAGTCCAATCAATGTGGGTTCCTTCTTTCTGGTTTAATATACTACAAAGCTTTTTCAGTCTCCTCAGAGACTGAGGAATTTACAATCTTTCTTGAACCAGAATCCCTAGAACTGAACATAAAAAGAAATGCAAAATAAAGATCACCAAAAAAAATCGCTGTTGTTGTTTGCACAGAATTGATGTCCTGAAGTTTGCTGTCTGACTGTACAAAAGCAGGCTAATTGTTGGAGCTCTTGAAGGAGCATTTTTATTAGTCAGGAACAGCAATATATATTTCTTGTATTCTTAAATACTCCCAATTCTACTTACAAACCAACGCCTATAAAAGACAAATTTACTTTTATAAAAAGCAACTGTGAGGAAAAAAAGTTGAAGATCACACTAAACATACTCTTCCCCACATTAAAACCTGAGGTTGTAAACATATCTTTTGCTAAAAATACATAGTTTTACATGTTTTTTTTTTTCCTTGAGGTTTTTGCTGAGTTACTTATTACACATAAAATGAGTGACAGAAGGCACTGCATGCCTGAAATGGTATTAATGACACGACATTTATCAACATTTTTTAACCACAGAGCTGTCTGTAAATGCACTCATGTGCACAGTCAAGCCAAGGGGGACTGGTGAGGGTGCTGAGGAGACCCTTGCTTATCCTCCAGCCCCAACACCAAGGACACTGAGCTGGTGTTTATCAGCTGGAGGTACAAGAACACCCAGATCAGGGTGTTTCAGCCACCCTCTGCAGTGCCAGAGTCCGGCTGGATGTGACCACGCTGTCTGCAGGCAGCAGGGAGCCCGCTCAGCCCAGCTCCCAACCCAGCTCCCAACACAGCTCACCACCCAAACAAAGCCACAAACAGAGAGCTGAAAAGCAAAAGTCACGCTTTTCAAGGCCCTCCAACTTACTTGAGTTCACTGCCTCTGTTAAAGGACCTCTTGCCCAAAGGTGCTTCTGACACACACTGTCAGTTTGGGGAGATGACAAGTACTAACCTGATTCTCTACTGAGTTACCATGCCTCTCCTGAGCACTAATTTAGGGTTGATACTATTCACCATTGCCAGGAATTCGCCTTCCACATCCAACTACAGGCTTAATGCAAGGGATGGAGTTGCAAAACTTCGAATTGGACTCTGCAGCATGTTGAAAATGTTTATCAGCACTCACAGACAGGGTCCATTTCAGACAAAAGGACATGTACAGAAGCCGCTCCTTACATCTGCATCGCACTCAGCCCCCACCTCTACCTCTCTAAATGTAAGGTGAGGCTTCCAGAAAGTGCCAGCAGACCTTCTAATTCACCCACACCATGTCAGGATCTTAGGATCAGATGAAGTGTAACCACTTCTGAAGGCTCCAGAACAAGCAATACCAGACTAACACAGCTACTCCCTGCTTGGGACAACGCACACCCCAGGGCTGACCCTACAGTGTTGGTCCAGAAAAAAGCAGGCAGTAGTGAAGAGTAAAGGAAAGAAAGTAAATCAGAACTGCATCTGCCCAGTGAAACCTGTGAACTGTGAGGCACAGTACTTCCCAGGTCTCTCCTTCTGGAAGAACAGCTTTGCAAAACTTCTCAAGTAACCTGAATGTCATTTACACAGGTTTGGCCCTTGGTGTTCCACTTGGCTTGTAGCAGGGCAATTAGCAGCACAGTCCCTTTGTCCAGCTGGCAGAATTACACCATGGTTAAGTAAACACGGGGCACGTACACTTTGTTCTCCCTCTTCCTCCCACAGGTATCCCTTCGCACACTTTCAGCTCTGACACACAATTTCAATCAGCATCGGTTTTATCAAAAAAAGCCAAAGGCGAAGTAATGAAATCTCCACCAACAAAACTCATTACCTTTTAGTGCAAGACTTTCAGTCATTCACACAGCAGACGCTTCACACTGCAGCTGTACCTGCTCTGCATGTATGCCTTTCTGCAGCTGTATATAAACTATGTATTTTTAACACTAAAAATTGTTGCTTATCACGAGTGCTGTCACAGTAGTTCTTCACTGCTCCGTAAAGAAATTGGAGACTGAGAGGGGGCTTGAACACTGCTCTGAAAAGCCTAGAAACAGAAGGTGGGGAAATAACTAGAGCACAGGGATGGTGGAAGGCAGACCAGAAACAAAACCACAACCAGAGAGCTGAAAAGCAAAAGTCACACTTTCCAAGGCCCTCCAACTAAACTTGAGTTCACTGCCTCTGTTAAAGGACCTCTTGCCCAAAGGTGCTTCTGACACACACTGTCAGTTTGGGGAGATGACAAGTACTAACCTGAGTCTCTACTGAGTTACCATGCCTCTCCTGAGCACTAATTTAGGGTTGATACTATTCACCATTGCCAGGAATTCGCCTTCCACATCCAACTACAGGCTTAATGCAAGGGATGGAGTTGCAAAACTTCGAATTGGACTCTAAGGCATGTTGAAAATGTTTATCAACATTCACAGACAGGGTCCATTTCAGACAAAAGGACATGTACAGAAGGCAGCTGACAGGTATGGGAGAGGGAAGACCACAAGCACTTTGCAGATATTAAGGTCCCAAGGTGAACAGCATCTTTAATTTGCAGTTGGACATCTTTGTGTTGCAACAGTCACAGATGTTGGGGGTTAAAAAACCCCAACATTTTGATGGGGGTTTTAACAACAACTCAGAGCACCTGGAGCAGGAATTGCTAGTGAGAAGGCAGCAAAACTGGAGTTAGGGGAAAGAAACAGCAGTTTTCCACAAAAGGTAATAGATATAGTTACAATGCAGGTATTTCCTTTCACGTGCAGTAGGCTGAGGTTTTTTTTCCTGTAAGGGGAAAAATATGGCATCCTGTCCTACTGCAATATAAAAAACGCAGCTGACGTGTTCTTTTTGCTTCAGTGGTGAGAGCACTATCACAAACACAGAGCAGTAATCACTGTTTTTCTGAGTACAAGCTAGACACCTATACTGTTTGACTCATTTGTACAAAGGAATAAAGGACAACTTGCATTTTGGATTTGGGCTGAACAAATAATGGCATGTAAAATTAGGATATGTGTATATGCTACTATGTAAATAGATAATAAGCAGAAATACTGCAAATAATTAGAATACTCACCAGGAATATGGATAAGAATAGACAATAAGAAGAAAACCGTAGACCTTATACTGCATTAGCATCAGCCACTGACTAATTTGAATAAAGTCATCTTGACTTCAGACTGCATCTTTCACAACCAAGTATGAATGACTGAAAACACTGATGTTTGCGGTGAAAAATCAGATGCTTTGTTATTACTTTAACAGCTTATTTTTCCTTTTTCTAGAACAATTCACTTTGCTTCGGGGAAGTTTACAAAAGATAGCTAGATTAAAAAAAAAAAAAGTCCTATGTATCCTTTTTTCTAATCTTTCAAAGACACTATTAATCTGTAAGTGATTTATGTCTGGCAGTTTTTAATCCAAACTCAATTGGTTTTCTTTTAACACTATTTTGCCGTATCAATTTCAACAATATCTGTTCTGTGTGGAATTCCATATTGCAGGATTTAATTAAAATGAAATAAATCAGCTTAAATGTTTGGAATCCAATATAAACTTTTCTTCTACACATTCAACACTTCTGCAGAAACAGCCAGTATCAGCATAGTTTTCTACTAGATTCTACAGAACTCCAGCATTTTCTAGTAAAACTTCTATCACCCCTCCACAAATGCTAAAAATAAACAGGTCCAGCAACATTTCATTCGAAGTTCAACTTCACCTTTTGTCAAGGAGAAGTTGTTACAATCTGAAAGAAATTGTTTTTCCAGCTGCACAGACCTACCATCTCTCTCAAAGGAAGATGTAAATTGAAAAAAAAAAAAATCTTTAGATTAAAAAAGAAACCAGTGACAGAGACAGGGAACATTCATGCAGTATCATCTGATAAAATAAAAATGTAAAAATTCCTGTTTTCATGGCCAACAGGGGACACAGCTGTGTAGAAAGAACCTCACAGGTTGTATTTTCAGAATTCTCTGAGAGAGCACTGGAGCTTATCTTCCCACTCTCAAGGCCCCATGGACAGTCATATTTTCTCCTCATCACAATTTTCTAGCACCATAGTCAAAGATGCTGTCAACAGTCTTCCACAGAATGCAGACAAAGATCCTTTACGTTTTACTAGGAGGAAGATTTTTACACTGTGTTTTAGGTTTGAAGGCTTCAGCCATTTGTCTTTCAAAGTAAGTACTAAAAAAATGCATTTTTTTCCCCTTAAAAATGATACTGCAGAATGATAAGAAAATCCAAAAGTCTAAATGAATCTTTTGAATATTAAGACCAAAACTATGAAAAAACAGACTTACAAACCCCATAGAAGAACTGAGGCCAGTCACAAGCTAAGTTTCATTCAAGAGTAGTGTTGCTAAGTAATTATATCTGTATTTGAATTACACTTTCTTACTCCAACCCTGGTTGCCCTATGTACACTGAAATTTTCATCTCCTGTGGCCCAGATGATGATCCTTTACTTCCACTGCCCCTTAACTTTACACAGTGTAATATTTAGGAGGCAAAAGGGTTTCAGCATCTGTTTCCTGTATCAGGTAATATTTACATCTGCCAAAGCCAAAATTTAAAATCAGTATCTCTTTAGACTTATTTTTCATATTAGACTCTTCACTGGACTTGGGGAGTTTGGTGTTTTCCCACACAAGTGGAAAGAAAGAATTCTTGCAACCCCAGGTTTCACTTTCTCCACCTCTCAGAATTACAAATTCACTGTACTTGCTCTTTGTACAAGCTCGTTTTCCTCTCCCATCACTGCTGCTGACACGCCTGGAAGAAGCTGAGCTGCAGGGAAGTCAAGAGGAATGCCAAGAAGATAGAAATGAGAAGACACAGCTATCTGAGGTAGAGCATGGAGCTCCAAGGCACACACTGCGCAAGCCTGCTGGTTTTCTAGAAATGCTGGCTGACAGAGCAAGGGAAAGGAGACAGAATTGTGAGGCTGGGGTCGCCAACACTTACCCACATCCCAGCTCAGAGGGACCTGTGGCCTCTGGTGACCACCACACAGAAGACTCTGCAGGAAAGGCATGGGTGAATAGTTTTCTAACTGGACATGTGGCCTGACTCACTAGTTTCTCAACTATTTCCTTGGGCAGACTCAAAGCTGCTATACATGCCAAATACCCAGCAAGTTTAATGTCATAGTGAGATATCAACCCCACATAATTTCTGCACAGGACTGCCATGAGGCCAGACAGAGTTACAAAGCATTCAGCAGTTTCCACACTTAGCAAGTAAGTGATTTTTGAATTCAAAGCAGACATAGGAAAAAAAAAACAATGGGTTTGGTCTTATAAAAGTTTCTAAGCAGAGTTAGCAATGTGACTATTAATTACACAAAGCTATTTTATGAAACACATACCTACAACCCCCTTTCAAGTTGTCACAGACTGAACAAAAATTGACACTCACTGGGATTTCAGTACTGCCCAGTTTGTTTGTGACTACAAATGAAAGAATGGATGTGAAAACATAAAATCTACATAAAATTAATTTCCTCATTTCTTTTCTCTCTCCATTAATTTTTAAAATCCATTCAATGAACCAAAAAAAATTCGTTACCGCTTCTCTACTCATTCTTCCACCTTGACAGCAAAACAAGTGCAGCTAAATAACAGTTCACTGCAACCAATCAAGATGCCAGAAACAACATTTCCATCACAAGAACCCAGTAATTTCAGAGACAAGTACTCAATGGCAGAAATTTCTGTGCTCTCTTATGAACACACACGATGCACTCAGTAATAAATGGCTATAAAACATGTAAAAAAAAAAAAAAGTAAAACATGGAACAAGGACGTGTAACCATACTTCACACCAAAGAAGGGAAGTAGCTGAGAAAGCACAAGCAAGATGGGAAAGATACAGGCACAGCAAGAAGCCAATGGAGAAAGCCACTCCTGGTGGTGCAGCAAACCTAGCAAGAATCCCAGCATAGTTTAATAAGCAGACAAAACACATCAGCCTTGCACCTCTCTGGACAAAAAAAAATTAAAAATCCCATTGCTCATGGGTTGGCCAGGGAAGGTACATCAGGCTGTCTTGAGGCCTCAAGATGAACAGCATTTCTCTCCTATTACTAAAAAAAATTTTTAAACATTTCCTCCTATTTGAAATTCAACTAATTTTACAGCTACTTGTTTATGCAAATAGTTATCCATGCAGTCCTCTCTCAGTGCCAAAAGTGTCAAAACATTCACAAGAAACAGTGGATTGTGTTAGAAGATATATTTCACTAATTAATTGACACCAATGCTGGGTCAGTAGTCTTTTTACAAACAACATTTATTTTTGAATACTGATTGACAGGCCAATTATAGTTTGGTTAGCTGGAACCTGACAGCCAACTGCAGATTTATTAACAAATGTTCAAACAGTAGAATACAACAAATGCAAGTTCAATCCAGGTCAAATATGCTACAACTGAACTCTGAAATCAGCCATTAAAAATGTCTCAGGAGGACAGAACAAGCATGTTAAAGTGTATGTTATACAATTAAGAATGGTATTTAGCTGCCAAAGTGGTATGTCAGCAATGATGATGACTGCCTGTCATATTATACTGGTATTTGAATAAAGCATGAATTATAAATTTATCCTGGGTTTTCTCAAGTGCCATTTTAGTAAGAGTTATGTATTTTCTTTTTAACTTTCTAAGTAAAAATTCCTTAACTGCATATAAAGACTTCTTTTTATTTCTTTAAACACATACTTATGATATTTCTAAAACATTCCTAGTAAAACTCTTGGTAACCCCAAGGCCTTTACACTGGCCAAATCTCACTCAAGTCCCAGAAACAGAAAAACTGTATTGCTTAACTGTAACGTAATGGCAACTTTTTTTGTGCAAAAAGCAGAATACAACATTAGTTGAAAGTACTCAAGTAACACTAATGAGAAGAGAAATTCAGGTGAAATAAAGAGAAACATTTTTCATCAAAACCCCAAGATCTGAGGATAGTGAAAAGCAGACAGAGAACTCTCTTCTCTCTCTGCATTTCCATCTTCAGTCCAGTCAGCGCTAAATACCACCTTAACAGAAAAACCTGTACAATTTCCTATGGTCACACAAAATCATCCCTCTAGGTGTTTGTAACCAAGAAAACTCGAATAGATCACACTGTTAATAAAACACAATCCAGCCTAAAAATTCCCCCTCTGAAGGGAAATTCAAAACCTTTTTGGAACCTTTTTTGGTTTGGTTTGGTTTTTTTTTTTGGGAAATCGCGTGACAACACCTCTTCTGCCCTGAAGAAAGAAATGTTCCCCCTCATGCCCTTAAGGCCTTCTATCTCCCAGCTCCTGAAAATGCAAAGGAGCTGGGACAGCTTGACCAGAGCAGTGTGCTCCTGGTTGCGTGGGCTCCTTTCAGAAGGGACAGCATCAAGGTCAGCCCTGGAGAAGAGAGGAGCTGCTGGGCAGCTGTGTTGGTTTAGGGAAAATCAGGGGGAGAACCTCTGAGGGGAAGTCCCCTAAAACAAACCTCCACCACCTCTCCCCGCCCCCAGCCCTGGGTTTGGGTTTGGGAAATTCTTTGGAGGAGAAAAGTGGAAAAAACCGATTTATTGACAAATGACAAGAACTCTTCCCACCACAAGAGAAAAGGAAAAGGCTCAAGTTACTGTGAGGGGGAGGGCGCAGAGCTTCTTCCGCGGGCTCGGAGATCCTCGGCCCCCTCAGGTCAGGTCCGGAGCCGGTCAAAATTTTCAGGGGGGAGTGGGGGAAAGGAAGGAAAAAAAACCAGAAACAGCGAAAAAGCAGGCAGCAGAAAGCAAAAGTGGCCGAGGTAGCAGCAAGCAGGAGCAGCAGCAAGCAGCAAGCAGCAGCAGCAGCAGCAGCAGCAGCAGCAGCAAGCAGGAGCAGCAGCAGCAGCCAGCCAGCAAAAGCCAAAAGCCAAGCATTGGCTGTTAGACATAACAACACAGTTCAGATATGGGAGAGCAGGCACCGTCAATTCAGGACAGCAGCTTTTGGCAGCTGCTGGGCCAGCGGAGGGGGAGAGGGCTGGGGAGACTGCAGGGTGTGTAACACAGGGCCAGGATGGAGCAGAAGAACGGCTGTGGGGGGTGGACAAAAAGTCACATCTCAGGGGAAAACAGGCACAAAGACTTTGCACAGGGCTGGGAAAGGACCATGCCTCACTGCACCCAAACCCCTGCACTGGTTGCCAGCAAGGACTCTCTCTATATAGACCATAGGGCATTTATGAATAAACATTTTTGTTTCTCTTCTTACTGCTTTTACTCTTCTCTTTTTTATCTTAACTCTGTTTAACACCTAGCTCTAGTCTCTTCTCTAGTTATCTTAGACATCCTATTTTTGATAACAGCTTAATCGAGAAAAATTATAAAGGGCTTGGCATGTCTGTTTTGTTGTTTTTTTTTTTTAAAGGCCAACCAGCATTCTCCATCAGCACTAACAGCTGTTAGCTCCACCAGCAACTGGAGAACTAGATCAGATATTGCATGGATATTCCATTTCCAAAACCTTCTTAGTACTATTTAGTAAAGCTAAACCAGTTAGGGACTGCAGACACAGAAAGAGAATCTGCTAGATTTAATGATTCGCATTTTCAGTATTATCTTTGATCAACAGAAAAAGGAGAGAACATTCTGGGGCAAAAGTGACTTTGAAGCTTGCTCTTTCCAGTTGGCATTTGCCATTTTCAAATTGCCAGCTCCTAACATTTGTCATTGATTTTTCAGCCACATTGCAAATATTCATCTACTGGTACTTTTTAATATACTAGTTTTAATCAACTGTTAAATATTTTAGTAATTAATTCTTCATATCCCAATTCTGTAAAGGACTTTTTCTAAATACAAGGTAGGAATCAGCAAAAAATATTTGTAAAAGCAGAAAGACCTGGATTATCCTGCAGATGCTAGCAGTTCCTGCAGGGAAACTGCAGGGAAAGAGCATTATCCCACTGCTCTCCTGGAGACCCAAATATGGCTTCTTCAGGAGGAGAGATACTTTAATGTGATGGAGCTTATTTATTTCCCTGCAGATGAGCTACGGACCAGACAGCGGTGGCCAAGGACATTTTCTCTTTTTTTTTTTTTTCTTTTGTTTGTTTGTTTGATTTTAGGGAAAAAAGGGGTAGACACTGAAAGGAAGTAAAAATGCAAAAGTATGTCATTACCAGGCATACCAGGTACTGCATCCACTCACAACTGTTTAAATATATTTTCTTCTTCCTTTTCATCTTAATTAAGCTTACTTACTTTTAAGGCTTAATTTCATTTAAAAATGAAGAGTACCAAGGTAGAGACAGACAAAGCAACCCTTTCTGAACACAGAGGAATGCCTTCTGAAAGAAAACAACATTTTACTCAATCAAGCTGCCCTCAAAGCCACAGGAAGCTCTGTAAAACAATTCTGACAAAGCAGATAAGTTACATCAATGTGTAATTGAAATCCCTTACTAAAAGAAATCCCTTACTAGAGCCCAAATACGAGTTTCTGGGTGCACCACTGATTGCCAACAGGGATTTGGCTGGAGCAAGATTCATTATCATTTCAGGGGAGTAAATTAATTGGGCTTTTGGGTACATTTTCAAGGGGAAAGTGGAGAGGGAAAGCCAGAGCTTCTCACTATTGCACACAGCTGCCACGGGTCAGCCAGGACACCAGTATTTCCAAGTTCAAGCACCAACATAAGACTCATGCCCTGGAGATGTTCCTTGGACAGAATGGGCAGGGAACCCTGTCAGGTCAAAATCCTCTCCAGAGATTTTGGAAGGGAAACATTAAGCAGCAACTGCTTCCTTGTAATACTTAAAAGTTGGGAAAGGCATGTCCCTTCTGGGGACCTCTCAGCTCCCTACTGTCCTCAGCCAAAAGAAAAATTTGAGGTGGTGGTCTGTGCTCATTAAAGCATGATAATCCACTATAGAGAGGCTCTCCTCTCATCCTTTGAAACCTCTAACAAAGTGTCAAAACCTCTAACTCCAGATAGCAACTAAACCCCCCCAGACAGCCAACACACCAATAATGTGTCAAATGGTTAAAAGTAAATAGGGATAGGGCTCTCTAAAAAGCCCAGGAAAAACCACTTAAACACTGATTTTATTAACCACATCCTGTCTGTAGAACTGACTACATGAAACCTCAATGAAATGAGATTTTTATCTCAAGTTCCATCTCATGTGTTTGGAGCTGCAACTGGAGAATATTGCCTGAACACATGGCTTGTTTGCTTGGGTTTTTTGTTTGTTTTCTTTTTTATTTCCACAAGGACCTATGTATTCAGCTGTGTCCTGTCACATAAGATTGAGGCAAAGGGCTCACAGAAGAAAAAAAGCTCATTCCCTACTCCTGCCCCAGACCCTCCTACATTTCATGTGAGATCTGAGTTCTTTTCATCCCCTCCTGGCTCTGGGGGAACCTCTGGCCCCCCACACTCCGGGGAGACTATTGAGCTGATTTCCAGCCTCTGAAAAAATTCAACAGCTAACCAGCTCCAGCAGCACGTGTAGCCCTGTGACACCTAAATCATTCTAAATCACTATAATTAGATTATACTAGAGAACACCAATGTCTACGAGACAACGGAAGGCCACGCTTATCACAGGCAGAATTTAACAAACACCGGTACGAAATGCCACTATTTGACCTAGCCCCACAAATATGACAGGTAAATGCATACCTTTATCTCTGTATTCTGTGCCTAGTGACCCTTCCACTGCACTCACACTGAGCTGGTGTCTCAAAGTCTGCTGAAAAAAAAATGGTGTACACCCTTACCACTAGCAGTCAGAGACAGGCTCCACCCGCTGAAGTATCAGGTAACCTGCCTGCAAACACCTCAGTGCCTGAGATGAGATTTAGCCTGGAAGGTGTAAGGGGAACAGAAACACAGAGGAAGTGACACCTGCAAGGTGCTTATAACCCAGTCAGAAACAGGTATACACGTTAAGCAGTTCATCGTCCAAGCAAAGTCAAAGTTCAAACAAGGTACTTTTTAAAAAGTCTTATTTTTTAGCCCCAGCCTCCTTGAACTCTGAGAGAGCACTCATTACAAAATTCAGCTTTGGAAAGACTAGGCATAAATAAAATAGAAAAGAAAAAGACCTCATTGTTGCAGACAATTTACTGATTTGTTCCGACCGTTCCCACTTCTATTCACAGATGACTTGTAGAACCACAAAATCACAGCACGTTTGGGGCTGGAATGGACCTACACAAATTATTAACTTCAACCCCCTGCTCCTTTGCAGGAGTGTTCCATGCATTTACAGCTGTACGAGGACCCCTGAAAGTAAAAGATAACTTTGCATTTGACACGCAGAACAGCATGCCAGAAGAGCAGCTCCTCTTCTCACTGTTTTCTGAGGGTGAGCAGGAGAGAGCAGCTAAACCAAAGCATAGAGGGGGTTTGCTTTCCTGCTCAGCACCATCTAACAGGCCTGCAGCAGCCGGGACCAAATAAAAGAAACACATTACCATGGTGAAGATCACATTACAGCACTGCTAGGAAAGGTAATACAGTCCTGGAAGAACACAACAGAAACATTCCAAAATGTCAAATCCAACTGCAAAATTTAGTATTTGCACGCTTGTGCTGCTGCTCTATGAAAAGGCACAGACAACCTGCTCCCTGGTGCACACACAGGTCTAAAATTAACTTTGTGCTGGACATCAATAAATTGCACTTTATATGGAGATCTCAAATCCCTTGATGAAAAAAAACCTTTTTTCATAAATAAACTTTTTTTTTTTCTTTAGTAAAAAATAACTTTTCAAAAATCTGACAACAAAAAGAGCAGAGGCACAAGACATTTATGTGACTCACCCATATTCATACCAAAATAGGGAAATCCTAATTATCCTAGAGGAGCAGGTGGCCTCAACACGGTGTTCAAGATTTTTCAGGTACAAAAATTCCAGAACTTTCCTACTTCAACTGGATTTTTATTACTAATTTCCCCTACAAAAGGTGGCTGAAAGAGACAGCTCCGGATGAAAACAGATTTTGTCAGCGCCATCTCCTGGTGCTGAAACAAAACTGAAAAAAATCATTAACTCGAAGGTTTCTCAGAGTAAAGTGAAAATACAACAGTTTGATCTGGTTTGGTTTTCCTGCTTGCAATGGCTTGACCTGAGGCATCATATTTTCCTCTCTGTACACTTGGAAGATACAGGACTCATTAGCCAGTTTTAGGATGAACAATAAATAAGCATCAGTGACAAGGGAGGAAAACCACAAGATGCCATCACAGTGAAAACAGGTATCATAAAGCTGTTGATAAAAGCACCCCATCCCCTTCATTGGGTTTTCCCCGGTCGGAAAGAGTAATATTTGGTCTAGGAAAACCAAAGAAATGTGAGCCTTACTTAAACCAACACCTTTGCTATACTGCACTTTGGATGGCTGCCATTAATTTTAAATCTCACTGTCCAAGTCCACAAAGTGGAGGGTAAAGGGTGTAAGAGGCAGTACGAGAGAAGTTAAAATACACTCTTAACACAGAATGGGTAACTGTTGGCAACATGCCCAATACTCTTGAGTGGTTTTACAGTTCTTGTGTAAAGTAGCTCCTTTTTTGGCATTAAGCCTAAGACTCTTCAGGGCATTTTTCTAAGTTGCCTGGGGCCTTTATAACACGGAGCCCAACACGAATTTTGGCATCACCAGCAACTTTTTTTTAAATTTCTTCAACATTTTTGTTCTTAAACAGAATTCTGACCGTTTAAGATAAAGATTGTAAAAGTACAGATTCAGTGTAAATCACTCCCTTCCATCCATCATTTCTGTTTAAGAGTTGCCTGAACATCATTTGTGTTCAGGAGTCGAACCATGCCCGAAACATGAAAGATGGAGGAGAAAATAAATAAGCCTGAAATAAACACTCCAAAGGAGTGTCTTGCAACAGGAGGAACCTATGCACTAGCTTTTACATAAAAGTTAAGTAAACTCCTTGCACGTTCATGGCAACTACAACAGCGAGCCCAACCAGGACTGCTGATCACCCAGCCCCCCAAAATAACTGCAGATTTAAACTCAAGGAGCCTCATGCTCACAGCTGTGCCATTTTGGAAAGCCCTAGACAAGAGAAAAGAATCTACCAAGGCCCATCCTTATTGTCTTCAGAAGCTGGATTTCCCTGCAGACAACTGCCAGAGCTGCAGTGCCAATGCATTCCATGCATTGATGGATTTCTGTGTTGTCTTTCCAAGCATATCAGGACCACCAAAAAGACATGCAAAGCTGAAAAACGTGTCATGCTGGATAAAACTAAGATCGTCACCACTCTACTTTAATACTTAAATATCATCAGTAACCAGGTTTTAAAATTGCCAGGTCATTGATTATAGAAAACAACCGAAAAAGAAAGTGAGTCCTGAGTGAAGCTTTCTGCATAAGGAACTGCACAGAATACTGATGAATGTCTTTTTTTTCAGACTGCGCCAACTGACACATAAAAAAACAAAAGTGCTAGAGAGCAAAGTAAGTATGTCAAAGAGATTTCAAGTGTGGCTCAAGCTGCTTACTGATTAACACTTCAGCATGTAACGCTCCTCACAGACCTGTGTGGTTATTGTCCAAAAGTGAAACAAGGCTCTTTTGGCAACTGGAGACAATTTATCCTCCCTGACCAAGCTCACTGTTCTCATACAGCTTAGAAGCGCTGGAGTTGTTTCTTCTTCCAGAGTCTCTGGAGGGAAAATCAAATCAAATCCCAAGATGTCATGTCTGTCACCTATTTCCAGGGTAAGGAAGAGCCTTAATGATCTCCAACAGAAAACAAGCTCATCTTACACATGAACAAATGAACTAATTGACTCATTCTACCATTAAAAATAATTTACAGTCACATTTGCAAGAAAGCAGAAAATAAAACATGGAATTGTCTTTATGTCAAGGAATAAACAACACCACAGAAACCTCAGAAGGATGACAGCTGTCTCTTCAATGCCTGGAAAAGGTGTGTGGCAGGGGGGTTCATAGCTATCTGCACAAGTTTCTGTATTTCTTACTGAAGTGCCCCATCAGGGGGGCAGATCTGCTTCCTCAAGCTCCATTTCAAGCATATGTATGCCAAATCTTCTCAACTATAGCACAGTTTCTATCACACACCCACATGCTGCCTGCACGGGTTTTAGCAGAGCAGTCGAGGCAGAACAAAAAGGCCAGACTGGTTTCAAGGCTTGAACTCCCCCCACACCTAGTGTCACCTGCTGCCAGGGAGAATGGGGAACACAGGGAGATGGCTGAGGCTCTCACAATTACTTAAAACCCTGCCAGACACACCAG
The DNA here is from genome assembly GCA_016584745.2 of Phylloscopus trochilus trochilus. Classification (NCBI taxonomy): domain Eukaryota; kingdom Metazoa; phylum Chordata; class Aves; order Passeriformes; family Phylloscopidae; genus Phylloscopus; species Phylloscopus trochilus. Next base: position 87,855,261 of record WQNJ02000015.1, read on the forward strand.
CTCAATCCACAGTCACAGGAAGACAAAAATCAGCAGCTGGTTTTGAAGTGACTGCAGTTGTGTTTATGAATGCTGCTGTGCAGTGCTCTCCCCCACTACTCCTCTGCTGTGAAGTGCCACAGGGTTTGAGGGACAACAGAGTCTTCTCTGTGGTTTTGCTGTTTTCCCTTCATGTTGTTTTATGCATATCCTTTAGAATGTGAACATTTTTCTTGTTTTGTGGAAATCTATATGGCGCTTCCCCACTGCGTGTGCTTTTCAGCTTAGACTGGGGAGATGGCAAGAAAAAGTGCTTTAGCTGAGTTCATCCTAATGAACATCCTAAGGAAGACAAAAAACCAGGCTGCCTCTGCCCTTCCTCTGTCCAGGCTGGACCTCTCCTTCAGAGGTGCTGCCCTGGAGGTGCTGCAGCTGCACTGATGTCACAGCAGGGCATCTTGGTCACAGTAAAAATTCTTCATCAGCCAAATCCAGGCTGCTTCAAGACTACAATATATTGTGTTACTGCTCCTGAACTTTGAATGGATTGTCATAACATGTTAAGTGTAACCTCTGTGACTCAGATTCAGGATCCAACTTCCCCAGCAGGATCCTCCGTCCCACAGTGTTCACCAATAATGCTGAGGGGGGGAAATGAAGAAAAGTGAGCTTCCTAATTATTCCCACAGCTACTTCCTGCAACTACCTACACCAGCAGGGATATGTTTATCTCCAATACTTCTCAGTGAACTTCAAAAACATCTTTTCATTGACTGAATATGAGAAAGAAGTGGAAGTGTTGAACATACTGGTGTTTTCAGAAAGTATGTGCTGTTGTCAGAAAGATTTGGGATTTTTATTAAAAGCATGAGACATGAGAACACTCAAGATATGCCTGAACATGGTCCAGCTCACACAAGTCCATTGTCTGCACATAGGAATGAACAGGACAAGCAGTAAGAATAACTACTAGACTTCCTAGAAAACAAAATTACTATTCAGATGTGCATGAAGTGTAGATATGCTGGTACTAAATCCTCAAATATGTAACTTTTGGACATCACTACACTAGGTCACAGCTCTAATTTGAACTGTTTGAAATGTACACACCTTAAAACAAATCAGTTTCTTAACAGAACATTCAGTAAAAAGCTGGCTTTTAAAAATGGTTATTTTTCATAACTTGGTATGATACCAAGAGCTTCTGCCAAAAGAGCTGCATTGATGAGAGATGCTGAAGACTCATTGATGAGTATCTGGTATCTGAAGTCCACAGTATTTTTACCATGTCCACAGTGTTTACACATAATCTTCCCTAATGCCAGCCCCTCAGCTGAATTTTCTACTTGCTATCCCACCAAAAAAAAAAAAAAAAAAAAAAAAAAAAAAAAAAAAAAAAAGGTGGACCATATTACATGTGTGCAAGCTAATCAGGCCAAGAAGGAATGGCAGAATTGGCAGCATCTAGGAAAAGAGCAATCAGGCACAGCAGATAAAAATCCCAGTGCAAACCCCACAAACCAGGGACACTGAACTGGCTGATGTTCTCTTCATCCTCCCGTGTTGCTCTGCAACACACACTGTAGGTGGTTTAGCTTTTATGCAGGGCTACTTTAAAGACCCCCAGTATGGATTATCAGTTTTTAGACATCTAATTTCAAAGACAGCAAGAACCAGGCTCTGCCTGTAGTGAAAGAGAGATGGAAAAGTTCCCCCAAACCTGCCACGTGGAGAGTCCACACCTTTTCACTCTGTGTGCTGTGGATTACACCTCCACCACCTGGAGCACCAGGTCAGTGATCTCAGAGGTCAGGCAATGAATATGTACAAGTATTGCCACTGGTCTGACTCAGCAGAGCACCCAGCAGTGCAGTTAACTTTCAACCAGCTCTGGAATGACACTGGTTCAAGTTTGCAAGCCCTGTGGAAGAGGGATGGACTTCCCAGGTTCTCACAGGGAAGTGGTGGAGAAAAACAGAAAATGGAGAGAAGCAGCACACTTTGAATAAAATGGGAAATCTCTCTCTGTTTCCCCACTTCCACTTGGATACCAACCCAAGCCTTTTTTTCATTTATTTATTTCATTTCATTTAAAACCATTTAATTCTTTTCTATACATTACATTCTCACGTCAATGTACACTAAATTTTGAAAATACGATAAAAAATTCCTCCAAAGGAGTATCCTCATCTCCAGCATGACCAGAGTCAAGAAGTATAGCAAATTTAAATGACTTCTAAGACCCAAGAGCAGGCAGTCAAGTACCTTTTCATCTGATGCACAAGCACGTACTCACAGAGAACCAGACTCCAAATTTTGTGAGAGTTATGCATCATTAATTTCTACAGCATAAACAGTGGTTTCCAGAAATGAATTACAAATCTATGGCTGAGACAAAGCACTCTACAGCATGTCCAGCCTAGACACCTTAAAAAAGCATGACTATTCCTGCTTTCATCAGTAAGCACTGTTAGTCACCAGTGGAAAGGTGTGTTCATGCATCCAAGGAGTATTCCTGATAGCACTGACAATATTCTGGTGCCATGGAACACAAAAATACTCTCTGGATTTGTTGAGTCAAAAGGTTAGGTTATTCTGTTTATGAAGAACCTTAGGACAACTCAGTGATTCCGAGCAACTGTTGTGTAATATAAAGTCCCTGAGCATAATCAAATTATGAGCTTCTTTTGTGGAAAATACCAAGACATCTTGTAGCAGTGTCTCATCTTTGTAGGAAAAGAGTGGTAAAGAAGTGACTGGCTTCGATCTACTTAAACCAACACCATCTGGGTATGTGCAGTTGGAAAAAAATTGCTTTTACTGATGGCAGTAGAAAAATGAGTATTATCTTCACCTCTGCATGGCAAGGAAGTATTTGAAAATTCTCACTGTTTTGGCTTTAAAAACTCTGGACTGGCAGTTCTGGGGGCTGTGGGACTCGTAATAAAGGGTTCTCATTTGTAACCACACATTTCTTGGAATTTAGGGCAAGGGAGTGAATAGGACTGTCGGTGCTGCCCCAAGGAGCCATCCCTCCCTCCAAGTGCAGGCTGGCAGACCAGTTTCCAGTAGCTGGGATTGGGGTGCTGCCTTGTGAAGAGGGGCAGGGTGCTCCTGCATGAATTCTGATGGGTGGGATCTACTGCCCACGGATGCTCCTAGATCCATGAGGAATACCTGCTTTCCAATGACTCACACTGCACGACCTCCCATTTTTAAGAAGTTAATGTAATCAAAGTGTGTTTTTTACAGACCCACAGCTATGAATGATATCAATCCAACGTCAGTGAGAAGTCCACTGTGTATTATGCCTGTTAAAAAGAATACATAAATAAAAAAAAAAAATTATACTGTAGTAAGTAACAGATGAAAGAGGACTGCACGTGACTGTTTATTTTGTGACTTTACTGGTTACAAGAAACACAGTACAGGCTCTATATGGCCTCTCAGGAAGAAAGAGTAAAGCCAAGCAATGACTTAAGTTAAGCTCTAACACAAAGAAAACCTCTTTTTCCTTTCTCCACTCTTCAAAAAGCTGAAGTTTGCAATAAGGTCAGCTGCCTTCACGTTACCTAAATCAGCCATGACATTAAGTGAGTGCTGACCACGTACAATAAAGCAGCCAGCATTGAAAGGACCCTCTGATAGGGAATTGCCATTAGGATGAACTCAGCTAAAGCACTTTTTTCCTGCCATCTCCCCAGTCTAAGCTGAAAAGCACACGCAGTGGGGAAGCGCCATATAGATTTCCACAAAACAAGAAAAATGTTCACATTCTAAAGGATATGCATAAAACAATATGAAGGGAAAACAGCAAAACCACAGAGAAGACTCTGTTGTCCCTCAAACCCTGTGGCACTTCACAGCAGAGGAGTACTGGGGGAGAGCACAGCACAGCAGCATTCATAAACACAACTGCAGTCACTTCAAAACCAGCTGCTTATTAAAAGCTGATAGATATGCCATAATTGAAATGCAATCACATAGTAGTAGCAAATCTTCAAGGACATCTTTCCAATTACACCAGTAATTTCTGAACTCTGACTTTTGTCACTTATGTTTTCCTATTATTTAAATCTTAGAGGACAAGGCTGTAAGGGGTTTGAGAGATCATCTCAGCCACGACCTACCCCAAGGCAGAATCAACCAGATCTAAACACTTCCTGACATTAAAAAGATTTTTAGGCAAAAGCTGCACTTGTCAGTGTAAGTCAATGGGCTAAGAGAGCATACAGATGGGGTATAACTTCAGCCCTAATTCAGCAGAACAGCTCAGGCCCAATTTTCATCACCAGGTTCATCTGTTTAGCATTAAGCACATGTTTAAGCAGTTTGTTCAATCATAGACTCAGTGCCTAATTAACTTGTTCAGACAAACAAGTTGACAGAAACAGAACTGAAGTATGGCTTCAATCATAATTTTAATTCATATATATATTAAGGTTTTAATTAAGTGTTATGGTCTCCTTGCAGCAAAACACTGAATTGTAACTTTATCTTCAGCACAAAATTTTCAACACTGAAACCAGTAAGATTCCAATCAGCACATTCACAACTGAATTTAATGTAAAACCTTCATACTTAAACCTTTGCTTACTCTGATTCTGCAATATCTCCATTTTCTCCACCTGTGAACACTCAAAAAACACAAAGCAACCTCTTTATTTCACTTCTAGACTGGAAGTCATCTAAATGTCTACAGAGACATCTGTAGACATATGTCTATGTATGTATGCATAGTTATTCACACACACTTTCCAGGTAAAACTCACTAAAAATGAAAGGCCTAACTAAGCATGTCATCTTCAAAGGCAAGAGCAAAATCCCTAATCAGGGGAGATATGCCTTAATCACACTTAAATGGTCATAAAAGTCTTATTCTACATACTATTTTTTATTGTTACATTTTTATGTTGTGGGAGTAAAAACTGTAAAGTGCAACAGTAAAAATCAGTATTATTTATTTTCATGCCTGGGTGAAGCATAAATCACTCTCTCCAATTCAGCCAAGGATAGGGAGACCTGAATGTCCTTAAATTCTCAGAGTTTATTTTAAAATCAGAAAGTCCCTTGCCTTAACAGAGGCGACTAAGTCTTTAGAAAAGGACATTTAAAAATAAAGACAAGAAGGGCATGTTTTGCAGACAAGGGTTTATACCGTGTCACTATAAACTGGCTCCAAATAAAAATATCCCTGTAGCTTCTGTCTGCAATTTCAACTTCATGAGGAAAGCACAAATACAATCAAGGAAAGATTATAACACGATCAATGCATTAGCTTTATTCAACAAAAGCACCTTTAGTCTAATAAACAGAAGCTTTCTACAAAGGTTATGCACACCCACAAGGCCTATAAAACTGAGGTCAATACACAACTTGTGTTGTTATAATGCTGGTGTCCCTTGCCATTCTCCTCTAGTAATACCAAATCTTACAAGGAACGACAATGTTCTATGCTATCATCTTTTCTCATTAGCTACTGTTGTGGTTTTTACACTTGAAGAAAGACCTCTGGACTCATAATTTCCTTTCTCATGTTAGCAAACCTTTTTTGAACCAATTGACCCACAAGTAGAAACAAACCAAATTTTTTTATGAGAAAGATGTTAAGAAGTCATTCTTCTGCCTTTTCTTCCTCTAGTCTCCATTCTGATTCTATCATGAAAATGTATAACATGACATTGACAGGCAAATGAATATATTCTTTCTTTAAAATATTAAAGCACCTTGGAGAGTGTAAGTCCTCTCATTTTAAAAGTTATTGTTTTGTGGTGTTTTAGTATCAATTTTCATTAGGAAACCAGGACTTTCTCATATTGTGAGACCTTCAGTGACCAAACTGAATCAGACCAAAGCATCATATATAATTGTCAACTGGACATGAATGATTTTCTACAAGTCTAACTAACCTTTGCGTCAGATCCATAAACAGCTACCCGTTAACAGTAAAACCCCATACACTTCTAATCAAAGTGATCTTGGAAATTGTGAGAGTACAGCACCAAACACAATGCCCTACTTAGAAACAGGCTTTGCAATCCTGCGTGGGGTTGAAACTTAATGCGCTAAGTTAAAACACACAAAACCTCCCCCAACAAACAAACAAACAAACAAACAAACAACACCCCAGAATAATAACCTGAAATTGAATGGCGGTACTGACAAATTATTTTGTTCCATCAAAGGAACAGAACCACTTTCCATCTTTCAATGCAATATTTCTGTCCACCAGTAAGGTACTGTGGTGACCTTTTTGTGCTCCCACGGACTTCAACAAAACACTTACGTCCACTGCTTTTAAAGTCTCTTTTTTTCTCAGCTGACATTACTCAAAGCTCTATGACTCCGCATCAATAACATTATGACAACATAAGTGCTCAAAATCTGTAGCAATGATTCATAAATTCACTTTCTTTCATCAAAATAAAATTTAAATTCAAGCTGAACCGAAGCCTTGGAAAATCCAAACATTAATCCTTCAGAAAGTGAAACAAAAGAATAACTCACAATATCTGTAGTGCAGTATGCTATATAGTCTGCTTTTACAGTGCAGTTGTGAGAGTTTTAATCTGAGCTGAGCTTCACCCACTGAAAGAAGAGGTAAAATGCTTTCCAATTTCATTAGAAGCTAAATTACTCCACTGCAGAGAGCAGTTTTAGTAAATCCAGCTCAGGAGATGCTTTCACAAAAGAAGTTACCAGACACTGGCATTGTGCACATAGTGCAGCAAGCACTATCCCAGAGGAGAAGACTGAAAGACAAGGCACTGACCCTCCTGTTTTCCCTTCCTGTTTTTCCACTGGACACATCTCACCTCTACAATAGCTACCAGACACCACAGAAAGCAAACAGGAACCACAACCCCCTCCTTTGGGACTGTGCACTCCAAGACTGTGAATGCCTGCCCTCATCCCAAACATGAATATGGACAGCCAAGCCTCTCACCATATTCCCCTCCACAATTTCTTTGGCAAAATTCCAGGAAAAAAATTCACCTCCTCCCAGGGTTAAGCAACCACATGGCCACCCAAAGGGTCTACCTACCCTCTGAGTTCTGTTCTCCCCTATCAGCCCTTCCGTCTTTGCATGGCCATGGTTTTTGGGGCACCATCTCTCAGTGGCACCACAGTGCAAATATTCAGACGTACTGATGTCACAGCCCTGATGAGCCAGTCTGGGTGGACAGGACTGTGATGGAGAGGGGGAAGGAACAGGCACCAAAAGCTACAGGGAGGCTTCACCTCAGCCTCCCTGACTCCTCTGTGTCTCATAACTGCTTTGTGAGAAAGGCACACCCTAATACAGGTGGAAGGCACCATGCATTTTCCAAATAGAGCACAGATGCATAAGAGGAGTTGTAGTTTTTGCAGAGTTATCTGGCTCTAGTTGGCAGACCAGAACATAGTAGTAAATTCTCCTTGAAAGGCAAAACCACACAGAGATTTCACTAGGCAAAAAATAATAACTAAGAGATTGAAATTAGGCTTGGAACAATAGGTACATTAAGAATCCCAACTGCAATAAAGGAAGACAATGTGCTTTCAAAACTGAGGCTAAAAAATAAGCTTTTCTCCCAGTTTATATAGAATATCTTCCCCACCCTCCATGCCAGCATCTCAGAACTCACACACTACTGAGTATAATAAGTACATCATGTTAGCATCCACTGTTTTGGTCATTTGTAGCCATTTCTTGACAGTTGTATTCTTGAAATACCACAGGGGGCTTCATTCCAAACTGCAGTACTCTGAAAATACCACGTTTTTCTAAAGCCCAGGTCGTCAGCCAAGGGAAACTAGAAAAGGTCACGCAATCTAAAAGTTTTTAGTTCTCGAGCGTCATCAGAATGCCCTCTCGATACAGCATGAACAAGCGAGGCAAATGATAGCTAAAGATCTTCCACAGCACTCCAGGCAGCCAGCCCCCAAACATGACTGAGCCTCTCAGAGCTTAGCATAATGAAATCTACTAATTACTTATTACTTGCATCACTATAATTCCTAGGAAGATTAGTCACAGAAAGGAATGCCTTTGTGCAAGGGACTGTACAAACACAGAGCAGAGCAGAGTCATTGATACTGCTGCCACTGCCACCAAAAGGGCAGCGTTATCAGTGGACAGGATGATGTAGATCCCACTGCAGTCACCGTTTTTGCCCGTCTGCCCGAGAAACCTTCTCAAGTCCATCATGTTAATTAAGATCTCCTAAGCTTCCTCCCTACCAGGACCTTAGATATCAGAGCTGTGCTACTGCAAGAGGTCGCCCCAAAAGAACAAAAGTATGAGCTTTCTGGGAGCGAAGTTACTCTCATCAGGGCTAGCGACAGCCTTCAGACAAGAGGCTGGAAAAAAATCCAATACAAATCGGGCAGCACTGAGCAGCACCTGAGTCCGAGGCAGGCTTTCTGACATGCCATGAAATAGCCACAGCATCCCCATCACCAGCAAACAAAGCTTCCCGTGCGCCTGTTGCTCTCAGTGCCGCCCTCTTCGCTTTGCCTGTCGTGGCTCCGGACTTTTCCAGGGCTACTGGAAATTGCTACAGTTGTACAGAAATCGTACAATTGCTAACGCCGCAGCGTCAGCAGCTGCGCCGCGGCTCTTCGGTCCACGCGGGGCGCAGGAAACCACCAGCAGTGTCCCCGTGTGACACCACGGAGAGAGCACGGAGAGAGCACGGAGACCCCACCGTGCCGTGGTGCCCCGGCTGTGACCGCCAGGGCTGGGGCAGCGCAGGAGGCACCGGGGGCTGCCCGGCTGATGGCCCGGGGGACACCCTGAGCCCAGCCACGGCTCGCCCCATAGACCTCGCATGCTGCACTCGCATCAGCAGCTCCAACCGGGGCCAAAAGCGAGCAAAGCAGGAGGGCGCGGCTAAAAAGACATGAATTTCCAGGTTTTTGTTAGGTTTGTTTTTTTTTTTTTTTTAGGTCTTAAGAGGCTAGGAGTTGCTAGCAACATACAGGCCGGCAGATGAAGGGGGCTGTCACCTCACCAAGCACGACACGTCTGGTCCCTTGCGCTCGGGGCTAGTCTTTGGAGGAGAGGAAGCCCCGGGCGGGACAGTGCCCGGCAGCAGAGCCAGGAGGCTCGGCAGGGCAGCCCCGCGGGGTGCGCACCCCTCCGGCCCGCACCCCCGGCCGCTCCCGCCTTCCCGCCCGCGCCGCTCCGCAGCCTCCCTCCGCGGGTACCTATCTCCGCTTATTCACCGGCGGCATGACAAATCTCCCGGGCGTGCGTCTGTCCCGTCCTTCCAGACGGCGCTGCGTCCCCATCTCGGCGGCGGAGCGGCCGGCGAGGTGAGTAACCGCGGACTGACGGCACCACCGCCGCGTGTTTTTTTTTTTTTTTTTGTTTTGCTTTCCCTTCTCCTCCCGCCCTCCCCGCGCTGACACGGAGGCCGTGAGCCGCCGACTCACCCTCTCCTGGCCGGCGGGGTTGGGGAGCAGCTGCGGGCAGCGGAGGGGCCGGGCCGTGCCGCACGCCCCCAGGCGCGGGCAGGCTCGGCGGGGCGCGGCGCCGCCGCTGCCGCGGGGCTCGGGGCACTTCAGCTGCCGCCCGGCCCGCCGAGCGCGGCCACCCGTGCCCCGCTATCATGGTCCCGCCGTTAACCCTTCCCGCCGCCCCGGCCGGCCCCGCCGAGCCGCGCCTGCTCCGCCGGGCGGGGGTGAGGGGGGTGAGCGGCGTCCCGCCGGCCCCGGCCCCGCCGCACCCACCCCCCTCCTCACAGGGACACGCGTGGGGACACGGCTGGGTAGGGGCGGGGGGGTCGCAGGTGCCGGAGGGTGGGTGTAGGGTGTAGAATATGCCGAGGGACAGGCGGCATAGGCGGTGGAGGGGATGGGGTGCCCCGGAGGTGTTTGCAGTAGGGGTGGCGATGGGGGGTGTTGTGTCTGTGTGTAACGGGACCGGGAGGAAGCTGCGGGGCTGCACCAGTTACCGGAGGAATGTTTAGAAGCTGTAGGGGCTGCAGGTTCCTTCCCCCTCCCCTGTGTGGGGCTGCACACCACGGGCTTTATGGGGAAAGCCCGGGGGGTGGCACGGAGGGTGTTAGGGTGGCTGGATGGCAGCTGTGAGTGAGAAAACCTAATTTGGCAGGGCGGGGCAGCAGGTAAACCAGAGGAACTCTGGAAGCGGGAAAGCGGATGAAGGGGCTTAAGGCCTGGTGGCATTTTTCCATCAGGCACAGAAAGCTGCGGTACGCAAGCAAGAGCCTTTCTCGATTGGAAGGGAATCTGACCTGGAAATATCTAGCAATGTGATAAAGTTGGAGGTATCCACTCAGAGGGAAAGCACAGGGATGCTGAAGGCCCAGGCTGATGATCAGCTCTTGCAGGAGCAGTTGCAGCCAAGAGGTAAATGCCACGAAGAGCACCCATTGCTCTCCAAAAGACTCCTACACCTGCAGGATATGGCCCTGAAACACCTTGGTTTTCAGCTGATACCAGCTGAAACGTGTTGGTTCTTCCAGTTCAGGTCAGTGTAATTCCCCTCTGGTGTAATTGGTGAATTGAGAATGTAAGTGAGCTGAAGCCAGAGGTGAATGGAGCAGCTGAAAAGCCCGGCTCAGAGAGAGAGAGCAGCAAATTTCCCTCTCACACGATGGACAGAGCATGCAGACCTCATGGCTGGGTGCCCTGCCAGCCCAGGAGTCTCTGAGCAAGGGAGCCCACTAGCACGCTTGGGCAATTGAAGAGCTCAGCAGCTGTGGGCCTCCCATGCCAAGCATGGCCAGCCCTGCATTTAAAACAATTTCTAGCCCCAGTTCTCCAAGATTGGGAGTGGCACTGTGGCTGCCTGGATTGCTTCTTCCAAGGAGGAGGGAAGCCTGGATCCCTGTTGTGCTGCAAGAGCTGTTGGGAGGAGAGCTGAGGAAAGGGGATGTGTCTTGGTTTGTCCACATCACTGGGCTGCTCAAGGTCAGCCTTGATCCTTAGCTGAATAAACTCTTCTGAGCTAAAGGTCCTTTGTCACTCATTCATATTGTGTTACATTACATTACATCCAATTAATGTAACGTTTACAATTGTGAAGTTTGTAAAAAGTCAGTGTTGCATTCTTTACATACCCAGAAAACCTGGCAGAGATGTTGAGCCTTCAGTCTTTCTTTTGAAGTTTCATTGCTTTCCAGTGTTTTGGGCTTTTTTTTTTTTTTTTTTTTTTTTTTTTCTAAGTGCATGGACACTTAGACATTGAGACACTTGTAAATAAATTTACTATTCATAGCACATTAAAAGCAGAAATTATTGTAAGCTGTGTCTTACTTTAGAAATCGTATTAAAAGAGCTGACAACTGAAGGGTTTGGGTTTTTTTCCACATGAAAGCACAGAATTGTGAGCTCAATGAGTTTTTTGTTTACTGTCTCTTTACTGGTGCTACATGCCAGAATTTTCTATGCAATTATCATTTAATTGGAAGGCATCACTAAAGAGTTCAAGGATTATCCCTGAACTAGCATGATAGCCATGGTAATGATAGTGGAAGCCTCACACTGGAAATGAGTAATACAGACAACAAAAAAGGCATATACTCTGAAAGTGCTCATTTTAATTCAAATCTACCAAATAAATGGTGAGTTTGCTTTAAATAAATTGCTTTAAATAAAGCTTGACAGTATCAGGAACAAAATCTAACCACCTTTGAAAAAAATCTGTTTGCCTTATCAAGTTATTTCTATGTATGGGAAGTAAATTGTCTCAATTTTTCAAAGGAAAAGAAGTAATGGATCCTATCAATGTACCACCTTGAGAAAGACATGGTCTAAAACACAAGATACAGGCAGCCTTTACATGCAGGATAAGAGGTTTTGCTGCCATGGATGAAGCCTGCTGAGAAGTCCTGAGCATGAAGTAAGGAGGACAATCAGAACCACTTATTAACAGAGAAACGGGAACTCCTATCTAAAGATGATTCTCAATTTTTTTGTGTGCTGAGATAGCAGCAGAGTTTATGTAAAATGAGTGTCTTGGGTTATGTGTATTTTATTTCATCTTCTGAAAGCAGCTGGGGAGATGTTCTTCTTTATCTCTTGTAACTCTGGGGGGAGGGGGTGGGTGCCTTCTGATAATGGGCCAGCTGTTAAACCAGGTGGGGCAGTGTTTCTTATCTCTTTCAGCACCTGTCCTCCCTCCACAGGGATATCTCCTGCTAATGGGCCATTGAGGCTCACCAAGGACAGGACACATTCCATCCTCCCAGGGTGAGATGCTCCACCCAGTGCGGGAAGCCAACCATTCCTACCTGGATAAAAACTGAGACACAGGAACACCAGGGATCTGGTTCCACTGGATTCCTGGAGGAAGACTGGACCCTTCTCACCATCACTGGACCCATTTTCTACAAGATCATCTCTGCTCCAACAGAACCACATCTGCCACTCCAGGAGGACTCACTTTTGAACTGCTACTACCACCTTAAGCAACAGGGTGTTAGGTTGTATTATTCCATTTATTTTATTTTACCTTTTTTTTTTTCCTCCTCTCCTATTAAATTGTACCTCTGACTTGGAGTCTCACTGGTTTTGCTTTCAAACCAGCACAATGAGCCAGGTAGGACTAATAAGTGCATTAAAAAGTAAGTGCATCCAAAGTTTTCTTAGTGGGTAACAGAACTGCGTGTTCATACTCTGTCATACACCGTTGCATATTCATATCCATCGGTATGAACCCACACTCATCCCTCACTTAAAGCACACACACATAAAGCACACATCCCAGTTGTGAAAAGACTCTGTCTGAGTCCTTAAGAAAACTACTTTTTTCCTGTTGCAGATTTTATCCCCTGTGTTGAAAAGCACGTATCCAATGGAGCTAGTGCATTCTGAAATTCAAGAAATGTGTCTGAAGCCACAGTAACACCTGTGAACTTCTTCTGCCAGCTATCCAAGATCTGAGGGTAAAAATTTATATTTGTCACTTCAGTCCCAATTAAATTTTCTTAGTTCAGTAAAAGCTTTCATTTACTACCCAGGAAATGTATGGTTATGTGCTATATGAGGGTACAGTGAACTTTAAATTAAGCCTTCAGTTTACAAAACACAGAAGCATTTTTCAAAATACTCTTTTTTTTAAGGAAAAAAAAGTACCCTTTTTCTTCTTTTTCTCTGTCCCAAGGTCTGTTGGAATAACACAAAATCCATCAGTCCTTGCAAAATCTCTTCTTAGTCTGATCCTTGTATTATGCCACTGGGTTTGTTGTCCTAGAGTGTTACTCTCAAGTGTGCAGGAAAAGAGAGACATCCTCATATAAATCCTTGTCTCCTTTGCCCCAGGGAAAGACCATCTTTATAAGTGAGCCCTCACAGGAGATGGTCAGTGGCTAAAGATTCTGAAAAGACCTCATTTAATGGGGAGAAAGAAATTAAATGAAGATGAGATTATTTATTTTGTTTGCTGGTATTTTTTGGAGGCCTTTTTTTGAGAAAGGGAATTACTCTCCCAATGTTGAAACATAATTTATAGAAACTCAGATTATTTCTTCCTGTGTCCAGGGGAAAGCCATTGTAGCAGAGGGAACAGAGAACAAGGAATGTGACAATCTGAAGATACAGCTGGTTTTAGGTTTTTTTCTCTCTTTCTTCCCTATACTGCTGAGCAGTAGAGCTCAGTTTTCAGGGAAAAAAACCCTAGGTAGTAGGATTGTAATACAAAATAATTTTGCATTTCTGTAGCAAAACTGAAAATATATTTGACCCAAACACCTTTGAAATGGTGGCAGTCAGTTTAATGGGAGGGCAAGATTCCATTGAAAAATAAAGGGAAACTCAAGAGTACCTAGGATATGATGGTACTTGGTTAGAGAACACTAACAGAAATAAGAGGGCTTGTCTTGATGCCTTGGACATACTCATTTGAACAAACACAGGTCTGAACACTCTGAACACTTCTCAGATGCAAACAGATATGCAGAAGCTTTTTCAAGTTGTTTGGGGGGTTGTTGTTTGGTTTTTTGTTTGTTTGTTTGTTTGTTTGTTTTTCTTGGAGCTTTTTCTTGTTTGGTTTTGGTTTTTGGTTTTGTTTTTTTGGGGGGCGGGGGGCAACAGATTAAAAAGAAATCTTGCTAACTAACACTTCTGGTTGAATTCTTTAATTTTACCTCAGATCTTCCATTTCATGTCTGTTCTGTTTTCATAGCTGCTGTGTTAATGAGAACAATATTTTTTGCTAGTTAAGGTGATATGACCAAAAAAAAAAAAAAAGGACAGTAATTGAATTCCATCTTGAATACTTTTACTGACACCAATAATTACAATATCATTGAATTGGGTTTTCCTGGTTTAGCTGTAAAAGCAAGTCCTGCACCTCTCCCATCTTAGCTTAGACTGACTCCTGGCAAGAAGGAACCTCTGCCAGGGGCTCTGTTTCCCATCATCCATGGGTCCAGCATCTCAGGTGGAAAAAATAGGGTATTATGGGCATAATTTCTGGAGTCTGATCTTTTTTCCTTCATCTTTCCAGTCAGAGGTCACAGGTTGCATTCACCTGCTCCTCACAGGAGATGGAGGAGGGCTGTCTGATACCATCACGACACAGCAGGGCCACAGAGTTTTTTTTCTGTGTTCAATTTCTTTTTTTCATATCCAGATTTCACAAATATTACTTTTGTAGAGGGTTTTACTTGCTAGGCAGGACATGAGGCAATATGTTTCTCCTCCACCCTGCATTAACTAACACTTATGAAGAGCATATTGCTAAGACCTTCAAAGTTCCAGACAGCATCTAGACATGCTTATAGCAAATAATTTCCTCTCCTTGCAGCTCCAGCCAACTCACCCTGCACTGTGAATTGAGGAGATGTATAAAAGCTGTTCCATTCCCACTCTTAAATGTAAGCTACCAGGTGGAGAGAAAGCTGTCTGTGAAATAATTATGAAAAAAATATATATATGCACTCTGCTAACCCCCTCAAAGAAATTGAGTTTGGTTCCCCAACATTCTTACACAGACAAAGCTGCCACTGGTAAACAGGATTCATTTAATTAAATTGTAGTCTAGTTTTATACAGTGCAAACAGACATGCAGAACCTTTGCAGAAGAATGCAGTCACTATCTATAGCAGTATGTGATGATACCATGTACCTTTAGGGCCAGAAAAGGAAGTTATTAGATGAAAATTAATTGCAAGGGAATTCTACATTCCTACAATGCACCTGAAGAAGCTGGAACTGAGACTGATGAGTAGAGTAAGTTTTCTAACTGTCATAAAAATTAATCAGTGAAAAGACATAATATAGTATAATATAGTATAATATAGTATAATATAACATAGTATAGTATAATGTAATGTAATATAATGTAATATAATATAATATAATATAATATAATATAATATAATATAATATATGTGATGTAACTGACACTTTTTCTAGGTATTTCATATGCTGGGGTTGAGGTCAAAAAGTGGGAGTATCATGTACATCAGCAAATTGGTGAAGAGGAACAGAAGGACCACGTTTGCTTGGGAACCTCTGTCTTCATGCCTGAGTCGAGTTTGAAGTCAAAATGGGTTTGATGTGGACCGAAGTGTACTAAACTAAACATGTCTAATGTCCATTGAGAAACTGTAAGGGATTTCAGGCTAGCATAATGTCCATTCTTTAATAACTACTGCAGAATAACACTTCTAGAAATGGCATTATAGGTATGATGCTAACTGAGGGCAAAGTAAGAAAAAAAAAAGAAAGAAGGAAATTTCCCACAGTCCAGTTAGAAACCTTAGAAGAAAATGCTGTGATAAAGTGGAACTACTGTTTGTCCTACAGTAAGATCTTCTGATATTAATAATGATTTCTTTTGTAGGCCCCAGCAATTTTAGATTGAACAGCAGATAAGTATAATGTTGAAACTCACTTTTCTTGTTTGGGAGAGTAAGCATTTTATTAATCACTTCAGTGGTATGCACATACCACTGCAATTTTTCTCCTTCTCTTGTTTCTGTGCTTACTCACCTCAACACTAATTTTTAATGTTAAATTTTACTTCATACCCTGTAATAAACACTGACATGTGTGTGATTACCCTTCTTCATCATAGTTACCTTTGGAGTTCTACTAAAGAAAACTAATTTAGTTCAGAAAATGCTGGTGGAAAACACACTAAAAGGCAGGTCCTTGATTAATCTGATATTGAACAATTCACCCCAAAAGGGGCTGTCTCCAGCAGTCAGTGTGCCTCTTCCCAAAGGTGACATGGGGTTGAGAAAGGGGTCTTGGGGGGGAGAGGTGTGGGTGAAGCTGTGGTGTTGCATGCATGGTATTGCCACAGAAATCCATTACAGTTGTCAACATGTGGTCTCCATGAAGCCCAAGTTAAAGATAACCTTGAGTTTGCACTCTCTGCCACGTCCTTAAGAAAAATCACCCACACTCCCTTTTTTTCACTGTTTTAGTGGATTTCCATTGTGAGAAGATGTGCATTTTAAAAACAACATGTGAATAATTCGATGTTACTCTTTTTTTTTTTAACATGGAATTCATTCTGATAGAAATCTTTTCCCTGAGATCATGTATTTCACTGTTAGAATATGTTTCTTATGTTTTCTGCTTCTGCACCACTGAATTTGCTCCCTACACTACGATTTCTCTACTTAGAGTTAGAAAGGACTCCTATACCCTCCAGTGAAATAAATCAAATTGCAGATATATGGCTGGTCTCACAATATTCTCAAGAGTTTGTGTTTAGATGTACGGAAGAAACAAGAAACTTGTCTATATGCCAGCCAAGTGTCAAAATACTGACTTTACTGACTTTGTTCTCACAGCAGGACTCACTCATATTCCCAGCCAGGTTCATATACCTCTATCAACATATCTTCATATTTAATTAGCTCTATAAGGAATACAGGGATATGGTGGCTGAGCCTCGCCTTGAATTTAGGTAAAGCAATGCTAACAGCTTCTCTCTTTTCATCCATTTGTAAAATGGATATGAAAGCAGCAATGATGATGTATATAATACTACAATCTTTACTTAATTCCATTGGAGTTTGTTATTCTAAGCTGTAAGAGTCTACATTGCACAAAATAGTCCTTATAACTGTTGCAAATTCGGTATTATACTTCTTTACTCTAGTTTAAAGAGCCCCAAACAGAAAAGGATAACACATGTTCTACTCTTTCTGGCGATCTGATGTGTCTCAGAAATTATCAAAAATCCACAAGTGCATGTAAGTTTTTTAATAACCTGCATTTTTACTTATTATTTCTTAAACAACACAAGATTTTTCTCTATTGTATGCTTATGCACTTCACTGACTTCTCTGAGCCTGACAATACATACCCATAAGCATAAGTGATTTAGGTTCATTTCTATCTATTTCCTTCACATTGCTGAAAACATGTTCTCATACTCCCAAAATGTTATGATTTTATATTTTTAATTTATTCTGTAAGGGGCTCCCTTTTAATATTTCTTGATTCAAAGCAACTTACTAATTTTCTGTGCTCTGTAACTGAAGGGGCTTGCAGTTCCACAAAAATCTCTGGCATTCGTGGATTTAAGTAGACTTGAAAAAAATCACACTGTCAGTAAAAGTATAAAATGTAAGGATTAGACAAACAAATCCAGCAAGCTTTAGCTGTAGGAGAAAATCTTCCAAGGTTTCCAGGAGAGTGCTGTGACACTTAATGAGATCTCCTTCTTTTCCTTTTCTAGCTTCCTGATCACGCCTGTAATGAAGACTGAGTCCTGACTTTCAGAAGCACTCACAAATTATTTCTTGTGCAGCTGAATCCAAATTGTTTGTTGTTGCTGGGTTAGATTCAAAGTGTCACATGTACTAATATAGTTCTTTTTTTTTTTTTTTTTTCTTCTGACAACTCTGACAACATAAAATGTTTCATAGCATGGGGATAGCATGGGGATAAATAAATTGTGGAAAAACCTGACCACAGAGAAACAGGAGAATTAAATACAAATTTATAAATTTATGAAACACTTTGTCATTGTTTTCTTTCTTGTTGCCATCCAAGAACTTTGGCATCATCTATTTTTTTTGCAAGAGAGACCGTATCTCTAGAGAAAATGTATGTACATACATATGCACATATATAAACTCAAGAATCCAAGCAAAAGTAATCATATAAATACCTAATGAAAGCCTGTACCCATTAAAATAAGACAATACTTCATGCTAGTAATGACTGTCAATACTTACGAACATTTTTGTTGCATTCCTCTTTTTTTTTTTTTTTGTTTCTGGAATTTTCACAGCACTGCATGTTTCTTCTACAGGGAAACATTTCAAAGACTTGAATTGGCTTGGATTTCAACAGAAAAAAAAGATGAAAATACTTAAAATTAAGCAAGTTTTAAATGTTTAGCTGGACTGCAGACATGGCTTTCAGTGTCTCACTAGATAGGGACACTAGGAAAAAAATGAAAATACAGAAAGAAATGCCCGTCTGGCTAGAGAGCATGGGTAGCCAGAAGGGCATTCCTCAAACTAATGATTTTTCAGAGCATATGCCTTTGTGTGCTGGCACAAATGAAAACCTAATCTCTAAAGCAGAGATGCTAATTAACTTTCACTGCTGCGCCATTAATACGCTCCCTGGTGCTTCTCAGCTTTGATGTTGTAGTGTCTGGGAGAGGGGAAACTGCTGACTGCCTCTTCAGTCAGCCTCTCTTTTGGGTCCCTCATTCCATGAAATGTACCTGCCCAGCCAGGGCTGTCCTACAGGCCCTGATATATGGTGAAAGAGAGAGAGAAAAGGGCACCCAAACATGAGAATGAGGAACCGGGTCTTATTTACCAGGAGCTTGGCATCGCGTTTTTCTGCTCAGGTCTCGCTGGGGCTCCTCAAAACCTGTGCCTTGGAAGACCACAAGCACCTTGGGTCTTAGCAGAATCACAACCACAGAATCACAGAATCACAGAATCACAGAATCACAATCACAGAATTACAGAATCACAGAATCACAGAATCACAATCACAGAATTACAGAATCACAGAATCACAGAATTTCTAGGTTGGAGGAGACCTTCAAGATCATTAAGTCCAACCCATGCTCTAACACCTCAACTAGACCACGGCACCCAGTGCCACATCCAGTCTTTGTTTAAACACATCCAGGGATGGTGACTCCACCACCTCCCCAGGCAGACCATGAAAAATTGTGAAAACTTTTTCCTGATATCCAACCTACATTTCCCTTGGCACAGCTTAAGACTGTGTCCTCTGGTTCTGTCAGTTGTTGCCTGGAGAAAGAGACCAACCCCCAGCTGACTGCAACCACCCTTCAGGGAGTTGTAGAGAGTGATAAGATCACCTCTGAGTCTCCTTTTCTCAGCTCTCGCTGGGGCTCCTCAAAACCTGTGCCTTGAAAGACCACAAGCACCTCGGGTCTTGACAGAATGGAATTTTACTCTCCATTCTGATCTGGATGATGTTTTTGGATGTTGGCCAACGACTAACAGTCCGTGGAGAGCCTTTTTTAAGTTTCAGGCTAAACGAATAAATTAGTAATATAAATAGCAGGGGGAAAAAACCAAACCAAATCAAACCAAACCAAACCAAAAAAAAAAAAAAAAAAAAAAAAAAAAAACCAAACCAAAAAACCACCAAAAAAAAGAGAACAAACCAACCAAAAAAAACCCCAACCAAAAACACAAACAAAAACCACCAACCAACCAACCAAAAAAACCCACAAAAAACTAACCAAACAAAAACCCCACAAAAACAAAACAAAAACCCCCCACAAACAACAACAACAACAACAAAACAAGCAGCCAACTCTGTCTTTAATTGCCTGTTAAAATCACAAGTCCTATGATCATTTCTGTTACCCAGCATAATAAGATCATTAGGTGATTTTTTTTTTTTTTAGGTTCTTATGATTATTCAGCTCAAGACAGAGCAGCTATTATAACATAGTTTCACTCCTGGAATAATCTGTGTCTTACTCTACTCCTTTACTGTTTTGGCAACAAAGGTTGCTGATAGCTCAAGTAACAGTCATAAAGTCAGTGGATATATTCATGCCTGGCTCCTGAGTCACCTTTTATAAAGCATCTATACTGAAGTATCCTTTTTTCAATATTCTGCATTTCACTATGCCTACAGGGTTTTTGGGTGGTTTTTTTTTTTACATATTGTAAAGCAAATAAAAAACCCCTCTGTGGTATTCATTATCTATAGATATAAATATAGATATTAAATATCTATATTTATAGATGAATATCTATAAATACCTGTATTTATGGATAATAAATATAGATTATCTGTAGATAATAGAATATAGAATCATAAAATGGTTATGGTTAGAAGGGACCTTTAAAGATAATGATGACCCATGGCAGGGACATCCTTCACTAAATCAGAGTGTGAAACCTGATCTTGGACACTTCCAGTGATGGGGCATCCACAACTTATCAGAGCAACCTGTCCCAGTGCCTCAACACCCTCATTGTACAGTATTTCATCCTTATCTCCAAACAGATCTGCCCCCTTTCAGTTTAAAGCCTTTGTCTCCTCTCCCCATCACGGGGCAGTTGACTGCAATGAGGTCTCTCCTCAGTCTCCTTTTCCCCAGGCTGAGCAGAACAACTGACCTCAGCTGCTCCTTGTATGGCTTGCCTTCTAGACCCTTCACCATCCTCCTGGCCCTCCTTTGGACACTCCCCAACAGCTTTTTATCTCCCTTACACTGTGGCAGCTCCCTCGGGGTGAGGCTGCCCCAGAGCAGAGCAGAGCAGGACAATCCCCTCCCTTGGCTGATGCTGTCCCTACTGCTCCCAGGACAGGGGTGGCCCTCCTGCCTGCCAGGGCACTGCTGGCTCATATTCAATTTGCCACAGGCCAGAGCCTCCAGGTCCCTTTCTGTTGCACTGCTCTCCAGCATCTCATTTATCTTGACACACAGGGCTGCCCCGTCCCAGGTGCAGAAGTTGTAATTCCCGTGGGAAAACACAGGACACACAGCCACTCCAAGCACTGGCTGCAGAATCCCACTACAGCCAAAGCTGGGACTTCCAAGAGTTCATGAATCAAGGTCTAAATCAAACTCTTTGAGATCCTAATCCAGGTATGAGCCTGCATGTTCTCCTTTAGTATAAATCTTAAAAATAGTGATGTAGGATGTAGACAAAAGCGTGATCTGGGTTTTTTTTTTTCCTAAAGCTTATTTCAGTGAGTTGAAAACCACATTCCTAAAACAGTGTCAAGGGAAAGGAATCACTATGTCTTCTTTCACCACTTGCACTCCAACTCTGCAGGTAAACACTTGAACAGTAATCTGAAAAATAAACCTGTTACTTAATATAACCATATTGCTGTTAAATAAGGGTTAGCATCTGAGAAAACTTTTCTCTAAATGCAATCTGAGGTTCAATCCCTGTGCTGAAACTGGACTTTCACAGGTACTATTAGCTTTATTTCTAATTTGAAAAGCTTTATTTCACCACTCTTCAATACTAACAAACGATAAAAAGGATTTCACCAAAAAATGATTGACACAATGTCACAGACATCTGTGAAATTGCAAATATTCTTAAGGTGGGAGAAAACCAGAATTTCAAGAATGCAAAATTTATCATAGAGTTGGGTGTACATCTTTAAAAAACAGGATGAGCTGGAATCCTATTTTTTTTCTTTTTCCTGGCTCAGAGAAGTCAAAACACGATGCTTACTAATGCCTTGCTCTCAAAGTTACACTGAATCTGTCTGAAAGGGTACATGACATTTTTATTTGACACTATGCAAACATGTAAATGAACACTGGTGATAGACAAAGGCACTTCAGCCTGCCTGCATTCGGTGTGGTGATGCTGCAAACCAGCGCTGCCGTTTTCTCAGAAGTGGGCTTGCAGTGACCTCTTCAGGACAGACCTGGGACGGGGCCCTTTCTCGCTCCAGACTCACTTTTTGGGAATGCAGGATTATATTGGACACTGCTGCAAGCTTCAGCATAATCCCAGTGCAGATTTTTCTGCTCATACTTATTGGAAATGCGCAGGTGGTGTTCGATGAGAGAGATGATCTGAAGACCAGGATACTTTTTGGGACACGTGGCTTATTGGTTGTGGGAAGGCAGCCTAACTGGGGAAGAGTCTATAAGTCTAAGGGGACAGGGATCTAGCAGAGCAAGAGAGCGAGTTACCTGTTACATTCCATTTTAACCCTTTCTATCATGAATATTCTAATGAGCATCAACCAATCACCTCAGGATACAAAACCTACAGAATCTACACACAGCCTATGAAAACTATTACATTACCATACTACTCTACATACCAAAAACTTGTGAAACCCACCTTTTTCCTGCTACCTGAGAAGGTCCAACCCCTTATTCATCCTTTTGTCTTGGCAAGAGTGTCACTGAAACACCCAGCCCAGTCTTTTCAGCTGTCTAATCACCTTCTTCCTGCCCAGCACCATACAGTTCAAATTTTGCTTTCAATTCTATTCCCCTTGTAGGTTTCATACTCTTAGAATCTTTTACTAATAAATCATCTCTGCAGGGCCTAGCTACTTCATCCTCTCCAACACATACTGAGATAAGAGATTGGGCCCCTGATACCCAGCATGCCTGACAGTTCTGCCGTAGCAGTCTGGGACTGACCTCCCCACTGGTCCCTTTAGCCTTTGACATCTTAGCACCATGTGTCAATATGATTAATTTCTGAAATGTAATTTCTGTAACGTAATTTCTGTGCAACCACGTGCTCTGCTAGATTTCAAGTTCTGGGGTATACAGAGATCCCCTGGCAACCAGGCTCTGGTTATCACATGGAGATACAGCTGCCAACTACCGAATGTTCAATTCAATGAGACTGTTGTGGTTATTTCTTGAGTGACTGTGCTGCAAGACAGGGACAGCTCGTGCAGCATTTTTGATCTCTGGCCTCTTGCACATTTTTAAGGGAGCAACATTGCCTACCTGTTCCTCCAGGGAAAAATCAGTGGAGGAAATGCAGAAGCTGAAACCATTGAGTCACAGCTTCACACACTTCCCATCCCAGCCCAAGTTTCTGAATCAAGGAGACAAAATTAATTCCAACGTGTGTTGTTAAGCAAAATTTCTTTGACTAGTTCAAGATTCATACTCCTCAATTAACCAGGAAAACTGCAGTAAATTATTACTTTTTGTGCCCACCCTGTACTGGCCTGAGAACTAATCACCAACGCACAGGAAATCCAGGAGGTCAGGTGTGAGCCTGATATTTCTGGGTCTGAGGAAAAATTTCTCAGACCCAGAAATATCAGGCCCACAGTCAGGGCCAGCCACCAGGAGTTTGTGAAATGCACATCTTGCTTGACCAACCTGATCCCTTCCATGACCAGGTGACAACCTCGGAGGATGAGGAAAAGGCTGTGGATGTTTCTCCTCGAACTTTAGTAACACCTTTGACACTGTTTCCCACAACATTCTCCTGGAGAAATGTCAGAGTCCAGGGCATCCCTTTGGTTGCCCTGGCAGGTCAGGGACCTTGGCAGAGATGTCTGGGACCTGAGAAAGAGAGTTTGATATCTGTACTGGAGGGGTTTGGGATCTGTACAGGGGGTCTGGGGTCTGTAGAGGGGGGTTACAGACCCTGGCACAGAGTTCAGGAAGACACTGGCTTTGATTTCAGTCCATGGGAAAAGCTTCCAGCACTGAGAGAAGAACTGCAAGCCACAAAGGTGTGAAAGACAGTAGTGTAGTTTATCACAGGGTGGAAAAATCCTGTAGGTTTGGGGTTTTCAAATGGAGGGGACTGGGGACAAGATGGAGGATTCTGGGCAGTGCCCTGAGTTCTTCTTCTTCTCCTTCTTCTGCTGCTGCTGCTGTGACGGTGGCACAAAGTAGTTCAAGCAGACTGGGTCAGAGTAGAGATGACCTGTTTAGTACAGATGATAGATCCTGGTGTGTAACTGTAAATAACAGATATGCAATAATTGCTGTAAGAGGTGACGAGATCCCATCGGAGGAGGAGTCGCCTGTCCCCCCAGCTGCTGTGAAGACCTTGGCCGGGCACAGAGCAAATGGAAAGATAAGAAATAATAAACAAAGCAAGAAACCTTGAGAAACAAGAACCTGAAGACTCTGCTTTGTTCTTGTGTCTGGCTCAGGGCCTTTCAGAGGGCAAAAGGCTCTCAACCACCTGAATTTTGGGAAATAAAAATCCTAAGAGAGAAAGTCTGTGCTTGTGGCTCCGACAGGCACATTGTTCACAGGGTAAAGAGCTGAACATATGGCTGGGCCCAGAGATTGCTGCTGCATGGAGCTACATCCAGCTGGTGGTCAGTGGTGCTCCCCAGGGCTCAGTACTGGGGCCAGTCCTGTTTAATACCTTCATTTAATATCTTCAACCTGGATTGGGGGTTGGAGAGGCTCCTCAGTCAGTTTGCAGGTGACACCAGGCTGGGTGGGAGTGCTGATCTGCTGGAGGGCAGGAAGGCTCTGCAGAGGGATCTGGACAGGCTGGACCATGGGCTGAGGCCAATGGTGTGAGGTTCTGTCGCAGTCAATATGTGGCATGCAGCATGGACACTGCACTTGCACTCAAGCTGCTTCATTAGAATCATCAGAAGGCTTCAAGTATCAGCATCTTGATATTCAAAAAGCCTCCCATAACTTTTCTCTGTATTTTCTAAGAGCAGCTCCACACAGCTCTGGCTCTGGCTCTTCTTCAGCTCTGGCTCTGGCTCTCCCATACCTTTTCTTTGTATTTCCCACGAGCAGCTCCACACACCTCTGGCTCTCCTCTTCAGCTCTGTCTCTCCTTCAGCTCTGGTTCACTCCTATCTGTCTTTGGCACAGCCGCCTAACCCTGTCTGTCCTACGTACAGCAGCTCACCTTTTCTGGCCCTTGCACCACCTCCTGTCCCTGGGTCTTGACAGCACAGCAAACAGACTCCAACTGACTCTCTACCAGCTCACTCACTCTTTATCATGCCCATGCCTGTGAGGGCAAGGCTGTTTCTACTCCAGAATAATTAACACAGGTGTAAGATATCAGAGGGGAGACTGCCCTCAGCAGCATCTCCTTTTGTCTCCCCAGAGGCTTCAACCAGGCCCAGGGCTGGGTCCTGCCCTTGGCTCACAACAAGCCCAGGCAGGGCCACAGGCTGGGGCAGAGTGGCTGGAAAGCTGCCCACAGGAACAGGAGCTGGGGGTGCTGGTGACAGTGACTGGACACGAGCCAGCAGTGCCCAGGTGGCCAAGGAGGCCAATGGCATCCTGGCCTGTAGCAGCAAGAGTGTGGCCAGCAGGAGCAGGGCAGGGATTGTCCCCCTGTGCTGGGCACTGGTGAGGCTGCACCTCAAATCCTGTGTTCAGTGCTGGGCCCCTCAGTACAAGAAAGGCATTGAAGGTGCTGGAGTGTGTCCAGAGAAGGTAATGGAGCTGTGAAGGCTCCAGAGCACAAAACCTATGATGAACAGCTGAGGGAGCTGGGGTTGTTCAGGCTGGAGAAAAAAGGCTCAGGGGGGACCTGCTTTAAACAACTACCTGAAAGGTTGTGGTGAAATGGTGATCTGTCTCTTCTTCCAGGCAGTTAGCAATAGGGCAAGAGGAATTGTGCCAAGGAAGGTTATTGGGAAAAATGTCTGCACTGACAGAGTGGTGTAGGCATTGGAACAGGCTGCTCAGTGGATGGTGGAGTCACCATTCTTGGAAGCATTCAGAAAAACAAAAGTGTCACTTCGGGCTGTGGTTTAGTGGGAATGGTGGTACTGGATCAGTGCTTGGACTTGATGGTCTTGGATATTTTTTCCAACATAAATTATTCTGTTACTCTGTTACCTGGGAAACAGTATTGCAGTGAAGAAACCCAGCCAAATGCTTGGCTGTGCTGGCAAAGGTAGAGACAGCAGATCCAGGGATCTAGGATCTTTCCCTATTGATGATTCAGCCCTTGTGAAGTGGCTGTGAATTGCTGTGTCCAGTTTTGGATCCCAAATAATACAAGGAAGAAATGGTTATGTTGGGCTAGGTTCAACATAGCCCCCCAGCCTTCTGTCAGCCTGGAAAAAGGGATGGGAGATCTGTTCCTTTTCTGACTTCATAGAATGATAAAATACTTTGTGTTGGAAGGGACCTTTGCAGGTCGTCCAGGTCAACTCCTCTGCAATAAGCAGAGACATTTTCACCTAGATCAGATTGCCTAGAACCCCATCCAACCTGACCTTGAATGTTCCTGGGGATGATGCATCCACAAGGTCTCTGGGCAATCTGTTCCAGAGTTCTACCACCTCACTGTAAAAAATGTTTTCCTTGAATCTAGTATGAAGCTACCCTTTTATTTTAAAAGTGCTACCTTTTGCCCCGTTGTTTCAGTCCCTCCAAAAAAAAAAAAAAAAAAACGAAGAGTCTGTGTTAATCTTCCTTATAAGCCCCCTTAAATATTGAAAGGCTGCAAACTCTCAATAGAAAAGGTCACCCCAAAGCTGTCTTTTCTCCAGGCTGAGCCCCAGCCTTTAGTCTTTCCTTGTAGGAGAGGTGCTCCAGCCTCTTTGTGGCTCCAGATCATCTTTGTGGTCCTCCCTGGACCACCCCAACACATGTCCTTCCTGTGCTGGGAGCCCAGAGCTGATGCAGCACTGCAGGTGGGCTCTCAGCAGAGCAGAGCAGAGGGGCAGAATCCCCTCCCTGGCCCTGCTGCCCACCCTGCTCTGGATGCAGCCCAGGACACGTTTGGCTCTCAGGGCTGTGAGTGCCCATGGCTGGGTCATGTCCAGCCTCTCATCCCCCAGCACCCCCAAGTCCTTCTCAGCAGGGCTCCTCTGATCTGCTCACCACAGCCTGGGCTGATACCAGGGGCTTCCCCAACCCAGGGGCAGCACCCTGCACATGGCCTTGTTAAAACACTGGATTCCCATGGACCCACTTCTCAAGCTTGTCCAGGTCTCTCTGGATGGCATCCCATCCTTCAGGTCTGCACCACTCAGCTTGGTGTCATCTGCAAACTTGCTGATGGTGCTTGATCCTTTTGTCTGCATCATAGATGAAGACACTAAACAGAATCAGTGCAAGACAGACTCCTGAGGGACACCATTCATCACTGATTTCCAGCCAGACCTTGATCTGCAGTCTGCCAGACCTTGATCTGCAGTCTGCCAGACCACTGCAGTCTGGATGCAGCCATGCAGCCTTGTCAACTGAAGAGTCCACCCACAGAATCCCTCTCCCCAGTTTAGAGAGAAGGATGTTATGGGGAACTCTTACAAGGCTTTACAGAAGTCCAGACAAATGTCATCTTTATCCCTTCCTTGCCCACTGACTGGGTCCCTCCATCATAGAAGGTCACTTGGCTGATCAGGCAAGACTTGCCCTTGGTGAGGCTGTGCTGGCTGTCTTGAATCACCTCCATGTGCCATAGCACCTCCTCTGGGTAGATCTGTCCCATTGGCTTAGTTTTGGAAGACAGGTGTCTGCCAGGGGAAAGCCAGAGCCTCCCTTGGAATGGAGAATGTGAACCCCCTGCCTCCAAATTATAGTAATTTTGAAATTAAGTGGCTTACAGGCAAAGATATGGAAATAGGAATATGGAAATAGGAATAGCAGTTCTCTACTAGGTATACCAAAAATGCTAGTAGTAAAAAAAAAAAAAAAAAAAAAAAAAAAAAAAAAAAAAAAAAAAAAAAAAAAAAAAAAAAAAAAAAAAAAAAAGTAAAGCAAATGAACAGAAGAAAGAGAAAGAAAAATACTGTCAGAGTCAGAACATGACCTGACATCCTGTTGGTCAGGGTGTTGGTAGCATTACAATTAAATCCTCCTGGAGTGACAGATGTGGCTCTGGTGGAGCAGAGATGATTCTGTAGAAAAGGGTCCAGTG
Organism: Phylloscopus trochilus trochilus; assembly: GCA_016584745.2. Classification (NCBI taxonomy): domain Eukaryota; kingdom Metazoa; phylum Chordata; class Aves; order Passeriformes; family Phylloscopidae; genus Phylloscopus; species Phylloscopus trochilus. The sequence continues at coordinate 87,882,998 of WQNJ02000015.1, forward strand.
GTGGCAAGATGGGTCCAGTCTTCCTCTGGGAATCCTGTGCAAACAGGCTGTCCTGGTGTTCTGAATCCCAGGTTTTATCCAGGTAGGAATGCTGGGCTCCTCCCACTGGTGGAGCATCTCCCAATGGGATGATGAAATTGTATCAGCCATGCAGTGAGCCTCGATGGCCCATGAACAGCAGATATCCCCTGGAGGGAGGATGGGTCATGGAAGAGATAAAGAACACTGCCCCAGCTGGTTTAACAGCTGGCCCAGTAACAGCAGACACCTGCCCCCTCCCTCCTGGAGTTATGAGATAAAGAGAAACACCTCTTCAACCAGTTTCATCAGATGGGAGTAGAATGCATCTTGCATTGCAACCCAAGACACCCATGCTCTTCTCAGGCACAGAGCAGAGGACTTCTCAGGGTCCTCTTTTCTGTCCTTCTAAAAGATGGGTACAGTGTTTCCTTTTCCACTCACCTGGGACTTCACCTGATTGCCATCATTTTTCAAATATTACAGAGAATGGCCTGGCAACTACATCAGCCAATTCCTTCAGGGCTCTGGGATGTGTCTCATCAGGTCCCATACACTTAGAAATCAGTCCCTGTTCCAATTTCTCAAGTAGTCTCAAACCTGATCTTTCCTTACAGTGGGAGGACTTTGCTCCTCATCCACTCCAGAGTTGCGGGAAGAGGTTGCCAGTGAAGACTGAGGAGAAAAGGCTGCTGAGTACCTGAGCTTTCTCCTCATCTGTTGTTACTGGTTTGCCAGTTTTATTCATGGGGGAGTTAACACTTTCTCTTACCTTCACCTTCATCATGGGGGGATATAGGGAAGGTAGAGACAAATTCTATTGAGAAGTGCACATCAATAGATGAAAAGCAAGATACACCAGCTGGAGCATGAAAAGCTCAGAGTAGAAGTATTAAAACGTTGTTTACCACGAGTGTGGTTGAACACTCTGGGACAGGGAGGTTTTAGAATCTGTCTGCCTGTTCAAGGCTGTGATTAACTTGCTGTTGTTAACCATGATGATGGACAGAGTGATCTCCAGAGGTGCTGATGGGGTCAGCTACTTGTGATTCTTTCAATTGTCTTCTACACAAGATAATGCCAAGAAAGCACTGATTTTTTAAAACTGCTTCTGTCTAGCTCAAACTAACAAAAAGAAGTAGCTATTCAGCTCTGAAGTCTAGACCCTCAGAACAAAAACTTCCCACTGGCAAATACCATGTGCCTCATGCTTTTAAATTTCAAAAGCTTCAGGGAGCAGTACAAATTCTGACGCTGTAGAGGACTAAGAGAAAACTGTTTTATACTTCTTCAAGCTGAAATCACCATGAACAAGCAATCAATTCCAGAAAGATACCATCAAGATAAAATGAACTGAGAAACTGGTATTGAACTGAGACACCTATATCCAGCTTGTCATTACTATAAACAATATTTACCTTGAAAGACATGTCATGTTAGGGCTGAAAAAACCCACATCTCATAGGTGTGTTTAAGTGCTTTTTCTGTGGAGAGCAAATCAATTACTGGCAACACAGGTGGTGGAAGGATGTTCTCTGTTTACAGATGAGGAGCCTGATTGAGCCTGGATGTATTTTCAACCTCTCTCAGCAACCCTAAGGTTAATAATGCAGTCTTTGCCTTGATGCTACCAATGAGCAGCACTTAAGCAGCCACCTGGAAGATCAGTGGGAACAGAAAAAGCTGTTTTCTTGCATCAGCAACTATCTCACAAGTTCCCATCGTCATGCTTCACAAAATATATTGCTATTCCCATGGAATATTGAGTCACACTCTTGCCAAACCAGGAACAAGTTCAGGAATAGGGAGCAGACCAGAAAGAAGCCCTCCCTGTACCACACAGAAAACTAGTGCCTGAATCCTGTTGGAGAAGGCCAGGTGTCTGTTTTTCACTCAAACCCTGCCTCAATGCCTCCACAATCAGCAGCACAGTGCAACCAACAATCAGGATCTCACAGCCTACTGTGTTTTCCCTTGTGCCCAGCATCCCAGTTGGGCATTGCTGACACAAAGACTTTTATCACCCATACAACTCCAGCCTCCTGTCTCAGTATGACACAAAAGAAACAACACTCACACACTGAGGTGTCCAAGGCAGGAAAAAGGGGCAGTTTATTTAGAGACCTCAACATTTATAGAATTCCAACAGTGACCACGGATTGGAGGAAGAAAATTGTCCTCTTCCAACCACACTGGCCAACCCAAGAGTTCATCAACAGTCTCCTCCTTATGAGAAGAATGTAAACATAGAAAGAATAGTTACAACAACAATAGGTTGTTTATGTGAAAATCTGTGAGAAACTCCATTACAAAAATCAAATCATCAGAAGGCTGGAGGAACTTTAGAAAAACTTTAGAAAAACAGAGAAGAACAGGGCAACAGCCTTCCAACCAGCCAATGATGTCCTCCACTGAACACGGTCTGTTTGCATGGCTTGTGCTGCATGAACACAGTTGCTTCATGGCATTTTGTTGTTCTCCAGCTCCTATACAGGACAAGAGAGGTCACAGAATCACAGAGTCATAGAATCACTGGGTTGGAAGAGACCTTCAAGGTCATCAAGTCCAACCCATGCTCTAACACCTCAACTAAACCATGGAACCCAGTGCCACATCCAGGCTTTTCTTAAACACATCCAGGGATGGTGACTCCACCACCTCCCCGGGCAGACCATTCCAATACTTTGTCACTCTTTCTGTGAAAAACTATTTCCTAATATCCAACCTATATTTCCCTTGGCACAGCTTGAGACTGTGTCCTCTGGTTCTGTCAGTGCTGCCTGGAGAAAGAGACCAACCCCCATCCAGCCACAGCCACCTTTCAGGAGGTTGTGGAGAGTGATAAGGTCACCTCTGAGTCTCCTTTTCTCCAGGCTGAACAACCCCAGCTCCCTCAGGTCCAGGTCCCAGCCAAAGCACATTCCTGTCTCCTCTCCTGTTGGAAGCAGAAGATGCTGCACCCAACTGCACCACTGCTGAACAGGAAATAAACTCTTCACAGAGCTGTAGCTGACCTACATGGAGACCTCCAGGCCAGTTGGATAAGAGCTTATTTCTGAATAAAACACTAGCCCATGCCTCCTCATACTTTCTCACAAGCTAGTCAGGGCTTTGCAGACAAGGGGTGACCAGTGGAGTAGGGTGTGCTGGGTTGTGTATGAAGAAAGTGACTCAGGAACAGCCAAGCTCTGGATGGCAAGGATGCCACAAGAGTGAAACAGGGGTAGGGAAATGTGCCAGAAAACAACATGCCCTGTATGGTGCATGATACATCCTGTATGGCATGACTAGGATCAGCATGGAAGACTTTAGGAGCTTCAAATGTGAGCACCAATTTCAGCATAAACTTCTCACTAGGCTGGAAGTGTGATTGGGAAAAAAGAGTGTGCAGAAAGAAATGCTCATTTGTCCAGGGTCAAAACCTCAGTATCTGTAAAACCCCATTAATATAATAATGCAAGCAGTGGAATTTAGCAATCCAGTCATTTCCACAAATACTCCTGCAGTTTGTTTCACCACTGATTTTTACAAGCCAGTCCTTAGTTTGTTTCACCACTGATTTTTACAAGGCATTCCTCTCAGAGCTGCCCCTTTTACGTTTTTGAAAGCAAAATGTGCTCCTATCAATGAAGTTATGTGACAGGTCAAGAGTTTCTTAAGAAAATAATTTGGGTCTCTGAACGTACTTTTTCCCATTAATGCAACAATTGATCCACTAATCTATTATCCTACCAGAGCTGATCCACAAAAATATGAGGACACTGGATTTTCTTCCTTTGGCATTCAATAGCCTGCAGGTAGGAGCACTTCACAGAGAACTCAGAGTGGTCACGGTGTCTGAGGCTGGGCAATGCTTTACTTATAGTTCCCTCTGTGGAATAACCATTCATCTAATGCAGCAGTTTTTCACATTTGTTTTCACATCCTCTCTTCTGAGGCATTGCTAACAACCCTGGAGAAAACACTAGGTGGCAAGTATCTGAAGCCTGTTCCTCTAGTCCTGATCATATTTATATTGTGCATCTGTGTTGGTTTTTTTTTTTTTTTAATAGTTGTTTTTATTTAAAAAAAAAAAAAGATAGTTGTTTTCAACAGAAAGTGTTTTCACTTTCACTTTTTCAACAGTGTTTTCACAGAAAGTGTTTCTCTGCTGCTTCAAGCTACCCATGGGACTGCAGTACAGCCTTCTCTAAATGCTGAAAACTTTCTCTGAGCATCACCATTCCCAGGGACAGGCTCACACTTAATGGTCATTTTCACAGCAGATCCATGTGAAAATCTTTGTAACTTGTCATACACAATGTAAAAAACACACAAAAACTTTCTGTAACTTGCGTTACATTGTTTTGTTGTTGGGGTTTTTCTGTTTGTTTGCTTGTTTTGATTTTGTATGTAAGCTGTGCACTGACTTAATGGCTGTAAGGCTAGGCTGTCTTTGTGTAAAGGGGTTAGAGGTGAAGATAAATTACCTTTACACTGAAACTGAGCTACACCTTGGATGTGGTGTGAAGGAGGATCCCTGTATGGACAGTGATAACAAGCAGTGGCAGAATCTAATATATCTAATATTAGATATATAATAGAGATATCTAATAGAGGAAAGATATTTCTGGCAAGTGAAACAGTTCCTTGATAACAGTAGGATGTTCAGCCTGAAGAGACATTTGTACTTCAGCAGCTACTTTGACATTTGGTGTGCTTCCATTAAAAACCTGCTGTTTCATTTTAATTTGTTGTAGGAGCTGTGATGTCTTTGCTGCCAAGGTGAGGGGTTACCAGAGGAAGTGATCAGGCTGCATAGCATAAGGGAAGAGAAAAGGATGTTCTCTGAGACTCAACAGCTTGACAAGCCACCAACCCCACCTGCAGCTGAGAAGTTGGCAGGGTTCACCCCTAAGGTGAAGGTAAGTGCAACCTCTGGAGGATGGAAGAGATGGAAGCAGGTGACCTGTGGCACGATGAGGAGCCCTCTTCTCTCACCTAAAGGGTTGTAGCTACACAACAGGTTCACTGTCCTCAAGGTCAAGGAGGAGCTTCATGTACCTTCAAGCAAATGATATAGTCCACCTGCTCCTAAAACATGCAATACCACCAGGAGGAAACTGATTAACTGCAGTGGGTGGCTCCTTGCTGCAGGGGACAGAAGAAACCATCTGCTGACCTGACATCAGTTGGAGAGATTTGCTGCCTGCCAGGGTGCTCTGTACAGGATAATGTGTGGGGGCTGCAGAAGCTTGTCTGACTCTCTGAATAATACCCCTGCTGATCTTCCATGGGGAAGGAAATGATACTGCTAGGGAAAACTTGGCTCTTGGGCCCAGATGGTGTTCCCAGTCCTGCTGGTGAAAGGAAAAGAACCTGCATGTACATGCAGAAGGCTAAGGGACCAGATGAGGGTCATCCCAGAGTCCTGAGGGATTTGGCTGATGTACTTGCCAAGCCACCCTCTGTGATATTTGAAAAGTGATGGCAATCAGGTGAAGTCACAGGTGATTGGAAAAAGAAAACATCATACTCATCTTTTTTGAAAAGGACCTTGGGAACTACCAATCTGTCAGCCTCCCTCCGTGCCTGGGAGGATCACTGGAACAGATCCTACCAGAAGCTGTGCTAAGGCACACAAGGGACAGGGAGGTGATTTGGGACAGCCAGCACAGCTGAACCAAGGGCAGGTCCAGCCAGAACAATCCAGTGACCTTCCAGGATGGGGTGACTGCATCAGTGGGCAGGGGAAGGGCTACAGACATCCTTTATCTGGACTTCTGTAAAGCCTTTTTGACACAGGCCCCCACAACATTCTTCTCTCTGAAAACAGGGAGAGAGGGACTTCATGGGTGGAGTGTTGTTGCCCTGTTCTTCTCCATTTTTCTAAAGTTAATTTCAGCCTTCTGTGTTTGCATTTTTGCAATGGAGTTTCTCACCCACTTTTCACGTAAACAAAGATTGTTTTGCATTCCTTTCCAGAGGAGGAGAGAATTGATGGACTCTTGGGTTGGCCAGTGTGGTTGGAGAGGACAATTTTCTTCCTCCAATCGATGGTCACTGTTGGAATTTTATAAATGTTGAGGTCTGTAAATAAACTGCCCCTTTTTTTTTTTGCCTTGGACATCTCAGTGTGTGAGCGTTGTTTCTTTCGTGTTGACAGGCTGTTGGGTGAATAGCAAATTAGTGGGGTACTGGCATCCAGGGGGTTGTGGTCAATGCCTCAGAGTCCCAATGGACATCAGGGACAAGTGGTGTCCCTCAGGGGTCCGTACTGGGACCACTGTTATTGAATATTTTCATTTATGACACAGACAAAGGGATTGAGTGCACTACCAGCAAATCTGCAGATGACACCAAGCTGAGTGATACGCTTGACACACCTGAAGGATGGGATGCCATCCAGAGGGACCTGGACAAGCTCAGGAAGTGGATCCATGGGAATGTCATGAGATTTAACAAGAACAAGTGCAACTTGAGCAGCCCCTGGTAGCAGCCCAGGCTGTGGTGAGCAGATCAGAGGAGCCCTGCTGAGAAGGACTTGGGGGTGCTGGGGGATGAGAGGCTGGACATGATCCAGCCATGGGCACTCACAGCCCTGAGAGCCAAACGTGTCCTGGGCTGCATCCAGAGCAGGGTGGGCAGCAGGGCCAGGGAGGGGATTCTGCCCCTCTGCCCTGCTCTGCTGAGAGCCCACCTGCAGTGCTGCATCAGCTCTGGGTCCCAGCACAGGAAGGACAGGGAACTGTTGGAGCTGTCCAGGGGAGGGGCACCCAGAATACTGGAGGGACTGGAGCACCTCTCCTATGTGGAAAGGCTGAGAGAATTGGATTTGTTCAACTTGGTGTAAAGGTAGCTTTGGGGTGACCTAATTACAGGCTTCCAGTACCTGAAAGGAGCCTGGAGAAACCTGGAGAGAGACTTTTTACAGTGTCATGTAGTGACAGGACAAGGGAGAATGGCTTCTCCCTTGGATTAGATATCAGGAAGTATTTGCTGTGAAGGTGGTGAGACACTAGAAGAAGCTGCCCAGAGAAGTTGTGGATGTCCTGGAAATGCCCAAGGCCAGATTGGATGGGCATCTGAGCAAGCTGATCTAGTGGAAGATGTCCCTCCCCACAGCAGGGAGTGTTGGAACTAGATGACCTTTAAGGCCCCTTCCAACTCAAATCCTTCTATGTTCCATGACTCTATGACATGGAAAACACTGTGGTACAGAAAGCCTTCTTTGCCTCAGTCTTTACTAGCAATCCCATCTTTCAGAAAACCCAGATACACATGAAAAATGTGGAGAAATGCATAGGGAGTTCTGCCTTGGCAGAAGAGTGTCAGGTCAGGGAACACTAAAGCAATCTGAACATACCAGAGCCCTGTTGGGATGCACACATGAGTGCTGAGTTAACTGGCCACTACCACTCTGAGGCAATTCTCAACAATCTTTAGACAGATGTTGAAGAGAGTGTCTCCTGTGAGAAAAAGCTGAGATGGGTTCAGCCCAGGAAAGAGAACTCATCCCAAATAAGAGCCATACTGTCCTCAGTGGTGTTCAGTGACAGGACCAGAGACAATGGGCATAGACTGAAATACAGGAGGTACTTTCTAAACAACAGGAAACTTGCTTTTTTCTTTCTTTTCTCTTTCTTTTTTCTTTCTTTTTTCTTTCTTCTTCTTCTTCTTCTTCTCTTCTTCTCTTCTTCTCTTCTTCTTCTTTTCTTCTTCTTCTCTTCTTCTTTTCTTTTTCTCTTCTTCTTTTCTTCTTCTTCTTCTTCTCTTCTTCTTCTTCTTTTCTTCTTCTTTTCTTCTTCTTCTTTTCTTCTTCTTCTTCTTCTTCTTCTTCTTCTTCTTCTTCTTCTTCTTCTTCTTCTTCTCTTCTTCTTCTTCTCTTCTTCTTCTCTTCTTTTCTTCTTCTCTTCTTCTTCTTTTCTTCTTCTTCTTCTTTTCTTCTTCTTTTCTTCTTCTTCTCTTCTTCTTTTCTTCTTCTTCTTCTCTTCTTCTTCTTTTCTTCTTCTTCTTCTCTTCTTCTTTTCTTCTTCTTTTCTTCTTTTCTTCTTTTCTTCTTCTCTTCTTCTTCTTTTCTTCTTCTCTTCTCTTCTCTTCTTCTTCTCTTCTTCTTTTCTTCTTCTTCTTCTTCTTCTTCTTTTCTTCTTCTTCTTCTTCTTCTTCTTCTTCTTCTTCTTCTTCTTCTTCTTCTTCTTCTTCTTTCTGTGAGGGTGACTGGGCACTGGCACAGGCTGCCCAGAGGGTTTGTTGTGTCTCCCCCACTGGAGATCTGCAAAAGCCATCTGGGCAACCAGCTCCAAATGGCTCTGCTGCAGCAGGGGATTAGACCACAGGACCTCCAGAGGTGCCCTCCAAACTCAGTCATTCTGTAATTCTGTGTCTCATATAGCCTATCATTTGTATGTCTCACTAAAAGAAATGACAAATCACTTCCATTTCTTTTTCAATTCTTAGATCTTACACTGTGATAAATTGCCTAATGCTCCTGCTGAAAATGTCTCTGAAGTGGTGAAATACTAGTAGTAACCAGGATAAAGCTTTTTAAACAAGTTAAAGTGTTATGTGAGAGAGAAGAATTAGGCAATTAACATTGTTTATGAGATGTTTCTGACATTGCTTTCAATACAATTTTAGATATGCACCTCTGAGACCTCCTGCTACCAGACCTAGACCAGATAGTTCAGACTGCTGATTTCCACCAAAACTGATCACTTGCATTGGTTCTGCTGTGGGTGCTGTCTTGGTTTGGAAAGACAGGTATCTGCCAGGGAAAGCTGAAGCTTCCCTTGGAATGGGGAATGTCAGCCCCATTCCCCAACCACCCCCAACCACCCCAACCACCAAATTATAATTTTGCAATTAAGGGCTTTCAGGCAAAGATTTGGGAATAGGAATAACAGTTCTTTACTAGGAATATTTACAATACAAATGTAGTAGAAAAAAAAAAAACCAAAACCACCCAACCAAACCAGCAAACAAACAAACAACAATTTTGGAAAACTCTGACAGAGTCAGAGCTGCAACCTGACACCCTGTTGGTCAGGGTGTTGGGGGCAGTCCATAAGTGAGTCCTCCTGGAATGGCAGAGGTGGTTCTGGTGGAGTAGAGATGATCCTGTAGAACAAGGGTCCAGTGGTGATGAGAAGGTGATTCAGTCTTCCTCCAGGAATCGGGTGAAGCCAGATCCCTGGTGTTCCTGTGTCTCAGTTTTATCCAGGTAGGAATGGTTGGCTCCCCTCACTGGGTGGAGCATCTCACAATGGGGTGATGGAATGTGGATGTACTGCTTTGGGGAGGGTATAGTTTGGGGATGTGTTAGTTTGGGGAGGTGTTAATGGCCCATTTGCAGACAACCATCCCCCTGGAGAGTGAAACAGATAAGAAACAATGCCCTACAGTTGGCCCATTGACAAAAGGCACCAGCCCTACTCCTCCCAGAGTAAAGAAGAACAGTGCTTTCAGGAGATGAAAATAGAATACACATTTTTGTTCTCCATAACCCAAGACAGGTGCTTAGGCTGTGCCTTGGAAGGGGAATTTCCAGGGCCCTCCTCATTAAAGTTTCAGCACCTGACTGAAATCCAAGACTGCTTTCATGTTGCAGGAATCATAGTTCATTGCTAAAGCATAAAGCATACGTGGGACTCTTACAAACCCTTCTCAAAACCACCTTTTTGCCCTTGTATTAAGCAATCCACAGGGTCAGATACCCTTGGCCAGCATTCGTGGGAGCTGTACCTTTTCTGCCTGTTTCCTTTCCTAGCTCTGCAACATACCCCTTTACTTAAACAAAACATACAGAGGGCCAGGGAAAATTAAAACAACCTAAAACCCTCAACCATGTTTCCTGCAAGGGCAGATAAAACCATCCACGTCACTATGACCATGCTAGGCAGCCAGAAAATTTTTTTCACTTGACAATTTGACCTACTAGTTGCCTTGTAGTGACACTTCCTTTCTTGTTAGTGACCAGGATAAGGTATTTTGGTTTAAAAGGGCAAATGAAACTGTCAGATTTTTACAGGATGCATCAGCTGTTTTCTTTGCACTGTACTAATACTGGCAGTTCTTATTTAATAGTGGATTTTCACTGTAGCTTTGGGAATGACAAAATATCCATGTCATTTTTTTTTTTTTTTTTGTGGTCAGAACACACGAGAGGGACTTAGGACTGTGACATTTGCAGTCCCCATTATCCAGAGTTACATACACACTTCCCCATCTGTCCCAGAGCTTTTTAAACCAGCCTTTTCCAGCAAGAGTTTAGTCCTTTCCAGAAGGAATCATCAACTTTCTGGTACAGACTAAATACTGTTATAACTGTTTTGATTTTTTTTTCTCTCCTTTCTGTTAAATAACTGTTTTGATTTTGGTCGTTCTGTGGCTGGAGTGAAATTTCTCTTGACACTGAACTTAGGCTAGCTTTGTTTTATTAAAATATGTAGTATCTCCTCATTGTGAAGCCATACACTGCATTTTTATCAGTTGCAGGACTCCCATCACTCAGCAGTAAGCAAATCTGCAGAGTCAGGATGACAAAAGCAGCAGATGCTATGGACCTTGACTAAACTTACCACAAGATGTCACCGTTGTCAAATATAAGAAAGTACAAAAAAAGTATATTTCAGTGGCTTATTCAGCAAGTGTTTGCAAAGCTGGTTTGCAAACTACACAGGTTATAAAATTCACTGCTGTTGTAAAAATTCATCCAGTTAAAGCAAGATTTTTTATAATACATGTAAGTTACTGGTGCTGCACCAATCTTTTAGCTTGGCTTGAACAAGGATTTAGTTTGTGGTTGTTGTTTCCATCTAAACCAGCTTCTTGGGCTTGATTCTAAACTTTTAACACTTTTTAAAATACGGATTCAAAATTAAATATTGAAATATTGAGGTAGATGTTCTCTGAGGAACCAGTGTTCTTCCTGAACTTTGTGTGCTTTTTCAGTGAGTTAATTTCTCTAAAATTGGCTATGTTCAAGATTCCAAGTTAGGAGGATTTTGAAAGTAACTTGATAGTTGGAAAGACTTTCTCTTTTCTTGTGGTTTTCTCCAGAGTGTTATGGTTATTTGGTTTGGTGGGGTTTTTTTTGTTAGTTTGTTTTGTTTGTGTTTTTAAGTTTTTGTTTGGTTTTGTTTGTTTTTGGTTTTGTTTTTGGTTGTTTTTTTTTTTTTGGTTTTTTTTTTTTTTTTTTTTTTAAGATAATACATGTTCTGTTTGGAGGCACGGCTTGACATCCTGCCTTTTTAATATTTTGCATCAGCACAGTTTAATACATTAGCCCTGCTATTGTTTTATATCTACATTTTGTTAGTAAAAAGAAGACATAATGAAGGTGTAAGGCTGTGATAGCTCAAGATGTTAGCTCAAAACTGAGCTAACATTCATTTGTTTCATCTACAGGGTTGTTAGTTAAGAAGTGTCATCACCATCTCAGTGATGTCATTTTGGTGACATACACAGCCATTTGTCATTGTTTGTGCACAAAAACAGGGAAAGTAGGGTGATTTGATCCCAGATAAATAAGAAACTGGGCCCTGTCCAGAGCACTGATTCATCAGCTGGTTTTAAGGGAGGAGGTTCCTATTCTAGCAGTACCTTCAGTAGGCAAAACCAGCAAAGTTGCCAGGAATGCAAATATTGCTGTTCCACATTGACTCCAAACTCCTTTCTTACTTTACCATAACCAGTCACATTTATCTCAATAAACCTCAGTCTTTTCAATTTCCTCCCTCTGGAGGGTTTTGATTCTTACCCTTCTCATTCAAAAGCAGGTTATAAAACAAATTTTGATGGAGCTGTGCACTTCTTTCCTTGAAAACTGTTCTCAAAAGACACTTGAACACTGCAGGTCAAACACAGCTCCAGCCACACACATTTCTGACACCAGGAGAGGATGTCCCTGTCCTGCCATTTGTGTGACATGGTTTCAAAATAAGTTGTTGTCATGATTGTGATGGTCCTCAAACACAATGGTAAAGCCTTGATATACTTGCCCTGATTTTATAGCCATGTGAACTGATGCCTTAGGATTTTATCTTTTATATTTTTCATATATTTGTAATCCTGCAATTCTTTAGTGATTAAACTCCATACACAGTGTCAGCTACTGCTTTCCCATTTTGGTCAGACACAACAATTCCTCTCTAGGCCTGGGAATCAAGGACACCTCACTCTCTCAGGCCCTGAGAGATGTAAACAAAAGTGGGTTGAGGGGGAGCCACCTTGGGGTAAATGACTTCAGTACCTGATACTGTAACTGGCAGATTAACTCCCAAAATACAAATGGACCATATTTACAAAAATATGAAAACTCATGACCTGTCATCCATTTTTTTTGTGTGTGTGTAGCCCCTGGGGGGGACTTCATCTGCCCAAAACATCCCTGAAGGCCCTTCAATAAATATAACTGCTTTTTATTGTCTTAGTTTTGTCTGGTCTCTGTTTTTAGGTAGCCTGATAAGGCATCAGAACCACTTAGAGAAGATGATCAAAAGCCAAAAGCCAGAGAAACTTCACTGAAACAGGAATAAGAAATATAGCAGCTGAAAAATATTAGGAGCAATATTCATATCTGAATGATCCCACAGTACATGGCTGGCAAGAAAAAGTAATGCAGATTATGGATGTGTGGGATGTGAGCTTCAGGAGGAGGAAGAGGCACTGGAGCCCTTTCTATCTGGCACTTCTGGGGCTCAGGGAGCACCACCCCAGGAGCTCACTACACATCCCAGAGCTGACACACTGTGGGTGCAGGGAAAGCTTGGGCACTTCTGCTCTCCTCCTACCTTGCTTTCCTCATTTGCCTTTGAATGCAGTAGTCAAGTGGCTAGTAAAGTTCAGGAGCCCAGTTTCTCATCACAAAACTGTTTCCACAGGTCAGGGGGAAAAGGTTGGTGGGCTGCTGCCCTGTGAATGCTCTGTCCTCTCATGGCAAGGAAATGGAGCAAGCATCACTTCCAAAAAGTCTCTGTCAGAAGTGCTTGGAAGAGAAGCATCTGCTCACTCTGCCAGAGGACAGCTGTAAGCTGAGGGCTCAGCATCCTCACAGCAAAAAAATCTTTCCTCATGCCCAGAGGGAACCTCCTGTGCTTCACTGGGTGAAAGAAGCACAAGCAGGGAGGCAGGCCAGGGGTGCCAGCTCCTCTTTGCAGCAGTACCAAAGGACATCCAACAGCCCTCGTACCCCTGTTGCTGTGTCTCCCTCCTTTGTTTTCTGGAGAAAAGATGTGTGGCAGAGGGAGAGACAAGGTGCCCACAGCTGTCCCAGCAACTGTGGAACCAGGAAGCAGCCCCAGACGTGGGGCAGTGCCTGTCTGTGGCAGGCTTCAGAGACAAAATGGGAAACAGTCATCACACCAGGGCTACAAATCACACCAGGAGGCACAAATGCAGTGAGTGAAATATACTTTTTGAGTCTGGTGTATTTTTTTTCCTTCAACTCCTGTTGTGATATCGTGGCAGCACAATATATAAAGGCTCCTTCCTCTTCCCCTCTGCCAGTGAATTTCCCGAGTTGGGAGAAATCAGGGTGTTTTAGTCTGGACAACTTCTTAGTCACATGCAGCAGTTATCTCCATTTCATATAAGCCTCCAATTCTGCTTCAAAGATGTGCTCTGTAATAAATACTTGAGGCAGGGAGTACAAAATTCTCTAACTCAGAGCACAGTTTCTTTCAAAGCCGCCTCTGTCCGTAGTCCTTGAAAAAAGCCACAATGTTTCTTCATCAGTCCCTGGCTAAGGAAAGGAATTAAAGACACTTCTCTAATCACACTGCCTGTGGCTGGCTGGCAACAGCATTTTGAAGAAGCTCATTTGCAGATGTGTCCCTGTCCCTAAACCAGATTCTCCCACACCTAGGGACTTGCAGCAAACTGCAGAGGTTCAGTCTAGAGTATTTCCTGTCTTTCCAAATATATTTCACAGCAATAAATAATGTGGGGGAAAAAAAAAAGTGAAACAAAAGGGCCAAAAATCCCTTTTATGCATTTTCATTACAAACACTGTTTGTTTCAGGTGCTGCTGTTGTGATCTACTTTCTGAGTATGTCAAGTTACTAAGTTACAGGAGAAACAGGAGGAGAGACAAAGGATCAAAAACAGAGGAACCAAAAATGAACCAATCCCCCCTGACTGAGAAATATTGTCACTGTCCCTGTTCCCTGTCTGAACAGAAATGTAGGCTGGACTACACAGTCCCTTCTGGGACAATGCCCTGAGACCACTGGCCTGGTGGTCCAGTACCAAGTCTGGATCAATCTTTTCATGTGCTTATTCTGGGCTGAGTGTACTAGCAAGTACTTGGAAAAAAAATCTCTCATTTATCCCTGCAGCAAACGTTTCTCAGTCAGTGATCAGTTTTTCATAATGAGGCTGCTATAGTTTCCACCTTTTATCTTGGTACCATGGCAGCCAACTCTCTCACTACCTACTGGGCAACACCCAGTCAGCCACTCCACTTTACTGTACACCTGCTGCCTGTGGAGAGCTTAAAATGCTAATTCCTTTATGGAGGTTGTTGTTCACTCCTTTTTACTGCGTGCACCTTTGAGTGCAGTAGCTGTTTGAATGCAAAGCTGGTGAAGGTCACCATCAGCTTCACTGCAGTGAGTGAGAAGGGCTGTGTGGCCTTCAGGGGAACCACAACAGAGGTTTGGTACAGGTGGTAGCTTTGCAGCCTTGTAACAAACTCTGGGATTAAGCAAGGTGCCTCCGTGGGACAAAATGGTAAGAGTGAGTGCTAGACAAAGTGGAGATAATTTCCAGAGCCTGAGGGTCCCCAAGTGATAACAGTACAACATCTCAGTGTCTTGTGCCAAAGCCATTCCTTCTCCTTTCCATCAGCTGAACAGGAAAGACAGAGAAGTTTGCTGGTGGGAGACAATAAGCTCTACAACGCAGGCAAACCAGGAACAGGCATTTCACACACCTCCTAGTGTGTGCAAGTGAATTCTCTGGGTCATATCTGACCTTCCATCTCCCTACTTCTACTCACTCTTTATTTCAGATTGAGTAAAGACTCTGTAAAGGACCCTGAAGAAACGAAATGCAGATAGTTCACCAGTCTCTGAGGCTGCACACCACTAAAGTGACAGCCCTTTATTATAATAATTTGAGAAAGCACATTTTTCTTATGTACATCAAGCTTTTATGAAATTTGACTGATTGTACAAGTGGTTGTACAACAAACCTTTTCAAAAAACAACTGTCTAAACAAGAACTGGCTATTTTTTTCTTTTTCCCCCCAGCCTTAAGGCAGAGTTTTGTAATGGTGTGAGATTACACATAGAGCCACAAAAAAAAACCATGTCAGGTCATAGAGTCAAGCCTTCAAAAGCCAAGGAACTTCAGGCTGGTGCCACTGGCAGCTGTTTCTGAAGAGCAGTGGTGAAAAGTTTTGAGACCAGGTGCTTTGTTGGTGCCAAGCTGCTTGAGCACAGCCTCCCCCAGTGATGAGTAACTGCACTGAGCCAAACAGAACTTGTCACCCACTCTAGCCCCTTCCTATCACACACCACCCATATGCAGAGTTAAATCTTAGTGATTTATAACACATGAGAAAACGTGGCAGTGCTGTAATTTGGAGGGTTGTATTTTGCAAATTGGTGAATGAATATTATGAAAAAAAATAATATTCTGGGGTATAATATACATGTTTTTTTGCTATTGCCGTGCTTTTGAGCTAATCAACACCAAGAGAAAGAATTTAGTAAACTCTCCTGTTCCAGACAGTTTTGTTCCACAGCCAGTGATAAACATATCTTCAGAGATATTGACACCAGTATTTGAAAGCAGTGTGAGTGACACAGTGCAGTGTGTTGCTCTTCTGTTTTCTCACTGAAGGCAGATCCCACATGTCTTTTTGGGGTGATATGCAGGACCAGCTCAGCAACACAATGCTATGATACAGAAAACACAAACCCTCCATCGAAAGGAGGGTTGGCTGCTGGTCCTTTTATCACACCCTGAACATAGTTATCTGTATGTCCTGCTTCACTCTGCTGTGGGTGTCCACACCAACAGAAAGCACCCCATCCACACTGTAACTGAAGGCACAAAATTAAAAAACAACACAGGCTTTTTTTTCCCCCTGGCTGCAGCCTCCTTTCAAATCCCATGCACTCCTCCAAGAATGTGGGGGTGGAAGTGCCCCAGTGTGTCAAGTTTGTTGTATATTTTTCTGGGCATCATTCACAATGATCCAAAATTAACCACTTCTACAAATAAGCCACCCTTGACAGTGTTACCTTTCTCTTATTTTTCCATTATAGATATTTGAATTTGTAGATATTCTGAGAGTTGCCACTAAAATGTAGTAACAGTTACTCACTGTTTAAAATCACAGTATATACCATTGGCTTTGTGGCTCCCCATAAAGATAAATTTTAGTTTTAGCTAAACTTTGTGGACTATTAACTTTAGCATTTTTAACACAGAACAGCACATAAAACATCCTAGTGTTAAAAAGTTGCTAAGTCTCCAGATCTGTGCATAGCTTTAGTAAAAAAATTTGAAAGAATAATCAGCCCCTCATGCTGTTTTCTGTTCCCAGAATTGACAGTCATTCCTGGGAAAGCCCTTTGTGTCTATTCAGCAATTATGTCTCCTTCCATTTTTGCATTTCCTTTGGAAACCAGTGCAGGAGAGGCAGGTTAACTAATGCTAATGCTATATTGCAAATATCAACTTCATACAAACTCTCTTCATCCACAGCTAGGTCAAGAGAACTGTAACATCATCTGATTTGCTCTTTTCACTGCCAGACTATAATGGAAGGCTACTTTGCAAAGAATAGTAGTAAAGTGTATACAAAATTGGAGGGTGTTTTTTCCAAGTAGTAAAATACTGCTTGACCATTGTCGGCTGCAGAAGAAAAAAGGAAGAACGAGGCAGGGTTCCTCACATGCTTCCTGTCTACATAACTGGGAGAGGCAAATGCATCCAGACATTTCAGACCAGGTTCTTCACAACTTTCTTGCTAGTTTGGTTTTAAAAACTGAGTTTTTTTCTCTTTACAGCCCCACTTCATTAGAGGTGATGGGCAAGGTAACACTTCAGGTCTGCCTGTGGGGCTGTGCAATTTTTCTGCATCAATTACCCAGTAAAATGGATCCCCTTGCTGCTATCTAGGAGTAGGGGAATGCTAAACACAGGGATGAGTTCTCTCTGTAATTCGGTTTTCCAACAGTTGTTTTATCTGCATGTTTAGAAGGACAGACTTCTATCCTGAGAAGATACCCCAAATGACACTGACATGCTCAGAATCTCAGCACCTAGGCCTCTGAATACAGCAAATCTGCAAATTTGTAAATGGTCCACACATTCCAGATGTGCAGCTATACTTTTCTGCTCCTTCTCCATCCACCTCATCTCGTTGGAAAGTTGTCCTTGCCATACACAACTTTAAGAATTTGAAGGACGCTCTGCTAGCAGATTGAGGAGCCTTTAACTTCTGAAACTTCAAAATGCTTATATGCCAACAGGTCCTTCAAAGAAGATGATGCAGTCTGTTTCCCAACAACTCTTCCTTGAGGAATTCCCCATCAAGACTGTCAGCTGTATATCAGCAGGATGTCCTAGTAGAAAAGTGTTGTGTTTTATCTTCTTCTTTTTGCCAAGGTCAGGATTAAATGCTCGAGATGGTATTTCGTGTTCAGGCTCAGATGTTTATGAATTCTTAGCTACATTACAGTCTCAAAAGCTGTGAGTTCTACAGCGATTCTAGCTAACAAAGTAAAAATGGAGATGTATCCCTCTCCCTACAGGGCCTTTTAGGGATAAACTGTCCAATTAAAAAATGAATTATTTTTACTGAATTATTTTTACTCTTAACTCAATAACCAGCCACCCGTGGCCCACAACGTGGATTTTTCTACCCAATTACAAGATACCACTCAAACCCATGAAGAAGAAGGTGAAGAAGAAGGACTTAGCCCATGTCCTAAATCCTCCACCTTGCTTTGCATATATATTACTATATATGAAGACCTTAAACTCTAAGTTTTGCACCCTGTGATATCACACACTTCTATTCAAACTCCACAACCACAATCCCAGTGCCATCACTCAATTTTGGAAGCCTCTTCCCCGGCCTCAAGTCAAATGCAGTGTTTGCTTGGGGGTCAGTGCCTATCAGCACAGAAGGTCTGAAATTCCCAGTGCCCAGGGTTCCAGCAGAAAAGGAGGGATGGAAACACTAAGCCACCACAGAAAGGATCTTTGCCAGACCTCTACTGTGAAAGCAAACTCTCTCTTGTTGAAGGGCAGTACGTTGGGAGTGCTGTTCTTTCCACAAAGGCACACATAACTTACTCCACTCTGGGTACAAATCAAACACCCAAGAGCCTGTTTGAATACGAGGCTGAGCATAAAATTATTTGACAAATGATGTCAGTGCAAACCAGTTACTGGTGGCAGCAGGCCCCTATTAAGAAGCACAGCTACTCTAATCAATGAAAAATGTTTTTAGTTCCTACACTAAATATTAGAAAAATCTAAGCATTGCTTTTAAAGTTGTGGGCTGTGACTCTTGCATCTTAACACTGCTCTATTACGAATTGTCCTTTATGAAAAGGATATGAATTCATCAATACACAGTCAATGTTTGCAAGATCTTAATAACCTGGCTTTAATTCACAGGATGTATGCAATCACTGTTAGATAAAAGAAAAAAATAATTCAAGTAGCATTTAGACTGTTGATAACAAATATGAGATCCAGCTGAGATCTCAACTTACTGGATTCTAAATCTAGAAAATGGCCATTAACTTGATTTTCATTATCTGGTATTACATTTTTTTTTCCCTGCTGTATTCTCACTTAGAGTATTCATTTCACATCATTTGTTTTGTTTCTGTATACAGTCTTATCACCTTTCATTATTACTAGATCACCCACCACCCTACAGATCAGCACCTACTGAGTGCAAACTCTTACTTCACAGCACACCATTCCTCTGCTGTCATTGCACTGGGATGTTATGTGGTCATCATCTCTCCAGTTCAGAAAAAAACAGGGAGGAAAACCCTCCCTTCTCTTCTCAAGTCTTCTGATGTTGCATCAAGAATTACACTCTGCATGTTAGCCCCAGTTATTGAATCTGTACTTTAAGGAAATCCCCATGAAACCAGCAGTATTTCCTCCTGCCTCTCTGCCCTGCATTTCACCCCTTTGGAGGAGGGTGTGGTGTAGCCATCTTCCTGAAATGGGACTTTGGAGATCAAGTGTCATGGACCAGCCTGCTGTGCCAAGCCTGCCTGGACAAACAGAACAAAAGGCAAAAAGGCTGGCTGTGGTCCTCAGCCACAGGTGAGAGCATTACATAATCTGCATTCAGAGGAATCCCACCAGAAGGTTCACTCCCAAGGTGTATCTTAGTTCCACAGCACAAATTCAGTCACCAGTTTTGTTGTACTGCTCTGTATCAGTGGCAGAAATTGTTTGTTATCTGTCTTTTCTAGCAGTGGAAGGTGTATGAGCCAGTGGATGGGTGGCAGCGTGCCCTCTGAGCAGCAGGCAATCCTTCCAATCACAGAGAATTAACTTTTGGGGTAAAAAAAAAATATACATATATATATATATATATATATATGTGAGGGCATTTGATTGATAAGACTATTAAAAAACCAGTGACGTTTCCCCTCATGTACATACAACCAGAAAAATACTGTCCATGGACTCATTAGAAAGGAAGATTTCTAAATGGCCTTACTTGCCGGTCTCTTCCTTTCCACGTCAGCAATAAAGCTTAGAAATGTTGGTGATGTAATCTCATTTAAATGACAATAACATGAATTATAGTGAACACTCTAAAGAGTGTTTATGAGACAAAACTGTTTTGCAAGGTAGGAGAGAATCAACACATGATGAAGCAAAACTCTGCTGACTATAACTTTTGCAAACTACCTGAAGAAGTCTAGGACAGTGTCTCCAGGGAAGTGGTCACAGCACCAAGCCTGGCAGTGTTCAAGAATTCTGGATAACGCCCTCAACCACTTGGTGTTATTCTTGGGATGGCCTGTGCAGGGCCAGGAGTTGGACTTCATGATCCTTGTGAAGTATCTCTTCCAGCTCAGAACATTCTATGATTCTGTGGGATTAAATAAATATATATATATATATATATATATATATATATATATATATATATATAAAAATATTATATATATTATATAAATATATATAAAAAATACATTATATATATATAAAAATATGTATATATATATTAAATATATATATATATATATAAAATTCGAGGAAAACACGTAAGGTGCTTGGAGAACAAAAAAAATGAACCCAATTCTTGGATCACATTAATTACCCTCTCTAAAGGTAAACCACTAAGGTGATGCCACATACCAAGGAGTCTCCTCTTCACAGCACAAATCAAAGAAAAGAAGAGGATGCAATGAACACATTCAAGTGCAAAAAAATTCAATTATTTGAATAACTAATGAAGTCTGTTTCTTACCGATATGTCTCATACATTGTTTCCTCAGCAGGGTTTTTGTGTTTCCTGTCTCATGTGACTTGCAGAAATGTTGTGCCTTGAGACTGTCTTTGCATGTGACTAAGGATTCTCAAGCTGCAAACCTCCTTCCAAGAAGAGAGGGAAGCAAACACATCCACAGACACACAAACACATCCACAGGCAAGGATGCAGGATCAGATAAGCCTCCTCCTCTAGGGAACAGAGTAACCAAAAACGTTCTGATGATAAACTCCCCAGACACTCCTTTAAATAAACTAAACACATGAACTTTTACAACCTGATTTGAAAACTAGTCCACTTGTCATCTGGTAAGTGCTCAGTAGCCTCCAACCCCATTCCTAATGAATGGTGGCCCATAGTAGATATCCTGTAAACAATGATGTCACGGAAAACAGAAAATTAATGCTGTGAAAACTCAGCTCCCCTTTACCAGGCAGCACAGGATTGCTTGCTTTGGTTGATGTATGGTTTTTTGTTTTGTTTTTTTTTTGGTTGTTGTAGGTGGAGGGCTTCAGTTTCCACATCCATCTGCCTGGTATCTTTCATGAGAACTGATGCAGAATGAAAGAAAACTTGTGTCTTGGTTTGGAAAGACAGGTATCTGCCAGGGAAAGCTGGAGTTTCCCTTGGAATGGGGAATGTAAACCTCTCACCCCTGCCAAATTGTAATTTTACAATTAAGGGCTTTCAGGCAAAGATTTGGGAATAGGAATATTTACTAGGAATATTAACAATACAAATGTAGTAGAAAACAAAACCACCCAACCAAAAAAGCAAACAAACAACAATTTTGGAAAACCCTGACAGAGTCAGAGCTATAACCTGACACCCTGTTGGTCAGGGTGTTGGAAGCAGTCCAAAAGTGAGTCCTCCTGGAGTGGCAGATGTGGTTCTGGTGGAGCAGAGATGATCCTGTAGAACAAGGGTCCAGTGGTGGTGGGAAGGGTCCAGTCTTCCTCCAGGAATTGGGTGAAGCTGGATACTTTCTGTGTTCCTGTGTCTCAGTTTTTATCCAGGTAGGAATGGTTGGCTCCTCCCACTGGGTGGAGCATCTCACAATGGAATGTGGATGTACTGCTTTGGGGATGTGTGCTTTTAGGGGTGTCTTAATGGTCCATTAGCAGAAAATATTCCCCTGGAGGGAGGATGATAAGAAATTTTTATCAGCTGCCCCATTATCAAAAGGCATCTGCCCCCCTCCTCCCAGAGTTACAAGAGATAAAGAAGAACACTTCCCCAGCTGCTTTCAGCAGATGAAATAGAATACACATTTTAGGTTCCATAACCCAAGACAACTTGTGTTCATTTCTGAGCAAGTGGACTGCTCACCATCTAAATGGTATCTGAGCAGAAGCAGATAGAAGAAATGAACAGCAACATGTGAGGAGCAAAGGGAGAAAAGATGTTCCTGTTTCCATGATTCCCCTCTTCCATCCTTTGAGTTAGTACTGCCTGGGATGCCAGAATAAAGCTTTGTCCTTGCACTGCTCTGGTACTCACAGAAAGTCCCTGTGACCACAAACATTATTGCATCTATGCTTTTAAAGCTGCACTTTAAAAAAAATGAGCTCTGCTACACAAAACATTACATTCTTATTAAGATGGCCTCAACATCTCTCCTTCCACCACTGTCTTCTCACACTGTTATCATCAACACCAGCAGATCATTGCTGGCACATGTGCATTTACCTTATTTATTTTCAAAGATCAACATTTATCATAGCAAAACTCCCCTACTTTCGGGTTTTTCTACTGACAAACCAGGTCATTATCAAAATGTGTTTTTATGCATGAGACCAAATTAGGGCTTAAAAAACCACACACACACACACACAAAAAAAAAAAAAAAAAAAAAAAAAAAAAAAAAAAAAAGCAAACCAAGCAACAAACCAAGCAGTCAACCAAGACCAATACCAAAACCAAAAAAGATTACAAGTTGAAAACAAGACAACAGAAAAAAGAGACTGGGAGGTAATGCAACTGCCTGTTAAGAGCAGGAGAGAGTTCACAGGAATGGGAAGCAAATTTATTTCCATTGTGCTTCTGGTACTGACTATTACTAGAAACAGGATATGGGCCTAAATGGGCCTCAGCTCTGACCCAAAACATAGTTTTTAACACAACCACTGACAGATGGATGCAGGCAAGGGTTTATTTCTACCATAGGAATGAAACAACACACAGCAAGATTAATCACTAAACCATGACCAGGGAGCTGATCACTATAATGGCAAATTCAGAGCAACAAGAAGGAAAACAACATCAGCCCTAATGAATATGGCTGGGCAAGGGTAAGAGATAATCTGTACCTTTTGAGACAAAAGAGCCATAGCAAATGAGTAGATTAAAAGTTCATCAGGGAAATTTAACCACAGAATCATTATTATATATATTAGATAGGTGTTCTTGCTTCAGGGAGGTCCAAAGGAATTTTGCTGCATGATGAAATTTTTAAATGTTCTTGCATTTGAAAGCTGGAAGAAAAACGTTCATTTAATTTACTCATTCTCCATAAAAAAAAAAAAAAAAAAAAAAAAAAAAAAAAAAAAAAAAAAAAAACCAAAAAAACAACCCAGAAGCTTAGTAGCCCAGATTTTCAGCAATATTGGAAAAAACAAAAAAAAACCAAACAACAAACAAACAAACAAAACAAAACCCAAACAAAACCAACCAGCAATATAGGTCCTACAAGCACAAGTAATTTCTATGTTCAGCTGAGACTGGATGACTCTGAACCAAGCAGAGTCAAATTTGGACAGAGACATCAGACACAAAGTTTTAGCAGAAAGCACTAACTGGCCCTCCCATGCCTTCCAAAATGGAGCACGAAGATTGGCATGGGTTCTTGTAAATCTCTCTCATGACAGATGATCTGTGTACATTGGGAGGTCCTCTCTTGGTGGAGTTCAGGATCAGGATGTGCCTTGAAGGCAGAATAATTTGCCACAGCAGATTTCTCTTTTGATGCTGTTGTAACTTCCAATAAAGAAATGGGTAGCTATGGTGTTTGCATGTAATGATGCACTTGGCATTGCTGGAGGTTTTTCAGCAACAGATTTGACAGGCATGCCTACAGCAATGACAACCACAACTAGAAAAGGGAAATGCATTACATTTCTCAAAGTGTCTTCCATCCCCATTTTATCTTGTTCCCTGAACTTCTTGAAACCATTCAACTCTGTGGCTGTTACACTGTAGTTGTAGTTGTATTTTTCATGCTCTACTGCTCTGACAGTAACAAATACATTCTAATATTAACTTAATTGCATTCTGTTTTCAGCACACTGGAGTAGATTAGGACAATTCTAGGCTTTGAGAGCGCAGGGAATTTGGAATGTGCCACATGAACAACTTGACCAACGCAGTTTCCTACATCAGTATTTCCAATTATTCATGAGCATGAGCCAGAGTTTCTGGTTTCAGATGCATGCTCACAGCCCTCAGGACAACTGGATTACAGCAAAGAGCAGAATTTGACTGCAGGGAAGGATGCTCTTGAACTTTCACTGTGCTTCTGTACGCAGTAAAAGGGATGATGCTGTAAAACAAACATTCCTTCTGAACATTATGAAGTTAATTATAAATCAGGTTCTGTCGAGAATCGAAATGAAAATCTGGAGTAGCTAGTTCTTGTAGGAATGCACCCCCCATTCCCCAGTGGGTAGTTCTGTGTAAGGAAAGGGTTTTGGTTTACCTTTGGAGATTTGGGGAAGTCGAGCCAGAAGGTTCTGTGTTTTTTCTCTCTGTAATTGGCTCAGTGCCAGGAGAGGAGCACCTGTTGGTCCTTGTCACTGTTTGTCACAACCTGCCCCCCTTCCCATTGGCAGTTTGCCAATAGATCTGTCCCAGACCATCAGCTAGAAAAGGGGACACAACAAAGGGTCTCGTGGTATTTTCGGGGTGCTGTAGCAGGTGTAGGATCTGTCCTTGCACTGTGCTTGGCTTTGATCTTTGTATTTTTGTATAATTTTGCATTATTTCATTAAACCTCTATGAGTTTCAGGGCACACCCTGTTGGGGAGGATGAAGTAGCTAGGCCCTGCAGAGATGATTTATTAGTAAAAGATTCTAAAAGTATGAAACCCACAAGAGGAACTGTAAGTTGCTGGACAGGAAGAAGGTGATTAGGTTAGCTGAAAAGGACTTGGCTGAGTGAATCAGTAACATCCCTGCCAAGACAAAAGGATGAATAAAAGGTTGGACCTTCTCAGGTATCAGGGATAAGGTGGGTTTCACAGGTTTTGGTATGTAGAGTAGTATTGTAATGTTGTAGTTCCCATAGGCTGTATGTAGATTCTGTAGGTTTTGTATCTTAAGGTGATTGGTTAATGCTCATTAGAATATTCACGATAGAAAGGGTTAAAATGGAATGTAACAAGGAGCTTGCTCTCTTTTCACGCCTTCTCTTGGACCCTCTTGGACTTTGCACTGGATCCCTGGACCCTTCCCCAGCCAGGCTGCCTCCCCACGACCAATAAAGCACATGTTCCAGAGTATCCTGATCTTCAGATCATCTCTCTCGCCGGACAACCAGCGTGCTTTCTAATAACACCCGATTATGCGGCCCCGCTAATTATTGTTAAGCCAGCACTGCTGAACAGGGCTGGACCCTCAGAGATCATGTGGGTGCAAACTCACCAGTTCTTTGCACAACGAAACCCTAGCAGTGTGGTTCAGAAACTGCAGGTGGGTTACGCTCCTTGGTAGATTCGTGGAGAGGTGTTTATGGTCAGCCCTGCATCCCAGGCACTCGTGGGTCCTTAGGGCTGTCTGCAAAGACAGCAATGTCTGCTTGGACCCTGTCCTGCAGAGCACAGCTGCCACTGAGCCAGGGAGGCACTGCTTCAGCCTGTGAACGAGCAGCAGACCAAGCTGCACTTCAGGAGACACTGATCATCATCCAGAGATATGCTCTGGGCACAAAGAAGTGATGATGGGTGTTGGGAGTCTGCACTCCCAACCCCCTCCAGACAAGGCATCAAAATAATGGCAGTCAGACTCACGTTCTCTTGACTTGAAATAAAATGATTTCCTGCTTTTTTTTTTTTGATTTACAGTATCTTGATCAATAGTTTTGGGGCACAAAATTAGCACTTACAGACACTTCCTCTCGCTTTGTAGAAAATACAATGATAGTGAAAGCATTCTAAAGAAAACCACCCAGAGAGCTCTATTTCCAAATTCAAATGTGTTTTCACTTACAGAGGCCTATTAGACATTGACTTCAGACAAAATCCACAGAATAATCTTAAAAAAAATAATAAATTGAAAATTACTGTACTGTTGTAAGTTGTTCTGTGGCTTTAAAAGCAGAAAATTAGAAGGAAAAAAGGCAAACAACCTCACAACACTCCCAGTTAAGAATTTCTTCCTAATATTTACTCTAAACTTTCTCCCTGTCGTTTTAACACCATCAGCCTTCGTCCCAGCACTACATGCCCTTGTAAAAATTCTCTTTTCAGATTTATGTAGACCTCCTTCATGTACTGGAAGGTTCCCTGGAATCTTCTCTGCTCCAGCCTGAACAGTCACAACCCTTTAACCCTGTCCTCAGAGGAGCAGAGGTGTTCTGATCATCTTCATGGCCCTCCCCTGGACCTGCTCCAACAGGTTGGTGTCTTCTCATGTTGAGTCCCCAGAGTTGGATACAGCTCTACAAGGTGGGACTCTCTCAACAGCTTGAGCAGGGAGATTGGACCAGATGACCTGCTCTGGCGCCTTCCAACCTGACCCACTCTGTGATTCTGTAATATATTGTGGCACCCAGAAGTGCCCCCAGCACTGGAGGTGAGGCTGCCCCAGTGCAGAGCAGAGCAGGACAATCCCCTCCCTTGCCTGGCTGATGCTGTCCCTGATGCCCCCAGGACAGGGGGGGTTCCCCTGGCTGCCAGGGCACTGCTGGCTCATGTTCATTCAACTTGCCATCAACCAGGACCCCCAGGTCCCTTTTTGTGGCACTGCTTTCCAGCATCTCATTCCCCATTCTGCCTGCACATCCCTTGCCAAGTGCAGAATCCAGCAGCTTCTCCTGTTACACTTCATATGGTGATTGCCCAGCCCTTTAATTTGTCAAGACCCCAGTCTTTAAGGGAGTGTGCTGGTTTGAAAGCAAAACTAGTGAGACTCCCAGTCAGAGATACAATTTAATAGAAGAGGAGAGAGAGGAAAAAAAAAGGTCAAATAAATGGAACAATACAACCTGACGCCCTGTTGGTCAGGATGTTTAAAGCAGACCAGAAGTCCGCCTGGAGTATCAGATGTGGTTCCACTGGAGCAGAGATGATCCTGAGAGAGAAGGGTCCAGTGATGGTGAGAAGGGTCCAGTCTTCCTCCAGGAATCCAGTGGAACCAGATGAGATGTTCTTGTCAAAGCAGTGATTCCGTCGGGTAGCTCTTGTCTCCTCTGGGAGTCCAGTGGATAAAAGCTCCCTGTGATGTCTCAAACCCTGGATTATATCCAGGTAGGAACGCTTGGCTCCTCCCCCTGGGCAGAGCATCTCACAATGGGATGATCTCATTCCATGAGTCCTGCAGTGGGTCCTTGATGGCCCATTAACCAGATATAACTCCCAGAGGAAGTTCTCATGTATCTCTATGAGTCATGTGGCAAGGCATTGTTGGGCTCGTTAACAGAAGATAAGGAAAACACTGCCCCACCTTGGCTCCAAGGGCTCATGGGGATAGAATACATACCTTGGGCACAATTTTACATTGTAACCTAAGACAGGGAGTCAACGGCTCCTCCTCGTTTAGTGTCACCTGTGAACTTGCTTGGTGTCCCTTCTTGTGCTGCGTCCAAGTCATTTATGAAGATTTTGAAGAGCACAGAGCCTCAGATGGAGCCCTGTGGAGCCCCAGTAGTGACAGGCCACCAGCCTGATGCCATCCCACTCACTGCAACCCTCTGTGCTCAGCCCATCAGACAGCTGATCACCCATCACAGGATGTGCTTGTCCAGCCGTGTGCTGGACGTGTTGTCCACAAGAATGCTGTGAGAGACAACATTAAAATCTCTACTGAAATCCAGAAGGATTATGTTAACTGGCTTCCCTTATTCCACTAGGTGGGCAAGGTTGTTGTAAAGGGAAATCAAGCTTTTTAAACAGAACTTCCCCCTCATGAATCCATGCTATGACCAACGACTGCATTTGCCTTACAGGTCTTTTTTTCAATAAATCATAGAATTTTATTCTTTAATATTTTACCAAAATAAACACCTTTCCTCCTTGCTTTATCTTCACTATTTTCAAGCAACACCTAAGGACCTTGAGCACTGAATCACTTTGTCAGTTTTGGTAACAACATGATTGAAGCACAGGATGTATTTCCTTCTGCTCAGCATGAGGAGTCTAAACTTACTAAGCAAATATTTATGCACACTCTTCTGCACTGAGGAAGGGTAAGTTTATTGTTATCTAGAATTTTTTTTTTCATAATTTTGGTCTGGAATTTAAAACTTCTGAAATAATTTATGTTTAGCAGGAGATGTAAATATTTGCAACGTAATTTCTTCCCATCTAGATAACCAACTCAACAAAAAGAAAAAGGAATTAAAGAGCTCTTGCTGGCCTTGTATTCACCATGATGGAATTTTATTTAAATATCAAAATAATCTGCACACAATTTCTGAACTGGTTTTCCCTGAAAGTCAGCTAAAAATACCAAATACATGATACATTAAAGAAGCAGGAAAGATGAAGATAATAATATCTGTGGAAAAGAGGAGCAATTGGTGGAAAACGGCCTTTCCAAGACATGTGGTTTCCATACTGAAAATGCTGTCTCTCAGCCTGTACACTCAATTTCTTCTCAGAACACCTGACCCAGCAACAGGCAGGAGAATATATTTGTGACTCCTCAGGTGAGCACAGCTACCCCCTGTTTCTTTTTTCTTTCTTCTGAAGCACAGAGACATTTAAATGCAGAAAATCACCCAGCAGTCCTCATTCATCTGATGTGATTACAGAGAGCCCAAGATGCAATACAGAAGGTGGCAGACAGAGACTATGTACTCGGGTCTGGTGTTCCACAGTGAAGGTGAGATGACTTGGCTGTGCAATATTTGCCCTTGCTGTTGTTTTCTCTTCAAGATCTTACTGAAGAGGTCACATTTACAAGAAAATATTGAAACCCCTTCCCACACCAAAGTTATCATTCACCTGGGTTAAGGGGATCTGAAAATCCCAGCTAGGGCACTTCCCTCAGCATGTAGACTAAATTACAGCCTTCAGACAAAGCAGCATATCATGAAGTGGTGTGTTCTTCTAAGTGTTGCAGTGCAGAATAAGCCTGCCCACCACTCTGAGGCACTACAGATGTCAGGTAAGAGCCAAACATCCATGAGACAGCACTAACAATTTCTCTACAGTAAAAGAGCCACAGTTCTGCCTTGACCTTATGGAATCCACTCAAAGGCCGCCAAATAAATATATGTTCTGGTTTAGGGCAAAATTGAGAGGGAACTTCCGAAGGGGTTCTTCTGAAAAGCAAACTCAAATGGCCCCTCCCCCTAGCTGGTCTAGGAAAAGAACTTCATCAGAGAAAAGTGGAAAAAACTGGGGAAAAAAAAAAGTGGAAAAAAGTGAGGGATGCAGAGAAGAAGCTGTTTTGCTCCATTGCTTCCACACCACACACCTGCCTGTGGCTTAGAAACAAACAGACTGAATTTTACCACGTACCCACCTTGTCTTCTGCTTTCCAGTCCATGGAACTTTGATCAGTGTCTATAAACATAAGAAAGGTGCATCTCAAAGAATTGCCTCTGTGGTTGCAGAAGCAATAATGATTTATATCACCCTGAGCCAAAGCCAGCCATGCACACCACCCTCTGTACAGTGTTTTCTTACAAGATTAAGAGTATCTGGCATGCAGAACTAAGCAGAGACCACTGCAGTGCCAGGGAAAAAGATGAATGTACATCCTCTAACCTTCAGAAAATACCTTTGTAAAGTCCAGTACATCTGGCTTGCGCTTGATTTAAGAAAATTTGTCCCAATATTATTTTCTGTCAAATCATCAGCTCCTTTCAATGGCTCACATCAGCCACTCCTTGTACTTAAAGCACTTTACAGCTAAATGGATGAATTGCTACCAGCTTGTTCCACAACATGTATTTTTTAACTGCTGCAAAGATATTAAGATAAATAACAGTGGCTAAAACTGTATTCTGGGGGGCTTGTGCACTTGCTAAATTAGCATGCCTTTTTCCATTTTGATGGCCTGTCAAGCTTTTCTAGTTTTAATCATCCAGGCTGAAACTGTATATGCCAGCTGTCTATCAGGGACTGATAATTTCTCTTAATTTTACTGAAATAATTTTATTGGAAGAGTTCTGTTGTTTATAAGAACAGGCCTAGGGGATACCTTCTTTTACTGAAGTTAAAAATTTGAGCAACACATCCACGAGAAACTTTACAGTCCTCCTTAAACTGGGTAGAAAATTAGCATGTTGTCAGCCTAAGGGCATCAGAAGAGAGGAGAGATCACAAAAGCAGCTGTCAGTCTGTTCCCAGTTCTGATGGCACAGTGGTGATGCAAGAGTTTCTCACATCCTCACATCTACTGCTGAAGAGCTTAACCAAGCTGTAGGCACAGATTAGACCAGGACTCCAGTAGGAAAAGTAACCTTCCCTGCTCCAGTCTGTCTCAAAAGGTTCCTCTGCCACTCTGAGAGACAGGTAATGCCGTCTTCCATAGTAGGTAGAAGATGGCCAGCAAAATAGGAAGGGCAGGAAATAAATACATCTGATAAATTAAAGCCTTCATTAACACACACCTGTTTTCCCATGTTACTCTTTCTGCTTTTTATGAATCATAACTGCAAATTCACAAAAATTTTTGCAATTCCAAAAAGCAAAAGGAGGCTGTTGGTTTGGAACAGGCCAGTGCTTGCACTGCATATCTGAATGTTTGACTGAAAGTGCAGAGATGGCAGCACATCATTCCCTGTGCCTCCTTAAATCTGCTTTCTTCTGTGAAGTCAATGCTTCATTACTGTGTAAAAAATTACCATGTGCCATTGTAATTAAAAGGTATGTGCCAACATATACATGGAAAACCAAGGAACCAAAGTCGAGTGAAAACTAATCCTGGAAGCTGCTGGCCTTTTAAATTTGATTAAACCACTCTAATAAAACTTTTGCCAGGTTACATGGCATAGCTATAACTGACAATTTTGGAAATACACTATTTACTACCAATGGAAGATGCAAACTAACTGAATCTGTAGAAACTGTGAGTTTCCTTGTTAGTGATAACATTTACTTTTATTATCCCACTTAAACACATAAGTAGCAATAAAAAAAAAAAAAGATCCTTTATCCTAGATCCACCCTTCCATAGACTTTGAAACACAAGTGGTCTTTCAATTGTCATTCCTTTGCCTTATACACTCAGAGCCTGAATTCACCCCTAGATAAGCTTGCTGCATTTACATCTTGTTTGTGAGGTATCAGCTCTGTGATACCAGCTGTTTAATGGTGTCCTGTGAGAGGATTTGGATTCATGGATTTCTGTCTGCATCCTAATTACTTGTCAAACACTGCTTACTAATACAACACTGTTTCCATAGCAGAAGAATTCCTTACTAGATCACAGCATTCAGACAAAAAAAAAAAAAAAAAAAAAAAAAGGTTAATTGTAATTTACTCACGGTTAATTAAGAGTTTATATATTTTGGTTCCTTCAGTTGCGTGTGCCCAGAAATATGTTTATTGTGTCCTTCCTGCATCTTTGTTTTTAAATACTTCGTTCTTTTGATTTATGCAGTTACACTTTGCTGTCACTCTTCACTGGGTGAAAACCATCTGGATGGCCAGAGTGAGTGGTGGTGAATGAAGTTAAATTCCTGTTGGCATTGGGTGGGATTCTCCAGGGCTCACTGCAGCTCACAGTCTCAGGGGACCACGGAGGGGTGCTTTATAGGGTCCTGGGACCCCCTCCTGCAGCCATCAGAGTGGGGATGGGCCAGGGGAGGAAAGGTGGGCATCCCTCCTGGGCTGATTCACGAGAGGGTTTGGCTGCCTTGCACCCTGCGGGCTATTTCAGCGCTGAAAGCAGCGTCCCTTTGTCGGGTGTTGTGTGACACAACACCCGCACCTGGATGCTGGGGGTGATTTATTTGTTGCCTCTGGCAGAGACAGGTGGGAAGTGGGGGCATTTCCAGGCTGCGACACAAACGGGGCTCGGGAAGCGTTTCATTACAGCTTAAACACGGAAAATTAGATTAGGAATTAGATTAGGAAGAAGGTGTTTTTGGTTTTTTTTTGTTTTGTGTGGTGTTTTTTTTTGTTTTTTTTTTTTTTTTTTTTTTAATGGTGAGGGTGGGCAGGCCCTGGCACAGTGTACCCAGAGCAGCTGTGGCTGCCCCCTGGATCCCTGGAAATGCCCAAGGCCAGGCTGGACAGGGTTTGGAGCAAGTGTCCTTGCTCGTGGTTGTTTTAGATAAGCTTTGAGGTGCCTTCAAGCCCAAACCATTCCGGGGTTCTAGGAAGAAAATAAAACAACAAAATTTTGCTCTTCCCTTGAAAATATGAATGCTGCTGGGAGATCCCGAGCTGCCAAGCAGTGCTGAGCCGGGGGTGGCTGAGCCCTGGGGTGGGCAATGCTCACAGCAGCACGGGGACAAAGTCCAGCCTTCCTTTCCCTGCCTTTCCCAGCCAAGAGCACCCCGGGAATCGATCAGTGCAGCTCCCTGAGCTGGGGTAAGGCGGATCCGAGCTGGGATGCAGCGGGATGGCCACCGGGAGGCAGTGGACACCTGGAGCTGGTCCTGCTGCCGCTTTGAGGGGAGCTCAGAGCAGCAGTAGCTGTGTGTGGACGTGCCCAGAAGGGCCTTTTTGGGGCGAGGTTGCAGCTCCGGAGGAGGCTTGAGGGAGAGCTGGCAGCCCTCCCTGTGGATCGAGTTAATCCTTCCCGGGGGCTGTGGGATGGGTAAGGAAGGGGTTACACAGATGCAGGTTAGCAAGCTCACGTTTTTATTCAGATCAGGAGTAAATAAAAACAAATCCCACCCGAAACAAACAAACAAACAAACAAACAAAAAAAAGCCCGACCCCAAACTACCTCCCCCGCCCCCCAAACAACAAACCCACAACAACAAACCCACAAACCCAACCCAACGACAGACTCGATGCCATAATCCAGGCGGACAAATCCACCGCACATCCCCGTCCGGAGGCTGCCGGGCGCTTAAACCTGCCAGATGCACGGGATGGATAAGGCTAAGCGGGGATTAAAGGGGCTCCCCACGGCGGGACGGCGGCCACGGCGGGCGGGGGGGCCTGGGGGGTGGGGAGGGAGGGGGGAGGATGGGGGCAAAAGGAAAAAGTGAAAAAAAAATAAAAATAGCCTGGGCAGGGTGGGAAGGCCGTGGAAAAATCGCTTTGCAGCGGAGTGGAATGATTTTCCCTGGCTCCTGCGCTTTGACAGAAATCCCTCCTGCAGAAGGGGGGCTTCTGACTCCATTAAAACAGTTTTAACTCGAGATGAGCGTCTGTTTGGGTTTGGTTTGTTTTGTTTTGTGGGGTCTTTTTGGTTGTTTTGTTTTTGGTTTTTTTTTTTTGTTTGTTTGTTTTTTTTTTTTTGTTTTGTTTTGTTTTTTGTTTTGTTTTTTTTGTTTGTTTGGGTTTTTTTTGGTTGTTGGCTTTTTGTTTGGTTTTTTGTTTGTTTGTTTGTTTGTTTTGGCGGGGGGTGGGGGTGGTGGTGTGTGATTCGCCTTTCTTTAGGCTGGGGGTGTTTGTTGCACCAGCAGGTGGGTGGCTCCAAGCTCCCGGGGCTTTCCAGGCACTCTCTGCACCCCTCCGGGCTCGGCCAGAGCCGTTTTAGGTCAGTGATGCCCCAACGGATAAATTCTGTCAGTAACTAGGGCGTCAACACAATAGGCCACTGTGTCACCCGCGGGGAGCAGAGCGGGACGGGCGTGGGGACAGGGATGGGGACAGGGATGGGGACTGGGATGGGGACAGGGACAAGCCCCCAGTGGCCCAGCTTTGGCACAGCCTGCCGAGCGTTTCCCGAGTGCCAGGGCAAGAGATGCCTGCGGGGAATGCTGTCTGCAGGTGTGACCCACGCCTGTGTGATGTGGCAGAGGGCGAGGGCCGTGGCTGGGGGGCAGCACAAGCCTGTGTGGGTGTGATGTGTGCCTGTGTCCAGGGGTGTGAGGTGTGTCTGTGCCCCGAGGGTGTTTGTGGTGTGTCTGTGCATGCACGGGGCGCCTGGGTGTCTGTGCACACCCGTGCTGCTGCACAAGCCACAGGTGTGTGCACCCACGTGTGTGTGCAGTGTGTGTGTGCACAAGGGTGGGGCCAACAGGGGGGTGCTTGTGTGGGAGCACGGACGGGCGGGCAGTGGGTGGATGGAGGGAAGGATGGATGGATGGTGGAGGGATGGATGGATGGAGGGAAGGATGGTGGATGGATGGTGGATGGATGGATGTTGGATGGATGGATGGATAGATGATGGTGGATGGATGAAAGGATGGATGGATGGATGGATGGATGGATGGATGGATGGATGGAAGGATGGATGGATGGATGTTGGATGGATGGATGGATAGATGATGGTGGATGGATGGAAGGATGGATGGATGGATGGTGGATGGATGGATGGATGGTGGATGGATGGATGATGGTGGATGGATGGATGTTGGATGGATGGATGGATGGTGGATGGAGGGATGAATGGATGGATGGATGGATAGATGATGGTGGATGGATGGAAGGATGGATGGATGGTGGATGGATGGATGGATGGATGGTGGATGGATGGATGATGGTGGATGGATGGATGGATGACGGTGGATGGATGGTGGATGGATGGATGGATGTTGGATGGATGGATGGATGGATGGATAGATGATGGTGGATGGATGATGGATGGATGGTGGATGGATGGACGGTGGATGGATGGTGGATGGATCGAGGGATGATGGACCAATGCATGGACAGATTGACAGACGGACAGATGGATGGGCAGATGGATGGAAGGAAGGGTGGACAGATGTGGATGCATGGAAGGATGGATGGATGATGGAAAGACAGACAGCTTGAGGGATGGACGGAAGGATGGCTGGACAGAAGGAAGGAAAGACAGCTGGAGGGATGACTGGATGATCAGATGGAAGGATGGATGGATGGACAGAAGGATAGCTGGACGGACAGATGGACAGACAGGCAGATAGAAGGATGGCTGGGTGGACGGACACACGGAAGGAAAGACGGACAGACAGACGGAAGGACGGCTGGACCGGCGGATCAGACTTACAGGCAGGCAGACAGAAGGATGGCTGGGCGGACGGACACACAGAAGGACAGACAGACAGACAGACAGACAGACGCTGAGTGGACGGACACTCGGAAGGACGGACAGACAGACGGAAGGACGGCTGGGTGGACGGACACACAGAAGGATGGATGGACAGACAGACAGACAGACGGAAGGACGGCCGGGTGGACGGACACACGGAAGGACAGACAGACGGACAGACAGACGGAAGGACGGCTGGGCGGACGGACACACGGGAGGATGGACAGACGGACAGACAGACGGAAGGACGGCTGGGTGGACGGACAGACAGACGGACAGACAGACGGACAGACAGACGGAAGGACGGCTGGGCGGACGGGCACACGGAAGGATGGACAGACAGACGGACAGACAGACGGAAGGACGGCTGGGTGGACGGGCACACGGGAGGACGGACAGACGGACGGACAGATGGAAGGACGGCTGGGTGGACGGACACACGGAAGGACGGACAGACGGACGGACAGAGAGACGGACAGACAGATGGAAGGACGGCTGGGTGGACGGACACACGGAAGGATGGACAGACAGACGGACAGACAGACGGAAGGATGGACAGACAGACGGACAGACAGACGGAAGGACAGCTGGGTGGACGGACACACGGAAGGATGGACACACGGAAGGATGGACAGACAGACAGACAGACGGAAGGACGGCTGGACCCGCGGACCGGCGGGCGGATGCGCGCGCATGCGACCCCGCTGCGCGCGTGCGCGCCGCCCCTCGCGCGCGGGCCGCCCCGCCCTCGGCGCCCATTGGTGGCCGCCGGGAGGGGGGCGTGTCCCGGCGGCGGCCCCCGGGCTGCCATTGGCCGCGCGCCCCTTTGTGTGCCGGCCGAGCGCGGCCGCCGCCAGTCGCCGGCGCGTCCGGGGGGCACAAAGGCCGCAGCATGGTCCTGGTGCACGTCGGATACCTGGTGCTGCCCGTCTTCGGCTCCGTGCGCAACAGAGGTACCGCTCCCGGCAACGCGGGTTCGCGTCCCGGGGCCGCTAACGGCGGCGAGGGGGGGCGGCGCGTCCCGGGTCCCCGGCGGCAGGAAAGGGGGGCTGCCCCTCAGCGTCCCCCTCAGCCCACCTCACCCAGCCCGGCGGCATCCCCCTTTCTGGGGCGCCACCCCGCCCCACACACACCACTTTTTGGGAACCCCCCCCCCTCCCGCCCGCACCTCCCGTCTCCGCTGCGGTAGATCCATTTCCCCCTCCCCCCCCCCCTCTCCCGTTCTTTTACGGATTTTATTTTATTTTTTAATTTACCCTCTTCCCCCCACCCCTCACCGTAGCCACCAGGCCATCCCAGCGTAGCTGTAGCCGATAACAGCCATTTTTGTACCTCCATCCTGTGTAGTAGCTGAGTTACATTTGCACTGTAAATTCCTGTTAAGTGGATTCGTTTTGCTGTGGTCGTCGTCGCAGAGTCTCTTTTGGGGTGGGGTGGGGGGGGGCAGGCGCCCCCCCCCCCAAAATTGCGGCCAAACCCACAACAATCACGGGGCGGCTGAGGTGGGAAAGGGACCGCGGTGGGGTCATCGGGTCCCCACCTCCCTGCTGAAAAACCTTCCAAAAAAAAACCCCCAAAAAAACCAACCAAAAAAAAAAAAACAACCCAAAAAACCCCCCACACCATTAAATTTGGGGAGGGGGAAGCGCAGCGATTGGGAAAATGGGGCTGGCAGAGAGAGAGAGAGTTGTCGAGTGGGATGTGTGTGGTGAAGCAGCGGCTGAGGTGCCCCCGCCAGCCGCTGGCGGGGGGTGCAGCATCCCCTGTCCCCGCGGTGACACCGCTGTCCCCGCGGGCATCGCCCCCAGCCCCGGCCCTCCCTGCAGCCACAAGTGTCCCGTCCCGCCCAGCCTGTCCCCCCACCCTCCACCCCCCCAAAAAAAAAAAACCCCACCACCCCCCCAAAACCACCGGGCTGCCGAATGAGACGACTGGCAAAATGGTTTTCCATTAAACAGGGATAACATTTTTTTCTGCTGTGCTGAATTACTTCCTGTTCTTATTTTGTGGGTAATTTTTTCTGTACCGAATATCCTTTGGTTGTGTATCTCCACCTTTTTTCTTGTACTAAAACTAAAGCATGGTCTGTATTTTTTTACATTACCTAGTTTCTGATGTAAATCTCTCTGTAGAGACATACCCTGCTGAAATGTAATGTGCTGTAGCCTATACATCTGCTCAGTGTACGCTGCTTTTGTTCTGTTGCCCTTCCATAGCATGGTGGGCCTTGCCTTTTTGTATTGTGTGCATGATGACATTGTTACACACGATTCCACTAATACTAATATACGATCTCTCAATAAAGAAACTAGTTTTCCTATATTAACCTAGTGTGCTTTTTCTATTGCTGTTTTCCCATTTATTGTCGTATCCTGCTGTTTAGATTTTTTCCTTGCTTTCCCCTCATCGTGAGGTTTGAGTGAGTGGATTTTTTCTCCCTCGTAGAACAGATCTGGGGGCTTTTAAGTACATTTTTTCCCCCCCCCACTTCCTATCCCATATCTACCCTCAGCATTAGTCTGTGTGTACATACTCCCCAGCGCACAGTCCATATTGCTGTTGTGCCGATGCAGAATTCTGGTTTTACCGCAGAACAGCCCAAAAAAAAAAAAAAAAAAAGTGTACAAATCCAATCCCTCATTATTAATCCAAAAAAAAAAAAAAAAAATTTGATGAAGGGTCTGCTGCTTATTCATTCTAGTTACAACATTACACCCTCCTTACCAGGCTGATCCCTCTGTATGGATGGGGGGGGAATTGTTTATTTTTCGAAACTCCTGATTAACAAGAGGTAAACCAACCTGTATTAAAATTTGAAAAAAAAAAAAGAAATCCCCCTCTAATCTTTAAGCTTGTATATTTTAAACGTATACATCTCTGCGAGTGCCCTGCCCACCATCTGCCATGCGAGAAGTTGCCGTGCCTCGGTCCCGCGGCGACTGGCACGCTATAAATATCTCCACTAGACCCCTGCAAGGCAGGGCTCGTAAAAACGTCCCAGCTGCTAATGTTGTAACTACATTTTTTCCTGCTCCCAGCCTCCAGGCCCACCATCTTCTGAATAAAAAACTCGATTTGGTCAAAAAAAAAAAAAAAAAAAAAAAAAAAAGGCGAACCGTGGGGTTGTGAGAAAGTCGTGGGGGGAGCCTTAAAATATTGGGAGCATGGAGGAATGGATGAATTGCGGTCAGCGAGCAGTTTTGCTGCGGCTGCAAAGCGATGATAATAATAGTGGTCACCTCTCCTTGTGCCTGCGGCAGACCCTCCTCTCCCGGGTCTGCAAAACGGTCCTGTAAAACCTCCCCGTTTTGGCTTGGATGCCACGAGGAGCTGAGGGAAGTCAGGGCTCCCAAAGCCAGGAGATGGGGCTGGGAGGGGAGGCGGGGGGGGAAGCATCTTGTCTTTAATTACATTTCCACAGAAGCTGGTGGGGGGAGACGCAGGATGGGTGATTGGTCTTTAATGAGAGGAAGACAAATTCAGCAGGTCGGTGGCTCCCACCCGCTAAAATTTCACGAGGAGCCGCTGGCAAACAAAACAAAAGCCAGTGGCTCCTGCAGCCCGCCCTGCCTTTACCCCAGCATCCCTCCCAGAGACGCATCATTTCGCAAGGCTGTGCCTTTTCCACCTCTCTCCTAGCTCTATCCTGAGTTTGGTTGGTTTTCTCTATAAACATTTATTTATGATTTCCTTCTCCATACTTCCTTTTCCGTGTACCTCGGTGACTGTTTGGCCATCCTGTCCCTCTCTGTATCAGCACCGGTGGGGTGCCCCCGCTGCTCCCCCCTGGATGTAGTGTATGCCGTGGCCCTTTGTTCTCGCTCCATCCTCGCCCCGGGCCAGCGCTGAGCTCCTCCGTGCCTGACACGTCCCCATACACATCCCGAGGAGGGAGGCTGTGCTTCTCGCTTGCATGAAGGGAGACATGCATGCCTGTTGGGGCTGATCATTTTCCAATGTGATTTTTTTATTATTATTTTCTCCCCCCCCTCTCCTGCCCTCTCCTCCCCTCCCTCCCCCCCCTTTTTTTTTTTTATTTTCCTTTTCTTTTTAAATTCAAACCCCCTTCCCCCTCCCCCCCCCCCCACCCCCCAAACCCACGTGAGACAATGAGATTCGGGTTATGGCGTGGGGAAAAAAAAAAAAAAAATTAAAAATCCCCCTTCTCCTCTCCCCCACCCCAAACCCTGACACGGATAAACCCATCCCTCCACGGACACCTGCCGGCAGCTGCCCCTTTGTTGGGAGTGGGGATTCACTGCAGCGAGTGTAATAACCCCCCCCAGGTCTCACTCTGCAAATTGGCCCTGCTACAGAGCAGGGCTGCCTGCTCAATCCACTCCAAGGATGCCTTGGTAATCTAATAATGCAGAAAACTGCTGGGTTAATGGCAACTTTTAAAGCAATTTATCATCCGCATCATATTTTTGACCTGTCTTGTTAGAAACACATCCGTACAAGAGGAAACATCCCCCCCTCCTCCACCTCCCAGCCTTATTAGTCAGTAACCACCAGGCTTTCATAGCTCATAATCCATCAAACTCATCCACATTTTAATGACTTAATTCCTTTGACACTCTTGAAAAGCCACGTTTGAGTCCTGAAAAAGCCACCTGGTACAAAGAAAATGATTTTTATTTTTTTTTGGTTTGGTTTTTGTTTGTTTGTTTGTTATTGGTTTGGTTTTATATTTTTTTATTTTTGTTTTTTTTTTGTTTTTAGTATCACGGGCTGAGGAAATCCAAGGCGGGTCACGTGCTGGTGGTGCTGCTGTGGGTGTGGAGGCACATGCAGTGATTTCTGTAAAGCCTAGACATCCTTCCAGCACCAACCTGTATCCCTGGGCTCCCTTAAATAACTCCTTTCAGTGGCAGGGAGAAGGATAATCCCAAACATGGACCACACGGGCTCTGGGGTTCATTTATGTAAGGGTTGTGGGAAGGTCTCACACCCATCTGCGTGCGTTCAATGACGGCAAAAGGGAGCCGGGCTGCTGGCTCTCTCACACGGGCTTGGGGCTGGTGGCACGGCTCCCATCCCTTTTTTTAAGGGAAAGAGAAACAAGTAGTGGTCACGTTTTGCTCATGCTGGGAATTACCAGCAAAGCCTAAAGACAGCTGATCTGGATTTACCTTGCTGAGTGCGGATCTGGCCCCGTGGAAGTGTGTTATTTAAGAACCGGTGAGTTGGTGCGCGAGGGAGGCAGCAGCAGAAGCTGTGAAGCTCGGGGGTGGTCAGGGGGGTGTGTCTGCCACAAAACCCCGGAGCTGCTCTGGTGGAGGGAGGACGGAGTGCTGAGGGCACTGTGGGGACACAGCCCAGCTCGGGGTGTGGGGGCAGAGTGTGGGTGTCCTCGCAGAGTCGCCCCGAGTCCTCCTCCGTCACCTTTCTGGAAGGACTTGACTAGAGTAAGTCTTGAGTTCAATTTTTGTTTGTTGTTGCTTCAAACCCTGCTGGTAACCTGGGCAGCTCCTTGTTGGCTGAAAGGGGAGGATGGAGCATGGCTGGGGCAGGCGCTGCCCCACAAGCTGTAGGAGAAACCCCCCGTCCAGGTACCTCAGGGAGCACGTGGGGCATCCAAGACTGGCTCACGCATCTCCACTGACCAGAGGGGATGATGGTGGCGACTGATGGAGGTGCAGAGGTGGAAGGACAGGGGAACACAGCACTTTGGGGAGTAGCAAGGACATGGGCATCCCCTCCCACCCCTTTACATGCTGGTTTAACCCCAAACCATGCACTGGGGCCGCCTCATGTCTAAACTGGAAGATTCTTATCTCCAGAGATGTTTGAAAAGGGACAGGCTCTGCAGCAGGTCAGCAGAGAACAGCCTTTTCCAACCTGGGAGTGCTCGTTTTGGGAGGCTTTAAATTAATGAGTGAGAAATCCAAAGGGAGATTTGCAAAAGGTCTTCTCCTACGTTAAATTGTCTTCAATATCTGTAACCCCCAGGAGCAGAGTTTGTTTGACAATTGGAAGAGGTGTGATGGCATCGCCAAATGCTGTGACTCTTGGGCATCTGGTGGTATTTGGGTGTTCCTGCATAACCCTGCAGCTCCTGGAGCTGGCTGATGGCACCAGGCTTTTCTCTTTAAGGGGTTGTACATAATGTAGAGCTTCAAACTGCTGCTTACAGCAAACTTGGTCCTCAAAACTCACAAGTCTGCACTCTGCAGGTGTTTCAGCTGATGTGGGGGTTTGGCAAGCTGAAGGGGGAACGTGGGGCTCCAGTGGGGCCAGGGCAGGGACCTGCAGGGAGGCAGGGAGAGTGGGGACGACACCCAGTGGGGAAAATGGTAATTTTCACTCTTTTTTCGTTCAGTTTGGGGAGATGGAGCGGGTTGGTTTGCAGTTGGGGTTGGCAAAGTGGTTTCCCAAGCAATTCTGCACAGGATCCCATGGGAGATCCACAGGTTAAATCCTTGTGTGGTCTTATCTTACCCCTAAACCTTCTTAGTGAGAAAACTCTGTCTTTTGAGAAAGGTTAAGTTCTCCCTTAAAAAAAAGAAAAAAAAAAGAAAAAAAAAAAGAAAAAAAAAAGAAAAAAAAAAAAGAAAAAGGAATCACGCCTTAGCCTCTTGCAACAGGTCCTGGTGGTGGCAAGGACTGGGCTCCTGTGCTGGAGAGCTCAGCAGCAGCCAGGATGGAGGGAAAGCAAACCTTTGTCTGCTCCATGCCTCCTCTCCACCTTTTCTTAACCCTTTCTGCTCCTCCTCTGCTCAGTTTTGCAGTCTCCCAGGACCTTTTCTCACACATTTTCCTGCCTGATGGTCCTTTGCATTTCCCAGCCCCAGCTGGATTGGGCTGGTTGGCCCATGCTGTCGTGGATCCCTCTTGGTAAGTGTCCTTAACCTCTGTTGTTTTCTCTCCCTCCCTTTAAAGGCTGCAAAATGTGCCTGCAGGAAAACTGTATGTGTGTGTGGCTTGTGGCTCTTAAATGAACATCATCTCTTCATTGGCTTGAGGGGCTACACCCAGTGGGCTCAGCAGCAAAGAAGGGCTGGAAGCAGCAAAGGTGCAGGTTGTGGGGAGAAAGAGAGAGTAAGGGTCAGCCCTGTGGGCTGGGAGGCTGTGAAGAAGTGAGGGCATGGCTGTAGGGAAATGTTTGGGTGAGGATTTTGGTGGCTGGGGGAAGGATCCAGGTGTCTCTGTCTCTCTCACCACATCCCTGTGGTCCTCGCTTCTCCCAGTGGCTGCCCTGCATGGAGGTGACACCCCGAGGTGTGGGTGACCCTCAGCTCAGTCAGTGCCATTGGCTGGTGCTGGTTTTCCTCTTTTTTCCTCCCTCTGGAAGGCTTGAGTGGTGCTGTAGAGCTGTTACTGTGCACCACCCCTCCTTGTCCTTTCCCAAATGGCACAAAGAGCAGCAGGTGTGTCCCTAAACAAGGAGAGCGCCAGGCGTGGGCACCTTCTGGGACTTCTTTGAGCAGGACTGATGGAACTGGACAGCCCTACCAAACCATATGTCCAGCTCTGGAGCTAAAAACGGCTGTGGAAACATTCTCGTGTCCTTTTTCCCAGGCTGGGAGGGGTCTCTGAGAGGCATTCAGCAAAACCATCCCTGGGGCATCTGTCTTGCTGCAGCTGCTCCCCACCCTGGGTTCCTGCTGTGAAGGAAGGGACTGGGAAACATCCCTGTAGCAAATGTGCCCTCCTCAGCTGTGCTTCCTGTGTGTCTCTGGGATTCCTCTTTCTCCTGGTGGCATCTGACTCTTCTTTCAATCACACTGCTAGATCAAGGCACTGGTATTTCCCACAGGATCTTGGGTTTTTTGGAGGCTGTGGGTGCATGTGGAGGCGCCACTCATGACCACTTGCCCAACTAGCTAGCCAGCTTCTGTGCTGTCTCTGCTGAAAACTGGGCATCTACAGACAAAAGGAAGCTTTCTTCAGTCTCTTTTTTTTTTTTTTTTTTTAATACTATCAGAGGAGGTGTCTGTATTTGCCTGTGTGCCTTGGGGCAGTGCAGGATGTTTGTCTGGTCCATTCAGGGCTGACCATCATCAGCTGGTGGGAGCTGATACTTGAGCAGCCTCTCCTGAGAGCCCCAAACCTCAGTGAGGAGCAGCTGGAGTCTGGAAGGAGCTGTGGGTTCATGGTGAAGCTGCCTGGACGTGGGGTTGGATACCCATCTGGCAAGGTCTGTACTTGCTTGTACATGCATAACCCTCCCCCACCCCCCCCCCAAAAAAAAAAAAATTCCTCAGCTTTTAAAGGAGTTGCTTGGCATTTACACTGGGGTGAATAAGATGAGAATCTAGTCTGAGGTGTGTTTTTATCATAAAAGAGAGAAAAAAAATTAAA
Organism: Phylloscopus trochilus trochilus; assembly: GCA_016584745.2. Classification (NCBI taxonomy): domain Eukaryota; kingdom Metazoa; phylum Chordata; class Aves; order Passeriformes; family Phylloscopidae; genus Phylloscopus; species Phylloscopus trochilus. The sequence goes on from WQNJ02000015.1 coordinate 87,926,097, forward strand.
GCTGGCAGCGAACTGGCCGCAGAGTAAAGGTGTTCTGTTGGCCAGGAGGGTTTGGTGGTGCAGTTATCTTTGCAAAGACTGTTGGGGTCTGCTAATCCCTGGTTTGGCATTTGCAGTTAAACTTGAGCAGGAGCTTTTTAAATCAGACAGCGTCTGAAGGTAATGGGGGTGGTGATGCTTCAGGAGAAGTGTCCATCAAGCCTGGCAGCTTCCACAACCTCCAGGCGGAAAATACCACTCATTTGCCTGTCAGGAAAGGAGCTGTAAATCTCATGCAGATTACCACACTTCTTGTTGTGGTTTGCTAAATCCACATCTCTCTCTCTTGTAGCCTGGCCTTTAATATTAATATCTTTAATTTCATTTATAAATTCACTTATCAGCTTTCATTAGTCATTCCGTTAATGATCCCAGGCAAGAAATTTGTCATTTGACGTCAAAAGGCAGATTAAGGGACTTCTAAAGCCTTGGGAAACAGCTTCATGCTGCACCAGAATTATAGCGGTTGGCATACGAGGCTAATACTAGGTGTAATTTGCCTCTGCTGCTCAGGGGATGAGTGATTATTTTATATATTTAGCAGAAAACAAGAGAATTTCTTAGCCATGAATGGTGCTACGTTTCCTGCAAACTCTGCAGTATTATGAATCACTGGGCTATAAACATCTTGTTTGCTGGCGTGCCTGGCTTGGTGTTTAGCACAGGGGGGGATCCTGGCAGCTCCCCTCCTCCTTGGCGGGGCTCTCCTGGTTGAAATGAAGAGATTTCCCCCCGTGCTAGGAGCTGGAAGGGACAGGGAGTGGATGAAGTTTGGCTTTGCCAAAACCGAGCGCCTTTGGTCGCCGAGCTCCCCTGATGGCAGGTGAGGGTGTTTGGGAGGGTCTGGAGATGGGTGTCTAAGAAACCTCCCAAGGTTTGCTCAAAACATCTAGAAAAGGGCCAGGGTTGGACTGAAAACAGATGAGGTGTAGCAGCTCCAGGCACTGGTCCATTCAGGCCCATCAGGATGAGGCTTTACAGATGCTGGGGGCAAGCAGCGTGTTGGGAGAGACCTTATCTTGGCCAGCTGTTATTTGTGATATCCCACAAATCTTCTGGGGCTGAGATAATGAATGAGGAGGCTTCCTGCACAGAGATAGCTTGACATTAGCGGGCTTGGGGTTGTTAGAAAGTTGTTTCTTTTTTATAACAAATGCCTCCTTGCAGGCAACCCTATAAAAAGGGCCCCCTTTCCTGGCTGGGCACCTGCAAAGCCCATTGGCAGCCCCAAACTCTCTCCTGCTCCTCTGTGCAGAGCCTCCTTTGGGATCAAAGGGCTACAGGCAGATCTCCACAAGCCTGAATGAGGAAAATGTTACTCATTGTGCAGCAAAAACACCTGGGGAGCTGGTTCTGCTCAGCCCTCCGTGGTCTGAGTGGGGTGACCCTGACTGGACACCAGGTGCCCACCCAGCCTGCTCCATCACTCCCCTCCTCAGGAGGGCAGGGGGGAGAAAATGAAATGGAAAAGAAGTTGTTGAGATAAAGTCAATTAAATAAAGCAAAAGCAAAGCCTGCAAAGGAAAACACAAGAGTTACACTCTATTTACCATCACCAGGTGATGTCTGGCTACTTCCTGGGAAGTAGGGATTCAATACTTGGAGCAGCAGATGGTCTCTAGGAGCCAGCCAAGGTGTGACACAGCCCCAGGGCAGGGCCTGTCCCCTGAGCTGGCACTGCTGGGGCACCTCCAGTGCTGGGGACAGCTCTGGGCCCCTCAGGACAACAGAGACACCGAGGGGCTGGAGCGTGTCCAGGGCAGGGAATGGAGCTGGGGAAGGGGCTGGAGCCCCAGGAGAGGCTGAGGGAGCTGGGGAAGGGGCTGAGCCTGGAGAAAAGGAGGCTCAGGGGAGCCCTTGTGGCTCTGCACAACTCCCTGCCAGGAGGGGACAGCCAGGGGTGTCGGGCTCTGCTCCCAGGGAACAGGGACAGGAGGGGAGGGAACGGCCTCAGGCTGGGCCAGGGCAGACTCAGGTTGGATATTAGGGAAATTTTCTTCATGGGAAGGGTCATTAAGCTTAGGAACAGGCTGCCCCGAGCAGTGTTGGAGTCCTCATTCCTGGAGGTATTTAAAAGCCATGTGGATGTGGGCACTTGGGGACAGGGGTCAGTGGTTGCCTTGGCAGTGCTGGGGAGTGTCTGAACTTGATCTTAGAGGTCTTTCCAGTCTAAATGATTTGCTGATTCTGTACCTTGCCGAGTGTATCAAAGCAGCAGCAGCAAAACCCCTCTCTATCCTTAATCTGCTGCTCAGCTCTGCCTGACTCCCTCCTGCAGTATATTGACCAGTGGTGGCCAGACTCTCGCCTCCCAGGTCTTTCCTTCAAACTGTGAGCTGACAATTAGGGTATGGCATGGATATTGGGCCCCAAGGCAAGGAATGTCCTGTCCCCACAGCACCAGGGGAATGCATGGGTGAGCAGTGGGTGGTGGGCCAGCAGCTTGGCTGGTGGCAGTTCTATTGAACTGAGTTGCCAGGGACTAGAAAACAAGAATATCTGGTTTTGATGATGATGATTATTTTCCAGTTCACTGGCTGAAAATTTATTTTCCTGGTTTTAAATTGTCCTTGAGTTTTTCAACAAAATGAAAGGGTGGGGAGAGGCTTTTAAATGGTTCATTTGAAGGGAGATGAAATAGGCCACATCCCCAGAAGTGAAATACTATCTTTTGACAAAAAATGAAACAGCATCAACTGGATGGAGGGAATAAAACCAATTCATCATGATTTTTGAGTTGGGTTTTTGATACACAAATCTTTCATTTTGAGATTTTTTTTTCAGTATCTTAGAGGTGAGTTAGGTGTTTTGGGAAGCATGCAGTGGTCAGGAATAGACTGCCTGTGTGTTCTTGTACTGTGAAACCATCGAATTTATTTAATCAACAGAAAGTGCTTTAATGCCTGAGGTGAGTCTTGGAAAGATGTGGGAGGTCACAAAATGCAGCTGGCTCTGACAGAAAGAGGAAGGTCATGTCAGCCCCTGCCCTTCCCTCCTCTCACCTCCCTCCATTGGCATCAAGGATGTGTTTCCAGGCTCGGAAGGGGCCAGAGGTCGTTTCCAAAATGACAATGAGAGTGGAAATCTTGACCAGGATGTGTCACCACTGCTCTGCTCCTCACTGGTCTCACCCACCTCAGTCACTGCTGCTCTGCTCTGGGCTGGGGCTGCCTCACCTCCAGTGCTGGGGGCACTTTTGGGTGCCACAATGTTAAAGAAAAAGGCATAAAACTATTAGAGAGTACCCAAAGAAAGCCACAAGGATGGTGAAGGGCATGGAGGGGAAGCTGTGTGAGGAGCATCTGAGGGCACTTGGTCTGTTCACCTGGAGGAGACTGAGGGGAGAGCTCATTGTGATCTTCAGCATCCTCATGGGGGGAGGAGGAGGGGCAGACACTGATCTCTGCACTCCTGTGAGCAGACAGGACTTGAGAAAACAGCAGGAATGGGAAGTTTGGGTTGGATCTCAGGGAAAGAGGGTGCTCACCTTCCCCAGAGGATGCTGGCACTGCCCAGGCTCCCCAGGTTGGAACTCAGGGAAAGGTTCTTCCCCAGAGGGTGCTGGCACTGCCCAGGCTCCCCAGGTTGGATCTCAGGGAAAGGTTCTTCCCCAGAGGATGCTGGCACTGCCCAGGCTCCTCAGGTTGGATCTCAGGGAAAGGTTCTTCCCCAGAGGGTGCTGGCACTGTCCAGGCTCCCTCAGGCTGCCAGAGCTCCAGTAAGAGTTTGGACAGAGCTGCCAGGGATGCAGAGGGTGGGGTTGTTGGGGTTTCTGTGCAGGGACAGGGACTCCATGATCCCTGTGAGTTCCCTTCCCACTCAGAGTAGTCTGTGATTCTCCTCCAGCCTGCAGATACAAACAGGACCTTCTCCACGGCCTTGTTTGCTCTGGGGAGGAAAAGCTGTCTGGCACATGAGAGTACAAACTTGGCAGTGGAAATCCTGGGTGTTTTGCCTCAGGAGACCACAGAGGCACCCTGGAGGTCAAGATGTATCATCTCTTGCCCTGGGTCATCTGCAGGGAGAATCCTGTACTGCCAGATCCAGATGGCTGTGGTGCTATCCAGGTGCTCCTTCTGGATGGGGCAGGGGTGTCCTGGGAAAGGAAAATATTACCAGGAGGTAGTTACAGGATTGGAAAAATAGGGGGAAGGAAGGCATGTTCCCTTGGACAGAAAGCAGTTCCTCCTGAGAGGGCTTGGGATGCTGTTAGGGAAGCCAGGTATGTTTGATTGGTGTTCTCTGTTTTTCCTGCACCAAGTGATTTTTAGCAAAATCAAGGGCCAAACCTCAATATCTGGGAAGCTCACAGCAGTTTTTGGGGTATGTTGCAGTGGCTCTTTGTGGTTTAGCCCCACACAGCCCCTCACTCAGTCCCCCACCAGTGGGATCAGGGAGAGAATCAGAAGGGTAAATGCTGGAAAACTTCTCAGTGAATTGAGATAAAGGCAGTTTGATAGGGACAGAAAAAGAATGTGCACATGAGCAAAGCAAAGCCAAGGAACTAATTCTCTGCTTCCCAAGGTCAGGCAGGTGTTCAGCCATCTCCAGACAGCAGGGCCACCTCCCACATAACAGTGGCTTGGGAAGACAAACACCACCACACCAAACATCTCTCCCTTCCTCCTTCCCCTCACTTTATATTATCTTTGCCACCATGGCCACACAAAAAAGCAGCAAAGGCCTTGGCTCTGTGCAAGCCCTGCTCAGCAGTAACAAAAACATCTCTGCCTTATCAACCCCCTGTTCAGCACAAACCCAAAACACAGCCCTGTACCAGCTACTGTGAAGGAAATTAACTCTACCCTAGCCCAAACCAGCACACTCAACCATCACACAGACTCTGTGGGACCCCATCCTTGTCCTGGGATTCCTTGTCCACAGAGCCCAGCATCCCTCACTGGACCTTTTCCTATTAGAAACAGCCATGAGGGAGGTCTTTTCCCCCTGGGCTGACCTTGGCACTGTGAGATTCAGGCTCATCCTCTGTCTCTCTGCAGAGACTCAACTTCTGCTGCTTTCCAACAAATGCCTTCCGAGCCTGGTTGTGTGCTGGATGAGTAGTCTGAGGATCAAGGAGTCACCTGAGCTGGGAGGGACCCACAAATCAAATGGGATCATCAAATCCACACCCTGTCCCTGCACAGACACCCCAACAACCCCACCCTGGGCATCCCTGGCAGTGCTGTCCAAACTCTCCTGGAGCTCTGGCAGCCTCAGGGCCGTGCCCATTCCCTGGGGAGCCTGGGCAGTGCCAGCACCCTCTGGGGATGAACCTTTCCCTGAGATCCAGCCTGACCCTCCTCCTAGCCAGCACCACTCCTGGTATAACCTTCACTTGACTTCTCCACCTTCACCTCTCTTTATTTCCCACCATGTGTCACAATACCTGCCGTGCTTTCCCCTGTGGATGAGAGGTTTTGTGGGTTTTTTTTGAGTTGTTCCTTCCTCACATTCCTCCTCCAAGCACCAACATCTCCCTCGTGGCTGGTGCTGGCTCTGGGACCCAAACCTGCTGAAAACACTTGAGATGCTTTAGCACACTGGCCTGGTGTGTGTTGGTGTAGGGGAGGGTGAGGCACTGCTCTCCATGTGCCCAGAGCTCCCTGAGAGCTCTCTGTGGGCTGAAGGGATGAGGAGGCTGAAGGGATGAGGAGGCTGAAGAACAAGCCCTGTCCTCTGGCTGCTGCCCTGGGGGATGTCTGTGATGGATGGTGTAATAAGTGGTGTTGGGAACACGGAGATGGGCAGATCTCTCCCGTTACTAGCTCTAAAGAACAGTGGCATTCATTATTTGGCCAGGAGGAAGGAACATTGTGGTGTGGTGCCAAGCAGGCTGTTGGTACACATCCCTCTTCCAGTTTCACTTCTAGAAAACACTGCTTTTAGTGGGGGTGGTGGTTTTGGTGGATGCTGTGCAGAAAGCACTTGTGCTAAAGGGCTGCTGCTCTTTCACAGACCACTGGTGCCTCTCCTCTCCCCCACCTCCTCTTTTTGCTGCAATGGCACAACTGGTCACAGCTCCCATGATGGGAGTGGGGAAGCAGCAAGGGCCCCTTCCCAGTGCCCTGCAATTTAAATGGGAAACAGGGATGGACACTCTCTGCAGAAGTCAGACTGGCTGGCAGCATCCCCTGCAGTGGGAGGTGGCATCCAGGCCAGCACAAGGGTCAAAGGCCATCAGAGAGGTGCCAGGGCCTGGCAGCAGGGTGGTGCAGGGGAGGAGAGATGCACCAGGGCACCCAACAACAACCCCTGCTTGGAGCTGCCACCACTGCAGAGGCCCTTGGGGAGTCCTCTTTGAATGCAGCCTGTTGGAGGTAAGTTTAATGGAGCACCCTGTGGGCATCCTGCCCCCTGAGCCAAAGTGCTCCTCTTCAGCCCATGAATAGTCCCAGATCCTGCTTGCTATTGGGGTTCCCCACCTCCCCTCCTCCCCCATCAAAAAGAACAAACCCTTTTCTAGTGATGCCATGACGTGCACACTTTGCATCATGCCAGGGAGCTGGAGCTTTGAGAAAGCCAGCAAATATAATGAGACTTTGAGATTAAAAGATAAAAAAGGGAAAGAAAGAAAAGGGATGAAAGCCGAGAGCACAACAGCACTGTGGAAATGTGAAGTGTTTGCCAAGGTCCAGGCACCAAAAAGCCAATGAAAACTGATTTGTTGCTACTAATACCTGTGGTGAGTGATCTGCTCCACACATCTGAGTTAGGGGTTGGGTGGGGTGCAGCCCATCAGCTGTAGGGGTTGCTTTCTCTGTCTGTCAGTGCATACCACCTCCCCTGGGGGAGAAAGGTGTCTCTCTGCAAAGAGCAGGGCTTAAAATTCCTGGCAAGTTTTCATCTGTGGGAGAGATTTTAGCTGAGCTCTGTTGTGGAAGTTCTGGGTGATAGTGGAGGAGGGAGGGTAACACACAGAGAGAAGCTCAGGAAGTTCTTGGGGCAGCAGGTGATGGACCAGAAAGTCAAGGAAAAACAGCAACACAGAGAGACATCCCACACTGGTCTGGGGCTGCTTGGTGATAGTCAGGAGAACTGTGAGTCTCCAGGCTGTGGGTGGAGGAGGTTGTTGACTGGTTCCTGCAATATTGAGAGGAAAGGAGACTTTTGTCCAGCAGGCTGAGCTGCTCTGCAGGGCTGGGCACCTTTCTGAATGAGCCACCCCTTGTTTTTGAGAAAATGGGGCATTCAGGAGCACGTCTGAACTCAGGGTTCCCAGAAGAAGTTTGCCATCCACACAGCTTTTCTTGTTGCTGTAAAAAGTAGGGGTGATCCCACTGCAAAATCATAGAATCACAGGATCCTTAAAGTTGGGAAAAATCCTCCAAGACCATGGAGTCCAACCACATCCCCAGCACTGCCCAGGCCACCACTGACCCCCGTCCCCAGGTGCCACATCTGCAGGGCTTTTGAACTCCTCCAGGATGGGGGACTCCATCACTACCCTGGGCAACCCATTCTAAGGTCTGGCCTGAAAATTTCTTCTTACAGTGAGGAAATATTTTCTTAATATCCAATTTAAACCTCCCCTGGCACAACCTGAGGCCATTTGCTCCCATCCTGAGTGTACAAAAAAGTCAGGAACTCGGATTTTGCCCACCAATTCCCTGTGTGAAGGTATTCAGGGCTTGGGTACAGCCTGCAGACAGCTCTTCAGGGCTTGATGTTTGCAGACCTACCAAATGTTGGACAATTTCTGAACCAGCCCAGACCTCCTAACTCGGGGTTCAGATTGATTTGCTTGGTCAAAATGCTTCTTATGAATGGAGGAGCAGGGTCGGATGCTTTGTAGCCCATTGGTCTCAAAAACACCAGAAGATTTTAGAAATTCAGTGTGTGGCTCATCTGATGTTCTAGAGGCACCAGCCTTTAATTAACATCACTGAGAAGTTCAGATCCCAAATTTAATTCCTTTTTGTACATAACTGGGAGTTCTGAGGTGTCAACAGGTTTTGTGTCTTGAACAGATGTTACTTTTTTCCTCTCAGAGCTGGGTTTAATCTGAAATATTGCTTTGTAATTGCTGCTTCTTTCTCCTCTACTTGATATCTGCCAGAGCCCCCATCCAGTGGATATTACATGGGTTAGTGTTATTTGTGCTTTATTATTTTCCACCCAGGCAGAAGACTTCTCTGGGGTTCAGCAGTTAGCACTGGGGAAAAAAAAAACCAAACCCTTGTAATCTTTTTCTGCTCTCTCTAAAGGTCCAGTTACATTGTGAACTGACAGTATAAGTGGAAAATCTAGGATTGTTTTCATTACGGTTTTTGATCTGTCCCAGCTGTCCCATTAGGTGTTGAGTAGGAAGAACACTTCAGGAAGAAATTTTATTTGTGCTGGGGGGGATGGTGAGGCCCTGGCACAGATTTCTCAGAGCAGCTGTGGCTGCCCCAACCCTGGAAGTGCCCAAGCCCAGGCTGGACAGGACTTGGACCAACCTGGGATAGTGGAAGGTGTCCCTGCCCATGGCAGGGGGTGGTGCTGAATGAGCTTTAAATGTCCCTTCCAAGCCAAACCCTTTTGGGATTCTATGACCCAAACTGGTGGTGCTGAATGAGCTTTAAATGTCCCTTCCAAACAAAACCCTTTTGGGATTCTATGACCCAAACCACCAAGGCCAAGTTATCTGTGCCCAACACCTGGAGCAGAACCCAGTTCCTCCCAAAATGCTCCTGGTTACCCAAACATCCACGTGTGGATGCTGACCCCCAGCTCTGCAGACCCCCATCAGTATCTCTGGTCTTTCCCAAGGTTGAGCAAGAGCTTTGGATCTCCCACCTTCATTTCTCAACCTGTACAATGGCTGTCTCGCAGGCCACTGGGTGTCAAATTCAGGGAACAGGAAAAACGCAGGTGATTCTGCTCCTTTGTACCTAAAATTCATGGGTAAATGTAAATGTGGGCAGAGAAAAGCAGATTTCTCTTTCATACCCTCCTTTTTGTGGTCAGTCTTGAGGAAATGTTTTACAGGAGATGTCTGAAGGATCGTATTTAGCCATAAAAACTTGATCAGATGTCCCTGCTTTCTTCAGGAAGCAGGTTTGGAAATGAAAGAGAAAGCTGACAAAGCTGAGACTTTTGGATGAAAATTGAAAACCTCACTTCTTTCTTAATGTCATAGACATGAATAAATATTACTTTTCCAATATTAGCTTTAACATTGTTTGGTTAAAATCCAAGGGGAGACACTTCCCCAAGGTCACCCGCTGCAGCGGGGGGGGAACAGTGACTGACACCCCTTCTCCTCTGATGAAATCTGCTTAGAAATACTGATCTGGGGGAAAACCCATCTGCTGGCACTGCCTTACCTGGCTGCTCTGATCAATAGGTCCTCTTTCCCTGACAGGTCTTTGTCATTTTTTCCAGTCCAACAGTCCACTGAAACTTCTTTTCAATGCCACCTGACATTGAGGGCCGTGGAGACTTGTGGCCACTTCTTCCCTGGCAGGGGATTTGTGGAAGTGAGTCAGGCCTGGAGTCACTGAGGGGGAGTTAATGTGAAATGCCTGGATGTTGGTTTTGCAGTCGCTTTAATAGACGTAACCACGCGATTGAACCCACCGGCCCGCCTTTAGCTGTTATTTGTGTTTGAGTGGAATAAATGTGGAACACCTTTAGGAAGGGTGTGCTGGTTTGAAAGCAAAACCAGTGAGACTCCCAGTCAGAGATACAATTTAATAGGAGAAGAGAGGAAAAAAAGGTAAAATAAAATAAATGGAACAATACAACCTGACACCCTGTTGGTCAGGTGTGTGAAGCAGTCCAAAAGTAAGTCCTCCTGGAGTGGCAGATGTGGTTTTGTTAGAGTGGAGATGATCCTGAGAGAGAAGGGTCCAGTGATGGTGAGAAGGGTCCAGTCTTCCTCCAGGAATCCAGTGGAACCAGATGAAATGTTCTTGTCAAAGCAGGTTCTTGTCTGTCTGGTAGCTCTTGTCTCCTCTGGGAGTCCAGTGGATAAAAAGCTGCTTGTGATGTCTCAAACCCGGGATTATATCCAGGTGGGAATGCTTGGCTCCTCCCCCTGGGCAGAGCATCTCACAATGGGATGATTCCATCCTATGAGTCATGCAGTGGGTCCTTGATGGCCCATTAAACAGAGATAACTCCCTCTGGGAAGGCATTATTGGGCTCGTTAACAGAAGATAAGGAAAACACTGCCCCACCTTGGCTCCAACATCTCATGGGGATAGAATACATACCTTGGGCACAATTTTACATTGTAACCTAGGACAAAGGGCCGGTTCTGCAGAGCAAAGGAGCTGTTACACTCCTCCCAAAAGCCTCGGCAATAATGACAACTTAGAGCCTGAAGCCCAGACTCCTCGTGCTGTGGTAGTGCCCCACAGTCCTATTTCGCCCTCTTCCCCATGTCCTTTTCTTCATCCCAAGTCCATTTTCGAGGTATCTCTGAAGCTGTGGTGTTGCACACACACCTTCCACTCTCCCAGGTTGCTCCAAAGCCCATCCAGCCTGGTCTTGGGCACTTCCAGGCAGCCACAGCTGTTCTGGGCACTCTGTGCCAGGGCCTGCCCACCCTCTGAGATATGGATCTAGAGGAAGTTTCAGCCTGGACTGGTATAGACATGAGCTGGCTGCATCCTTGGGTTGGAGTTCGTTGTGCTAAAGGGTGTAGGACAAAACACCTTCTGATGATTTTGTAGGTCTCCTTTGCCCAGGGGTGGCAGCAGCCATCCCATTCAGCTGCACAGGCAGGGAGCTGTACATGTCTTTGGGGCTGCAGTGGGTCAGGGGGGTGTCAGCATGGTGATGGGGAGGACACATCCATTGCTGATGACCCCTCCAATGCCCATGAGCCCAGCAACAGGGAGGTTCTTGTGGCATCCTTGGGTCCTCTGAGTCCTCCTTGGGGTGGGCAGTGGGTTAAAAAAAACCTTTAACCTTGCTCACCAAGTGAGTGCAGAATACATAGTTGGGAGAGAGGACTCAAAACTCAGGCAGAGCAACCCAGCTGAAATCTATTTCTTGCTCTTGGGAATTTTTTGTAGGGTTTTTAGTGCATTTTTTTCCCCTCCCTTTCCTCTTGGCTCTATCTTTCAAATTGCAGCTCATGAAGATTTGTCACAGGTCAGGAAGACTTAAGCCATGATTTGCAGAAGATGAATGGACTTTTAAAATCAATTTAGTGGTCCCCAGTGTCAGTGGGGTGCCAATCACCACAGGCTGGCACTGCCCAGTTCCTCTGCTGCTATCATTAGGAGGCGAGAGCAGCATTCATTACAGGGAGGCTGAGCCTGGCTGCCTGCTAATGGAATTGAGCTGCCTGACCTTAATGTGTGCCTGATATTTAATTTGAAATTTCTGTGGACACCAGCAGGCTGCAACAGAAACAATACAGGCCCAGCAATGCAAAGCCTTAGCACTGGGAAGACAGCAAAATAAATTAAATTTGGTAATTAGTAAAAATCCTTGGGGCCTAGAGGTCACATGTGGAACAGGAAAAAAAAAAAAAAAAAAAAAAAAAAAGGTGTATTTTTCTTTCCACTTGGCAGCTGTACAGGTTCCTGGTAGGATGCTGTGTGCTGCAGGGAGGACTGTGGTGCAGTTTGTTTGTCCTGGATTGGTGGGAAATTTTGGGATGCTCTTGGCCCCACTCAGATGGGCCCCTCACAATGAGAAAGGCATTGAGGGGCTGGAGCATGTCCAGGGCAGGGAACGGAGCTGGGGAAGGGGCTGGAGCCCCAGGAGAGGCTGAGGGAGCTGGGGAAGGGGCTGGAGCCCCAGGAGAGGCTGAGGGAGCTGGGGAAGGGGCTGGAGCCCCAGGAGAGGCTGAGGGAGCTGGGGAAGGGGCTGAGCCTGGAGAAAAGGAGGCTCAGGGGGGCCCTTGTGGCTCTGCACAACTCCCTGCCAGGAGGGGACAGCCGGGGGGGTCGGGCTCTGCTCCCAGGGAACAGGGACAGGAGGGGAGGGAATGGCCTCAGGCTGGGCAGGGGAGGGGCAGGGTGGACATCAGGGAAAATTCCTTCATGGAAAGAGTTGTCCAGCCCTGGCAGAGCTGCCCAGGGCAGTGTTGGAGTCCCCATCCCTGGAGGGATTTTAAAGCTGTGTAGGTGTGGCATTTGGGGACAGGGGTCAGTGGTGGCCTGGGCAGTGCAGGGGAATGGTTGGACTCGGTGACCTTAGAGGGCTTTTCCAACCCAAATGATTCTGTGTTTCTCTCTCCAGCCTGATAGCCATCACCATCCCCCTCCTGGCCTGTTGGCTCTGCTGAGCTGCACAGGGGCTGTCACCCCGAGGCCCCCATCCACGGGGATCCCTCCTGGTGCACCCATCACATCAGGGCAGCCTTCCTGGCAGCAGTCTGGCTCCCTGTGGTCCCCCTCTGGCCTCAGGGTTGTCAGAAAGCCCATGGCTGCCCAGAGGGGATGTGGTCACCCCTCACCCTTGGTGCCCAGCTGCAGCCCTCGCTCCATGGGGCCTGCAGGCAGCAGGTGCCTTGGGTGGGATACACCTGAGACTGCTTGGGGAGGCTTCCCTGGTGAGGTTGTCCACAGCTGGGCACATCTGGGTCACAAGCTAGGCTGGCTGGAGGATGTTTTCTTCTTCTCCTCCTGTGGGATTTCCAAGATTATGAACCTCCACCTTTGGCTCTGGGGCTTTGGGCTTCACCTGGGACCCAGCACTGAAAAATTTCTGCCCTGCAAGTGCCAAAGATAACAGGTATGAGTAGGTGTCCCCAGGTTTGTTGCCTGTTCCCTTCTCCCCATAAGCATCTGTCATAGGGTGACTATGTAATGCTTGTAAAAGAGAAAACAGCATCCCTTCCCTCAGCAGCAGGACAGGCAGGGTAATGTCCTTGCCAGAACAAAATAAAACTGGAGAATGAGCCATTCCAGCTGTTTGGCTCCTCAGTCTGGAGCAGATGAAGGTGTCTCTCTGGGGCCAGGAGGAAGGAAGCTCTGGGATGGCAGAGTGCCAGATAAAATATTCCTGGTATTCTATTTGGAGGCTGGGAAAAAATTCTTCTCTGATAGGGCTGCTCAGGGAAGTGGTGGAGTCACCATCCCTGAAAGTGTCCAAAAAATGTGTGGCTGTGGCTCCTGGGTTTAGTGATGGGCTTGGCAGTGCTGGGGGAATGGTTGGACTTAATGATCTTAGACGTCTTTTCCAACCCAAACAATTCCATGATTCTACAGAAGATCAGATTACTAGTTCCTGAATGACTCCTGAGATCTAGGGCCATGACAGTGTAATAGGTTCTTTGGGAGGGAAATGTCTCCATAAGAAGAAGAAGGAGTGAGATATATGGATAAAAGCTGAGCTATCCTACAGTCTGTAAATGTGCTGCCCACCTCCCTGGGGCTGACCCAGTGCCCTCCAGGATGCAGCTTCCCACTCCTGGTCATGTGTGTCCATGGTTTGCAGGGCAGAAAATTGCCTGCTGCTGGGGAAAAAAGAGGTGCATGTAAGGCAAAAATAGGGGCATCCAGGCTGCTACTGGTAGAATCTCAGCCCTGTTCTTATTTGGTTCATCTTACTAGCAGTGGTAACACACTTACTGTCATGGGGGCTCTGGGAGGGTGATACCTGAAAATTGTGGAATCACAGAATGGTTTTGGAAGGGAATTTAAAGCTTATCTACTTCCAGCCCTTGCCATGGGCAGGGACACCTTCCACCAGACCAGTTTACTCAAAGCCTCATCCAGCCTGGCCTTGGACATGAGGGGATGAACAGAAAATGCTCTGCAGGCCTGTGGGAGGCCTTAGCTGGTCCAAGGGGGAAAAGTGTCTTTGGTCCTGAAAGCATCACCAAGAGGGAGTGGGATGGGAGCAGCATGACAGCAGCCTGCCCTGGTACAAACATCTTTCCATGGGAGACATGCAGAGGGGGAAATCTGGCCCTGGATCCAACACCCTCTGGTTCTGCTGACCAGGACAGCTCTGCCCCATCCCCACTCTCTCCTCTGTAAAATGGGGTGCAGTCATCAGCCCTGGTTCTCCCTGCACTTTGCCACCCTCCCTCTGTGCCATTCAAGCTGAGAAACAACTCATTTGTGTGTGCTGTGGCTTGCCATGCCACGAAAAGCCTGCTTGAAGGCCCTGCAGAGGGCTCGAAATCAAACAAATTTCAGATGGTCTCGCAAATGAAGCTGAAAGGTCACAACAGTATCAAGCTGGAGGTTGCGTGTGGTGCTGCAAGCCTCTGCTAAATATCAGCCAAAGATTAGTCCATCCTCTCCGAAAGGCCAAGAGCTACACAGGCTCTGAGTTCCTCCTGCCTCTAAACATCCAGAAATGGCACAAGCCCCCGTGAAAGAGAGACACAACTTCAGGAACAGAAAATTCCAGGGAAGGCGTCAGGCCGGTGAGGTGCACGAAAATGAATCTGTAAAACCCTTAGATTTTTTTGTTTTGGTTAGTTTTCTGGGTTTTTTTTCCCTTTAAAGCCAAAAGGGAATTGTAGATCATGTGGCCAGTGCTAATTAATCTGGCGTTGTGCCGAGCATTGTCATGGCAGTTTAATCAGCAGCTGTGAAACGGAGCGTTGTCCGTCTGCCAGCCTCCAGTCCTGGCTCCTGGGGACAGCGAGGGACAGCTCCCTGTTAGGTAGATCAACGCATCCTGCATTTGTTTGAAAGCCTTTTGAAGGTCTTTAAAGGCTTCATCTGACATCAAAGTTGTCAGTACGGGAGCTGCGCCGGGCAGGAATTTCATCTGGGAAAAGCGGTGTCAAAGCATCAGTTTAACCGGGGGCCAGGAGCTTGTGGGAAGAGCTCAACAGGGCTGCAGGGCTTCTCCCCAAGGCCACCAGCCCTCTCCTAATAGCATTGTTCTAAATAACTGGCAAATCCCTTGGCTCTCTCGTGGATGGATGGTCTCACTTCATTCATTCCCCCACCATCCAATTTCCTGTGCCTTACTCTTACTCCTGCAAACTCCAGAGAGCCAAGACCAGGAGTTTGAGGAGCAGCTGAACCTCACACCCATTAAACCCATTACAAGCCCATATGAGAAACCCTGCTAACATGAATAAACCCACTGGCATGAAAGGATTATCCTCTGATGTGCAGTGGGGTAGTGATTACTTCTGAAAAGTTGTAGATGGATGCATCAGTTAAGTTAAAAAGTGCCTGGTGCCCAGGGTGCAGAAATGCCACAGCATCCCACCTTCCTCCTGCAGTCTGACAGCTCATGGGCTCCAGGCATTTACTCTTTGTATTTATGGGGCACTTAACCAGCCCCTTAAACAACAATTTACAGGTTATTCTTCACCCTTTAACCAAAAACCTCTTATTTTGTTGTCTCTGTTAAGAGCACTGCCTGCAGCCCTGAGAGTCACACTCTTTCTGAATGTCATTTTTATTTCTCAACAGCAAGGCTGGCTTTGCAAAACAACATAATGGTGGCAACCTGGTGCTGTTAATGGAATACAGCAAGGGGGTTTGCTGGTCCAGCAGGACAGAGGGCTGTGCAGCCCCCCTGTACCTGCTGTGCTTTCTGGTTATGCTGAATGGCAGCGTGTAGGTTTCCAAGGTAATGAAAACAACATCCACGTGAAGAGAGGAAAAATGTTTCTGTCTGAGCAGGCTCAGCTAAACCACTGTCAGGAATGCTAAAAATCATAGTGGGAGGTCAGCTCAGGTCCTGGAAGGGCGCACAGTGGGAGGATGCAGTTCTTTGGAAGGAAATGGTAAAGGGAGATACACTCATCTGCCATTACATTGGCAACCCTGCCTCAAGGTGAGTTGCGATGACCTGGTTTGGCTTGTCTTCTGGTGAGAAGAATGTTCTTCTCCCTAGCAGCTTCCCCAGCTCCCCATCTGTGCTCTCCATCCCATGAGGTGCCATCCTGCCCCATCCAAGGGGCTGGAGCAGTGTGAGGGTGCTGGGCCCAGACCCATTTCCCACCCTGTGATGGGTTTAGCTCAGTTTAGCTCTGCCTGATGGAGACCAGACTGCTGGAAGTCAAGTTTTGCTGAAAGGAGGGAGCAGACTTAGCTGACAGGGTCCCTTTCCTCCTCACCTGCTCATTCCTCATGAAACCAGGGTTGATGGTTTGCACATGGGTCTCCCTTGTCGCCCAGCTTGGTTCATTCTGGATTTGTTGTTAGTTCCTATGTCTTTAATGAATAGGTCTTCTGGCTCTGCAGCAGCTTTTCTGTCTGAGGTGGCTGGGTCTGCTTCCTCAGACTAGCTGAATTACTCGATTGACTTTAATTTTAAAATAAAAATATAAAAGGCATCCACTGATGGCAAGCACAGGGAGCGCAGACCCACCGCTGTGTCTTTCCCTGCAGAGAGACTGAAGCCAGCTTCCATGGATTTGCATAGACATTCCTGGCACGAGCCTCATGTTAAGCAAATGCTTCCCAGCTGTGGAGCATGCCTGGTGCTTCCTCCAAAGACCCAGCTGTGGGATCTGGGTTATGCCCCTTGTGAATGAGGGGTGGGAAGGCCTTGCTATGGCTGGAGGTGCCTTTGGATCATAGAATCACAGGATGGTCTGGGCTGGAAGGGACCTTAAAGCTCAGCCAGTTCCAATCCCCTGCCATGGGCAGCGACACCTCCCACTATCCCAGGCTGCTCCAAGCCCCCTCCAACCTGGTCTTGGATGATCCCAGGGATGGGGCAGCTACGGCTTCTCTGGGAAACCTGTGCCAGTGCCTCACCACCCTCACAGCCAAGGATTCCTTCCTAACATCTACCCTACATCTACCTTCTTTCAGCTTAAACCACTCCCCCTTGTCCTGTCCCTCCATCCCTTGTCCAAAGTCCCTCTCCAGCTTTCCTGAAGCCCCTTTAGGCATTGGAGGAAAAAGCATTTTAAGGTCTCTAGGCTGTTGTAAGGATGCAGGGCTGCATTTCCTCCACCAAAAACTTCCCCCCAAAAATGCAGCAGGCTGATGCTTCCTCCTTGGGCGTGGCTGCTGTGTCCTGGCAGAGTCGTTTCACACGAGTGACTCTACGTGCTTTGTAAGGTGGCTCGTGGCTGGTATTTCCGAGGACAGATGGCCCCAAGCGTACCTGTGCATTTGGGGGTTTTTCTTCCGATTCACCACTCCCCCACCCCGTGAGTCAGCTTGATCCTCTGTGAATCCATACCATATGTGAGCCATCCCGCTCCTCCTGGAGACTGCCTGCACGCAGGGCTGACAGCAGGCTGGGTCCTGCTGGGACAAGGGGGGTGGGCTCTGCAGCACGAGCTGCCTGCCTCGCTCCCAGACAGAAAATTCCCCGCACCCCTCCTGGAGGCAAGATTTCACTGGATCTGCTGGGATCTGGGAGGGAGGCTGAGCTGTGGGATCCCTGCATGGGGAGGCTCTGTCCGTGCTGTTGGGTTGAAAGCTGGGTTTCCATTGAGATGGAAAACTTGGTGGGAAGCTGTTTGGGGAGAATCTTTCCTTTCCTTGCCTTCAGCCCTCCTTCCCAGCAAAAGGGGGATGTGGGGATGAGGGGATCTGCACGCATAGGAAAGGATTGTGGAGAAGAGAAGAGAAGGGTCTGGGGACACCTCATTGCAGCCCCTCAGTACCCAAAAGGGTGCTGATGTTAAAGAGGGAGGAGACTTCTTACATGGGCAGATAGTCACAGGGCAAGGGGGAAAGGTTGCAAACTAAAAGAAGAGAGATGTATATTAGCTATTAGGAAGAAATTCTTCCCAGTGAGGGTGGGGAGGGCCTGGCACAGGTTTTGCAGAGAAGCAAATCATTCAGCCCCATCCCTGGGAGTGTCCAAGGCCAGGTTGGACTGCACTTGGAGCACCCTGGGATAGTGGAAGATGTTCATGGCAGTGGGGCTGGGACAAGATGGTCTTTAAAGGTCCCTTCCAACCTAAACCATTCTGGGATTTCCATGAAATCTGCAGAATCCTCCTTGGACTATGTTGCATGCCTCTGACCCATGATCAGCCCAGCTCCCCACACCAGTGCAACGTTCTCATTCCCTGAATTCCCCCCCACTGCCTTCGGTGGAAAAAATCCCAGCCCCACAGATAACAAATCACTCGGCAATGGCACCGTCTGGACAGTAGCCCAGCGTCCCACTGGGGAACCTCCGCCGACTGGAGCTGACCATATGAGCAAAATCACTATTTCTCTCTGCTCCAGCTGAGGCGGACTTTTGAAGGGCAGCCAAGTCCTCGGGCTGGGGGTTTGGGGCGTTTCCCTGGCTTTTGGCCAGTGGGGAAGTAGCTGGAGTAGGTAGAGCAAGGTCTGAGTTTGGAGTAAATCCGAAAGCGCTGAAACCCCGGTGGGTTGCTGACGAAAGCCAGCGCTCACCCAAGGGCTGGGCAGAGAGTGCTGGGATGCAATAATTACTGAACTCCAGAGAAATGTGATTTCAGCCCAATTTCAGCAGAGGCACGGTTAAAACAGCAATGCATCCTCAAAATATTACCGCCATTGGTTAAAGGGCTTGTGGAATCCTGCTGTGTCTCGACCCTCACGGAACCCCAGGCTTCATGTGCCAAAAATAGAATAATCCGGAACACCCCCAGAACACCGGGGCTGCGATGATGGCACTGAGATCAATCCTATTAAAAAGAGGATGTAAAAGGGGCAAAAGATTTGAGAAATGGCATTGTTGGCCATCTGCATCTGAAAAAAAAAAAAAAAAAAGCCTGCCATTACTCATTATAATCTGCTTTTCCAAAATTATTGGAAGGTAGGAAAAAAAAAAATCCCACACATTTTTCTCTTCCCGTTTTACACGTTTAAGCCAAAATGAAAAATAGCTTATGAGATTTAAGCTATTTATTACCAAATAAAACTGCATCTGGGCCATGTGTTTCTGTGCCAAGTTTTGGCACTGTGAGAGCACAAATGCTGCGAGTTACGAGCCCCTCAGAAGTGAGGCTGATGATGGAAACATTGACTTAGTCCTAACTCTCTCAGGGAGGCCAGATCCAAAGCCAGTTGTAGGGAAATGAGATGCTGCCTATGACAGGGAGCTGTATCTGCAGCATCCAGTGGGGTTATGTGCAGCCCTGTGGGATATTCTTGATGGATTAAATAGGAAGCAATTTGTGATAACACCTGAGGGAACGGCTGGAGCTGTGCCAGGGAGGTTTAGGTTGGATCTCAGGGAAAAGCTCTTCCCCCAGAGGGTGCTGGCACAGCCCAGGCTCCCCAGGGAGTGGGCACAGCCCCGAGGCTGCCAGAGCTCCAGGAGAGTTTGGACAGCACAGCCAGGGTGGGGTTGTTGGGGTGTCTGTGCAGGGACAGTGCTGGACTCTGCCAGAGCTCCAGGAGCATTTGGACAATACCCTTAGGGACAGAGTGGGATTGTTGGGGTGTCTGTGCAGGGACAGGAGCTGGGCTGGATGATCCTGGTGGGTCCCCTCCAGCTCAGGGTGTTCTATGATTCTACAATAGAATAAGCAGGAATGTGATTTCCTTTTCCCGTTGTGGTGGAAAAGCGAATCCCTTGCCCTCAGTCTCCTCTGGCTTCAGAGGGAGGGGAAAATACCCACAGGCGGGTGGATTTCCATGCTGGGAGGGACAGCTGTTGTCACCTTCTCCATCCCACATCCCAAAATTAATTCCTGTGTGAGTGAGGGGATGTCCTTTAGGAAACCAACCAACCCTGGGGCTGAGGAAGGGATTTTGGCTGTGGGCACGTGGTGCCCCATGTTTTCAGGCTGTGCCTGCTGCAGGCCAGACCTGGCCTCTGGGTTTTGTCAGGCTCATTGCCTGCCTGATGAGGACAAACCTCGCCCTGCCCAGCTCATGTGTGGCAGCATTTTAGGCTCTGCTCAACCATGGTTTTACCTTAGCTCGTTCTGATGTGGAATCACAGGTCTCCTGCAGTGCCTCCCTTCACAGTGAATGCTTGGGCTCCTCTCCAAGCCTCCTTCCCAGCCTTGGCATCAATCGGAGGCGCTTATTGCTCCCAAGGAACCCCACCTCCTGCTTTTTATATAGCAAACATTTGTGCCTTCAGATGCTGCTGGGGCTCTGGGAGCTCATGGTTTGCTGATTACCAAAATTCACTTTCCCTCAGATAGCCTGACACCTGCAAATAGCACCTGTACAGGTTTTTTTAGATGGATGACTTTACATTTAGCTGTATAAAATACATACTTTTTGCTGTTTGGTTAGAGTTTTCCTTTATATGTTATTACAGCAGGGCTTAGCAGCACTAACTCATGCCAGGACCTCATGCAGAAATGTAAAGTAAGAACTATTTCCACATCAAGGAACTGACGTTTCCCTTGTACTTTAAACATAGCTCTGTCTCTCCTGGAGTGACATGTACCTATAAAGTTCGGGATATTAAATTTAATAGGGAACAGGCTTCCAGGATCTTTGATTTTTAGCCACAGACTTCTCATTCACGGAGCGCAGAAGGGGAATTGCCAGGACACAGCGTGGCAGGACTCAGAGTAGCTGGGGTTTTCCCAAACCTGAGTTCAAGTCAGTTCAGTGTAAAGAACTGCTGAGCTGCCCTGATCTGTGCCAGCTCGCTGCCAGCACCCCCTGCACCTCACGCAGCTCCACGCCAGCCTTGGTCCTCGGGATGCACCCCGGTCCCTGCTGCTGCCCTGCTACTGGGGGTGCAAGCAGCTGCCTCAAACCAGCACACACCTGATGGTCTGATCTCCAAAATCCTTTAGGTTAGTTAAATGAAGAGGTCCAGTGGGGACAGGGAACTTGCAGGAGCTCCACAGATGCAATCGATCCCCCACTCTGAGGGCTGAGCTCTTAGGCTCAGGATGGGAACTTGAGAGTGCTTTACAGGGGATTTGCTAGCATTGTTCTGGCACTGCATCCAACACACCCACCTCCTAGGAGAGCATCTGCTCTCTCTTAAGAGATAATCCTCATTTTCTGTACCTTGCAGTTGTAAGATGCTCCTGTACTCTGTGTAATGTCACTTGAAAGAGGAACCAGCTACTGAACTTTTACTGCCTTCTGGGGTGAGGAGGGACATTTTTTGGTGTGGCTTCTGAACCATCTGTAAAAAACTCAACTATAGATTATATTGCCTTCCCTGAGTGTCAGGTACTGCACAAGTTGCCCTCCTGGCACTCTGAGGGTCTCATGGCAGGCTGGTAAATCCTTTGCACCCTACCTGATACAGGATTTAGGATAAAGCCCAGAGGGTGACCTGCAACATGCCATCATCAACCAATCGCTTTGCAAGGGGATGTCCCATGTCCTGACTCCCTGCCAAAATGTTCTGGCTTAAGGGCTGATTTGCCAGAGAGCCAGCCAAGAAGAAAGGCTGGGCTGCCAAACATCCCCCATCCACACTGATGTGCTGTTCCTAGAAATGGTGAAACATTCCACCTGTCCCCCCCAAACCACTGCCACCCTGCAGCTCTGTGGACATGATGGATGGGAATCTCCCACCCCTGGGCTTAAGATGCAGATAAATAAATCCTTCAGGAAAACCCAGCTGGTTATTACAGTCCCATTTAAAACAACGGGTGTGTGGGTGGGGAATTAATGCATGCAAAACAGAGACGGATGGGGACTGATGCAGAATAACCCACCCAAAGCAGCCTCCTCTGTGTTTTCAGGATAGGTCTCAAAGTCTGTTCCAATCTCTCCCTAGAGAGGAGGTTTAAAGCAGGTCAGGCAAACAATGCCTTCCAAAAAAGGCATCCCTGCCCCCTTTGCTGATAGTGGGGGAACAGAATGGAAAGCCTCCACTGGAAATCCCTCTTGGGGGGACATAACGTGTGTGGGAGAGGCAGGGGCCAAGACCACCACCACTGGTCCTCACCCAAAGGCTGCTGCAGAGGGAGGGGATGTTGAAGCTGGCACAGTCTTGGGGTGCTGTGGCTGCCAGGGCTGTGGATAATCCCTGGATCCCAAGTGCCTGGCCATACCACAGGACTCTGCTCCTGCCCAAGCCCTTGCAGCCTGTCCTGGGCTGGTGCTCAGCACATGCAGGTGTGGACCAGAGGCCATCACAAAACCTCTTGCTTAAACAGAGTCAGCTGGGGGCATTGGCTCTTCCCATTGACTCCACCTCTGGGGAAGGGTTAAAAATTAAAACTCTATGTGGAGTTCTGACCTCTCAGGCTTGGCAGTGTTTGTGAGGACGGTTTTGGTTTGGGGCTGTCACAGAATTAAGAGGCTCCATGAACAATGCAGTGCAACCCCCAAGACCCTGACAGGCCTTGCAGTGTCTGGCTGTGTTTTTCTTTTTCCCTTTTTTTTTTTTTTTTTTTTCCATGGTTTTGGCATTTTGCCTGTTTCTGGATGTCCTGCATATCATTACTGGTAGGAGGGAGCTGCTCCAAACCTCCCTGGCCAGTCATTAGGAGCAGTTAAGAGTGTTTGTAAGGCAGGTGTTGAGCACTTCCAAATGCCTGGGGAGGGCTTTGGACACTGTGAAAGCAAGGAAACATTGGGAACACAAGTATTGAATTTCCTTTTCCAAACAACTGGCTGCAGCCTATCACTGCCTGTCAAAGTTGAAGGCACAAGTCAGCACGTTTTTACATTCCCAAGGGTAGAGATAGGGATTGCTCCAAGTGCTTCCCCATTGCTCTCTGCAGGGAGAGCCAAGTAATGGGCTGTTGTCACGCCAGGTTTTTTTATTGCTTATTTTTAAATAGGGGATAAATTCCTTCCCCTGGTTAATTATCACATTTCCAGGTTGGGGACTCATTGACATGGATGTACCAGCCTGCTGGTAATATAAACCCACAAAAGGTGAGCTTTATTGCCTCCCTCGACCAAAGGGGACCCAGACCCACTCCAATTCCTTTTCAATATTTTTCTTTTTTAATTTGATATAACTGGCCAGACCCTGAAGAAGAGTCTTTGAGCCCAGACATCTTCCCACAAACTGGGAATACTCCAGCTTTTTTTTGCATTTTCCAGTGTAGAGCAATACAGAACAGGTTTGGGCTCCACACAGGAGCTGTATGGAATGGTGGTGAGGGAGAAGGGATGGCTGACCAGATAGAATTGGGCTGATGGGAAAAGCCCCAAGAGTTGCCTTGAAATTCAGG
The DNA here is from genome assembly GCA_016584745.2 of Phylloscopus trochilus trochilus. NCBI lineage: Eukaryota > Metazoa > Chordata > Aves > Passeriformes > Phylloscopidae > Phylloscopus > Phylloscopus trochilus. The sequence continues at coordinate 87,949,066 of WQNJ02000015.1, forward strand.
TGCCAGCCAAACCTTCTCTGCCCTTGGAATTGCTGGAATTTTGCTCAGGCATAAGCTCTGCAGCCCAAAAATGCCTTTGAGACCTGCAGTGTGGTTCCTGCTTTTAGCATGGGAGTTGTGGTCAAGTGATTCCTGTCAGCTGTTCCTTCTCCGACACCTTCAGACCAAGCAGAAAGGAGAAACATTATTAAAAAAAAAAGTCTCAGAGGGGCTTTTTAACAACTCCAAAGCCACATTTCCTCCAGAGCCTGTTCTGTGATGTGCTGGGCTGATGTGCAGGGCTGGGCCTAAACCCAGGAGAAACAAGGCAACCTGGGGAGAAAGAGGTGGGCTGGATGAGGAACATCATACCAGGCTGTTGGGACCACCCCTCCCTGCAGGCAGCCAGGGCCTGAGAGGGGAGGGGTGAAACTGGGACCACTAAATCCCAGAAAACATTTTCTCTCAGTGCAATTTGGACTTTTTATTTTCTTTTTTTTTTTTTTAATGTGATGATCCAAAAATCTCAAACACACCCTCGAATTCAACACTGAGAATAAAGCTATAATTAAAACACAGTGAGAAGTATAAAAGCAAAAAGACAGCTTTAAGTGTAGCAACGCTGCTGAAGTGTTTCTCCTTCCTCCTTGGAAAATATTGCTGAATTCAACACGTTGCTGTGAAACATCATCTTCAACAAAACTTTTTTTTCCCTCCTGTAGCTAGTGGGAAAGAGTTGCAGGAAAAAACCTCTCGTCCAGTGCTGTATAAACAGCTGTCTCCCTCCTCTGATGGGTCCAGGCTGCCTGGCCTGTATCCCATCCCTCACCCTTGCTGGTTCCCATCCCCAGCACTCAGCACCTCTTCAGTCCTGATGTAAATAGAGCTGGGGGGGTTGGGACTAGGTGATCTCTAAGTCCCTTCCAACCCTTAACTACCTCTGATTTTCTGTAAATTTAACGCTGATTTAACGCTGGTCACTGCCAGCTGTAAATCACAAAATCACTGATTATCCTGAGTTGGAAGGGACCCATAGGCATCATTCAGTCCAACTCCGAGCCCTGCATTGAACAACCCTAAGAATCACACCATGTTTTGGGTTTTGATTTTGTTGAATGCTGAGCTTAGGCCCTGGTAGGAGTCCCACCTCATCTCTTTTTTTTTTGATGTATTAAGGCTGCACGTGGTTTCCCCGCGTGGTGTGCAGGAGAGGAGATGCTGTGCTCTGTGTTAGGGACCCTCCAGCCACGCCAGCTCATGTCACTCAGCAATTAATGAGAGGCTTCATTAGTGTGAGAGGATGTTGACTGGGAATTACACAAGCAGGCAGGGGCACTGTGCAGGCTCCGAGGTCTGTGTTTATGAGGGTTTTTGGGAAGAGCTCAGCTGTGCTGTGCTGTGCTGTGCCTGCACAGAGGCACAGTGCAAAGAGGGCTGTGACCACCAAAAAATTAATCAGCAGTGAGGAGCCCATCTGAGCCTCTTTCCCCTGAATTCCCTTGAAGCATTTTTCCCATCAAGTGTGAAAGACTCTGAGCAGGAGATGATAAACCTCCAGAACCTCATGTTGCCACCCAGGACACAAATGTTCTCCACCAGGCACCACAGACCAGCAGGCACAGCACAACCTGAACAAGCAAATAAGGCAAATTTAAATAGTCTTTATCCATTTCTTGCATCTCCCAGCCACAGATCTGGGCCCTTTGCCATTTCCCTGATGCTATACCTGTGGGATGGCAGGCTGTACCCTGAGCTGCATTGGAGCTGGCAGCCTGTTATTTTTAGCATGTTTTTTTTTTGCTTCTTGCATCTTGCCCCAGCAGAGCAGCAAAGCTGGTCAAGTGTCTAGAAAACAAGTTGTCTGAGGAGGAGCTGAGGCAGCTGGGGAAGGGGCTCAGCCTGGAGAAAAGGAGGCTCAGGGGGCCCTTGTGGCTCTGCACAACTCCAGGAGGGGACAGCTGGGGGGGCCGGGCCCTGCTCCCAGGGAACAGGGACAGGAGGGGAGGGAACAGCCTCAGGATGGGCCAGGGGAGGTTCAGACAGAGATTGGGATAAACAGAATATTAGATTTTTTTTTTTTTCCACTGCTGGAGAGGCCAGGCGTTGGAATAAGTTGCTCAGGGAGGTGTTACTACCACCATCTCTGGAAGTGTTGGAGAGGTGCCTGGATGTGGCATTTGGAATGGTTATGTGTGGTGCTGGGTTAATGGCTGGACCCAATGATCCTGATGATCTCTTTCAGCCTTGACTGAATTCTGTGGTTCTGGGTTTCACTAGATGAAATGAGAAAGCTGTTGGCAAAGGTGCTGAAAGTGGGACAGATTCCTTCCTGCCTGATAGATTTTTTTTCTTAAATTCTTTCCTCTTCTTCCTTCATCCTCCCCACCCCAATCTCCTCACCCTGCAATCAGCTGTCCTGTAACAGGAGTGAGACAGCTCAGTATCTCCCTCTGCCAGACCACTCAACCTTTATGCAGCTGAATACCACAGATTTGGTCTAGGGGTTATTTACTTCATGTTTTATTTTCCCATGGCAGGGGGGGTTGTAACTAGGTGATCTTTAGGGTCCCTTCCATCCCCAGCCATTCAATGGTTCTGCGATTGTCACACCTCATTTCCTATCAGTAAGTGAATTTCACTCATTTCTAAGGGTGTATTCACAAACAATTTGGAAGGGATTAACACGTGTCTGATGGCATCAGGCAATTAGAAGCTTGTTTGTCAAGGCAATGTGAGTCCCCCGTGGTGTCCTTCTCCATGTGCTACGTGAAGCTGGAGCTGCTCCCATGATTTTGGCCTTTACTCACTGCACGCTGTCAGGGCCGAAGCAAACTTACCAAATTTCACTGCCTCTGAGGGGAGTATTAATGTACATCCAGGGAAGTGAGCTGCAGGCTCCTGGGCTGTTAAAAGCCTGGCAGGCTCTCCTGGTGCTCAGAGAGGCACCACAAGGGCTCCTGTTGAGGGGGCTTATCTGTCTCCCCAGTGCAGGAGGAGGGGTCGCCGGGGGTCTAATCAGGACAAAGTGGCTGAGACAACCCGGCTCCATCCCCTGGCTTGGCTGATTACAACAGGCAGATCCTCCTCAGCTGTCAAATCTGTCAGTGAGTGAAGCCAGGGCTCTCCAGGACCTGCCACCTCCCTTTTGCCACGATGGGACCCGGGTGTGAACCAGCCCCAGCCTCCCTGACACCTCCAGCCCCCACATGCAGACCATGGAGGCCTTGATGAGCAGTCCAGGTTGCCTTACCCAGAGGAAATATTCACGTGCTTTGCAGGCAGCTTAACAGCATGAGACAGATTTTGCTTTCCTCTCCAAGGCGGTGGGGCTGCCTGGGCTGCAGCTGTCTGCTCGAGACACCTATCCCAGTGCCAGCTCCAGGCCTGATCCCGATCCTGTGTCCCTTACCAGTAGCCTGATTGCATCAGGAGAGCGATTGCCTGAGGAAAGGAGGTGGAAATAAATAGTTCTGCTTTCTGGGTTTTTCTTGTCATGAAGCCTGCAGCATCCCCTGCCTCACCACAGGGATTACCCAGAGGCTTTGCATCTCAGAGATGGGTCAGTGTTGAACGAGCACAAGGGATCCCTTGAGCCTTTCTGGCTGAAATACTGCTGGGTGGATAAATATGCATGTGCCTAAGATGTAGTCAAACCCTGACTGATGCTAAAGGAAAATCCCCAGTGGCAGAAGCACCTAGGACCAGACCAGCACATTTCTGTGACTCGATGTCACTTACCAACCTGCCAAAATACAGGAACTTATCACTGGCACGGTCCACCTGAGGGTGCAAAGGAAACGAGAACGTTTCTGTTAATGAAAAAAAAAAAAAAGCCCACGCTGCATCGGATAACGTATGGGAACAATAAATATAACTGTAGGGCAGAGGGGAAAAAAGGAAAATAAAAAGAAGCAGCAGCCATGGAGGTGAGAAAGCAGTGGTGAGGAGGATGTGTTGAGTTTCCCCGCGGGTTTCCGCCGCGCTTGACGCCCAGAGAGCGAGGGGTGGGAATGGCACGGCAGCCAGCGGCCGAGCAGGTTCAGCTGTCCACACGCCTGCCATCAGCTGCTGGCTTTCTAAAAGCAAATTTGCACCTTCCTCAGTCTGAGGCTGAAGCCTGCAATGTCAGCTTCCAGCTGGGTGTTGTGGGTGCTTTGTGTATCGCAGCTAAGCAGCCTTCCCCGCGGGCTTGTGGAGGATTGGCCTGGCAGTGCCCGGTTGGGCTTGGTGATCTGAGAGGGTTCTCCAACCCAAACCACTCTGTTATTGTATTCCGTGGTGCTACATGATTCTCTGCATCAAGGAGGTGATTCTGCCACACTCAGGTGAGAGCTGCCTCCAGCTCTGGGGCCCCCAGCACAGGAAGGACAGGGACTCGTTGGAGCCAGTCCAGAGGAAGCCACCAAGATTATCAGAGGGGTGTAGCACCTCTGCTGTGAGTAAAGGCCAAGAGAAGTGGGCTTGTTCAGCCTGGAAATGAGAAGGCTTCAGAATGACCTCATTGTGACTTCATTCCCTTCCAGTACCTGAAGGGAACCTACAGGAAAAATGGGGCAAGAGCCTGGCGTGACAGGACAAGTGGGAATGGCTTCTAATTGAAAGAAAGTAGGTTAAATTAGATATTAGGAAGAAATTCTGTCCTGTGAGGGTGGTGAGGCCCTGGCACAAGTTGCCCAGAGAATCTGTGGGGGCCCCACTCCTGGCAGTGTCCAAGGCCAGACTGGACAGAGCTTGGAGCAGCCTGGGATAGTGGAAGGTGTCCCTGTCCATGGCAGGGGGTCGGCACTAGCTAACATTTAAAGACCTCTTCCAACCCAAGCCACTGTATGATTGTGTGATTGTGTGATTCTGTGGTTGCAGAACTGAGTATCTGTGGGGAGGCTGTAGAGGCCCTGAGCAGTGGGATGTCTCACAGACCCAGCTCCATAGCAGGTTTTCAGCATCACAGTGCAAAGCTGCAGCATCCATCAGAGCAGCAGAGGAGAGCCAGGCCAGCTGGGGCAGCCACACTCGTGTTCTGACAGTGGCAGGAATCACACAAGTACTGATTCTCCACCCGTTGATCCTGGTGCTGAGCTTGGCTCTTTAGGATGTGGTCGAAGAAGCTGGGGGGGACTGGAAGCAGCAAGCAGCACAAAGCAGGGAGATGTTGCTGTGATCACCCAAAGGTATCCCTGGCCACATGGTCCTGCACCATCAGGAAGTGCCAAAGGCTCTTTGGGGTCAGACTTGTCCCCAGTTATGCCAGAGAACCATTTAGCTCTCCTTCCCACCCCACAGATAGCCTGGCTTGCCCAAGACATGTTTCATTTCTCCAGCAGATCCTGTCTCTGCCTCCATGTGTTATCACGAACTTTGAGGCTTGCAAAGCACCTTTTAGACCTGGATTATCTAGATTCAGGCATTAGCTATCTTTGTGGCTTAGCTTGTCCAAACTGGGAGCTTGGGTGGGTGTGTGGGCATCTGGGGGCATTTTGAGGGCATTTGGCCTCAACCTGTGAAAGGAAAACTGCCCAGAAGTGGAGTAAGTCACCTGCTTTGCTGACACAGATGTGATGCATTGCTCATCTCAGAGCTGCTGATCTGATGTTGCTCTGAGCTGTCATCATCTGCTACAGCAACAGCATTTAAATGAAAGGAAGCACCATCAGGACAACAAAATGATTTTTGGCCGCTGGGCAGCCTGACAGTGATCCCAGGGAAATTGGTCCTCCACAGCTCCAGACAGGAGCAACTGGAATTACTCCAGGCGCCAGGAGCACATCAATGAGCCTCATGGGCTGGCACAGCCACAGGTGTTTCCAGGCTGGCCTTGGGTCAAAAGCCTCTCTAGGGCTGCTGAGGACTCTAGTGCCTCTGTGAACGTCCCTGAAAATCTTCCCTGGGAGATATTAAAAAGCTGGACACAATCCTGAGTAATGTGTTTTAGGGACCCTGCCTGGACTAGATGATATCCAGTGGTCCTTCCAACCTTAATTCTGGTATTTTTGTGATTGTCTCCTGGACTGGAGAAGGCAAGTGTTCGGACATGGAGGGTAAACCATAAAAACATCCAAGATCTGGCTAGTCTCTCTTCCTGCAAAATCAAAATATCCCAATGGAGGAGGAGAATCCTTCTATGGTATGAGGACCAAAACTTGAGTTCATTAAGCTGAAAGTCTTTGCCTTGCTGATCCCAGAGCAACATTGCCTTCATGCAGGCACCACTGGACAGGTGATGGGGAACAAGGATTGTGGAGGATGGAGTTGGTGGCTCTGGAGCATGATAGGCACACTTTACATCCTCATTGTCTTTGCTGTGGAAATGTCCCCAAAGCTTGGCTAATGAAAATGTCAGGTCTGCCCTTGTACTGGGGAGTGAAAACAAAAGCTGGAATGTGGTATTTGGACTCGGTTTTAGCCATGGATTAGTCTCTGCTGTGGCAGACATCGCTATCCAGGCAAAAAACAGATTAAATCCTTGAATCCAATTTTCTTGAAGTATCTTATGGGCAATGTTAATGCTTATTGGTTTCAATGCAAATGTGATCTAGGACCACACTTGTGGCTTGGAAAAGAAGGAGAAGACCTGCTAGCAAAGTCATCCCTCACAGACCTTCTGGGTCTCCACAACTCCCTGAAAGGAGGGGGCAGCCAGGTGGAGGTCAGGCTCTGCTCTCTGGGAACAAGGCACAGGACGGCAGGAAACGACCTTGAGCTGTTCCAGGAGAGGTTTAGGTTGGATATTGGGAAAAGTTTCTTCACAGAAAGTGTGGTTTGGTTTTGAAAGAGGCATTCAGGGAAGTGGTGGAGTCCCTGCTTCTGGAAGTGTTCAGTAGTCATGTGAATGTGGCACCTGGGGCAAGGGTTGGTGATGAACACAATGACTCTGGGTTAACTCACTGATCTTAGAGTTCTTAACAACCCTGTGATTCTCTGACACTGCTAATGTGTGAACCTCTGTGGAATTCAAAGGGAGGAGTGCCTGCTTCTGGTGTTGATTGTGGTGAGTTACCTGGACAAGGATGCTCAGCTCATGTTTGCAGGGTGACACTGTATTTACCAACACATGAGACCAAAATGTGGACTTGAAAAGCAATCCCCACCTTTGCATCTAGATGGAATGAGCAGGAGAGGTTGAACTCAAAAATAAGGAACTTAAAAATGCAATATTCTGTTTGGAGCTGTTATTTGTTTGGCAGGGCTTTCTGGGGCTCACCAGAACCCTGCTTAGTGAGGACGGGCTCTTTGTTTTGCAGACTGGCTTGGTTATGCCAGCAGTGTGATTGGATAACTGCTAATAAGCATAGGATTGCTAAAGTATTCCCCAAAGTCTTTGCTTTGCTGTTAAAATCCTCATCAGCAATTGGATTAGTTGAAGAGAATGAACAATTACTACGTAGGGTAATGTGTTATGTTAAGACAAATTGATGGGGTTTATTTAATCATATGGTCTCGGTCACATCTTGATGGTGTTATTCCTATCACGAGAAATGCATGACTGCACTAGTAGGTACTAGCAAAAAAATACTGAAAAAGTGCTTTATTTGATTAATTAGTTCCTCAGGATAAGGCAAATTGACTCTGTACCAGAACAAAATGAGTTAGACTTTTGCTTTCAGATATGTTAGCTCTGTGTATCTTCCTGCACACAAACCACAGATAAAGTCTGCATGTTCTGGACCTTGGGAAAGTGTTTAACCAAGTTCTTCCCAAGGATTGTGTTTGTAAGAGAAGCAAAATCCAAACTAAAAACATGATCAGCTGATCTGCCCACCTGGTGCTCTCTAGTTCACCATGGCTCTGGTATCAAAGGCCCTCCAGACGTTTAACTAAATCAGATTAAGGGTTCCCAAGACTCAGTAAAACTGGAAATTGCTGGCTGAGGTTACAGCAGGCAGTGAGAGGGGATGAGAGACAGGCTTTCCCTGCTGTACTGAAGTGCTAGGGAACGTGTCCCAGGAAGCCTGGGGGAGGTACAGCTGACTTCCACTGCCTTGTGGCACCCTGAGACATTTTTGTCTGAAACGCAGCTGAACTGCAGCCGGGTGGAACAGGCTGGTGTGCTGGTGTGTGCAGAGGGCTTAGCACTTCTTACCTGCTCTCCCACCTTATCTTCAGGCCTCATGAAGGCCTGGGGGTGCACAGTGGCTCATCCATGACCTGCTGCATCAATTCTCCACTTGGGAGGACACGTGGCCATCAGAGGTTGAGCAATTCACCACGAGTTTCCTTGGCAAGTACTGAGCACACACAGCAGTCAGGAGGCTTCTCCTCACAATTCCCTTCAGCAATGGGCCAGGGAAGTGCAGGATCCCCTGCACTTTGGGGGCCAGGCCATCAGCAACAAATACAACCTGCAGGGGAACAGGGTATATGAATGGTTCTTTGGCCTGGGTTTGCATCTCTGTCATTGAGGAACAGCAGGTCTGATCCCACCACCTCTGGTTTTAATTAATATCATGGTCAAGTTGTGCTGTTATCTGACAGCAGGGGAAATTATCACCTCAAGAAGCACTGCTGTGGGTGGCACATATTGTGTAACCTGCTCTCTCTCAGAGGGGCACTGTGGAGGATTAGCTTGTGTTTAAGAGATGCTGTGTGTAATTATGCACAGTTTTGGAAACCACCCATTTCTGATAGGCCCTCTCCTGTTGCTTCTCCTGCTGGCATCTGGCTTGCTCCGGACTCCCTGAGCTGCTGTGATAGACTGGCCCTGCCTGCCAGGGAGACGTGAGCAGAAGGGATCTGGGTGAAGGAGGCATGATGTACATGCTTGTGCTTTGGGATGACACAGAGTCCCTTGCTGCTGTTGTTCTGGGATACTTTGTACCATTCACAAAGATTAAAACGGAAAGAGGAAGACAGGCTGTTCAAAACACTGTGAAAGGACAGGTGTCCCATCCTGGGGCTGATCCTCAGCAAAGAGGCATCTCTAATAGCCTCACCAGAGTCCCATCCTTCATCTCTGAGCTGACTCTTCCCCTAGTTTAAGAGCCAGAAGTTTTGCATGATGCCTGTGAACGCTCCAGGAATGCAGGAATTAAACACGCCGGACTGGGCCAAGGGCCCGTCCAAGTGAGGATCTTGAGCAAGGTGCAAGCCAGTGCCAGATGTTTTGCAAAACGCCTCCACTATGGATATCTTTCACACCTCATTTCTTCCTCATTCCCACCAGCTTCACGACTGGTCTCATAGCAGTCCATGTTGTGTTTCCAGCAGCTGCTCTCTCCCTGCATGCAGCTCATGAGGGCGGGTTGTTGAAGGATCTCAGCAAACACACAGGGCCTTCATCCCTGCTCTCAGAGGTGGAAGTTGTCTCATTCTCGTCCTGAAGTCAGTGTGGGGCAATTTCTTAGAGCAGAGATTATTTCCTTGCCTGTGAGACATTTTTTAGAGAGGCAAAGAAATGATTTGCAGGGGAAGTCTAGGAAAACATTCAAAACTTCAGTGAGATAATATCCAAACCCCAAATATTTTAGAAAACAGGTTTTGTTGTTTATTTCCTTTTCTAGAGTGTTGAGTTTATATCACAGAATGGTTTGTGTTGGAAAGGATACACATTAAGGTCATTTAGTCCAACCCCACTGCCATGGGCAGGGACGTCTCTCACTAGACAAAGTTGCTCCAAACCTTATCCAGCCTGGTCTCAAACATTTCCAGGATGTTTCCAAGGATGGCACATCCATGACTTTTTTGGGCAATCTGTGCCAGGGTCTCACCACCCTCAGCACAAAAAAATGTCTCCCTTCTATCTAGCCTGAATCTCCTCTAGTTTAAAACCATCACTCCTTGTTCTACCTCCAAAGGCTCTATTAAGACTTTTGTTCTTTTTCTGTTTAAGACAGGAAAGCCAAAACAAGCTCGAAGCAGTTTTCATCAGTACACACTTCAACTTGGAGCCAAAAAAAGAGACTTTGAACCCAAATCTATGCTTCGGCTCCAGCGTTTCCTTGGAGGAGAAACGCCATTAGTCAAAATCAGCACTTTTCTCTTGCAATCAGATTTAACTGACCTGTTTTCTTTTATTTGTATTTTTTTTTTTTATTAAACCTTCTGGAAGCGGAGAGAGAGAGCAAACAGCCCTTTCGCTGTGGGCAACCCACGGTGGGGCCGGCCTTTCCCTGGCTGACCGCCGGCCCCCCCATCCCCGTGACCGCTGCGCTCTTCTCTTCCAGGTGCTCCCTTTCAAAGGTCTCAGCATCCCCATGCTACCTCCTGCCGGCATTTCCACCTGGGTCCCCAGCCTCAGCTCTCCGCCGACTTCGCCCTGCCTCACGCCGTGCAGCCGCAGCCGGGGCTGGCTCCCCACATGGCCCCCGCGCACCAGCACAGCGGCCCGCTGCACCAGCCCCTGGCGCCGGTGCCGGCCCTGCCCTTCCAGGACGTCGCCGGGCCCTCTTTCCTACCTCAGGCGCTACACCAGCAATACCTCCTCCAGCAGCAGCTCCTCGAGGCGCAGCACCGCCGGCTCATGCCCCACCCCAGGTAAGGTGGAGGGGATTCCCGCTCTTCCCGAAGGATGTGGGAGAAGGAAGCCGCGTAGGCCCCGCGCCGCCTGTGGCGGCCCAGCCCAGCTGTGGGGTTTTCTCCTCGGGCTCATCCGTGTGCACTGAAAATGCTCCCGCCAGAAGGGCAAGGCTGCACCTGAAGGTGTGCCCTGCCCCTGGGGATCCTTGCTGTGCTCATCTAGTGTGCCCCGTTGTTGTCACTCCTGGGGAGAATCGTGAGGAAAGGCCCCCGGATTGCTATGTCATGGCTGTGAGGGAGTATCTTGGTTTGGAAAGACAGGTATCTGCCAGGGAGACTAGGGGTTCTCTTAGAATGTGTGTGAGCTACATTCTCGTAGCTGCTGTTTCAAAACCATGCCAGAGGCTGTGTCCACCTGTCTCATCAGGTTGTCCGTAGGGAGGTGTTGCTGCTCGGGGTTTGGTAGGCTTTCTGTCTCTGTGAGGGAATGGTGCCACTGACCTGCAGCACACTCCGTCACAGAGAGCATCCTAAATCCACACCGAGCTGACAAATGCGGAGGGAATTGCTGTAACTCAGCAGGGATGGAAATGGATGCCTGGCCTTGTCTTGATTGTGTTTCTTGAGAGAGGAGTGATTTTTTTTTTTTTTTTTTTGGAAACATATGGAAGCTATTTGTGGGTTGTACCCATGGATCAAGAATCAGAGGATGAGACTTTGCAATGATGCTTCATTTGGAAGGAATGCTACGGATAGAAAACCCTTTCTTTCCATGTCCTTTCTGTCTGAAAATTGTGTGTTCTTCTCATCACTATTTTGTTTTGCATAAGCTGGATTTTAGGTGGATTTAATGATTAGCTAATAATTGGGTAGCAAGTATGTTCAGGGCTGAGAAACCGATGATAAAAGTGTTTATCTCTTAGTCATAAGCTGAATTCAAATAAAAGCACAGAGCACAGTTCCACGCAGAATCTGCCTTGGTAAATGCTGTCAGTGTTGTATTTACAAGTGGGCTGTGGTGTGGAAGAAGGCAGGAACCTCTTGCCCAGTCCCAGTGCTTGTCTCTGAAAGCTGCAATGGAGCAGGATGTCACAACCCTTACAGGTGTGGGGCAGGAGGTCCCAGTAATGGAAATATAGGTTATGCCTTTGAGAGTGAAGCCTCTGAACTGAGGTGGCATGTAAAGTTATTTACCTGGCAGTTCCCTGCTCCATTTGCCCTTGTTTTTTCCTGGAGATTTTTTTTTTTTTTATGATGGTTCCACTGTTAAGAGGTAACTTGCCAGGAAGCAAAGGGTAGGAGTCTGTCTGTAATGCAAATCCTGCTTGTGCATCCACCTTGCCTCTTGCCAAATGTGGACACTGATCCAGCAGTACACGCTCTTCCCGTGAGTAGTTCAAATAAGCAATAATCATGAGACTCAAATCCCTAGAAAAACCTTGCTGTATTTTCTAGCACTTTCTTTTCCCTGCCTGCAGTAGCAGCAGAGCAGAGGGAGAAGGACCTGGAACCCAGCCTGGCCTGTCCATCATCCAAAGAAAAGTTGGCAGAGGCCAGTGAGAGTAAATTTTGCTTTCAGTCACTCGTGAGTAATCTGGTTATGAATGAGGTTCCCCAGGAGTTTATGGACTGCATGGGAGGAGAGACAACCTGCAGCTTCTTTGTGATGATGGATCACGGCTGAAGCAGGGGCATGTTTTACCTTTGTGCTTTGTTTATGGGGCTGACTGTAGGAAAAAAGGAAATAGTCCAAACTGCACAAAGCTGCTGAGAAGTTGTTTGGTTTCCCCTTTTCCTCTGCATGTTGCCAGCAGATAGCATCTCCTGCAAACTGAGCCCATGTGGGTGCCACAGGGCCTGGGAGTGGATTGCTATGTCATGGCTGTGAGGGAGTATCTTGGTTTGGAAAGACAGGTATCTGCCAGGGAAACTGGGGGTTCTCTTAGAATGGAGAATGTAAACCCCTCACCTCCTGCCAAATTATAAATTTGCAATCAAGGGCTTTCAGGCAAAGATTTTGGGAATAGGAATAACAGTTCTTTACTAGGAATATTAATAATACAAATGTAGTAGAAGAACAAAACCACCCAACTAAGCCAGCAAACAAACAAACAACAATTTTGCAAAACCCTGACAGAGTCAGAGCTACAGCCTGACACCCTGCTGGTCAGGGTGTTGGAAGCAGTCCAAGAGTGAGTCCTTCTGAAGTGGCAGATGTGGTTCTGTTGAAGTAGAGATGATCCTGTAGCAAAAGGGTCCAGGGGTGGTGAGGAGGGGATCTGGTGATGGTGAGGAGGAGTCTGGTGATGGTGAGATGGGATTCTGGTGTTGGTGAGATGGGATCTGGTGATGGTGAGATGGGGTCTGGTGTTGGTGAGATGGGGTCTGGTGATGGTGAGATGGGATCTGGTGATGGTGAGATGGGGTCTGGTGTTGGTGAGATGGGGTCTGGTGATGGTGAGATGGGGTCTGGTGATGGTGAGATGGGGTCTGGTGATGGTGAGATGGGATCTGGTGATGGTGAGATGGGGTCTGGTCTTCCTCCCAGAAAATTGGGTGAAAACTAAATGTTTTCATGTTCCTGTGTCTCAGTTTTATCCAGGTAGGAACTGGCTGCCCCCCCGGCCCCCCTCACTGCCAGGGGGGATGTGATGCATCTCACCATAGGAGGATGGAATGTGGCTGCACCCTCTGGGGAGGGTATAGTTGGGGAAGGTGTTAATGGCCCATAATCAGAAGGCATCTGGCCCTCTCCCTGCATCCCACCCCGAGTTACAAGAGATAAAGAGAAAGAAAAGAAAAGAAAAAAAAAAATCTCCACAACTGCTTTTAACAGATGAAAATAGAATACACGTTTTTGGTTCCACAACCCAAGACAGGGAGTGACAGCCCTGGGTTCCTCTTCCCATCATCCCTACACCTGCCAGGAGCGCCCTTAGCTTTGGGCACTTGTCCACAAGCCCAGCCTTTGGGGTTTGCCCATGGGTTCTTGCCAGGAATCCCAGTGCCCCTGGTGTCTGACCCTCCCTGCTGCTGCTGTCCCCCCGCAGGCGGGCCCAAGAGCGCATGTCTGTCCAGCCGCACCGCCTGCACCCCAGCTTCGACTTCAGCCACCAACTGCAGACTCCACAGCCCATGGCGCCCCAGCCCAGGTATCTGGCAGAGGGCACGGACTGGTAAGTGATCCCCGTTCCACTGCTGCATCCAGCGAGGTGTTGAGAAAGTCCTGGGAAGGGGTGTTGGGGAATGCCATCAGGGATCAGGGCCCTGATGGAAGCGAATGAGTCAGTTACCGTGTGGGGAGAGTGCAGTGGGAAAACTCATCTCTGAGAGGTCTGTGAAGGGGTGGAAGCCTCCTATAAAGATAAATAATTGGATCATTTAGGTTGGAAAAAGCCTTCTAAGACCATGAAGACCAACCATTCTTCAGCACAGCCAAGGCTACCACTGACCCATGTCCTCAAGTGCCACATCTGTATGGCTTTTAAATCCCTCCAGGAGTGGAGACTCCAGCATAGCCCTGGGCAGCCTGTGCCAGGGCTTGACAGCTCCTTGCCCTAACAGGCAGTCTAAACTTCCCCTGGCACAACTTGAGGCCATTTCTTCTCCTTCTGTCCCTTGTACCCTGGGAGCAGATCCTGTTCCCCCCACGGCTATCCCCACGGCTGTCAGGGAGATTGGAGAGCCAGAAGGTCCTCCCTGAGCCTCCTTTTCTCCAGACTGACTGCCCCCATGACTCCCTGAGTTGCTCCTCATCAGACTTGTGCTCCAGAGCCTTCCCCAGCTCCATTACCCCCCTTTAGGCACACTCCATTGTTGTTGCTCATAACTTTTCACCTACAGATTTAGTTTGAAGCCAAGCATTAATTCTCCCAAGTTGCTCTTTGTGCTGTAGGGCACAGAGAGGATTTCTTTCCTGTAGACCACTGTCTGCCTGAACTAGACCCTTTGCTGTCCTTCAGGCACTCAAAACCCAGAGGCCATAATATTTTCTGTGGTCCAAATTAGGGAGCACCTTGCTACCCTGCCATGCAGGGTGGTGTGAATGGAGATTTGTTCATCATTCTCCAACTGCAGTGTTCAATACCCAGGAAAAGCTTTACAGGAAATTGTTCATTTCATTTTCAGAGCGGGTTGAGAGCCCTTGAACAGTTAATAAAGTATGGTAACCTGGTCAAAAGAATGACAAAATAAAAACATTCTTCTGAGTAGCTGCTTGTAAGCTGAGCAAAGTCCATTCTGTTCACTGAATGGAAAAAAATAGCATGAGCTTGTAATTAGAGACAATCACAATGTATTTGCACAAGGGGACCGAAATAAAATGGCACAGGAAGTCTTAATGATGGCATTTCCTAACATCTGAGCACTCCACTCTGCAAATGAAAAGTCCTTTTAACCCAGGGTTGTTGCCTTTTTCCCTCTTCAGTGCATAATACACAATCTAAAATATGACCACATCCTTCTGCAATTTTCTTCTCAGGTGTTCCCATTATTGGCACTCCTGTGGGCTGAATGTGGTCGGGATGACATTGTTCGGGTTGGTTTGCAAAGCAGTTCATGTACCATCTGGATAGAACGATTCTTTCTGCCTCTCTTTCAGCTCAGAGTGCTTAATTATGATCATTAGAAGTATCTGATAAAGCATCATTAAGTGCCTTCCCCCTCCCTCCTTTTCTCCCCTCTGTTGCTCCATAGCCTTATAAAACCCAATGAGTGGGGTGGCAGAAATCATACACGGTGAGCATATGTTTGGGTGACTCACTTTCCCATGGGGCACACGTACAATTTTGCCCAGTGACAAATATAAAAACTCCCCTCTAACGTGTTACCCCTGGATGAGCAGCCACAGCAGTGTTGTCTCAGAGGCTGTAGGTGGTGGGTGCTGCCACAGGAGGTGGAAGTGGGGCTGGAGGAAAGATCAGTTGTCTCAAGCAGCCCAGCCCTGATTGAAATCTTCTGGTGAGGAATAAATAAACTCCCATTCGGTTCCTTAAATCATCTTCTGCACATACACGATGAAGAGGTAGTGATGACCATCCTACCTGTTACCTGGTGTCTTACCCTTCACCCCTTGGTTGTTGGCAGCCCATTTACCAAAGTGCCACAGCTCCTGAACCTCTCACCTGAGCATCAAGGTGCTGCACAGCTGTTCATGTAGCATGGGCTAGAAAGTAATGGTTAGTTCCATTCTTCTTCAGTGATTATGCTCTGCCTCTTCAGCCCCAAACCCTGGGAAAACACAGTTCTGTGTTGTATTCTTCTTTGGACACATCTGTAGACCCAAAGCATCACTTCAGAAACCTCAGCGTCTGATTTTAAGTCTCTAGCTGCACAAAGAGCTCAGCAGTCCTGTTATTGCGATTACTCATGCAGTTTAATAATGGCCACTCACCTTTGAGAGATCTTTTCAGTTCTTGATCTCAAAGCACCCCATGAATTACCAGATCTATTTCATAGACAGGGAATATGGAAAAGCAAAGAGGAGGTGGATCAAGGTCATGCATCAGGAAAGTGGCAGGGCTGGGAATGGACCTAAAGCCTCCTGATTTCCAACTGAGCCTTCCATCAAGCTGGGAACAACCTTTATCAATTGGGTAAATATCCACAATCGGGACACAAGAGCTGGAAAGTGCTAAGACCTGTGGATTCTCACCCTGGTTGTGTTCCTGCCAGTTTCCTGCTATGTTTTGTCCTCTGCCAAGTTTTGTCTGTCTGGCTAACACAGGGCCAGCAAAGGTAGTCCCTCTCCCAGCCTCAACTTGGAATCATAGAACTACAGGATATCCTGAGCTGGAAGGGGATCATTGCATCCAGATTGGTGCAGGTATTAGGGAGTTCTAGAGCAGTGGTGCTGCTATGCTGGTGCACAGGCTGCTCTGGATGAAGCATTTCTGTATCTACTGTCCCCTCAGGTCCCCATCTTCTGGTGGGTGAAAGCTGGAGGACATGTCCGGGCTGCTCCTAAGAGGCTGTGGTACACACTACTGCTGTCCCTCATGCAGGGGAGGAGAAGTTGGAGGCTGAAATGGGAAGCCACCCTTGTGCTCAAATTAGCTTTGCTCTGGGAAATGTGAAGGCAATTGTTATCAGAGTGCTGGATTTTTTAATCACAATAAAGTGAATGATGTTCAAAACACTCATTTGCCGAGTGGCACTTAGGCTGGAGAGAGCAGGGATCAGCTAATTGGGTTAGAGATGGAGATGCTGCATTAGGCCCACTCCCTCCTCATGGTGTGGTAGTGGTGGGGTTGTAGTTTGTGTGTTGGATTGAGCAGAGCTGTGATGTTTGATGGGATCTTGTTTATGACAAGTCCGGAGGTTGAGCTGGGTTAGGAGGTTTCTTTCTTGGTTAGTTTCTGGAGGATAAAAGTGCCTGGATTCACCAAGCTGAGCTCCATCTCTGCTCACCCAGGCCAGGCTGCGTTCAGGCAAGCAAGGCCACCAGGGATGTCTTGCTCCATTGGTGTTGGCCCTTTCCTGCAGCAGCCTCATCCAGACATTTCTTGAAACTTTTATATTTTTTGCACAAATCACAGTTCTGGAGTTCATAGAATTCCAGAATGGTTTGGGTTGGACTAGACCTGAAAGATCATCTTGTTCCAACCTGCCATGTGCAGGGACATGTTCCACTATCCCAGGTTGCTCCAAGCTTTGTCCAGCCTGGCCTTGGATACTGCCAGGGATCCAGAGGCAGCCACATCTTCACTGGGCAACCTGTGCCAGGGCCTCACCACCCTCACACCTCAAACCCTCACCACCCTGAGGCTGGATTCAGGCAAGGCACAGTGTCCTGTGACTCCCCAAGACCTGCCATGATCTGGGCTGGGAGGCCTCTAAGGAGAGTAGAGGTACATCAGAAAAGCCCATTTAGCTTCTAAAAGTGCCCATCTAGCTTCTAAAAGCTACCAGAATGGTTCATTTTTGAGTCCCTTGAGTAACTGTCTGTATCCCTGCAAAATATTCAAGGCAGACTGTAATAGTTTGCAGCGCTGGCAACACAGGAAGGTTCTGGTCTGACCAGGTTGAGTTGCTGTGCCTGGGTATCCTTTTGAGCCACCAAAATGCTCTTGCTCTGAAATTAGTGGGGTGCATCTGCGCAGCTCTTGGCCCTAAATAACTCAAATGCTATCTGGCATAGAAACAGCCCCCCACACCTAGGTGGTGGCCTGGTGGGTGGTTCCCCAAACTTGAGGAAACCCCCTTCCAAGCCCTAGTGTCTCCCCAGGCCGAGGAGCCCAGAGCAGCCCGGAGCTCAGCAGGGGGAGGTTTCCCTGTGAGCTTGGTCTGGTTTGCTGCAGCCCCTGTGCATAACCAGGCACTCAGAGCCACGATTTCCTCCTGGTGCCCACAGGGACCTCAGCGTGGACGCGGGGCTGACTCACGCCCAGTTCCAGGTCCGGCCGGTGCCCCAGCCCTATCAGCATTACTTGGCTACACCTCGGATGCACCATTTCCCCAGAAGCACATCCTCAACCCAGATGGTAAGTGAAATGCTTCTACTGAGAAATGTTTTATGCATTGTCTGCCAGAAAGCAGTCAAAATAAAGGCTGCTATCTTTCTATCACCTGTCTTCTGCAAATCCCACTTATCTCCGGCCGTGGGAGGGAGTGTCTGAAAGGATAATGTTGCATCACTGCACTGGATTAGAGAAAGAAAAGAAAAGCTCAGCTGCTCTGGAAGGATTCGGCCCATCGTTTGCAGCACCACGTTCACAAGCTGGTCTGCAAAACATGGGCAGGATGTGAGAGACCCAGCAGTTAATATTAATAATATTATTACATACTGTGATCTCCCAGGAGTTTTTGTATGCAGAAGGATTGTCAGTGGGTAATTGCCTTCCCTGGTGTCAGCCCCAAGGACCATCCCTCATCACATTGTTACCCCCTACATCAGCTTTAATGCCATCTGTAAAGGTTTGGCATGACCTCTTGCACAGGTGGAGGTGGGATTGATGAGAAGACAGTCTGACTGGGGTAGTTTTCTACCCCTTCTCCCAGCAGGGTGCTGTATTTGGATCTAAGTCACGCCAAGCACTGCTAATCCTTAAAACATCCTCAGAAATCCCACAAGGGTGCATTTCCCTTGTGCTGTAGTCAGATCCTGATGGCTGTGTACTAAAGCTAGCCTAAAAAAAAAATATATATATATATACACACAAAGCTTGGATGAACAGAAATCCACCCATTTAAATGAAATAAAATTTCATTGTTATCTAATCCACGTTGGGAGTTTGGAATCATGATGTTATGGATGATACAGGAATTATTATAACAGTTTATTTGGAAGAAGTGCATGTTCTTAGGTATCATTTATAGGAAATGTATTTGATAAAGCCTCATATTTTTTGTTATAAAAAGGTTTAAATTGGTGAAAGTGTCAATCTACTCTTTCAATTTGAATTTTTAAAACATTAGATTTACATCAGGGCACACAAGGGTTTTCTGTAGGCAAGTACAGGTGGCTTTATTTTTCTCCCTCCCTTTTTTCAGGTTGTTCATGAAATCAGAAATTACCCTTACCCCCAGCTTCAGCTGCTTGCGCTTCAGGGACTGAACCCGAGCAGGCACACATCCGCTGTGCGGGAGAGCTACGAAGTACGTATCTGGAGACTGGAATGAATAATTTTTAAAGTGCTGTGATTTTATGCTAGCTCTGGTATAAAGCTGTAAGACTGTCTTTTGTGGGCGTGGCAGTTGCAATGAGTCTTCCATCAATTTTAGTAAAAACTGGGAAGTGACAGGGTTAAAAGTTTGGTAAAAGATGGTTTATTCCAAGGCGCCTGGGTCTGGCTTGGGTTAACTCTGGCTCCTTTCATGTCTGTGAACAAAGTGCTCCAGATCTATGGGGTTTTGTTTCCCAGCCTGTCAGATGAAGCTCGAATCCCACCCTAACTTGTGAAATACTGGGTATCAAGCTTTTGCCACGAGCTCTTAGTTATTATCCCAAGTGCCAGGGATCATATCCATCATTACAGCATGGCTGGTTTGGGTTTGATGGACATTTCCACTGAGGAGAGGACAGGAGGGAGCCTCGGTTGCAGGCAGGTATGGTTGTGTGGTGGGACCTGGTGCCTTGGGAGCAGCGGGGATGGCGCTTCCCTGATGTTCCTGTGCCGCAGGAGCTGCTGCAGCTGGAGGACAGGCTGGGCAGCGTGAGCCGGGGCGCCGTCCAGAACACCATCGAGAGATTCACCTTCCCCCACAAGTACAAGAAGGTGAGTGCCCCAAAACACGGCTGCCAGCCCCTCTCAGTCAGCCGAGGGCTCTGGGCACGGAGCAGGCAGAAGGAAGGACCTCGGTGGGTCGTTGCAGTCCTCAGGGTTGGCACAGTGGCACCATCGACCAAAGCATCCCCCGAGGCGGGGGTGGAATGTCAAACCCAGCAGCGGCGCTTTAACGTCTCGCGGGGCTCCCGGGGCGGGAGCGGTGGCGTAGCTCAGCTGCCTGTTTCTCACTTCTAGGCTAGGAAGCTGCGGGCCAAATTTTCAAAAGGGTCTCAACCTTCTCCCACCCAGCGGGTGCAATTTCCCCCCTGTCCGCACCTGGTAAGAAAGTGCACACCACCAAGGGGGCTTCGTGCATGCAAACCCGCCCCGTTCTGCATGAGGCCGGCGGCCCCAGGGGGCCTTGTCCTCCCCTGGCTTTCACCAGGGGCGTCTCCTCCGTCGGAGCTGACCTCCTGCCCACGAGGAAACGGGTGGCACATCTCTGGGTTGCGCTAAGTAGAAACTGGGAAGAGTCTGGGTAGTGATCTCTTGTGCTGGTGGCGCCCGGCTGGAGGGTAGGGATGTTGGATTGCCCAGGTTGGAAGTGAGGTAACTGCTGCTGCACTCGTCTCTTGTCGCGTCTCCAGCGAACACAGGAAAAGGATATGAGTAGGAATGGATGTGTGGGGAGAGGGAAAAAGGGGGAGCTGACAGGCTAAGCACTGCCCTGTGGTGTGGCATGGGGCTGGGCCAGTGGCCAAGCTGGCATGGGGCACAGCAGTTGCCCTTCCTGGCAGTGGGGGCACCATGAGCTTTGGGGTCTCTCCATGGAGAAGCCTTCATCAAAGGAGACCATGGGGCCATCCCCACTGAAAGGAAGTGGTGTGGGGCTGTATTAGGACAGCAGAGGACCGGCTGCTCCTTGGAGTGCTGCCACCAGCCTCGCTGCCACCAGCCCCAGGAGGAGACAGGCCAACCTGCAGCATGCTGGTGGCAAACTCATCTTGCTGGCTGTTTTGGCTGGGCTGGCTTCTCCGAGCTGGAGGATCTGGCTGATAGACGGAGATCTTGTTATTTATCTTCCTGCAACTACCCAGGTTTGGGAGAGCATTAGAAAGGCAAGGTCTAACCAAATGATGTCTTTAACCTGGCTGCAGAGAAGACCACAGGAAGGCAAAGCTGAGCAAGATGATGGCGAGGAGTCAGATACTGACGAGAAATGCACAATCTGTCTGTCCATGCTTGAAGACGGAGAGGACGTCAGGTGAGATCCTTTCATCCCCTCCTCTGCCTCTCGATGCCATCTGAGTTGTGTTTATTTGCATTAACGCAGCTGTGCACTGGTGGGGTTGCCTCTGTTCTTGTCCTGAGAAACTCACCTGGGCTGTTGCAGGGTCTGGGAACCCAAATGCTTTGCAGATGGACACTGGTATGGCCTGTGGGCGGGAAGAGCCCTGCAGCAGCAGGGGTCAAGTTTTTATAGTGTTCCCTGGGTTTGGATCATCTGCTTCCAGGCTGTGCCAGCTGGCCAGGTGGCAAAGTTTCAGAGAAGGGTAGGTCAGTCTGATCTCTGACAACCATCTGGAGCTTGGGGTCATCAGCATCTGAGCCTGACAGATGACCAAAGTATGATAAAAAGCAGTGTTATTGTGAAGTCCAGGAGGGTTGGGCTTGTGTCCAAGACACAGCTGCTTTATTGTAGAATAAGTAGGATTACTCTGCCCACATGGTCACAGAGAACCATCCCCAGCCAACAGAGCTCCAGTCTAACAGACATCCCAGGCTGTTGCCTGGGTCAAATCTCTGCTTGTGACAGAGGATAGGCACAAGAAATTGCAAGGGGCTGAACTATCATGGCTGAAGGGACTGCAGGTGAGAAGTACCCAGGTCTGCTTCTCACCCTTAAATTGTCAAGAAAAGCCCTGATCCTTTTGCTGTGGGTTCTTGTGGTTCAAGGTTCCCCCGTATCACAAGGGGGATGTGTGATGATGGCAGAGGTGATGTGGGTAAAATGTGACCAGGTTCCCTGGGAACATCCATGTAGGAACGGTGTGGACCCACCTGACTGCTAACATGACACAACCATGAAGAACTAAGAGGCTTTGGAGTATAACCTTGCTCCTGAAAGGTTAAAAATTAGCAGCCAGAACAGTTAATAACTGGAACAACTCAATTCAGAGTGGTGTGGGGGTTTCTAATAGGCCAATGGGGACACCATCTCCAGCCCACTGCCCTTTGTGAACTGGCATGACTGGGAAAGGCTGCAGGACCTTGGTGGCGATGGTGTCACCACAGCAGTGTTTCCCATGTTCAAAACAGCCCCAGCTGCTGTTCTTCAGCTCTTCTTGGTCCCTTGGACTTCCTCCATCCTAACAATGGTGTTTTCCTCCCTGCAGGCGGTTGCCCTGTATGCATCTCTTTCACCAAGTGTGCGTGGACCAGTGGCTGGCCACCAGCAAGAAGTGCCCGATCTGCAGGGTGGACATTGAAACACAACTCGGCTCGGACAGCTGAAAAGACTAGCTGGACACACCATTTTCCTTACCAGGTCGTATGGCCATAAGCCCTTGCAGCGAAATTTTTATGCCTTCTGAGCCATTTGATTGAGAGGGGAAGTCTGCAGGCACGTTAGTGAAGAGAAGGAGGTGGTGATACAATATCTAGCAGTAGGAGATGTTGCACATACACGCAGGATACAGGCCCAGTGAAAGGGAGCTGGCATTCCCGGAGCTCAGAGACCCCGTGCTGCAGAAGATTTTAGTGTTGAATATGAAGGAACTAGTTGTGGTAGTCCGGCCTGTCAATCCTGCTTTTAATGGGGATTGTATATATACCTCTCAAATATGTAGAAACATGTTAGGGGTCCTTTAGCTATTTCTATGGATGGCAGCTGGAGCATGTTAGCTTAAGAAATGTTGTGTTTGATGCCCTACTCATCTTGTGGTGGACATGTTGCTGTTACCTAATTTGCACCAAATATTTTTTCATAGATTCCTTATTTTGGTGCCTGATTAATACATTGCAGAGGGGGAAATAAAGAGGTCGAACTTTCCCATCCTTGGGGTGGGGGAAAGAGGAGAAAAGCAAAATCCTGTTTACAGTCAGAAGGGTTTGTGCTCTTTGCCTCAGCCGCGTGTGCTTCTTTCCCTTGCATTTTACAGTGTGTTGCAAATTTAGAGAAGCTTAAAAAAAAAAAAAAAAAATTGGGGATAAAACGAACGAAGCAATAGGGAAAAGCTTCGTTCCTGCTTGTCTGCTGGTGCTGGACACTTTCTGTAGCGGCACAGTATTTGAGTAGATGCTGTTTCTTTGCTTTCTGTACTTTTAACAAAGTTGCTTGTCATATCAAAAATCCAAGGAAGTTCTGTCTGTATGATTGCAATTGTCCGTGATTGCTTTCTTCTGTGAGCTTGTGTGGCTTGGCCAGCGCTGCTCCAAAGCGATGGTCGCGGGAGTCGGCGCCCACGGCCCTTCCTTTGGGGCGCGATAACGCCGGAGAGGAGGTGCCGACGAGGGGTGCGAAACGTCAAAATTGCAAAATCCCCCGTCGCAAAAGCACCTCTTGGTAACGGGAAGGAGGAAAGCTCTCGATGCTCACAAGACACTGCCGAGGCCGTGATCCCTGGGGCGCGGGAGGGGAAGGCAGGGTGGAGGCGGGGCTGCCTCTTTTGGGAGCCTGGCTGCCGGGCTGTGACCCGCCCCTGCTTGCGCGCAGGTTCCAGGCGGTATCCGCACGGAGCAATCAGCGGCTGTTAAAACGGAACTTAATCACATTAACGCTCAAAACAGAATTAAGAGGTAATACCCAAAGGAGTGAGCTGTTGTGATCCGTGCTCTCCCCCTGAAAAAAAAAAAAAAAAAAAAAAAGACCTCAGTGTGCCAACCGCAGGGATCGGGCGGAAAATCCTCGGGAAAACCGACATTCACAACCAAAACCTGTAGTTTTCTTTTTTTTTTTTTTTTTCCTGGCTTTTTTTTTTTTTTTTTCTTTCATACTAAAGGAGAAAGGAGCTGCAGAGGAGCAGCAGGTGAATTAGAAACATAATTCTGGCTCCCCTGAGCATCTGTTTCTCTGGAGAGAAATGCTCTCCCTAGTAGATTCAATCATAAACTATCATCTGAGACACTGCAAGATTCTCATGAGCTGTAAACTGGAAAACACCAACCTCAGAGGCACACAGAGATTGCCTTTTTTTTTTCCCAGTGAGAGAAGGGAGAGAAGGAGGGAAGCCCCACATCAGGGTGCAGGAGCCTCTCTCATTGTGTGCCCGTGCAGGTGGGAGGGAGTGGAAGGGGACAAATGGTGACATATAGAGAAGACAAAAGGAAGAAATTCTTGGCTGTGAAGGTGGGGAGGCCCTGGCACAGGTTGCCCAGAGAACCCTGGAAGGGTTCAAGGCCAGGCTGGATGGCAACTGGAGTGACCTGGTCTAGTGGAAGGTGTCCCTGCCTGTGGTAGGGGGTTTGGAACAAGATGAGCTTTAACATCCCTCCCAACCCAAACCATTCCATGACTTTATGACACATTTGTCACCCAGCACAAGTGACGGTTTCTTGGGGAATGTGGTGGTCCCAGCCCTGATGTCCATGGGTCAAGGGGTGGCCCATGGATACCTAAGGGTCTTGCTCCATCAGCATCGAAGCAGCATTACAAATAATACTAACAATACTAATACCATGACAAGCAAAGCAAGTCTTTGGTGGTAAAATACAATTTGAGTGAGTCTGGTCTGCCCAGGTGTGACCTGGAGGGGAGAAGCAGGGAGAGTAACAGGGGGATTGATACCCCCATGGAGTGGGGAGGGAATGAAGAACGCTCCTGGACCGTGTGTTTTCTTTTAAAGCCTACGAGAAAGTGTTACTATTTGCCTAATAAACAAGCACAGTTTTTAAAAAAAAAAAAAAGAAATCGATCAAACTTAAAAAAAAAACCAAACAAAAACAACAACAACAACAACAAAAAGAAAAAACCAAACAAAAACCACAAGCAAACCTTTGGTGAAGAAAAGCACCAAACTCCCATGGTCTCGTGTGAGTGACTGATCCCAAGGTGCGTGCGAATTTACGGTGTCTGGAGTTGTATCGGTGTGTCAGGTTCCTTTGCATTTAAATAATTTGTACAAGTAGGTTGCGAGTTAGGATGAGTTTAAAAACGAAACAAAACAAACATCAACAACAACAACAACAAAAATCTAGAAACAAAACATCAATAGTTTACAGGGTTTTGTGAGTTTAAATGCCTTATATTTAACAATCATAATTTATGACTAACTTGTAGATATTGTGGGTTCTTATTTAATTATTTTTATAGTTGTTTTTTTGCATTTTTAATTATAATTTATTTATTTAGAAATTACTACTAATTTTTTTTATTACTCCTATTACCTCATTTTTGCATTGTTTCTGGGAATGGAATGCTTTGCATGCGTCGGTACTTAAAATAAAATTAAAACAGGGGATGTGGGGGGTAATGCTTATCTTGTCAAAAACAAAAAAAAAAAAAAAAGAAAAAAAAAAGAGAAAAAAATCAGGGTGTGTGATTACGAACTGTATTACTGTGGTGCTGTTACCTTGGATACATTCCATAAAAATGCAAACCTTTGATTCTGTATGCTGTGACATAGTGGAAAACTGCAATATAGTGACTGTGTTTAGCACATATATATGAATATTATTTGCACTCATAATCAAACTCTGGTGATCCTTTCACTTGTGTCCTTGTGCATTGAAGGCGGTTGACGACGCTCTGCATAAAACCAAAATGTCTTGGTTGTTTCTTGGTACTGCCCTGTCCCTGTTGCCTCTGGTGATGCTGCTGCTGCTGCTGCTGCTGCTGCTGCTGCTTGTGTGACCCTGCAATAACACCCAGCAGGCCCCCCACTGCAAGGCTGTGCTTGGGGCAATGCATGCCTTTAGTGCAAGACTCTGCAAATTGTGTCAAAAGCCGAGGAAGTAAGCCCAGGTGTGGTGGCTTTGTCATTTTTGGCGTCTGTCAGTGCTCGGTTTGGCTCTTTCCACCCTCTGTGTGTGCGCCCAGCTGGGGTGAAGGAGGCAACAGGGTAAGCCTGAGCTTGCAGGCAACAAAACTGAGGGATTCAATGCAGTTTTTAGGGGCTGACTCCTTCACTCAGAGGCTAGGAAGGCTTTGGCACAGGTTTCCCAGAGAAGCTGTGTCTGCCCCATCCCTGGCAGCGTCCAAGACCAGGCTGGATGGGGCTTGGAGCAACCTGGGATAGTGGAAGGTGTCCCTGCCCATGGCAGAGGTTGGAACGAGATGAGCTTCAAGGTCCTTTCCAGCCCAAACAGTTCTGTGATCCTGTGACCCCGTGTCTAGCTGAGAGTGGTTGGGGTGGACACGGGATCCATTTGCCATCTCTTTGCAACGCCTGCCGTGCGCACTGGCTGTAACCCAGCTCTGAGACCTGCATGGAGCAGAAGTGCTTAACACTGATCTTGGCCAGTTGGTTTCATCCCTCCCTGTACAGGAGGGAGCCTCGATTTGGAGCTTTTTAATCCAGTATAGGGCTGGGACCTGCCCCAGAGCCCTCCTGTCCCCAAGCAGGGGTTCAGCCCCGAACTGACGTGGCCAAGCATCGCCATCCTGCCATGGCAGCGCCGCTCTTGCAATGCATTGCCCTTTCCCCAGAGGCTCCTGAGTGTCACATGTTCCAGCTCTGCCAGAAGGTTAGAGAACCTTTGATAACATTTTAAGCTTTAAGCCATAACCACGCTCGGTCAGTGCAGACATTCAGCCGTGTACAGACAGAAGTGGGGTTTGATGCATGTGCTCAGCCAGTAGCCATCCTCCCCCACAAAAAGGCTTTGGATGAAAATCTCTCTTGGGTTAGAAAGGCACAAAATCACAGTACCTTAATTTTTTTCTCTCTGTCCCTTCAGGGTGCTGCGCTGCTTTGTTGACTTTGCCTTACCCCGGGTTTTAAACCTGTCTGTGTTTTTTACCTTGCTGCTCTGTAACACTCCTCCCCTGTAGCCTGGAGCTGTGATTTTGAGCTGTGTGGGGACAGGGGGGTTGGTTGTCCTCCCTCCCAAAGTCATTGTAAGAGGGATAAGCAAAACAAGGAGCGAGTAAACAAAACCCCCTCTCCTTTAATGACCCGGGCAGGTGAAAGGATCACCCACATTTTTGTATTCCTACTGCTGTTCTGTTGTGCTGTGCAACATTTTGCTACATAGACTATTTTATAGAAGAAAGCTAGAAAAATATTTATTATTAATATTAAAGCAATAGTGCATTGAAGAAATGGAAAGACATTAGAAATTGTGTAAATGCTTAGATTCACTTTTGGTGGATTTTTTGTACTTTATTTATAACTAATAAAACAAACCGCATTGCTAACTATAAACCTGTGCCACGCAGAAGCCACCTGGCAGGGCGGTGGCTTGGTCTTTATTTACTGCTCATTTCTGGTTTCTTTGGGTTGGAATCAATTCTCCTTTCGCTGCTTGTGTCTTTGATGTGCAGGAGAACCACTGGTGGGGGTATAAAATACTCTGCCCATCTGTTCTGCAGAGGCTGCTGGTGGCTGAGCCCCATGGCAGAGGCGAGGTGAGCCCCTCCACACTGGGCACATCGCTGTGCTTGATGCCCTGTGGCACCAGTGTGGTCATCAGCTACCAAAACTGCTTTCTAGAAAAGCAGAAAATTTCAGAAAATCGCCTATTAAAGAGAGATCTCTCCTCTAAACACATCACATGGTGCCTGCAAGGTATCTCCAGCAGCAAGTCCTGCAGAGGTATCAACAGGTTCTCCCACCCTCCTGGGGGAGAAGCATTTCCTTCTGTGTGGGTCTCTAGTTTGATAACTAAGGAAGGGGAAACCAACTGTGATCCTGTGACCCCAGGGAACCAACCAACCAAGGGGAAGAAAAAGAAACCCAAACCCTTCAAACTAATGCAGGTACCTTTGGGGGTATTTTCAGTCCTTTTTGCTGCTCCAATGGGTCATACAGCCAATTTTGCATCCTGAAAAATCCATTCTGTAGGTCCTCCTATGCTTTTATTTTTCTCCCACACCAAATGGTGCCAGTCTCTGCTCCTGCCCACTCTTGATTCAGCTGCTTCTCCTGAAAAGCTGATACCAGTGCCCAGCTTTGACTGTGTGATTAAACTAAATAAGCCTTGGAGACAAGTGGCTGCTGCTGACCACAGAGATTTGGTTCCTGTAGCTGAAGGGAGCTGCCGGCTCCTCCAGCGTCCATCAAAAGCCGCATAAGGGATGAACCCTGTTCACACAACACGGAGCACTTGTTACAGGAAGCTTTTAGAAACACAGAAAACAGGTTAAAAGTGGCCCGCTGGTCCAGCTGGGGGAAATCTCAGTTTCTTGCTGAGATCCTGCTGATGTCCTTCGGAAGGGTGACAGCGCTGAGAGAGACGCTGCAGATGGCAATCGGGTTTGTTTTGGAACTGGAGGAGCAAACTGAGCTGCCACAATCTGATAACAGCCCTGCTGAGCACAATGCCTGCCTGGGGAGGGAGAGGGGCCGTGCCCATCAGGGCACAGCAGCACGGACTGAGATGCAACATCTTTATTCACTGCCAGCCTCTGCTCTCGCAGCAGCTGCCCAGGGCTGGGAAGCTTAGCCCTTATTGATGTTTCGTGGTGTCTAACCTGCAGCTGGCCCACAGGTTGCAGCTCAGATCTGTACAACTCCATTAAAAATTTTGTTTTTTCTTGGTTTTTCATTTTTTTTTCAATTTCTTTCTTTTCTTTTCTTTTTTTTTTTTTTTTAGCTCTTTTCTAGTTTAGAGTGGGCATAGGAAGGGGCAAGGAGGATTACAAGATGTTTGCTACATACAGAATATAAGATGCTTCACATCTCTCTTCATTCCCCCTTCATGAACCTAAAGGGTCATGCAGGCATATGATGCTACCAAAAATGCAATTTCATGGAGATGTGCAAAAAATTCTCAATGTCCTGCACCAAGAGGCAACCAATCCTTCAGCATGAAACAAGGCTAAATACTCCTTTTTTATGCTTGTTCTTGTTGGCAGCACCCAAGTGCTTTAATAAACTTAAATTTAGTAAACACAGAACTTCATCAGAGTCCCAAAATGGGGGAGAACACAAATACCATGGGACAGCCAGGTTTTGGAGACTCACACTGAGAGCTACCATTCTTGTCCTTTGCTCTTGCTTCTTATTTATGTTGTCATTTTAGGATGAAGGAATGTGCATTAAAGTGCCACCAATCAGGAAATAAAGTGGAAAAAAAAGAAGGCAGAGGTTGGTGGTGGGAGCAGGAGCTTTGCATCTGCCCGACATGCCAGCTTTGGAATGCTTGGGCCTCCACAGGAAAACATTGACTAAGCCCTGCAAAAGGCACAGGACTTGGAAAATTTTGGCTTTTCTCCTCCCTAGATCTCCACTTGGCCAAGAATGCATTGAATTTAGCAGCTTAATGCAAATCCATCTGTTGGAAAAACTCCACTCTTGCCT
Organism: Phylloscopus trochilus trochilus; assembly: GCA_016584745.2. Taxonomy (NCBI): domain Eukaryota; kingdom Metazoa; phylum Chordata; class Aves; order Passeriformes; family Phylloscopidae; genus Phylloscopus; species Phylloscopus trochilus. The sequence continues at coordinate 87,978,161 of WQNJ02000015.1, forward strand.
TATTACTTCTGTAGCATTAGTTGTTGTAGCAACAGAAGGATTCCCCAGAGCCAGGGTGGAGCTGAGCTTTGTACTAAGGAAGGCCTTTTTTGAAGTTTTTAGTGGGAAAAAGCAAAGCTCTTTCATGCTTTGACAAGGTTGCCTTCCTGGGAAACAGTGAGGGTGCTGACTCTCTCTCAGCAAACTCCCTTGGCCCTTTTCAGGGCAGCTTTGTGTGGAATAAGCCTGTCCAGGGATGGCAGGTGGCCTTGATGACAGCCCAGGTACCTACAAAACCATCTCCCACCCTACACAGTGGTCTGGTCACCCTGAAGATTGTAATTCCTGCTTCAGCTATGCCTCAACCCCTGGTTCCAGCCCCCTGCTACCCGTGATTCCTCCCAGACGTGAGCAGGTCTCACAGGCAAGGTAAGGATTTATCTTTCCTCCTTGCCCCAGGAAGGGGATGGTGGTGTGGGTCAGGAGCTGCCTCACTGCTCCCCGGGGCTGGAATCATGGAATAATCATGGGATCATGGAATCACCATGGGATCACAGAATGGTTTGGGCTGGAAAGGACCTCAAAGACTCAGTTCCCACCCCTTGCCAGGGGCAGGGGCACCTTCCACTAGAACAGGTTGCTCCCAACCCCAACCAACCTGGCCACAGAGGCAAGTACCTGTGCAGTGGGTTTGCCCAGGGGATGGCAGGGGTTAAACTGATACTCTAAAACCAGCTTCCCCACCACTTGTACCACGTAGGGGGTGACTGGAGCTAGCTGGAAACGCTGGGATTACAGCACTGTACTGGGACAAACTTATTTCTCTGCAGCCTGTATTTGTCTAAAAAGGAGCTGAACCTCTTGACAGGAGGGGGTTTTTTTTTCACAGTGCTGGTTAAACTTGGGTGGTAGGGAATGCAGGGAGACCAAAAGCCTGAGCCTTGTTTTGGTTCTAACACCTACTGGGGAGCTGCAATGACTCTGCACAAGAACTGCAAACCCAGATGCACCAGACCCCATCCATGGGACTCCTCGGGGTATCCAGGGAGTCTGAACTCTATCCCAGCAGGGTCCCAAGGGTGCAATCAGACCCTAGCAATCACCTCCAGCCCTCCTGTGAGCTCCCAGCTCCTTGCTCAGGGCTGGGCAGCACCAGTCTGCCATGAGGAGGGAGAACACAGCCAGCAAAGGCTGCTATTATTATTCCTCTCAGTGAGTAGCTGATCACTGATGAAGTTGATTACTGGGCTCATTTAAGCAACTTGCTATGCTCCAAAACCATCAGTTACCATAAAGGTTTCTAAAATGGATTAGTCTGGGCTATTATTTGTGAGCTGGCACAGACAGCCATAATATAAGGTTAAGTCTCTTTGGTGGTGCCTGCTGTGGGAAAAAGAAATCCAGAACTTCCCTGGAAGGGCTTTGGTGGGTTAGCAGCTTTCAAATATCTCTGGGCAATCGACAGCATTTTTAGGATGGTTCTATCTCCTGTCTCAGCACCACCAGCCTTTGCTAGGCCTCCTTTGCCCATGATGAGCAGTGAGGGACTGAGCAGTAGGACAATCCTGCCTTGTGGCCTGGCACATCCAGGCAAGGTCCCAGCAGAAGCATCATCCTCAACCCAGGAACTGCTGGGGTGGGTGGGCTTAGTGGGTTGAGCCCCCTCGTGACCCATCTGATCCCTGTTCATGCAAAGTTCTTGTTTAAAACCAGCCTCTGGGAGAGGGCAAATCCTCTCCAGGGTGGGCCAGCAGGAAGGTCCTCTTGGCTCAGACAGCCCCCTTTCTCCTCCTAAGGATGTGTCCTGCTGCTTTGCTCCCTAGAGAGAGAGGCAGGGCTCCAGGAGCAACGATTTACCAACAGATTGTCTTGTTGGCACCTGCAGGGATGTGAGTGCCTGGGAAGAGCTCATTGACAGGAGCACTGGCCCTTACTGCCTCCGGGAAATCCCTTCTCTGCCAGGGAAAAAAGAGAAAACAGCAATCCTTATTAAAGGGGAAAAAAAAAAAATAAAAAAGTTCAAGTGAATGGCAGTTGCGCTGAAACGGAGCTGGTATTCAGGCCATGTAGGGTAAGATTATCCTGAGTCAGCTTTGAATATAGTTAGCACAGCTTCCTTGATGTGGAATTGATTATCTGGAAGGTCTTTTGCACTGGCAGCTGCGAGCAGAGATCTCAGCTCTTGGCAGCGTCGTAGGAATTCAGCCAGGGAGCAGAGTCTGCCCTGTAGGGGGAAAAAATCCCATGGGGTGGAAAACACCACCCAGATCCGACTGCTGGAGAGCTGGCTGGGTGGATGCAGATGCTCCCCAAACTCCCTATGGAAAGTCTTACTGTGCCTGCTGTCTTTTTGATGTGGTGCCCTCTGGAGATGTGCATGTGTGTGTATGGACGTGCAGAGCTTGCAGTTGCCAGAAGTGGGAAAAAACACCGGCACCTCCAAGCTCAGTTTTCTTATATAAACGTGCCTCAATTCTCTTAACCTCTGTGCTCATCTAAAAGTGGAGCCTATCAGTGGAGTAGGACAGTGGGTTTTCTCAGCCCTGCCAAGGCCTAGCATTGAAAGCAAAAACATCTGAGCTGGTAAAGGACAGTTTATATCTCTGCTGGTTGGAGATTTTAATAATAATGGAGTAGGTCAGTGGGTTTTCTCAGCCCTGCCAAGGCCTAGCATTGAACGCAGAAACATCTGAGCTGGTAAAGGACAGTTTATATCTCTGCTGGTTGGAGATTCTAATCATAAGTGAGCAATAAATGAATTTATTTAATTCACAGTTTTATGTGCACTTTAAAAAAAAAAAAAAAAAAAAAAAAAAAAAAAAAAAAAAAGGAGCATTATTTTTACAAAATGTTAAGCCAGGAAGAACGTCTTGCCGCTAAAAATCTCTCAGTACAAAAAGGTAGTGTATTAAAAAGTAAAATGCAGTATAAAACAGTATAATGAGGAAAAAAAAAAAAAAAAAAAAGCGTACTGAAGAGACCAAACCCCTCCTGCATCTGTGCCCTCCTCAGTACCTAGGAAAGAGGTCCCTACAGATCACCCCCTCCCCTCGGTTCTCATCCAGCCACTTCCCACAGGGAAATATGGTGGTGACGCCAGTGGCCGAGTTGGTGATCTCCACCCTCTCCACCAGCCAGCCCGGGGCCAGGCCGCTGTTGTCGTGCTCGATCCGGACCTTCTTCAGCTCCCCCATGTCCAGCGTCTCCAGGTAAAACCTGTTGGTTTTGCCTCGCTCAAAGAGGTTCCTGAACTTGTGCTTCAGCGCCCGCCGGCCCGAGTCCCCGTTGAGGCCGTAGATGGTGATGAAGACGTTGGCGTCGGTGCCCGCGCCCTTCTCGAAGCCCGTGACCACGATGGTCTCGTATTTGACTGGCACCAAGCTCCGGGCTTTGCTGGCGAAGCTCTCGGTGACCTTGGCACACTCGAAGACCTTGTAGTCTCTCCTCTTGTACCGCAGAGGGATCTTCACGTTGCACCTGAAGAAGTACCTGCCAGGGGGGAAATGGGTTAACAGAGCTGGAGGGATGTGGGAAGAACCCTCCCTCTGGCACAGAGATGCCTTTCCACACAATCACAGAATCACAGAATCACTGGGCTGGAAGAGACCTTGGCCATCATCAAGTCCAACCCAGCCCTAACACCTCAACTAAGCCATGGCACTGAGTCCTGTTGGATTATCCCTTTTTCTGACCCAGAGATGGGGCTCCTGAAAGGTGTTGTAAAGACTTTTATTCCATTTTCTGTCTCATGAGATTCTACAGGTGCTACAATTCACGCCATCACAATCAGAAGCCAAACTATTTCCTAATTATAATAGATTGTAAGCATTTGCTGGCCTATCAGCTCTTGCCACACAATCCTACTGATGCTTCTGAGGTAATGATTTAAAAACACCCCACGTGGGCTTGGTAGAATACCAATACAACTTCCACAGTTCCATTTCTCCAAGATATCTAGTCTATTTGCAAGGTCATCATTTGAAACTTGTTTCTAGTTCAATTTCTCTCTCAGCAACATCTGTCCTGTTCCATGGCATTTCTAAGTCAGCAGACTCCATCCCAAAGTTTGCATACAGATGCACAGGACTATGTGAGCCTTCTGTCAGGCTTTGAGAATCCTCTACAAATCCATTTCCCACAGAAAGCTATTTTGTGGGGGAAATGTTAGAGAGTTGTAGAATTGTTTATGTTGAAAAAGCCTTCTAAGGTCATTGAGTTATTGAGTGCCACCTCAGCACTGCCCTGGCCACCACTGACTCATGTTCCCAAAGTGCCACATCCACATGGCTCTTAAACCTCTCCAGGGATGGGGACTCCACCACTGTCCTGGGCAGCTGTGCCCTAGCTGGACAGCTCCTTGTGTGAGGAAATCTTCCCTAATATCCCATCTAATCCTGCCCTGGCCCAGCCTGAGGCTGTTCCCTCCCTTCCTGTCCCTGTTCCCTGGGAGCAGAGCCCGACCCCCCCGGCTGTCCCCTCCTGGCAGGGAGTTGTGCAGAGCCACCAGGGCCCCCTGAGCCTCCTTTTCTCCAGGCTGAGCCCCTTCCCCAGCTCCCTCAGCCTCTCCTGGGGCTCCAGCCCCTTCCCCAGCTCCCTCAGCCTCTCCTGGGGCTCCAGCCCCTTCCCCAGCTCCCTCAGCCTCTCCTGGGGCTCCAGCCCCTTCCCCAGCTCCATTCCCTGCCCTGGACACGCTCCAGCCCCTCGGTGTCTCTCCTGTCCTGAGGGGCCCAGAGCTGTCCCCAGCACTGGAGGTGTCCCATCAGTGCCAGCTCAGGGGACAGGCCCTGCCCTGGGGCTGTGTCACATTGTTGGTACAAACAAAGAGCCAGCAAGTTAGGGAGTGTGCTTATTCTACTGAATTGCCCAACATTAATGCTGTTTCAGCGTTTTCCCCTCTGTGTACCAGAACTTGAATATTTCTCCAGAAAGAGAGAAAGAAAGATGGAACTTTGTAAAAATCTGACCCCTCCCCATACAGCTGCAGACACACTGCACATGGGAAGGATCTTGACATCTCTTTAGCCTGTGCAATGCCATGTGCAGTTCCAGACCCACCAAGGCAGGACAAGCAGCCAGAGCTAAAGCAGGAAAAAGGCATTGAAGACGGAGGAGGCTTAAATCTCTCCTTTCCCTTCTAGATCACCCGTCTCCTCCTTAGCAGGGGAGAAAAAAGAAGCCAGGACACAGAAATGATAGGTACCAGATGCTGACAGCCCTTTCCCTGCAGTGCTGTCTCTGGTGGTGTGCGGGGAACACCGAGCAGATCCATAAATTACCTGGCAGCTGGCACTCAGCCAGGGGCTGGAGCACTCCGCCTTTAATGATGTATTTCATTTCCAATGATGCAGATCGGTTCCAAACGAGCTTTTCCCCCCCCTTCCCCCACCTCCACTGAAGTGCAGCAGGTCCCCTCCTGAGTGGAGTGTGGCTGGACTGCAGTGCCAGCCTGTGTGTAAAAACAAACACCTGGAGGGAGGGTGACTCTGACTCCAGCTGGATGGTTTTTCTTAAGCACTTCCTATACTCTTGGCATTTTCTGCAGCCAAAGAGAAGCACTCCTTCCCTGGAAAGTAGCTTTGTAGGTGAGAAATTCCAGGGGGAACAAGATTTTAGGGCTCAGGGACAGAAAAACTGCATGAGGGTGTGATGGAAAGGATGCCCAATGCTGCGGTTTGATTTCCTCAGCTGTGTAATATCTCGTGGTCTGGAAGTAAAATGGTGCATGCCAATCTTCACAAGGGGCAAAAAGAAAAAAAGATGACCTTTTTAACCCTGGAATGTGCAAGGAAAAAAATCTTTAAATGCAATCTTTTTACATACTAAGAAGTACCAAAAGGAAAAATCCCAGTGTAATTCAAAGCTATTGCTGCAACAATCTCGTAACTCTTTTATTTGGGTCTTTGGCTTGTCTGGGTGGGTTTTTTGTTGGTTTTTTTTTTTTTTTTTTTTTATATTTGGCATGGGTAATACCTTAAGTGAGAACTTGCTCTCATGGTGCAAGCTCTCCAGCTGCTCATGTGTGCAGCAAACACCACTGTAAGGTGCTGCATCTGCAGAGCTGGAGCCCTGCTCCAGTGCAAGGACAGACTGCAGGCCTTACCCGTAGCTTCTGGCTGCCCTCTTTAATTTAAAACAACCTTTAAAAAGTGGGATTTTATGAAGAAAACCTTTGGCCCCCTAACAGCACACTGTCCCAGCGGTTTCAGCATGCTCCCAGTGAGTTCCCTGCACGGATCTGATTGCACAGCTGGACTTCAAGGGTTCCAGGCTTTTCCCCACCAGGAGGAAAGAACATGTTTAAGTATGCAATTGACTGAGTTTTCATTCAGCAAATATTATTAAGGCTCTTCAGCTGTCTGATTAATTTGCTAGGAGAGACTCTTAGCTTCTAAAAAGAAAAAAACAAAAAACCACCACTTCAAGGATTTCTTCTTAAACACTCAATTGTCTCAGCTGGAACAAACTCCTTGTAGTTAAATTCTTCAGCAGCAATGGAAATATCACAGAGAAGAGAAGAAATCCACAATGTTAATTGTGGATTGTTTCACTGAAGTGCTGGTTTTTTTCTGCAAATGGGTGATCTTCTCTGTTCCTGCCCAGTCCCTGTGGAGTCTGCTCCCTTTCCAAAGATGGGACTCAGATCAAAGTGTGTATGACCTGACCATGCTTAGAGCTCCTCAGGTATGGTTGAGCTGCATGACTGCAACCTCTCCACTCATTTGTGGCCTTTTGGACGAGACCAGAAGGATCTCTTGTCCAAACTTGTCTGAAACAGAGGGTCAGGTTTTGTCTTACTCTCATTTCTAGGAACCCTTTCACAAGGCTTACTTAAAGACCAGTCCATGCAGGGTAACCTACAACATCCTTGAATTTCAGCTGCTCTGGTTGTTTTCTACAATGTGAGAAACCAATTCATCCTGGCTGTGAGATTCACCCCAGCCAACTTGTTTATAAAGTTACCTGCATATGCAAATAACCCTCTCTAACACCCAAATGCCCTCTCTAACAATCCAGAAATCGTGCAGGTAGAGTCAGACAAGGACCTTCTGGACCTGACACACCAAACTACATAACAGAAAGCAAGACTTTCTGGTATTTCTTAAGCCTGAAATGCTTCAGGAGGAAGTGTGCAGAGCTGCTCAGCTCCCCCATGCCCTCCCAGGGCAGCTCCTTGCAGATGAGAAGGCACTTACTTGTTGCAAAGCTCCATCTCTGTCACAATAATCTCCTGGACATGCCAGAAGACATCAGCTTTTGCAGATGACTTCTTCCCATCTTTTGGGCAGTGACCAACACAGATGGCTGCAATGTCACCAACGTTCTTTGAAGAAAACTGGAATGTGTCTGTTGCTCCCCTGCAGGAAACAGGGAGCAGTTTCAGCATCCTGGAGGCTGCCAGTGACTTGCCTCATATGGACATTTAAGTAATTTGCACATGGCTATGGAAGATAGAAGATAAGCCTTCATTTACAGTCATTTGATTTAACCTACAATCATTCAACACAAAGTATAATTTCCATATTTAAATTTAGTATTTTCCCTGATTAGGGGTGACACTTGAAATTGTTGCCACTAGGACTTTCTAGGATAAACTTGAGCTGTTCCACATACAAAATCAATTTGCCTCATTATAGATAAAGCTAAAGAATGACTAATTTCCCCTCCAGCACTTATTCCTTCATTCTTGACAGATACTGTATCTGTTACACATCTACCCACCATAGCTGTTATAAATTTGCTGGTTGAGCCACCCTTCCTGAAGCTAGGACTGGAAATAGTTCAGAGAAACCATTAAATCACAGAAATCTCAGAATGATTTGTGTTGGAAAGGACCCTAAAGATCATCTAATTCCAAACCCCTGCCAGGGGCAGGCAGGACAGGTTTCTGTCGAGGTGTTGACTGGATCCCTGTTGTGTTCTCTGAGTGTCTGTTGGGTTCATTTCCTTGGACTGGCCCTTGGTCCCTCCAAGGACAGACTGTGCCTAATGAGGAGTGGTGTCTAGCTCCTCCATAGGCACCACCAGCTCAAGAAGATCCTCCTGATCTTTCATATTTCATGTGATGTCTCAGGCAGTCATATCACATTCCACATAACCCACAATTTCACTTCCCTTTGCCAGAATAAAAACCTTTCCTCCCTGCAAAGCAAAGGAACATCAGCAGCGCCTGCGACTTTGGTGAGGTCCCCGTCTCCCAAGGGTGTGCTGTGCCCTTAAACAAGCAGCAAACCCCACTCACACCTGGAGCACTTTGGTCCCACGTGGGAGAAGGAATCTGCCCCACGTTCTGTGGGTGTGCCTCCAGCAGGAGGCTGATTCCTGCCTTTCCTCAGGCGACTGTGATCTCCCAGCCTTACCCCCACCCCCAGATCCGTCTGCAAAGTCAAATCTGAGCAGCTCTGACAACATCTAGCCTCCAACTACCATTACTTTCTCTCTGATTCCCACTGCCAGTGAGATGCTGTAAAAGCAGCTCAAACCACCTCCAGCTTCCCTCTGCTCCTCCCAGCTCATAAAACCTCCTGGCCTCCCTGGGGGCCTGCCAGGAGCCTCTTGGTGTGCTCTGACACAAAGGGACACACATACAGACACACACACACAGCCTCTGCGTTTCCTTTTACCAGACGCCTTTTTCTTGTCGTCCTAAGACCTGCTCTGTGACTGCCCACCAGTCAAATAACTCATTTGATATCTTCCCTATAATCCAGGTGGGAAGCCATCCAGCTTTTTGGAAGGGGGCTGAGAAGCAGCGTGGCACAGGCACGGCTCCCTGTGGCAAGAAGAGGTGGCACACAAGGATGAGAGGACACACAAAGGGTGGGGAGCTCCTGTGGCCCACCATCCCGTTTGCTACCTTTCGAATCTCCTTTTCTTGGAGGAGTTTTCCATGAGGAATTCCTTGGAGCGGCCCATCTTCCCTTCCAGGATGATCCAGATGTTCTCCTTTGTATCTGCATCCTCTCTGTCGCTGGTTACTGTGACAATCTCGTAAGCTTCAAAGCATAATTAACACACACATTGAACAGAAAAGGAGGAGCAGATGGCCTGCAAGATCTCTTCATTTGGCTGCCACTCTGCTTAAAAACCCCTTTCCTAATATTTATCACAGCCCACGAGACAGCAAGCGTTTGCAAAATAAGGGTGGAAACACACTGAAATCTGTGGGACTTTTGACTTCTAAGTGGTTTGGGATAAAATACATGAAAAATGTGAGTCCTGTTCTATTGGGTAGCAAGATTAGATGGAGTTGTTCTTAGAATCACAGAATATTCTGCGTTGGGGGGACCCACAAGGATGATTGAGGTCCATCTTGAACAGGCTGTGTCCAGCTGCTTGCTGTGCTAAGCACTTCATCTGAAACACAGCCCAAACCCTCTGTATTTTCTTTTCTTTATTTATTTTTGTTTTGTGCCACTGTTCCTAGCAGGGTGAGGCTGTCCATGAACCCAACAGGACCTGCTCAGATGCTGTGGTGGCCTTTAAGTACCCAAAATGGCTCTCACAAGGATGATTTTTTTTTTTTTCCCAGGGGCAGAGCACAATCACAGTGAAGTAATGTGATTATTGTCTCTTCAGGCTTCTCCTGAAGAGGAGCACGGGTGCAGTAGTTCTTGAGATGGACTCTGCACATTGTCAATGTGCTTAAGTAGCTCTTGTTGGCTGAGTCACCCACCACATCAGACACCAGTGTAATTACCTTGGGCCCAGTGGGATTACCCAGAGCAGATCCAGGGCCATGGGCTGTTAAGCTCAGCTGTCATGTTCAGCTGGGACACTTTATCTGGTAGCCCAGAACCAGCTCAGGAGGAAGCTGGAGCAATGTTACTCACCAAGCTTTAAGGACAGAACTTATTTTCCACCTCAAAGACTCAAGCACATTACTTCTAATGAGATCATATCCATGTCTTCTCATGGCTTACTGATGGATTGAACCACTGCAGATGGGGCCCCCCTTAGGTTTTCAACCCAGAATGAGATCTCTTTCTTCCTCACAAATCCTGTTTTGATTCTTTCTTACAGCAGAACTGCACTATTGAACTAAAGCATAGATTAAATAACCCCTAAACCCTGCATGGGAACCTCCAGCATGCAGGAGGTGTGGTCCTGTGACCTCTGAGGTGCCTCAGGAAATGGCACCAGAGCACTTCCAAGCTCACCAGTCCGTTCCTTCAGCTCCAGGATGTCATTGTTGGCACAGGCCAGCTCCCTGATGAGCTGCCCATCGTCTTCACCTTTAGCCAGCCAGCGATCACACTGGAAGCGAAATGTCTTGTCCATGGCAGAGTCCATCACATCAATATATTCCAAGTGCCAGCCTGGGGCAATTCCTAGTGAGGAAAAAAAAAAAAAATGGTTTGCACGTTTGCACGTAGGAGGTGAGGAGCCTTTCCTTGGTAGCTCCAAGTTGTTGCTATAAATCATAGAAACAATGGTTCAGGTTGAAACCTTTAAAGGTCAACTCTCCTGCCGTGGGCAGGGACACCTCCCACTATCCCAGGGTGCTCCAAGCCCTGTAGAGCCTGGCCTTGGACACTTCCAGGCATGGGGCAGCCACAGCTGCTCTGACAAGTCTGTGCCAGAACCTCACCATCCTCATTGTGAAAAACAGAACAGAACAGAACAGAACAGAACAGAACAGAACAAAACAAAACAAAACAAAACAAAACAAAACAACAACAACACAAACAAAAACAACAACAAAACCACAACCAACAAACAAACAAAACCCAAAACCAACAACAACCACCCCCCCCAAAACAACAAAAAACCCCACAAAACAAAAAAAAAAAAAAAGAAAACACAAAAAATCAACAACCTTCCTTTATATATCTAATCTAAATTGACACTCTTCTAGTTTTAAACCACCCCCATTGCCCTGTTGCAGCAGGGACAAAACAGTTTGTCCCCATCTTTCTTCTAAGCACTAGGGCAGGGGCTCTAAGGCCTCCTCTTTGGATCTGAAGTCAGAATGTAAAGCACAGCTTCCTCCTCTGGCCCTGCCAGCCAGCATGTGCAAGGAAACCACACATCCTCGCCAAGCAACGAGGGCAAATTCATGAGTGCTGGGACGGGATGTGAAAACAGGACAGAGTAAAGTGATGGATGTTCCAGCACAGATGACCAAACCACTTCACATTTCCCTTGAGGACTTCTGAGAAGCCACAGCACCTTTTAAGCCTTGCTACTTTGTTTGCTCAGTTTGTTTTGTTGGTGTTTTTTTTTTTTTTTCTCCCATTGCAAAAGCAACTTGAAAATGAAGAAAACAACATTTGAGAATGTTTTCCTGATTTCTTTGTTGAAATCACAAGAACACTTGTTGACCTCAGTGGGGACGGGAGGTTCTGACAGTTTTACTTTCAAGTCCTGCTATTAGTCAGACAAAAGAAGGTTATGTTCATGATGAGACATCTCTGCTCACTTATTATGTACATCCTGGAGAGATTAAACAGCCCTTGCTCTTCCAGGAATTCACTGCCGTGTGCCTATTTTCTTCGTCTGCAAAAATTAATCCTCATTATCCTTGAATAGAAAATGATGGCACATTTTTGAGTTATGTCAACAAGTTGCCCTTCTCCTGTGGACTGTGAGCCTCCACACCATGTGCTGGCAGCTCCTTACCAGCCTCACAGCCATTTCTGTTTTGTATTTTGGTTTCCAGAACTTTCTCCAAGTTAGGAAATTCAGCTGTGCTGCACTATGCAGCACAGACCCCAACCAACACCACCATTCACCCTTAAATTTCGGGGGCTCAGAACTGCAAAATCATTGTGCCTGGAAGGTTCATCTGCAGAAAATCTTGCTTAGAGCAAACAGCAGGTTCCTCAGGGCTGTTTTTAATATCTCCAAGGATGGAGATTCCACAGCCTCTCTGGGTGGCCTGTGCCAGAGTTTGGTTACCTGTGCAGAGAAAAAAAAACAAACAAACACCTTTCTTTTCATATTTTAAATGGAATTTCCTGTATTTCAGTTTGAGCCCATTCATTCTTGTCCTGTCACTGGACACTGGTAAGAAGAGTTTGGTTCCATCTGCTTTAATTTTACAGGTTGCCCAGAGAAGCTGTGGCTATCCCATCCCTGTCAGTATCCAAGGCCAGGCTGGATGAGGCTTGGAGCAGCCTGGAATAGTGGAAGGTGTCCCTGCCCACGGCAGGGGTTGGAACACAATTGTCTTTAGGGTCTCTTTCAACTTGAACCATTCTGTGATTCTACAATTCTGTGAAGTTTTCCAGGGCTCCCACTGTGATTTAACTGGAGCGACTTGCTCTTTGGGGCTGTTTTGGAAATTTATTCTACACATGTTGGCAGTGTCAGCTGTTAATCTTTTGGTAGGATCTTTTCCATTTAAGTTCAATGAACATCTCTGCAGGATATTCAGGAGGCTGCTCTGCTTCCATCAAAACTTCAGTGACAGTACAGCGTGAAAGAAGGAAAACATGCCTTCCTTCTGCACTGAGAGATGTCAATGCCTGCAGACCAGGATGGAATAAATTGTTGTTCTCAGCCTGGCTGCCAGCAGTGAACAGGATGACGGGGTCAGGACCAGTGCTAAGCAGCAGTACCAGAACAGAGACTGGCTGAGGTGCACATGCCCTCCTGCCTCTTCTCCAGCCTGGTGCCAGCAGCCACACTCACCAAGAAGCTGCAACAAAATCCTGCTCTTTTATCAGAGGCAGAGATGGGACAGACCTGACTTTCCTGCAGATGTTGGGGTTGAGGACAAAAGCCAGCTCCTCCCCACAAAGATGCTTTTATCAGCTCTGGGCTATTTAAAGAGCAAGTGCTGAGCTCTGTCAGGGATCAACATTGAAAAGCAAATGCAAACAGGGTGTCCTTACAGCAGAGGGGTACATAAATCAAGGGGCTGGATGGACAGTCTTAGAAAAAGGGTACAGCTGCCCCAAAACATCCTCCTGTCTGCTTTAAAGAAAAAAAACCATTTCTCTTCCCTCTCACTAGAATTTGCCTTTTTCTCATTTTCATTCCTGATAATGACTTCAATTAGATTATGAGACCTGTACAAGGGTCCCTAAATGCTTTTCATTTCTAGGAGAAACAGCTCACCCCAGGTGAAAGCTGCACTGGATATGTCCATAGCAGCATATCTCCCCATGCTGTCCATGTCCCATGGTGCCAGGAGTGGTGTCACATCAAGGGTTTCATTGCCACAGCATTAAACACCATTTAAAAGCTGATGTGGAAATGGAAGGGTTGGCTCATGTCTGAAAAATGAACCCTGCTCTACCAGAAAAGTTGTTGTTTTTCTTTTGTTTCAGACTGGGAAAGTATGTATAAAATTCCTTTTCGCATTGGTGTGGAAAAGAAAATGGAAAGGTCAGTGATGCACAGAGTCTGAATGTGAGACTTTCCCTCTGCTGGGCTGGCTCTGTGTGCTAGGCATCACGTCAGCAGAAGGAGAACAAATCATGTTTGCAGAACTACTTTCCAGGTCACGAAATCCTGGTTTCAGGCTATTATCCCGTTTACCCCTTGTGTTCCTCTGTGACTTTTGCAATGGGCTCAGAGACTCCACAGCACATAAGCAATGATAGGAAAGGAAACTCCTGCCCCAGAGTCACCAAATCCTCAGCCCAAGCTGGTTTACAGAGCAGCGAAAGAGGAAGAGGAGCCAGAAAGGTGATGTGAATTTAGGAGGGTGAAAGGAATTTCCCAGATCCCAACCACTGCTCACACAGCCTGGCTGCAAGGAGAAACTGAAGGATCTCTGCAGCAATGGCTCATCAGCCTTTGCCCTGGACACTGCCCCTGATTCTGATCCACTGTGAGAGCCAGAGCTGCTCCATCACTCAGCTTTGGGTGCCTGCAGAAAAACCAGGGCAGAGCTGCTTGTATCCTGTTGGCACCTCAAGCAACAGTGCCAGGACAAGGGCTCAGGAAAACATCAGCTGCACAGATTTCTGCTGTGACAACAGTACCAGCCAGGACCACTACCCAGCTGGCCTATGATTTGGGGCAGAAGGGAAGAAATAGCACATATCTGAGTAGTTCCTGCCCAGTTATTCAGCCCTTGGTCTTTAAAATAATTTGGCGAGCACTGTGCCTTTGTGAAAGGTCTCCTACCACCAAAGCAAGTGTTCAACATTTGTAACAAAAGGTATTTCACCCCAGGCCTCATTTTGCAGCCATTGAAATCCCCAGCAACAAACCTGCCTTAATAAAACCCATGGCAATGCCACATAGGCTCCTTAATGGTCTGCAGCTGGAAGTGACATTTTCAATAGCATGCAAAACATTTCAAATGTAATTAGGGGAAGAGAAGAGCTTTGGGGAAAAAAGAATCACTTTGCTTGCTTGACTCTGTATAATTTAGTGTGATGCAGGGAAATGTATTCTGTAAATGTCCTTATACAAAACACCAGTTATTTATCCCATTTTGTCTCTTTCCTAGAAGGGTCCAAGCTCACTACTGGGTGATACTGGGCAAGGGCCCCCTGTGTAGACCTGAAAGTCCCTCACAGGACCCTCCTTCCCTTTCCCCAGGTGATGCTGGAAGTCTGTGCTTTCCTGACATCAGACAGGTTGGATTGTAAGCTCCTTGTCACCCGTTTCTGCAGTGATTAGCACAATTGAGCCTGACTGTGGAAGCGGCAGATGAAACACAGATAATGACATTACTGCTTCATTTAACTAAAACCCCAGCCTGCAGCACCAGAAGCTTCCTTTGCCTCTCTCAGGAGCAGCCATGACTTGCCTGTACTCACCCCTAAAATATTAAGCCATTCTGACACCTGCAGAAACGTGGGAGGATGGGAGAAAAAAAAAACAGGGTGAAACAAGGGAGGTGGGTTCACTACTCACCAGGCACCCTGACCCTGGCCTTGCTTTAGGGAATGTTAACTATTCCTTGCAAAGAAAGAGCTGGTGGGATCAAATCTGCTGGCAGAACCACATCCATGCTTGGGTACACACACATCTGTGGAAGTCTCTGGTTTTTGCAGCCATGTTCATTGGCTCCCCTCCCTACCCCTTATCTTTCTGTGGCAAATCTCTTCTGGTTATGGTTTTGGAAGCAAAAGCTGATGTCTGATCAAGGATAACAGTAGTCATTACTGGTGCTTATGTTTCCACAGGAGTAAAAAAAATCCCTGCTGCTGGGGGCATTGACTGCTCAAGGGCCAGTGAAGGATTGCTGCTGCCAGGCCTGTTCACAGCCACCAACCAGCACTGCTCAGCCCCTTAACTGCATTTTTTATTTATTTGTTTTTAAAATTGCACTTTTTCTGAACCAGAAAGTAACGAAAGCACAGACGACTCATCAGCCTTGCATCCTCTGACTTTTTTTTGTTTCTTGGGGGTTTTTTTTGCCTTTTATTTATTTTTTTTTTTTGGTTTTGGTTTTGGTTTTGGTTTGGTTTTTTGGTTTTTTGGGTTTTTTTTGCCCCCTGCCTGGTTAGATGAGCATCCATCCCTAAATCCCACCTCACGAGGCATCACCCAGAGAGTGGTGGGAGTTTTGACAGAGGCACCAAATGTCTGGAAATGGAGATATTAATTGTGAGGTGTTAAAATCATGGTACCTAGCCGTGCACCAGTACGTCTCAAAACACTCCAAGAAGGTGAATAATTTTTATCCCTGATTGACATGATGGAAAAGGAGGTACAGGGATTTACTCCAGGTCATTCAGCAAGCCAGTGGCAGAGCAAAACCAGATCCATTCTGTGTATCCCTCCTTTAGGATCATGTTAGTTCACACCACGGCATCTCTCACAGACAGACAATGCAAAAAAAACCCTCTCACAGTCTTTGAGAAAGCAGAAGGTTAACACTTGGGATAGTTGTAGAAAATAGGTGCCCTGCTGCCCCCCCCGCATTGTCTCTGCAACTTGTTCAGTCCAGGATTTGACTCAGGTCAAAACCACCCAGAAATTATCCTCAGACACACCCCACTCCTCCTCCAGCCCTCACATCTTACAGATAAACTGCTCCTGTGCAAAAGCACTTAACAGCTCAGACTGGAGATGGAACAATTTCTCAGACTATATTCTTGTGATGGAAGGAAATTTTGTATTTTATCGAGAAATACTTGAAGCAAAAGCGTAACAGGGATGCAGGATAATTTGTCCCCAAGAGGAGCAAAGGAGGCCTGTAGAAAAGAGAAGCTTTTACAGAAATTCTGAGGCTACTTCTGTCCTTCTGGGCTCCTTCTGAAAGGTTCTGCAATTCACGAGATTGGAAAGGAATGAAAGCAGAAGGTCAACACTGAAATCTTTGCATTCTCTGAGGATCTGCTATTTTAATTCCTTACAGCTTTCTTCTGCTTCGTGTAACTTCTGGGCTTGATACCTTGGCAGTATCTCTTGGTTAAGCTGTAACACCTGTAGCACACCTTCCACAGAATCATGGAATGGTTTGGGGTGGATGACCTGTAGCACATCTTCCACAGAATCATGGAATGGTTTGGGGTGGATGACCTGTAGCACATCTTCCACAGAATCATGGAATGGTTTGGGGTGGATGGGAGATTAAAACTCACCCCATTCCACCCCTGCCATGGGCAGGGACACTTTCCACTATCTAAGGCTGCTCCAATCCCTGTCCAACCTGACCTTGGACACTTGCATGGGTGAGACAGCCACAATTTCTCTATGCCAGGGCCTCATAATCCTTACAGAGGTGAAATCCTTATCTTTGTGATAACACCGATGGGCAAAAAAAAAACCTGGTGTTGAAGAGAGAGGAAGGCACAAGGCAAATGAGAGGCTCTGTGAGTCAGTGCTGGGATCTCCCAAGGTGCTGAGGCCAGATTTGGACAATTTGAAGGACTAATCTGCCATGGCACAGCTGCTGGCATGCTGCTTGCAGCCTCACTGGGCCTGGTCTGAATTGTAGACCTCGATGCATCCAGAGAGATGTGCAGGAGCTGGCATTGTCTTGCCCTGTACTGAGCCACCCACAAAACAGGCAGTGTGATAGACTCTCCTCTCCTTGGGCAGTTTTACACATCTATTTCTCTTCCTCTCACTTTTTATTTAAAGCCGAAGCTCCTCAGCAAATCTGCCCCGGGGATCAGCAGAGTTTATGAGGTGACAGTCAAGAGCTGAGAGGGAGGGCTTAGCAAAGCCCTTCTCGGGCCTGAGAGCTGAGTAAATCCTTACAAAGGGCTAAAAAAGACAGTTCTTTAGGTTTTTTAAATAATAATTTATGGTTTGCAAGTGCCCCAAAGGCTTGGAATCATGCCCATGAATTGCAGAAGCAGACCTCTGGAATGGCTGCGTGCTGTGAGTTCAAGGCCTGGGCAATTTAACAACTGAGTCAAGATACTGCTCCTGGAAAAGGTAGCTCCTTCAGAGAAAGGAAAGGAAAGCTGAGGGTATATAAATTGTTTTGACTCGAGTCCAAATCAAAAAGGTACTTTCTCTTTTGGAAGAGACACCCCAAAGGAGTCACTGGGGCAGTTAGGCTGTTTAAAACTCTGCTAGGCAATGCCAGAGCAGCTGGTGAACTGAGAGAAAGGCCTTGTTAAGGCAAGGAAGAAGTCTGGCTCCATAACCTTGGTATTTACTTTTGTCTTTGCTCCTACAACATGGAAAAGTCTGGTTTATCCATAATTAGACTCTTCCTGGCTCCCCTTGGTTGATGGCAACTGAGATAATCAGGAATCTGAAATTAATTACTTTAGACAGACTGCTTATCACCTGGGTTCAAATCTACTCAGGCAGATGAGGGAGCTGAGTCCAGATTTTCCGTACCTCCTTGTTTCATGGAGAAAAAGGCAACAACAATTAAAAAAAAGAAAAAAAGGCTTTCTCTAGGTAAATAGTTCTGTTACTGAGACACTGAGAAACTTTCAGTCATTATTCCAGAATGGTGATTTAGTCCTTCTAACAGACAAAAACAAACAAACAAACCAACCAACCAAACAAACAAACAAACCCCAAACCCCAACCCAAACAACAAAAAAAACCCCCAAACAAAAAACCCAAACCAACAAAAAAACCCAACCCAAACAAAAAAAAAAACAGCAAAAAAACCACAAACCACCAGACCCCCAAAAAATAACCAACCCAACAAAAAACCCTGAGGCCTATATTTAGAAAGCCAGCATTTCTACAGACCTACAGATATTGATCTTGCATAAATGTAGAAGTAAATGAACTGAGATATGAGAAAATACATAGTGCCTATCTGAGATCAGGAGATGGGGAGTCTGGAGGTGATTAAATTTGCTCAGGGAGTCTAAATATATTAGGTCGAACATCAGTATCTCAAAGTAAACAGGGGCAAGATAAAAAGACATGGAGCAAAATTAAAACTAAGCTTCATTCACGTCACTTTGCTGTTACCAGAAACTCACTGGTGAGCTCAAAACATCTTAAAAAAAAAAAAATAATCAGGAACAAGTTCCTTGAAATTGCAGTTGTGAGGTCTTTAAACAGCCTGTTTTCAAATGAGCAACAACTTCCTCCCTAATCATTTTTACTGAAGCTGGAGAAATTAGATGGGGGCTTCATTCCTCCTTTTATGTATCATACAGAGATGTCACTCAGCATTTTTTTTGTGGGGGAAATGGCATTTAAAGGCGTTAAAGTGGGACCATAAAATGGACGTGCTTTTCCAGAGGATGAAAACATGGTATTTGCAGTTTAAAGACCTTGTGATAGTTTTGCTGTGTCAATTGCTGTCTCTTCAGCTCTGAAGGCCCCACTGCAGCCACATTTCAGGTGAAAGGATAAACTAAAGTGGGATGGCAGCTGGAAGCAAAGCCACTGCAGCAAGGCTCCAGCCAGGGAGGAGGGTGCTGAGCCATGGTGTATAGCACAGAGAGCACAATGGGCCAGGCAATTAACTGTATTTTATTCTGAAATACAGGCAGGCTGTTGGCACCTTCATGTGACAAGGAAAAAGAAGCCTTTTGATGGTTAGTATTTCCCCTAACTAACCTTGATGGGGCACCTGATGTGGTGCTGTCACTGGCCCCAAATATCAGAAGGACCTGGAGCTGCTGCAGCCAGGCCAGAGGAGGCCACGGAGATGCTGCCAGGGCTGGAGCCCCTCTGCTCTGGAGCCAGCCTGGGACACCTGGGGCTGTTCAGCTGCACCACAGAAGGCTCCAGGGAGAGCTCAGAGCCCCTGCCAGGGCCTCCAGGGCCTCCAGGAGAGCTGCAGAGGGACTGGGGACAAGGCCTGCAGGGACAGCACCCAGGGAATGGCTTCCCAGGGCCAGAGGGCAGGGACAGATGGGATCTTGGGCAGGAATTGCTGGCTGGGAGGGTGGGCAGGCCCTGGCCCAGGGTGCCCAGAGCAGCTGTGGCTGCCCCTGGATCCCTGGCAGTGTCCCAGGCCAGGCTGGACAGGGCTTGGAGCAACCTGGGATAGGGGAAGGTGTCCCTTGCCCATGGCAGGGGGTGGAATGAGACAATCTTTAAATGTAATTTCCAACCCAAAATATGATTCTATGGTCCCAGCAAGGGACACAGAAGCAGCAGCAGTGTCAGGCTGACTCCTGGGTCACAGTGTGGGTACATTGCCTCTCACTCAGCCAGCATGGACCCCTTAAATGCTGGCCATCCAGCCCAAGAACATCCTGTGGTCAGTGGTGGGGCCTGGGTGTGCCCAGGGAATCCCCACATCCCACCTGAACAGGAGGCAGGAATGAAATGGTCTTTAATGTCTCTTCCATCCCAAACCATTCTATGATTCTGTGATTCTGTGACTGAGACTGATAATTTAGAAGATAAGGAAAAGAGCATCAAGCACGCTCCAGGCATCCAGGACTCGAGGAGCAGTGGGGTGGGCCAACATGAGGCCAAGCCTTCCATGGGCCATTGGCAGAGAACCACTTAATCAAAAAGAGAATCCAGAAAAGAGGTAAAGAAGGAATGATCAACATCTGAAGCCTCAGAGTAGTGGTAAATACAAACACATTTTCATTTAATGCCCAAAGTCCCTCAAGCATCTGACAAAAAACATACTTGATCCTTGACCCTACTACTCATTTAAAAGAAATAGAGCCAGGAATTTCTAGCCAGTGCCACAGCCAATTTATATAAATTATTTATAGGGAGCAGGCATATATTCAAAGGATAGCTATATCCTGGGATCTCAGCAGTAATAAATACTCTATCCACCCAACAAACTGTCATGCTGAATTGTGTGAAGTTTTAGATAGGAGATGCCTTTCACATGACTAATGCAAGAACAATGTAGACAACATATGTTATGATTTAAACAACAGTTTTCCTTCTTTCTGTTGGGAAAAGCGAATACATTTTATTCTGTTAAATAAAACCTGTGCATGGTGTTTATCCAAGGCTTAAATTAACCTTGCTGTCAGCCAGGTCTGGTAAGAACTAGTATTTATAAGTGGAAACTAGTGTTGTGAGGAAATAAGGAAAGAGAATATGAGGTTGCCATGTGTATTTGTATGCATATTTCAGGTTCTTGACACCCAGCATAGTATTTTAGCTGACTTGTGGTGGCTATCTGGGTACAGGTCCTTAGCCCAGAGCAAATTTAAACTAATTGAGCATATTTGCTGCTTAGCCTAAGGCTAAACTGTTGCCTCCCTTTGCCACCAACCAGCTGCACACAGCCAGCAATTACCAACTTGTGTCAGCAGCATCATCAGTGGCACTGGGAAGGTGAACCATGATCACTCGTGCAAGAAGGAAAAGGCAGCAAAACCCTCCTGGCTTAACAGGATTTTGTCATCACACGGCAGGCAACAGACTCATGGGACTCACTGCCACAGGATGTGTGGGTGCAAATGTCTCCTGGAGGGCCTGGGCATGAACTTGAATGAGAAAATTCACTGGAAATTATTTAATAGACAAAAATGATACGCAGTCCAGGAAATGCCCTGAGCTATTCATCATGCAAAATGCAGAGGATTGTGGAAGGATTACACACGCTCACTCAGCCTGTCCTCTTCCTCAGGCATCCAGTGATGCTGCTGTTGGAAAGAGCTGCTGGGCTCTACAGACCCCCAGTCTGATCCAGCTCTCACCTTCCTGCATCCCAGTCTGTCCGTGTGCCTGAGCCCTAAGGACCAGCTTTGCTCTGGAGGATGAATTTCATCCTGTTAGCACGGCCAGTCACCAGGGAGCCATGATGCCACTTGAGGAAAAAAGTCCTTTTAGCACACACTTTAGCTGGTAATAGGTTTGAAAGCAAATATGCAAGCCCATGCTGATTTCTTGGTGCTGTCAGAGGGATGTCTGAACCACTCTCGGAACAACCAAAGCTTGTTTACTGAGCTAAAACTCTCATTCAATAGCCCTTTCCATATCAACATCTAAACTGCAGATCTAAGGAATTAGTGTTTTGGCAAAGTAATCAGGTGAAAGCAGCTCCCTCACTGCATTCAGCACCAGCTATATAACAAGATATTATAGAGTTTAATCAACTAAATTGTGCTGTGTTATGGGAGTGATAAATATGAGCTCAGAGCTTGCAGTGCCTGGGAATAAACAATCATGTTAGGTGGATGTATCTCCCATATTTCACAGCAGACAGAGGAGGCTACCATTAGATGTGTTTTTTTCTCTCTCTCCCAAAGACTTTATGATGGGAAAGTCTAATCCAGAGACAGCATCTTTTATTAACAGAGCATGACAAGCAGCCTTCCCCATCTGCCACAACCTAGGAGTGGCTGAGAGGATGGTGGCCAGGTCACATTAACACTGGCATGAAACCCACCCCAGACATGAAACAGCTGCCTCAGTACCACCAGGCAGTGCCTGGGTAGCCCTGCTGCCATTCCTGCCCAGATTGTGATAAATACTACTGCCAAACAGCTTTATTCATGGTGACTCACTCAGGTGAGCCTGGGGGAGCTTTGGGGCTTCACCTTTGGGCTGCAGCAAGGGCTGGCCACTAGTGAGCTTACCATTGCAGTATCATCTCTTTTACATGGAGATTGGGATGGGATGGGATGGGATGGGATGGGATGGGATGGGATGGGATGGGATGGGATGGGATGGGATGGGATGGGATGTCACCACAGCAGTGCTAGTGCTGCGCTGGTCCCAAGACACTGCTTGGTGCCTGAATGACAACACAAATGGCCATGACAGTCGTACTGAGCCCTGCTCTGCTGCTTGTGACACCAGCCAGGGTGTCCAGCAGCAGGGAAATGTCAGAACCTCCTTTGGCAGCACGCTGTGTGCTCACCGGCTGATGCAGTGATCCTAACAAAACCGGACACAGATCTTTATTCCTGTCTTCCAAGGCTCCCTGTGCTATGCCAAACTGCATTTCCCTGCATGTCAGTGTCAGCCTGAGAACATTAAACTGCTCTGGGAGTGCCCTGCCGGGCTGGGGGAGAGGTACTTCATGGATGGAGTCAGTGTGTTGGGGCAGTGGGCTGGGTGCCTCCCCCAGTGCTGCAGAGGTGGCTGCAAGCTCGGACTGAAGCTGGGGACCTGCTGCAGCAGATGCTGCACCAACAGCCAAGGAGAGGGCCACCTGCATGAAGAGGGTGTGTCTAGGCAGGGAAGCTGGGACACAGGATCTGGGTAAAATCCAGGTGGTTTTCCCAGCCTGAAGCAGAGCTGGGGACGCTGCCCTCAGCCTGCCTCGTGGCTGTGTGTTTCCTCAAGTGGGAACATCCCAAACGCCCCCACCACCCCTGTCACTGCCCTGACCTTTGTTGTCATGCCAGATCCGCACTTTGCAGAGGTCTCCCAGGCTCAGCATTTCAGAGAAGCTGAATTCATCCATCTGGTTCCTCTCAAACTTGTTGGACTTGTTGGACTCCTTCAGAGGCAGGGTGCCGCTGTCCCCATACTCCCCAAACAGGATCAAGGACACGTTGGCATCAGTGCCTGCTCCTGGAAGGAGAGAGCAGAGAAAAATGCCATGGGTTACCCTGCCACGTTGGGCTGCCTCCCAGCCCCCAGCTGCATGGGGAGGCAGAAAAGGCAGGCTGGAAGAGGCTGCAGGGGTTTCATTTCAGTGGATCCGTGCAGGATCCTGCAGGGAGGACAAGCAGCTCCTCCAGCTCATCCCACAAATACAGCTGGATGCTTTGCCCTGGCACTTGAGGTGTGGTGACCATGGTGATGGCAGTGCTCATAGGAAGCAGAATTTTCTGTTCCTGATGGAGGACTGTCCATCACAACGCTCTGCAGGGGATGTCATGGCAGTAACTTCCATTAATCCAAGTAAAGTGACTTGCTCAGCAGAATCCAGCAATCTACTAAGGAGTGTTAAAGAACGTACTTTATAATTTTTCTAGCCACAAAGAGTTGTCCTGGGCTTCCCACTGAAGCACAGCCCCTTTTCAACACTCAGTCATTCCCTCCCGCAGTGCCACAACCTTCCCCAAGCAATTATGGCACTCAGGATCCTTCAGGTGGGGTCTGTCTCCTCCTGCTCTCCCCGTGTTTGATGGCACAGGGATTCCAGAGCTACACAGAGATCATCAGCCAGGCCACTGCAGCACCTCATGGCTCACTTCTCTCAACACCCAACAGATCTTCCTCCTACATTGCTCTTTCCCAGAATATTGTCCATGCAGCAGTTAGTGGAAAAACTCCCAGTTTCTCATGCAACAGTTTGCCCCACCAACTTCCACCTTCTTATTGTGTATATTTAGGAAATTAAAAAAATTTCCCAGATGATCTTTATTACCCGATGTTGAGTGCCATTTGTCCTCCTCTGCTGTCCATTTTTTTTTTTTTTTCCAAAGAAAACAGCCATGCTGTTCTCCTGACTTTTGGGTAGTTCAAGGCCAAACCACCACCTGCAGTGTGACCTTACATTTTAGCTGCAAGCGTTACATTTTCACCTGGCACTATTTATAGTTCGACCAAAATGATTGCATTTTAATTCTGACGCTGTAAAATAAAAGCAGATCCAAGATCATACGTGGGCAGACAGTCCTGGCTGTGTCAGAACCAAGGCTCTTAAATTTTGGAAAAGGCAAACGAGACCATCAGGCTCAAATCTGCCTTACAAAGAAACTCAGCATTGGCTGCCCTCGTTTGGATAGCCCAGCTTTGAAAGTCTCCCCTCCTGCCAGGCCCTTTCTTACACAAGAGTATCATAAATCCACTTTGAGCCACACAGACAGTATTTCCCACTGCTCCATTCAAACACGGTGCAGAGACAAATTTAGGGGGACTGTAAACTTCTGGAGAAAGGTTCCAGTTGCACAGGATTGTTACTGGAATACAGAAGTTAGGATGAGATCACGGCTGTTCTTATAGAAGGACTGGGAAATAAAATTGCTAGGAGGAAAAGAGGAGGAAAATAGTCACATAGAGGAAAGGCAAAGCAACATGTGGTGTCCATGCGAGAAGCTGCCCAAGTTAAATCAGGGCTAATTTTCAACAGTTCCCTGGGAAGGGTTTAAGTAGGAAGAGAAAGCATCAGGGATCCAGGCAGTTCATCTGGCAGCACTTTTTATGACCCCGAAGCTTGCTGAGGTGAGGAACAAAGCAAACTGAAGTCCATTTCCTTGCAAGGAGCAGGCTCCTAATTAATGCCAGGTCTCAAAAAGCACAGAACCAACTGTTTCTTAGCAAAACTGTCCCTGCAGGAAGAAGCTTATGAAGGTCTCATGCTGTGACATTTCCCTCAGAAGCAATTAGCAGGAGATGGGAAAGTAAAAACCAGAAACGTTAAATCAATGTACATTTCACTTATTTGGGTCTCTGATATTTTTTGTTGTTGCTGTTGTTGTTGCCAGTTCCAGGAAACTGTCAGGCACATTTGGGAACTGTAAAAAAATTGACAAATGGAGAGATGAAGGTACTGTGGTTGCACCAGCCTGAATGCAGGTGATGAGTGCAGTAGCTCATGGATTGATACTGGGATCTGCAGACCTGAGCTGAACTTCTTCATCAGTACTCTAAACAATGGCAGGGTTTCCTCAGCAGATTTCCAGCTCAGAGTAGGTTTGTGTGAGTGACTGACATGCTGAATGCCAGAATTCCAACCCAGGTGGACCTTGAGAAACTTGAGGCCTGGGCAAGCAGAAATCCCACGGAATTCTGCCAGGAGAGATGCAGAGTCCCCTGTCTGGGTTAGAATAAACCTTGCACATAGTTTATTGAAGATGTGGGAAGTTGAAGATGACTCTAAAGGGGGAAAAAGTTGCATTAAGTTTGAGCTTTCATGTGTTTCAGATTCTGTGCTGCCCAGGGGTGCAGTTCTGAGCCTCACATTCAGTGTCACTCAGCTCTTCACAGAGCAGGGAGACAAAACAAATCCTTTTCCTGCTGCAGACCAAGGACAACTTTCAGGCCCAAAAGCACAAACTATGGTGGGCTGAAGGGAGGAACAAGAAGGATGAGACCTCGCAGCCTGGATCTGTAATTAGACAATTAAACCCCAACATGCAAATGGACCAAAACTTATAAAAATGTAAAACCTCATCACCGGGCAGCCATTTTGTGACCATTCTAAGTCTACCTTGGGTGTAGGCCTGGTCAGGCCTTCTCCTGCCCAGGGTGCACCCTAGAAGCCTTTCAAAAAAGTATCTACTTTATTCTGTAGCTCTGTCCAGTCTCTGTTTCAGGTCAGCCTTCCCAAGGCATCAAAAGTTTACAGCAGTGCCATTCCTACTCTGACTGGATCCAAGCCAGCAGGAAGTTTCCTGTGGAAACCAGCAGGAAGTGCTCAGTGCAAAACACCAGTTTGAATTCCTGGGCTGTGTCAAGACACTGAGAAGGGCTCAGAGGATGGCAACTAGGGTGAACAGGAGCTGGGACACACCGGTGTGAGGGGAAGCCCTGAGAGGAGCTGGGGCAGGTGCACAAGGGCCCCATGTGCAGGGACAGTGGTAATGGTGACAGGGCCATGCACTGTGCCACATCATACCCCAAAAAGCCACAGCCATAAGCTGCTGGGGAGGTTCAGGCTGGGAATGAGGGAAAAACCAAATTTTTAGGAATATAGCACAGGTCTGGGCGCAGATGCCTGGGGAGGTGGTGGCATCACTGTTCCTGGAGTTGTCTGGTGTTTGGCTGGGCACTCTTAGCTGGCCTGGCCTGGTGCTGGGAACAGTCCTTTGAGCAGGAAAACGGGTGAAATAACCTCCAGAGGACCCTTTCAACAGAAACCTCTATGATTATGTGATTCTTACTGAGCAGATGCTTCATTTTAAAACACACTCTGGGCTTGAGTCACAGCCTTCTGAGGCCAAAGAATGTCCTTCTTTTGACATAAGAAAGACCTATATAAGGCACTAGGAACTGACACCAACTGTCCTAAATTATGTAATTTGTAGGTTGGAACTGAGTTGACAACATCCTAATTAATCTTATAACAGCAGAGATAAGAACCTTCTGCTTCATTAATGCTTGGGAAATGAGAAAGCAGTATTTATTCACTCTCCATCTTTACTGCATTAACATGTATATGATGCCTGCATAGAGAAAGTAAAAATTAACCAGACAAAGGACATTTTTTTGTGTCTCAGAAAGAGCCATCAGGTGGTCTGGCTCTATTGCATCTACGCCTATGGGTCCTGCCTTGAGGAAAATCAGATTGTGCTTTACATCTGAGATCAAGACCTTGGTTTTAACCAAAGATTACCCATTTGACTTGGGAGGTTTATGCCCTAACAACCTCTTCTTATCTATATGTAGTCTGAGAGCCATCTGAGGTACTTCTGGTGGTGGAAAAGAGGTGATTTGAGCTTTGCAGGAGCAGAGTTGTTCCCTGTTGCAAACTCTGTAGGTTAAATTTTCACTGGAGTAGAGAGACTTTACGAAAGACAAACTGCAACTTTAAGGTTTCTTTGAGGAAAACGTAAAACAGTGCTGTTGTTAAAGGTGTGTGGGGTGGGGAGGAAATATCTTATGCTTTCTAGTTTGCTGCAGAATCTTCTTTGTGGGATTCACTTTCCCTAACTTTAGGCATCTAACCCAACTTAATCATGAATCGGATGAAGAAAAACTTGAGAGGCAGAGACCCTCAGGAGAGGTATCCAGACCAGTGATGAAGACCTCTCTCCCAGATAAGTTGGCCAGAGACACTCTAGACTAGGAGGAACTAAAACTAGAAATATAATTTTTCAGAGAGTGGCAAATAGGTGAGATTATTTTACCTGTTTCTTTTTTTTTTCTTTTTTTTTTTTTCCTTTTGGTGACTTATGCATTGGCAAGTTGAAAGCCACTGCAAAGAAAAACTTTATACCTAGCAATACACACATTTGATTCCAGCCCTTGTGCAGTATTGCTCCTCGACAATGTCAGTGTGGCAGGAGATGATATAACATGTTTAAGCATCACCAAGGATAAAATGTCTTTCTTCCTGAATTGGTCCAGCCAGGAGTAATTGTGGAATACATAATGATCAAAGAGGGGAGATGGTTCATGACTTGCACCTGCTTTAGATAAGCTGGATAAAGTTCAGCATTATGTCAGTGAGCTGTGTGATCTAATCACAAACAGACTCTCTGAAACCTCTCTGTAATCTGCTCTTTCCTACTGGTTGTCGCTGTTCATAATGAAATAAAATGTTTCTTCATTAATACCCGTCATCCTTCATTCAATGGGAAGGGCAGATCTGTCTGCTGCTGCTGTCATTTTCTATTCTCCTTTTCATTTCTATTTCCACCGCCTTCGTGATTTAGGGCTGGTTTTCACAAAAAAAGGTCACAGAAAGATCTACCATTATATTAGATGGATGGCTAGATACTTAAACAAATCTTCCTTTCTCTCTCTTTTGTTTTTTGGGGGTTTTTTTTGTATTTCACTACATGTTTTTCAGACAAGCAGCTGGCAGAGAAGATAGATAAGAAGTGGTGAGGTGGCACGAAGAT
This sequence comes from Phylloscopus trochilus trochilus, assembly GCA_016584745.2. Classification (NCBI taxonomy): domain Eukaryota; kingdom Metazoa; phylum Chordata; class Aves; order Passeriformes; family Phylloscopidae; genus Phylloscopus; species Phylloscopus trochilus. The sequence continues at coordinate 88,005,874 of WQNJ02000015.1, forward strand.
GCTCTGCCAGAGAAATTTTGATATTCTTAGATCAAAACTTAGAAGCTGCATAAATTACCACTGGCTGGGGGGGAAGAAGGGACAAAGGAAATAAAGAAAAGATATTTAGAGGTCAGGGGTTGGTTATGTGCAGTGGTGTGACAGAGTTTCACTTGAGGACCAGTCTTTGAAACAAGGTGTCTTCAAGACAATGTCTGGCTTGCCCCATCTTAGCATGATTCACCTTGTATGGGGCAGCAGATTTCATCCAGCAGCCCGACAAAATTTCCCACGAAAAGAGGCAGTGATCCCAGGAAATGACATTGAAACCCCATTTCTTGGCTCCTGAAGCTCTTTCTCTCTACTCCGTTCCACCTCTGCTATCTGGTGAGAGTTTAGGAATGTTATTTTTGTTTTTTTTTTTCAGAGCCTGAGATAAATGGTCTCAAAACACTTTGAAAAGGTGGGTGAATTACTGTTGTCTGCTTTAGGCCAGGCAGACAGTGCTGACTGAAAACCTGAAGCACACCAGCTCTGACCACCCTACATAGATGGACCTGACCAAAAAAAGAAAAATGTGCCTGCTGACCTCTGCAGCTTGGTCTGGTAATAGTTTCTGTAAGGTTGTCTTCAGAGGAATCAAAGAGCAGTCAGACCTGGGCCTTGTGTCTAAATATGTTATTCCCAAAGCTCAGATGAGAATGAGTCTCTGCTGTGGTCAGCAGCCAGCCAAAATGGTTGTATTCCAGCTAAACTGTGTTTTTTTTCAAATGTAATTTCAAATGAAGCAGATTTTTTTTTGCGTTAAAAAAAAAAATCACGCTAGAAAATTCATAAAATATCTAGCAAGGACCAACCTCCAATGTCACTGGTTTTAACCTGAAGAGTGTACGTGGTGTCCTCCATCATCTGCTCGTCGTTTATGACAGCTGGCATCTCACACACCAGGCTTCCCTTTTCATTTTTCAGCTTGGACAGCCAATCCCCATAGGTAAATGTGGCCACTTCTTGATTAGTAAGATTCTTCAGGGTGATCTGTGAAGAGCCAAAATGGAGGGAAAAAACTTACTTAACCATTTGAATGAGGGCAAATGTTAAACTTACAAAGTCCATGGTCTGGTAGGACATGGGGACAGCTTGGCCAGAGCTCCAAAGCTCATACTGAATTTTCCAGGGATAAATGCAGCTTTCCCCTATGGACAGTATTTGCTGTGGTGGCTTGTCCTGAGAAATGGTCTTCACAGCATAGTTATGCTTTTTCAACCACGTTTCTCCAAATGGAGAAATTTGCTCCTCTAAAATAAGTTATGGAAGATCATCTCTATGAGAGTCAGACCTCTCCTGTGAGCCAGCATGGGATTCACCCCATAGAAGTGACAGAGTTATTAAAAACTTCACTGCCTCTCCTCGAAGCACTCAGCATCTTTCTTTTGCCTGTCTCCTGTGCGTGAACAAGCAGAAATCATTGTAGAGAGACACAAGCCCAAACAAGTTAAAACAAGGCACAAGATAAAATTAGGCCAGCAAAAACTTAATATTTCACACACTTCTCCCTCTGGGAAAAGGTGACAGAACAAACAGTATGCAACAGATATTAGTCACACTATCTAATGTGTCAGGGAAGCAGCTCAGATGCTGTGGTGGTAAGAACAGAATGGGAATGAATTCAGAGCAACTCAACAAGTTACTCCAGCAAATGCCTAATAAAATACTCACCTGTATGTCCCTTGTTGTGTGTGGGCTCAGTGGAGCATCAGTCACATGGGAGGAAAGCATTACACCTTTGCCTAGAGCAAAAACCTGGCAGTGAGTTCCCCATAAACTGGGGGGGCTGAAGGGAAGGGATGAGGCAGGGCTGAAAATTGCTGATTGTGTTACCCTCTAACAGAAACAGAGACTGCACCTGTGTGTGGCAGTGCATCAGGAAACACTGCCTCTGCAAAGGCCATGGAAGCAGGAGCCCAGAGGTGTCAGAGGAGTCTGGCACAGTATTAGGGAGGAAGGAATCAGGAGTGGTGGGAAATGTTACATTAAAAAGGATGCCTGGAGGTCTAGAGCTCCATGTGCCATTGCAAAGCCATGTCCAACTGAGCTGTGAAAATCCTCAGGGGTGTAGATTCCCCAGACACTCTGAGTCCTCATCCCAGGGCTGCACCACTCTCATTGGGAAGATTTTATCCTTTATATCTGATCAGGATTTTCCTCAGTGCAACTCATGACTTTTTGCTGTCCGCCTCTGAGAAGAATCTGGATCAATGGTTTCTGTAACCTCCTCTCAAGCAACAGAAGACTGTGACTGGATTCCTCCCCAGCCTTTTCTTATCATGGCTTAAAAACTCTATTTTTCTCAGCCTTTCCTAGTATGCCACGTGCTTAACCCTTAACTACCTCAGTACCTTTTCACTGCATCCTCATTCATCAGCCTAAGGGAAAAAAAAAAACTCAGAAAAATTTATCTTGAGATAAAATGTGCTCAAATTCTGTCTTCAGACTTCAGGTGTCCCAGTCCATGGCCTTCTGTTGACCCCAACCAAGCAGTTCAAAAGAAGAATACTGCTCTAGGTTATAAAAAAATGTTTTAAAGAGGGCAGTAGCTACACCCAAGAAGAGCAGCGAGCCATGCCGTTTGTGCATTGAATGATTCTGTGGGTAGGACACTCATCTGGGGTTTTCAATCTGCCTGGTGCTAAAGAGGGATCTGTAACTCAACATCTTCACCCCCCTGTCCTAGGGGGACAGGACATTTTTGGCTGTAGAAGGCGTCCCACTTTTCTAAAAAGCTGCTTATTCATAGCCAATGACACTATTACTTTGTGGCCAAAAAAACTGTTCTGTGAGTCAAGAGATACTGAATCAGACCCTTGCTTTGAACCAAGCAGAAATCAGGTCTCCCCCACCACAGCTGGTGGCCTTTCTGCTGGGGCACAGAAGTGCCCTCTCTCAAGGATGTGTGAACGATGCCTGCATCCTCTTAGGAGTCCAACCCAGAAAGTTTTCTTTGCACAACTGGACTGTGAGTGATGTCAGGTTGAGTGGAAATGTCTATTTCCCACCCCCCACCCCAGTGCATAAAATCTATGCTGGAAAAGGTTCAGCCAGCAGTACCTCTGCCCTGCTTGGGAATGACAGTGACACTGCTAGTAAGAAAATGTCCTGAGCAAAGCTTGCAGGGAATTGTCAGGGAAGCAGTGGGGATAGAAGCAGATTAAGAGTTGTCAGCTGGAGAGCACTCACAGACACAGAGGTCAGGCCTCTCACAAATACCCAGCCCATGCTCAGAGCTCCAGATGCTGCCAGAGGAAAAAAAAAAAAAAAAAAAAGTCTGGCCACTAAATCTGCTGGAGCAAAATGCCAGCTTTTTCCATCCTCAGCCCCCCTCACCCAGGATGTGTGATTGCATTGTGTGCGTCTATGATTTTTGTTCCTTTGCAAGCAGCAAGGACTGGAACAGAGGCCTGTCCCTGGTGTCTCATTCTGGGGTGGTGCTACAGGAGGAGCAGACAGGGGAAGGAAATTAATTTTCTGAGTGTTTTTTGCCCAAGGGGCATCAGCCCAGAAATCCAACTGCACCCTGGGCTGATCCCCCAGCCTGGGCAGCAGGGGAGGGGGGATTCTGCCCCTCTGCCCCTGTGCTCAGCTGAGACCCCACCTGCAGAGCTGCCCCAGCCCTGGCTCCAACAGCACAAGGACCTGGAGCTGCTGCAGCCAGGCCAGAGGAGGCCACGGAGATGCTGCCAGGGCTGGAGCCCCTCTGCTCTGGAGCCAGCCTGGGACACCTGGGGCTGTTCAGCTGCACCACAGAAGGCTCCAGGGAGAGCTCAGAGCCCCTGCCAGGGCCTCCAGGGCCTCCAGGAGAGCTGCAGAGGGACTGAGGAGAAGGCCTGCAGGGACAGCACCCAGGGAATGGCTTCCCAGGGCCAGAGGGCAGGGACAGATGGGATCTTGGGCAGGAATTGCTGGCTGGGAGGGTGGGCAGGCCCTGGCCCAGGGTGCCCAGAGCAGCTGTGGCTGCCCCTGGATCCCTGGCAATGTCCAAGGCCAGGCTGGACAGGGCTTGGAGCAACCTGGGATAGGGGAAGGTGTCCCTTGCCCATGGCAGGGGGTGGAATGAGACAATCTTTAAATGTAATTTCCAACCCAAAATATGATTCTATGGTCCCAGCAAGGGACACAGAAGCAGCAGCAGCAGTGTCAGGCTGAGCCCTGGGTCACAGTGTGGGTACATTGCCTCTCACTCAGCCAGCATGGCCCCCTTAAATGCTGGCCATCCAGCCCAAGAACATCCTGTGGTCAGTGGTGGGGCCTGGGTGTGCCCAGGGAAGCCCCACATCCCACCTGAACAGGGGGCAGGTAAGGAGCTTCTTGAGGCATCAGCCCATCTCTCAGGCCTGCCTGTCTCCTGACTACAGAGGGGACCTGAATAGCTGGTTGGAAGGGGTGAAAGCTGAATGTAGCCTTTTTCAGTGACTAAAATAGCAGAAAATTAATCCCATCCTGCAAGGAGATGTTTGTGGGTGTTGCACACACAGAGGATGATGCAGGATTTTGGTTTCAATCATGAGGGTCAAGAAAGTCATCTCAGTGAGCTGAGCTGAGACTATATTTAATTTCTGCCTGCTCCTCTCAGTAAAACTAGCTACTGCTTAGCAATGAGACCACTACTTTGCATTGCACCTAAGCTATTTTTTAGGGTACCTAGAACTTTCTGTGGGCATCCAGTGTGCTTTTCAGCTCAAACTTTCTTGCTAATTATGCAAGGAGCTTAGCTGGGCTGTAGAACACCAATAAGCCATGAAAAGAAAGTGGCAGAAGTGTGTATGAATAACACATTGACAATTTGCTTAGTAGCTGAGCAAATACAGTAGTTGACAGGAACATTAAACCAACAATTTGAAATTAATTGCACACTGTCTGCTGCAAAGGGAAAGGTTTGACATGTCCGATTATTTGGTTTACCCCTACCCAGCCTTCCTCCAGATGTCATGTAAAACATGCTCCACAGGGTCTCCCACTCTGCTGACACCAAAATACACAGCTCCTGGAATTCACCTTTAAAGGCTCAAGCACAGGGTTTTATGCTCCTGTTGCCTGCCATTATTCCTCACTTAAACCCAGGAACCTCTGGCTGTAAAACAGAGACTTCACTCTTCTGCAAAGAATAAAAGTCAGCTTGGGCTGCATAATTCTCAGTTCTCGGTAATAATTCTCAAATTCTCCTAATATCCTTTATACAAAGGAGAAAGGGCTGAATAAAGACCGAGTCCCACATGCGGGATTATTCGTGACGTTTGAATGCAATGCAATTAGTGCTTCATTAAGGCAGCTTCTTATCTGTCTGGCTTTGACAGCACAAAGTAACATTAAAATTCTGAGGGAAGCAACTCTGCAGAATTCAACAGTCTCACAATTCCTGCTATTTCACTGGGCTTTCATCTCTTCTTGTCTCTAGCTTTTCAACTTCATAGCTAAGACACTGGGCAGCAGGTGAAATCATCACAGGGACTGAGAAAGCAGCTATCCCAGGAAAAGCATGCATTTAGATAAGTTTCCTAATTAGAGTAATTTTTTTTTTATGCTGAGGGGAGTGAGGCCCTGACACAGGGTGCTCAGAGAAGCTGTGGTTGCCCCTGCATCCCTGGCAGTGCCCAAGGCCAGGTTGGACAGGGCTTGGAGCAGCCTGGGATGGTGGAAGATGTCCCTGCCCATGGCAGGGGATTGGAATGGGATGAACTTTAAGGTCCTCTCCAACCCAAACCATTCTGATTCTATGACTTTGTTCCCTGTTTTTTCAGAAACACAGAGCAGTGTCATGGTAGCTTGACGTGGAGGAACCTGAGATTCAGCTTTAGATCACTGGAAAAGATCCCCACTCTAGGTCCCTACCAGCAGTGGTGTGATCAGAAAGCATTGCCCAGCTTTGGAGAACATTCACGACGCCTTTTTGGGCATAGTAATGATCAATAATGTTCACTTGGTTGTAAAACATCACTTACCAAATTTTGTTCCCTCTAGAGGTTTAGGTACTAGCATTATTGCTACTCTGTGGTGCAGTTTGAATTTTCAGCACCAAGTTCATTACTTCGCTGAGATTCTGAATGAAATTTTAGTGTATTTTATGTAGACAGAAAAAAAAATGTGACTACTTGCCTGCTTGTAAATTGAATCTTTTGGCTGTGTACAGAATCATTGATAATTCATGCATTTTAATTGGTATTTATGCGTTTCTATATCTGGTGAACTAAAAGCAGTATAAATTATGGCTAGCAACAGTTTACCAAAAGACCAAAGAGAATTAAAAAGATCATTTATTGTTAGTTTAATAGAACAAGAAAACTGAGAATATCATGTAGATAAATGGAGCAACAAATGGTTAATTACGGGGTTGATGGCTTAATCTAGCTTCTCATTTCACTGTGCTAGTTAGCACTAACTGTGAACCATCTGTCTGAGAGTTTAGCACTACCCCCACAAGTATTTCATTATGCAGTCTTAATATGCACTTTTGACAGAAATGGAAATGGGCTCCGATCAGTTTTCATGTCACACCAGGCTACGTAAGTTTTTAAGGCTGGAATACAAATCAGAGAACAAAAATTCTTCCTCCCCTCTTCCAGAATGCTTCTGTAAGCCACCCTCTGCCTGGGAATGCAAATGCTGTGTTTACCTTTGCAGGGAAGGTGAGAAAGACAACCAATAAATACAGTACTCTACGTAACACTGGAGTTAAAAATCCTCTGTGATCTGTTTATCTAAGAAAAAAATAGAAACTACAGGCATGAATTCCATAAGCTTCTAAAACCATAGAATCATAAAAGCATGGTTTGGATTGGAAGCAGCCTGGGATAGGCTTAAGGACTTTCCATTTCAACCCCTGCTATGGGAAGAGACACCTTCCACTGTCCCAGGCTGCTCCAAGCCCTGTCCAGCCTGGCCTTGGACACTTCCAGGATCCAGGGGCAGCCACAGCTTCTCTGGGCACCCTGTGCCAGGGTCTCACCACCCTCACAGCCAAGAGCTTCTTTCTAATCTCTAATCTAAATCTGCCCCTCATTCTGTCACTATCTGCCCATGTAAAAAAGTTGCTCTTCCTCACTTTTACAAGCCTCCTTTTAAGTCTGCTCTCAAGACCTGTTCTTGTTTCATGGTCCACCTCTGACTTCTGTAGAGCCAGAAGGTGGCTACAAGCCTGCTGGATAGTTCCAAATGAGTCCACTTCCCTGGGAAATCTTTGCTTTTGGCAGGACAGTCCAGCAGGCTGAGGGTTTGGAATGCCTGGACAGGCAAGGCAACAGGAAGGTGGGAAGGCACACCTAAAGATGCAGCCATCCCTTGCCTTTGTGCTGCTGCTGATTCATGACTGCAAGACCTGGAGTGTTTCTGGATGAATAGCTTTATTTGATTTCATTTTATATGGATATGATTTATAAAACTCAGGGGAAAGCATGTGAGAAATTACAAAGGGAATTTGACCAAGACATCTGAATCAAATCAGACAACAAGATAGAGCTATTCCTTAGGCACAGAGAGAAAAACTGTGCATCTGTGGCATTGGCTCTAAAGATATGTGCTGGAGGTCCAATCCTTTGAGGAGCTGCAGAAGCATCATCATAAAATCATAGAATGGGTTGGGTTGGAAGGGAGTTTAAAACTCATCAGTCCCACCCCCTGCCATGGGCAGGGACACCTTCCACTGTCCCAGGCTTCTCCAAGCCCCATCCAACCTGGCCTTAGACAATTCTAGGGATAGGGCAGACACAATCTCTCTGGGCAACCTGTGCCAGAGTTTCGCCTCACAGTAAATAATTTATTCCTAATATCCAGCCTGAGTTCCCCTTCTTTCAGTTCCCCTCCTTTCCCAGCTGCTGGGGAAAAAAAAATAGAAGAGGAAATGTTGAAGTAAAAATGGTACTGGAGCACAGAAGTTCTTCTGACAGTGAAGAGGAGTCCATCATTTCACTGAAAACTGGTGACTACGTAGGATCAGTGTTTAGAAACACATTATCTGTGTGAAAAGGACTACTGCAAATCAGTCAAAAAGGATAAAGAAAATGATGATAAATTTAAAAAAACATGCAGTGTTCCCTCTGACCACGCTTAAGCTATTAAGTCTTAAACTGTTCTCATAAAAAGGTCAAGATACAGAAATCCAGCAGGATGTCAATTCCAGGAAAAGCATGGTAAAGGAAAATGGCAGAGATGTGTCTCTCCATTAATGACTTCTGATGGTCTGCAATCAGCACATCATTCCTCTTCTATCTTAGAAATATAATTATAGGGACCCACAGCAAGCAAATTACTTTTGACTGCCCAGATAGAGGTGATCCTTACAAGGAGCTGGTGGTTTAGCAGCAAAGATAAAGGCAACTTTATGAAAAGGCAACAAGGTAGGATATCAGGGAAAAGTAACATCAATTTGCATGCTCCATTCAAAACGCAAGATAAAAATGACACCTTACTTGTATGGACAAGAAAATAAATAAATATGTGTGCTAGAGGAGAAGGAAAGAGAGAGATGGGATGACCCAGCTGAATGGATGGATTATTTGGAAATGTCTCACCCATCCCAGGGTGTCCCTGTTTGGCAGACAAACACCCACCCTCCCAGGGATTCAGATTCCCACATGGCAGAGATCTGCAGGGGTTGAGGGTACAAACCCAGGGACCAGAAAGTATTGCAGGTGCCCTGGTGGCAAACCAAGGCTCGTGCAGGGGTCAGTGAGATCTGACAGCAGAATCTGTGGTAAGACCACAGCATCTTTTAGGCTGGAAAGGATGTCCAATATGACCACGTCCACCCATTAACCCAGCACTGCAGTGATCATGGTTAAACCAGAGCCCACAAATGTGCCACACTCACAGGCCTTTGGAACACTTCCAGACATGGTGATTCCACCACGAAAAAGCAAAAAAAAGAAGAAAAAAAAAGAAAAAAAAAGAAAAAAAGGAAAAAAAAAAAAGAAAAAAAGAAAAAAGCTCTTAATACACAGCTTTTTCCCTCTGCTCTCATCTTTCTTGACTCAATTCTTGCACAGGGAAAGACCATGAGAAACCAAATAGAAAAAAAAAGTAGAAAATTAATTAAAAAACCCCCGAGTCCCTCGGTCCCTTTTTCCTCTGTGCCAGAGGCTGAGAGGCTGCAGGACAGGCAGGCTGTGGGAGACCCGTGATGCCAAGAGCTTTACCCTCTCCATGAACCAGTGCGGGCGCGTCCCCTTCCCGTCCGTCCGGATCCTCATCTTCCTGAGGGGCGCGATGTCGGCAATCTCCATGATGAAGCTGTCCTCCTGGCCCCGCTCAAACCTGCAGGGGTTGGAAGACCAAGGAAGTGGGTTTTTTTGGGTTTTTTCTGTGGTGTTTTTGGGGGGTTTTTTTTGGTTTTTTTTTTTTTCCTCCCTGCTGCTTTACAGCCTCTCTGCGTCTCCATCCCGTGCCGCAGCCCCTGGCCACGCCAACAGCCTGAAATCAAAAGTTTATGAATGTTCTTCAACTGGGCTCGAGCTTTCCTGCCCTGCCATCGCCAGCTACCGTGCTGTTGGCAAGGCACCTCCAAATCACTGCAGATTTGACAGGGATTCCTCCTTCCCTGGGAAAAAACACAACCACACCTGGAGCTGCTCCAGGCAGCCTGTAGCACACACTGCAGTCCTGTTTGCAACCAGAACAATAGAGGCTCACAGTCAGGCTTCTGCACATCGCCTCCCTCCTGGGCAGCTGCCCACTTGCCTGTCCTTGGCTTGCTCCAGCTAGAAGGCAAAATTCTGCCACATCTCCTTGCCCTGAGGCGCAGCACAAAACTTTTGTGTTCGCCGTGGAGAGAGGCAGCTGCTGCAGCTCAGCTGAGCGCCGCGCCGGGGCTGAAGCCCAACGCCCAAGCTTAGTAAGCACAGGCAAACTGTGTTAGAATGGAGACAAAACCAGCCTGACGAAACTGGGGGATTTGGATTGGCAAGCTGTCTCTGCCTCTGGTAAGAAGTGGGGTGGGTTTGTGTAAGCTTGCGTGAAAGGCCTTCCCCGGTGCGTGGCTGCTTTGTGCAGGCACAGGGATGTGCAGGAGCTGCTCATCCATAGCAATCAGCAGAAAGCAGGAGAAGGGAAAAATACAGCCAACATGTGCTTCCCTAAGAAGATTACATTGGCTGGGACTGCACCTTCCCTCCCTCCTGGCATCGCTGGTGTCGGGAGGAAAGCCTTGCTTCAGTCGAAGTGCTGCCTCAGGCTCAGTATTACTCTCTTCTAAACAAGTGGATCTTCCAGTTTGCTCCCTTAAATAACTGGAGACCTGCTGTGGCCTTGGAGTTGGAAATCTAATCCTTGCTGAGGAGAATGGCAGCCAAATTGCAGGGGGTCTACCAAGCACATGGTGACCGCTCTGCTGTTGAGGTTTCTCCTTCATGCAAAGTGCTCCTTGCTGGGGAAATTACCTGAGTGTGCTGAGAGGCTGGGGAAGAGCCCTGCAAGGTGTGGGCACTGCCATGACAGAAACAATCCATAATGATGATATCTCATTCCTGGCAATGCACACAGCCTCCATAGCAGTGCCAGAATGTGGAGGGAAAAAAAATAATAATTTTCTTTACCAACCTCTGTTCAGATTACCCCCCGCAGGATGAATGTGATTATGCTCACACCATTATCTGAGCATGCATAGCTGCAGATGTTAGTAATAGGGATTGGCTCGAGCCTCTCAGTTCTCATCCAGGCATTGCTTCCTCTGCACTCCCAGAGGCATTTAGACAGGGCATTTTGGTCCCAGTCCATTTCTAGTTATTAAGGGTTATGTTTGCTCTTTGAAAAACTCCTTTTTCTTCTTATTTGTCTTTCTGTGGTACCAGATACTGAGGCAGCCTGTCTCTCTCTGAGAAACAGAATGTACTTTTGTCCCTGGACTGGAGTGATTTCCACATCTATTTAACAAAAAGGTGTGACCCTTCCAGTCTGAATTATCCTGTGATCCTATGATCAGTTTTTATTACAATCACTATTACCTACAAAGCTTCCTAGAAATCTCTCACTCTGAGGCTTTCCAGGCTGAGCAAACTCTAAGCTAAAATGTCTGCTAGCAAAATAAAACATTCTTTATCTTCAGCAAGTGCCTTGTTTGAAGTTTGTAACACTGATACTCATCTGCTACTTCCAAGAGGGAAGTCCTAGAGGGAAATGATTGCCAAAGTGACAAACTGGGTGACCCAGGAGCTCTTTGCTATCCCTAATTTATATGAATATGAACATAAACCTGAAATAATAATAATTAAAAAAAAAATAAAACAACAACAACAACAACAACAACAAAAAAAACCCCACCAAAAAACAAAAACAAAAACAAAAAAAAACCTGAGAAGGGATGGAGTGGCCAGACAAGCTGACTGCTGCTATTCCCTTTTCAGGACACTGAACCATTTATCTAAAGGATTTCATTAAGCTTTCCTATCCGTGCCTGCCCTTATAAATATTTCCATTGCCCAGGGGTCTTGGCAATAAGTGTAATGTAGCGAAAATTGCCTTAAATCTGTGGCAGGTTAGACAGACAGCTCTTGGTAATGCACTAAGCTGCTGTGACTGAATTGGCACTGGATGGCCCCAATAAAGATGAAGTGCTTTTTTACCATTTGGTTGCAGCAGCTCTCACCCATCCCTGCTCTGCTGGTGCAAGGGCTGGAGAGGTTTCCATGTGGAAAAGAGCCAGGAAAGCCTGTGCTGTTAACAGCTGGGTGAAGACTGGTGGCAGTGGTGTGGAAGCAGACAGGATGCAAATTTGGGGACATGAATGTCCTCTGCAGAGGGTGCTAATGAGATGACAAGAGCTCTGTACAGCTGGAGGTGTGACACAGAGCACCTCCAGCCAGCAGAGAGATGACAGCAGAACAGCACAGCATCCTAGGGATGTTAACTTAGTAAGAGTTGTGCCTTGCACTTCCTCCTCTTTACACAGCCCCAGTGACTTTTCAACACCTTTCACAGGTCCTCTACTGTCAGATGATAACCCAAGCAACTAATAACACAGAGACTTTTCTATTTGCCTGTGTTGCATTTTCATACTCTTGTGTCAGAGATTGTCCACCCCCGCCATGCAGACAAATGGCATCTGTTTTTAGAGGCCACACAGCTTGGGGGTATGGCTTGCCCCAGATGCAGCAAAACTCCAACCCTGCTCCTGAGGGGCTGGAGATGTCTTGATCCCCTTTAGAGATTTTTGGTTGACACGCCCAGATGTGAAATCTGCTTCTTTTCTGAATTCAAACATCAGTGGTCCATTTTCCCAAAGACTGAGTGTTGGGATTAAATGAGTGGAAGAGAGGCCACTGATGGCCACACTCACTGGTAATCAAGGGGCACTGCCCCATGTGTTGGATGCTCCTCTGTGATGGGGAGTAGCCAGCCCCAAGAGCTGTGGCTTTCTGCATGACTCAGCTGTGTTTCTCACAGATATTTTAGTCAGCAGCACCTCTGCTGCATTTTTTCACAGCAAACAAGGCTCGTGCTTGTTACTAACTAGACACATGAAGCTCTCAGTCTTAGCTATGTTTGTCCAGACACCCACTCAGCTACAACAGCTTCCAGTAAAACATTCCCTGAGCAAACACCTCCATGCAAGGTGCACCTTACCCTCAGTTATCCAGCATTCCCTCAGCAAGCTGAGCTCAAACCACGTGGCAAAGAAGCTGCCACCCTTCTGATGCTCTGTAGATGCCTTGCTGAATAAGATCAGAGCTAGACAATTAATTAAATTTAAGCATGATGTCACTAAAAGATGGTTCATTCTTGAGCAGGCCAAAGCTATCTGTACTAGGGAAGGTGCTAGGAAGGAACAAAAAAGCATTGGGAAGTGGATGAGTGGTGGTGTGGGTGGGTTTTTTGGCTTATGGAAGTGCTGGCATCATGCTAGGGTTATAGTGTTTGTTAGCTGTTTCTGCCAAAGAAAACATGAGATTCCACATTTTTAGTAAAATCAGGGCATTCAGTGCAGCCCTCTGTGCCACCACACATCCATTTCCCAGTGCTCTCTCCTGGGCCATGTTCACAGTTCTTCTTGGAGACAACGCAGGACTTCATCCTTTTGAAGTCATACTTCATACTTAGCATTTCAATATACTAATCTCAAAAGCCACCAAGGAACAGGTTAAGAACTTGCACAAGGACAAGGGGTGGTTTCCCTGCCTATACAGAGCTCTCCTTTCCTTCACTTTGCTAAAAAAAACTGACAGAAACACTTCCAGAGAGCTCAGGTCTGAATCTATAATGTCAATGCGAGTAAATGTTTGTGCTTCAGCGGGAGCGTGATCAAAGCCCCTGAGTGCTTCTTGACTTGACACTAAAATCTGTCATCACTCCACTTCTAACCAACAAAAACAACAAGCTACTGTACCTGTCTCCGTTTTTATCCAGCAGCATCTCCTCAGTGTTCCCATTGGATCCAAAGACAGTCATGAAAATGCTGGCATCGGTACCGCCGCTTTCGACGTCTCCAGTGACGATCGTGACTTCGTAGAGGATCTGGTGAGGATTGCAAACCATCAGCAGGTTTCATCTAAACACCTTAACCCATGCTGAACAGGGCAACACACTGCCCTGGAGATCTACTTCCTTGACAGGAAAGGTTCCAAGACAGCTTTTTGGTTCTTCTCCACGCCATGGTTTTCAGAGGCAAAGTCAGGCATCAAAACTTACTACAGGACTTTCCATCCATGACCTTTTCCACAGATCTGCTCAGCCTTGAAAGAGGCACATTTATTGTGACCATGTCTGAATTAAAGAATCACTGAGTGGATTGGGTTGAAAGGGACATTTAAAGCTCATCCTGTCTCACCCCCTGCCATGGGCAGGGACACCTCCCACGGTCCCAGGCTGCTCCAAGCCCTGTCCAACCTGGCCTTGGACACTGCCAGGGATCCAGGGGCTGCCACAGCTTCCCTGAGAACACTATACCAGGACCTCATCACCCTTAGTGTACAAAATTTCTCCCTTTTATCTAATCCAAGTCAACCTTCCCCCAGTTTAAAGCCATTATCCCTTGCCCTACTGCAACATCAGTGGTGAAGATTTCTTAAGCTGCTTCTTCACAGGAGTCACAACCATCACATCAATAGCTGGGTTCTCTGCTGTCAGTGTCTCTGCCTGCTGACCTCCAGCACTCCAGCTCTGTGCTGCACCAAACTCTTGCTAATTTAAAAAAAAAATAGCAGAAGAACATTTTTTTTTCTTTTTCTTGGCTGCAAAATGTTTCCCCCCATAGTTCAGTGTTTATCTGGTCAATGTTTATTCCAATATCTCTCATAGATAGGAGGTTTGCACATCAGAACACTTCCTGTGGTACAAAAATTCAGCTATCCTCCTTTCCAAGGGGATGCTCACTGCTGCATCAGCTGCAGAGTCCTCCCAGATCCTGTGTGCACTGAAGGCATGCCACTTTGTGAAAAGATGTTTTTTATAATTTTCACCTTACTAGCCCAATTTTGTTCTTTTCCCCTGACATGGGAGCAATAAGACTCTGAATAAATATGTAAAAAATGTGCAAGACCCAGTGGCTGTCAGGGGTTTTAAGACTTCTAGACCACTGAGATGCTTTCGAGATCACAGCTATGGTACCAAGGCTTCTTCAAGACGTGGAAAAATATCAAGAAACAGCTCCCAGAAACTTATTTCTAATACTGCACTGCTAGGCTACTTTCATTGGCCTGAATTTTGGCTGCCACATAAATAAACAGTGCAAAGGAATAACATAATGTAAAAATTATTTTTCACATTTATTTGAACCCAAGTAACCTGTTGATTACATATACATCCACAGGCATTTTAAATCTTAGCAATGCATCCTATTTTTCAGAAGAAGGAGAAAAAACTCTTTTACCAATGCACTGAAGGCTTCTAATGACTGTGGTGGACATTGAGTAATTCCTCCAACTATGGGAAAGCAAATAAAAGCAAATACTCAATTTAAAGCAAAAAGAGGGAGTATTAAGCCAAGAAGAAAATTAAGTTGAAATGGGTATATACAGCTGTACAAAAGCCAGGCAGAAAAAAATTTAAAATAAAATAGAAAAGTATTAATCTTCCCAAGGATGCTACACATATCAGTTGTCTTTGAACTCTAAAATGCCAGTGAGACTCAGTTTCTAACTACAGCAATTTAAGAGGGAACAGTCCCAAATTCCCTCAACAAGGAGAAAGATCAGAAAGTGAAATGCTCACTTCTGGTTTCACATCTCCCATTTCTGGTCCCAAGCATCTCCCCAGATTTCCTTCAAATCTTCCCATCAAGTTTCTGGCCTGACATCATAGGATAAGAAATTGTTGTTAGATGTGTCTATTTTTGGCGTGCTCACTTAAATAAATATTCAGGATTGTGCTTTTAAAGGAAGACTGAACATTAAGTCTTCATTAACACCCACTTCAATCCATGGGCAAGCCATCATCTCACCAACAGGAGCTTGGAAACCTCATCCAGGAGGTTAAACAACAGATGGGATATTTTTATGAGACTGGTTTTAACCTTGGTATTAAGTCTGAGGAGGGTTTTTATACTCTCTTAGGTCAATTCCACCACTAGAATCTGCATTGGTTTAGTGAATCCTTCACAAATGCTAAAAATGTTATCAATTTTTGGGTGCCTGGGGAACAAGAAAGATTTCAGGAGAGTATCTTTAGCTTGGGAATCAAGAGCAGCATAAAGAAAAAATAATGTACTACGAAAGTGTAACCTGACTGTAAATAGAAGCACATCTACAGAGATTTTAAATTGCCACACAGGTATTTAAACACAGTGTTATTGTCACATTCATCCAGGCTGTTATTTCTGCTACAAATCTTACATCCGAAATCAGCACAGCTCGGCTTTCCAATTTGTACTTGTTTGAAATATGGCATAGCAGATACGACTTCAAAATCCATATATTTGAATAAAAATACTGTAGAGTTTTATTCATCACTGATTCAACTTTAATCAGTTATTCTCACCAAAGATCAGGCTTACGAATGTTTTCATGTTTCAACAACTCCCAGTAATTGTTAATTCCCCTATTCCCTATTGGAAAATTTGGTATGTAGCCACATCGTGGAGAGGTTAAAACATTAAAGATATTTTCACTGCTCTAATCTGAGGAGTTAGAAGTAATCCCTCACCTTGAAGCTGCTCCCACTCTATGGGTACCAGGTGGTTCAGTGGGTGACAGGGTGAGGACAGGCTGCTGAGCTGTGCCCTGCCTGCTCTGCCCTCCCATCTGTGCCATGGCTGCATCCAGCCAGCCTCACTGGACAGGGCTCTAAACAGTCACAGCCCTAAACCATGCCAAGAGATTTCACTGATAAAATAACACAGGACAGGGGAAGGGGAAAGGGGAAAGGGGAAAGGGGAAAGGGGAAAGGGGAAAGGGGAAAGGGGAAAGGGGAAAGGGGAAAGGGGAAAGGGGAAAGGGGAAAGGGGAAAGGGGAAGGGGGAAGGGGAAGGGGAAGGGGAAAGGGGAGGGAAGGGAAGGGAAGGGAAGGGAAGGGAAGGGAAGGGAAGGGAAGGGAAGGGAAGGGAAGGGAAGGGAAGGGAAGGGAAGGGAAGGGAAGGGAAGGGAAGGGAAGGGAAGGGAAGGGAAGGGAAGGGAAGGGAAGGGAAGGGAAGGGAAGGGAAGGGAAGGGAAGGGAAGGGAAGGGAAGGGAAGGGAAGGGAAGGGAAGGGAAGGGAAGGGAAGGGAAGGGAAGGGAAGGGAAGGGAAGGAAAGGAAAGGAAAGGAAAGGAAAGGAAAGGAAAGGAAAGGAAAGGAAAGGAAAGGAAAGGAAAGGAAAGGAAAGGAAAGGAAAGGCACTTGCAAAAATTTCAAGTCTGAGAGCCGCTGGCGCATGACCTGTGTCCCTGCAGAGGTCCCTGCAGCAGCTAAAAGCACAAAGGGAGCCTGGTGCCTACCTTGATGCCAATGTTAACACATTCTGCATCCAGGATGTTGAGGATTCTTGAGGTGAGCCCATCCCCTTTGTCTCTGGCCAGCCAGCACTTGCAGACAAAGTTGTACATGACACCTTTGGTGGGCACGACGATGCTGAGCTCCTCCATCATCCAGCAGCTCTCAGGGGTAGCACCATCGTGCCCCACCTGTGAGGGACAGAGAGAAAACACCTCCTGGGGAAAGGGGATTTCTCTGCATCAGGGTGACTCACCTGGCAAGGAAGGACTCAGAGCCTGTGTATGCCACCACACCAAAACATTCCTGAAGGGAATGGAGGGAACCCTGAACAGTGAACCCTGAAACAGTGCCACAGTGCCATTGCCATGGGCAAGGGGGCTCAGGTCATCAGCTGCTGTGCACGAGGGGCACCCAGTCTCAAAAAAACCCCCAAGGTAGACTGGACTGATGTGCATGAAAATGTGTCCAGTCTCTTGTCACTCTGCTCCTGCGCCGTTGCCCCCCTGTGTGCTCATTTGCAGTTGGCAGCAGGCACATTTCTCCACCTTGACAAGCCTTTCCACTTCTGTCACTACACTTGGAAGTGATTATTCAAAGCTTTGTAGCCAGGAGGGAAGATGCAGCTCAGCAAACACCCACATGTATTATTACAAGCACTTCCCTCACAAATCCACGTAGAAGTGAACCAAATGTATGAGGCTGCTTCTCTGCTTCCCATCCCCTTCGACTGCAAAAGCTCTGTCTCTGTACAGGAGACAGCAGATGGAGCTTACATCTGTAGCTGGTTGGTTTTCAGGGACCACCTCCTCCAGCCTCAAGAATGATCTGTCCTGGAGACCAGGAAGTCACACAAGGGTGGCCACAAGCCTGCATGGGTGAACGAGGAGCTCTTGAAAAAAAATTTAAGTGGAAAAACAAAGAATACTGGAGGTGGCAGCAGGGGCAGAGGGCCTGCAGAAATGCAGTGACTGCACAAGTGTGCAGGGGTGAGTTTATGGAAGCCAGAGCCCCCTTGGAAATGAATCTGCCAAGAACCAGGGTTCCTGCAAGTATATCAGCAGCAAAACCACGTTGACAGTGTAAATTTCTCCAAGAACCTACATGTATCCCTCTTAAAGAAGCTTGGACATCAGCCTAGGGGCAGACTTGGAAGCAAAATTATGTACCCAGGTTGATGTATGAACCTTGGTCAGTCTATCCAATGAGCTACCTGTCCATAAAAGACCTACCTACTCTTCATTATTTACAGAGAAAGTTTTGTTTCTGTCATTTTTGTTTCTGACATTTTTCTAGGAAAATGAGAATCTTAGTTCAGAAACCTCACAGTTTTTATGGTTTTTTTTTAATTTTAGGGTATTATGGGAGACTCAGAAAGCAATTTTTAATAACAGATTCATCTAGCATAATATATCTGTGGTATCTAATTTTTTTCCCAAAAAACAAGTGATCTTTTCTGTCTGACAGTCTTAGCCATCACTGCTATTAGGAGTATTATTGCTGTACTAAGGTCTGTGCAGCTGCAGAAAATTAGAGCTTAACCACTAGGGAAATTCAAGTCTACAATGGATGCATTAATCCTCTGATTCCTGGGGTGTGAGGTGAATGGGAATATAACATTTGCCTTCCCATTCCCTCTCTGCCAGCTTGGCTGAGCCTCTCCAAGCCCAGTCTTTGTGCTCTGTTGCAGGATGGCATGGATGAGGCAGAGGGGAAAGTTCAGGGCCATGGCTCTGCAGTGACAAAGCAGCTAGAGGGGAAATCCCATAAGCCTAATAAAATGTGCTGGTATTTTGGGTTCATTGCACACCCCCACCTGCTCACACCATAGAATCATAGAGCAGCTTGGTCTGGAAAGGATTTTAAAGCCCATCCCATTCTAACTCCCCTGCCATGGGCAGGGACACCTTCCACCATCCCAGGTTGCTCCATCCAGCCTGGCCTTGGACACTTCCAGGGATGGGATATCCCCAGCTTCCCTGGGCAAAGTCTCATTCCAAGACATTGCTAGGTGCCACACTTTCATAGCAAACTTTAGCTTCTTTGTTATCAGTGGCAGCCAGAAGGAAACCACCTGTGCATCCAGCTGCCTTGGAGAAGCTGTGCACAAAGAGATTTCCAAGGACCTCAAGAACAACGTAAATTCTGGGACAACTTCCATCAGTGCCAGCCAAGTCTTCCCTATGGCTGGACATCAGGAGCAGAGCACCAGGATTTGTCTTCCAGTTCCAGGCAAATCTTCAGACAGACCATGCCAATGCAGTGAATAATGCCAAGCCATGGCCACGCCAGCAGCGTAGCCTGGATGTGCACATCAGTATCACAACAAGTGTTTTGGGCTGAGATGTTGGAACTAAATTAGAATGACAGGATTTCAAAGGCGGGTAGATCCTTACTTGGGCTGCTTGAAAACCTTTGTTACTTGTTCTTACTGTTCTTGAGGGACTGCACATCACTGAGGTTCATGATTTATACTGAGCAGCTCAGGATCACGTAGAAACTGAACACGGTGGCAGAGGGAAAATCTGAGAGAATATTTGTGGAAGGAAGGTTCACAGAATATTAGAGAAACCTAAGGGTCAGGTCTCTAATCACTGAGGGACTGCACTTGCATTTGCAACATTGGTGTGTCCTTGATTTTTCCTCTGTGTTCATAGTGGAGAAAGGCTCTGAACCAGAAGTGGTTTATGAAAACCAGAAGAGGTTTATGAGAACAAGCCAGTGCAGGACACTCCTAGACATACCTGTGTCTCTCTGCTGCAACAACAGTCTAGGTACAGAGATCCTTCCACTCATTAGGAGAAGAAATATTAAAAATTATTTTGGAAACACAGTTTAAAATGTCTATACTAAACAACTTGTGTTATTTATTTTCATGTCAGAGTGCCTAATAAAGTCCACCAGTAGTAAATATCCTATCTGTAGGCTTACAAGACAGGAATAAATGAGTCCCTTTCAAATTACTTCGTGTTCCACTGTTTCTGCTTTCAGTGGAGTGTATTTGCAGCAGGAGCATAATACCAAACTTGAAGTAGCATCACTCTGCAAATCTCACAGTCCTGCTAAATGGTACAGCCTGCTCCTGGGTTCCAGGAGCTACAGAGGGCTCCTGGAAACTTAATCCTCATACCATGCTATTTTCACATGGCAGCTCACATTCAGAAGTTTTCACCTTCCACACAAACAGACAAATGCCAGATCCAAGAACGAGCTGTTCCTCGCTTCTCCCCAAGTAGATAACCAGCAATTTTCTGCAATGTCCCTGAACACTGCAATTTTCTGGAAGGAGAACGAGGACTGATGCCATGGCAACCACGGCAGACTAGCACATCGGTGTCATCCCTGGGACATGGGTCCAAAGGAAGGGACCTTCCAAGCTGAGGGCACTGCATGAAGGAAGGCAGAGGGCCAGGAGCAGGTGGCTCCTTCAGCTGTGAGCTGGGGAGTTACAAACCAGAAGGGAAAAGTGAGCCGGGGTGAGGCACCAGGCTGGTGAGATCACTGAGTACTGGGGTGAAGGAGTGCAGGAGAACATCACCAGCCTGAAAGATATATGTTATTTCTTTTTCTAGCCCTCTGCATGTTACTTGCAGCCTTTTATCTTCTTCCCCATTTGTATTCCTTTTCAAATTAATTTTTTGCCTTGCCTCTGCCTATTTCAAAGTGTCTTCCCCTACTTTCTTCTATTTTCTACCCATTCCCTACCCTATTCACTGTATCTTTTCTATCATCCCTTTCCATTTCTTTCTTCAGGCTGCTCTTCCTGTCTCTCTGACCTTGAGGGGTGATGCTGTCATTTTCCTCCCTCTGTCCTGCTCCATGGCTGTTTCCATGCATGCACAATCCGGAAGAGAAGGATTGATACACTTGCTTCACTGTAAAAGTTTGACCTCCAGACAGGCTAGACAGAAAGTGCCACTAATACTTGTAATAACCAGGCACTGGGAGTGCATTAAGAAAATGGCTCGATAATAAACACAAATTTCTCAGGATGTCAGAATTCATCGCTTGAGTGCAAGGCAGCGCAAGTGACAGGCTCTCAGCTGCAACAGCAGGACACAGAGGTGCAAAGATTTTCTTATTAGTTAGGATTCCTCTTTCTTTCTTGTCTCTTTCCAATGATACAGGCACACACATCAACAGGTAGGTTTACTTCCACAGAGGGATAGGGGCAAAACCAAAATTAAATAGGCTCAGGTGCTATGGGTTTCAGTACTTGAGGGGCTGGAGCATGCTTTAAGGAGATGGAAGTGCCATCTGAAACAAGAATGATGTACACAAACACTCTGGAATATTCATGTGAAGTTTAAGCCCAGTGATGGAGAGTATATGCAAATTGTGTCTCCCTGAGCCACAGCAGAAAAAATGGTTCCTGCACCGAAATCTATTTGTGCACATTACTCACAAATTATGATTAATTTTCTTCTCTAAGCCTGTGTCCTCCAAGCTGTGAAAACAATTTTCGTGTTTAGCTAGGAAATTACACAAGATGTGTTTCTCACAATTTATGAAACCCAATTGGAAGCAGTGAAAAAAAAAAAAAAATGAACCAGGAAAAAGACCCAGGAAGAGCTGCATCCTGGGAAGCTTCACTGCATCTGGCAATAGGGGGGACTGAGCAAGAAAAAGCAGTGCCAGAGATGGGACAAAACTGGGAGGTGTTGTAACTTCTGTACTTACAGCCACAATTATCTTCTGCTCCACGAGGATCCTGGTTTTAGGCAAAGCAAAGCATACTTATTTACAGGCTCAGGCACATGAGAAATCCCAGCAGCACAGTCCTGTTTACATTCCTCTTAGGCCCAAGAGCCTTTCTTTCCTTCACTGCTAAGAATAGCAGAACCACATGCTTTCTCTGGCCACACGTCTCACACACCTCCACTCTTTTGATCTCCCCGACGTCGAGGCCCCAGACCGAAAACTTCTCCACGGAGCCGTCTGCAAATTCGTCCTTTCCTTCTGGGAGATCCAGCCACAGCCTCTCAGTCTGCACCTTCTGGGGGCCCATGATGATGATGAAAACGCGGCTGTCGGTGCTGGAGTCGTACTCGGTGCCCGTGGTGACGGTGATGTGGTACGGGATCACTGCGACAGAGAGAGAGACCTGCTCACCAGAAAACCCACACACACACACAAACAAACACACTTGTACCACACTTGAGAAAACCAGGGGCTCATCTGTCTTGGGTCATGGAACCAAAAATGTGTATTCTATTTCATCTCCTGAAAGCAGTTGGAGAATTGTTCTTCTTTATCTCTTGTAACTCTGGCGGAGAGGGGCGGATGCCTTTTGATAATGGGCCAGCTCATAAAACCAGGTGGGGCAGCGTTTCTTATCTCTTTCACCACCTGTCCTCCCTCCAGGGGAATATTTTCTGCTAATGGACCATTAAGACACTCTTAAAAGCACAGATCCCCAAAACAGACTATCCACATTCCATTATCCTATTGTGAGATGCTCCACCCAGTGGGGGGAGCCAACCATTCCTACCTGGATAAAACTGAGACACAGGAACACAGAAAGTATCCAGCTTCATCTGATTCCTGGTAGAGGACTGGACCCCTTCTCACCACCACTGGACCCTTGCTCTACAGGATCATCTCTACTCCACCAGAACTACCTCTGCCACTCCAGGAGGACTCACTTTTGGACAGCTTCCAACCCCCTGACCAACAGGGTGTCAGGTTGTAGCTCTGACTCTTTGGTTTTCCAAAATTGTTGTTTGTTTGCTGGTGTGGTTGGGTGGTTTTGTGGTTTTTTTTCTACTACATTTGTATTACTAATATTCCTAGTAAAGAACTGTTATTCCTATTTCCAAATCTTTGCCTGAAAGCCCTTGATTGCAAATTTATAATTCGGCAGGGGGTGAGGGGTTTACATTCCCCCATTCCAAGGGAAACTCCAGCTTTCCCTGGCAGATACCTGTCTTCCCAAACCAAGACATCATCCCATCAGAGGGAGCAGCTGTGCATGCCAAATGGGTTCACATCCCATTGAATTCATTTGGAGAGGTGATAACATCATGCTTTGTTGGGCTTGCAAGTGTGCTTTGGAGACTACTTTCCCACGGCACGCTTGGGACTGAATTCTGCAAGGGCTAATTTCCCCAGACAACCCTGCTGGCTGCAAGGAGGCTGTAAGTCCAGGTTTCTCCCTAATGCATGACAGAACAGCAAAAGGCTTGAATCCTTATTGACACCAAGAGGCCTTCCTGAAGATGAGTCTGAGCACCTAAATCTTAAACAGGCTATTAGGCCAAAGTGATCTTAACTCCCCGTTCAATAAAGACAAATAAATCTGTGCTGACTCCAAGGTAAGCCATCACCAACTGAAAGTCCCAGAACAACCACAAATGCTCTCCTCTGTGCCTCATTCAAGGATTGCTGTGATCTATGGGGCAGCTCAGGGTTTCAGCATCCCTGCACAAATCCAGAGAGAAGAGGACAATCCTTGCATTAAAGGTAAGCCACTCAATAATTCTATGCATTGCATAATAATTTTGGTTGGGGGAATAAGCCTGCAGGGCAAGGCTTGGTAAAAGAGGAGGTGTTTTTTTTTTTTTCTGTGGTTTTCAGAAATTTCAGTTCAGCTGTTAAAAGGGAGGAAGTGCCAGACTGCCTTTCAAGGGCTTTCCAAAAGCTCATTTGGGTAAGCCGAGCAGGCGGTGCAGAATCGGTCGCTGAATACTCGTTTGATTTCTCAGAACATTTGTGCAGGGCTGTTCAAACAGTTCTGACAAGACTCAGAGCTCTGAAACTTGCTTCGTCACAGGCTCGAAACAGCCTGGCTTCATCATCAATTTTCTGATTTAAAAAAAAAAAAAAAAAGTTTATAAGTTGACATTAAAAAAAAAAAAAAAAACACAGAAAAAACCCAAACTTGCCTGGTTTTCAAATTACCCAAGATTGACACCTAATTTTGCTTTACAATGACTAACAACATTTTTGAGGTGGGGGTTGTACTAGAAATTCACATCAGACTCAGAATACTTGTGCAGCATCAGGGAAGGCATAAATCCATGTTGATCAAATCTGTCCTTACCTCTGGACAGAGCAGAGCCCAAAAATATTCGTTCAGCCCCAATTTGAGGATTTTGTGTACCAACATAAAATGAGCTGATGATTAGGCAAGATTTATTCTACCATTTATGATATGATTTACATTCCAGTGGGTACATCAGCACAATGATGCTTTCAGCAGGAAAAGGGTTTAGTTGTAGTCCAGGCAGATATAATAAGAATATATTGAGGGGTCATGTTTAGGACATCTCCAGATTTTTAAATAAAGTATATTTTGAATATTTTCCTTCATACAAAACAGGTTTTGTCCTGTTCTGCTGTGACTGGCTAAATTCAGAGAACTGCTAGCATTTCTAGCTGATCCTTAAATCAAGGTAGTTGAAACACCCATAAAAAAATCTAGAGCTTTAGAACTTCCCACTTTAAATAATTGATACAGAGGTATACAGTAGCTTGCTATGAGAGAGCAGGAAACATCCTTTGCTGTTCTTTCCTCTGAAAACTAGAAAATGGATCCTTAAATTAGTTTATCTTCCCACCCTGTTGTCTCCCTCTTTGTCTGGGACTCATATTTCCCTTTTTTTCAAGCACAGGAGAATGCAAAATCTGTGGCAAGTGGCCACAGCAGGACACCAGAGGTCCTCCAGCCCATCTCCCTTTGCCTTTGGGTGCCAGCACCGGGTTCAGGCTGCTTGAGGCCCCATGTTCCCCTCTCAGGAGGGTGGGTTTCCTTAGGGATGCATCCATGGCATCTCCAGGCCTGCCCTACAGCATGGCAGGAGGTTCCCTGTTCAGATCCAAGCATCGTCCTAGCCAAGAGGCCCTTTCCCTGAGCTCCATCCTCACATCCCCCACCTCCTGCCCCTCAAAGGCATTTGCCAGTTTGATCTCAGCACAGTCAGGGCCGGGCAGAGTGACAGAAGTCACTCCCTTTCCCAGCCAACTCCCAGCACCACTTCCTGAGTGAACCAGCTGAGCTGGCTTTTCATCCAGCTCAGAAGGTGGCTCTGCCTGGCTCACCCAGCCCATCTTATCTGACATTCCTGCAGGAAGCAGCTTCCTTAATGAGGCCATGTCACTCAGCAGAGATAGTGGTGATGACAAGCTCCAGGACTCAGAGAAACAAGACCACCCTGGCACAATGGGGACGATGGGAACTGTCCTAGCTCTGCTGGAGAAGGCTTCCCATGGGAAATGATGGTATTTTACCCATTATTTGGGAAACTACACAGAATGCCAGCATGGCAGATGTTATCCATTGTCACAGCACAAAAGTAGTATCAGGAGGAATGAGGAAATCACTTCTTCTTTTTTTTTAATTTGAGCGCAATGTAGGATTGCAAAAGAAGACACATGGGTTATGTGCAGCATTACATCTGCTTCCCAAATGAAAGGTGTGGGATGTGCAACCCAGGTATCACACCACAACAAGCTACTGGGCATCAGAGGAGCTGCAAACCATCTATGTGACCACTGTTGGGCCCTATGTGAGTCCCTCTGGAGAGCTATCTCAAACTTCCAAGGAAAATTATGTAATTTTCACTTCATTTGCCATGGAAGTTCAAGATAAATTTAATCATTTTGCACTTGCTGTGGATTAAGAGAGTACAGACAGAAGGTAACTGTGATGCATCTGCTGCTCAGTTAGTCAATAAAACACGGGATTGTAATCACACATCTAAAATCTTAATCTAAAGCTGAAAGGCCCCATGTGGGATATCAGAGAACTGTAAGTTCAATTTAGCTGATAAGTCATTGTCCTGGGACACTGAGGCAGTAAAAAAAAAAAAAAAAAGGTACATAAATCCTAAAATCATAGAATCATAGAAAATCCAGGTTGAAAGAGACATTAAAGTTCATCCCCATGGGCAGGGGCACCCTCCACCAGACCCACACAACAGCTGTTGTGGATGCACACTACCTGTGGTAAGGAAAAAGAGACCTGAGAAGTTCTAAAAATTAAATCACATTTAAACTCAAATAAAATAACATTTCATCTCAAAATACCACCTCGATTAAGCCAAAGAAACAGTTTGGAAACTCTGAATTTGCTGAGAACCCCATGACTCATTCCACTGCTGGGGTCAGAGAGCTGCAGGAAAAGCAGCGAGCACGGAAAGGTGAACCCCGATCCAGTGAGCCCCAAAACAGTCCCAGGACAAGGGCAGGAGAAACCTTTTGCTGTTCTGCCCCTCCCTGCTCTCCAGCAAGGATGAACACAGCCTCTCAAGCACTGAGAGTGTCTTGGGTTGTGGAGCCAGGAGTGTGTGTTCTATTTCATTTGTTGAAAGCAGTTGAGGAGATGTTTTTCTTTATCTCTTGTAACTCTGGGGGAGAGGGGCAGATGCCTTCTGATAATGGGGCAGCTGTTAAAACCAGGTGGGGCAGTGTTTCTTATCTCTTTCAGCACCCATCTTCCCTCCAGGGGGATATTTTCTGCTAATGGACCATTAAGACACCCCTAAAAGCACACATCCCCAAAATAGACTATCCACATTCCATCATCCTATTGTGAGATGCTCCACCCAGTGAGGGGAGCCAACCATTCCTACCTGGATAAAACTGAGACGTAGGAACAGAAAGTATCCAGCTTCACCCAACTCCTGGAGGAAGACTGGACCCTTCTCACCATTACTGGACCCTTCTCACCACCACTGGACCCTTGTTCTACAGGATCATCTCTGCTCCAACAGAACCACATCTGCCACTCCAGGAGGACTCACTTTGGGACTGCTTCCAACACCCTGACCAACAGGGTGTCACATTGCAGCTCTGACTCAGTCAGGGTTCTCCAAAATTGTTGTTTGTTTGTTTGCTGGTTTGGTTGGATGGTTTTGTTTTCTACTACATTTGTGTTGTAAATATTCTTAGTAGAGAACTGTTATTCCTATTCCCAAACCTTTGCCTGAAAGCCCTTAATTGCAGAATGATAATTTGGAGGGGGTGAGGGGTTTACATTCCCCATTCCAAGGGAAACTCCAGCTTTCCCTGGCAGATACCTGTCTTTCCAAACCAAGACAGAGAGCCAAGAGCTTTCATGAGATGCATGCAACCAAACACTCCGGCATGGCCACTCACGTGAGCCTTCCTCAGCTGCCTTGACCAGGCTGGATTTCTTGGGCTCTTTCAGGTTGGCACTGCCGTCCTGGCTGGAGACACTGAGAGAGGAGACATCCGGGCTGTTCCGCTCGCCCTCGTAGCTCTGGGTGGGAGGCATGTTTGGGGAGGGGAATGAGGTGATGCAGTACTCTTCTCCCCGCTCACCTCCACTCTAAAAACCCCAAACTGACAGAATTTTTCCACCCTGTGATAAACTACACTGCTGCCTTTCACACCTTTGTGGCTTGCAGTTCTTCTCTCAGTGTTGGAAGCTTTTTCCCATGGACAGAAATCAAAGCCAGTGTCTTCCTGGGCTCTGTGCCAGGGTCTGCAACCCTCCCTGTACAGATCCCAGACCCCCTTGTACAGATCCCAGACTCCCTGTAAAGATCCCAAACCCCCCTGTACAGATCCCAGACTCCTTGTACAGATCCTAAACCCCCTGTACAGATCCCAGACCCCCTTGTACAGATCCCAGACCCCCTGTACAGATCCCAAACTCCCTGTACAGATCCCAGACCCCTTGTACAGATCCCAACCCCTCCTGTACAGATCCCAGAACCCTTGTACAGATCCCAGACCCCCTGTACAGATCCCAGACTCCCTGTACAGATCCCAACCCCTTCTGTACAGATCCCAGAACCCTTGTACAGATCCCAGACCCCCTGTACAGATCCCAGACTCCCTGTACAGATCCCAACCCCTCCTGTACAGATCCCAGAACCCTTGTACAGATCCCAATCCCCCCTCTACAGATCCCAGACCCCCTGTACAGATCCTAAACCCCCTGTACAGATCCCAGACTCCCTTGTACAGATCCCAGACCCCCCTGTACAGATCCCAACCCCCCTGTACAGATCCCAGACCCCCCTGTACAGATCCCAGACTCCCTGTACAGATCCCAACCCCTTCTGTACAGATCCCAGAACCCTTGTACAGATCCCAGACCCCCTGTACAGATCCCAGACTCCCTGTACAGATCCCAACCCCTTCTGTACAGATCCCAGAACCCTTGTACAGATCCCAGACCCCCTGTACAGATCCTAAACCCCCTGTACAGATCCCAGACCCCTTGTACAGATCCCAGACTCCCCTGTACAGATCCTAAACCCCCTGTACAGATCCCAGAACCCTTGTACAGATCCCACCACCCCCTGTACAGATCCCAGACCCCTTGTACAGATCCCAGACTCCCCTGTACAGATCCCAAACCCCCCTGTACAGATCCCAGACCCCTTGTACAGATCCCAACCCCTCCTGTACAGATCCCAGAACCCCTGTACAGATCCCAACCCCCCCCAGTACAAGTATGAAACTCTCTTTCTCAGGTCTCAGACTTCTCTGCCGAGGTCCCTGACCTTCCAGGGTGACCAAAGGGATGCCCTGGACTCCCAGTGTTACATTCAGAGTGTAACAAGCCCCCTGAAGATGTATCCAGCCTGAGGGTCAACCTGCAACTTCCCAGAGGGGCTTAATAATACTGAGACAACTTCTCTGGGCGTGCTTTGTGAAAGAAAAGGTTTTAATGATGACAAAAATAACAAAGAGCATCACACAAGAGGAATATAAGTCGAGCACAGGGCAGAGAACACTCTCACACTGCTAAGGCAGTGCAAAAAGGCGATTGAGCCCCTCTGTGCAGGCTTTTAAGTATTTGAGGGGGCCAGGTGGGCTTTTTTGGCACCTTGCCCAATGAAACTGGCAGCAGGTTTTGAGGTACACTTCCAAAGCCCAACCAGTGCCTCTGTGCTGGTATTGGGCCAGTTACTGGGAAAAGAACATCGAAGTTTCTGGGTCCTTTGCCTTATTAGGACAGGCAAGGGGTGAGTCTTAAACCTTTCCTTATGTGGAAACACCCCCTTAGGTGGGGGTGCCTTCCTACAGTGAGGCTGAGTGCTTCTGTTGTCAGCTGTTCCCATGTGCTCCCATGAGAAGGACGAGAATAAATCCCTGTAGTTCCCCACGAACCTTTTTTGGTCAGTATAGCTCGAATAAATGTGACTTGCATTGTACTGGTGGTCTTTCATTTACTTCATTGGTAACCCTGACAGAGCATTTTGGATGTGTGTTACATTAAAAGGAAGTATAATAGACCTAGGAGTCCTGTGAGTTGTGACCTTTCCTGTGCTACCTGTCTGAAATTGTCTGAGATTGTCTGAAATTCAGATCAATGGAGCAGTGCCAGAGCTCATACACAGAGTGACAGAAGGGACCTTAAAGGTCATCTTGTTCCAACCCCCCAGGGGCAGGGACAGCTTTATTCCAGGTTGCTCTAAGCCCCTTCCAACCTGGCCCTGGACACTGCCAGGGATCCAGAGGCAGCACAGCTGCTCTGGGCACCCTGTGCCTGGGCCTGCCCACCCTCACAGGGAAGCATTTTTTCCCTAATATGAAATCTAAACCTACTCTCTTTCAATCTGAACTCGTACCCCTCTTGTGCCATCACTCCAGGCCCTTTTAAATTGTCTCCATTTTTCTTGTCAGCTCTCTTCAGCTGGTGGATAGCCACGATTAGGTCACACTGAAGCCTCCTCTTCTCAGGCTGAACACTCCCAATTCCCTCAGCAGAGCTGCTCCATCCCTTCTGATCACCTTCCTACCTCCTCTGGCCTGGCTGCAGCAGCTCCAGGTCCTTGTGCTGTTGGAGCCAGGGCTGGGGCAGCTCTGCAGGTGGGGTCTCAGCTGAGCACAGGGGCAGAGGGGCAGAATCCCCCCTCCCCTGCTGCCCAGGCTGGGGGATCAGCCCAGGGCACGGGGGGTTCAGGGCTGGGGCAGGTCCAACTCTCACCCCCAGCACCCCCAGCTCCTTCTCCCAGGGCTGCTCATTAGGTGCAGGTCAAATATCATAAGAAGCAGAGTGCTGCAAACCTGAGTCGTGTGAAACCCCAGCTGTGTGTGAAGAGTTACTGAGAATGCACTCGGTGTCCTTGTCCAACAAATGCCAGGCTTTTGCCACACAGTCAAATAATTGAAAAAAAAACACCCCCAAAAAATAAAATATGGAGTGATTAGGTTTTTCCTTGTTATGGATTGGTACAAGCAGAGTGGGGTAAGCCTGTCCACCAGCCCTCCCAGCGTTGTGTGCTGCAGTTTTATGAGGCAGCATATGGCAACACTCATCCATGGTGTAACTCCTCTTACATCCGCTCTGCTGCCTTCAGGATGAGCCTGGGCCAATTCCACTGATGATCATTTTGGTGGTAACTGTCAATTAAAGCCTCTCTGTACTTCACAAAGTGGACTCCTTAAATAAAATGAACTTATAATCAGCTGCTTTATTATGTCTCACTGTACAGAAGTAAGGGAAGTCTATTAATCTTGTTTGCTAATTTTAATTAGAGCATGTACCTCGAATTCCAATTAGCTGCACTAGGCCGATAAGCAATAGAGTGTACAAGCAGAAAGGACATTTCACTAAAAAAAAATAAATATTTGGTGCTTTGAGTGGTAGCAAAGAGACCTGGCTTCTTATGTCAGGCAGTGGTGGAATAGGGATCTGAACAGAAATAAACACCCAGTCCAAGCGAGGATGAATTCAAAGGACCCAATATTCTGGTTGGAGAACTTTGAGTAGTAGGACCCATTGCTAACCTGCTTTGGGGGCATAACAAAGACAGCAGCAGGGAAATGCTGTTTATCAGCAAGGCAGTGAACTCTAGTCTGAAGAGTTCCACTCACACTCCTTTATTTTCCTGTTGAAATTGCAAATTACAGAGCTAATGATAATGGGCTGAGAGTGGCCTTACTTTCAGCTCTCGTCTGAAAATCAGAAATTCATTTTGGATAAGCCAAAAGCCCTCTGAGCCCCTAATGAGCTGCCTTGGACCTCAACCAGATACTCAGTAATTTTATTTTTATGAGTAGCAGGGGGATCTGCTTTGAGCCAGAGCTGTACCTGTTCATAAAGTGTGCGCTCTATCTTTTTGTCCTCCTTCTTTTTGGAGAGCCAGCGCTCGCAGAGGAAAACGAACGACTCCTCTGTGGTTTCATCCAGGATCTCCACTTTCTCCAGAAACCAGTCAGGGCTGATCATGCTGTTGTCGTGACGAATCTTGATCTTGTACAGGATGCCGAGGTCCACAGCCTGTATTGTGAACGTGTCCTCCTGCAGGGTGTTCAAGAGCAGTTGGTTCTGTTAACAAACTCTCAAACAGATCAAAAGGCAAAAGGAGGGAGACTACAGAACACATATGTTTAAATTCCATATGGCTGGACGGCGTGTGGCTAAAGGCTTTGCAGAAGTCTACAGAGGCTTCTGTAGCTGTAAGCTAAAACTGTTCTTCAGGGAAGTGTTTGAAAACCTACTTCTGCTAGGGGGGGGAGCTGCAAGAAGCTCCACTCTTACAACCAGTTAAAATATTGAAATCCTGGGAGATTTTTAAGCATGCTTCCCTTTCTAATCCAGTTAGATTCGTATGAACAATCCAGATAAGACAATCCTTGCCACCATTATATCCAAGTGACCCGTGGGATGACCACAGAACATCACTTTTGGTGTTATTTTCCCAGATCCAGCTGAAATTTAAGTCCCATCAATCTAACAAGTTCTGTGGTGAATTCCAGCATGTACTGTGTACATGCAAGTCAGTTGCACAGGGACTGTGGGAATCTGCAGCTCACAGCTCAAGCCAGTTTCCATGACCAAGCTCGTAATTTGTCCATCAGTGACTTCACAGGAACATCTGCCTGTTTGCTGCAGTGCCTGTCAGTTGTAATACCCAGCTGACAATCCATACAAAGCATTTTAAGAGGTAATGAAAGTGGTAAATGGAATCAATCAATTCATCCCTCATAGGAAAACTCAGCCCATAAAAGCAGTCATTGATTTGATGGGTTAAAGACTGAGAAACGGGAAGTGTCATTAACCCTTCACATTTGTACCTGTCCTCTTTCAAACTTGTTGAAGTTTGTTTCGGATTTACTGAGTTTTCTCTCTCCCATGTCCCCCAGGTCTCCATATATATTTAGGAAGACATTGGCATCTGTCCCAGCACCGTAGATATCCCCAGTGAACACACTGATCTTGTACGTGTGAACTGCAGAAAGAAACAGAGACGGTTTCTGGTCAGATGAAATATTAAGGTCTGTGTTAGGTGCTGAATTCACCTAACAAAATGTTCCCCAGATTTTTCTGCTCGTCACTTGTAGAGGTGTCATGGGGTGTGGAGCCAGGGGTGTGTATTCTATTTCACTTGTTAAAAGCAGTTGGGGAGATGTTTTTCTTTATCTCTTTTAACTCTGGGGGGGAGAGCAGTGGATGCCTTTTGATAATGGGCCATTAACACCTCCCTGGACTATACCCTGCCCAGAGGGTGCATCTGCATTCCATCCTCCTATGGTGAGATGCATCACATCCCCCCTGGCAGTGGGGGGGCAGGTAGTTCCTACCTGGAACTGAGACAGGAACACAAAAGCTATTAACTTCACCCGATCCCTGGGAGGAAGACTGGACCCCTTCTCACCATCACTGGACCCCTTTTACCATCACTGAACCCTTGTTCTACAGGATCATCTCTACTCCACCAGAACCACATCTGCTACTCCAGGAGGACTCACTCTTGGACTGCTCCCAACAGCCTGACCAACAGGGTGTCAGGTTGTAGCTCTGACTCTGTCAGGGTTTTCCAAAATTGTTGTTTGTTTGTTTGCTGGATTGGTTGGGTGGTTTTTTTTTCTACTACATTTGTATTGTTAATATTCCTAGTAAAGAACTGTTATTCCTATTCCCAAATCTTTGCCTGAAAGCCTTTAATTGCAAAATTATAATTTGGTGAGGGGGTGAGGGGTTTACATTCCCCATTCCAAGGGAAACTCCATCTTTCCCTGGCAGAGACCTGTCTTTCCAAACCAAGACAAGAGGTATTAAATCCCGTGTGGTTTTTCTTTCAGGTTTCCAGTCCAAAGAGTGGAGAATCCCTGGGCTGGCATTTGCTGACTGTTCCTTTTCCCCGTCTGATCGATGCCCGCGCGTCGCTTTGATCACACAGCTCACGGTTAAAAATGCAAAGAATCATTATGGTCATTACTGGATGGGAAGTCAATAGAGGTAAGGGAACTCAGCACCTTTTCATGCAGAGACTCGAGGGACATGGATCTGAGAACAAGCAATCCAGGGCTGTGAATCCTTAATACTCCATCTTCCATAAACAAAGACTGGGAATTCAGACGTGCAATTACTACAGGAGTTAATGGCATGTACCTCTATAAATTCCCCAAACAGACAGAGAACAGGTTTCTGGGTCCTTTTGCTGAGAGAGTATTTAATTAAGGAAGGGCTGGAGCAGTGCTGTTTAAGTACCCTTTCTCTTTAGCTTGCTCAATGATGAGACAATAAAACCTCATCAAGCCTTTAGTAATGTGCTTTAGTAAACCTGTTAAATACTCTTATTTTTATTTTGCTACTCTTCTCACAATTATATGGGGAAAACAAACAGTTACTGAAGGCATCCTCTCCAGGCAAACAATGAGGGTCTGTACAAGTCTCTGATTACCCTGGTGGTATATGAGCCATGGAGAATGTCTCCCTGAAAATCCCAGGGCAATGCAAATGAGCAGCAGGCACAAAGTCTTAGTTAGGATTCTGTATATGTTAACAGCATTGAAGAAAATTGCTATATTGTCTCTTTCTTCTTTCACAGTAAGACAGACTATATTCTGCTTTGTCATCCATGAAAGATTTCCATTGATTTCTCTGAGAAATGGATCAGAGTCATCACCTGAGAGCACCCACCAGGACTATGTGCAGTGCTGGATATTCTGATTTGCCTCTTCACAGATGTCCTGCAGAGTTACAGCTCCAGGTCTGAGAGGCAACTGCTACTTTAGGAAGGAAGGAAGAAATATATATCTGCTAATTAGTCAATGCATCCTTCCTTGGCCTTTCCTTGCTAGCTCCAGAGGCCTCCAGTACTGAAACACAGTGTATTATAAAAAAAAGATGATCCTCAGAATACCATGAGCTGATTTTCCATCACTGTCATTCACACCATGTCACTGCCCAAGATGTATGAGGACTCACAGGCATGCAGAAGATTCAATTCTTGTCCCAGATATTTTATGTCTAAAGAAAAAGTTCCCAAACTTAGCCCTAACTCCACGCCAGAAGACACTTTCAATAATACAAAAATTATATTCTGTAGAGTGTAGAACTTACTTTAAGGCTTTGCCTTCAGAAGGAAAAGTGAGTCACCTGGGTTAATTAACAAATGGTAACTGATCCAAGGTAAAGCAAGAGAAATTAACAAGTTAAGGAAAATGTCATGCAGGCACCTAGATGTCACAGAATCTTTGAATCATCAATTTGTTTGGATTGGGAGAGACCTTTAAAGGCCACCTTGTCCAACCCACCTGCCATGGGCAGTGACACCTTCTACTAGAACAGGTTTATCAGAGCCTCATCCAACCTGAGCTCGAATGTTTCCAGGAATGGGGCATTCACCACTTCTCTGGGCCACCCTTGCCAGTGTTTTACCACTTAGAAATTGATTTTAAAATTGTCTTTGCCCTTGCAGGAAAAGAAATCTCCTGTAAGCTACCATGTGGTTCCTAGCAGAAGGGAAGGAGGACACCAAGTCTTCCTTCCAGCAAGGCACCTCTTCCCTTGGCAATGGAAAACAATCCACACTAATTCCACCCTGAAAATGTTGCACAGTAAATGCAAGTCAGACTCTGAAAGAAAAGAAACAGTGAGAGAACTTATTTTCTCGGTTGAATCATCCTGTTGTCAGAGGCAAGAGTCAAGAATGAAAATGGCATCTGAAAACCTTTTGCTCTGCTCAGGATGAGGAAGTTCATGACCTCTCTCAAGGACATAATGAGCTCTGGGTGAGAAAAGGAGATTCTTTTCTAGAGGAAAAAGAGGTACAAACAGTTACACATACAGAGAAGCAGTGATTTAGGGGTGAAATTACAGTCCTTTTCTCACTTGCTTCAGCTACCAGTAAGGCCAAACACTGAACGTCACCACTTTATAAGATGAACTCAGAACTGAGTAAGAATTTTTTCTCCTCCTGAAAGGCACTTTAATGAGGTGAAGGTGGCTGCAATGACCCAGGTTTCTAAAGGTTATGCATGTGTACATGAAGGGCAGCAGGAAAAACAACTTTGGGAGGAAAGAGGAGCATTAATTAGGCTCATAGGATAGGAAAGGAAGAGGCAGAGTGCACAGCACAGAAGATGTTGGGAAAAGGAGTGAAGAGGTTAACACAGCCTTAAAGGCATAAGAATTTTGTTAGGCATCATAAGAGATATGGAAACTATGGGTGTGGAAGGGTGTGGGTGACAGGCTCTCAAAAGCCCCACAGGAAAATAGTGATGCTATTGCACAGAAGGTGTGAGAGAGGCCAGAGAACAGGAAGGGAGAGAGAAGTGAACAGTTGTACCAGCACGGCACTGAACCACACATCCAAATGTTTTGTTCCAAAAAGTCAGACAAACCATCCCTTCCTACTCCTAGGATTACATTACCTTCTAAAGGTTCTTCGACTTCCTCCTCTATCTGCTTGAGCGTCCCGTCCTTCATGAGCTTCTCAGTGAAAATATCAGATGGCACCAGCTCTCTGACGGTCTCACCATCGTCTTCAGACTTTGCAAGCCATCTTTCACATGGAAATGTGACAGTTTCTGAGCCCTGGAGTAAACACCACAGAGGAGATCTCTTCAAAACAACGTGAGCACACGCTACCATCTCCCCTTTGAAAATACTCTGACTCGCAGGCAAGGATTTTCAACTCACGTACGTGTGCATGTGTGTGTAGAGGCAGACCTAAAAGAGTACACAGAAGTGTATTTCCTCCAGAAAGAGGACATCTGAGGGCTCTCAGAAGCAGCACTGAACATGCAGCAGAAAACAGGATTCCCAGTGGGTGTGTGAGAGTGGCTGTATGATCCAGTAGATCTCTGCCCTTCCCAGTATTAAAGCTTGTAAATTCCTAACCAGGACTGCACCATTCCTGCTGAAGCTGTGCTTTACTGACACTCTGCCATTCCTCTTCAACCCTTATTCAGGCAGCATTTTCTTTGAAGCCAGTAGGGCTTTTTTTTGTTGGTTTGGTTTTTGTTTTTTTTTTTTTTCCTTTCTGAGCTCAATACTTCATGATTTCGCCTGTAATTCTGTGACTCAAGCTGGGTCCCAGGCAATTCCCATACATGCAATACGAGGAGAAAAATACTGATTTAATTTTTTGATCTTTTGTTTTGACTTCACTTTGGTGGAAACAAATATGATTTATATCATCAAACAGACAAAAACAATAGAGCATGTGTTTTCCACTTGGTAAACAAAATTAATCCCAGACTATTCATTAAGAACAGACTCTCATAAGGCCTCCAAGATGGTAAGATGCAGGCAGATTTCTGTGTGCTGGGCACCCCAGGCTATGACTACATGAAGAGAGAAGCATGAGCCACCATGCAAGATACAGAGGCCACAAGACTGAACAGAAGGAAAAAGAAAAGTAAGTTGGTTTTAATCTTACGGTAAATAAATACAGAAAAAAAAAGAAAAAAAAAAAAAAAGAAAAGAAAAAAAAAGAGAAAAAGACCCTTTCTTTACTGGCAAGCTCACTGTTTGTCTCTTACCCTACAAGATGGGGCTTCCTCATCTTTCCAGCATACTGTGTGCCATCACTTTCACATATGACATACCAATGGATATTAACAGAATGCCAGAGGGGTTTGGGTTGGAGAGGACCTTAGAGATCATCTGCTTCCATGCCCCCTTCCATGGGCAGGGACAAATTCCACTGTCCCAGGCTGCTCCAAGGCCCATCCAGCCTGGCCTGGGACACTTCCAGAGGTCCAGGGGCAGCCACAGCTGCTCTGAGAAGCCTGTGCCAGGCCCTCACCACACTCACAGCCAAGAATTTCTTTCTAATATCTAATGCCCTGCCCTCTGTCAGTGTGAAGCCATTCCCCCTTGTCCTGTCCCTCCATCCCATGTCCACAGACTCTCTCCAGCTCTCTCGTAGACACCCTCTGTGAATTATTTGCACCTTAATTTCTCTGCTGTGATTGCTTATCAAGCAAATACAGGGCCCTTTCTTCAGTACTTTTACTATTTAAAAACCTAAAATATTAATATGTGGTAAGGGAAGGGAATAGATCCCATTGTGGCAATCTTGAACATTGTTGTCACTGTGTATTTGCAGTGGGTCTTACGTTTGCCTTTCTTCGTTTGCCAAATTTAGTGTAGTGGTTTGAGTATCTTTTTTGCTGTGAGACAGGACTAGGAGAAAAGCAAAGCAAAGGCCCAAATTTAAAAAGTAGAAAGACAGATTTATTAACACACACTAAAAGAAGAAAATAAGAATCAAAATGAAACTTTCAAAATGCTTTTCGTCCTCCCCACAAATGCTCACCTTCCTACAAACAACGTAAGAAGACAAAACTTGTGATTTCAGTCAGTTTCAGTATTTAAAATTAGCCTTTCATCCATTTTTTTAGGAGAGGAGTCTCTCTTAGAACTTCTACAGAATTTCCTCACCGACAACGTGGAACAGCTCTCTCGTGGGTCTCAACTCACAAGGACAGCCACTCAGGAAACCTGCTTCTGTGAAGTCCCTCCCATTAGCAGCTTTCCTAACACTGCATATGGGTTATGTATAAGGGAAAAGGGCAGCTCCCCGAGATCCTCTAATATTTAACCCTGTGTGTCCACAAACACGTGTCATTCCTCTATTGGCTATAGCACCTATTCATTTCAGAACCAGTCACTAATTAGTTTCACCGCAACTTCCTGAAAAAAAGAAGTGTGACAGTGCTGTACCTCCTGGAGCTGCAGGTCCTGCCCTCCCTGACACCATCCCTGGGGAGGAGCAGCTTGTGCATCCCAGAGCAGGTGTGATGATCTCAGCACACTCCCATCACAGCTAACCTGGGACGAGCAGGTCACAGTGCCACCACACAGAGATCCCAGGGAAGTCGGTCCGTGGCAGCAGAACCCCTCCAAGGGGCTTGTGTGACTGAGTGTTTTGAGTCTGCAGCAGAGCCACACTTTGAGCAGACACAGCCCAGACCTTCTGCTGTTAATGAAAGACCATTTCTCCTCCCCTCTGCTGCTCCCGGCAGCGCTGCTGTTTAACCCCAGACAGAGATGTTTAACTCCACGAGGAGGTTTGGAG
Source organism: Phylloscopus trochilus trochilus (assembly GCA_016584745.2). Classification (NCBI taxonomy): domain Eukaryota; kingdom Metazoa; phylum Chordata; class Aves; order Passeriformes; family Phylloscopidae; genus Phylloscopus; species Phylloscopus trochilus. The sequence continues at coordinate 88,043,972 of WQNJ02000015.1, forward strand.
CATGGCATACAAAATGGTGTCAAAGAAAACCGGCAGCACTTCAGGTGATTTCACGTCTTTCACTTTCAAGTGCTATTTGTGCTATACAAGCAGAATACAGCACCTAATAATTCCTGCCTCCTCGCTTCTGCTCTGGCTGTCTGACCACTTAACCTGTATTATCTCACTCTGTGCCAAGCCGGTGAACAGTGCTTATCTCCACACCTGCAGGCTGGGAAGAGAGGGCTTTCCAGAACCATGCTTCAGTGCTGAAACCCTCTCCTCCTGAAAGAGATCCCACTTCAGTCACGTTTCTCACTGAAGCTTCCAACAGCTCCTGCGCATTCCTACCGCTGCCATTGATGCAAGCACTCTTTGTTTGGTAACAAGATATCTAGGGGCTGGAGTGACAGCACAGTGGGGGCATGAGGTGCATTTACTGCAAGAGTTAATTGTGTCTTTATTGATAATCGCCCTGCCACATTGCCACGGTTTTTATTGGGGTTAACCTGTCAGTGGTTGTATTAATATTTAAGTGATGTAAAGCGTGCTGGTTTATGTTACCAACAGTAAAACCCTCTTGCTGCCCTGAACAGAACTTGTTTCGTTAGAGTCTGAGTCTGGACCTAAGCTAGAAGCAGGGTATGATAGCATGCTGAAAGTCAGTGCTTTTCCCTTCTCCAAGCTGCAACAAATGAAACATAATTATCAAATATAATTGGCACGCCAAGATGGTTTTTTTTTTTCAGCACGCAACAATCCTGCTTTCCTACCCAAGTGCTTTCAATTTAATCTGAAAAGTTACTGACCTCATTTTTTTCTTTTGCAGCTCTACAGATACATCTAGACACATCTTAGCAGTCTAATCAGGTAGCACAGCTTTTAGAAGCGCTGGCAGCATATTGCTATCCTGTGGCAGGTCATAATATCCTGCGGCTGATCAGCGGCATCATGCAGTGCTCTGCTTTCTTCTTTTTTTTTTCCCATGCCATAATCAAAAGATCAGCAGAATTGTAAATCTCTCCGTTCCCAAGTCGTCCAGGGCTTTCCTCCCCTCCTCCACCTTCAGGTTTCTCACCACCTGCCCTTCAAAGCTGCTGCCATGACTGAGGAGGGGGTGCAGCCCCTCAGACCCTCTCTTGGCAAATTGAGGAGCACCCAGGACGGAGCTCCCAGGCACTTCCCAAGGTGTTGGAGAGGATGAAGTAGCTAGGCCCTGCAGAGATGATTTATTAGTAAAAGATTCTAAGAGTATGAAACTTATAAGAGGAATAGAATTGAAAGCGAGATTTGAACTGTAGGGTGCTGGGCAGGAAGAGGGTGATTAGGTGAGCTGAAAGACAGGGCTGAGTGATTCAGTGACACCCCTCTCAAGACAAAGGGATGAATAAGGGGTTGGACCTTCTCAGGTAGCAGGAAAAAGGTGGGTTTCACAGGTTTTTGGTATGTAGAGTAGTATGGTAATGTAATAGGTAATGTAATAATTTTCTTAGGCTATATGTAGATTCTGTAGGTTTTGTATCCTGAGGTGATTGGTTGATGCTCATTAGAATATTCATGATAGAAAGGGTTAAAATGGAATGTAACAGGTAACTCAGTCTCTTGCTCTCCTGGATCCGTGTTCCCTTAGACCTTTGGACTCTTCCCCAGTTAGGCTGCCTTCCCATGACCAATAAACCACGTGTCCCAAAGAGCATCCTGGTCTTCAGATCATCTCTCTCATCGGACACTAACAGCGCATTACCAATACCAAGGTGCTCAGTTGAAGGCCAGTGTAGAAAGAGGAAGCCCAGAAACCTCTTTTCCTTTGGTTTCCACACATTTGGGCGGCCCACTCTTCATCTTCTCCAGCCTGTGACCAATAACAGCATCTCTGAAAAGAACGTACACCCTGTTCCTTAACCTTAACACAGCCAGGCAAGGGTCAGGCAGTCTGAGACACTGAGGGTCTGGTGATGTCAGACTGGCAAAAAGGTCACAACGAGGAACAGCCCCAGGGTATTGGCTTGTGAAGAAGCTTGTTCAGGAGGATGGAAATGGGAGATGAGGGGGGATCTTCTCACTCTGCACAGCTCCCTGACAGGAGGCTGGAGCCAGGTGGAGGTCGGGCTCTACTGCCAAGGAACAAGGGACAGGAGGAGAGGGAAGGGCCTCAAGGTGCACCAGGGAAGATTTGGAAAAATTTGGGAAAAATTTCTTCCCAGAAAGGGTTGTCCAGCCCTGGCATGGCTGCCCAGGGCAGCAGAGAAGTCCCCATCCCTGGAGGGATTTAAAAGCCATGTGGATGTGGCATTTGGGGACATGGGTCAGTGGTGGCCTTGGCAGTGCTGGGGGAATGGTTGGACTTGATGATCATGGAGTTCTTTTTCAACCTAAAGAATTCCATGATTCAATGGTGAGGAGGGTTCAAGGAAGACCTGTGAGTTGATTGTGTAGCAAGGAGAACAAAAACTATCCTGTAGATTTGGAAGGAGGAAGCAAGAAGTGGGTTTACCATGACTGAACAAGCTGTTTTAGATCTTGGTATTAGAAGTCACCTGAGGAGCAGGCAGATCTGAGGGGAGGTAAAAGCTGACATCCTTTTGGAATAAGGGGAAACAATCCAGGTCTTCCCCAATGCAGCTACTGCTCCAATTCTGGACTGGCTCTGAAGAGGTGATTCTCTTTTGAACTTCCCTACAGCCAGATTCATCCCTGCTGATATAGCCAGCATCTGAAAGCAGGGCTGAGGAACACTTTCTTACACAGACAGGATCAAGATTACCAATCTGACTGTATTGTGTTGATCTTGTTCACATGGGCACCAAAAATCCCTATCATCTAACTTGACTTTTTTAACATGATTCAGGGAGTTGCACTGACAGGCATTTTACTTGCCTTAATTGTACTGGCTCCTTGCATTTATTCTTCCAGGGGCTGACAGAATTGTTTCTCGTCCATGTTTGGCAACAATACTTTTTTTTTTTTAATTTTAAAAGGGTACTCCCACTTTCTACTTCCTTCCCTGTGATCCCTCAAAACAGAACTAAACGTGACGACAGGGAGCTTTGAGAGAAAGCAATCATTGCAGAGCCTCATTGTCCACATTTGAAGAACAAAACAGGACAACACACGTTTGCTGTCTCCAGATCCCTGGGCTCCAGCGAGTTGGTTTAGAGCACGCTGCTCTTCGGGGAGCTGGTTTGGTTTTTTTGTTGTTGTTTTTGTTTTGTTTTGTTTTTCACTGTTAATCACACTTGGTACACAGAGGATGCAGTCTGGGAGTGTCTTGGGTTGCGGAGCCAGGGCTGTGTATTCTATTTCATTTGTTAAAAGCAGTTGAGGAGATGTTTTTCTTTATCTCTTGTAACTCTGGGGGGAGAGGGGCGGGTGCCTTTTGATAATGGGGCAGCTGTTCAAACCAGGTGGGGCAGTGTTTCTTATCTCTTTCAGCACCCATCCTCCCTCCAGGGGGATATTTTCTGCTAATGGACCATTAGGAGACCCCTAAAAGCACACATCCCCAAAGCAGTACACCCACATTCCCTCATCCTATTGTGAGATGCTCCACCCAGTGGGGGGAGCCAACCATTCCTTCCTGGATAAAACTGAGACACAGGAACACCAGGGATCCAGCTTCACCCAATTCCTGGAGGAAGATTAGACCCCTTCTCACCACCACTGGACCCTTGTTCTACAGGATCATCTCTGTTCCACCAGAACCACATCTGCCACTCCAGAAGGACTCACTTTGGGACTGCTCCCAACACCCTGACCAACAGGGTGTCAGGTTGTAGCTCTGACTCTGTCAGGGTTTTCCAAAATTGTTGTTTGTTTGTTTTCTGGTTTGGTTGGGTGGTTTTGTTTTCTACTACATTTGTATTGTTAGTATTCCTAGTAAATAATTGTTATTCCTATTCCCAAATCTTTGCCTGAAAGCCCTTAATTGCAAAATTATAATTCGGCGGGGGGTGAGGGGTTTACATTCCCCATTCCAAGGGAAACTCCAGCTTTCCCTGGCAGATACCTGTCTTTCCAAACCACGACAGGGAGATGGAAGTGGTGGCTCCTGGGGGGTGGGGTGTGCTGGGATTCCCAGCCTACCTTCCCGTTGGGCAGCAGCCTCCGGATGGTGACGCGGTCCAGGTGCCAGCCCGAGTTCAGCCCGCCGCCGTTGTGCCCCACGCGGATCTTCTCAATGATGTCACCCACGTCCTCCAGCTGCAGGGACAGACAGGCAAAGCAACAAACCAACAAACCAAACAACACCTGAAACAAACAGCAGGGAAAAAAAAAAAAAAAAACACCACAAAAAACCCCAAAACAAAACAAAAACAAAAAACAAAAAACAAAACAAAACAAAACAAACACAAAAAACCCCCAAAAAACCCCAAAACAAAAAAAAAAAACCCAAAACAAACAAACAAACAAACAAAAACAACAAAAAACACCCAAAACCAGACCCCCCCCAAAAAAAACAAACAAAAACCCCAAAAAACCCACACCCAAACCAAGACACAAACACCACCAAACTACACCAATGCCAAACGAACAGAAAAAACCAAGAAAATTTTAAAGATTGAAATATTACGACATGAGCAACTGGTGACTTTTGAGACACAGCTTCTTCACCTTATTTTGTATTTTTCCAGGCTGTGTGAGGTCCCAGAGGAAAAAGTGTTAGTGCTTATGTCAATTGTAGAATCATAAAATAAAATCCTAGAATGGTTTTGGTTTGAAGGGATGACAAAGATCATCCACAAAGTTCCATCCTCCTGCCAGGGGCAGGGACACCTTCCACGATCCCAGGGGGCTCCAGGTCCTGTCCTTGAACATTTCCAGGGATGGAGCAACCAGAGCTTCTCTGACAAACTTTGCCAGGGTCTCATCACCCTCATGGGGAAGAATTCCTTCCTAATATCCCATCTGTCCCTGCCCTCTGGCAGTTTAATTACATTGCCCCTTGTTCTTCACTATCTGCCTATATAAAAGATCCCTCACCCTCTTTTTTATAAGCCCACTTGAGGCCCTGGCAGGGGCTCTGAGCTCTCCCTGGAGCCTTCTGTGGTGCAGCTGAACAGCCCCAGGTGTGCCAGGCTGGCTCCAGAGCAGAGGGGCTCCAGCCCTGGCAGCATCTCCGTGGCCTCCTCTGGAATCATGCCCTAATTTGCATTTTAGCTGAAGATTTTCCCTGGACTTCTGCTCCAAGATGGAGAGAACACTGCTCTGCACAAATTACCCACCATGTGAGACAGGTCTGGTTGCACAGCAGCAATCCTGCATCTCAGGCTGCTCTGCATGAGCAGGAATGAAGGCAATTGTTTGGAAATTTTCCCTGTACTTGGCACTGGTGAGGCAGCACCTCAAGTGCTCTGTCCACTTCTGGATCCTTTAATTCAAGAAGGACATGGAGTGTCTGGAGCATGTCCAGGGCAGGGAACAGAGCTGGGGAAGGGGCTGGAGCCCCAGGAGAGGCTGAGGGAGCTGGGGAAGGGGCTGGAGCCCCAGGAGAGGCTGAGGGAGCTGGGGAAGGGGCTGGAGCCCCAGGAGAGGCTGAGGGAGCTGGGGAAGGGGCTGGAGCCCCAGAAGAGGCTGAGGGAGCTGGGGAAGGGGCTGGAGCCCCAGGAGAGGCTGAGGGAGCTGGGGAAGGGGCTGGAGCCCCAGGAGAGGCTGAGGGAGCTGGGGAAGGGGCTCAGCCTGGAGAAAAGGAGGCTCAGGGGGCCCTTGTGGCTCTGCACAACTCCCTGCCAGGAGGGGACAGCCAGGGGGGTCGGGCTCTGCTCCCAGGGAACAGGGACAGGAGGAGGACACAGTCCTAAGCTGTGAGGAGGTTTAGTTTGGACATTAGGAAGAAATTCTTGACAGAAAGGATGATGAGACCGTGAAGAAGGGCTGTCCAGAGAGGTGGTATAGCCACTCCCCTGAAGGCATTGAAGGAGTGGCTGGATGTGGCCCTCAGTGCTCTGTCTGGTGACAAGGTGGGGATTGGTCACAGGCTGAATTTGATGAGCTCAGAGGGTTTTTCCAGCCTAGTTGATTCTGCGATTCTATGAAACTGCAGTGCAGCTACATCTGAAATTGCTCTTTTAAAATCACCTTCTTTTCTAAACGTTTGTGTGCACTCTCTTAATACTGGAAGAAAAACTTTGAGGTGAAAGTGCTGTACAAACAGCCTGGCATTTTATATTTTCTCTCATCTTCTGCCACAGAATCCCAATGCCATCCTGAGAAAGCCAACAGGATGACTATCTTATGAAGTTGCTACTGGGTTTTTATGCCTCACCTTATTAATTGAGTAATTTATTACCAGTGTACTACTTCTAATTCACTTCCCTTTCAAAGGCTTGAACAGGAAAAAAAGAAATTTTCTCCTAAGTACTGGCTTTTGGTTACTCCAGTGCAAAGTTTTTTACAGCTGGCCCTAAAATACCAAAGGCTGGCTTCAAACCTTTGCATGTAGAACACTGAGCTGTCCTTCTGTCCTTGGGACTTTGGAGTCCCATTTTCTTGGAAAATGTGAGAAAATGGAGCATATCAATTTTTATCATGGGAGACTACTCCCTTCTCTCCCAGCCAAGAGAAGTGCCCCATACAGAAGCCAAGGCAGCAGCAGTTTTAGAAGGCTCCATAAGTCAGCCAGACTGCACAGTCCAAGGAATCCACACTCTGAGCAAACTGGGTTTGGCTCCATCAGCCCTGCTCCAGCTCTAGACAGAATAAGATTCACTGCAAAATGATTAAACGATCCAAACTCATTTCTAAAACTCACACACATGCACACAAAGTGTACATTAGGGAAAAATTATTTTTTCTCTTTTGTCCTGTCCAAATGCTCATCTTTCAATGAGACTTTTAATCAATACATAGCAATAAAATGATGCTTGAGCAGTCAAGATCCATGTTAAAGAAGAAGTGGGCTTTACCCTGCTGTAGGCATCTCCAGCAAATCATCACCTGGAAGCACAGCTGAGAGCAGCCTCTAATCTTTTGTGCCTCTTTTGCAAAACACAAAATGATAGAGGCGGGTAAAACTACAGAGCAAAACAGACAATTCCCAGTTTGTGTTTTCTGAAACCCCCCAAAATCATTTTTTTAAGGTCTGTTGAACGCCAAATTATGGCTCTACACGAGCAGGTGGAAGAAAAATGTATTTTGCTTTGTTCCCATCTCCTGCAGAAAGAGGAGCTGGTGAAGTGAGAATGAAGTTTGGGGACAGGTTAATACGATGTTATAAATTGGTAGAACACACTGCATTTTCTCTCACTTAATCTAAGAAAAGTACTGATGTTTCAGATTCCACCAAAATCAAAATAAATCTTATGTAATAAAGACCTAACCAGAACACTCAGTTTAAGATTTATACCTGTGGATTAATGCAACCTCTACTATGAAAAATTGTATGGAAGCTCCACTGAAATAAGTCTCATTCTTTGTTTTAAAGGAATCACTCTGGGGATTTGTTTTGTGATTCATGGCATATAACAACAATGTGGGCTGTGAGTATTTTAACTTGTAAAAAGAATTGGTTTAAAATTTCCCTTCAATTACAGAAACAAACCAGACTGAAAAGAGAGAGAGGTTGTAAGATCCTCTGTGAAGTCAGTGTTGGTGTTTCAGCAGGAAGGGAAGGTGAGGACATGAAGCAGCATCAGCAGGATAAGCCAGAGCAGGTCTGCCTGTATTTTTTGCCACTTAGAAATTCTCAGCAATAGAAATATGCTGTGAATAGGAATTCATTAATACTGTGGATGCAAATGAGCTCACTCTTTGATGTGCACTGGTTTACTATTTGCATACAGTTGTGCAAACACTTCAGGAAATACTTGGTAAGATCTTTGAAAAAGTTAGCCTGGGTATTCAAAAATCACATTGTCTGCAGGAAAGAAATGGTTTCTCTGCCTGAGGACACAGAAGAAAAAGCATTATGCTTCTAAGTACTGCCAACTGCAAGAGAATCACAGAGTCACAAGACACTCTGAGCTGGAAGGGACCCACAGGGATCAGAGTCCAGCCCTGGTCCTGCACAGACAACCCAGGGATCCCACCCTGTCCCTGGGAGCATTGACCAAACCCTCCTGGAGCTCTGGCAGCCTGAGGGCTGTGCCCATTCCCTGGGGAGCCTGGGCAGTGCCAGCACCCTCTGGGGAAGAACCTTTCCCTGAGATCCAACCTGGGGAGCCTGGGCAGTGCCAGCATCCTCTGGGGAAGGTGAGCACCCTCTTTCCCTGAGATCCAACCCAAACTTCCCATTCCTGCTGTTTTCTCAAGTCCTGTCTGCTCACAGGAGTGCAGAGATCAGTGTCTGCCCCTCCTCCTCCCCCATGAGGATGCTGAAGATCACAATGAGCTCTCCCCTCAGTCTCCCCCTATTTCTCCAATCCTGTAACTACCTCCTGGCAATATTTTCCTTTCCCAGGACACCCCTGCCCCATCCAGAAGGAGCACCTGGATAGCACCACAGCCATCTGGATCTGGCAGTACAGGATTCTCCCTGCAGATGACCCAGGGCAAGAGATGATACATCCTGACCTCCAGGGTGCCTCTGTGGTCTCCTGAGGCAAAACACCCAGGATTTCCACTGGCAAGTTTGTACTCTCATGTGCCAGACAGCTTTTCCTCCCCAGAGCAAACAAGGCCGTGGAGAAGGTCCTGTTTGTATCTGTATCTGGAGGAGAATCACAGACTACTCTGAGTGGGAAGGGAACTCACAGGGATCATGGAGTCCCTGTCCCTGCACAGAAACCCCAACAACCCCACCCTCTGCATCCCTGGCAGCTCTGTCCAAACTCTTCCTGGAGCCCTGGCAGCCTGAGGGAGCCTGGACAGTGCCAGCACCCTCTGGGGAAGAACCTTTCCCTGAGATCCAACCTGGGGAGCCTGGGCAGTGCCAGCACCCTCTGGGGAAGAACCTTTCCCTGAGATCCAACCTGGGGAGCCTGGGCAGTGCCAGCACCCTCTGGGGAAGGTGAGCACCCTCTTTCCCTGAGATCCAACCCGAACTTCCCATTCATGCTGTTTTCTCAAGTCCTGTCTGCTCACAGGAGTGCAGAGATCAGTGTCTGCCCCTCCTCCTCCCCCCATGAGGATGCTGAAGATCACAATGAGCTCTCCCCTCAGTCTCCTCCAGGTGAACAGACCAAGTGCCCTCAGATGCTCCTCACACAGCTTCCCCTCCATGCCCTTCACCATCCTTGTGGCTTTCTTTGGATGCTCTCTAATAGTTTTATGCCTTTTTCTTTAACATTGTGGCACCCAAAAGTGCCCCCAGCACTGGAGGTGAGGCAGCCCCAGCCCAGAGCAGAGCAGCAGTGACTGAGGTGGGTGAGACCAGTGAGGAACAGAGCAGTGGTGACACATCCTGGTCAAGATTTCCACTCTCATTGTCATTTTGGAAACGACCTCTGGCCCCTCCTGAGCCTGGAAACACATCCTTGATGCCAATGGAGGTGAGAGGAGGGAGGGGCAGGGGCTGACATGACCTTCCTCTTTCTGTCAGGGCCAGCTGCATTTTGTGACCTCCCACATCTTTCCAAGACTCACCTCAGGCATTAAAGCACTTTGGTGACAAGGTAATGAAATAAATTTAATGGTTTTACAGCACAAAACCACAGAGGATTGGGGGGGGGGGGCATCTGTTCCTGACCACTGCATGCTCCCCAGTTCTCCCCATGCTTCCATCTTACCTCCACAATGAACTGGTTCACTGAATTCCTTTCAAAGTACATCCTTTGCTCTCTCTTGTTGAGGCACAGGGATTTTTGCTGAGTGCAATTCCCATCACTTCCATAAAGAACAATGAAGACATCTGCATCTGTGCCAGCTCCAAAAATGTCACTGGTGTACACTGTGATCTCGTAAGGGACAACTGGTTTAGGAAATGACAGAGAACAGAAACAAGCCAGAAGGAGTTAGGAGCCAGCATAGTAACACTCCTGAGAAAAACATTAATGAAAGAAAAAACGAGTTATAAATCCCAGCAGTGAAAGAGGAGAGGGCAGCAATCACACACTTGTGGTCAGCCAAATTATCAAGTTGGTCAGTCCTATGAGAATTACAAAGGAATTTCTTTATAAGGCAAGCTGGCCTTGATATGTGTTCATGTAATGAGTTTTTAGGTTAAACATATGACATTCAGGATACCTGCCATCCAAAGGTACTGAAACAAGATTTACTTCAACAGCTCAAGAGCTGAAGCAAAACATGAATTCACAAATTTTTTGAGCATTTAGGAAGATGGATGAAGTTAAGACAACTGGAGGCAGTGAAAAATATTCAAGATTGTCTTGCTGATAAAAAAGTCCTAATATTCCCATTGCTAAACACAGAACAAAAATCCATCACAAAGAAGTTAATAATTCCTCTGTTCCATTTTTCACTTGGTATAAACTCCCCTGAAGCAAATTGAGGCAAACAGGTTAAGTTACAACCCAGACCCCTGGTGAATGCAGAACAGTAATGTTCAAGACCATAAATACTCCCCTTTTCTTCTCCTGTGGTTTCTCCAGAATGTCCCATGACCCCAAAATCTGATGCCTCCTTTTGTTCTATTCTATCTTCACAGCTTCTCAGTCCTGAGTCCTGCTGGAGTATGACTCAGACTTGCTCAGGAATCAGGCTGACCCAGGAGTTTGGGAACAGGGGCTCTGTTCCTGGCTCTGCTATGGATTTGCTGAATAAATCCTCAGTTTTCAAGGTGAGATGGTGTTTAGCTCACAGAGCAGGAAACATAGGTTCAGATGCCTGCTCATCAGACAAGTGTGTGTGTCTCCAGATGTAATCAATAAAGTCAGTGCAGTCTGAAGAAACACTTAATCAAGGAATGAAGGCATTTTCCTTGGGATTAGCTGAATCACTCCCCAAATCCAACCTCTGAGTGACCAAATAACCACGATGGCAATTCAGACACCCTGCTGTCAGGGTGTGCCATTGAACAAACTCTGTCCTGTCCCAAACTCCTTTAAATCCTTTCTGAAATCAGAGCACCAGGTAAGGCTGGGGCATCACTGAACAGCTGCAGGGACCTCTCCTGCCTCAGGAAGACACTTTCCCTCAGTCCCACTGCACATAAGCACAGCCTTCAGCACCAGGATCCTGCCACTGCCATGATCTGCTCCTGCTCATCCCTCCCCCATACACCCCTGAAAAACTTCCATCCTTTCCCATCCCTCACTACAATCTTCTCAGCTGCTTATCATTCTCACCCTCCTACTCTGCCATGACTTCAGTAATTTTTTGATCTTCACATCACAGCAGCTGCCACTGTGTTTCAGCATCTCTGTTAGGGTAAGGAAAAGGCCCCCAGCACCACCTCTGTTACTGTTGGGAGTAACTCAAATTATGCATATAAGGGACTAATCATTCATTAAAAGCTCAGGCTCTCTAAATACAGCTCTCAGGAGGCCACAGATGAAGAATTTTTCTTTCTACAGAGAGTCAGCCTGGAGGTGCTCAATATCCTTCCTGCCCAAGCCAGTGAAATCCGCTCTGCTGTGCTGCAAGTAAACTGGAATAGTTTCTCCAGAATGCAAGAAGAAGGTGGGGGGGGGAAAAATCCTGGATACCAAAAATCACACACACTATGCATTATGAATTAAAAATTATCCCCTCTGCTGAAGGCCTGAACTGGCTCTTGTTTCTTGAATATTAACATCAGCTTAGAACTGAATCAGCAAAGCAGCGCCCTAACAAGGTCACCAGCAGCACAACTTTTCAGCTGTCAGATGCCCATTCCATTTACATGGCATTTTTAAAGCTGCATCCCCACGGGGATGGTTTTAATTGGGCTGTGGATGGCATGTTTTCCTGGTGAAACAATTCTGGCATGAGTCATCACAAAACGAAATCAGGCCGCTTCAGTTACCTCTGGCAAACTGAAGCCCAGGGGTTAATTGTTAGGAAACCAGAATGCAGTAAACAGCACAGTGGGGATGGCTCAAATGCTGAGAAAGCCTAAGCTGAGAGCAGGCCTGGTGCAAGCTGCCAGAGAGGCATGACTGCTTCCAAAGGCTGGAGGTGGACTGCTGACAAAAGCCAGGATAACGCGAACGGTGCGCTCAGAGGCACGGCGTGCCAGGAGCTCCTACATCATTAAAATATTCAGAGCTGTTAATAAATTATGTAGCCAGCATCTGCATCAAAATGTATATGGACTGGGATAACAAGGCAAAAAAAAAAAACAAAAAACAAAAAAAAAAAAACAAAAAAAAACAAAACAAAAAAAAAAACCACAGAAAAGAAGCACATGCTAAGTCTCTGGGTTATATTTGCTCCTATAAAAGTTACCACTGCGTCTATCAACCAGTTTATTTTTTTCAGGCACAAGGGCATGGAATATCTCATCCAGCTCTGGGATCCCCAGCTTAAAGAGGACATGGAGCTGCTGGAGGGAGTCCAGAGGAGACCATGGAGATGCTCCAAGGGCTTGAGCTCTGGAACCAGCCTGGGACACCTGGGGCTGTTCAGCTGCACCACAGAAGGCTCCAGGGAGAGCTCAGAGCCCCTGCCAGGGCCTCCAGGGCCTCCAGGAGAGCTGCAGAGGGACTGGGGACAAGGCCTGCAGGGACAGCACCCAGGGAATGGCTTCCCAGGGCCAGAGGGCAGGGACAGATGGGATCTTGGGCAGGAATTGGTGGCTGGGAGGGTGGGCAGGCCCTGGCCCAGGGTGCCCAGAGCAGCTGTGGCTGCCCCTGGATCCCTGGCAGTGTCCAAGGTCAGGCTGGACAGGGCTTGGAGCCACCTGGGATAGGGGAAGGTGTCCCTTGCCCATGGCAGAGGGTGGCACTGGGTAAGCTTTAAGGTCCCTTTCAATTCTGTGAATCTACTTTTTCTTCCATCAGACTGACAGAAGTGCAAAAGGAAGCAAAGAGAATCCTTTCTTCTGCTCCAAAGAGCTGGGATAAAGGTTAGATGAGAGAAATAAAAATATGTTGGTCAAAGGATGGGTGCAACACAAAGACATGGCAGTGGCAGATCCTCAGAGAAGAAATTATTTCAGCTGACAGACTGCAGGGTATGGGGATCTGGACACGGGAGGGATCTTCAACATGAACCACTGTCTTCATCATAAAAAAAGGAGGCAAAACAGCTGATGGCCTTCTGTGTGGTTATTCCCACAACTACTTGTGAAGAAGGAAACCAGGGCAGATGGAGGGAGTTTGGGCAGCTCTAAATTTTGATATCTAAATAAAGAACTGCAGGGAGTAAGGCTTTTGATACCTCCAGTGCTCACACTGGGGATAAGATGAGAGGGGAGACAGCTTCTGTGTGAAATTTTTTAGCTCTTCTTATGAATGACCAAGGAAGAACCTGTCAGGAAATCAGCTCCCAGGTGTCAGACCTCATCCCTCATCATTATGGCATCCAACCCAATGTAAGGAAAAGGCAGTTCTGACAGCACCCTAATGTGAACAAAATTTATCAACCACTTGAAATGAAGCAGATCAGAGAGGGACAAGTCAAGTACAATTGTACAGGGCTGTACTCTCCACACTGTCAAAGATGCTTTAGAGAGGGGAGCATGGGAAGGGAGAGGGCCACAAAGTAAGCAAAACATTTCATTTATTTCAAGAAAGCCATGTTATCTGATCCTCAGTATTCTGCAAACAGGAAAAGAGGTTTCCAGAGCTAAAGAGTGTGAGTTGCCATAGCAGGCGTGAGCTTGTACTCAGAAGGAGCTGAGCTGGGGTAATGTTTACCCAAAACATTAATTTGGAGGGGAGTGAAAAGTAAGGAAAAATTGGAGAGCACTAAAAGAGGCAGTCTGGTACAACACTTCTGGAAAAGCACCACAGTAAAGAAACTCTGGAAGAGGGTCTTTCAGCAAGAGATGGGTGTTCAGTGCCAAAGGCACTGGAAGAACTAAGACTTGGAAGCAAGACCAGAGTGTCTGCTTTGGCAACAGAAATGGCAATATTAGAATGGAGCAAGATCAGAGGGAAACTGGAGACAAGGAAGACAGCTTGGAATGAGCAGAGGGCTTGGAGGGGATGGGGAAATAGGAAGAAAAAGACAATCACCCACATCCACATGACTTCTAATGAGTCTCTGATTTGGCAAACTCAGTAAATGTTCATCTAGAGCACCCAGAGGAATCTTCTTGTAGCAATTTGAGTAGTTGGCATGTGATCTACTTATAAATTTTCCAAAGCCAGTTCAAGGGAGAGGTGAAACCTATAAAACTGCACGAGGTTGTGAGATTTTTCTCTTCTGCAGTGAGGGGTGTGTCCTGGGGAAATGGCATTCTGCTCACATGGGGTGTACTCGACTGTCTGCAGTTCTGCAGGGAAGATGATCCTCTCCACAGCTCCGTCATCCTCTGATCTATCCAGCCAGCGGCCACAGGGGAACTTGAGGCACTGTCCCAGGGATGGGGCATCAATCTCCACCCATTCCAGAAACCAGCCAGTTGAATTACCTGTGGTGGAGAGATGGCAGTGAATAACCCACAAAGCCTTTGCAGACAACAGCAAATGCCAGACCTCTGAGAAATAAACATTTCTGTCTTTTGCCAACGGGAATGTGGAATATACGTCGTGAAGATCATTGGATGCAATTGCCCAGGACTGAGGCAAAACCACTTCACATTTCTCTAAGTGCCAGGCTAAAGATGTGCACGTGGGAATGCTAATTACTGCATCACTTTTATCAGCTGGCCTCTGTATTAATACAGAGCAGTTATCAACAAACCTGTCCCTTAATGACCCGTAGGGGAGGAGATCCGTGCGTAGCTCCACGGCCTCCCTTGTTTGTAGCAGATGCACAGAATTCTGTCTTAAAAGCAGCCAAGACTTGGTGATCAAAATACCACCAAAAACTTAAAAAAGTGAGACGAGTCTATGGGTCCCATGCAAAAAAAGAAAACCAAACATGGGGTTTGGTGATATCTGTGAAATCTCTCTGAAGATGTGGCTGTAGAACTGTAAAGACCCTGGCAGAGGGAGAGGATGCAAAGCTACCTGCCACTTGGCACCACTGGGCTCCTAATGTCACTTGGGAATGGAACCAGCAGCAAAGACAGTGCCAGCAACAGCCAAAGTGACAGCAAGGATCTGTCACCAAAAGGTGAATTTCATTTGGGGTCTTGGAGGCAGGCATATTTCATACAGCAGTGCGCCCGGTGCACTAGACACACTGCATTACAAAGCAGATTATCTTACCTTTATTGTCATGGCCTATCTTGATTTTTTTCAGGTCTCCAATGTCCACAGACTCCACTGTAAACTCATCTACCTTCCCACGCTCAAATTTGTTCTTGTTAATCTTTGAGGCCTTCAGGCTGACTATCCCTGTTGTGGCGATGCAAAAGGACATTGTTCAGCATGTGAAGCAAATCCTCTGGGAATGTCAACAGTGGAGCCAGGGAAGTGGCTAAAATGCAAAAACTGGCTTTTCATCTCAAGATCTGAGCTTTGTCCCTCCCTCTGATCCCCAGTCTGTATCAACACCCCAGATATACAGAATTCCTCCCTGGGATGATCCTCTGGCAGTGCAACAGGGGCGATGCTGTCGTGCTGCGCTCGCAGTTCAGAGATCGGTGCTACCCATCAGTTCCCTGCCACTCTCACAGGCATCCCAGCCACTGCACACACGGCTCAGCTGCTTCCAAGAGGATTTGCTCATCAGCTGATTAAATACTTCTGGGCCACTCAAAGAGGCAGAGGAGGGCTGGGTTTCAGAAGCATGCTGATTCATTGCTGAGGAAAGCAAATCATCCAGTGCATTCACTACTCGATAATGTAGTCCCAGTCAACTGTGCTGTTTCTATAATTGAAATTAAAACCTTTAGATCAGCAGCTGGTGCAAATCAGCACCAGCAAAGTTTGGCAGTGATTTACAGCAGCTGGTGCCGTGCTCCAAGTTACCACCATGTGTGCACCGACTGCAGGAATATGAAGTTGCACTGAACAGACTGAGAAATGGGTATTAGGGAATGAAAAGAAACCATGACCTGTGTTTTCAGGTATCAAGCAGGGAGTTGCTATCCTTTTCCACCACTTGAAGCCATACCTGTGTCATCTTTACTTCCATAGAGTATGATGAAAACGTTGGCATCAGTCCCAGCATTCTTCTTGTCCCCCGTTTTCACTTTCACTGTGTACGTCGTTGATTTAGCTGCCAGATAAAATATCTCAACTTAAGTCTGACCAGGAGTCAACTCTACTTTTCCTTGCATAAATGTGTGCTTGGTTTGAGTTTTGTTTTGACTGATCACAGCCATGCTGTATTTTCTAATTCCTGTCCTATGCTCTGGTAGCCCTTGAGGTGAGCTGGGTTATCTGGTTCCAGAATCTTCTGCTGCTTCAGTCACTCAGCATATTGCCTGCATATCTACAGACAGGAAATGTGCTCAAGCCTTCCTCAAAGCTGCCTCTGACTGTAATATTTCATTTTAAAAATCCACATACACCCCCCTCCCCTTGTTTCATTGGCATCAAATAATGCATGTGCATGTAACACATACCAGAAAGTGTGTACACTGACATATGCACTTCATATTCACAAACACACCTCTCAGAACAGCATCAGTGGGGATGTTTCTACTGCACCATCATCTAGAAAGTCTGGTAAATTCTTTAAAAAAAAATCTAATGGAACAGTCTAATCTGGTCTTCACTCTGCTGCTGTAACCTCAAGATTTCCAAAACAGAATATTTCCTCCCTGGCTGGACATATCTTTCCAAGATGCTGGTCAACCAGCATGTCCTTCTCAACCAAAGGGATAAACACATTGTGGAGGGGTTTTTTTTTGACTATACAGCTTGCAGAAATTATTCTTGTATTCAAAAGCATCTGATGGGGAAATAGGGGAGAGTGTAAAACCTTTCACTGGTTATGAAGCCATTGAAAGTGTGGGGCACTCAGCACCTTGCAGGATCAGACCCAGGTGTCTGTCACTGCCCTGTGGTTAACAGGCAGATTTATTTACAAGTAGGGCAAAGTTTACAAGCAGCAAGATGGAAAGTGAGATGAATTTAGGTCCCTTCTCTTTCTCTGGCTGTGTTTTCTCTCTGCTCAGTTTCATCTTGGAACATTTAACCATTACAGTCCATGATGTGAAACGAATGAGATTTATTCCTTAGATAGTAGCAACCAATATGCATTTCAGTTAAAAAATGATGACTGAACGTATTACCTATCTTCCCAGCTTTGTCACTTTGGGTCCAATCCTGCAAGATGATTAAATAAACTAAAAATGAGGAGGGTCCACTCCTCAGAGTCTGACACGTGCTTGACATTCAGACCTGAAAATTTCATTTTGGGGCAAAATTACTCAAAGCCCAGTAACTGCTTCTGCTAGCTGCTAATGCCCTCAACAGCACTAACAACCTGGTTCCTTTCCAACCTCACACTGGAAGAAACACAATATATATTCCACCTTTCTGTTCCAGGCCCAAAGTTGCAGGAGACTGGCCCTCATTTTCCGAATCTTTCTTTACAAATGCTTCATCCACTGGGACCAGCTCCCTGGCAATCTGACCGTCGTCCTCCTCGACTGCCAGCCACCTCTGGCAGGGAAAGTAATACCTACAAAATGACAGCAGCACCCGGTGCTTACACAGGGCTTCACAGCTTTTAACAACATAAACAAGCACAGATCAGAGGCTACTTGAAGGAAAAAACAAAACAAACCAAAACAAAACAAAACAAACAAACAAAAACAAAACAAACCAAAACAAAACAAACCAACAAGTTTACTCAAAGCTGAGCTGCACATCTGTTTTCATCCTCAAGATCTGGTGTTGTGGGAACTAAATCCATAAATAGGTTAGGCAGCACATCCTACTAAGTGCTGTTTCCAGGCTGCCAGCCCCACATGGTTGGTTCATTTTAATTTCACTCCCAGGAAGGGTTCAGTAACTTGAAGGAACCTCCAGTCTCCCAGGAATTTTATGTTTATGAAGACTAGATCCATCTTGTCCTTAGGAGTGGTCGCACCCATCAGAGCATTGTGCAATTTTTGAGCATGTGCTTTCCAGCAAGTTCCAGCTCAAAGGCAAGCCTATATTTCAGGTTTTGAACAGCCCGTTCTTTGCTCATCTGGCTGTCTGTGGAAGCCATGAAAATTTGCTTAGATCAGAATTTGCTTTTGGCCCAGACCTATTAAGTACAAAAGGCAAACAAAACGTGAGCTCAGAGGCTTCCAAAGTGGGGCCTAGAAGGGAAATGCTTGAGTGCAGCTTCTGCTCCAGGAGGGAGAGATCAGCCCATCCCAGGAGAAACAGAAAAAAGCTAAGGCTCCCTTCCAAACACTGCTGGTTCCCAAATTACAGAGGTGCTGGGACAGCAAAACCCCTCCACAGGTACCCCAGAATGGCCCCAGGGTCTGTTTCATGTCCCAGTGACCACAAGGCTCCCAAAGGATTCCCTGCAAGCTGCTGAGGAGCTGCAGCCATGCCCTTCTGCATCTCCTCCACCTCCCCACGGCTCTGCAGGCCCCTGAGAAGGTGGCCCCTTTCCTGACCACACAAAAAGGTGGGGGTGGGTGGCAGGCTCCTCACGTGATGCTCTCTTTGAGGTCTACAATCTCTACCCTCTCCAGGTACCAGCTGGGGCTAGCACCAGAGTTATCGTGGCGGATCCGCAGCTTCTTCAGCTCGCCCAGGTCGATGGCTTTGATGGTGAACACGTCCACCTGCACAGGAGGCAAGAGGCAAATGGCTGTGTTTCCAAGAAAGAAGGAAAGAAAGGCAGTAAATGGCCAAGGGAAATGTTTTTTTTTGGGTTCTTTTGTGGGTTTTTGTTTGTTTTTTTTAGTTAAAAAATAGCTATTTGTAAGTTCTCTTTGCACTCTTTGTGCGAGTGTGCGAAAATAACTGCAGAGCTCTGAGGTCTCCCATTAGCACTCATGTTTGGCTCCTACAAGGCAGTAATAGCCTTGGAGCTGCTGCTAACCCTTGCACTCCTCTCTTTACTTCATCCCAGTTTCAGCTTCCTGTAAGTTTAGCCCCTCTCTGCTAAGCATCATTCCTTTCAGGCTGAGTATTTTCCCACAGATTGAGTCTGGAACCAAACAAAAAACATGTTGACTCCACGGAAATTCTCCTGCACACCTCTGCGTAGAATCTTGGAATATCCAGGGTTGGAAGGGATCCACAAGGACCACTGAGGCCAACTCCTGGCTCTGCACAGGACAGCCCCAAAATACGGCCCATGTGCTCTATTTTAAATATTTCAGAGTTTCTTCCTTTCGTCATTTACCACAACCAAGAGAATCATTTATTAACTGTGTTAGTGTGACAGGATGGTCCTTGTTATCGTAACAGTTTAAACATCTTAATGTGATTAATCTGTTGGTAGGCTTTGGGTTTGTACTCCCAAGAGTAAGGAGCATTACATTTGCAGCTTGGAGCTCTTCCCACTGAATGAAGAACCGTGTGCAGGTTGCAGTTTCACCAGTGCCAAGCTCATAAATCACAGCTAACAGCTTATTTAACAACCTTAGGGCTCTTTTTTTTTTTTTTTTTTTTTTTTTTTTTTTTTTTTTTGGTGGTTGCAAGTTTTCCACAGCTGCTTTTTGTTTCTATAATGTTTTGCCCTTCAGAATAATTCCTTGAAAAACTCCTGGCTATAACAGTAGCTTGTTAATTGTTCATAAACTTTTTATTACAAATACTCAACGTACAAGAGATGATCTTCAATTGGATTGGATTATAACGTAATTACAGCACACTGTGTAATATTGCTTTTATTCCCTGGCTGGTTGGGTGGAACATTTAGAATAGTATTTGCCTCTAAATATCTGCATGCTTGAACTGCCCTGAAAATACTCTCCAGTATTAATTTAAAGTTTGTAAATTTGAAGCACTACTGAAAGGAAGCACTACCACCAGAGCGCTTACAGGAAGCAGAGGCAGGAAGAGGCTCCAACATGGAACTGGTGTTCAGCTTATTATCCAAACCAATCTCCCCTGGAAAAACGTTTTGAGGCCCTTTGCTTTGTGCAGTGCATTTCAGAAATAGAACAGGTTTGAAAGAAGTGAGGAGGAGCTGTATTGAGCGGCCAGCACTGAGAGAGCCCTGCCTGCCAGCCTCCTCCTCGCTTGAGTGAGTGGAGTTCATGCGTTACCTGTCCTTTCTCAAACTTGTTGAGGTTGTTTGACCTTTTCAGCTGGCGCTCACCCGTGTCTCCTCTCTCCATGCCGTAGATGCTCAGGAAGACATTAGCATCTGTCCCAGCCCCCCACACAAGCCCAGTGAGGACGTGGACTTCATACGTATTTTCTGCAAGTAAAATGGCAAGGGCAGGTCAGAAGGAAGGGCCGTGTTTCATCAGGTCCGTGGCTCACTGCAGAGATGTGTAACCCTGGAAATGCCAGCATGGAAGGAGTCTGTCTGGAGTGTCCTGGGTTATGGAACCAGAAATGTATATTCCATTTCATCTGTTAAAAGCAGTGGGGGAGATGTTTATCTCTTGTAACTCTTGAAGGAGGGGGGCAGGTGCCTTCTGATAATGGGCCAGCTGTTAAAACCAGGTGGGGCAGTGTTTCTTCTCTTTCACCGCCTGTCCTCCCTCCAGGGGGATATTTTCTGCTGATGGGCCATTAAGGATTATCTTCTGCTAATGGGCCATTAAGGCTCACCAAGGACAGGAGAAATTCCATCATCCCATTGTGACATGCTCCACCCAATGGAGGGGCAGCCAACCATTCCTACCTGGATAAAAACTGAGACGTAGGAACACCAGGGATCTGGTTCCACTGGATTCATGGAGGAAGACCGGACCCTTCTCACCACCACTGGACCCTTGTTCTACAGGATCATCTCTGCTCCACCAGAACCACATCTGCCACTCCAGGAGGACTCACTTTTAGACTGCTTCCAACACCCTGACCAACAGGGTGTCAGGTTGTAGCTCTGACCTTGTCAGGGTTCTCCAAAATTGTTGTTTGTTTGTTTGCTTGCTTGTTTGACTACTACAATTGTATTGTTAATATTCCTAGTAAAGAACTGTTACTTCTATTCCCAAATCTTTGCCTGAAAGCCCTTGATTGCAAAATTATAATTTGGAGGGGGTAAGGGGTTTACATTCTGCATTCCAAGGGAAACTCCAGCTTTCCCTGTCAGATACCTGTCTTTCCAAACCAAGACACTGGAGTTTGTTGGCATCTGTCTTAAAACATGAGCAGCTCTGTCTTCCTCCAGCCCCTCTCCTTGGCCATAACAACTTGCTTAAACCCTCAGCCACGGTGGTAACCTCTGGAACTCTTGATCCAAGTGCCCCAGACTGTTGTAGTATGTTAGCTGAGACTCTATTTTCTTTATTCAGGAAAAGCCAATTTTTTATTTACACAGCTTTTACTATGTGTGCAACATTTATTGGCTGGTAGTTTTCTTACTACTTAATTATTGGTCAGAGGGTGATTAGTGTGTACGTGCTAAGATTTAGGTTGTTTATTTTTTTTATGGGTTCTCATGGAATAGATCTTCTTGTTTATACAGATGTACTTATTTTTCAACCTAAGAAAAGGTTGTTGTGTTGATGAGCCTTTTGTACCAAAATTTCTTTCATATGGGAACTTGCAAATTACTTAGCTGCACTTTAGAAGAAATGACAGGCTAACTATTAATTTAACAGAGCAGGCCTGAATCTGTGAGGCTTTTCTTGTGTAATTCTTCTACCTGTCTATGACATCAGACGACCTTTGACGAATCCTATAGAAATCCTTTAGGATATTCCAATTTCAGGCTGTTTCCTCCCCGTTCTGCCTTAGTTTACCCACCATCCCCTTCCTCCCTAGCTTGATCCACCACAGGTACAGTGCATGCTTGGTGGTTGTGGGGGATAAATGGTCCTGCCAAGCAGCACAGTGTGGTTATCATCCTTCATGCAGAGGCTGGATACACCCACACACACCCCCCCCCCCCCACACACACACACCACCCCCCCACACACACACCCACACAACCACACACACAATCCCTCTGGTATTTACCCTCCAGGTCAGATTCTCCATCAGGCACTAGCTCCACCACCAGCTCCTTATCCCCTTCGTCCTTAGCCAGCCAGCGATGTGCCACAAACGTATAGACATCCATTCCTTCTTCCTCCTTGGTCTCCTCCTCTTCCCCCTCATCAGACTTCTTTTTCTTTGTCTTCTTTTTCTCAGACCCCTGTGTTTTGGTGGCCAGGCGCTTCAGGGTGACACTTTCCAGGAACCAGCCATCCCCGATGCCTGTCCCGTCGTGGCCTATCCGAATCTTATAAATCTTTCCAACATCTGCAGCCTCTCTCTGCCACCAAGGGAAGGCCAGCACCCAGGGGATAGAAGACAGTCTTAACTTCATAAAGATTTCATAAATCTTAATTTCATAAATTTCTTAAAAATGAGAAGCACGGGCTCTATCACACAAAGTGTCTAAGCAAGGATAAGAACAATTTCTTAATGCAAGTTTACACTTATTTTTTCCCTCCTGCTTTACTATTTCATACCTTCCATTACCAAATCTCATCTGAAGGGATTAAGCTGAAGACATTCAGAGCAGCCATGGTGAGGAGAGGAGCTAAATCCATATTTATTGGGCTCCCTACTTCCTCATTGCTCTCCTTACCTGTATTGTCTCTGTGTTGTCACTAAAGATGAATATATGATAATACCACACCAGGTTTTTACGGATTCTCAGTGCATGAGGCATTTTGAAAATTAATAATAAGAATGCCTTTCATACTCAGCACAGGATATGAACCCAGCAAGAAGCAATAATGGTGTAGAGAAAAGGCAGTTAACTCATATAACCCGATCTCTGACACAGACTGTGGGTTTGGAGTGCCCTTCTCCTTCCTTCTCATCTGGAAAATTAGAGAAGTATTTTCTCACTTTGCTGGTGAGCAGAGAGGATACAGTCATTAGTGGTTACAGTGCTTCAGTGGCAGGAGGGTGATCAGTAAGAAGACTTACATCCCTCTAGCCAGCACAGCAGACACAAAACCTTCTTGGTTTAGATTATCTGTCCGGATTACTGCCTAATGAAGTTGGATAGAAGATTTTACTCCACACAATCCTTCAACAACTCATGACTTGTTTCTGATGATTGCTTATGCTGTTATCCAGTATTTATGTTATAGAACTTGCAAACATTTGCTTCAGGCTGAAATCTGGCACTTGGCATGTAAGGTTTTAGTCTAGAAGCATTTTGTAGATTAAAACAAAATCAATTGCAGACAAGATGCTTATCAGAAAACTAAAATTGATCCCGCTGTCCTGACATAAAGAATGCGTCTTTCTTTACACGGCTTTACCCTTAGATTTACTGTAATCATCCTGCATGCCTTGTCCATGACTGATGGCATTTCCTATTATCATGTAGCTCACAGAATCTTATTTTTGCCCATGTCTTTTTGTAAACATTCATATAGTGAAAAAGATAGACGATCTATTTATTAATGCTCCGGAGCTTCTGCCTTGTGTGCTTACAAAAGAATCACAGAAATGGGCATAATTTTCAAATCTGGCAATAAATATCAGAGAGAGGATATAAGCAAAGCTGTGTAAACAGAATACTGTACATATGGCTTTATTATAAATCTGATATTGGCTAATAGCTCTTATTACTTGTAAATTTTAGAAATATTACTTCCTTTAAAATCAGAGAAACCAAATCTTAAAATTATAGAGTTTTTTTTTTTTTAAGCAAACATTTATAAGGTACCAGTCATTTCAAATACCCAAAAACTCATTAAAAATAGATAAACATCTATAAACACAGTAACTCCATTCTGTAAAGCAAGAAAATGAGGCAGGAGGAGAACTGATCCCAAAAATACACAGTACAAGGCTGGTGAAGCTGTGGGTGAAGGCACCTTCAGGCTTCTGCTGGCCACTGACAACAGGAAGGATATCCCAGTCTTGATGATTCAGGGGAGCTTCAGCAATTAGCACCAAGCTTAACTGTGCTGAGATGGTTTCAACCTCTGTGGGACTGCAGATTCATTGGAAGACTTAGGCACTGCTGTGCCAAGTCTTGTGCTGTCAGCACATGTGACAGATGTGCCTTAAATCCTGCTTCCACCACCTGGACTCTCTGCTTCAGTGTCCAGATGTTGGTCTCTCCTTCAGTACAGAAGGATGTGCTTCTGACGTGTCCTGGCAGAGAATCCTGTCTTTTGCTCTGATCCCACATCAGGGCAAGTGCTAACACCATTGCTGTCCCCCAAACCATGCTTTCTCTGGGTAGAAACCCCAAGCTAACAAGGCAGAAAAGAACACTGATCCCAAAGGGAGAGGATGCCTGACCACGCTGTGATCCACACTTGCTGCTCAGCCTCATCAGCCCAGGACATCTTGCTGGATTATCCAAGCCCTGGCTCACTCCCTTGAGCAGTGTTGGAGGTTTCCCACCCCTACAAACACTCCCTTTGCTGCTGGGCTGCTCAGAAAGAGGTGTGGGCTCTGCAGCATGATCCTGAATTCTGACCATCCTGATGCCTGCTGGGGACTGAGCTGTGCACATCGAGCACCAGGGCTGTGCAGGGCCCTGATGGAACAGTGCTGCAGGCACTGCAAAACCCATGGGGCATTCACACATTCACAGGAATCACAGCTGCAAACCTCTGCAGGGCTGACGTCTGGACCTGTGGTTAATGGTGTGTGTGACCACAGGCAAACCTGGGATTCCTCACATTCTCATACAAATGTGTTTTCTTTTTCCCCAGCTACACGGTGAGAATTGGCAATAACATGTGGTCAGGCCCGAAGCTTTAAAGTCTTTTGAGGTCTTTTTGAAAGTAAATATAAACAAATACTGCTATTAGACCATAAATTTAAAAGACACCTTTGCTGGTAGCCCCTCAGAAGGTGTTAGTCCCTCCACAAAGCACAACACCCCATAAAGAAATAAAAAGCTTTCCAGAACTCTGGATAGAGGACAGTAGACACTGCCAGGCCTGCAATTTCCTTGAAAAGTTTGGTGGTTGTTTTTTTTGGGGGGGTTGGTTTTTTTCCTTTGTTTTTGGGTTTTTTGTGTGTGTTTTTTGTGTGTTTGTGTGTTTGTTTTTTTGTTTGGGTTTTTAATGGTTTTTCTTGGGGGGGTGGGTTTTTGTTTTTTTTTTGGGGGGGAGCGTTTGGGGTGTTTTGGGTTTTTTTGGTTTGTTGGTTTTTGTGGTTTGTTTTGTTTGCCTGTTTGTTTGGGGGTTTTTGTGTTGTTGTTGTGGTGGTGGTGTTTTTTTTTTTTTAATTTGGTTGGGCCAGTTACTCTATTGATATCTCAACTCTGGCTGATCATATTTTTCCCCCCTCTTAGAAGTGGCAGTGACTGCTTCCATCATACCTTGAAGATGTCTGTGGCTCCCCTTTCAAAGTTGTTGGACCTGTTCTCTAAGATGATCAGCTCCGTTTTCCCGGTCTCACCATAAATCTGCATGAAGACTTTGGCGTTGGTGCCCGCGGCTCGCACGTTTCCAGTCACTACAGACACCTCATAGTTTATCACTGGTCCAAAAATAAAGCAATTAAATCAGCAGAGAAACCCAGATAACAAGCATTCCCGGGGGCTCAGGTTGGAAATTAAATTACCTTGTCTTAACAAATGTCCACGGTGCCGACCATTTGCTCTTATCCAAACCAAATGTGAGATAACAGAACCCTTCACTGAGGGCTAACCTAATAGTTTTCCTTTTACAAGTGTTAGCCAGCGTCAGAGGGGTGCAAGACAGAGCCTTAATAGGGAATTTTGTTTCAGTACTAACTATAGAGTGGTTGAATGATCTCCTTAGTAAGGTACAAGGGAGGGAGTTACAGAGGGCAGGGGGGGAAACACGGCATTCTTTCTCAGGATCCGACAGCAAATTTTAGCCTTAAAAGAAAATGGGCCTACTGATAAAAGTCAAGTGGCCAGTAGGGACTTGGCACTTATTTATCAAACAGCTTCTCCTTTCCAGGAAACAGGGTAATAAAGACAGGGTGGATCGTGTGCTGGTGCATAAAGAGAAAAAAGGGCTGGGGCACACAAATGTAGAAAAAAGGAGAACCCACTGATACTGCAGTGAAGAAGTAGATTGTCTTGTGCTGTCTTGTGCTGTCCAGGATGTAAATTTTTCATTGCAGTCTCAGGAAATGGAGATGAAAATCTCTGTAATGCTTTTCCAAATCTTTCAGAAAACCTGAGGAGGATGTTTTACTTTCCTCACCAACAGGAGCTCAGAGGAGTGGTGACTTTGTGGTTTTAGTGTCTAAGACAGTGGTGACCTTGCCCTGAGGGACGGGAGCAATACATATTTAGCCCTAGCTGTAAAGCAGCACGTGTTCTCTTACACTTCTCAGTAGGCAAAATCTCACTCGGGTAGACCTCCACCTCCACCCTGCCATCAGCCTCATCCTTGTCAAGCCACCGGTTGCAGGGGAACATGTACTGCCTTCCCTGGACTGGGACTGTGATCTGGACACTGGCCAGGAACCAGCCGGACCGCAGGCCAACGTTATCGTGCCCAATCAGTATTCTGTTGATCTGTGAGGGAAAAAGAGCAAACAAAAACCCAGAGGGCAGGGAAAAAAAACCCAACAGAACAGAATTTACTTCATGTGAAACAATCTCCTCGCCCTGGATAGGTGTTCTTCCACCGTGCTCGTGTAAATAATTTATATATGTATTTAACCGTAGACTTAAAACACTCCTTGCATGCAAGAGGTTGCTGGTGTGAGGTCTACGTAAAATGTGTCTCTTAACATCCAGTGTTTCTTAACATATTTTAATATCTCATGTGAATGTCAAAGGTTGTCTCATCACCTGCAATACGGAGTGTTACTCTGATCCTGAATTCAGGCACTTGCACCAAGTGTGGAGCCACCTGCAGTTAATTTCTTACCTTCCCAATATCCATCATATCTAAAGTAAACTCATCCACCCGGCCGCGTTCAAAATAATTGCCTAGGTCGTTATCAGAGACTAAGAGAGGCTCTTTGCTGGAGTCTGCTTTTTCACCGTAGAGTTTGATGAAAACCTTGGAATCTGAGCTGGCACCAGGGACATCTCCCGTCTTCACGCTGATGTGGTAACTGACATCTGGAGTGAGATGGACGTACAAAACACAGACATGTGAGTGGCATTTCCAGAGGCCCTGACAGGTAATTGCCTTCAGACAACTCTACAGGGCAGGAAGGCTCCAGACACAGGCAGGGAAAGGACTCTGCCCTCCATTCATGCATCCAGCATCTCAGGGCCACGCTGGAGAAGCTGTCATGCCTTAGAGCTATTCACCAAAAAAAACCACAAGAGTTCCAATAGGTACACTAGTAAGCATAAAATATTCTGTATGTGCCTCCCTCTCACTGTTTAGATGATTACCCAAGCCATAAAAATGCACTTAGGCAAAGGGGATTATTTCACCGTTTTTATACTTACAATTTAATTCAATAACTTTGACTTTTTTTTTTTTTAATGAAACAACCTGCACTATGCAAGCACCATTTTCTAAAGAAAATTGTGGCATTGGAGCCCTGGTTCTCCAGAGAAGGACAATACAATATTTTTGGTGATTTTCTTCAGAGAATGCAGTTATTTGATGAAATTTACTCTACTAAAACAGCAGCAATTCAAGACCCTTCAGAGAACGATATACAAGAAAGCAGTTTTCAAACAAATGACAACTTTAAAAATTGACGTTTCTTTCTACATATATAATGTTGCAATTATGTTCTTTTATGCAAATTAATCCCATTCATGAACTTGAATTTAAGAGTTAAAGCCATTTTTCTCAGAATGACCTACTGCAGCTTCTTGCATAAGAATGGCAAAAAAGGCCCGGTAGATTTACTGGGAACTGACAAGAATTATTAAGAAGAGTAAAGCAAATAAACACATCCATGTGCAACTCAAACCCATTCCTTTTTTTTTTCTTTTCCCCAAGCTAGACTCACTTTTCAGCAATGGTGACTCCCCAGCAGGCACTAATTCTCGGACAATCTGACCATCGTCCTCATTTTTGTCAAGCCATCTGGTTTGCAAACAGAAGTAAGTTATCTTTGAATAATTAGCACCTGTTAGACCTTTCAGAATCTACTCTGGCTTCACACATAGCCCATACCCACACACTACAGTCAAAAAAGATATTTTTTGAGGGCTCTGCATCTCTGTTATCTTAGCAGGGACTTGACCAGACCATACGGCAGCCACATTTCAAATCTCCGTTTTTCCAAGAGGAGGGACTGTGAGAGCTCTGCTCGCAGTAGACAAGCATCTGCTGTGATGTCCATCTGTCTGAAAAGCACAAACTCCACAACCACAAGTTATTCCTGTGAGCAGGCAGTCTTAGGGTCTTGAAAGCATTGGCCTACGTTGACCAGAAAGACTTGCAGCCTCTACTGCTAGGTGGAAGGGATGAATTATTCCCATTTTCAGGGCTGGGTATATGCAGGCAGCTGGCATCAGCAAAAAGGAAGGATTTGCACTGTTCCTCAACGCTAAAGATGCAACTAGACTAATTAAGAAGAGGAGCTGGGCACAAAGCAAACTGTAGCATGATCTCAAGGGGAAAAAGTCTGAAAGGAAAATCATAGAATCATAGAATGGTTTGGGTTGGAAGGGGCCCCAAAAACCACCCAGTCCCACCCCCTGCCATGGGCAGGGACACCTTCCACTATCCCAGGTTGCCCCAAGCCCTGTCCAACCTAACCTTGAACACTTCCTGTGTGGGGCAGCCACAGCTTCTCTGGGCACCATGTGCCAGTGCCTCCCCACCCTGACAGTAAATAATTTCTTTTTAATATCTAAACTCTCTGCCCTCCTTCAGCTTAATATTATTTCCACCTTGTCTTACCACTACATGCCCTTTCCCAAAAGTTCCCTCTTCAGTCTCCCTCCAAAAGTCCCCTCCCAAAACAGAGGGGAACTAATTGCTGAGCTGGCAACCTTCACAGCTGCTCCTTCAGCCTCAGGGGTGAAGGATTTACAGCCTCAACCCCACCATGTGCCCTACAGCAACCACTGCATGGCAGCAGCCAGGGCCCTGGCAGAAGCTTCTCACTTCCCTCTTCAAACCCAGACTGCTGCAGCACTCAGTATATTCCTGTCAGCATCTGTTTAGGGTCAGGTTTCCCAGGGAGGTGCTGTGAGAGCAGGAGCAGTTCTCAGAAGGCCCATTGTTCCCAGGTACACATCTATCTGCAGCAGCGCCTCTTGCAGCTAAAAATACTGTTTCAAACCAGCAGGGGTGAGAAAAGGACAAATGAGAACTCTCTGGTGGGTCATGCAGAGTATTTAAATGGCTCCAGAACCAGAAGGAGTAAAAACAAATCCCCAGAAGCTGTTTCTTTTTAAAGGTGGCCATGCTGGACGGCAGCAGAGCTGATTCTGCACGAAACATATGCGGCCCATGTGCCCTGTGAGCTTCCCACAGTGCCACTGTGACACACACGCTGTCCTTGGCTGACCTGTGTGCCAAAAAAGGAGGGGAGCTCACTTCCCATAGAAGTTTCCATCTTTGACTTTGACAGTGAGTCAGCAGGGATGGAAACCAGAAAACGACCCTTAGAACCAGGATTTGGGGACATGAACAAAGAGAGCTGCTGAGAGCTGGATCAAACCTAGGGCACCTGGCTGGAAAAAAGCCAGCCCAGCTCAAAGTCATCACCAGTTGGGCCGGATATTTTGCAAGACCCAGGATAATACGTCTCCACTTCAGGCATCCGAAGGAATATTACATTTTCAATCTTCTCCCCTCTCCTCCCACCCGGAGGAAAACAATAAGCACAAAGGAACCATAAAAAAAAAAAAAAAAAAAAAAAAAAAAAAAAAAAAAAAAAAAAATCCAGATAAAACAGCACCAGGAAAGAAATCCAAACATGAGCTAGAGCCAGCCAGTCCTGGAAGCACCAGCAGCAGTGTTCTCATGCAAAAGGGGTGCACAGGAGTCCCACCACACAGACACACATCTCCAGCCCCAGCTTCCCTCTAAGCTCTGGAAGGTTCTAGGGTATGCTCTCTACCCAAACTCTTCCCTTTCTCTCAGTCAAGCAGGTGGCCTTGTGCAGGTGGGCTTGGACAGGGCTGAAAGCTCAGGTGGTCAGCGTGAAGGTGAACAACACCTGAACATGTGATGATCACACGTGCACCATGTGAGGGCACCTGATGTGGGGTTGTGCCTCAGAGGAGGCTGAGGAGTGTAGTGGGATAGAGGAGCAGAAAAATCTGTGGGGAAGACCACAAAACTATTGACAAGGATTTAGAAAGGGTAGGTTGCACTAAGAGTGTGCAAAGGCACCACACTGTCTTAAGAAAGGAAGGCATTATTGATTATTTTGGGGCTGGGGTGGGATGGGGTCATTTTACCTGTTAAAACTGGTCCTTAGTACCTTTATCTTATGTAGTTCTTGCTGCTGGCTCAGGATTCACATCCTTGGACAGGTATCCAATGGCTAGGGGATCATGTCATCCCAAAAGTCAAGATGCTTCTGTGTACATGGATGTTAACTGGGAGGACCCACAAAATTCAAGCCTGAATTCCACCATCCCAGGACCACTGAAGTCAGCACAGCCCTCAGGGAGGCAGAAGCTCACAAGGCAGACACATTTCTACTCTCCTTCTTCTGCTTTCTGTGCCCTGAGAGCTGCTGTTTCTGTTGCCAGTGGACATGCTGCTGTTTTCTGTCACCTTTGCCACTGCTGGCATTTTAGGGGTCTCTGGGCTACATCTGAGAGAATCTCTCCTGCACTGAGGAGGCAGGATAAAAATACACCCCACAGGAAACAGATCTCTGTGTGCAGCACAGCAAATGCTAACTGCTTCAGCAGTGAGGACAGAGGAGAAAAGGGAATCAGAAAAGCAGGACACACCCTGAGATAAAGAAATTCCCTCTACCTCTTACCTCACTAATTCTGTGTAGTGTTGGTAGATAGTGATGGCAAGAGAAGGAGTGTATCTTGGACTGGAGGAGGAAGAGGGGTTTTTATCAGCAGAAGTGGCTTTAAAGCTCCTTGTTCTGTTTCAGCCAAGAGAACAGCCAGTAGTGGCAGAAGCACTGTTTTCTCGAGAAGATTAGTGACAGAGGAAATATTTGCATGAGCAGTGCCACTGCATCCCTTCCTTTCATTACACATGCATCAATATCCTAATTTCACTTCAGTGTAATTCCAGCAGCATATCACTTGAGCAGCAGATTCAAGCCAGGGGTTTATAGTCTTACCCCAAATACAAATGGATTGACACATCTGGCTGCAGAAAATAGAATGTTTCAGTGCAGTGCCATCATATGCCTAGTACAAAAGGCATGTCAAAATCTTCTATTTTATCAGAGCCTCTACATCTTTCAGTGAATGTAATTCACATGCCACTGTGGATTTTTCAAGGATGTAACTGTGTCCTGTGTCACATCCTTGGTTTTAAAGAGATGCTTTATGACCAATATAACTCAAAGAGGACAGAAATAAGACATGAAAGCCACTTCAGAATTTCTAGAGGATCAGAGAGTCAGGTGAGCATTGGAAAAAAATACAATATGACATCATATTTAACATTTGAAACCCAGCCTGCGTGCAATTAGAGTGATTGGCACATCCATTAGATTCAGAGGCACATATGTATTTGTGTGTGCCTTTAAATATAACCTACATACAAAAATGTGTAGAAAGAGATAGACATTTCAGTTTATTTTTAGGCAAGAAAAGGAGGTTTCTCTGGCTCCTTTGTATGATGAGCATTTTTTGGCATTTGATTGAATAAATGTTCTTTCACAGGAGTCTCCTAGTGCATCATCCCCATTCATGGTCTGTTGTTCTTCAGAGAATTAACAATGTTCCCTTATGCTTCTGCTTGAGAAAAATTAGGATGATGGGGGCCATATGCTTAGAGAAAGAATTTAATGACATATCACTGAAGATTTCAGTGGAGTTGTAATGATTTATAGCATGTAAAATTCTATCCTATCACGAACTCACGACTTCGTCTGATTGAAAATTCATTTCTGTCTGGGATATAAATACTATAAAAAATAGTCTGTTTTAGAGCGTGTCAGCTAGACCATTCCTGGATTTCCAGAGAGCTTTGAGGAGAAAATGGCATCAGAAGAGAACCCACTTCTGATCTTCAAAAAAGTTTGGCTCCATTTCTGGGGCGAAAGTTGAACTCTCTTAATTTTGAGCTTTGCAGCAGTGCCTCATCATCACCAGACCTAAACCACGTCAGGTAGTACGAGGTATAAACTGCTCAGTGATGCCACTGAATGATTCAGTATTCAGTTCCTAAAAGCATGGATATTATAATGCCATGTGGTCATAAGGGAGGAGTAGTACTGCATCCAAGAGATGTGCCAATAATTCTGCAAATAACGCTTGGGGAAGTAACTTGCATTTACTTCTTGCAAGGATCAAATGTCCGCTTTAAAAATCACTGACTCTAAGCCAACTGTTTGAAGAGTTGAAAGCACAGGCCTGGGAGTTGTTATTTCTCATTGCTCTTCCTGAATCTGACACAAACTCACAATTAATCCACTTAGCTTCTCTTTATCTCTGCTGGCTCCCTTGTACAACAAAGACAGCTCTTCTTACAGAGCTCTCGTGATTACTAAGTGATAGATGATCCTATGGAGTCGTGGAAAAGATTTCAAATTAAAAGGCAAAACAGAGTCATGCATGTAAATATGTAAATAACAAGAGCAGAGAGGCTTCAGCAAGTTCTATGTAATGAAGATCAATAAGGGTATGTTAAAGATATCAGTGAGAGAGGAAAGTGGTTAGGCAGATTTTTGATAGAGTATCTGCTCCCCACGTGTGCTGCAGCCTGGTTTGCCCAGAGGTGAGGAGGCTGTGGAGCTTTCTGCACAGGTGAGATGTGTTTCTGCTGGAAGGCAATTTGTTCCCTAGCTGTCTCACAGCAGCAGCTGAGTGTCACAAGGTCAATGGAGTGGCTTTCAGTATGAACCCAGCAGCAAAAGGTGTTTTCTCCAGACCATTCAGCTGTGCTGTGCTGAAGAGTTAATCAGGTCTTGGAGCTAAAGGCAGTGAGAACAACATGTCTACTGGCCAAGCAGAAAGAGAATCTTCACTGGTGTATTGTTGGAACCCTGTAAGCTAAGAATTTTGAGCTTTCTGTGCTAACAGGCACTGACCTTCAAGAAAACATTGCACCTGACCTGAGGCTATGGAAGAGGCTTCCAAAATTGAGTGGTGGCACTGGGATTGTGGGTGTGTAGTTTGAATAGAAGTATGTGATATCACACGGTGAAAAATTTAGAGTTTAAGGTTTTAGAATATAGTAATATATATAAAGCAAGTTGCAGGTTTTAGGGCATAGGCTAAGTCCTTCTTTTTCATCTTCTTCTCCATGGGTTTGGGTGGTATCTTGTAATTGGGTAGAAAAATCTGCATTGGGGGCCACGGGTGTTTGGTTATTGGGTTAAAACTAACCTAGGTGTCATTTCTTAATTGGACAGTTTGTGCTTAAAAGACCTTGGAAAGAGAGAGAAACAGAGCCATTTTTCACCTTGTTAGCTAGAACTCACAACTCGTGAGACTGTAACGTAGATAAGAATTAATAAACATCCGAGTCCAAACACAAAAACCGCGTCTCCCGAGCATTCAATCCCGGCTCTAACAACAGAGAAGAAGATAACAAACCCACAGTGTACCCCTTGGATGGAGCCTCTAACTAGCCTCACTTGCATTGCCTCTTCTTGCACAGACCTTTTTTCAACTCCCTGAGCTCCTGCCAAAGCAGTGAGGACACAAGCTGTCCTTGGCCTACAGGAGTGGAAGAGGAACATCCAAACGCTGCAGGCCAGGGAATTGTCTGTCCCTCCCTTGGAGGATGCAGTGGGTGAGCACCTTCTCCCTCAGATCTCTCCAGACTCCATGACGACACCCGTACACTGCGATGGTGCCGCAGCCTCCCGGGAGGCACGGGCACCAAAGGGACCGAGAGGGATCAGCTGTCCCTGTGCTTGGTGGCGATCAGTCATGTCACCTTCCCAATCTGAGGGGAAAGAGATAATGCTGGCACAAGGACAGCAGGCAGAGCCCCGCAAGAGCAACAGCGCTGGTGTCACTTGGGAAAAGGGACACTTAGAAAAAGGCAGGAAGAGTGGAATTCCGTCGCTGGTGACCTGAAGCCTGAAGGTGCACCACAAACATTTTGGGTCTTGGGTTTTTCCTCTCTGCCTTTTTCCCTTTGTCCCTGGCCTGAGGGGAATGCCCACTGGTGTTCCTGATCCGCAGGTGCAAACTGAAGGGTAAGGGGGTCACTCCAAGCTGGTTGGAAGACACCCAGTTTAGCAGTCACACGAGGAGACAATTCAAAAGGGAAACCTCCAAAACGAGCCAGCTGCTGTGTGCAGTTAGACACAGAAATATCTCTGAGGAGTCTGAGCGAAACAGCCCTTCACATGGGCACTTCATGGCCAAGGAAAAACCTGTCTGTCTTGCCTGCTTGACTCAGTAAAACATATGGTTGTTAAATATGGATCAAAAGGCAGCAGTGACTATGTGGCTGTTTGTTCTCTGAGAGGGGAGAGACTGGCTTGCTTTTCACAACCAAGATGACATTGTGTCTGCTGCTCCATGCTGTCTTCCCAGTGAATTTGCTCTCTGATGTGACAGGGCTTTGGCAATGCCAAGAGGCTGGGGCTGGCTCTGGTTTGGTATTTGGCTCCCCTCATTAGAGTGGAGTTCTTTCAGGAGACCAGTAACCAATTGGAGCTTCAATTTTAAAACGACTGTGTCTGGGTTTTACACTTCCACTTGTCCCTGGGAGATGATTTTTTTAGAGCAGGTACTTGGTGTTGTTAAAGGGAGCTTACTGGATGTCCATCCTACAGGGTGGACATCCTGAGAGGGTAAGTGGGACTACACTGGAGTTAATCTTTAATGTTTTCACCCAGCTCTCTCAAGTTTGTGCTTCAGTGTTGAGGCACACCCGTGTTACTGCCAGGACAGATCATGCATCTTGTTCCCCACAAGCAGCTTCAGTGCAGCACATTTTTTTTTGGCCACTTGGTTGTCTAGGGAAGAGAAGACTACACTCATAACCCACCCACAGGGGTAAGCCACAGCCCTCTACCCTATGTCTGCATGATATGCATTTCCCCTCATGCAAGGAGCTCTCGAGATGGCAGCATAATAATTTTGCATGCTCCCAACACAAAAATAGCATCCCATTGCTCCCAGGAGGATGGGATGTGCATGTGAGGGACCAGGACCTCGTTACATGCAGTGACACCAGCAGGTTGCAGAGTGTGTCTCTGCAGCAGGCAGCTGCAGTGACAACTGGGTGTGGTACTGGAAGGTTGCATTTTGTCTTTTGGGACTTCTCTGCATTAATGAGCTAGTTGCTGAGAAGTTCAAAATCCAGATTGCTGGTCATTTGGTAAGGGGGGTTAACTGTGTCTTAAACCTCCCAAAACACACTCTATGCTTTCAGGCTTAGCAGAAAAAAAAAACAAAAACAAAAACCCCAAACAAAACAAAACAAAACAAAACAAAAAACCCCCCACTAAATAAATGAATGGATGAATAAATAAAAAGGATTAAGCTGTGCTCAGAAAATTCCAGTCATGGACCAGCAGCTAGGCTCTTCAAAGTCTGGCAAATGCAGAGAGAGAGATTTAATTTGCAAGCATCGTTTTCCAGTACCTGTAGCAGGGGAATTCCACAGCCTCACTTTCTGGCTGTCCTTCTTCCCTCACTATCACTTTGGCAAGGTACCAGCCACTGCTTCCTCCTTTGCCATCATGCCCTATCCTCACCCTCCTCACCTGCTTCAGCGTTACTGCTTCAATGAAGAATTCATCAGCCTTTGAGGAGGAGAATAAAAAAGGTAAGGCAATATTTCTCCTTAAAAGCAAACAAACAACTCAAATTTATTATTGCAATCAAACCAACATCATCAGCATGCTGCAAGATAATTCTTCACAGGATGAAGGAGAAAGCACCAATTTACCAAAGAACAAAGAGCCTGAATATTTCTGCTAGGTGTGTAAGGTTAGATTTGTAAATACACGATCCGCCAGCATTTTAAATCTGCCATGTCATTGCACGCCCTCCACAACTGCAAAAAAGAGAAGCAATTTGATTATTAATAAATTCATACAGAGAGGCAGGAAATCCAAGTTCAAACCCCTGCTCAGATATAAGCTCTCTGAGAAGCCAGAGGCAGGTCACTTTGGACCAAATCCACGGAGGTGTTTGGGGGCACAACTCAAAGTCGCCACACTGTGTTAAAGTCAGGCAGCATTGACTTCCCAGCACGAGTAAACCCCATTTAATTTCCTGGCATGCCCAGTATGGGCAGGGCTGCACAGGGGTATTTCCAGCTGCTCCATGAGTTGTGTTGGGAGGGCAGTGTGAACCAAATCCAGCAGGTAAATACCCTCAATACCCCACAAACCACACGGATTTGGTGTCTGTGTTTCATTTTTTTTTCTCCCCCCCTGCCCCTAGAAACAGGCTCAAATAACCAACCTACAGATTAGCCCAAGGGATGGCCCCCATCAAGAGCAGAGAGCTGACTGGCACCAACTCTATCTGATGATGATGAGGGAAGGGAAATTCATTAAGAGAGCGAGTTACTCCTCCAGGAAGCAGGCCAGGCAGAAGAATTTGTGGCCCAAGTAGAGATGCACACACGTGGCACGTGCATGGTAAATACTGTGTGTAAGCACACAGCAAATCTGTACAGCCCAGCAAGGAGACACCACTGCAGTGGTTGCCATCTGGCTGAAGTGCCTGGCTTAGGTAAGAGGAAGATAACCCCTATCTTTTGGTTGTTCTTCATCTCCCAAAGGCACTCATACCTCCAGCTAGCTCCCAGGAAGTGTGGTGGCAAGGCAGTATTTATGCAAATACTGAAATTTATTAAAATGATACGAACTATGTCATCATTCAGGACTCCAAGCTGACCTTCAGAATGAAGACAGCTGAGCATTTAGCCACTGCTTAAAAGTGTTAATGATGGGCTTACATATGTCAATGCTATTTACACACTCAAAACTGCTGAATTGGGGATTTAAGGCATCAAAACCTCACAGACTCAGTCCAAGTCAATGTAATTTAATTCACTAGTCCTGATGCTCACCTTACTTATTAATGGCTGATATAAATTAATGAGTAAGTAACTAACTGGAACCACAACAGGGCAAACACCTAATTTAGAGGCATCTTTAAATCTTATTTTCTACACAGGCTGTTAGTTTGCATCTGCAGGCAAACTTTTTAAGTTAAATTGGTAATCAAGGTAGTATTGCTTTAAGTGGCTGTAGATTAGAGACCATACTGACTTAGCAACATTTCTTTTTAACAGGGTATCTGAGTTAATCAGTGTAGATATACTCATTCAGCCTCTTGAATATATGAGCTCTAAGTTTGTCAGGATCAATTCTTAAACAACTTCCCATTCATTCACCAGCTTTCAGCTCCTCGTGCCAGGAGAGCAGTTTCCCACTAATAGGCTCCAGTTTGGTTTATGTCATCTGCATACCATTAACCACATCATTTGACTGCCAAAATTATTTTTTCCCTTTTTATCCTCCCTCATGCAAGTTAGCCTACAACTTATTTTTGTGAATAAATATTACAGGATCATCACAGAACCCTGGAATGGTTCGGGTTGGAAGGGACCTTAAAGGGACCTAACATGGGCAGGGACACCTTCCACTAGACTGAGTGGATCCAAGACTTATCCAACCTGGACTTGGACAAGGATGGAGTATCCCATAAAACAGCCATTATCTGTGCTTGAAATATTTGTATTCTCTGCAAACCAAACCTCTTTCTTTGGAACTGCACTGAAACAGTCTTTGACAAGATGCCTTTCTTTACAGCTTGGATCTACCTTTTAAAACTAAAATATCTATAATGTTAATGCATAAGCAAAAAAAAGAGAACATGTTTGCAAAGTCCATTTATGCAAACCTATATATAATTTAGAAGCAGAATGGATTCTCACACTATATAATTGCTGTGTTTCCACAGACAGATCTTAAAGCACAAGAAATACTTGATGAAAGTTCTTTTAAAGTCTAGAAGAGCTCAGTGATTTCAGTGAAGAATTGGAAATTCTGGACACTCAAAGGCAAATTCAAAGGGCTAATGCATATTTCAGAAGCCTAAATTCAATGGTCTATTTTGAAAACGTGACCTCCTTTTATCTTCATTTTCTTTCCACTCTGAACCTTCAATCAAATAATGACACGAGAGATGGGAAATCTGCAGAGTTCTGTGATCAGATTCTCAAAATCT
Source organism: Phylloscopus trochilus trochilus (assembly GCA_016584745.2). Taxonomy (NCBI): domain Eukaryota; kingdom Metazoa; phylum Chordata; class Aves; order Passeriformes; family Phylloscopidae; genus Phylloscopus; species Phylloscopus trochilus. Next base: position 88,082,084 of record WQNJ02000015.1, read on the forward strand.
CCTTCTGGAGATATTGATTACAATTTACCAGTCTAAGGTGGACCCTAGAGATCCAAAATTGGATACATATTAAGTAGCTTGACCCTATAGATCAGATCAGCAAACTATTTGCTTGCTTATACTGCCAATGCTGCAAGGGCTTTAACTACTATTCGACTTCATTATCTCCAGCTTTCCAGGGAATAAGCTCTGTCTTCATTTCAGTCCATTTCCACCCCCCTGCATTCCAGACATGGACAGAAAAAAAAAATACATTGAAAGTCATATTGAAAATAAGACATAAAATTGAGTGCAGCATGGTTGAGGGAGACTAGAGAAATTATGAAGGAAACTTGTTAGGCTTTGGGTTCTGACTTTCACATTAAATAAGACGCTTTTTCTTCCTTTGCCCCGGGGAGCCAAATTTTTGCTATGTAAGACGGAAGGGAAAAGGCTCTCTTTTATTCTTGGAAGATTTCCTGGAAGCCTTCCCCAGTCCGAAGATGCAATTTCAGCAGTCAGGGCTTAGCTGGGGGAGAGCAAACCAAGAGGCTCTTTCATGAGCACGCATCAAGCAAGGGCACACTGGTCCCCCCACCCAAGCCCCTCTCCAGCTGCAGCCTGCTACGACGCTCCGCCGACGAGATTTGCTTCTCCCCGCTTCCCCAGCCCGAGCCGGTGAGGAAACCAGCTGAGTTTACAAGTGCACATTTGAAAAAACAAAACAAAACAAAACAAAAACAAAAACAAAAACAAACAAACAAAAAACCAAACAAAAACAAAAAAACAAACAAAAAACCAAACAAAAACAAAAACAAAAAAAAAACAAACAAAAAACCCCCAAAAAACAAACAAACAAAAAAAAAACCCCAAAAAAAACCCAAAAAAACCAAAAAAACACCAAAAACAAACAAAAAAACCAACAACAACAAAAAAAAACCAAAAAAACCCCCCCCAAAAAAATCCCAAAAAAACCCCCCAAAAAACCCCCCAAAAAACCCCAAAAAACTATTATAGACTCATGTCACCCTTTAAAAACCTTGCGCTGAGGTGCTGCTGGGCGGACTTACGTTGCCTTTCTCGAACTTGTTGACGGTGTTGATGCAGTTGTAGAGGACGCGCTCGCCCGTGTCGCCCTGGTCGCCGATGAGGCAGACGAAGACGTTGGCGTCGGTGCCGCTGCCGCTGACCGTGCCCGTGCACACCGTCACGCGGTACTTGATCACTGTGGGGGGGACACAAAACCTTGGGGAAACGACCCCAGGAACGCCGGGAAACGCCCCTCAGCTCCGCTTTTATTGAGGCAGTCATGGTTTGTGCCTGCAGTGTTCTGATTTCACAGAATCACAGAATTTTTAGGTTGGAAGAGACCGTCAAGGTCATCAAGTCCAACCCATGCTCTAACACCTCAACTAGACCATGGCACCAAGTGCCACATCCAGTCTTTTCTTAAACACATCCAGGGATGGTGACTCCACCACTTCCCCAGGCAGGCCATTCCAATACTTTATCACTCTTTCTGTGAAAAACTTTTTCCTAATATCCAACCTATATTTCCCCTGACGCAGCTTAAGACTGTGTCCTCTGGTTCTGTCAGTTGTTGCCTGGAGAAAGAGACCAACCCCCAACTGACTACAACCACCCTTCAGGGAGTTGTAGAGAGTGATAAGATCACCTCTAAGTCTCCTTCTCTCCAGGCTAAACAACCCTAGTTCCCTTAGTCGTTCCTAATAGGGTTAGTGTTCCAAGCCCCTCTCTAAACTTTCTCTAAAACTTTTCCCAGGCACAGTTCTGTAAACAAGTTTTTCTACGCTATCCTGTTTTCTTGCATTCCTTTCCCAAAGGAGGGACTTTGCTTGACGTCCCCTTGGCTTGACCAATGTGGTCCAAGGAGTTTGCCTTTCTTCCACCGCTTGGGTTCCTTGTGAAATAGTACAAAGGGAAAGAGTCTTGAGGAACAAGCACAGATTGGAGTGATCTCAGCCTTCTGAAATCACGAGTCCGTGTCCTTATTTCGTGTCCTTTTGTGACAGTTGGCACTTCCAGCGGTGTGGCCCTGCCGATGTATTCACTCGGGCGCCTCCGCGTTAGGAAAAGGGGGAGGAAGGTGAAGCTAAAATAGGAAGACCTGAAGCATTGAGAGGGACATATGGACAGACTGATTTTTGCAAAGTCGTGGAATCGTTTAGGTTGGAAGAGGCCAATCTTTCATGAAATCATGAAATCAATCACGGAACCATTTAGGTTGGAAGAGGCCTAAAATGAGTCCAACCGTAAGAACATCAATTCATTTCATGCACCTTAACCAGGCTTACTTAGACTGTGTGGCCAAAAGGGAATCTTAGACATGCCCTAAGTTGCCTCTTGTCCTTCCTCAACATGATTTTTCTGCAGGAAAATGAGAAACCACAGGGAAGCATACAGCTGTGGAAGACACAAACATCCTTGCTCATCATCTGTGAACAAACTAGTAGGGATGATTGCAGCATCCCAAAGTCTGACCAGCAATTTCTTTGCCATAAAAGACCCCAGCCAGACACCTTCTCCCACCATATGAAGACAACAGCAGCACTTGCTGGCCTCCTGCCCCTGGAGAAGGGTGCTGGCAGTGGATGGTTTCACAGCTCCATGACAGTGCAGGAGAGCAGGATCTGTCAAAGCACATTTAGAGGAGCCCAAGAAAAAGCTTCAAGTGGTAAACTGTGAACCTATAAAAGTTCTCCAAACAAGGACATAAAAATCCTGTCGCTTTGAAGAAAACCTTCATGAAGTGGAGTGCCCTTGTCCTGCTACCTCCCCTTCTGCTTTCCCAAGATGGCCCTGGGGGTGGGGAGCCTTGCAATGTGCATGAGGAAAACAACATTTTTCAGCATCCAGGGCCATGCCAGGCAGATAAGAGTTAGAAAGCTCTAACTTCACTCAGAGGCCTGAGGAATGGGCTTTTCCTTTGGATTCATGGGACAAGACAAGGCCCAGCTGGCCCCATCCCCTTGGGGCAGTCATAATCATAGAATCATAAAATTGTTACATCATAAAGGTTGGAAAAGACCCCCAAGATCCTCCCTCCAAGAGTCCAAACTTTATGTGGGAGGTTGGGTTGTCTTGGCTGCTTTTGGCCTTTAAGGTCATCATACAGTCTTCCTGGATGGATTTTGATCTGCCACCTTCTTCCCCTGACCGTTCCCTCCTCTCTGCCCTCCCATCCCATTGGGTGAAGGATTTCCAGGAAGAAATATCACAACAAGGAGCCAGCCCACAGACCAACTTTTGAGAGAGATCCCCTTTTCTCCAGCTTGGGGAAGGGACAAGAAGCAGTCCTCCCAGCCTTCCTCCAAAATCCACCTGCAAGGCCAACAGGGAGGTGCTGCATCTCACCTCTGCTCAGCACAAATTCTCCACACAGGAAAGTGCCTGAGTGAGGATTCAAGCTGCCCTCTCCACAGCTGATTAAAAATACATCTCAAAACTGGGTTTATTTACATTTTAATAACATCTGCAATTACAATTACTCTTCCTCCTCTGAGAAACTGCTCCACTGCATGCAGATCACCAATGTCAGAACCAGAAATTTCAGAAAACGGGGGACTCAAGGTCTACAGAGTGTGGATGCTTTTGGTGGAAAGATAAAAAAATCCCAGCAGCTACTTTGAGATGTTCTGCTCTCCTAAATTCTCCCTCTAAGTAGGTTTAATTCTTGTGACACGAGGTCAAGGCAGAAGTGGCCACTCCAGCAAGCCAGGGCAAAGTTCTGCAGCTTTCCTTAATTAAATCTCCAGTTCAATTAAAAGAATAAATAGTGTGGATTGCTCATACATACTGAAAGATGCACACGCACACACCACTGTGCTGTGCAACTTACTATATATTTATACATACAGCTGCATAAATTTGCATATAACTAGATAAAAGTTTAAAGCCCAAAATACGATTGTCAAATTTTAGATTGCCTTTCAGCTAAGCTTGCTTTCCATGAATATTCCTCAAACCTTGCATTTCACCTTTTAAGGGAGACCAGAAAAAAATTACAAGGAAAAAAAACCCAAACACCCCCCCTCCCAACCCCCCCCCAAAACAAAAACAAACAAACAAAACCCCAAAACCACAAAAAACCCCGCAAAACCAAAACTAAAAACAACAAAAAACCCCACAAAAAAACCAACCCCCCCAAAAAACCCACAAAAATAAAAATAAAAATAAAAATAAAAATAAAAATAAAAATAAAAATAAAAATAAAAATAAAAATAAAACAAACACCACAAAACAAACAAAAAACCCCTAAAAAAAAACACCAAAAAAACCCATGCCCTGGAAACAACTGAGCCTGAGGCCAGGGCCAGACCACTCCCATTTCCCACCACAGAGGAATCTGCTAAAAAAAAAAAAAAAAAAAAAAAGAGCTGGGATTTCTCAGGCTTCATGCAGCTAATGATGCACACAGAAAATACTGCAGAGAGAAAGTGCCAGAAAGAAGAGTTAATTGAATTGCATCAGTCTGCCTGTGCATCTCTCACACACAAAGAGGGTTTCTTTCTATTCAGGTCCTAAGCAAGCCCCTGCACAGAGCCTGTGGCTCTCACCTGGCATGACTTCAGTCACCAGAGATCCCTCGGCGGGGAGCTCCCGCACGATCTCATTGTCCTCCTCGTTTATATCCAGCCAGCGGCCGCAGTTGAAGGAATATTTTTCTTTCGTCAGCGTTTTCAGCAGAGTTACCTTCATCAAACCAAAACACAAAGTTCAGAGCCTCTAAGGCAAACAAAAGCAACAAGATCCTGACAGGTTTGGGGGTTTTTTTGGTTTTTTTTTGTTTTTTTTTTATTTATTTTGCCAGGGAGGCAGGAGTAGGGAGCAGCAGAGAAATAAAACACGTTAATAACGAGACTGTCCAGCCTGTGCACTGCAGCGAGGCATGGAGCAAAGCCTGTCACAGCTGATGGCTTTTCATTCCTCCTTCCAATCCATCCCTCCTTCCAGTCACTCCATGGCACTGAGGAACTTTTGAGGGATTCTGAAAATGGCTCACCATGTGCCACTCTACAACCCCGAGGAGCAAACTGGGGAGGGTTCTTGTTGATGAGAATCAATGCGTTGAGGAAAAGCAAAAACCAAAAAACCTTTCAGGAACCCTGAAAAAAGACCTGCACTAGCTCCCAAAGGAGTAATGAGCAAATAAGGAGGTGCTCTGCAGTTATCTGTAAAGCAAGGGTGTGATGAAGGTCTGTAAAATCACAGGTGGCAATGGAGAAGGCAAGAGGGATCAGGTGTTCCCTCTTCTGCCTTGAGAAATACTGGACAGCAAATGATGCCTTTGGAACAAAGTTCTAAGAAAAAAAAAAAAAAAAAGAAGACACAATCAGCCTGTGAAGTCCTTGCCAAAAGCTATTAAGGTTGCTGGAAGTTTAAATGTTGAAATGGAGGCTGGAAACTTCGAACTAATAACTGGAAAGAACAAACCTGCTAAATGCTTTCTGTTTGGTAGATTAGGAAGTAAGGAGGTAAGTGAACAACTGGAAACAGTCAAAACCTGAAAGAATGTCATAAGGAAGTATCATAAATGCTTTTTTCTTGCACTAATAAAACCACAATCTTATGTGACACAGGAGAGAGGATGCTGGGCCTGAGGGACTTTTGGCCTGACCAGTGTGGCTGTTCTAGGTTCTCGTGACAGAAAATGGAAGCTTGACCTGACATGAAGCAAAACCAGCCATGAAATGTGGGAGGACTGGAACAAAGCATCATTCAGGTTTCATCTAATTTCCTAGATGCTGCAATGGGTGCAAAAGTGATGGGGGTTCATGTGCCATGAGCCTGAATGCATCCAGAAAACATCAGACTGGGTGTCTATGGACAGACTGATTTTTGCAAAGTCATAGAATCATGGAATCATTTAGGTTGAAAGAGGCCTAAAATGAGTCCAACCATAAGAACATCAGTTCATTCCATGCATCTTAACCAGGCTTACTTAGACTGTATGGCCAAAAGGGAATCCTAGACACACCCTAAGTTGCCTCTTGTCCTTGCCTCTTACGTTCCTCAACATGATTTTTCTGCAGTAAAATGAGATACCACAGCATACAGCTGTGGAAGACACAAACATCCTTGCTCATCATCTGTGAACAAACTAGTAGGGATGACTGCAGCAGCCCAAAGTCTGACCAGCAATTTCTTTGCCATAAAAGACCTCAGTCAGACGCCTTCTTCCACCATATGAAGACAACAGCAGCACTTGCTGGCCTCCTGCCCCTGGAGAAGGGTGTTGGCAGTGGATGGTTTCACAGCTCCATGACAGTGCAGGAGAGCAGGATCTGTCAAAGCACATTTAGAGGAGCCCAAGGAAAAGCCCCAAGTGGTAAACTGTGATTTATCAACACACTTATTTACAGGTGCAGAGCAAAGCCCATGTTTGTTTGAGTGCAGAGAGTGCCATCCAAGCTGTTCAGGAGGAGCAGGGGTGGAGCTTAGAGGTGGACTTGCTGGCCAGGCAACCCAGGTGAGGGGTGACAGCACCATAATCAATGCTGGTGGAGCAAAGGACGTGTGAGTGAAGATCAAGCAGGTCATGCTTGTCATCTCCCACACAGCACAGCCCCCATGGCCTCCTCCAGCCTGCAGGAGCTCACCCCCCATCACAGGGCTGTCAGCATGTCAGGGCAGGGGGTGCTACCCTGCCATCTCTGCTGGAATCAGGGATTTCTGTTATGGGCATTGCAAATAAGCCATAGAAGGAGTAGGTTTGCCTCTCTATACAGCAGTGGTGTCTAAGAGCAGGAAGTTTTCTGGAGAGCAAGGAAGAAACCTCTGGTGGCAGTGAGATGAGCACATCAGTTGTCTGATATGGGAAGGGTGGGAAAGTGGGATTTTTACCATCAATGTAGGCTGTTGGGAGCTGCCTCTCCACGTCGCCCTCATTTCCCACACACAAAATCACACACAATCATTTGGGTTGGAAAATCCCTCCAGGACCATCAAGTCCAACCATTCCCCCCAGCACTGCCCAGGCCACCACTGACCCATGTCCCCAGGTGCCACATCCACATGGCTTTAAAATCCCTCCAGGGATGGGGAATCCACCACTGCCCTGGGCAACTCTGCCAGGGCTGGACAACCCTTTCCATGAGGGAATACTCTCTAATGTTCAATCTAATCCTTCCCTGCTGCAACTTCAGACCATTTTATCTCGTCCTCTGACAAGGCAGGCACCTCAGAGCACTGCCCATCAAGCTCAGCTGCCAGCTGGGGAGCAGAGTGACCCAGGACTGGCACTGCACACCTCTGCCACCTGGCTTTCCAGGCTTACCTTCCCTTGCTGCCCCCTCACCTTATTCAGATGCCAGCCTGCAAAGGGATTTCTCTTCTCGTGCCATATCCGAAGCTTATAAAAGGTGCCCAGGTCAGGGAGCTCTATCTGAAAATGGGTAAAAAAGGTGCAACATCCATCTCTGTAAGTCAGCACAGCACACACACAGAAGGCACCTCTGAACATCTTTCAAGAGCTAAAGCAGAGAGAAGCCAAAAACACCAGCCTGTTCCCTGTCTTGGGAAGGCAAGCCATATCCATAGGCAAGTAAATCATTTGCATCACCACCAAATGGAGTGACTTCACCTCAACTTTTGAAGGATCTAATGGAGTAAAAAAATCTCATACTGATGATTTTCTGCCCAGGATTGAAGCTAAAGCCCTGGAAAACAACACCAAGCCAAACCTGCACAAGGTTCATACCATGAATTTGTCAGTCTGACCAGTTTCAAAGTTGTCTGAATTGTTGTCTAGCTTCATCTCATCTGACTTCCCTTTGTCTCCATAAATCTGGAAGAAGATGGTGGCATCTGTTCCTGCATTTTTAATGTCACTTGTCCAGATCCACAGAGACCAGGGGTTTTCTAGAAAGAAAGGTTAAAGATAGTTGTTTTAAAAAGTAATTTTTATAGGCTGACCCAGTGGAAAACATAATTATCATTGTTTCCCCTGGTAGGCAGAGAGGGTTGGATGAAGAAAGACAAAGACCTTCCATCCTTTTCTGCAAAAAGAGAATCAACTGTTGCATGACATGCAAGAATGGGATTGGAAATACAGTTCTATGATTTAATTTAAAAGAAAATGAGAAAAAACATAAACAACCTCTTTTCAGGTGAACAATATTCTCTTGTTATACTCTACTAGTGGAGAGTACTAATGCAGGGGTGTTACCCAACCTTGTATTGTCAGTTCACTTGTCAAATACCTACAACCCAAGCTTCAAAGACCATAAAGTCAGGGAAATATTAATCTTTCCTTTTGCCAGTGAGAAGAAGTCTTGAGTTACTTGTGCACAGTAACAATGCAGCTCCAGGTAGCTCTTAAAAATTTGTCTGATCTGTGTCTGGAACAAGGAGGAACAGGACACAGACATGTTATCACCTCATCCTGAGATAATGAGCCTCCTGAGACTGGACTAATCATCCCAAAAATGCTTCTTGCAGAACAGGCTGTCTCAAAGCCCACTCAGGTATCTATCCCCAGTGAGGCTGCATCATGTGGGACAAACATAGTCAGAGCAGTCTAAGGATATTTTCCAAAAGGTTTTAAATTATTTAAACGCCTGAATTTGACTCGACTCCACCTAACACTTTTTTTTTTTTTTTAAATATATAAACTGCATGACATACCCTAAGATTGTGGCCAGTCTGCAAGATTTTTATCTCAAGTCTTCATCCAACATTTTAACTGAAAGCCCAGTCCAGCTGCAGCAACTCCACATCAGTTTTCCTGCCAGAATATTGTTGTGTATATAAGGGTGACATTATTTCCTCTAAAGAGCCCCTCATCTGCATACTTTATTGACAACAATGTGTGTCGCCTCTGCAGGCCTTGCAGCACCTACAGGAGAGGGAAGAGCCTCCTCTCCTCACTCAGACACCAGCTGAATTATTAACAAATCTTAATGAGAGAGTTGCTAACCCTTTCGGCACAGCCGAGCCCACACTGGCACAGCTCGACCTTCAGAGCCCAGAATGGAACATAAAAATATGATGACATGCATATAAATTAGATTTTTACTGGTCTACTCAGTGTTTGACTGTAGAAAAAGGAGGCAAGAGCTGCTGGAAAAAAAAAAAAAAAAAAAAAAAAAAAAAAAAAAAAAAAAAAAAAAAAAGAGGGATCTCTTGGAAAAAGTTTTGCCCCTGTTTTAATGATACACTTGGGTGTATCATGACCACTCCTCTCTGAAAAACACCAGCGAGTTTGAAATGAGCAGAAATGAAACAGTCTGTGGATGGCATGTGATGGAGGGGCCTGTTCTCCCTGGGCAAAGCTGCAAGTGCAATTCAGACACCAAGGGCTGCTCTCACCTCTCTGGTTTGGCCTCCCTGACCTCTTGCTGAGGGAAAGGAGGAGCGAGGCACGCACCCAGGGGGAAAGGGGACCTTGTACCAGGATTAAATGCTGACAGGGGGCTGTCAGGGAGAAACCACACAGGGGGAGATAGCTGAGCTCGGGCTGCAGCTGCTGGAGAAGGCCAGGCATTTCCCCAAACACCCATCATCATCCTCCCAGGGCTTCTTGCTGGGCGTATCCCCCGGGTTCCCATCCTTTTCACACCGAGGCATCCAGGCGCTTTGGGAATCCTCAGAGCCAGGGCAAATATTCCCCAGGGCAGGAACGCCAGGGAGGACAAGACCTGGCACAACAGTTTCCAGGATAACACTCAAGATAAGGAGAGGAGGAAATAAAAAAAAAAAAAAAAAAAAAAAAAAAAAAAAAAAAAAAAAAAAAAAGCCAACCCCAAACCCCACAGAATAAACACAAGCTGCATATGGAGCTGCAATCTGCTGCGGGAGCAGCTTCTGGAGGCTGTGCTGGGAGACATTTCACCATGGATACCCCAAGTGAGGTTCTACCCAGCTTTGATCATCCCTGCAGAAAGGGACGGTCCTGTCTGGGCGGGGAGATAGGCGAGATGACATAATAGGTCTTTTCTAACTCCGAGTCTTACACTTCTGTCATCTGGCAGCTAAAGGTCACAGATTTCTCAAGGCTAACGCTCTCTGTCTATCTCCTGCACTGCGGTGGTGAGGGAATTAGCCTGTCCATGACAATCAGGGCTGATAATAGGGGGTTAAAGGTCGCAGATGCTTCAGCTAAGTGGACCGCCTCGTCGGCGGTGCGGTGCGGCCGCAGCACCGAGTACCAACATTTAGATAAAGATTATTCAGATGAGCTGCTGCTGCTCAGGCCGGGAGCCCACCCGGAGCACTCTCGGATTAAACCCTGCCTGCTGCCCTAATTAAAACATTCTGTTGGCACGGGCTGACCCCGGCTGGATGCCGGCTGCGGGATGCCCCGTGGGGATGGATGGGTGAGGATGCTCACAGGGCGGAGCAGCTCCTCCCAGCAAAACGTGTTCCACGGCCTCCCTCCGGAGGAAAGGCTCCGCATCCAGCGGGCACCCGCCTCGGGAGGCGCCTTCAGCAGCTGGGCAGGGCCCAGACCTCTCATTTCTCCAAGGTCAGGTGTTGCATTGCTTTTTCTGGGAATGGTCTCTCCCTCAAAACCTCCCCAGAGCCTGTAAGCCTTGGTCTGACCCTACCTGCCCCTTTATCTCTCACCTATGGCCCTCGGGCAGGTATCCCATTGTTGTATTCCCTTTGGTATCCCCTCCCCTGTGAAACCCTACCTGTCCCTTGACTCTGACCTATGGCCTTTGGCCATAGGTAACCCCACCCCCTACCCTGAAATGCATAAAACCCCCTTTCCCTCCGGGGTCAGTCTCTTTTCGCCCTGGGATCCCCTTCTTGGAATAAAGCCTCGGAACACATCTCGGGGTAAGAGCCTCCTTTGGTTTTATGTCCCTATCATGAGGTTTCCCCTCATCCTAACCTCCCTAAATCTGAGCTAGCAACTGGTCTCGGGGGGCTGCGGGTAGGGGAACACTTCATCCCATCCCAGACAAAAGACTGGATAAAAACCCCCTGCTCCTCCATGGGCTTCCTCTTTGCCCCTGGGATCCCTTCATGGAATAAAGCCTTGGAACGCACCCTGAGGTAAGGAGCCTCTTTTGGATTTCTTTTCCCTATCCTGAAGCTTATCCCTGCCCAAAGCTCCCTAAATGTGAGCCAGGGGGGCAGAGGGGGAGGAAAACTTCAGTCAGGAATAAAAAAATAAGTGAAGTCAGCAGGAAGAGTTTTATTTCCCATTCCCCCTCCCCCACCAAGGTTTGTCTCCTCATTTTATTTTTTTTTTTTTGTTTCCACCTAGAATAAGAAAGCTTTGCTTCTGTATTGGTAAGCAAAGGAGCCTGGCTAAAGGTAAGATGACGTCTGAGGCAGCCCCAAGCACAGTGGACCTTAAGGAAATGAGTATACTTCTTCAAAATATTGTAAGAGTTTAATTTTGTACTCCCCCAAAGCAGTATTTTCAAAGCTGAAACTCATGCCCCAGCATCTGAAGGACGGAGAGCTGCTGCAGCCAGGCCAGAGGAGGCCACGGAGATGCTGCCAGGGCTGGAGCCCCTCTGCTCTGGAGCCAGCCTGGGACACCTGGGGCTCTTCAGCTGCACAACAGAAGGCTCCAGGGAGAGCTCAGAGCCCCTGCCAGGGCCTCCAGGGCCTCCAGGAGAGCTGCAGAGGGACTGGGGACAAGGCCTGCAGGGACAGCACCCAGGGAATGGCTTCCCAGGGCCAGAGGGCAGGGACAGATGGGATCTTGGGCAGGAATTGCTGGCTGGGAGGGTGGGCAGGCCCTGGCCCAGGGTGCCCAGAGCAGCTGTGGCTGCCCCTGGATCCCTGGCAGTGTCTAAGGATGGGTTGGACAGGGCTGGAGCAGCCTAAGAGAGTGGGAGATGTCCATGCCCATGGCTGGGAGGTTGAAATTAGATGACTTTTAAATGTCCCCTCCAAACCCAAACCACTCCATGACCCAGTGGCTGAATCCACTTGAACCTCCCCACGACCCTGGCTACGACCAGTGTCACTCAGGTGACACTCAGGGGGCGTTGCTGGTGGGAGGGAGGAGGGCTGGTGGCCACAGGAGGCTCCTGGACACTTGCACCTACTTTTCAGCCTTTTCTGGCGCAGGGACACCATTTCGTAGAGCTCCCTCTCTATGAGGCCGTCCCCTTCATCTTCATCCAGCCACTTCCCACACGGGAAGGTTTGCTCAATCCCAGTGAACGGGCAGTAAACCACCACCTGGGAAAAGAGATGGGGAAAAGTGAGCTTAAATATCCTGCTCCTGGCAGCCCAGAGCACCACGGCACTGAAAACTTAAACAGAGCTAAGACAGGGCTGGAGATCTTGGTCCTGCTCTCAAAATCACCTTTTCTGGGCCAGCATGAGCCAGACTGGTTGCACAAATCCCAGTTTGGGGTACAGCTGTGACCCATCTGTCCTGTTATTCCCATTTTTGCAGCAGTACATCACAATGGGTCAAGCAGCCTGGTGAAGCAGCAGGAGGGGAAGGGAATGGGGGCAGGCAGGGTGGCTGCAGCAGCCAGCATCGTGTCAGCTTGCAGCACAGGCCCTGCAGCATGCCAGTGCATGGCAGGGCTCTGCAGAAAGCACAGGGTACAAAAAGCCTTCACACATATCCATCCTAAGCTGGTTTTTGCTTGCCAGGAAAAGTGAATTTCCTCAGGGTAGCTTCAGAGTAGGAATCTGCCTTCCTCTCCACCCTCCCATTGCCTCCTGATGACCTGGTTCATGATCTAGAGTTGCCACCAAAAGCTGGGAAATGAACTCTCCAAGCAATTTGCTGGGTTGGAAGGAGAAAACCACTCTCCTAACAATGCTGGATGCATGGGAATTTCACCTCAAAGCATGAGCAGCAACCAAACAGACCACACATTAAACTAATACACATTTGTCACATTTCTATTGCACAGTCATTATACTTCCTCTAGACAAGAATATATGCTTATTATTTCCATGAAGATATTTGGATATGAGTAGGAGTCTTTTGGGGAATTTTGCTGGTCATTTGGGAACATCCCGCTCCTCAAAATTCCCTGTTATGGTCCAGGATCTTCTGGCGAAATCTTCTTTCCTGGAGAGTATCTCAAATATGTGTCCAGGTTGTGATGCACTCCTCTTTATCATCCTTTGCTCTGGCACTCTATCTCTGTTCTCAAAACTAAGATATCTACCAGTACATATTAATCACTGGTGGAAGCAAACAAGGCAGCGTCAGCTGGCACAAAACTTATTAGTCACAGATGCAGGGAGTTAACACAAGGCCAGATTAATCTCTGGCATGTGTGCTAAGCACTGGGTGGTACAAAACCCAAACATTACCCACGGATACAGGGATCACACACCTTGTGCTGAACTTAGAAGAATTTTCCGACGTCTTGCCCCACTGCTGCACAGAATTTCTTCCCAAAGAAATATCAAGCTGTTGGGTAACAACACTGCATATTTCTCCACTGCCTCCCAGTAGCAGCTGTGGTCAGCCACTTTCCATTGGGTTTGAGGTTTTGGGGCTTTTTTTGTTTGTTTTTTTTATTGTTAATCATTATTTCTGAGCCTCCAGAGTGGAATCTAGAACCTTCAGTGAGGGTAGATGATAACTTTGAAACGCTCAGCACAACCCAAGGCTGCCTTTCTGTCCGGGCCCCTTGGGCAAAGATCTGAAGGTGCTTTTGGAGCTGAGCAAACAACAATCTCTGTCTCTGTGACTGCAGAGGGGCAATCAGCCCAATTAGCGGGTGATTGACTTAGGCATCCCACGTGCCTTTGAGGCAATCAGCTGCTCCCCGTGCTGCTGCTGCGGTGCAGGATATTGACTTGTTAAACCGGGGATATTGCCTTCCAAACAAAAGCAGATTGATTTATTTATTTTTTTTAAAGCCCTACTGGGCTGCTGGGGTCAGGCTGTGAGTGGGGAGCAGGTCGGACAAGCTGCCTGCAGACAAAATTCCTGCCCCAGTGGTAGGGACTCCACAGCCTCAGAGGTCTCTCCCAGCCTGAAGGATTCTGTATTGGAAGCTAATTCATGTTTTCATAATACATCTCATGTTGTCATAATGCTTGCTGTTATGGGTGGTAGGGAACAGGTGGTTTTAGGAATGCCAAAGGGAACTCCCTGAGAGAGCAGAAGGAACATTTCCAACTCAGGACTCAGGAAAAGGACAATGGAATTACAATACCAATGAGAGGTGGAGAGCAGCCAGGGCCAGAGTCAATTGGCATTTGTTAAGGATTGATGCCACAGAGATGATATCTTATCTGGGACATTAAGGGTTCTCGAGGAACTTCCTACACACCCAGGAAATCTTTTCAAGCCCGGCCATGATCCTCCTGATTTTATCAACTGCACCATCAAGAGACAAAGGAACCTAAAGAAATTCTGTGCTGAACAGCAAGTCCAGCCCTGGAAGTTTCCACATCCCCCTCGATTCCAGGACCAGGGAAACAAGTCCAGACATGCACACAGAGTCCAAACCCAGGAAGAGTATAAAACTGGCAGTCTGGCAGACCTGGACTTGGGCACTCGTGAGACCTCAGGGGTGACATGAAGCAGTAGAGGACATGTCAGGAGGCTCACCCAGTGTGCACTGACCATTCCTTGCTTCCCTGACTCTGTCAATTTCTTTATTTGGCTTTGTCCATTTCTTATCCCTGATTCTCGCTGGCAATAAATCGTTCTTTAGTTAAGCCTGGCTCTCGAAATTTATAACAATCCCAGGAGTTCAGGGCAGTGACGTCTCACCTTCTCACAGAACCAGCCAGAGCTGACACCACAGTTGTCGTGGCCGATGGTGACCCTGCTGAGAGGGCTGAGGAGGGCAGCTATCTCCACGTTGAAGAGATCCGTCCTGGCACGCTCGAATTCTCCTCCCTCCAAGAAGATCTTCCCGCTGTTCTTCAAGCCTTTGGAGCCGTGGAGGATGACGTGGATCTTGGAGTTGGTGCCGGCTCCTCTGATGTCTCCGGTCACTACAGCCACGTTGTACACAATGCCTGGAGGAGTCATGAGATTTGGTTAGGGGAAAAAAGAAGGGAGGAAAGGAGTCTGAGAGTTATGGCTTTGATAGGATTTATGGTGGAGACTCTATTGGCTTCCCACTGGTTTATTTTAGCTTCTGACTTGCACGCAGTGCAATGGTTGATTTGTCGCTTTTGTGGGTTTTTTTTCCCCACACATACTTCTGAGAAATATAAATCTGCCTTCAGACTGTCCAGGAGAAACACCCAGGCATGGGGTAAAACCCCCCCTGCTCCATGGCCCAATGGAAAAAAAATGTTTTCCATTTTATTCACTCTATGGTGCTGATTAGGTGAAGAAAGGCAAAAAAGAATTGAATTGGCGGGTAAGTAATTTGATTTTGAGAAATACCAAACTCTAAATATGTCAGAGAATGCTGAGAGGATGGAGAAGTGCTGCTTTAAACAGTGGTGGCAAAATCTGCAATATCACAAAACTCTGGGAACTTTGGGTTTATTTGTTTTTTTTAGCCTATAATGCTGCTGAAGCCATCAGGACCTCCACAGTCACCGTGAGAACCCACAGATCTCAGCAAAAGAAGGTTTGGGAGAGGTATCAGCCCAGCTGGAGGAAAGAAAAATATTTCTGAAAAAAACCCCCACTATTTACATAAAAGTAAAGTCCTTGGGGTTTTGTTTTTTCTTTTCTATCTCCAACTGTTGGTCTAAGAATGAAAACGCTTCTTCCCACAAGACTTACCTCAGAGAAAAGCACATCTTAAACCTGTCTCATGTCATCAAATGCACACCCAAACACCATAGCAGCATGTAGAAAATAGTTGAGACCTAAGCCAAGTTTTTTGATTAAATCAGTCAGAAATTTCAACAGGGACTTGGGATGAAGCAAAAAACAGCAGAACTCGCTCTCTTATAAATAATCCTCCCTTTGAAATTTACATTGAAAATTGTACTCAAGCATGCTTTACTGTTGATATATCTTCAACAAAACTCCAGAGAGCAGGAAAATGAAATACACAGTCATGAATGGTAAAAAGATAAAGGAAGCTTTCTGGGATTGAATTACATTTCTTTCAGTTTTCTTCCCTTGATTTTTCCTAACAAGCATCCTGCAGTGAGGGATCTGCACCCAGGCCACTTTCCTCATGCACATGCAGGGGGGAATACGAGGACTGCAGGTGTTGAAGACCATACAAGGAAGTAAAAAACAGTTGTTACACGCATCATCACAGTGTTTGCCTTCATGCTATAAAATAAATACAGGCAGAACACTATCCAAATAATCTTCTGCTTATGGCAGGTTCTTTTTATGGACTTTACATCCAGGTTTCTTTTAACAGGGACATAAACTTTGGTTGTCTTTGCTTTAACCATGCTGGCTAATGAAAAGGACTGATATAGGGCTCAGCACTGTGTTTCTTGTTTTGCAAAAGGATGTTTAGTTCCCCAGACAAGAAACTGAAGTACAGTACTCACTACTTTGTGCTTTTGGAAATAACAAGCACTTGGTTTGAGTGCTCGTGAGCAATTTGCCAAAGGTACAAGCTGTATCTTTCATCCCCTGCCCATCAGCCCCTTACCCAGGTGCACCAGGTGATAAACCAGCACGTGGGGCCTGCACAGGTGAGACACAGAGGTGGGAAATGTGTTGGCAGTTCAGGAACCCCCACACAAAACAACCTGTCACCAGCAGACGCCTCACTGCAGCTCTCCCTGAGCATAAGGCATTCAACCTTCCAAAGAACACACAGCTAATAGCCTTGATTTCCCATCTCCCACCACGGAGTCAGCCCTTGATTTTACCTGTGGCCTCGGTGCCCCCAACAAGGATGTCCCTCTGTATCTTCCCGTCATCCTCGTCCAAGGCGAACCAGCGCCCAACTGGGAACTGGTACACACATTTATTGCCAATGTCCTCAATGATCACCTGAGGGAGAAGAGGCACCACGTGGAAAAACAGCTTTTTTTTTTTTTTTTTTTTTTTTTTTTTTTTTTTTTTTTGTGGGAAAATCAAAGGTTTTACGCAACGGGGTGGCGGAAGAGCAGAAGCTTAATGTGCACGCTCTTACTTGGTAGTTAACGTATTAAACACTCAAGCAGATCGCACTCCGCTCCCTAATTAGTACTGATAGAATTTCAGACAATCAGTGAGTGAAAACCCAGCTTCTTCTTTTTTTTTTTTTTCCTTTTCTTTCTTTTTTTAATCCAGTGAGCCCACTCTACATCTCTTGTGGTGTACGAGACCAGATGTCTCTGCTACCAGGACCAGCTGGCTGGCCTGTCTTCCTTCTCTCCAGAGCCTGTTTGCTGGCTACTCTCCTCTGTCAGCTGAACGACAGCCCTTTGTTCTGCTTTGGGAACAGCCTGTGTTCTCTCTCTCTGCTTTAGAGCCTTGTTATAAAATAGTGCCTAGGAATTTCAGGGCAAATCCAGACCATCAGATGAGCTTGTGTTGACACGGTGATCTCACTAGATCCCAGCCAGTCCCTCCAGGGTGGAACCATTGCAAAGGCAGCCATTAAAACCCCCTGCCAGGAAAGAGTTTCTAATTTGGAAGGATTTGGCTCTTGGACCAGGCTGAGATGGAGCTGTGCAAATGCCACAAGGTCTGACAAGGCCAAGTGCAAGGTCCTGCACCTGGGCTGGGGCAATCCAAAGACAGGCTGGACAGAGAATGGATGGAGCAGCCCTGTCAGAGGGAACTGGGGGTGCTGTGGGTGAGAGCTGGACCTGCCCCAGCCCTGAACCCCCCGTGCCCTGGGCTGATCCCCCAGCCTGGGCAGCAGGGGAGGGGGGATTCTGCCCCTCTGCCCCTGTGCTCAGCTGAGACCCCACCTGCAGAGCTGCCCCAGCCCTGGCTCCAACAGCACAAGGACCTGGAGCTGCTGCAGCCAGGCCAGAGGAGGCCACGGAGATGCTGCCAGGGCTGGAGCCCCTCTGCTCTGGAGCCAGCCTGGGACACCTGGGGCTGTTCAGCTGCACCACAGAAGGCTCCAGGGAGAGCTCAGAGCCCCTGCCAGGGCCTCCAGGGCCTCCAGGAGAGCTGCAGAGGGACTGGGGACAAGGCCTGCAGGGACAGCACCCAGGGAATGGCTTCCCAGGGCCAGAGGGCAGGGACAGATGGGATCTTGGGCAGGAATTGCTGGCTGGGAGGGTGGGCAGGCCCTGGCCCAGGGTGCCCAGAGCAGCTGTGGCTGCCCCTGGATCCCTGGCAGTGTCTAAGGCCAGACTGGACAGAGCTTGGAGCAGCCTATGACAGGGGAAAGTGTCCCTGCCCATGGCAGGGGTGGGACTGGATGGGTCTTTAGGGTCCCTGTCAAACCAGACTGTTTTAGAGTTCTGATATTTTGCTGAAACACGCTGGGGAGCAATATTCCCCTTTCACATTTAGACTAGATTTTTGCACCTCCTGCTGAGGTGTTTCTTGCCAATATCTTCTGCTGGACTCCTGAATCCTGCCATGGAGTTACTACAGTATTTTAAACCAACAGAAAAGAGTACTGAAGGATTTCGGTCAGAAGAGAAGAAATCAAAATCTCTGCTCCTCTGTGTGGGTTACGTCTCAGAGTGGGGGGGAGGGGAAATTACTATTATGAATAGAAAAGCCCTTGACACTTTTCTCAACAGTGAGGGAGAATCTGAAATGTGTCCTTTTGGATAAATTTATGAAACCATTCTTTGGGAAGCAGAGCTTCCCCTCCTGTCATTCATCCCACACGGTGCTGTTGCCTGTGGCACTCCTGAGTCCTGTTGTACCTCCACAGACACAGACAGCAGCGTCTGCCAGGGCTGGGGCTGTCAGCATGAGAGAGCTGGAGTGCTAGAGACTAAAATAGACAAGGTTCAGGAGAAATATCAACACTCCAATGCCTCTCTAACAGCTGATCCTCTTTGGGTTCCTTTTAGTGGGTTTATTCTTACATTTAGAGGTGGAAAACCATCTCTGAGTATAAGCCACTCCGAAAACACAAGGAAGATGAGAACAGGTTCATCCTGGAGTGACAACACTGGAGTGTGCAAGTATTGAACCAAATTACAGAAACAAAGTCTAAAACAAGTAGACAACAACTGAGCCATTTCAGCTCAGTTCTGCAACCTTCCATCAGAATTTGCAAGGCCAAAGTTGGGTTTTACTCCATCATAAACACCCTGGAGGCTTGTGGCAGAACACAGGGTTGGTGTGTTGGCTGCAAGTAGTCACTGCATCAGGTTTTGGGACTTGAGCAACCTCACCAGCCTCATCAAAAATTACGTCATTACACCTGTGGTGTGAGAATGAGGTTCTGAGGTTTTTTGCCCCCCACTATTTATTAGGTTGAGCACAACTGTTCTGTTTTTCATCCCCACATTTTTCACGCACAGCTGACATCGTAACTTTTCCTGCATTGTGTGGTGGTGGAGAAGCATGTGCTAATATTTGCATTTGTATTACACTGAAATATCCTGTTATTGAGGATTTACAAATATGGGGTCAGGTCTTCTGTGGATTAAAGCCAGCTGTGTTAAACCACATCAGCAGAGGAAAGAAAATGAGGCCAGAGGGAAGAGTCAGACTTCCCCTTTTAAAATATTCCTTCAGCAATTACACTAAAAGCTGTAACACATTCCCTACCCCATAGCAGGAGATTAAAACGAGCAGGGAAGTGTAAGATAAGGGTCTTTGTGGCAAGCATATCTCTTTTGCTGGGCCAATGATAAATCACTTAAATTTGGGCAAGCTATGTGCCTGCAGATTTTCACTGTGAACAGATCCAGCAGATAACTCCTGGATTCTGGTATTTTTATGGTCATGGTAATGAGTTAAGTCAAGAGGATGAAGTGATTTGTGTCCTTCTCAGTAACCTGTAGCACCAGCAATTATCCTTACATCTCTTGGTACCAGGCCACTGAGGGGGTGAGCTATTTTGAGCCCATGAGATGCTTATGTTGAATGTCTCGGGGTAACTAACCTTTGCAAGGAACCAGCCAGCAGAGCCACCCTTGTTATTATGCCCAATATTGATTTTTCTTAATTTTCCCAGATTTGGAGCATCGAGTGTGAACTTGTCTTCTGCTCCTTTTTCAAAGTTGTCTTTGTCATTGTCCAGTTTCCTCACACCTGAATGGGAAAAGAAGAAGTAAAAATAAAAGTAGAACAAACAAGCAAAACAAAAGAACCACAAAGAAACAAACCCACAAAAACCCCACAACAACAACAACAAAAAACCCCAAAACCCCAAGAATAAAATACCCCCCAAACAAATAAGTAATAAATAATAACTTCAAAGAGGAAAGGGTTACTGGCATATGCATGTTTGGAAGCAAAGGAATATTTAGGAATGTCACCACTGACTGAATCAAATATTCCCTAGATATCAGCTCACTGTACCCAGGATCCAAGGCAAAGGCAGAAGACTTTATATTCTAATTAAAAAGGTACCTTTTCTCAAGCACACAAAAGACCAGGATTTCCATTCTAATGTCACAGTTACTTACATCTCTCAGAGCTTTCAGAAATATATATCCAGATGGCTCTTAATTTTTTTTCCTTTTTTTCATATCACCACCATTTCCCTTTTATTTTTTACTGTCTTTGAAAATCTCCAAAACGTTCAAGAAAGGCTTTGGTCACAAGCTGCAGATTCTGACATTTCAGGACACAGAATTCTTTGCTGTATCCGAGAGGAAGGATTTATTTTCAAATTAGGACCCAGCCAGGGCTGTTGGATTTTTCCTGATCTCACAGGGGTTTGCCTTTATGAAAAGTATTAAAGCTGTGCCCCTGGTTGCAGCCTGTGTGAGTGATGCTGTGAGAGGGAAAAAACCCACCCAAGGCACCAGTGCAGAGAAAGAGGTCAGTGGGCAACTCATCCCTCTTACCTTAGAGGGGATTTATCATTCTCTAGGGGTGTTATTTGTCTGTGTGGATATGACAGAGTGCCTGGACACCCAGCTAAGGTTCAGACTCCCACTTTGGGGTGTCTTCAGTGAGATCAGATGAACCCCTCTGCAAAACTCTGGAGGATTAATCAAGGATGAGCCCTATCCATCAGGTTTTATAATCTGTTCAAGGACACTTGGCAGACATGATGTCAGTATTTCTTGAATTTGACAGGATAGGTGCAGTGTGGAAGCAAGAGAACATTTGATCCCTGGTTACAAGAATCTCCAGGAATCTCCTCCCAGTTCTGTCCATGGCCCAGAGAGCTTGGTTTGGGCACATCTTTTAATAGTATTCAATTAAATTTTTTTAAAATTAAATTAAAGTTTCCAGACCACTGTTGCAGCACAATCTACATTTAAAAATAATTACAATACTTCTAAAAATAAAAGCTATTCGAACTCAACTAATATAAACCGTGCTTAAATTATTTTTACAAGTGCCCAAGCAGGCTCAGCCCACCACCTTTGCCACAGGGAAGGGATGCCAATATCCATCCAGATGCCCAGAAAACGAGGCACACTGCTCTCACTGCATTCCCTGCAACTGCACATTGGACCCTCCAGTGGGTTGGCACTTCCTCCACTGCTTTCTGCAGGTGGTTTATGCTGCTTTTTTTTTTTTTTTTTTTCCCAGAGTCTGCTTTTGTTAGTGGCAGGTGACTTGAGCCATGCCCACACCCAGCCACAAAACTGCTGCACTGCAGATGCCCCTTCCAGGGGCTGTGGGTGTGAGGGCCCCCAGAGCCAACGCCGCCGCTTGTTGTGCCTTTCCCTCAGCCAAACCATCCTGTGCTTGCCAGATTGCCTGCCTGCCTCTGTGTGTGTGTGTTCCTCAGATCACAGGCCTGCAGAGCAGGAGAGGAAATATTTTAGGCAACGATTTGCATTTGAATACCTGTGTCTCCTTTCTCACCGAAGATGTTAATGAAGACATCCGCATCCGTTCCGCTGCCGCTGACGTCGCCGGTGAACACCCGGACCACGTATTTGTTGACTGCAAGGAGGGAGGCAGAGATCCCAACACATCAATACCTCAATGGTTTGGTGCAAAACGTAGCAAGACAGACCAGTTCAGCTGATGCTGTCTTGAAAGCGTGACCTGAGCTGTGGCCCTTGGTACAACCACCCCCTCCTCTTTATCCCAAGAAGAATGAAATCCACAGGCAGGGTTTTGGCGCCGTGTTTTCACTGCCCAGGACAAGAGGAACAGATCACTCGGTTCCTGGCCTTGACACTGAGGAGTGAAATAGAGGAGAAAGTGAAAATTTTGATGTGGACACAAAAGGCATTGAATGAACTCGGACCTGTGGGCCTGTCGCAACCGACACAAAAACTCACACCCACACCTTGCGATGTCCCAGGTGGAAAGAAGAAGGATTTTATATACTGAACCAGCATTTATCGAATTCCAGCAGTGATCATGGATTGGAGGAAGAAAATCTTCTTCTCCAACCACACTGGACCATGCAGCAGTCCATCAACAGTCTCCTCCTTTATGAAAAGAATGTAAACATCTCTAGATTTTACCATAACAAATGGCTTGATTATATGAAAGTGTATCTGACTCCAAAGACACAGAAGGCTAAAAACAAGACTTTTACAAACTCCTTAAAGGAGACAGAGGGGAACGGCAAAAACCCAGACAACATGGGCTGTTGCCATGCTTTCATGCCTGCTTGTTTTGGTTTTGGGAACTCTGTTCCCAGGCACGGTGTTGATGCACAAGGTCATCTTCTGTAAACCACTGAAGCTCCCACATTTGTTCCCAGAGGAGGGGCTTCGGTGATGGTCTCTGGAAAATGACCAGTGGTTCCCAAGGGTCCCACCTCTGGGGTGGGCAACTTGTAAAATGTACAAAAGGAGTCAGAAAATAAAGGTGTGGTCTCTTGCTTGCAAGAGCTCCACGCAGCCTCACTGATGCACTCCCTGCCTCGCTCCTAAGCGCCGGTCACCAGTTATAATGGGCCAGTTTCACTTCTTTCAAACGTCGATGAGTTAGGGAGTCTGCCCGAGCTCAGGCCTGACCCCAGTTCTGTCCTAAAGCTATTTTGAAAGTTTAGTTTATACTAGGCAAATACCTTGAGGAAATAATATCATAGTGATAGAACAAGGAATAACGGATTTAAACTGAAAAAGGAGAAATTTAGACTGTATCTATAGGGAAGAAATTCTTTACTGGGCAGGGTGGTGAGGGACTGGCACAGGCTGCTCAGTGTTGTTCACACCCCACCCCTGGGCATGTCCAAGGCCATGTTGGATGGAGCTTTGAGCAGCCTGGTCTAGTGGGAAGTGTCTTTGCCCATGGCAGGGAGTGGAACTGAATGGACACAAAACATTCTCTGATTCATTGAAATGTCAGCCACGCTGCATAAAAAAAAAAAGTGAAGGTGGCCACCCTTCCCTAAAAAAAAAGAAAAAAAAGAAAACCAGTCTTTTTATTTAATAGGGAAAGAGGAGCAAACCCAAGACCTGTAAAGACACATAGTCTTTGGGACTAAAACCCTGTGGGTGAGGCACATTTCACACGTCCTGTCAGTGAGTTTGAGAAGCAAGTTCATCAGACTGATCAGGGTTGGACTCACTTGGTTTCCAAGGACAGCAGAAGTGAGCTAGGTTTCCTCTGGAACCAATGAAAAAAGTTCCCATGACTCTCAGCATGATGTTATTTCAGCCAAATATGAGCAACTTTAAAAATCTACCACTGAAGTCACCTTGTTCCTCCAAGCAAACAGCCATGACAGACACCTCGTGCTGTATCTCCTGCGGAAAATGGGTGCTGGAGGCAGGCAGCAAGATGCAAAACAGATGAAGGTGAATGCAAAATCTGCTAGTGAACAGTCCATGATGTCATACAAGCCCTCAACAGAGTTCCTGTTACTGAACCCTGGGTAGCTGATACTGAGGCTCTGTGCCAGTGCCACTTCTGCATTTCTGAGTCCTGGGCACGCTGCTTCTGTGAAAGGGTCAAATGCACAAGTCTCCTCACACACAGATCCTTGGCAAAAATAAAACTTCTTGCACCACAGAACCATGAAATCATTAAGGCAGAAAAAGACCTCTAAGATCATCAAGTCCAACCATTAACCATGATTCTTGGTTTGCATTTTTTTTTCCCTTTGGCAAGTGACAGGTTAGGGGATGATCTTTCCTGGGCTTCCCAGCCAGCTACAGAATAGATTCTCTCAGGAGCCATGGAACACTGGGTTACCACTCCCAGAACAGATCCCCCACCTCCTCCAATCATCATCAGTGCATGTTAAAAGTTATTCCAAAGGAGAGCAGAGGGCCTGGTTCATGCACTCCTACAGAGGCAGAGGACATGGGAGCAAACGTATGAGGAGTGGCTGTTGGACCTTCCCCTGAATTACAACGATGCTCTCAGCTCCCAGGGTGAGGAGTACAAGGGCAGAGCCCAAAGAGAAGGCAAAATCACCTGTCACAGTTTAATGAATGTGCTGGGAAAAGGCTAAAAATTGAGCTGACATCCCCGGCGCCTCATCGCAAAACATGCCATGGCAAATAAAATAATAACGATAAAACTGCAATAAATACTAAATAACAAGGAGGAGAACAGAGCTGGGCTCATACAGGGGAGAAAATGCCTTAATGATTCTCTTTAACTCTTTAGCTTCAGTTCACAGAGCTCTAACAACCTGCTAGAGGTACACAAACACCAATAGTGTTCATTTGCATTAGCAAAGTGTGGGGATGGTGCAATTTACATCTCATGCCTGGCCACTAAGCTGCTCTAACTAAAACTGACCCATTGTACCTGGCAATCTTTAATCACAGACCTCATTTTTTCAAGAAGCTTTGCTCCTCGCACCTCCCCTAGAATATTTAATCTGATGTCAGTGATTAATTTTCCACTCCTCTTTTTGGGAGCCAGAAGAACCCGACAGGATAACGGGATCCTCAAAAGAACAAGCTACAGTGGCTTAACTTACATTCCCCTTGCAGGATAAGGCTTTATGCCTCTGAGATATAGACCAAAAGGATGTCTCAATGCACGCAGAGCAGCAAGGAAGATGTGCAGAGAACAAGTCCATGAAGGGCAAATCACCAAGCACAGGGCAGGAAGGGCACCTTGTACGGTTCCTGCAGAAACACACCTGGCCAGCGAAGAGAATGCTGGTGAAATTATTTGCCAGATCAAAAAACCTTCTGTCTTGGGTTATGGAACCAAAAATGTGTATTCTATTTCATTTGTTGAAAGCAGTTGGGGAGATGTTTTTCTTTATCTCTTGTAACTCTGGGGGGAGGGGGGCAGATGCCTTCTGATAACGGGGCAGCTGTTAAAACCAGGTGGGGCAGTGTTTCTTATCTCTTTCACCACCTGTCCTCCCTCCAGGGGGATATTTTCTGCTAATGGGCCACTGAGGCTCACCAAGGACAGGACACATTCCATCCTCCCAGGGTGAGATGCTCCACCCAGTGGGGGAAGCCAACCATTCCTGCCTGGATAAAAACTGAGATGTGGGAACACAAGGTATCTGGTTCCACTGGATTCCTGGAGGAAGACTGGACCCCTTCTCACCACCACTGGACCTTTGTTCTACAGGATCATCTCTGCTCCACCAGAACCACATCTGCCACTCCAGGAGGCCTCACTGTGGACTGTTTCCAATACCCTGACCAACAGGGTGTCAGGTTGTAGCTCTGACTCTGTCAGGGTTTTCTAGGATTGTTGTTTGTTTTCTTGTTTAGTTGGTTTTTTCTACTACATTTGCATTGTTAATATTCTTAGTAAAGAACTGTTACTGCTATTCCCAAATCTTTGCCCGAAAGCCCTTAATTGCAAAATTATAACTTGGAGGGGGTGAGGGGTTTACATTCTCCATTCTAAGGGAAACTCCAGCTTTCCCTGGCAGATACCTGTCTTTCAAAACCAAGACACCTTCAAAGGTTTCTTAACATGGCTGTATTTCAAAACCAAGGTCCAGAATGACTTCTTCTGACCTCCTGCTTGGAGCACCAAGTGTTCCCAAGGGTACAGGCACAAGGCTGCTGTCAGTGTCAGCAGGAGGAGCCCTGGGGCAGAGCTGACTCTCTGCCCACGCAGGGACCATCACTTTGGACTGGTGGCAGTCACAGGGCACTGTGCTGTGAGGGTTTTGTGTTGTCCCCTACAATATAAGCAAGGCTGTGGTGTATGGCATGTCCTGGCATGGCTCTTTTCCCTGCTGGTGTGTTTCTGTAGGCAAAACTACTTCAAGAGCATTAGGGGTCCTTGGCTTAGGTTAAGAGCACATTCCTACTTCACGAACTATGACTAGCCTGTGCTCATCAGGTCTTTTCTTTAATTTTTTTTCCATCCTAATGGCTCTGAAACTGGATTTTCAAACCTGTCCCCACACCTGACCCTTAGGTCTGCTTTCAGAAAAATTTCAGATCCTCCATCTTCAGGAAGCAAACCCTGAGCCACGCTGAATTTTTGCCAGCACTTTCTCCCTCTCTAAGCAATTTGACATTCAGCTGCAGCAAGGAGAGGAGCTCTTCATGCTGCTCAGGGGTCCTTCTGTGCTTTGTACATCAGCACATCTTACAGAGTGACATGGTGGATGAGCAATTTAAATGGAAAGGGATGCTGCCTCTTAAAAAGACAGTGAGGATTCAGCTGCTAAAAGCATGCAAGAAAAAGCTCTTGCTGCAGCCAGGAGGAGATCTGCCATAAGTCAAGTACTCTTCATTTTGATCATGGGTGGATGTTGTTCCCTATTCTTTAATCCTGTGGCAGAAGCATCTTTTAAAAAATACCCACTTGGCTTTTTTTTTTTTTTTTTTTTTTTTTTAACCCCAATACATGGCTCTGACTTCATCTGTAAAACACAGATCAAGATGTTGCCTAGATATTTTAATTTTTTTTTTCCCTGAATGCTTCTCCTAGCACTGAGAACATGCAAAATGCTAATGTAAAAGCTGTGCCTCCATCGAGCAGTGCACAAGCTCACTGCAGCACAGGCACGGGGAGGGGAGCTTTCCTAGGAGCAAAATTAGCAGCTTCAGAGGCACGTACTGCAAGATGCCAAGAGCAGAAGAGCCAACAAAAAAAAAAAAAAAAAAAATCAGTAGGAAGAGCAGCAGCTATTTTCTCTTGCCTTTCACATTGCAACACACAAGCGTAAATGCCCTGTGTGGTTACAGCCCCTTCCTTTTCCTTACATTTGTGTGTCTGCATTCGAAGGCATTGCCAGGATGCCATCTCTGGGAAACAGTGGGGTGGCACTGATGTGACCCTACTGGATTAATTTAGCAGAGGAGTGGCAGTCAATCAGCCTGTCTGCTACTGATTAACTCAGCCTCAGCTTTCAACAGCCAAGAGGAAAGGTTAATTTTGCACTGTGGGCTGGAGTCAGGTTCTCTCCACTGAGAGCCAAGAGGTTTTTGTCTGTGAATGTGTGGCACTCCTGACATATCCTGGGGGATGAAGGGCATGGGGCTTCTGCTCTCCCACCCTCCAATATTCCCCATCCACTCTGATCTCCATCCTGGGTGCAGCATTAACCCCATACACTGCCCAGAATTGTTTCATCCAGACCCAGCAACCCTGGGTGCTCTTGTGCAGCCTCTGCCCTGCCTCCAGCCATGGAAAATGCAGGGATATATCCCAGCCAAATCCTGCCACCTGCAAGCTGCAGCTGACTGTCCAGCCATGTGGCATTCATCTGTTAATGTCATTTATTTAGCAATGTGATACCATGGTCACTCAAAGCCCCTTAGGACAGAACTACCTAAAGAAATTTTGTATCTACTATTACTTGGGACATTAGATAGGCACAATCTGCTGAGTTTCCTGTGTCTTTAGGCACAATCTGCTGAGTTTTCCTGCAGCTGGAGGGTGAGATTTGGGCAGGAAAACCAAGCTGACTGTGCTTCCTTACCCGGGGTTGTCACCTCCTGCAGGGCCCAGGGGATTCCCAGACATGCATGAGCCCGACCTGCCATGGAGCAGGGCAGCAGCATCCAATACCTGGGAAATGTCACAGCCCTCACAGGCAAAGCTCTTGGGGTTAAAAAAAGCAAGGAACTGAGCTGTGGGCAGCAGTGGATCCTTCTCATGAGGTGGCTCTCAGCCATTACCCTGCTGTTTTCACAGCGAGATCCACCCTGTGCTGCCCAGCACTGAGCAGGCAGGTTTGGGAAGGGGCTGGGGGCAAAGGGGGTGGGTGTGTTGAGTTTCTCAGTACCTCTGAGGGTGTCCAGCACCTCACAGAGAATGGCTTAAATCAATAGGGAGACGGCATGGTTGAGTGTGTCTTGAAAAAGCGAAGAAGGTTTTGATAAAAGAAGAAAGTAATACAAAAACAAAAGAACAAAGCTGAGCACAGTGTAGGGCCAGGTCCCACATACCTGCTACAACACCCTAAGAATGTGCTGAGAAGCCTCCTGCTCTCCTTTAAGTATGGGACGATTTGGGTGGGTTTTTTGGGACACAGCTCAATGGAGGATAGCTACCTTTCCGAGGAACAGGTAAAGAGACCTATCAGTGGCTTTGTCTTGGTACTGAGCCAGGCAAGCAAAGAAACTTCTAGTGTTCTTCCCTTAAAAGGACTTGGGATGAATCTTGAACCTTTCCCCATATGGAGACACCTGCTTGGGTGTGGGGTGGATGCTTTACTACATGGGTGGATGGGGGTGGGGCACTGCTACCACCTCAAAATTGCTGCTGGAAAAGGAGTACTTTTGTGGTTAGTGTGAAAAGGATTGTTGCTTGGGGGAGAGGCCGGTGCCTGGACCTGCAGACAAGGTACAATTTCCACCTGAGCCTGCCTTGCACGAGCTCAGGATGGTGGTTTTGTGCCCATACGCCTTGGTTCCTGCCTGTCAGTCATTCCAGCCCACCAGGAACTGTCTGACAAAGCCTCTCCTTGATGGAAGGGACTGACTTGTCAAAGCAGAAGCTCCTTTGTACCACGGCTGACAGCATGCTCCTCAGTGACAGAGCTCTGGGTCAGAGCATCCTTAAAATGTCAGACAGCCTATGGCTAGGGCACAAGGCTGGGACCTGGCCTCCCAACACACTTGATTCACAGCAAACATCAGAATTTAGTGCTTGTTTGTCCTGGCAGAGAGCTCATCCCACCAGGACAAAACAAACTCTTCCTAGATTAGCTTCTGGTGACCTTCTGCTTGGAGATGTCCTGCTGGTCTTGTGTATCCAGCAAGTGAATCTCTGCAAAGGCTGTGGAGAGGAAAATCCACTCAGCCCACCCATTAAACCTCTTTGTGACACACGAGCAGGGACTCCAGAGACAGCTACTCACAGCAAAATATAATTAGAGCCTAAAGCAACCCCTGTAAAAGCAGAAGGGCTCTGCTGAGCTCACCAGCAGTCAGTTCTGCTGTCTCAAAATTGGGTCCTGCTCTTGCACAAAGCAGTGGCACACAGATAAAGACAACTTGTTTTTCCCCCCATTCAGAACAGTGTTGAATTCAAAGGGTTGGTTTAGAGCTCAAAAACAATTATCTATTTCAAGGGTAATCAACAGCTACATTTATTAATGAGCCATGCCTTCAGAGGTGGGGAAGAGCATCTTTGGCCTAGGGTTCAAACTGGAAATGCAGGTTACAAGCACACCTGGAACATAGGGGTGCTGGAGAAGAAGGAATTTTGCATTGGACAGAGCACTGAGCATTGATCTAGTTGCAAATGTGACTCCTCGTTGCAGGGGCTTGGACTAGCTGGCCTGTAAAAGCCCTTTCTAGCCCAAAGCATTCCCAGATTCCATGGCTTCTGGCTGTAAACACCTCTGCCAAAACACGGTGTTAGCAGGGGAGAAATGCTGAAGGGCCTTTGCAAGGCTTTGGGGTTCCTGTCACTGGAGGCAGCCCTGAAGCTGCAAGGGTGGCTTGACCCTGGTTCAGCTCCTCCTCAACCTCACAAGATCCCTCCAAAAGTGTGTTCTTAAGAGATTTCATTGCTGTCACTCAAGGAGGCTCCCAGTGGGAAAAGGAGAGGATTCAAGGAGTGCCTGGACAATGCTCTCAGGCACAAGGTGGGATTCTTGGGGTTGTCCTGTGCATGGGCAGGGCTTGACTCAATGTTCCTTGGGGATCTGTGTGGCCCTGGGGCATCCTGTGACTCTATGATTGTGCTGCTCTGTTGAGTGCTGCCTCACCCCCAGTCACTGTCTCATGCCAACCCAGTAATGGACCCCTTGGCCTCCTGTCCTAGGTTACAATGTAAAATTGTGCCCAAGGTCTGTATTCTATCCCATGAGCCCTTGGAGCCAAGGTGGGGCAGTGTTTTCCTTATCTTCTGTTAATGAGCCTAACAATGCCTTGCCACATGACTCATAGATAACTTCCTCTGGGAGTTATCTCTGGTTAATGGGCCATCGAGGACCCACTGCATGACTCAGAGAATGAGATCATCCCATTGTGAGATGCTCCGCCCAGGGGGAGGAGCCAAGCATTCCCACCTGGATATAATCCAGGGTTTGAGACCTCACAAGCAGCTTTTATCCACTGGACTCCCAGAGGAGACAAGAGCTACCAGACGGAATCACTGCTTTGACAAGAACATCTCATCTGGTTCCACTGGATTCCTGGAGGAAGACTGGACCCTTCTCACTGTCACTGGACCCTTCTCTCTCAGAATCATCTCTACTCCAACAGAACCACATCTGCCACTTGAGGAGGACTTACTTTTGGACTGCTTCACACACCCTGACCAACAGGGTGTCAGGTTGTATTGTTCCATTTATTTTATTTTACCTTTTTTTTTTTCCTCTCTTCTCCTATTAAATTGTATCTCTGACTGGGAGTCTCACTGGTTTTGCTTTCAAACCAGCACACCTCCCTTCCCAGGCCAGAAACCATGAGATTCACCTCCATTTCCTGCAGCTCTTACAGGAAACCAAAGTGTGCATCAGAACAGTTAACATATTAGGATTCAGCCTGGATCATCCCTCTGCAGGGCCTGTGAGAGGCAATCTACCACATGCAGGAGGCTTTGCTTGTAGGATATGCTAAACTCATGTTCCTACTGTGACTTCAAAGTGATGATGACTTTTTGAAGTGAGCTTTAAACGACCTTGCCCAGGAGACAATAGTGGTTTAGTTGCAGAGCCATGGAGCTCAGCACATGGCAACCCACCCTGTGACAGCGCTGCAGAAATCCTTGTTCATCTAATTCTCCAGGATTTATCATTATTTTTCATTAGTTCAGCCCCAGGGTAGGAACCCATTAAAAAAAAAAAAAAAAAAGGCAAATATTTCAGAAAAGAAATATCCCTTTTCTGCTTTCACCAGATCTGTTGTTATCAAAAACTGAAGAAATTGTTGAGAATATCCTCTTGGGTTAAACACACTCGCTCAGAAATAATTTCACGGTATTGTCAAAAATCTTATTGTTAACTCTGTACTTCAGTCTTGCTTTGAATAGATCAGAATTTTTTTTAAAAAGTTACTTCACTTCAAAACTGAAAGCTGAATTAATTTCCGTATATAGACATAATTAGTCAAAATTATCACATGTCTTCAAAAACATGCTGTACTCTCTGTTTTGTATTGGGTACACAGAGATCTATGTACCAGCCACACACTCTTGCCTCTCCAAAATCTTTTTTCTTTATTTGAATTACAGATCTCTTTTTCTGTCCCATTTCAGGGCTCTGCGCATTTTTTGTGTTTTGCAAGTCACCAGTGTCTCCTTTTATTTCTACATTTCCATTCCTTTTACCCATCTTTAGAGAAAAAAAAAAAAAAAAAACCAAACCAGGAAGAAAAAGAAGTATAACAAGTAAAATGTCTGTAGCTGCCTCATTTTGGACACAGTGGCAATAAGTTGGGCAAAGTTTGCAAGGGAAGTAAAATCCTTGTTAGAACAAAGAATATATTTTACATCAAAAAGAAAAGACATTTCTGGATACTCAGGATGCCAGAGCATAACAACTTTTTTTCCCAGTGTTATAAATGGGGTGGTAAAAGATATTATTCCTTCTCAGTCCCTCTTTATTGAATGCTTCACCATGCAGCAAGGCCTCATCCTAAACACAGAGGGTACTCACCATTAATCAGAAGCAAACAACCCATATGTATTTCATAAATATATTTATCTGCATTTCCCTGTGCTGATTATACACTTCCAGTTTTCAGAGTAAATAAAGATGAATTTTGATGAGAAGGTAACACGTATTAATATTTCATTCCCTCTTCCTCAATTTCTGTGCCCTTTGAGATAATAATTTCTCATTTTTCCCGTCATGGAAGTTTCTAAAAGCATGAAATTGCATGACCTTATTTTGAAACAAAACCCAGAGGAATCCAAGGGTCTCTTAGGTTTGAAAAGTCTTCCAAGACCATGGAGTCCAACCATTCCCCCAGCACTGCCAAGGCCACCACTGACCCCTGTTCCCCAATGCCACATCCATGTGGCTTTTTAAATCCCTCCAGGGATGGGTACTCATCCAAGAGGGACCAATGCTGGTCCACAAGCCCAGCCTTTTAGAAAATGAGGTTGCAAATCTGACAGGGCACCATCAACTGGTGTCTCACATCCCAAATTCTGCTCCTTACCTGAGCTTCTAACATCAGCAGGTTATTGGGAAATATTGGCTGCAGCTTTAGTTCCTATCCAGCCCGGACCTTAAGGACAGGCATACCCCAGGATGGAAGGAAGGGTTTGGCTTCTGGCTCAAAGTGAATCATGTGCACCAACACCTGCTGCTCCAGATGTTTCCTCAAGCCACAGCCAGGTCAGTGCTTATCAGCCTCAAGTCAGCCAACAGCCAACATTAAAACCCTGAAGGATTCTTGGGTTAAGGCTTCACAGTTCATTGTCCAAAGAGGAAAGGAGTAAGCTCACATTCACAGCTCAAATACATGAGTTTTAGGTCATGGTGGATCTGAAAACCTCAGAGAATACCTAGAGCAGGTTAATGCTTTGATAGCAAACACTTTTCTAATGTTTTTAAAGGCAAGGCCTCCCTCTGCCTGCACGAGCACTCAAGGAAATTTCACCACTCCTCTGGCTTTACTAGAATCCAAATCCCAGCTGCTTTATTGTGACTTCACAGCCACTACCCTTAGGACATATCCATGCAAGCTCTTAGGTGCACCATTTGTATCAGCCCCAAATCAGGCCAGAACTGACACAACCAACACCTTTCCCTTTCAAAACTGCTTCTTGTTTCAGCAAAGCAGAAATGTCCTGTCTGACTGAAAAAGACCCACCCCTAGACGAAGAACAGCTACATTTGATCTCCTCTTGTGATCCTTTTTTTTTAATGTAAATAGCAATAATTATAAAGAGTAGCAATAGGTGGCCAACAATTTTCAACACATTTAAATGTGGAAAAATTAATCACAACGCAACTGCGTTGGAGCTCTCCCATCCTCAAGGTCAAGGTCAATGTGCTCCTCACTTCCATTATCAGTAGACTAAACAAGATTGAACTTTACCCAGAAATGGTAGAGATTGGAGTAGTTCTGCAGTTTGGTGTCACACATACAATTCTGTCCTACTGGAAATATGCAGCCTTGGAAGAGTTTGACATGAGTTGCTGTCCCATGCACATTTATAACCTGTCATGTCCAATCCTAAATAATTTCAGGGTGCTGATGGCCAAAAAGCCAGTGGCTCTCAACCTTCATTTGCAACAGGCAGGTTGCAAAGACTTGACCAAAATTTGACAGGTTAGCATAAGATAAAATTGCACAGGAGACTGAATTAATTTTCAGCTCACTGTGCTCTTAAGCATGATTTTAAGGACCAGGGGGGTGAACATCCCCATTGAAAAAGAATGATTCTGCCTTCTCAGAGTAAAACATGTGCACATTAGTGAGAGGTTTCAAGGGAAATCAAGAACAGCCAATATGTGTTTCCCTTGTTCAGAACTTAACTGGAGGTTACTCTGCACAGAGCCCAGACTAACCTCAACCAGCTGAGTAGCCTTAACTGCCTGTGGCCATCCCCAGAGAAAAGATGTTTATTTTTGGATAAACAACATGCCGTCTTGCCCCACCAGACCTCAGCATCTTTTATCAGTCTGGACAAAAGTTAGCCTTGCAGACATGTTTTGGTATTATGTCTTGAGAAACCTTGCAACCCACCTGAAGACCAGCTCTCAGGGCTCCCTGCTGCCTGGCCAGGTGATAAAAAGCTGTGTCCATCACACACAGAGATGGAGAAGGACACAACCTTGGTGTCCCACCTGCAGGGATGACGACCATGAGGCAAAGGCCAGCGAGGTTCAGGCAGATGAGAGTCACCACGAGGTGGGGGACATGAGGATCTGTCCACTGAAATGGCACAAATGATTCCTGACCACTCTGCAACTATCAAACCATGGGCTGGGAGCTTCAGTCACTGGAACAAGCTGTCCAGGGCAGTGTTGGAGCCCCCATCCCTGAGGGGGTTCAAAAGCCTGGTGGATGTGGCCCTTGGGGACATGGGTCAGTGTGGGCTGGGCAGTGCTGGGTAAACAGATGGACTCTGTGATGCTGGAGGGCTTTTCCAGCCTAAGGGGTTCTGTGGTTCTGTGAACTGACTCCTGAATTCCGTGTCCTTTCACACCTCCATCGGGTCAGCAGATCTCCCAGTGCAGCTGCAAGCTGTTATGAGTGCACCCCCAACCACTCTGGCAGGACATCAGACACCCTCAGCGTGATCCAAAACCGGCAACACTCCAAGGAAAACCTGGCTCCAGCTTTGAGCCTGTCCCTTGCACAAAGGCCCAGCCACAGCCATGCAATCCTAAGGCTCCATAAACTCAAGCGGAGCAGCGTCAAGCCGAACAATGCCTCTCCCTGGTAATTAATACCTGCAGTGTAAATTGATCCAGGCTGCCAATGGAAGCTGCTGGGTAAATAAGAATCTGTGACACTCTCCCTGTCAAAGGCCCCTGGGCAAACGATGCCGTGGGTGTGGATGCAGGGAACAGAGGGTCATTCAAGCGGGAAGGCCAAAGATGTAACCTGCTCTCCTTGAGAAACCCCTAGCATTCCACAGGGAGCCTGGCAGGAGGCATTCCCTTTGGAAAACTAAATGCAGTCGCTCAGGTGTCTGCAACTGCTAGGTAAGGCATCCATGGTAGCTCTATTTGTACCGTGAAAAGTGCTCTGCTTCTGGGTTTTGACTGTGTGTGTCCATTTTTCCCACTATATGTTGACTGGTTTTTGCCATACATACTCTTTTCTGCATTTTTAAATTATTCCTCTTTTGGTTTTTGTTTGTTGGTTTGGTTTTAGGGTTTTTTTGTTGT
Organism: Phylloscopus trochilus trochilus; assembly: GCA_016584745.2. NCBI lineage: Eukaryota > Metazoa > Chordata > Aves > Passeriformes > Phylloscopidae > Phylloscopus > Phylloscopus trochilus. Next base: position 88,117,111 of record WQNJ02000015.1, read on the forward strand.
CATTGTTGTTGCTGTTGTGTTGCTTTGGTTTGGTTTTTGTGGTTTTGTTTGTTTGTTTGTTTGTTTTGGGGTTTTTGTTGGGTTAGGGTTTTTTTGTTTGGTTGGTTTTGGTTTTTTGGGGGTTTTTTTGGTGGTTTTTGGTTTTGTGGTTTTTGTTTTGTTTTTTTTTTTTTCCTTAAAATTAGCCTCTCCAAAACTCACATTCTACAGGAATTCACTGTCTGGCCTGTGGTCCTCCCCAGGAAAAAGGCTGAGTCTGAGTTTAGTCAGTTTTGGTACAAGCACCAACAGCCCCCCCACCCCCTTCAAACAGGCTTCAGATGCCTTTGAAATAAAGCAAAAATATGACAAAGGAAAGGAGTTGGTTGGTTTTTTTTTTTTCAAGCCCATATCCTTCCCACACAAAGCGCAGAGAAGGTCCCAGCAGTGACCTCCAGTTCAAAAGAGGAAGGTAAATCCTCATGACAAAGATGGGAAAGTTTTCCAGAAGATCAAAAGCTGAAGGTGCTGCAGGAGAGGGAACCTGGTGGAAACTTCTTTGATTACCTCCAAAAACATTCCTGACTGTGACAGCAAATGGAGCATGAAAGCAAAGCATGAAGCTAAGTTTGGCAACAACAGTGTCTGAGTGGTATATAAAGAAAAACTGAAGAAATAAATGGATTGAAGATGTGATTGAAGAGACATAACCAGAAAGGAGAAGAATGTGGCACTGAACTGCTAATGGGAACATAGACCTAAGAGGGAATTACTTATCTTTCCTTACATAAACTTACATAATTTTTCATTATCTAGGGGCCTAGAAAATATTAATACTCAAAGAGTAAACATCACTATTTAATGCACTGGAAAGAAAAAACAAAATACCCTAGAACCCAATCAAAATCAGGGCAAATGACTTGCATGTACAACAAAAATCATATCACAAGCTCATTTCAGACCTTTACGGATCCGGAGGGAGGCAAATTAATTCAGATACATTTACATTTGCAGCTGACAGTTCACCACAGCAGTCTGGGGATGTTTATCTTTCATTAATTATGGTTCAAGGGGAGCTGCAACCTGAGATAGCTGAGCTAACCCTCTCCTCTTACAGATTCAGACCTGCCACATGGAAGGAGTCCAGCCCTTCACCCATGCCTCTGGCCTCAGCCCAGCTCCTGCCTTCCAGCCTGTGCCTCTCAGGAGCAGGGGTTTATCTCTGGTAAAGGTGCTGGGAGCTGATGCATTTCTGACAAACGCCTGCCTAAATCTCTTCTTTCACGCTCGGGAAACGAGCTCACTCGTATTTATCCTGGGCTGAGCACGTGGAGAGCAGTTCATCCATATCCCAGAGCCACTTCTTCAGAGGAAGGAGTGCTCAGGACTGGCTGTTCTGCTTGTGAAATGCAAAGCAGCTCCAGCAATTTCCTTGGAGCTGCAGCCTCCTGTACCAGCTGAGGGTTTAGCCCACGAGTCCTTTCCTGCTGTGAGACAGGTGTTGAACAGGATGTAGGAAATCACACACGTTCCCTTGAATCATCTCTCCCAGGCAGGGGCAATAATAAATTCAGATAAGGTGTCGTGTCATTTAAAGATCCATTAAGATTGAATGGTTGACTTCCTCTGCAAGGGAACCTCTCCTTAATGGTACATTGCTTTCACTCCTACACTGCCTTCTCCAGAGCCCTTCTGCCCCTCGAGTGTCCTTAGATTCTCCATTTCACAAATCAGTTTGGATTAAAAAGGCAGCAAGGTACTTCAGCACACACACCCCCAGCAGTAACTGGATGGGTTTTTGGCAAGTAGTATCTCCAGATGTTACCTCATTCCCTTGTAGCAGCCACCCTGGGGATGTCTGCATTTTTAAAATGCTCCAATATGCATTTCTTGTCAGGGGATAACATTTGTGCATGCTAGCACACATGCAGTATCCTTTAATTCTTACATATTCAACATACCAGCATTCTTTTAGAAAGCTGTATCTCAACAGTGCAGAATTACTCAACGAGTCTGGGTCAGTTTAGCATATTCTTTCACTGCTAACATGACCTCAATGAAAATAACAATACTTTGCCCTTCTAGGACATCTATCACTGCTTAAATCTGGCAATAAATTCGTTTTACCAAATAATTGCTCCTAAGTGGTAATGTCAGCAACATTATTGCAGGAAGTCTACTAATTATTCTCAATAAGATCTCAATAAGATTCCATCCTGGCAAGAGCACAAGCTGCCTCTTTTTAGCACTGAACCACACAGCTCTCCTTCCCCGCAGACCCGTGGCTGGTGGCCTTCACTTCCACACCCAAAACTGAGCTCCCAGAAAGGAGCAGTGCCCTGGTTGAGTCTGTCAGGAAAACACCATTCTGCTTCCTCATTAGCACTTGCAGATGGAGTGCTGACACCCCACCTGAGGCTGGTTTGCTGGCTCCTCTTTCACATCCCGATCGCCTCACGTTACACGCGCCACACATCACCGTGTGGCCAGCACGCTGGTACCAATTTGAGAGGACATGTCTGGTGTGCAAGCTGTCCTGGCCTCGTTTCAACATCATTAGCTTAAAACCAGGCTGAAAAAGCAGCTCGGTGTGGGTATCATACACACACACACAGCAAAACCAGCCCGGAGTTACAGCAAAACCGGCAAAGGGTTACAGCAACAGGGTTGGCTCCTTTATGGAAATTTCTTGCAGGACATCACCAGAGACTGTGTCCTAGGTTACAATGTAAAATTGTGCCCAAGGTATGTATTCTATCCCCATGAGCCGTTGGAGCCAAGGTGGGGCAGTGTTCTCCTTATCTTCTGTTAACGAGCCCAACAATGCCTTCCCAGAGGGAGTTATCTCTGGTTAATGGGCCATCAAGGACCCATTGCACGACTGATAAGATGAAATCATACCATTGTGAGATGCTCTGCCCAGGGGGAGGAGCCAAGCATTCCCACCTGGATATAATCCAGGGTTTGAGACCTCACGGGTGGCTTTTTATCCACTGGACTCCCAGAGGAGATGAGAGCTACCAGACGTTTCTACAGGAATCACTGCTTTGACGAGAACATCTCATCTGGACTGACACTACCACCCTAACTAACAGGGTGTCAGGTTGTATTCTGACTCTGTCAGTGGTTTTTTGTACCTTACTTTTATTTTATTTCATTTCACTTTCTTTTATTTCTTTTTCCTCTTATTAAATTGTGTTTCTGACTCGGAGTTTTTCACTGGTTTTTCTTTCAAACCAGCACAGACTGGAAACACAGAACTTTATGGACAGGACTACAACTACCCTGTCTCTCTGGGTAGCACACAGGGGTACCAGCTACATCTTCCAGGGTAGGATGCCTTTCATGTATGTGTAGGCATTCAATCTAATTTAATGTTGTCATCACAAATCCCTCAGTACTCCACAGATGAGTGGAGCTGGTCCAAACAGTGATTTATCCCACCCTAAGACATCAGATCTAACAGTGGAAGAAGAAATTACCCTCTGGAGACATCTTGCATCTTCCTACATCTCTCTCCACTGACTATAAAGAAAACTTAAATTAGCTTAGACTACACAATTACTTTTTTTATGCGATGAGATCATCTCAAAACAACCGCGTCCTTTCCTTCAAGGCACCAGAAAGCCAAGTCATTTTGGTTTGTTCCTTTTGGGTTTTTTTTGTTTTTTGTTTTTTTAAACCCTTTACCCCTTACTTTTGGGCACGTCCATGGGGTTCAGGCTGCCGACCAGGTCTCTGACGTACAGTCCATCCCCATCCTCCTTGCTCAGCCAGTTGTTGCAGGGGAAGTAAAACCGGAGGTGGGGTCTGTTCATGTCGGTGACGATCACGCGGTCCAGGAACCATCCCGCGTTCAGCCCGGTGTTGTCGTGCTCAATCCTAGAGGAGGAACAGCCCTGTTTTGGTGCTGGTGGCTAATTTGCCACTGGCACCAATTTTGGTGGCCGCTAGCACTGTAATTTTGTGGGATATTATAAACTAGGCAAGGCTAGAGAGCAACTGTGCACGTAATTCCCGTTTATGGCTGTCTGTCCAAAGAGTTTCAAGGAACTCAGGGGCTTTTACAGAGTATATTAAAAATAACAACCTTCCAGGATCACAGGTGAATCTGTGGATCTTTTGTCTGCAAGGAGATAATGCTCACAACATACCTACACCTCCACATTCATTCAACATATGCATTCATTCACCTTGCACTGCATATCTAAAACATAAGGGACTCCCTTCCCACCCAGTACCCCTCCTGCTCTATTCTCCTCTGGCATTGTTTTAACCACCTATTCCCAGCTTGCTTTGTACTACTTACTAATTTTAAACTTTAAAACAGTCAGTCAGACAGTGGTTAAACATAATAATTATCATTTACATTCCACTAAGTTAGCAAAAGTGTATGCCAAACCCCATTTACCTCCACTGGGACATAAAAACAGTCCTAAACTGTCTTTCCCCACGATTGCATATGACAGAAATACAATTCTTGGTGGGGAGCATGGATGCTTATAAGCAATACCGTAAGTGATTTCACACTTCAGTTCAAATCTTCGGCAGCAAACAAGCTTTTACCACCCCTTAACTTCACCTTGATGGGAGCACGTTAAGAAATAATGAATAAAACATGGAAGTGCTTAAACCTCTACAGCCTGTCATCCTATTAACACCTCAGAGAGCAGGCGCCGTGGTAGCAGCGTTGTGCAGGTACCTTATTTTCTTTATTTGTCCGACGTTATTGGTTTTCACTCGGAACACATCTGTTTTGCTCCTCTCAAAGGCCGTGCTGCTCCTGCAATGCACATGCATCAAAAGGAACGGTGAAAAACAGCAGCCCTGACAGCAAGCACGCAAGTGCTAGCGTTTAAGGATAAAGAAGTGTCATTCCTAATGCTGGAAAAACCTAGTTTTCAATGCCCTCTCCCCAGTGACAGGTTTTGGATGCTCTAAGTACTGACAATCAGCAGACTTTTTTTTTTTTTTTCCTTCTCAGACTCCAAGAGTTCTTCCAGAAGCTGAGGCAGAGGCTTTGTGGGGAAAATGGAATATGCTTTTTGTCTCAAAGTCCCACTCCCAGACATGTCCTCTCCTGCCATCCTAGCCTCCAGGCATCAATCAGATCTGCTCCTGGTGATGGAGCAAAGGGCTCCAGCAAGTTCCCTGTGTGGCCACAGATCTGCACAGAGCTCAGCCAGAGATAAAAGTATCCAACCACATCCAACTTTCCAGGCCCATCTCCCATCACTTTTTAAAACAACTCCTGAAACTTCGATGCTTCCTCCTACAATTTGTATCTCATTCCAAGCAAAACAATTGTAGGCCGGAAGTAGTTTGAGGTTTTTTTTGGTGAAGTGTCTAAGTGTGAAGTTCGTATTTCACAGGTGCAAGTGCAGAAGCAATGTAAAGTCTGTTTGCCCAGGTCAGGGGATGGAGAAATTAATTCCCAGGTCTGCCTCTAGCTTGCAGCGTGATCCTTGGCAAGCACCTCTGTCCTTTTCTGAGATCGCCTATTTTCCGCGAAAACGCTATGAATATCATCAAGGCAAAGCTCTGAGGACTCAGCCTCTCCCACCTTCCCTCCCTGGCGGGCCCCCATTTCCCCTGGGCTGCTGAGCATGGCTATGGATGATTAAACACAGCAAAACCCAGAAGCTGTGTTAAAATGAACGAGAAGATGCGGTGCCCGGGCAGCGCGAAGCCGCAGCGGCGAGCGGTGTGCCTGGAGAAAGTTAATGAACATTAGCCATCCCAGCAAGGAGGTTCAGCTTCTCTCGCCCCTCTCTTCAGCTTGCTGAAGGACCCACATGTGCCTTGTTCACGGACTGGTTTTGTCTTCTGCTAAACCCATGCCCAGCCTTCCTCCTCCTCCTCCTCCTCCTTGTCCGTGCTGCTGTTTCACGCCCCGTGCCGGGAGCAACACCAGCGCTACGAAAAAAAAGGCTAAAATGGTTAACCTTGCCGTGAAGACAAGAGGCAATTAAAGCCCGGCTCAGCCTCCCCCAGCCAGGCTTGCCGGAGTCAGAACAGCCATCCGAGTGCAAGGCAATTAGTCTGTCAGGCTTGAATGAGCATCGTAATGACAGCAGCTTCTCCCCGCATTGGCTGGGAGATCGATGCCGCGCTGCAGACTGCCACGGAGATGGCATCAAAGTATTTAGTGGGAATAATCAGCCCCGCTGGCTGCTGGCTGGTGGCAGTCTCTCTGCTGTGCTGGGCTCTCTCGGTGGCTGGGAGGGATGCTGGGGGGCCAAACCTCCTTCTGCAGGGCGTCCAAAAAAGCGCCCGCTGAGCAGATGTTTAGTGCATCCCGGAGCAGCTCGGGGCGGCATTGGAAAACGTGACACGGTCCAGGAGTCAAACCCCTGGGAAGCCCTGCTGTCGAAAGGTAAGGAGGAGGTTTGACGAGTCTCTTCCCCTTGAGATTGATCTGCAGCATCAACAGCACCAGGAAGGAAAGGTCCAGTCCTTCCTCCCAGCACTGCCAACTGCGTGGGGAGAGGGAGAGCGAGGGAATATCCCACAGTGAATAGCTACACTGAAATTTAGGCTAAAAAAACACACAAGAAAGAAAGAGTGAAAGGGAGAAATTACAGCTGGGCCGTGTCAGAGTCTGGTCCGGGCTAGGACTAGGATGAGACGTTCACAGCCAGATTACCATAAGGAACTTGTTACACCAAACAATGAGGCACACTGGCTTGCACAGCCCTGGTGACAAATAAAGCAGGAAAAATATGACTTGGAAATTGCAGCACTAAATTTGCAATGTTCAGGCTTGGCTGGGTTCAGGCCCAGGGATTTTCGACCACAAGCTTAGTCTAAGGATCTTCTGAATTTCGCTAGAGCCCTGTCATTAATCTGAAATAACAGGCTAGGGCAACTCCAGAAATATTTTCAGTTTGGTTTGTTATTTGACATATTTGATTTGCTCTAGCAGCTCTATTTTTTCCACATTCTATTGCAGTATTTTTCCCAATTGCTTTGTAAGAAGCATCCAAGGAGCTTCATCAAAGACTAGTATATGGAATTCTTATACATATATATATATTTTAATCTGAAGCTGTTTTCAGATTCTTTCAGTTGAGTAATTGCCTGCAGGCTGCACTGCTTGTGGTGCTGCAAATGTACAATCATTCAGAACACTTTGTCCCCTGGTTGGGTTAGTGGTGCTGCTAAAAGTCCCCACAAGGACTGGTACATATTCGAGTGCAGCATTTTTAAATCCCTGCATTCATCTCCTCTGCAGGCTATGGGCACAGGCAACAGAGCCAGTGCCATGAGAGTTCTGCCACTTCTTTGTGGGTTGACAACAAGAAAGCCTCAATATTGCAGTTTTGTTTGCAAAAGTGCGTAAAATTAACATTTGTATAAGTAATTTTTTTTTGATGAATTAAAAAGAGCTGATCCCATCAGCTAAATAAAAGTCACATCTGAAATTGAAATTTTGAATGTTTGTAGATGATAGTCTTCCCTTTTGATCAGCTAAGAGGACCCTTTTCACAGCTAATTTCTCAGGAACAGAGAGAAAACCTGGATACTGATCACAGCCGAGGCACAAAAATAATGACCTTCAGCAGTGATGTAGTAACCTAAACCAATTTAGCTTTGAATCCCTGCTTAACAATCATTTAAGCTGCCTCTCCGTTTGGTGTTTTACCTGAAAATGCTTTGTACACACAGAGCTGCCAGCAAAAGTGCCATGGACCAAGGGCTGCCCAGAAGCACAAAGTGTTATCCTGGATGTCAGTTCAAAGAAAGTGTAAAAAATGCTCCATTAAACCACTAGAAAGGGTCAGTTCTTGGTTGCACGAGATGCTGCCCACAGGTCTACCTGCTCCTGCCACGGATGTTTAGCAGCAGCTGGAGGAGCCAGGTGTAAAGGGTAATTTCAGAAGGTCATACAGCCCAAACCAACCTAAAGCCTGCCACTCTCTAGGAAAAAAAAAAAAATGCTGATTGGGTCACCTGTTGAGTCAGGGGAGTTTCTCATGCACTAGAGGTGGGCAGTGTAGAATATCACAGATTCACATAATCAAATAATCATTTGGGGTGGAAAAGCCTCAAGGACATCGAGTCCAGCCATTCCCACAGCACTGCCCAGGTCACCACTGACCCCTGTCCCCAAGTGCCACATCAACATGGCTTTGAAATCCCTCCAGGGATGGGGACTCCAGCACTGCCCTGGGCAGCCTGTTCTGGGGTTGGACAGCTCTTTTGGTGAAGAAGTTTTCCCTAATATTCAATCCAAACCTCCCCCTGGCCCACCCTGAGGCTGTTCCCTCCCCTCCTGTCCCTGTTCCCTGGGAGCAGAGCCCGACCCCCCCGGCTGTCCCCTCCTGGCAGGGAGTTGTGCAGAGCCACAAGGGCCCCCCTGAGCCTCCTTTTCTCCAGGCTGAGCCCCTTCCCCAGCTCCCTCAGCCTCTCCTGGGGCTCCAGCCCCTTCCCCAGCTCCCTCAGCCTCTCCTGGGGCTCCAGCCCCTTCCCCAGCTCCCTCAGCCTCTCCTGGGGCTCCAGCCCCTTCCCCAGCTCCATTCCCTGCCCTGGACACTCTCCAGCCCCTCAGTGTCTCTCTTGTCCTGAGGGGCCCAGAGCTGTCCCCAGAATTTAATTTGTGTCAGAGCTGGATTGAGAGGCACAGGAAGGAAATTTCTTCCCAAAAACACGCAATGAAACCTGCTCCCTTCCCCATATATTTGCAATTGCTGTAGTGTCCTCTCTTCATGTCCTGTTTCCATGTAGGATTTTCCTTCCACCCTTCAGCCAGTATCATCTGTGAGGATGGCATGGAAAGGTGTCAGGGATGAGCACTGGTCCATCCCTGTTGTTTTCCTGGCTCTAAAGTACAGACAGCTTCCCTCATCCTCAGGTTGTCTGATACACATTATAGGCTGTGTGAATCTGTGTTATCAGGCCTCTGGCTAAGATGGCATCTTGCCAAAAGATGCAAAAAAAGTATTGGAAAAATGCTGACAGCTTGTTGGCCTCATCCCTCTGCCCCTTCCTACACATCCACTTTCCATCACTTTCCTGGAGAGAGGACACTGCCCTGCACAGACTAACAACAAAAAATCTCCCATATGTTCAAGCCATATTTACTCTTAGCACAGAGCTCCAATAGCAGCATCATTAACCTCCTCCTTGGAGCAACACAAATACTCCAGGGAGTTTGGTCTGCAAATATTTAGCTAAGACTGCTGTCATGAAGCTGACAGCATCAGTCAGCGGGTGGCTGGCAGTACCACGTGAGGCAGCACACGTCCAAAACCACTCCAGATGGAAAAGAAACCGGCAGAAAAGCACAGCCACTGTCAGTGTCTGCACCAAGGACATTATCGACCAGCAGAAGGGCTCCTGCTGAAACAGACACTCAAGAATTGGTGAGAAATGCAAGCCCCACTTGGAAGGGTTTAATGGGATGGGATGAATTTCTTGGGGGCTGGAGCAGCAGGATGACACCTGTGAGCCAAACACCAGCCCAAAGCCCCGCCAGCCTGAGTTTGTCCCTAAGCTTCACAAAGTGCCACAGGACACACACAGACTCTGCCTTATCCATTAAGCATTTCAGGTGGGGATTCAGACAGCCTTAATTACAGACGTTGAGTAAGTGCTCCTTCACTTTGTACTGCATGGAGCAGCACCGTCTTAATATCAGCTTTTCATCTCTGGTGGTGTGATTTGCATAAACAGAATAAAGTAGTGGTGTCTAATTTAGATAATCTTAGCTGTGCTTTATCATAAAATCACTGAATCATAGAATGTCCTGGTTTGTTCGGGGCCTTGGAGATAGTTTCTGTCCAATCCCACTGCTGTGGGTGGGGATGTCTTTGTTATCTGCAGTTTGGCTGTTGTTTTCTAGACAAACTCTATGCAAAGCAAACAGTGCCACCAAGAACAGTGCAAAGGTTGCTCAGTATTTCCCAGTATTAAATTACATTTTTAATTACACTCACTTTTCCAGATTGAGGCAAATTTTAGTCTGTTGAAAATGTTCATAACCCCCCCAACACCGCCACCATGGAGAAATATTTTTAAATTTTTGATGGGAATGAGCTCAGGCCTTTTTGACATTAATGAGTTGGAATAGGGGCAGGATTTTGAGCAAGACAGAATGGTTGAGTTTGTTCCAGGAATACACCTTACTCTCATCCCAAGGGGAAAACTGGCCAGGTTTTACAGTCTGAAAAATGCAGCTGACACTTGATCACCAGGGACCTGGGTCTAACAGCTGAATTCTCTTAGAAGTCTGGCTATTTTAAGCAAAAATCTGTTTTTCTCTCTAAGGCTTGACCTTCCTTGTGGTTGTACCACCAGCTGCTGTGTGCATAGCTGCTGGTGGATTATAATTGATACATACACCAGTTATACCCACTCTTATATTTAGGTTGTTCAACACCTGGGTCTAAGCACTCTCTCAGGTATTTTATTCCTGAAATACTAGACACAGGCTGGCTAATAAGGCTGAGCAAGAGAGGGGAAAACCCTTCCCACTTAATTTCTTTTTGGGAAGTGAATATGGACTCCAAAATGTGCTGCTACTTAACGCCGTCCCAGACGATTAAGCCTTCAGAGAGCAGTGAAAGTGCTGCAGACTTGTACAGACATAAATCAGGGCACAGTTAGATACATAAACAGCTGTAAAATGGGAAACATCCCGTGGCATTAAAGGAGAAGGATCACAGCTCCTCTCTGCAGCAGCACTTCGTCAGCAAAGTGAGAATCCTTCCCCCTCTGCACTTGGGGTTTTTTCCCTTCCTAACCTGAACAGCCCTTTCAGCACCAGCTACTTAACCCTTCCTAACTTATTATATCAACTGCTCATAATAAATAGGCTCTCTTTCTTCTATTTATTTGTTTATTCCTAAGAGGTTGAATAATAAAATCAGATCTTCTTCCACTGGGCTTGGCTGAACTGTATTAGAGCAACAAACATTACCATCCTCTAGAGACTGTCCTGTACGTACTCTGCAATTCATACATATTTGCTGGCATAAGGAACAGGAAAAACTCTGTATAGTCACCCAAGACCAAGCAGAAGTGACTACCAATTAATTGTCTTCAGCATCAGAAGTTTTTTTTAAAAAAAATCATCGGTATCATCCTCAAATTCAGCAGGAGACCAGCTGTTACCAATTATTTAATCTTTCTTCCACATTGTCATAGCTGCTAAATCTTCTCTTAACTCTTTCTTCTTTTTTTTTTTTTTTTTTTTTTTCCTCAAGGTAAAAACCTCTCTGTTATATGATTTGCAGTTGTCCCCAACTAGACCAAGTAAGCCTGGAAAGTTACACTAGCAAGAAAAACATGGATTTGGACTAAAAACTGTGAATGAGCTGGCAGTGGCACTCCCAGCTGAGCACTGTGCTATTTCCCCAGCCTCAGCCTGGTGGAAAGCACATGAACATGGAGAAATGAAATAATGTGGAGGATCAGCACCCTTTGCTCAATGTGGGACCACAGAGGATCAATTCATGCTAATGGGAAAAGTCTTGACAGCTGTCAAAATGCCACCAAGCAAAGCCTTGGTGTTCACCCACATGTCCACGATGGAGCCAGTGGAAAGAAACTCATTTGTGGTAGTGCTTTTAGCTTCTGGCTGAGCTGTACTTGGTGCAGGGTGGTAGATGGGGAACTGAAGAGTTGCATGAGCTGGGTTTTGAAGTGGGATTTTGCCAAGAGCTTTTGGGCCCAAGCAGCACTTTGCCAGCCTCACTGATTTGGCCCCCACCAAACTGACAGGCAGTGACTGCAAAGGAGGAGTCATTCCAGCCCCTCCCAGGCACTCAACACTACTTGTCTGAACCTCCTTTCCAAAATAAATCACAGAATCAAAGATTTCTGTTCTGGAAGGGACCTTAGGGACCTTAAAGTCCATCTCATTCCACCCCCTGCCATGGGCAGGGACACCTTTCACTGTGCCAGGTTGCTCCAAGCCCTGTCCAACCTTGCCTGGAATATCCCTGCCCTAAGGTTGGGACAGCTTCTCTGGGCAGCCTCTACCAGGGCCTCACCATCCTCATAGCCAAGAATTTCCTTCTAATATTTACCTAACTCTTCCCTCTGGTATTTTTAAGCAGCTCCCCCCTTGTCCTGTCACTCCATGTCCTTTCTTTTGGACCCCGCTTTGGAACCCAGCTCTCGTCCCAGATTTTGTGTGCTGCCACTTCCAGAACCAGTGTTCCTCCTGACCAGTCATGGCAAAGATTTGTGTCTGTCACAGCTAGAGTATTGTTGGTTAAATGTGTTGAAAACACACGATGTTTCATCAGCTTGCCATGTCTTCCCCTTACCGCACACGACAAAAAAGACCTGAACGGTCACGGCTTTCACCACCAGCACACAGTCAGGAAAGAAACAGGAAAAAACCCATTCTAACCAGAAGCTGAAGTGGTAGTACCATCTTTTAGGCAATGCATGATATTTTATCTGTCTGTCATACATGGGGAAATGTAAACACCTATAAAATGTCATGCATTTGCAGTCATAAGTGAACTCGTGTAAACATTTAGTTGAAAGATGCATGAGATTCCATCCTTTTGCCATATTCACAAAGCTGCATAACAAGTTTGGGGGCTGGGGGGGGCGGGGGCTGGACACTGACTATTTAATTGTTTTATTCATAATTGTGAGACAAGGCTATCAGTCAAGCTGGTCTGAAGGCACTCCTACATCCAGGCTAGATTTTTTTTTTTCTCACCGTTCCTCGATGGAGCGCTGCGGAGCGCCAGACTTTGCTTAGAGGCACAGAAATTCTGCTGATGTTTGGGAAACCCCCAGTGGAAAGCTGTAGTTGCAGTTCTAGCGGTCACCTCCTACGGGACCGGTTTCAAGAGCCCTGAACTGCAGAAGGTTGTCTTCCTGAGCCTTTTCATCCTCAATTTCCACACCTCAGCCATCTGCTCACTGCAGCAACAGGGACCAAGCCCAGAAGGATAACTCAGGTCTGAACAAGCTCAGAGTGCTGTTGCTGCAACCTAAATTAATCTCTGGGTGTCCTTTCTTTTTTTTTTCCTTTTACAAAATAAAAGTGGTGAGAGCAGGAGGAGGCATTAACCCAGATGCCAGCAAAGACCACCTGCACAACCAGCAGTATGTTTAATGGCACCACTGATTGAGAAATCTGTTACAGACTTTTTTTTTTTTGACTTCTCTAAAGGGCATAGAGCATATTTATTAAATTTTTAGGGTAATATTTGTGTTCTTTCCATAGCCTGGAGCAGATGAGTGCTTTCCCAATGAGATGGCTATTTATGTAAATGCTGACCACAAGACAACTCCCTGGAAAGCAGATGTTGCTTTGATGGCTTTGCCAAATACTACGAGGCAGGTTGGGAGGCTAGAAGCTCTTTCCCCAGCAGAGCTGCTGCTGCTGCTGCTCCCAGCCCTGTCACTGACCTGCCATGGAACATGGAACATGACCTGCCATGTCACTGACCTGCCATGGAACCACGTCCCCTTTTAGGTCCTTGCCTCATTTTCCTTCTCTGTTAAAATGAAGAAAATGGCATTCCACTTTGTCAATTTTTTGGGATGTCTGGGTGAAAATCACACAACAAAACCAAAGCATTTCATATGGACATATCATATGCAATCAGGAAGCTCTCCCTGGTGTTTCTAGGGATTCTGGGATAATAGAACTCCTTTGCCTGGCTCTGGCTCCTGAATTTCGAATATGGCAAACAGGGCTGAAATTTCATGTATTTTCTTTACCATTCCCATATCACTTTCTTTACAGACTCTCATGTTTGAGTTGTTTCACTGGGAAGAGAAGCTCTTTTGAGGGTAAAATTTAAAATAGCTGCAGGTACCTCTTGTCGGTGCTGTAGAAATGGAGAAAATGTGAAGTTACCGTGTGACATTAGCACAGGATTAATAATTCTGAAATACATTTTCAAGAAACCCGAAACAATAAGAACACGGAAAACCAGAGACACACAGCCTCTCCTTGACCCTCTGGAGAAGGGATTTCTGCTTTATCTTAGTGCAATTGCCTGACTAAGGGGAAATTAGTACATGCAGAGCTGGTACTTTGTTAAAAGTCATCTTGCTTTCATGGGAAATGAGCACCTGCTGGCCCTGATGCTCACTTTTTAAATTAAAAAAAAAAAAAAAAAAAAAAAAAAAGAGAGAGAGAGAAAAAGAAAAGCTATTTAGAAAGTCAAAAGCATCTTAATAGGTTCTTAAATTATAAAATATGGCTCCCACTAAGTTGAACATGCTGATAAGGAATGAGAAGACACATCCATAGGATGGTGTTGACATTAGCTGGAGAAAAATAGAACAGGGCCACCAGAGTGATGTGCAACTACAGTGGTGTGCTGCAAGGCATACAGCAGGTAGGATGGAAGCAGTCTAAATTAGGAGTCAGCTTAAATTCTTCCATTTCTGCTTGCCTTATATTTCCTATGGCTGGTTGTAGGTGGTTATCTATTAACATTACTTCAAATCCACTGAGTTGCTCTTCAGAATCATTCAAGGACACTTCTGTCTGTACCTGACTAGCATGGAGACCTCTGTGGGATCCAGGCATGGGAATATAGCCCATCATGCCCACTCCAACAAGCAATGAATATTCTCAGCTCCTAAACTGGGAGCTCCAAAATTAAGCTCCAAGAAAAGCAAATATCCCCACACCTTGCAAGCATGAGCCTTACATAACATGGATTTCCACCTACAGAAGGGAATGCAGGTTTGCAACGGATTGGATACGAAATACGCAATGGCAAAATTTCAGATTTCCCTGGTGATCTTAAAATACCGTATAGATTTATTCCCTCCACATCCATCAGCAGGATATTATGTTTCATCAAAATGCTCTAACTGTCCCTGAAGGACAGGGCTCAGAGATAAAGATTTCCTCCCAGGCACTCACTTGCTGGTGAGATGAGTCTTGGGAGTGATCCCGTGCTCTCCAAAGAGAGTGACAAAGACGTTGGCATCGGTTCCTGCTCCCCGGACATCTCCTGTCACTGTCACCACCTCGTAAACTGTGGAAGGAGAAAAGAAACATCAGGACACCAGGAGAAAGCCCTCAGCTGATACCTTATAGATCCAAGTCATTCCCCAAACCTGAGCTGATAGGCACACCCTAGAGATGGATTGATGCACCCTCTGCCCAAACAAGCCCATCTCTTGGGCAGGGCACAGTGATCCCAGCTGTCAAAAAATCACCACATCAAACAAAACTGCTGGAGACACTTTACATGGGCAGAGAGGGACTGAGTTAGGATGGATTTTGCTGCAAATAAAATGCTTCTCTGTGAACATGCTGCCTCCCCTACCGTAATG
This sequence comes from Phylloscopus trochilus trochilus, assembly GCA_016584745.2. NCBI lineage: Eukaryota > Metazoa > Chordata > Aves > Passeriformes > Phylloscopidae > Phylloscopus > Phylloscopus trochilus. Next base: position 88,132,363 of record WQNJ02000015.1, read on the forward strand.
CATGTGCACGTGTTACGTAGAGCAGATGAATTTATGTGAAGTGTTAAAGCTGTTGAGCCACTTTTCGTTTATGTCAATGCAATGCACACTTTCCTGTTTGCTCTGATAAGATATTTGTATGGGAGCTGAGGCATCAAGGCAGCCAGGAAGTTTGCATTTTGGTTGTTCTGGAGATTTTACCAGAGACAAAATGGTAAATCATGAGGAGGAAAACAGAATGCCCTGAATTGGAAGAGACCAGGGAGGTCCCAAAAAAGCTCGCTCAACAGGACATCAATCTTTCCTGTCTCTCACAGGATCCACAGGGATCATCCAGTCCAGTCCAACTCCTAGCCCTGCACAGACACCCCAACCATCCCACCCTGGGCATCCCTGGCAGTGCTGTCCAAATGTTCCTGGCAGCCTCGGGGCTGTGCCCATTCCCTGGGTGTTGGGGAGGATGAAGTAGCTTGGCCCTGTAGAGATAATTTAATAGTAAAAGATTCTAAAACTATGAAACCCACAAGAGGAATAGAATTAAAAGCAAAGTTTGAACTGTAAGCATGGACAGGAAGAAGGTGATTAAGCAGCTGAAAGGCCTTGGCTGGGTGGGTCAGTGACACCCCTGACAAGACAAAAGGATGAATAAAAGGCTGCACCTTCTCAGGTATCAGAGATAAGGTGGGTTTCACAGGTTTTGGTATGTAGAGTAGTATTATAATGTTGTAGCTCCCATAGGCTGTATGTAGATTCTGTAGGTTTTGTATCTAGAGGTGATTGGTTAATGTTCATTAGCATATTCACGATAGAAGGGGTTAAAATGGAATGTAACAGAGAGTTCCCCCTCTTTGCCTGCCTTCTCTTGGACCCTCTTGGACTTTGCACTGGATCCCTGGACTCTTCCCTAGTCAGGCTGTCTTCCCACGACCAATAAAGCACGTGTTCCAGAGATCCTGATCTTCAGGTCATCTCTCTCGCCGGACTACAAGCGTTTTTTCTAATACCTGGGGAGCCTGGACAGTGCCAGCATCCTCTGGGAGAAGAACCTTTCCCTGAGATCCAACCTAACCCCCCTGACAATAAGTAGGAAAACACTTAAATTAGAGTCTCAAAGCTC